>OY754958.1:1250000-2500000 GCA_963576555.1 Ferdinandea cuprea
AACTTTCTGCTCCATTTTATTCTTTCTTTCAATTTTAACTCTCTTTATTTCGATATCATATATCATTACATCATTATTATATATATCTATATTTTTTTTTTGTAAAATGCACTTTGCACTTGATCTTAAGGATCACATCACGAGTGGTGAAAAGAAGGGAAAAAAACAGAAACGAAAGTTACTGGTGCATGTTGCTTTTAAATAATTTTAATATAAAAACGAAGAGGGAAAACAATGTCTCAGTATTTGATAGGGCTTTCGAAAAGAGGTTGAACTTACGAGTATTCGAAACGAGGTTGCTAAAATCCTTCTGCGAATGGCCCGTCGCACTATGACTGGTTTTCGAGTTGTTAATTAGTTCAGTAATAATGAAAAATGATTTATAGAAACATTTAAGCAAAGTAGCTTAAAAACACTTAAATATTTAGAAAGCTTAACTGGACAACCTCTGATACACGTTTATATTAACTTTTCAACATAAATAGTAGCGTATTCTTGATTTTCTCTAAATTCGACCTATTTCTTATGGAAAATTTACTCATTAAAAGGACATCATGATTAAGAAAAAACAATCACTAGTATTGATTTGAAGCTTTCTTTTATATTAATTCTTTCAAGGTACACCTTTAAAGGAGTGGTACATATGTTTATGCCGAATTCACTTTAAACTTGGGATTATACGAAATAGAAGTGTCAAATTCATTAGGCAGCATATTGATATATGCACTAAAATTAAAGCTAGGGATTCGAAATCGTCAAAGCGTTTTTTGATACGCCCACTGTCGCGCTAAAGTTAAAGAGATAGAGTATTACAACCTTCACAAGATATGTCGGCACTGAGCTCCTTCATAAGATTGTCATATAATGTTTTCTGCCACGCCTACTTTTTGTGGGCGTTTTTTACTAAGAACAAGAATTTTGGCCAATATTTTTTCCAATATATCACCTTTACGAAATTGTTGGCCACGGGAACTTTGCTTCTTTTAAATATTGAAGATTTTCTTATAAATTTCATGTAAACTCCTATTTTTTGTAGGTATATAGGGATATGGATAGGATATCATCCTGTTCGCCCGAACGGAATGCAGCATTTTCTTATGTTTCTAACAAATTGTTACCCTTTAAACCCGACATTTATGTTGTTGTTGTTAAATAATAATGTTTTAGGCTTGCTTTCATTAAGTTTTCATTTGCTTCAAAATTCGTGTAATGTCTGAAATTATCTTCAAGCTGTATTTACATTAATATTTTGAGCTGTTACTCACCTTTTAACTCCATTTATAAGCTGAGGTGTATCAAATTTAAAACATAGTTCACACAGAAATAAGATTTCCTTTTCCAAAACCAGTTATCAAGTTCGAGATGCAAACGAAAAAGCAATTGATTGTCATAACTTAAAAGATGCCCATGTGGATCGAGAGAATCAGGTTCATCAATGGTAGTAGACAAGACAAATTGTTTTTTTATTATGTGTACGCGAGGAATAAACAAACAAATTTGTAAGTTTCCTAAAGTATTTTTTGAAAGACTATATTCTGTATGAAATAAAAGGCTGTTTAATGAATTTTTTCGCAATTATTTATGAGCTACTCTTATTTTGCAATCTAAAAAAAGTATACACGCAGTTTCAATATGTGATCGTGTAGTAAGGAGGATCTAAGGAGGTTCAGATAGCTTGCATAAATTTTCTGCAAGGTATTCGCAAATGTATTTTATCTTTAACATTATTAATTTTAAAAAAATAACATATCCTAAAATCAACGTCAAATCAACATTTGATATCTTAATTCGTTTTTCAAATGCTTCAGATCCATAGTACTGTGATTATCAAAGTAATGTATAGAGACTAAGTCCTTATTCGGTAGTGGGCTTAACAACACAGTTGCTTTTTTAAGTTTATTCAAAAGTTTGCGTACAAATGCGAAATCAAGTTTGGAAATATTTTTCATTCTTTCACAATTTACCGATCTTAAAATGAAGTTCCCAAGGTATGCAATTCGATCTATACCATTTCTCCTTTACTCCTCCTAAGACACTTAATCAATTACTGCTGTAGGTATTTAACAGACTTCTGGCACGAGATAAAAATAAAATCCTTATCTAAATTGCACAACAATAAACCGTATCAAATGACTGCATATTTGCTGTGTATATAGCGGTTTGCCAATACTTTAGAATTTGAAAATTATTTCATTTAGCTTGAGCAACGCAACCTTATGGACACCTCGTCTATGTTCCACAAATTGCTCGTGTTTGATTTTTTAATATAAATTCGCTTAAAACACCCAGGTGTACGGTAATTCTTCTACCACATCCACATAATAAAAAAAAAGTATCTGCAGTTGGGCGCCTTCCTACCATCACCATCTATCGCACTCCAGCTAACTCTGTCTGTACAGATGTATAAAATGCGCAAACTGCACGTATGTTGCAACATATTGTCTCCCCCGAACGAAAACTTTAGGTAACTGTGCCTTTGCAGCCAGGGCGTTGCTAGCCTATTTCGCAGCTGCAACACCATCACTTCAATTCCGAACCAATCCTATCTATTTCATCGGTTTGTTTATAGAGTATCTGTTCAGCTAACTGGCCGTTCTTATCTTATGGTAAGAGGTTTCCACTTCGCAACGCGTGATTATTGGATAGGGTGTGGCAAAATGCCTGGCGCTACGGTTTTGCTTGATGTCCACTTCCAAGGTCAATAAGTATTTATATACAACAAATTTGAATTTAAAACGTATTGCAATTCCGGACGTCAATCTATCTACGCTACAAGAAGCGTCCTTCAACTCTTTTATTTATAAGAACCAGAAGTATTATGCAACTCAAGTTATCGTTAGGAGATCTAAATTTATCTCCGAATCTTTCAAAACGAATCCATTAATTGTGAATATGTTGGGTTTGCAGAATTATCCAAAATTTACAATGAATTCGTCAGCAATTTGAAGAAGAAAAAAAAATGCTTTATATGCGGCAGAGCTTCGCCCATGCCTTCTCCCGTATATGCACAAGTTCATCTGCAAGTTTGCCGCTGTGGGTCTCTCTCTCAACTGAGATGATCACGATTTTTTCCGGTGAGGTGACTTCACGGAATTATAAGCATTTCTCATAATAACTTTATTACAAATCACTTAGGACCATTATGGCGTTATGGCTATGTAGACGCGAGGAGACGTATAGACGTACAGAGTAAGCGAGCACAAAAATCTAAATCTAAATCCAAAGCCGTATCATCATCCCAGAAATCCAAGATCATGCACGTGACTGTGGATTCATTTTGTAATGGGATCACCCCTAACAATGGAATGATTTATTGCGAAATTTTTCAAAGTCTTAACATTGGCGCTTGCTCCAAGAATGTTTTTGTACCTAAAGTCTTGTTTTGTTTTTGCTGTATAGGTACCTCTACCTTCTGTCGGTCGCGTCGTGAGGATTGAGCTGTTTGTGAAATCAGCACATACGATTAACAAAGATATACCTCATCTTTCTGCTGATGGTAACTGCTGCTGGCTGACTCAACTATCAGTGATTTGTCAAATAAAAAACTTGTAATTGATATGAAAGACAAAAGAGTGGGCCTGCGAACTGGGTATCGTGTCTGTATGTGGTGTGGCAGTGTGGCGGCATGTCGGTCTTGTCGGCTTGTCGTCTTGTCGGCGTGTTGGTCTCATCATTCAAAGCGGCACGTAATTGCAATCTGTGAAAATTAAGACATCAACGCAGTTCAGTCAAATGACGCTCATTATTGACAATATATTTTATAAAATTACCGTCTGCTGGTAATGCTCGCATTACGTTCGATTGCACATTGGACGCCGTAAAATTGAATTTAATTTTCACATTATTTTCATTTTATGATATGAGTTCGCGCCACGGAATTATGCGGACGTTGCGATGGAGGCTGTGTCCAGTCTTATCGCACTAGGCATCGAGATCCAGATAGATGCACACGCCAGCAACAGTACGTGTACACGGACATACATATCTAGTAATATGGTTGAGCTTGTATAGACGCTTGGCTAACTAGTTAACAAAGTACACCGACAGGCAAATATTCATTTTCGATGGTCGGTCAGTCGACGAGTATGGTATGGTAAGATGGTTGCTGTTGGAACAGCATCGTAATGAATATGAGGAAGCTATGGATATCAGTGCACATTGAAGCAATAATAACACCATGTGGATCGTCGTCGTAGTGGTCGTCGTCGATCGAAAGTGGATCGGTCGGTCGGTCGGTGTGTTGCGTTAAGCGCTATAATTCTGTTAGGTAATTATCCAATCTTCGCTTGATTATTATTGTAGTTAAGTTAATTAGTTTGCATTAGCTTCGAAATAAATTATGTCTTTGTAGTGTGAAGTGTTCTTGTGTTGGCTGCGCACTTGCACGGGTTGCGGGAGCAAAGCGGTCATCAATAGCGGTCGATCCAATTCGTTTTTTTTTTGTTTTTTTTTCAGAGCAAACGTTTGTCGATCTATTTAATGGGAGAGGCTCAGTGAATATAACAAGTGACGCGTAAGCACATGACTGACATTAATCGCCGCGTAGCACATACTCAGATGCTGGATGTAGAAAGTGTTTTGCTTTATTGTGCCAGTGCCACATGCGAGTGGCAGCCTTCTTTTGTTTTAATTGTTCAAAGTCACCCGAACAATTAGCGAAGCATGTAATTGGTAATCAATTTGAAGTGAAATAAAGAAAATTAATTGTCAAATGGTGGAGATGGTATTCGTTTTTAAGTTGCGCTCGCCATTTCATTTGCTTTACTTTCACTTCAGGTAAGAATGACTTTGATTAGCATGTGTGCTGTCACTTGGAATGGTAAAATTTCGATTTATAGTTTTATAATGCATTCCATTAAACAATACTCTATGTAAGAGCATGTCAAATTTTAAATTGGTTTTAATTTAATACCTTGAATTTGTATTTTGTCTTTCAGCACCTTCACCCATCAGCGCCGTTAAATACAAAATTGCAGATAAATCGAATACTTGTCAGACGGAATAATTGCTGTTTCTAGAAATTCCGCAATGGTTAGTTTAGTATTTCTTTTTGTTTTTTTTTTTCTTGGAATAGAAAGAAGCTATTGATTTATATTATAGTTGGTATGAGCGAGCACTGCAAGAGTCTGACAGTTAGTAGGTTGCTTTCCATGTCGTACTGTTTTATGTTACTGCGATGCATAAAATAAATATAACAACTGAAGGTAAATAATATCATTATAGTTTTAGTATTATAATTGACATAAGCTCTCTTCTGAAGGTAAAAATGAAAAAAGAGCTTATAATTTGCCACTAGTTTAAGAAGTTTTCTAGTTGTCTTTTAAGGAAGGGAAGAAAGGGCCCTGAAAGTCTTGTAGGTCGAATTTTGGAAATACAAGAATAAGTGTTTCATTATTTGGATTGTAGATTATATATCTGGTTACCTTTAAAACGGGCAAAATCCAATTTTACTAAAACACGTGTTCAATTACTTTTTATTCCCCATCAACTTGTAGGATTTTAGACTTTTATATTCGGCGGATTTGGAGTTAGGGGCTTTTAGGAAATATGCCGGCTTATTTTCTATTACTCCCTTGAAGAGCGTAAGGGTGCTAAAAAACGATTTTTTTCGAAAAACATGTTCACTTTATTTGTATTCTCTGTCAGTTTTCTAAAATAACTCAAGAAGGGACAGGGGAAGTCTAATTAAACAAAAATAATTCCTTCTTAAATTGCGTCTACCGCGTTAGAGTCGTATACCCTATAAGTTTCATAGATCTACCATATGCGGTAGACATAGATTGAAGAGAACAACATATGTTAAGTCCGTGGAAGGTGCCATGGTATAAGGCCAAGTCCAGGAAAATTGGCTTAATACTGCTTTTCAAAAATGTACTAAGGTCAAATATCAATTGTAGGCCTAATCAAGGGGACAGAAGTGACCAATTATATATTCCAGCAAACGTAGCATTTACACCTTCATTTACAGTTAATTTTTAAACCTTTTCTAAATTTACAACAAAGCTAGAAACATCCAGAAACTTCAACGGGATCTAATGTTAGCAGAAATAGTAACTGCCATCAAAAATGAATGATCATTAAATCGTAGTTCGTAGAATTTTTATATTTGACACATAAATATAATTTGCGGTCTGAACAAGCGAAAAGTCGTCACCTTGCTTTTAATAGCCTCGTAATTGTGTGTATATTAAATTTGTTATGGATGTATTTTTTTAAGGATGTATAATAATAAATAGAACACTAGTCGTATTTTCCTAAAACAAAAAAAATAGGAGACCTACAATTTTATAATAAATTATATAATTAAAGGCCACGACTGCATCATACGAAACTTTCTAGCTACAGGATGAAAAAGAAATGAAAACCAATTTTATTTAAATCACTTTTTATGTTTTGAAAAATTCGATTTTTTCAAAAGCGGCCTTAACGATTTTGATTATTTTGCACATACGACACTTTTAAATTAATTATTGAAAAAACAAAACCATGTCAAAATCGTAAGAGCCCTTTTTAGAGAAAAAACATTTAATTTAAATTTAGAAAATCGTTATCTAAAAATAATGGAAAAAAAAATACTGTTAAAAATTGGAGTACGCGGATTTGTTGAACTTAATGGCATAATAAAAATGTTAAAGTCTTTTTCCAATTCCCTTTATTAGTATCTGAGGTATTTTAAAAAAAAAAAACTGATAACACACTATTCTCGGCGCCACCCCAAGTATCCAAAATACAAAATAATGACCAAAATCATTGTAAGCTCCGTTTAAAAAAATAAAAAAATTCGCGGCCTCCTTAGATACGAACTTTGAAGAAAATCCTTCGACAGACCAAGGGACGGCATTGGTGGACTCACTTAATTGGACTTTCCTAATAACAAGTTACAATGTCTCTAAAACAAGAGTAATAAATTATATGTCTTATTCTACAAGCAATAATCATTTTGCAGTGCAAAATATCTTAGTTGTAAGACCGGTACTGACATATGCAACCGTTGCCTGGTAAACTGCCTTAGATAAAGCGGTAAATCGCTATAAACTAAGCGAAGTCGAAAGATCAGCTTGTAAAGGGAATTTTTTTTTGTGGTTGGTTTTTCGAAAAGAAATAAAACGGACATTTTGTGGTCAAATCTCGCAACTCTAATGTCATTTATGTTCAGTTTGGTTTGCCATTTCATCATGAACAGGTTGACAAATGAACAACTCTTGCAAATCGTGCAAATTTATTTCAAAAATAATGGTTCAGTTCGCGAAGTTTACCGCAAGCTAATTTTGGGTTTAATGGCTACGTTAAAATTGCCGCATTTGGAGTGAAGAGAATCCACATGAGACCCTTGAAACACCATTACATCCACAAAAACTGACTGTTTGGTGTGCTCTATGGGCTGGTGGAGTCATTGGGCCATACTTCTTCCGTAATGATGCTGGAGAGTCTGTTAACGTTAATGGAGACCGGGATAGAGCCATGATAACCGACTATTATGTTCCCGAATTGGATGGCAAAATGTGGATGAGATGTGTTTCCAACAAGACGGCGCTACATGCAACACAGCGCACGTCACAATCGATCTTTTGAAGGAAACATTCGATGAGTGCATAATTTCGCGGAATGTACCTGTCAATTGGCCACCAAGATCGTGTGATTTGACACTATTGGATTATTTTTTGTTTTGGGATATGTGAAGTCGCTCGCCTACGCCAACAAACCAGAAACGTTAGGGGACTTGGAAGCCAACATTCATGGTGTTATTGCCGACATACACACCCAAAGTTGAAAAAGTGGTTGAAAATTGGACCTCCAGACTTGTCTTTATTCGAACCAGCATTAATTTAAATATTAATGGCATAAATTTATTCTTCCAATAAAGCCAAATTGATGGACATTAAAACGATTTTCTTGTGTTTTATTTCAATTCTATACCTTTAAAAAAAAAAACCTGTATAAATGGAGCACTGCGTACCATATATACCACATGACATGTTTAGCAGGTAAACAACTGCAATTTCGTAAAGCAGCCTCTCAGTGGATCAAGAAAGAAATCGGACACAAGATATAAAAGTATTTTAGGTTTTTTAATAATGTAGTTAACGCTATTTCATTGGTCAAAGAAGGCAAATGAAAAGTAAGGCCTTGTTGAGAAACACGAAGAAGATTCTGCATAAGACCTTAATCATCCCAGTCCTGCTATATGGTGCAGAAGGATGGACATAGCGAAGGCGGATGAAGACATCCTTGGGCGTGGCAGTGGGCGTATTAAAAAAATAATTTTACACTTAACCATTTCGGAGCCCTAAGGAATATGTGGTCCAAATTTCAGCTTCCTAGCTTAATTTTAGAGGCCTAAAAATTGCGTACGGACGTACATTGCTAGATAGTCTTAGGATTTGGTCCTGATCATAAATATATATACTTTTATGGGTCTACGACGATTATTAAGGGGTGTTACAAACTATGTGTCAAAATTAATATACCCTTAGGATAGGGTATAAAAAAGTGCTATCCGTCAGGGATATTCAAATCTTCTCGGAGGGTTAGGTGACGTATAAGCTCTTTAGTAGCTGGTCGTCTGTAAAAAAAGATGGTAGTTCAACATTCACCTGTTCTGGGTGGCGGAACATAGTGGCATTCTAGAAAATACAAGCCTAAACAAATCGCCATACTTGAAACTGCTCTCTTAGTCTTTCCTGAAAGGTATAACTGTTTTTACCTGCAGGTTTATGTTAAAAGTAGATGTAATAGAAAGAACTAACTTAAATTAATAGGTTGCACTATTTGCCTGACGACGAATCAGATTTGGCCTAAGATAGATCTAAAACGCTCTAAGAGCTTTATCGCCCTTGATAGATCGCACATTAGTACTACAATTGATGTCAACACTGGACACTGTTTAATAGGCAAATTACTTTTGTAGGCGTTCTCCTTCTTTGCACATGCCCAGCTCTCTCTTAATCTTTATCGAGGAGCATTCTTCAACAATGATATCAACGGTTCTCAGGCTTTTTATGCAGTTCAAAATGGTTCAAAAAGTAGAAAAGGTCAAACAGTGTGGGAGTTTTGTTCGACTGCCACTTCAACCTAACCCAACCTACCCAATAATATAATGTTGAAATTCTTTTGCAATGACCTACACAGAAAATGGCTGACAAAATTAAGGCATGTTCAAGGAGACAGTTTTTGCAACTCAAAAGTATTTATTTTTGTGAGCAAGAAATCACAAAATGACGGAATATTGGTTTGCTGGTTAAATATTTCGTGGACAAACCAATCGAAGATGAACTACTATTTTAAAACTTAAAATAACTAAATGCCAATAATAAAATTAGTTCTCCATGTTATTATAGAATTTCCTTTGAGCTTAGTACACATTAATAATACAGTGTACTCTCGATTTTTGCAAACATCGATTTTTACAATCCCCTACTTTTGATTTTTGCAACAAAATAAAAAAAATTCTCGATTTTCGAAACTTTGAAATCGCACGACAAAATATATGTGTGTTCCCTTTACTATGCATTGTTGCATACAAGATCGAACCTTTGCCGACATCATTAATTATTCGACTATTCGACGCAGTGTAAATCGCATGTAAATCTGTATTTTGTTTTAAATGCAAACGGAATAAAAAAAAGATGTTATTGGTATATATTCGTATATATTAGTATACTACATTTTGAACTCAAACTGAGGAAAGTTGTTTGTAAGGTTTTCCGGGTTACATCTCGGGACATCTTTTTATTTTTTGCTTTATTGTTTGAAATAACGGTACCTGCCATACAACTTTTTTTTTGAGAAAATCACTTATAACTATTTTTCTAGAAAATGGTTTCAAGGATTTTAGTATTTTTTATACCCTATCCTAAGGGTATATTAATTTTGACACATAAAGGGTGTTTTTTTAGAGGTTTAGAACTTGGAATTGAAATAAGACACAAGACAATCGTTTTAATGTCTATCAATTTAGATATTTATTGGAATAATAATTTTATGCCATTAATGTCTTAATATGATTTCGGGCATATGGCGCCGCGGCTGGTTCGAATAAAGACAAGTCTAGAGGTCCAATTTTCAACCACTTTTTCAACTTTGGGTCTGTATGTCGGCAATAACGCCACGAATGTTGGCTTCCAAGTCCCTTAACGTTTCTGGTTTGTTGGCGTAGGCGAGCAAATTCACATATCCCAAAACAAAAAATAATCCAATAGTGTCAAATCACACGATCTTGGTGGCCAATTGACAGGTCCATTCCGCGAAATTATGCGCTCATCGAATGTGGCGTGCGCTGTGTCGCATGCAGCGCCGTCTTGTTGGGAACACATCTCAACCACATTTTTGCCTTCCAATTCGGGAACAAAATAGTCGGTTATCATGGCTCTATACCGGACTCCATTAAAGTTAACTGACACTCCAGCATCATTTCGGAAGAAGTATGGCCCAATGACCCCACCAGCCCATAGAGCACACCAAACAGACAGTTTTTGTGGATGTAATGGCGTTTCAAGGCTCTCATATGGTTTCTCTTCACTCCAAATGCGGCAATTTTGCTTGTTGTTCTTTTGTCAACCTGTTCATGATGAAATGGCAAACCAAACTGAACATAAATGACATTAGAGTTGCCATATTTGACCACAAAATTTCAGTTTTATCTCTATTCGAAAAACCAACCTCTAAAAAAATACTTATATACTTAATACTTGTAACACCCCCTAATATTCGTCGTAGACTCATAAAAATATATATATCGAAAATTTTCATAGAAACCGAAAGAAAATATTTAACAAGATATTAGCCAATATTTTTTCCAATATATCGCCCATACAAAAGTTTTGACCTCGCCCACTTTTTCGGGGCGGTTTTCCAAAGAAAAAGTTGTTTTCTAAATTGCATAGAATGAAAGAAAATGCTATCCATTATTTTCTTTATGTATTTTTGGTGAATATAGGGATGGGGATAGGGATAGGGTATCATACTGTTCGCCCCAAGCGGACTGTAGCCTTTCCTTATGTTTTGTAATAAAAATACTTGGAATGGGGCCCAAAATACTGCATACTCAGTTTATGGAAAAAAATTGTACTAAGCCGCCGATATCTCGAAAATTAACAAAGCGAATTGCAAAAATGTTTTCTCTATTTTTATATTATTAAGTCGAACAAATTTCCGTACTTCGATTTTTGAAATAATTTCTTTTTAAATATATGAAAACTCAGTGAAAAAATATTAATTTTAACAAATATGAACGGGGATAAAGCTTTGCGATTAGCCTAAACAGGTAAAACGGAACTACGAATGCATTCTTAACTAGAAAATAATCCACTTCGGATATTGTATTAAACAATAAAAAAAAATCTATTAAATTAAGTTCGCCTTCTCAATCTAATTCAATAATCGAGCGTAAGTTAAAATGTTTGAATTGCAAGGAAACGGCGTGAACATTGCTCGATAATCATCCGGAAATTTATGAAGCAAACACAAGGTATTTATCGATACAGGGGTTACATATGGTATCATCTGGGACTTTTACGTACCAAAAAAGAGCACGCAGAGATACGAGTACTTGAATATTTATGCCTCCAATTTGTGAATGGGTATCTCTTGCGAAAGTGGAATGGTACATATTGCTGGTCGGTTGGGCGGGCAGCTGCGGTAGCTGCAGACCATAAACTAAAATGCATCACTATAAATAGTGCAATCATGTGGAGCCTCAGCCTCAGCTCAAACCGCGAACCGAAATGAAAATCGGTACCAAGTGCGCCTTGCCATACTCACTGAAGACAAGGTGTGGTCAGTACTGGAAACGAGCTATATAGTATTTCGTAACTTCTAAGGCTGTGCAGTCAGTACAGTATTATAGAATACCTTCCAATGGATTCCTACCGTGCGTCGTCGTCGCCCTCTTCTCAGCGACACTTACACTCTCGCGCGCGCAAGAAAATCGTTTTGGCCTAATGGCAGCAGCATGCAACATGCAACAGTGGTGGCGGTGATGCGGCGGTAGCTAACTGCTTCAAGGAAACCAATAGCTTGTTGCTCGAGGTGGTGGCTTTGGCTCCACGAAATTAAGGTACATACCTCGGGAAATTGTGAACAATATGCTTTGCGGAGAAGGAGAACTGCGGTTGCTGTTGCCGCGGTGCCGCCACTGCTGCGCACTATCGCTACGTCTATCTGATATGCATTTTTCATTCCGAATGAGTGAGTCTGCAGAGGCGCACGACGGATATGTTGATGCTGAATGGACGTCGCGTTGCGAGGACTCCCGCTAATGGTTATGTTCAATGACTTTGCCAACATCTAGGACGGACGTTGATATAATACACAGATGGTTGGTGTGTGCCGTTCTTTTTTTTCGATATAAAATTGATTTTGCAATCGTCTCTATAATGGATATTGGATTAGATCAAATCTGTTGGATGCGGAGCTGCGCTCAGGTATGCGGCAATACGGTCCATACTAGTGCAGACGGTCATTAGATGCGATTTTACGAAACGAAATTTCATCTCAACTAGCAGCGCTGCATACACGAAAACATTGTACATTATATTGTTTATCGAACACATGAATAGGTGTATTTGTCCGCGTGAGAAGCTTAGAACAGCTTGGCTCTGACGAGCGAAACGACGCGAACGCGACACATACGAAGCTGCCAAAACGGGATGTAATTAATAAAACAGATAAATAACGCGATCCGAAGCCAACCACGACGTGACTATGCGGCAAGGCTGGCATTCTCTGTCGCGTTGGGCGATGGTCGATTGGCGGATAATTTTAATGTGACTCATACTCGTTGGCATTTGCAAAAAGCGGTAGTACAGCATGATAGCCAAAGCAAATTGTTTATTTTGGTCAATTGAGGTGGGCGAAGAGTAACGCAATGCCTTTGAGCTTTTATAAGTTGCCAAGTGAGCAACAGTTTAGGTTGTATTTTCTTTCCATAGTAAGAGTACATTAGTAATATAAGGTTTTGCATTAGGACTATCAACTTATTAAGACATGGAAATAAAAACATTCGGTATTTTTTTTACAAGTTAGGATGGTAACTTATTAATAATCTCTTCGCACAAATAATAAATTTTTTAACACAATTTTGGTATAAAACTGTCTGCTGAATGCATATATGTATATAGTTATCATTGCAATAACAACTAGCATATTGTTTCAATTTTACCTCCAGGTTGAATACAAGAGCGCTAGAGCAGAAAAGAGCGTCTAGTGTAATGGATTATAGCATGTCTTGCATCTGCAGTTAACGCCCAATATTTATTAACTTTTACTTGAGAGAATTTATTGCAAACCTGGCGAAATTTCGAATTCAAACTGAGTATGAGTGATGATATTATGACTGTAGAGAAGTCCAAAAATGTAGGTCCGCCAAAGCCGTCTGTCAGTCTGTCTGTCTGTTCGGGAGCCGTGTGGGTTCGGATTTTGTTTGGGTAACATCTCGCGGCGTTTTTTTTCGGTTTATCTGGATCTTTTTAAATAAAGGAACCTACGATACAATTTTTTTTTAAAAATCGCTAATCACTTATTTATCCAAAAATGTTTTCAAGGGTTTTGGTCAAGAAAGAGACTTTGGATATTTGGGCTGGGGACGAGAATACTGCATACATTTTTATAAAAAAAAAAAATCGTGTAATTTATAAAACCGCTAAGATTTCAAAAACTAGTTAAAAGAATACCAACAATTTTTTCAATACGGGTACTGGGTACCCTGGGTTCAACAAATCTGGGATGGGTAGAAATATAGTACTTAAATTTTTGAAATATTTTTTTTTTAATTAATTTTCTGATAACGGTTGTCTTAAATTTAAATTAAATCCTTTTTCTCAAAAACAGCTCTAACGATTTCATATGTTTTTGTATTTTAATTAATTGTCCAATATACAAAACAGTATTAAAATAGTTACAGCCGTTTTTGATAAAATCGATTTTTTCAAAACTTAATAAGCCATATTACTGTGTTTTGTATTTTAAAGCTTACACCACGCACTCAACATTTTCTGTATTTTACAACAAAAACCTTTGTGCGGAAACTTCTTAAGGGGACTCAGTCTAATCAGACAACTTTAACTTAAAGCTAAATGGTACTTTCTAAATTGTGGACCTGAAAGTGGTCGTCTTTGAATATTCTTTTCACTTAAACATTTCATGCTTCTTTAGAGCATATTTTCCAAACTCCAGCTTTAATTCTTAAATGTAAGGCTTCTAAGCTACAACGAATATTAAAGGACGTTACAATAAAACTATCAGAACTATTATACCCTTGGAATATTTGCTAAATAGTTAATTATTGCAATTTTATAATAGAAAAAAATGTTATAATGCTTTGATTTGGTAAGTGACAAATGAATTCAATCACTCGAGAGATATTCGACTTTTATTTAAAAAATGGATATGCTACTGTATAATCATCACAAGAAAATTTTCAATTTGAATAAATTTAAAAATTTATTTAAGTTTGTCAAATTGAAATTCAGTATCGACAGAATAACATTTGAATTCTTATCCGCACGCCTCTTATCTAGAAAACCAAACTCCATGCAATTTAGAAAAAAATTAGACGCCTTTTCGTTCAATAAGAGAATAATTAGTTCATATGGACACCAAACCAGAAAACTAAAATGGAATGTGGTTTTATCAAAAGA
Organism: Ferdinandea cuprea; assembly: GCA_963576555.1. Lineage (NCBI taxonomy): Eukaryota > Metazoa > Arthropoda > Insecta > Diptera > Syrphidae > Ferdinandea > Ferdinandea cuprea. The sequence goes on from OY754958.1 coordinate 1,264,637, forward strand.
GCTGACAGCAGATGCAATCTGCTTGCTGCTCACCTTGGGGCTAGCTCAATGCTCCCAGACTGTGCTTAATCTTCCCCTGAACCACTGCGTAAGCATTTTTATCTATCCTACTCTTCAGGGATCTTTCCGAGAAGGTGGAAAACAACATTTGCCGAGCCCGTCCCAAGAAAGGCGAATCTTCCTCTCCCACCTCCTACCGACCAATTGCACTTACGTCCTTTCATTCCAATGTCAGCTTATCAAATATCACTTCTTCCCTCATCTTCGGGCGTTGAACTGAGGGAAGAAGTGATATTTGATAAGGCAACGTATGTTAAGCTCATTAAATTCCGATCTTGACAGCATTCTTGAGTGGGGTATTCCATTCTCGGTATGTGTGTTAATGACAACCTTCGTTGGAATGACCACATATTCGATGTCGCCAAGAACGCTAAGAAATATCTAAGATTCCTTATGCGGTGCAAGAAATATTTCACCGCTTCTGATCTGGCTAGAATTTATAAGGCGTTTATTCGCTCCAAACTCGAGTACAGCGTTCATATCTGGTCTGGTGAACCAATTACATATTTGGAGCTACTTGACCGGATTCAAAAACGTGCCAGGAAAAATGCTCAGCAGTTTACCCTAAAGCCTACTCGGACGTACTGTGAAAACAACCCTAATGTGGAATGCTCTACCGCACTCTGTTTTTAAGTATTTAAAATCAATGTGCGTCGCCTTCTCATCTTTTTATCAAATTCCCCATTTTCTTAATGCCCGTGCTGTGTTACTTACATTAAAAGGGTTCTCACAATACCTCTTGCACGTGCAAAAAAAAAAAAAAAAATTGCCATTACTGTGCTGATAATGTGTTGTATGTCCCATGCGTAATATCCAGAAACCTTTCGCAAAAACACTGTTTACTTAAGAAGTTAAGATATATTTTTCGGACAAACAAATAATAAATTTTTAGAATTATTTTCCAACAAATGATTACTACTTTAGTAATATTTGCTCAATTTGTCTGATTTTCGACGACACGAATTATCACATTCGTTTTGCAATTGAATCGAACCTTTGAAATTATTAATATTTTCTAAATGAGAAAGTGAAGATGAGTTTTTTATACCAAACACTCAGAAATAAGCAGACACCAACTTAAACTTTTGCAGCCTGTATGCAACACGTATAACAGGTTTTATAGAAACAAACTTTAATAAATTGTCAGAATAAGGCTTTATAAGAGACAATGTAAATGCACTAGGTACCTGTCTAGTATAATCTCTTTATGAATAAAGAAAATTTAGATTTAACACATTGACTGCCAAATCATATCTGGTAAAATTGCATGGTGCGCCAACACAAATTTTTATGTTATTTCCATTTTTTGACATATAAAACAGTGAACGTACGTTATATTATTTGTTTTCAGTTCATCCTGGAAGTCCAGGACGAATTTAGAATCAAATATGATTGCCATGGCATCTCAACAAATGTTAATGCAAATTTGTTAATTAGGCGCCATGGCTATCATAACTGATAGCCAGATTTTTTGAGTTGATTTGTTTTTATGTTTTTTTTTTACTTTTCAGGTTTGAAATACATGCGTAATTTCTATGCTTACCTATATTATACATTGTTTTGAGTTTTAAACAGTTCAGTAAAGGTATTAGCTACTACAAAATCATTTTGTTTTATTTGCTTCTTTATATTTTTTGTTAACTTCAGGTATTTAGTATAATAATAATGAGTAAAAGGAGACTTACAGTTGAAGAAATTGAAGCAATGACCGCTGCTTCGGATAGCGAATCTGATTTTGGCTCGGATGACTCTGAAGCTGACCCAGCATGGTATCCTGAAGATTTGGGTTATGACGATGATGTTAATGAGTCTGAGGCGGACAACGTGTCAGACGTCATTGAAGCTATGGCAATGGCGGAAGAACACGAGGACCTAAATGCATTACTTCTTGATACTGAGGAGGAAAATATATAAGATATTCCCGAGGGAAACCTAAGTGGACAGAATACAGGGGAAGACACAAACACTTTGAATTTGTCGGTAAGCATGGTTTGCAGGTAGAAATTTCACCTGACCAAGAGGTTTTCAATATAATATCAACTGAAACCAATCGATACGCACAACAGTATACTACAGCTAACCACAGATCAAAATACAGCCGAATGAATCGATGGAGTGACACAAATCCCGAAGAAATAAAAAAATTTTTTGGATTGATGATGTGGGTGGGACTTTTGCCACTTGGGCGCATAGAAAACTATTGGGAAACGAATGGCATTTATGATTTAAAAATCCCCCGTTCAGTTATGCCCCGAAATAGATTCCAGTCATTGCTGTCTATGCTGCACTTTAGTAACAACGAGACAGCTGACCCATCTGACCGATTGAGAAAAATAATTGGACTAATTGAGATCTTGCAAAAGAAATTTAAAGATATTTTTTCCCGGGAGAAGACTTTTTCATCGACGAAACGCTCGTGCCATGGAGAGGTCGGCTTATTTTCAGGCAATACATCTCTAACAAGCCACATCGCTATGGAGTTAAGCTTTTCAAGCTATGCTCAATAGATGGGTATACATGGGCTCTAAACATATATGCTGGAAAGTCAGCTACAGGTGAACGCGAGGTTGGACTTGCCAAAAATGTTTGCATGGAACTGTCTAAAGAACTTCTTCTACGAGCTACGAATTGGCCCAGGAATTGTTGCCAAAACAGACCCATGTCGTTGGCACTTTGAGGTCAAACAAAAGAAATATACCCAAAGACGTTCTACTTGCTAAATTGGCCAGAGAAGAAGTGGTGTCTCGGGAAGATGAGGATGGCATTGTAATCTTAAAATGGAAAGACACTCGCGACGTGCGAATGCTATCCACCAAACATGCTCCTGAACTGCAACCCGTTACACGGCAAAATTATCCATCAACAAGTACTTCATCAGCCAATCAACCATCTACCAGTACAAATACACCTTTAGTCTGAATACTAGGAATAAAGTGGTATCGGAAACTTGGCATCGAGCTCTTATTAGGAGTTGGAGTTGTTAACGCATGGGTTATATACAAACATGTAAAAAAAACAAAAATTCAGATCCGCAAATGCAGGGAAATGTTAGTTGCTGAACTTCTGGATATACATAAAGAACCGATTCGTGTAGAAACACGCAGAAACACGCACGAAAACCCATCACCTCTTGGATCGAACGTCCACTGATGGGAAAAAACTAAGAAGAAAATGCACTATCTGCTACACTAGGGTAACCAAAAATAAAGGACGTGAAGCAGCCCGCAAAGAAGCTAAGCAAGTTTTCACCTTCTGCGATAGTTGTCCCAATAAGCCTCAAATGTGTAGGGAATGCTTTAACTCACAACACTTATAAGCTTACTTATACTTATGAATTATTATTATTATTATTTTTTTTAAATTAAGGTTTACAAAATGAATTACATACTATCTTATACTATAATAAAGTTTTTTTGCAACATTATAACTATATTTATTTTTTCCTACAAAAGTGGTCATAAAACATTAAGTTTATACGATTTCCTCAAACCAAAAACATCTATCTCATCGTATGGTGCCAAGGAATTCAAGTTATATTGAATTTGTTCGTACTGTTCGTACATATTTGAATGCCAGAGCCAGAAGTGAAACTATACCTGGCTATCATATTTTATAGCCATGGCACCTTCGGAAATCATTGTCTATCACAATGTGTTAAGTACTATTTTCAGTTGGCCCAGAGCCAAGGACCAAAACACAAAACTGACGCTTTATTTTGGAACTATCGGTTACTATTGCAATGCTGATGCACATTTCTCATTTTCTTCATTCCTTATATTATTTTTTTATTTAGGGGTCAGTAATAGCTATCATTGAAATACATCATTAAAAGCAAAACTGACAGCTGAGAATCGAACGCATCAGTGGAACGATTGTGTTCCAAATTGTAGAAACGAATATCTGCTGTTCATTAAAATCGATTTCTGTCAGTGAAAAAATAAAAATCGATTAAAAGAAAAGTTGAAATCAGAATTAAGTAATTTTGTTAGTAGAAAAATTCTATAAGTGATTAGCTTTATTTTGATACGCCTTAAAGCCAATATGGTTTGTGTAGTCGTCTTAAATTACGAAAACGAAATGTTCAATGATGGATTTCAATGATAGCTATAACTGGGCCTTAGTATGAATTATCGTTCATTACTAATTTGAAGGACTAGGTCCCTATGATATGCGACCTTTTTTGTTTTGCTGTATGTTTTCAATAAACACATTTCGTCGCCGAATATTTGAACGAGTTGAGTAGATACATTGAGTAAGAAAAAATGCTGGCAGGTAAATTGTTGTTGTTCTCGTAAAGTGGTGAAAATTAGAAATAGGTATAAAATTAGAAATAGGTATAAAGAATGACTGAAATAAGGAGGAGAGAGTGAATATTTCGTGTTTGGTGTTTCGTTTATGCACGAGTTGAGCAATAGGACGCATCGCTTATGCTCTCAAATATTTAAAGGTCAATCTTTTTTCATTACTAGTACATAATTTAATACAATCGCGATTACAGTAGCTATTAACTCGCCATGGCAACAGAGTCAAGCACTACAACAATACACACAATCATTTACTCATTTTGTAAATACTATCAGTTCGCAGTGCAACTCTTTCGTTTGTAAACTTTACGTCTCCCCACAGGAATAAACTATTGATTGAACGGCTGCTAAACAGATGAATCAAACTGAAGTTAATTTGTGTATCTCCTCAACAGACTGGACAAGTGGGATATAAAATTACCAAATGTCTCGAGTGAATGTAGTTCAAGTTGTGCACTAAATATCCTTATATCGAGAGTGAAAACGAAAATGATATATTGTCCCGTGCCGCTCGCGTGTCTTCACATTATATAATTGCTCCAGATTGGTTTTTCATGTTGGCACAGACAGGCAAAGCCTGTCGCATTTCTATCATAGTCTAGCATGTAGCTACGACTTTAATGGCGTATAAATATTCATAAAATAACGCTGCCCGACTTCATGTGGAGTGATTCTGTTCAATACACTGTAACGTGTTGGTGTGTGTATATCTGCATCGTCGAGGCCGTACGACGACGTCTGAACTGAAGAGTCATTACGAAATATTTCGCGCAGACATTGATTGTGGTACTTCAATAGTTTAATATCTTGTAATTGATCTCGGCACTTGGATAACCTATGATCTGTGAATAGAACAAGGATTTGCCTCACAAAAAACATACTCATACTTCCGGCATATGCACATAATGTCATGCGTTTCATCAAAATTATGGAATTCGTACAGAATATATCCGCAGCTAGAACTCATACACCTTCGTGCAGCTTTAATCCACTTTCGGTTTCGCCTGACGCTCGCCTTCTTGCTCACTATTGTGAGCAGATAATGTGACTATACGATCTATCAGTTATGTACTCTCGCATGAGATTGTGGCTGGTACAAAACATTGAAACTGAAAGTGAACTGAATAAAAAAAGATTAATGCTCGACTGGGCGACTGTAATACAGCGAGCAATAGGCTATCTGTCTATCTGTCCAACAGTCGTCGCGTCTGTCCAGTTACACCGCCGCCTCTGCCGCTCGCCGAGCCGTGCTGTCAAAACGGGTTTCGCAGTATTTGTAGGCGAATTCCTCCACGGCAACGCAAATCATCTAATCCCAATTTAACAGCGCACGTAAAGTAGCTCGTTTTTTCTATTCATAGACATGTATCGCAGACTCCGAGTACCTAGTTGCGATTTATTTTCCCCTTGCGAAGCCAATCAAACATTTTTGTCTATGCGACGGCGTGCTCGGCGGGTGGCAGGCAGTGAAGAAATGATGATGTTTGTGTGCGCTGCCCGATAAACAAAGCGAAAAGCTCTCAATCCATGCTGCTGCTGCTGCTGCTGTCGCTCGGGTTGTGTATTCGCGAGATGCAAAACCGACCTCATCAGGTTTAAAATTTACCCTCGGGCTTGGGTGTGGCCCATATGGCTGTCTCGTATCGTATGGGTTATATCTGCCATGAAGAACTGGGCAAAACATTCAGCCATTCTATTGACGACGACGGGTACATGAGTTGTTAGCTAACACTGGGGACCTTAAGGCTAAGCAAAAATAAACTCAAACTCAAGCTCCGAGAACAAATAAACTACTTTCGTTCGAAAAGCAAAAGACCCTCTGCTATGACAGGGGAGTGACGTTGTTGGGTGGTAGGTGGTTGGTGGTGGACTCGGGTGCGCTCGGGATTTTACGTGTTTTCTAAGTTGTTGTTGGAACGGCATGAAGTTTGGTGCTTGTCGATATGTTGCTCTACCTGGTCGCAGTATCTATGTATGAGTGGTGGTACCTATTTCAATTGGATCGAGCGGGGAACACGTTGGTCGTGTGTCCGGATATTTGGAGCACCTATGGAGTGCTCTAAGAGGAGTACAGATACAGCAGATATTACTTTTTGTTCAGCATAACTTCATAAGGCCATTCTTGTTTACATGATAATATTTTCTGTGCTGCAGAACCCAGAGACTAGTGCTGGCATGCAAAGTTATGTCATTGCAGGAAGGGCTTACTTTGGCTGATGCTATTATTGTATTAAGACGGTCCTCACTTGGCGTGTGTGTCTATTTACTTATTTTATTTATTGTTAGCTTATAACTTACATTGCCCATACTGACATCCTATACACAAGATCGTTTTAAAAGTTAAATGTTTTTATTTTTATTTGGCGGCTAAGATCCCCTTTTTGATAGATGATTCGGAATTCGAGCACAAATTGTTAAATTATACTTACAAAGCTTAACTATATTCTTAAAAGGTTAATGTTATCTTAATCGAAATACATTAGTCAATAATGTTTATGACCTTGTTTCACTTTTATTAGCCTGTAATCGAGCTACTAAAATATAATTTGAAAATTTCTGAAATTGAGTGGAAATCATATGTATGCATTCTACATTCATTCTACAAAATACAGTGGCGATAAAAAAGGAGCACATGCTTAAGAGATTTTAATCAAGCCTTTTGTAGCTATCCATTAAAATTAAATAATATTATTTATTGAGATGAAATAACATCCAGCTGTCAAAATATTCAGTAAGGTTTGCCTTACGCAGCTACGCAGTCTTAAATACGCAATGTATTTCGTATAAGGTCGTATTTCGTTATAAGGTCGGTCGATTATGGCTTCAGAGTGCAGGGAATTCATCGCACCGTGGAGTACACTCTTTTAAACTCATTAAGCCACAAACCAGACAGATATTGATGCGAAAAGAAGAGAATAAAGCCGCCGTAGCGGGTGGTATCGATGAAGACTCAGAAATGTCGATTCGGTGATGATCAGCTAAATTGGTCCGGCCAACATTTCACTAAATGGGCGCTCGAAATATTGGCCGGAGACCCCGATCAACTTCCCTGACGATCGGCTATTTTTAAAATTTTGCTTGTAGCCGCTTACCCAAAAATGGTCCTCGAACGCAATCTGCAACCGTTCGACCAAAAATCAAATAAAGATTGCCTGTTTGGGACGATTTATGGCATGGCGGCATCTTCGCATCTGATAAGAAAGCAGACACAATTACCGCCAATGATCTCAGGTATAGTATTTACGATGATAACCGATTTTCTGTGGCCACAGCTCGACAACATCGATATCTCCGAGCTGAATATGGAAATGAACACGGTGAACACAGTTTGCGAAAATGTCAAGGAGTGATCGGAACTGAAACCTGGTATCCTCGGTCACAATACGGATTGTAGTTCTCTAGAGTCAGGTACACCACGTGGAACTACATAGGATGAAATAGTCTCTAAAATATTTTCCATAGCGCCTAACTAATTCTACTCTACTCTTCTACTCATTGAAAGATCTGGAACTGTCAACCACTCTTGTCAAATTTCGTGTCCTGTAAACGATTGTGGCCAATAACGAACTTAATGTGGGCCCTTTGCCATACCTTGGATACCATTATGTAGGAATTTATATTTCGTTATGTGGAATGTATAATCATTCCCAACCGTTTGACTTTGCTCTTCTCCACAGTTTCGGAAGTGATCCTAGCAATAAAGCAAGCTTTGATAGTGACTTGGCCTTCAGGACAGAATTTTAATGTAGCACCTTCGACCCTTCTTCAAATATAACAGAACTATTACATCTTTATCTTCTATGGTATTGTGATACTTTAGGCCACTCCATTCCTTATTGTTCCATTCTTAAAAATATCTAATCTAAGATGTAGAGAATTTAGATAAATTTTCTGATAAAATCACAAAAAAAATTCAGGGAGAAAATTCATTGAAAAACTTTTTTTTAAAAAAAGCAACACTTTATTGCGGTCCCAATTGTGTTAGGTATAAAAAACAATTTTACACAGCAATGAAGGTAGGTTTTATGACCTTCCAATGTAAGAAAAGACCTTACATTTTCTACTCTTCCAGTATTTATTCAATTCAACTTTAATTATCCATACTTTAGGGAGCGCTTCTTCAAAATGTTTCCTTTTGTTTTAAATTTAACACAGTAAAATACCGATATTTGATATTTGCAGAAAACTAGCAAAACTTCATCATAGAATGCGTTTTTAGTTTCAATTTCCTTAAGAAACGATTTCTTAACTTATTCTTCAAGTTTTGATAATCTTCCGTCTACAACTGGTATTCCTAGTAAGCGTTTAAGAGCAGAAAAGGACGTTCGACAGAGGAACTAGATGTTGGAAAATGTATAATCTTCTTCTCCCCATTTATCAGGATTATAGGGATCATAACTTTCCCACTTCACCGGTTCGACCTAACAAAATATCTTCAGGCATCCCGATTTTGAATCACTTTATCATTGAGGCTAGTCAAATGCTGGTGTTTCTGCATTTGTGTGATCCAGGAGTTTTTAGGCCTGTCTCTCTTACGCGATTGTTAGGGAACGTTGATTGTCATTGCCTTTTTGACGGGGTTCATAGGATCTCTTCTTTGAACATGAAAATACCAACTGAGTCGGTCGTGCTCCAATTTTTTCTAGATGGGTTCTTTGACATGAGGGCTTCCTCGGATCCTGGAACTTCTAATTCGATCTAGCTTTTTTACTCCTGCTGTCATGCGAAGCATCTGTCAACTTTCTCTCATACTTTTTGTACATTATCCAGCATCGTGAACCGTATGTGAGCGCCGGATGCACAATTGCGGTGTAGAGCCTTCCTTTCAGCTTAGGGTACATTTTTCTGTCACAGAAAATGGCAGATTTGTCCTGCCCTTCATCCACTCTACGCTTACACGATGATTGATGTCCTCATCAACGGTTGCTTCCCTGTTGATCATTGATCCCAGATATTTGAGCTTTGCACACTTGGGAACCACCACCCCATTCAAATAAATGTCTGGAATGGGTTGGCTTGATGTATTGTCAGACAATGGGCAGTACAGATACTCCGCCTTTTTTTGGCTGATACGATACCCATTCCCTTCTAAAACACCAACCCAAACATCAAGCGCTCGTTGCAGGGAAGTCTGATCATCACTTATGATGGCTCCATCGTCAGCAAAGAATAACTGATGCACTTTAGGGTCCGTCACTTTTCCCTGAAGTAGATAATCTTGGACCGTAATAAGGAGCAACGGACTTAAGACACTTCCCTGGTGAAGACCGACTTTAATTGGGAATTCATCGGTGACCCCTGCGGGACATCTGACTTTTGACTTCGCTCGGAAATGTCCATGATCATCAGTACTTAGGTTTCAGAAACTCCTCGTTGTCTTAGTATGAATATTTCAAATGAATCGATTACCGCAGCGAGCAGCGCTTGATAAAGGAGAACGCCAAGTCATATAATTAATTTTTTGTAAAATGTTTGGTATGAAGAGTTTCTCTACCTTGGCTCGCTAAGGGTTAAATGTTTGACATGTTTACTGAAAACAAATTGGTCGAATTCTAATGAAATTTATCATAGAACTCAATTTAGTCGTGGAATAGCATATACATAAGTAAGCCTTTATAACACCTCGAAGTTTCGTCAAAGTATTAAAATTTTAATTACATTAATTAGCAATTCAAATTTTAGCAGCCATTTGAAAAGTAGAGCACATTCTTTTGTGCCAATGCAGTTTTATTTAGTTCCTAAAAAATCACCATGTCCAGAACACAACTTCATGTGAAAGGGAGTAAGATTTGGATCATAACCTTGATCCGCACACTTTTGAGGATCAAAGCCGCCACCAAAGACAATAAAATGTTTTGTTTCTCATTCCAGCTGAAATCTTAACTATTTCAAAAGTTTCTAATCGGATAGTAAAACAAGTCATTCTTACTCCTCGCCTAAGTGCATATAATTAAATAAATTTAATAGAACTATTTCAGCTTTTTATAGCCACCCTTCTGCTGCAGTTAGCATTGTTCATTTGCTTCAAATCCAATCACTATATTAGGTGATAATCCCGTTCAAACGACAACATAAATTGCGGCAGACATTCATTTATAATCCAAAAACAAGGTCGAATGTTAGTGTAAATGTGGTAAAGGATTTTTGTTGTGTTTTGTTTTACGTTGAACATGCAAATTGCGAAAGCGCAATTAAACTAGCAAATACCCTTTAAATGCAGACGTTTAGCCAACCACCATAGCAGTAATTGACATATCACTTTTTATTCAATTAAAATGAGGTAATAAAATATCGCAAGCCCAAGTAAGTAGCCCAGAAGAAACAAGAAATCATAAAATAAAATATGGGCATGGCATGACCACTTTTCCTCTCGTATCGTTCGTAACCGCGCTAAGACAACGATAGAGGTCATTTCATGAACAGCGACGATTGCTCTGAGCAAACAGAAACAACCGGCTGCTCCGCTACAGCTATTCACACCTGCGAACAGCCGAAAATTTATGGCCCAAAACACGGACATCAACATGCGGTCGACCACATAAAGCAGGCAATTAAACTAATATTACAATAAAAATTAAATTAATTAAACCAATTGCGCGACCTTTCTCTTTTGCGCTTACTCAGAGACAGAGCAGAGATCTTGACTTCTGGGGGAGCACATCATACTGGTCCCCCCCATTCCTCAGCCACACACGGTCGTCTGACCATTCCATATGATTGTGGCGGCGCGGCAGCGACCACAGCCGCGCACTAAATTGGCTGATCACCTATCTATAGGTGATGCGTTTGATTGACGTCAATAAAACAGTTCGTATCCGCGATCCGAATCTTGCTTAATTACTGCGAATTTGAAAATTATTTGAGATGTGAGTGAGATGTATGGGCGCCGGCGATGCCGTACCACTATCGCTCGCATCTGAGAGGAGCGCAATTTTGACGATTAATTGAAATCGAGATCGAGCTAAATTTTATCGATATGCAAGGAACTAAATGCTATAACAAAGCTGCTACTGTTGGCTATGGTCATGGCCATAGCGATCATTAAGCTCAAATGAAAGTGTCTGTCGTTTAGTTTTTATTTTTTTCGGTTAGGTGTCTGCATTCCATTCGTAGCCATGATGAATAGCATTTAATTAGCTAGGCACGTACCATCGTAACAGGGCGTAGCAAAGAGAAGGTAATTAGTTGATTCGTCGTTACCTTGCATTAGTTAGCCGAATAGCTGGCAGCTATATCATCTGCGGCCTTAGTGTTAAATTTGTTGGATTTTGCATCATCATAATTCATGGTTCTAGGGTCAGTTGTTCGGTGCTCGGTTGGTATAAATGCGTGGGACTACGAAGAAGCGGGTATTTCGTAAGCGGAAGATTTATAATGAGAACCACTAGCCGGCAGGCGGCTCAAATTCATTTCGAATTAATTGAGGTTGATCCACATTAAAAGGCATTATTAATGGTGCAAGTTCAAATAATAAGTCATGCCTTGGAATCTTTGCGGAAATGTAGTTAAAATATATCATTCAGGATGATCATGACATGACCTTGGCAACAGTTTCACGACGACGATTATAATGACTCTATTAACCTTGAGCTTTAATTGGAATTAAAGAAACTACTTGAACTGAGGAGGTTTTCAGAGCAGTACACGCCCATTTGTAATGGACAGATGTATACAGCAGACTCTTTAAAATGTTTGCGGATTTGGAAATCCAAAAAAAGTATGTTTAAATAATGAGGCACATATCCTCAAATGTACGAACACACCCAGAACTCAGCTCAGAAATCAGCACCATAATATAGAGATAGAGATAGTTTTGCGCGTTTTCATACTTTTTATAAGGTAATAATATTTAAAACATTTTTCTTGAAATAAATACGCATTTATCTACCCAGAAGCGAGGTGTTTCATTCCACTTCAACTGGAAGACTTGCGTAAGGACGTCTTCGAACCATCAATGCTTTTATTCGAAAACGGCTAAAATGACCCATATGATAAATTTTTCAATCTTAAAACAATAAATCATATATCTACGTTTTCTGATAGCTGAGCAATATTAACAATAGTTTTGCTTATACTACGATTGCTGAGATTTTTTCTCTGTTCTGTTCCGTTTTTGTTCCCCATTATTCGTCTTATCCTAATTGTTTCTTATTGTTCGTTAATTTACGATTAGACTCGAATTACATAATATGTGTGTGTTCTTGGGTGAAAGCTTCGCGTGAAAGCAAAAAATATATATATACGGAACGAGTGACGATCGGTATAACAATTTTACGTATGTGTGAATATTGGTTTACTGCAAAAATATTTTTTAACCGAACCAATCAATGATGAACGATTATTTTATGTAAGAATGGATGCAAATTACATTGGTTTACCTCTATTGATAACTATGTCGAAAGGTATTTCAGTAGCCAATTAAAATTGGGAACGAGTTGTTAAACATTTTTTAAGAACTTTAAGAGTTTTTTTCGTAAGCTGCATACTTGTGTCACTTTAAAATATATACGCGACGAAAATGTCACGTTGCAGTAAGCAGTTTAACCAAACCCAAGGAAGGCCACAACAACAGCTTTCCCCTACTGAAGGGTATCACAATGGGTCCACAAAGACCTAGGTGTCCGAAACTGATCTTCCTCATTTATCCAATTTTCGTACAACATTCACTTGAGCAAAGTAAACGAATAGTGGTTTGTGCAATTTCCCGCTGTAACGGATGCCTATCTTATTAATATAATTCGTTATGGTTCTTTTTTTTCACGAAGAAAAATACCCACATATCTATGCTTCGAGTATTTAGATGTAAGGCTACAGCACATTTTCCATTAGTTCAGCGACAAAATTGGCATAAAAAACAATTGATTGTGTAGTGTTTGGTTGCAAGAAGTCTAAGACTTTTAATTTTTTATGAAGGAAAAATCATCGTTAGTATTTACGTAATTTTCATGGCATCATATAAAATCGGGGAAGCAGGTTACTAAAAATTTTGGTTTTTCTTAAGGTACCTCACTTCATCTCTTAAAAAATATTCTTGCAATTTATTCACTCCCATTCATTCGACCTGATGACCAATGACATGACCGAAGAACCCCACAGGCGTACCATTAGGAATGCAGTGAAGTGGGAGGGTAATGATCCCTGTAATCCTGATCTTAATCTCGTAGTTAAATGGAGAGAAGATTACTAGTTCCTTCAGAACTTATCACTATGTAAACACCTAAGTTAGTCAGATATAATTTCTGTCTCTTTTGCAAACAATCAAATTGCAAGACGTGTTTTTCGTCCAATTACTTTGTCAACAGCTTCCGACGTTATATAACAAAAGACTAGAAATCACTTCGGCGCTTTATCAAATGTGTTGTCCTCGTACACCCATAAAATTACGGATATTAAATACCTACTATTCGAATCACATTTAAGATATCCTTGCATGGCTGTTTTTAGCATATATGCAAAATTACGAGAACGTATCTTGGCATTTGCTTCAAAGATTTTATGTATTACCTACAAAAGTTGCTGCATTGTCAGGCTTCACATTAAAATTAGAGTAGGTACTGGCACGAGAAGGTTTTTTAAGTGAGCTCTTTATCGATAGGTTTATTTTCCGATATCAATTACCTCACCATAGCTATTAAAACCAAATCTGCAATTACATAGTGCACCAAACTACTCAGGAAACTTATCATTTATTTTGACATAATTAGTATTGCTTTTACTTTAATAAAACCTGACTGAAAATACCCACTTACTCGTACCACTATACACCAAAGGTCAACATCGTAACCTTCTGCAAGTACACTGTCAAAAATGAGCAGAAAAAAAACATGCAACATACCTACTTTCGAACCGACTTTTCGATGAAAACTCAATTAGTAGCGATAAATCATCACGCTACGCGGAAAGTGTGGCTCCTTGCTTCCTGGCATGCTTAACCGCGCGTTTACTTACATACGGATTCAAGTAAGTATTTGCCATCTTGTCCGCCTTCTCGTTTCTTCCGACAAAAAATAAAAAATAAAACATCAAGTAAAATCGAAGCCGCATGCTTGCACTCAGGTAAGGCTCCATTCGGTTTCAATTGTTAAATAGTATCTTCATCTTCGCTTCAAGATTAAGTGTACGATAACAGCAGAAAAGAGCAAGACCATCCGACAGATGAGTGAGACTCCGAATGGAGTTGCCCTCGAATTCCAGCTCCAACTTTAATTTATAATTGAGTAATCTTATCGCTAAACTTGAGCTGAAACCATAAATAAGTCATGAGTGCAACCGATGCTGGTGCTTCTGCTAAATTCGGCCAAGTGACCATTTCGCTGACCCACATTTCCAGTTGCGGCACAAGACGATAACCTGCTATCTGCCAACCACCAATCATTCAACGGCACAACCTGACAAAATTTGCAGTTTCCCTCCTTTTTTTGTAAATCTTTGGACTTGGACTTTCAAAAGTACGTTTCGCAAAATCATCTGCATTCGAGCGACAGCGGACGCGTCCATTTGATACATATTGTTGTTTTTATTTATTTTTTTGGGGATTTACCTACCTGCCATCTCTTTGACATGAACTGAGATAACTCATCCAACACAAATTGGTTGCTTGGGTACCTTTCTTTTTTTTTTATTTTTTTGTTAGTCCTTCGCACTTGGTGTGTTAAATGTCAGCAGAAATAAGACTTGAACGTAGCAAAAGAAGACGACGGTGGTGGTGTAATTTCTGATTTCGAATGCATTTTTGATAAAAGCTTCAATTATTTTTACTGTCCAATTGCGTATTTTGCTTAAGTTAGCTGTGACGACCTTTCACTTTGCCTTAATTGTTTGGGAATATGCCTCATTTGTATTCTGCAAAATGTTAATGAACTACAGAATACTTTGATATTAATTTAGATTGACGCTCTGGCGATGACTTGTTATTTTATTAAAAAGTTTACCGGACGTAACAGTATTCATAGTATGTAAATGAAAAGAAATAAATTCTAATTGACTGAACTTATACTACTTATACGTATTTATTCTGATTTATGATGAGTATTATAATGGTAATATCTAATATATAGAACATGTCGACGTATTGTAGTGGCACTTTTTATCTTCCTCGAAGAAAATTGAAGCAAACGGAAGGCTAGCAATAAATACGAATACCTATCAGAACTCTGAAATGCGTGAATTCCAATTCTTAGAAAGCATAGATATACATTTGGCAGCAAATTTGGTCTACTTTCTCCGCCTGCTCATTCATATTTATCGCTTTGAATCAATTTTCAAGCTACCCGTGACATGGCACCAATAATTTATATTGAAAACAACAACACGAAAATTTCTGTTATTTAGGGGCATTTTTTATATTTTTTGGCCGTTTTTAATTTTTAAGTTTGGGGTCACGTTTCATTATGAAAAATTACCCCAAACTTTTAGACAAAAAGTGAAAAAATTAAAATAAATTTTCAAAATTAAAGACTGAAAATGGCCCCAAAAATGTGTCACGCTCCAATTAGAAATGTACCCAAATCATATATGAAAAATGGCCCCAAAAATAAATATGAAAAACAAGGCCCAATGACATGACATAAGGCCCGCGGACATTAGGTCTGCTTCGGATATTATGTTTATGTCTATTAGGAGAATATGTCATGTACGTTTTTCCAACAGTTTTAAATACTGCGGCCCCAAAAATTTGTATGGAAAACATCAATACGAAAATTACTGTGATTTGGGGCCGTTTTTTCATAATTTTGGGGCCATTTTTTATTTTTTTTAGTTTAGTGTTAAATTTTATTATGGCAACAGTACCTGGGTGATAGGCGGCATTAGATTAGGGAACTCCTACCATGGATCCTTGGACATTATTATGGGCATAAATTTAATGCTGTAATAACTTAAATATACAAAATTTAAAAAGAACTAGCACAGCGCAGCTCGGACCCATAGAATACGTCGCGTAAGTTTTTCCAAAAGTTTTAAATACTACGGCCCAAAAAATTTTTATGGAAAATATAAATATGAAAATTTCTGTAATTTGGGGCCTTTTTTTTATATTTTTAGGGCCATTTTTTAGTTTGGGGTCAAGCTTCATTATGAAAAATGAACCCAAACTTTTCGACAATAAAAAAAATAACCCCAGAAATCAAAATAAGTTTTCAAAATTAAAGAATGAAAATGGCCCCAAAAATGTGTCACGCTCCAATTAGAAATGTACCCAAATCATATATGAAAAATGGCCCCAAAAATAAATATGAAAAACAAAGCCCAATGACATGACATAAGGCCCGCGGACATTAGGTCTGCTTCGGATATTATGTTTATGTCTATTAGGAGAATATGTCTGTACGTTTTTCCAACAGTTTTAAATACTGCGGCCCCAAAAATTTGTATGGAAAACATCAATACGAAAATTACTGTGATTTGGGGCCGTTTTTTCATAATTTTGGGGCCATTTTTTTATTTTTTTTAGTTTAGTGTTAAATTTTATTATGGCAACAGTACCTGGTTGATAGGCGGCATTAGATTAGGGAACTCCTACCATGGATCCTTGGACATTTTTATGGGCATAAATTTAATGCTGTAATAACTTAAATATACACCCACCCACCCACCGAAAATTTAAAAAGAACTAGCACAGCGCAGCTCGGACCCATAGAATACGTCGCGTAAGTTTTTCCAACAGTTTTAAATACTACGGCCCAAAAAATTTTTATGGAAAATATAAATATGAAAATTTCTGTAATTTGGGGCCTTTTTTTCATATTTTTAGGGCCATTTTTTAGTTTGGGGTCAAGCTTCATTATGAAAAATGAACCCAAACTTTTCGACAATAAAAAAAATAACCCCAGAAATCAAAATAAGTTTTCAAAATTAAAGAATGAAAATGGCCCCAAAAATGTCTCACGCTCCAATGAAAAATGTCCCCAAATCATATATGAAAAATGCCCCAAAAATAAATATGAAAAACAAGGCGGGGTGACATAAGGCCCACGGACATTATGTCTGCTTCAAACGGATATTACGTTTATGTCTATTAGGAGAAAACGTCGCGTACGTTTTTCCAACAGTTTTAAATACTGCGGTCCCAAAAATTAGTATGGAAAACATCAATATGAAAATTTCTGTGATTTGGGGCCGTCAGATTCCTATATGCCTATACTATGTTGGATGACATTTTATTTAATTTTTTATGTTATATATAAAATATATGTTACATATTTAAGAAAAAGCATAATAAGTTGTTATACATTTTATTACGTTTCTATGAAAATGTTCGCGGGAAATATTATAGTACAAAAAAACGCATACAAAAAGTATGCGTGGCCAAAACTTTATATGACAAAATTATGAAGGAGGGCAATGCCTATATACCTTGAGATGGTTGTAACACTATATCTCTGTAACTTAAGCTTTAAAATGTTTTTTAATTGTGCCCGTGGCAGTTGGCCTACTCAAGTTTTTTTTACAATTAAACCATTTCGGAACCCTAGGAAATATGTTGTCCAACTTTTAGCTTAATAGCTTAAATTGCAAGGCCTAAAAATCACGTATCCTATAACTATTACCTATCCACATGCCTCCCTATAGAAAACGCAAACCCTTCAAAAAGCCCAAAAATGTTGTATAGGTTACAGAAAATATATTTTAAATATTATCTTAAACGCATTTTTTTTTAAAAACCGCCATCATTTTTTTAAAAATCGAAAAACAGTATACAGTAAAGTTGTTAAGGAGGTCAGTATCCATGAAGGTCCTAATACTTTATTTTATCCGACTCACTTCTCAAACTGAAGTGAGCCAAAAGACTTATAATCATGAAATTATACGTCGAGATAGGATTTGAGAAACAAATAACGAAGCGACGTGGCAACCACTGAGACTTCAAATTTTAAATTTTACATGGCGGTTGTCCTTGAAAAATTGCGGAAATATCACGGAAAACCAAAAGTCCTACAGTTATACTACCGTCCTTTCTGCTCGATTTCCATAGAAAATAAATTTCTTCTAAAATCTATTGAAATTAAATTTTAATAGTTATAGGGGAACTATAAACTTGGCGGTCTTTTTTTATATTCTTTAGTCCTCAAATAGATTTTTGTATAAGATAATTTAACTCGATACTATCCACAGACTGGAAATGTTCAAACGTAAACATTTTAATAAACACCGTTCTAAAGCAACTTGCTTAACGAGCTAAGTCCCTGCCCGAGACACGGCAACCTTATCCGAAGCTGTCCCTGTTTCTCTCATAACTATAGAATTTTGACGTGATCGGGAAGTTACCCCGGGAAATTCCGGTGGCAGTAATCCACTTCGGAAGTGTGAAAGCTGCCGTTCGCAGCAGTACCTGCCAAAAAGCTTTCTCTTTAAACAACTTGCATTTTTGTGAATATGTGCCTAACCGGTCCATTAGAATAGGAAAATTTTAATTATAAATTTTAAAATCAAAACCGAGCTTATGTCAAGTTCAAACAGTTAAAAGAAAAAACAAAAAAACACAATAAATTCATTAAATTCAAAAATTTATTTTATTTCGTCTTCAATAATAATAATAATTTAAGATATCTAGTAGTAGAGTTCAGTAGATAGCAAAAGATTTACATTAAACTAAACTAATTAAGGTTCTGTTAGTTATTTACATATTGTATAGTGCTAACTGGGCTGTAGGCCTTAGCCTGGCCTACAATCATAATTATAGGTAATAATCCTTCTTAGGCTTTTGCAATGATAATTTTCATTCACTCGAAATACATAACTATCCCATAGTGACAATAATATTGTATTTAAAGTCAACAAACAATATATGTATGTGTGTTGTTGTCCCTCTGCAGGCTCTTGTGCGTTATTTACAATAATTTATGCGTTTAATATTATTAAATATATACAAATTAAGAAGACCACCCGCGACGACAGTTTTAATACTTTAATTAAACTTATAACGAGAATAACAACGAGTAGGGAAATGTAAAATTCAACTACCAACAAATCTAGTCTAAGGCAATGCGTCCTATAATGCGTCTATGTGGTGACTTCGATGGCGGCATCATTGTTATTTATCGTGTCTTTATTACTGCTTGGCGTTATGGTTTCGACATCACTGCTACATTCTGTGTCATTCTCACCACCACCAATACTGGTAGGCGTGTACAAGTCTTCGTTGTATGTTACTTGTCCCATGAAAGATCGGATTTCGTCAAAGTACGAGTCCTCGCGATCAGCTTCGTTGGATGATGGCGAATCCCCAAGGCCGATGCCAAGGCCCGTCGTGTCTGCCTCGTGCTTCTTCAAATGTCTATCGAGGTTGGTCTGCTGACCGAAGCATCGGTCACATAGATGGCATCGGAAAGGACGTTCCTTGTTGTGGATGTTGCGGACATGACGCTGCAGATTGCTTGATATGCTGAAGGCGCGGTCGCAGTACTTGCATGTGTATGGCTGCTCGCCGGTGTGAGTGCGCAAGTGACGCGTTAAGTTGGCTGATCGTGGAAATACTTTTCCGCAAAATTTGCATGTGTACCGATCTTTAATTTTTCCCGTTGCAGCTGTTAGTCCGCCAGAGATGCCTCCTGCGGCCATTAGTGCTTCGTGAAATGTGGGCTTGGGCGGAAACGGTCCATTACGGTGTAGCAAATGATCAAAAGTAGGCCGTCCGCCCATTGGTCCTAAAAAAGGAAATGGCCGTGAGAAGTCCGCTCCGACGCCCAAGCTAGTTGGTCTAGCCTGATTGTAGAATGCCATCAGCATTGGGTGAATGGGCCTGGGACATGCCATAGCTGCAGGTCCGTTGTTGGGTGGTGACGGAGATGGTGTTGGACCGGGAGATGGTGTGGGACTATCGACTTGATACGACGACTGATGTTGAACTTCGGTGGCTATTGAAAGTTCGTTATCCTCACTTGAATTCGATTTGGTAATTTTTGTGGCAACAGGGGGTATTTCAATGGTACTTTGCTCGTCCAGTTTCCGCTTTCTTCCCAATGACAGATCAAGCGGTTGCTCACCGTTGACTACGTTGGTCTCTTCCTGAATAGGTGGAGATGGTGTTGTCACATTAATTGATTTCTAAAAAAAAAACATAAAAATAATACACGATTAGTGATGACTAAAAATGGAAAATGGAATGTTACAACTTTACCTTATCATCGCCTGAATCTTGATCCTGTTCACGATCTGAATCTGGTTCTAGTTCTTGTTCTGGCTCCTCGGTTTTCACTAATTCTTCGCTGGGTTTCATTTCTATTAGGGAGGAGTTCGTTTCCTCATCTGACGTCCTTGAGTGATTACTACGCGGTGAGTGTGCAGGTGACGGGCGAGGAGGCAACACAATTGGCTTCACATCTGCTCTTTCACCATTCTCTGCGCGATGCATGCTGATAGAGTTTTGTGCAAAATATTTTTTGTCCATGGAATTCCTTCGTGTGTGACTCAAGTGCCTCATTTGTGGCGTTGTGGGTTCTTGCTTTTCTGGCGGTGGGATCGTTATATCCATGCTTCCATTCGGGAATAGGAGCGAGAAATTCGATGCTGGAGCTGGACTCGGTGGAAACATACCCTGAAGTCCATATGGCGAGAATCCGGGTGAAAAGAAAGGAGGTGGTCCTCCGCGGAACATAAAAAATGGATTCGGTGGGGTATTCATTACTGATGGCGGAATTCCGTTTGATTGTAGACCACGTGCTTGTGACGATGGACTCGAATGACTCGACATCGATTGTTGGTGCTGCATGTGGTGCGGATGATGAGAATGATGATTTGGTATCCCAGTAAGCGGTGCCGATGTTGTTGAATCGCAGAATCGTTTATGCTTCGAAAGGGATGTCACTGTGCTGAAACTCTGTCCGCACTTTTTACATTTGATTTGCATGCGGCAATCGGCGTGCATTCGTTTGTGGCGGCACAAGTTCGAGAATTGCGTGTACGCCTTGAAGCAGACCTCACACTGAAATGGCTTCACCGATGAATGGATGTGCGTATGCTGTTTCAAACCGGACGACGTAGCAAATGTTTTTCCGCACTCTGGGCACGCGTGACTTCTAGCGCCGACGTGGTGGGCACGAATATGTCTCTGAAGATTTGATGGATCACGAAAAACCTAAAAATATAAATTTAATTGTAACAACATTAGCCATGCCATTAGGCGCGAGTACGCACTCAAAATTTAGAGCGGAGGCCAGCTACCATTCGCCGTGTGTGTATTGTATTGGATTTCATGCAATTTTCATTCAAATTAAACGACAACCAAAGACACACAATCGCTCACAACCATCAATCATTTGAGTGGGCATAGCAGACGGATCTCTTGGGGCCGATTGCGGCTCTTGCCAGAGGATTACGCAAAAATGCGCTCTCTGCCACGAGCGCCAATTGTGTCTAATGTTACCTACCTATCTACCTACCTACCTACCTACCTACCACTATACCCCTTCCCAAACTCTGTATCATATCAACAAACAAAGATCGTTATGCCTAATCATACTGTCATAATAGAGTACAAGCCGCCATCCAACAACAAAATTGTCCCAACTGATCGACGCCTTTGGCATTTGAATTGAGTTTCACTGGAAATCAGTCTAAGGCAGTCAAACATCAAACAAACTGATATAGGAACCATTTAGAGGTCTTCTCCATACACTCCACTTTGCGAGACAGATGGGGCAAAAGAAAGTACTCGAGATCCCAATCTCTATCCCGTTTGATAAAAGTCTTCAAAGATGGGATTTTCAAATCGAAAACTCATTTAATCCGATCGATCAAAGGAATACATGAATACATACCCATACCAATAGCAATCCCAATACCTACTGTAGCCGGTCCAAGCCATCTCCTTCCATACACCAATCGTCTTGGAATTCGGTTTTTTGTTGTTACCCTACTCTGGCATTGTGCCAGGCATGGTACACATATTTCACAAGTGGCCGAAAATAATTGTATCTTCGGCAGTGTGTGCACGCCCTAATTTCTAACAAACTCTTAATCAATCGTTCGACCAGACTTTTGGTTGAAATCAAAAGTAAATGGTGGTGGATTTGGATTTGAATTTGGATGGATTGGATGTAAGGTTCGACATTATCTGCTCGATAACTGATCAATTAAGCTGATAGCTACTTGCCGAACAAGTGGCGATCGATTTACCGTCTTGTATTATAGTACTTGAGCTATCGACATTGCCCCGCCACTTCTTGGCACTTTAAGCGACTTACAATAGGGAAATAGTGTCACCTAGATTCGTTACGTTCCTAACGAAAAAGAGGATGTATGGAAATGGAAGCCTGGATCAAGGGGGCACAGGCAAGGCGAGTGGTCGACCTCGCTCGATGGGGTAATCATAAATATCATTTTGTTGCTCACGTTACCCACGTTGCCCATTGTTGGTGGGATCAGGTAGAGTGATCTCATAGCAGAGATTATTTGATGCGGACTTAGGTGGCAAATCATCACAATACTGACTGTTTGTGAACGACAGAAATGTTCCATTCATGAAATGTCATAAGCGAGTGGAATTTTTTATAAAAATTATAAAAAGTTCTTTTAGCTGTGCATATACTCCTTACTTGGAAGTTTATATTTTGCTTCAATTAATTAATTTTGTTATTTTTATTTCTATACGTTATCCTGCTTTAAATTTACAAGAGTCATTAACCTTTAAAAAAACTAAAACCTAACAGAAGTCTCATTGTGATTAATCGAAACTTTAAATGTTTGTTAGGTTGGGTGTCTGTGAGTAGTAAATATTTTGTGAAGATTACGGAATTTTTCTTTTCAGCGGAACTAGGGTTATTATTTTAAAACTTGTTAAAAGTTCTTGAATCTAAACATTGAGGATAGTATTTGCGCTATTTGTCGGTACTATAGTTGGACATATAACCACAAAGTAAGATCATACTCGATTATATGGATATAGTTATTTTTTATGCGCAAAGGTAGGTGCTATTAGTGGAGCATACTTTTTTATAATTGGAATCTTCTTTAATTGCGCTTCTTCTTCTCACTTTGTCATCGCATGTGTTGTGTAAGGCCGTGCCAACTATGTTACAAACAATTGCAGCAACATTTCACTGGTTGTAAAAAAGAAGATTAACGATTTACACAGCACATCTGAACTGCTTACAAACAATGAAGCTGAGAAGGCTTTCCGATAACAAAACTAATATTTGTTGGTACTTTTCATTTTGAAATCAACTTCACTTTTAGGTCAAATGCTCTTTAATTTTTTCTACGAAGTCGTAAAACTAAGTAGCCGAATGGAGAACTGCAGTGTTTACATTCTCGCGTGTAAGTTTAAAAAAACTTAAAAATATAGGGACAGAGGTTCGCTTTCGCTCCCACTTTTGCGCCTTGCTTCGCCTAATCTATTAAATTACAACGATCTGTCGAGAAGTCGCTTTAAGCCTGCCAGTTACCGAATGCAGTATAATGACGTTGAAAACTCATCTTTACTTTGGCCCAAATGAATTAGATTCCACTTTTGCATTGTAAATACAATTTCTAGTGTTCCGAAACGCGAAACGAAACTTTTATGTTTTAAAATCAATTCACAAAGAGGCAAGAGAAAAAGTGAAGGTAATTTTTTGTAACAATAAATTGACGATAACACACTTTTCTTATGGATTTTGTAAAGTCAAACATTGGAATTACCTCCAATTTTTTTCACGTCATTTGACTTATTACATCAAAATTACCATTCATTTCCAGCCTGCATGGTAGTTGTTCTCCGCTTTAAATAAATTTCTAATATACTAAGACGTGTATTCACCTCTTCACTTACCTTGGTGCAATTTTCACAAGGATATTTCTTGAAATCGTTATGAACCAATGCACGATGCTTCAGCAAAGACGGCCGATAGCAGTAGCTCTTAACACACAAATCACAGTTATACTCGTCCTTGCGATAATGATGTGCAGCGACTAAATGCTCGTCCAATCTAAAAGTGTAAACAAACAAACAAACTATTAATACAAAGTCCAACACATCGCCGGCGGGGATAGTAATTTTAGTTGATGGACTGGACAACGCTCAACATGTGGGTTACTTCACACACTATACTACCGCACTCCAAGGTACAGCAACAACAAAAAAAAAAAAGGTACTGATTCATGATAAAAATGCCCACATGAGAGACAATTAGCCAAATGATGTTCAATATTTAATGTTCGATTAGATCCTGGGCGTGTGTTTAGTTTCGTCCTTGATGCGAACGATGACAAAGATCGTTATCAGCGCACTCAATATATGTGCTATTCACTGGACGCCCTGCCTACAACCCGTGTGAGGCGGTGACTCTAGCATCTGATAAGAACCATGCACACCACACTCAGTAAGTGTCCTTTTTTTTCTGTTCGGATGGTTTCAATAAATCGAAATCATCGCAGAGCTCGTGAGTAGCTGTGTATGTGTGCGGATAAATGAATAGCATTGTGGTGTACTTCATCAATAATTCAAGCAGTAGCTGGAAAATGTCATCGTTCTCGAGTCGAAACAAATCACAGAGGTAGATTTGCGTGTTCAGATTTTCATTTCATAATGGGAGAGTCCACTTTTGTTCGAAAAGGTACAAAAAAAAAAAACAAATAAATCAAACGCCGATGAAAGCTTACCCATACCAAAACTACAACTGATTCTCTACGTCAGTGGTAGAAGGTGACAAACGGCTTCTTGTTTACCGTTCGCTTAGAGTAATGTTTGTTGCTGCTTTTCTTCTGCGAGCATTAGATTTAATTGTGGCGGTACGCGTTTACCCACCAAATGTGGAGCCTCTGGGGAGAAATTTAGAATGGACATTCCGAACGCAAACATTGTTGAAATCCAAATTATCTTCTATATCAGGACATGACACGTGACGTGCCAGTCAGTTGGAAGAACACCATCCATATGCATTCATTTGAATCAATAAACATGGTCGCTTTCTTGTTAGCAACACATCTTAACAATTTAATCGATCGTAACCAGTCCTTAATTAACGCGGATCTACAACACAATATACACTCGCTTGTTGTCAGCTTTGGCCTTTCGAAGTGAATCCCCTAATTAAAGGCGATTCGTATCGATCAACACCCTTCGCTCTTCACACAGTCAATGTCTTGGGTAAATTTACTTAGTTAACCGGCACCACCATTGAATTCGAACAGATATTCCAAAGTTGTGTGTGCGGTGGTCGACTCCTTCCCAATGCCTACTCGGAATAATTATCGAACAATTATCGGGCTTTTCTTTTTTTAGGGAAAGGGTTATCACTGTCTAACTATCACGGCTAATTACCAAAGGAATCCCACAGCGGGCATTAACACAATCAGTCGCACACACCGCACATTGTCCAACAAATTAACCCCGCAAAAGAAGTGTTGAGAAAGAAAACATATATACATATGTATATTCGACGACCAATTAAAAGACTACCATGTTGTCAGATCTAATCAATTAGGTGATGAATAAGTAAGCGCACTTGATTGTCATCAAAATGAGAGGCGGTGCGTTATAACAAAATTAATTACACCCGACAACAAATTGTTTCCTATACGTATTCATCCACGCTTGATATTTGTTTAGAACATTGAAAAACGAACTATATTTTAAGCTACCTATTGACACAAGTAAGTCGTATATATTTTATTAGAAAATATTTATAGAATAATTGTACTGTTAGAAGTGCATCCAGTACCACTGAAACATTGCCACACATCCAGCGAATGTGTGGTAAATAGTCGAGGGTGTTATAAACTGTCTTGAAAAAACTTATTGAATTGGCCGTTCAGATTTATGAATTAGTTTAGGTACCTACTCTCCCGTCGCTTCGAAAATCTAGCTTCGATGGCAGAAACGGAACAAAATGTCTCTGGTTAAATAAACCCGGGATCGTATAGAGAAATGTTTACCTTTCAAACAAATTATAACATATTTTTGGATTAAAACGTTTTATATACTTTCGTTAAGAAAACTACAAGGTAAAATTAGAAAATTATTAGATTACAATATCGGATTAGGTCTGGTACCAGAGGACTCTTAGTCATTCTTAAAAATGGCTGTTCATATACATATAAACTGAATAAGGTACACGGGGTATCCAAGAGCTTAATGCGAAACTTATAAAAAATATAAGAAATCGTGAATAAAAATAGCTCGAAGGCATCCTTCCTGGAAATCATCTTCTGGAGAAGCATATCAGAAGTTTAAATGAATCGTATACAAATACAATGTTCTTCAATATCTTTTTTTTTCAAGGAAAAATTAATATTTCTAGCTCCACATTTTATTAGTAATCAAAATTGGAAGTAAAGACGCTTACGGCACCCCTTTTTACACACAGAAAAATATTGTGTGGACAGTTTTTAAGCTTTCTTCCGGGTAGCAAGTTTTTTCAAATCAACAATTTTCATTATGTTCATAATGTTGCCTGGCATTTAAGACAAAAAGTCTTTCGATCGTTTGAATTTTAGGCGACACTGGCCTAGTTTGCAATCCCAAGAGAATTTAGGAGAGATGAATAACTAAGCAGGCTGAACGACGACGAGGAACGTATATCGTGAGATGCTTTTACTGGCCCTAGCTTGTGCCTACAATTTTCCATCTATAATCCGGACACCGAAATCGAAACACGTCAATTAAATTTTCCCAGAATCTCCATAATTGAGCCAAAAATCTCATTAGGTACATTTCATTTAGAAACAAGTCTGCAAGAATGACTTCTTTATTCAGACAGACAATTCGAGTTTAAATTCTTAATTGCAACACCAGGCTCAAAAACTGAATAGTAAAATTTTATTTTCTAAATATTTTCAGCAATTTCTGATTCTATATATTCTTAAACTAGTGTTCGTGTTCTGTAACTCGGTGGAAAACATCCCTCATTGGGAAAACGTAAGGCGCAGTTTAAGCCCCATCAATATTTGGAAAATGTCACGCATCTGTTATGTATTCATATGCTTTGAATTTCTTTTTTATGTGAACGCATGATATTTTTTTATTGTTTTTTTTTAACTTTTTACTTAAGTTGTTGGATTATTCTGTCGTTTTCATACAAACTCCTAGTTAAAGGCAAACTAGTAATCGGAATAGTAAAAATCTGGTCCCAACTTTAGTTAAAAAGGTTTAACTGTAGTTGGATTAATATGCAACCAACTATCGAATGTGCACCTTCTATCATAATAACGCAGCTTATATTAACTTTAAGAATTATATACATTTTGGATGTCTTTGTTATTACACTTAATAAGCCTTGCAATAACGCTAAAGATAGTAACATATCAATAGGTAAGCGCAAAATGCAATTGAAATAAAGTTCAAGCTTTCTCGCCAATGGCCGATGTTTGCTGGGCAAAGAAGTATTAAATCGATTTGGAAAGCAAGATCCAAATGAAGGCTAATACCAATTTTACACCTTTTTTTTGGAATAAGGTAGAAAACATTTTGTAACATATCAAGACAGTTGTGTACAAAATTACAAAATATTACTGACTAGCTTGGTAGGCTCTATCTCAAGTCATAACATTTTAGAAGACATGCTATAAAACTTAATATTTACGATGACTATATTTATGGAAGTGACGGTTACGAAGCGACTAAAGAGGATATACCCTGTTCTGCCTGTCACTGGCCGATTCACTGTCACTTGAGGAACAGTGCTTGTACAAAAGTAAGGTAAGATGCATTCGATAGCTCTGAAGCATATCAGAGGCTCAATTGAATCATTCACTTGTCTAAAGCACTAATTTCTAAGGCTGGAATAGACAAATGCAAACAAATCAAAATGCGGAGTTTTAAGAATTGCATTTGGAAAGTTTTTTTTTCAGCTTATCGCCACAAAGTCGTTGCTGCGATGCGAAAAATAAGTCAAATGCTATCCCTTTGTAACTTGTGTTTGCCACACAGGAGCATTATCTTCGGTTGTCCATCAACTTAGTAGACATTTGTCTAACAATTAATAACAATTTGTTAAAAAAATAAAATTCAACTCACCGATCTAAATCGTGGTATTGCTTGTCACAAACTTCACAGCGTATATCAATACCGTTTTCATCATCTGTATCCGGTTGATCCACAGGTACTTTATCACTTTTATCAACGTTACGAATATTATTCTCACTCTTGATATCTTGATCGTTTGACGATGTATTAAATTCGTCATCACCAGTTGTATTTCCGCTGTATTGAGATCCTGTAAGAAAAAAACAGAAGAAATAAATTATTAAAAGGAAAAACAAAACAGAAAAGAAAATTATCACTTTTCCAATGGATATGGAAGATTGCAATTAGTGTCGCCCTGTTTTACAATAACAACAGAGAACCAAACATCAACAACAACGAATTTCAACACGACTTCAAATTATGATTCATGCCCACCACCTGGGGGGCTTCAATAAGCCACAATGCGCCACCACTACACTAGCTTTCTGCTTGCATCTATTTCCTGGCGAAACACCACTCTGGGTGCCACTGGCACCATCAGCAACGATAAACCTTTTGGTTGAGGCAAAAATCAAGTAGTTGCAACATCGTTTACACGCCACACAGGGATCAATTGACCAGCAACTCCTACCACCGACCGACGCGACGAGTGGAAATCTCTTCCCATTTCGGTGGTGCCGGTGCTGCAGCTATTAAGTGCCTTGTTTATCCCGCCCCCTTTAAGTAATGATGATCCATGAACGAAACCAGTGCAAAAGCGGTGTAAAGTTTTCAACTTTACATTGACGTAGGTGGATGCATCAAATTTTATGAACTTGTCGACTGTTGAGTGAATTATTGATGGCGAGGGACAACACTGCACTTTCTATTCACTATTTTATTATTAAATTAAACTCACACTCTAGTTTGAAATGTGAAAGTTCTTCTCTACTCGAGGATGCTTAAAGGAGGACATCCGAACTCTTCATCGACTAAAAGACAAGTGGCTTCAGTGACCATCGTATCCTTCAAAAGAAGTGCTATACCATGTCTCGCCGCTTGCACAAACACATGCATAAATCGAACCTAACTACCTATACTGTCCATAGTTCACATTCGGTGTTCAACAAAAAGAATACAACAAAAATATAGAAAAAAAAAAAGATAATTATACACAATTTAACCCCACCCCAGGCACCAGGATCGACACAAGTATATAAACACACCACAGCTACTGCCGCCACCACGAACCACCACGAACCACCACTATGAAATGCAAGACAAAAAAAACACCTGAATTCAATCAAAGGACACTCAATTAGAATGAAAACATTTCACCTCCACAGGTGAAGCGGCTTGAACGCACTTTCGACGACCCAAGCCCTTGTTCCGGAGGGGTACATCCGGACTCGAACTATAGGACGAACAACTTAAAACTCACCCTCGATTGAAATTATTATTTTCTAAAATGCGCACTCATGTACCTAAGGGATGATTTTTCAGGGGTCAACTATACCAGGATGGACAGGGGCCATGTGCATGCATATACCACGGCCGGCACCCTTTGCCCATTGGCACGCTTGAGAAGGCACAGTTCGCGGTTAAACGTCAACGGTTCCAGTGGACTACCTCGAAAAGTCATATAGCACCTTACCACAAGGAGGCATACAGGTGTTGCATTCCACATAAGAAGCCACGCTATAAGGACCCCAATTATCCTTTGGTATGGATGATAAGTTTTTCTACAAGGAATTGCAGAATCTTCCACAAAGGAAGAAGTTCCCACGTTGTTAACGTTTTCTGAATCCATAATGTTCTTTTGCCGAATCAGCGATCCTTGACTGGGTGTCCAACAATTGCCATATGGCTTCAATGTCTTAGCCTGCGAAATTTCTGTGCGTGGGAAAATATACATAGTTCGCTGTATTAGGCGAGAATAGCCCGCACGTGCATCGAATGCATCGAATGCATCAAAAGTCAAATCCAAGTCAAATCTTTGACTTCTTTAACAACATTCGGTCACTTTCAAACGCAACCCTTGTTACCCGACTATGGCTCGAATAAAATGAAAATCTGTCTGTCGATTGTATATTTTAGAACGTTCACAATAAGTCACCGCCAGCCGAGGACATGTGAAACCAGTTGAAAAGTAGTCACGCAAACCTCAGTCGCATGTGCAGCTACTACATAGACTACACCTTTCGATTTCCACTGTCAAGTGATTAATCATTTCGGTGTGCGGGAAGAGAAAAAAAAGTCACTGCGCCCCATTTCACGTGTCGCCTTGGAGATTTCGATAAGCAAACACAAAACACATTCCTTTCTGCAATTGAGTGATCATCACTCCTTTTCTAATATGTCATTGATGCGATGCAACGATTCTATCAATCGGACATCCGCTCGTCATTCCTTTGTCAATGTTCACAATCCCTAAATGGCGTAAACCTTGCACAATCAAGGACAACCCTTTCCAACCTCTGTTATTGCATTGTTAAATGAAGACCTAATGACGACTCGACACTGTGTGTGCCTATTGTGTGGCAAAAGTGGCATGCAGTGATAAATGATTGTTGGATGATGCTGCCTGATGTCGGTCGTCGTCGCGTCGTCATCATCGTGTTTAGTGGAAGGACATGTGACAGAGATGTGTGTGAAATCAATAAAATAATTGTTAACGTGTGGATTTAATTATAATCCAACAGTTTGATGAGCTAATGATTGATTGGAATATTTGTAGCGAAAATGTTATTAACCCACCCAGCTGCGCTCGGGATAGGAAAAGGATTATTTGGCATGATTTAAGGTGAAAGGTGCAGAAGGATGAGTAATCAAATTTCCTCATAAGCCTATAAGCACTTCCATCATTTACATGATTTTTGTTTTGAAAGAAATAATATAGCTGAAATCCTTAGAAAGGGTAGGCAAATCTGTTATAAGAAGCTACTTAGAGTCTTAGCTAACGTATATATCAAAAGCTGAAGTTTCACTCGGTTTTATTTGTTTTACCAAAATCTTGGTTGTACTTTGTTCACCCCTATACCCATTGACTATTCCAATCAGGTAAAATTCTTCGCAATTTGTGAACCTACATATTTCCATATAACTGTAAGAATGTGTAGAAATCCACAAAATGAAATAAATTTAATCTAAGTCACTATATAGTTTTCGTGTTGAAAATTATTTTCAAGATTTAAGTGCCTCAATCCATAAAAGTAAGGCTTAACTTATGTTGTTGGATATATGCAGAATTTATCATTTTTGTTATACTTTCTGGGCTGATAGTTGTTTTCAAACGAGAAAGGGGCGCTTGAAACCGCTGATAGGTCAAATATACATGTTTAATTATTTCTATTGCGGATATTGGTGTGGTTGTGTTTAAGTCACCCCCTTACTTCTTGCAAAAGTCTGACAAGAGTAAAAACTGTTACGATAAATTTTTCAAATATAAAATTGCCGTTCAGAATCAGCATTAAACTATATTTCCCTTCCACTAGTGTCAAAAAATATAACTTCGCACACACAATGGTTGGAGAACCTTGGCACCACCTAAGTGTTTTTAATTCATTAAACCTTTTATGACAGCACCTCATTCTGGCTCCAGAAAAAAATTTAAATTTGGCATTTTAAGACTCAACTAAGCTACAACTACAAAAAATCCAAAGGATGAAAGGATAATGAGATAGATAGATGAGATAATTCAAAAAATAAAATAAACGGCCCATACAGGACCTAAAGCTTAGTTTCTTCAACCATTTTGTGTCCGAATTTATATTTTTGACACAAACGGAGCGACCTACAGTTTAATGCCGATTCCGAATGGAAATTAATTTTTGAGAAGCTTCTCATGACAGTTCTTACTCTTGGATGTTTGTCAGACCTTCGCAAGAGGTGGGGCAGCGAATAAAAACGTTCTGATGGTACAGATCGACCTCTCGCTTAGTGGTCCAACGCACTTAACCACTAAGCCACTGCACCCACAAGAGATGAGATAATTTACCAAACCAAAAGTAACGCATCTTCTGGCTTGGAAAGAAACATATGTTATAAATAGAAAAAGTGTAATAGTGAAACAGTTTGAATGTTCTGGTGCCAAAATATTCCGAGTTCTGAGCATATAACGTTCATGTTGTACACGTACGGAGGGGTTAATATATATTTTTATTTTAATTGTGGAATTTGGAGTGATATTCAAAGTTTCAAGTGAATCCGACACAAGAATATTTCCAGTTATCTATTAACTTAGTTGTTTACTGTTATTTGTTTTTTTTTTTCAAAATCATGGAAATTTTACCTATGCGTTCGCGTTCGAAACAGATTTTTAAAAATTATTATTTTTAAATTTAAAACGGGTATGCCACTGCCGACATTAAATACATATTTCTGAAATATGTCTTCAATCATTTTGTATTCTCCAACAATATGTAGGTAAAAGTTCACATCTATTGTATTTTAACTCCTCTAACAGTATAACAGGGCCCATCAACGTCTATTAAAAACTGTTACCTCAACGATGATTCGAAAATAAACTCCGAAGGATTTCAAAAATAATGCTTATATGGCTGCGTTCGAATGCAAAAGAACCAATAATTTTTCAGTGTACAAAAGGGAAAGTGTAATGGTAAATTTCACTTATATAAAAAGCGTTCAAAACGAAATGTACTTTTAAAAAAAGATTGTGTGCAGCAAGTTTCACATTTTTTTAACTTATTCTATTATAATTAAGCTATGCAAACCTTTCCTACCTATATTACCTATGTTTATGTACATATGTATATATGGCTCGGAAACCACCGAACCGATTAAACTGAAACTCTGACAATCTTCGGTATTGTCCCGAAAGTGTTTCTTAAAGTTTGGTCAAAACCGTTTCAGCAGCTCGCATACAATTGCTTATTGAATGAACAACTGGGCCGATTAAGGTCATATCTACACAAAATGCCGTGAAGATGATTCACAACAATGAAATATCCGATAGGTGCCGATGTAGTCAAGTTATTTACAAATTTGCCAAGTGTAAGAGGTAATGGATTCTACGAATCATTTGAAAAGAAAATCTTACTAACCAAATTTTCTATGTCTCGGCATGTCGATTCAAACACAAGCTGTTAAAGTTTTGCAATTTCGACAAGTGTTGCCTTTATCTGTTTCCATGATAGCCATGAGGAGTCGCATCCGGTAACTGCGTGTAGTTTTTCTCTGGATACTCTCTGGATACCAAGTCCTTCGGTCAATAGTTCATTTTAAAGAGAAGATGTTTGAAATTGTTACCTTCAGTTTCTATCCAGTAATAAAGACTGGAGTGACTAACAACTTTTTGATGCACCTCTCAGGATGGTCTTGGCATAATAAATGGTGCCACAGATGCCTGTATCCTGCCACCAAGATTAGTTGGACTATGTTGGTGCTGGTAACTGCTGTGAGCAGTTTAAGGCAGTCCTTTACTTACTTTGAAATGATTTCAAAGGCGTTAGTAGCTAGTATTGGCGCTTTACTAACTTGTAGCTCACTAATAACTTACTTACAAATGATTTACTTAATAGATGAGCATTACATCAAACTCTTGTTCTTCTTCTAAAATTGTTTAATTTGTAAGTTTTACTGAAGTAATTAGCTTCAAGTTCAACACTGTGCAGTAAGACCAAAGGTCACAATGGGTTGCATAAAAAAAAGTTTTTACTTGTTTTCAAATACTTCTAGTAAATACTGGATTCATTCAAGTTAATACTAACACTTCATCAATTATTAGTAAATAAATAGGTTTTCGTCATTCGCAAGCTATATACAATTGTGTAAATTGTATATATTCCTCTATTTTTGGAAGGAACATAGTGTTAATACTGATCATAGATAGAGTTCTGTAGAATTGAAAATTATTTTGCTTGCTATTTTTTAGAAATCGCTTAATCTGTTTTTTTAAATTTGTTTTAAAATCTTTTATTCCGTAGAGTTGATCTTCCTGTTAACATTGTTTTAAGTTTAGTTATATGATCATTATAATGAAGATAGGGAAAAATACAATTATGTTAAATTCGATAGCATCCATGGGAATCCATATCTCTTTCGAAATGAAAATCATTTAATACTAAAATTTGATGCATTCAACGATTGCCTTAAAACCTATTATAGGACTTTAATTTAAAGCTCAAACTTTCGAGATCTCTTTTCAAAGGATATGTGGAAAATCTCCCATAGCTACCAAGAGAACCGTCTAATAGTGCTTTTAATAAAACAAGGTTTGCACTTACTACCGATAGATATAACCTCTAAAACAAATTTATATCAAAACGTGGTAATCCCTTTCTAGAAGTTTTAATTTCACTTGGCTTTTTGCCTTTGCTTTTCTGTTCCATTGAAATCGCCGTTTGTACTGGATTTTGTTTAAATCACTGTTTCTAATGTAGGTACCTTAAAATATTTACAATTGAGTTTAAATAAGAAACCAAGGCATACAAGTCAGTTAATTCCTGTGAATAAACTTAAGGCTTAATCGAATTTCAAGTTCCAAAAATCATACATTAAAGTTAAAGAACCCATGTTAAAAAAAATTGATTGTGATTGAGCCAGTTTTGCTATTGTCAGGTTCATATCAGAAATCCTATTAATTGAAACGTTCCTACAATCGCGGAGATACGCCTAAAAACTCCTGAATTACACAGATGCAAAAAAACTAGCGTTTGAATGACCTCAGATTGGCGAAGTGATATTACCAAGAGATTTGCAGATATTTTTTGAGGTCAAACTGGTGTACCCCACAGGCGGACCAATAAGGATGCAGTATAATCCTGATTCCAGTTTGAAATCCTTTCTCCTGTGTGGAACTCCAGCAAAATATCGCTACGCACCAAGTTGAGACTCTTTCAATCGAACGTTAAATCTGTGCTGTTATATGCTTCAGAAACTTGGAAATGCTCTGCAAACATTTCGAGCAGGCTACAAGCCTTCGTAAACCGTTGTCTGCGGTACATTCTCAATGGTCACAAACCATATCGAACGATGAACTATGGACAGAAAAAATTGGAAGCCGACATCATGCAACGCAAGGCCTTACTCTGTGGAAACCTAACGACAATATAGCGAAATAATCCTTCGAATGGAATTCTAAGGGTAATAGACGCGCTGGAAGACCAAAAACAACTTGGAGGTCATCTGTCTG
The DNA here is from genome assembly GCA_963576555.1 of Ferdinandea cuprea. Taxonomy (NCBI): domain Eukaryota; kingdom Metazoa; phylum Arthropoda; class Insecta; order Diptera; family Syrphidae; genus Ferdinandea; species Ferdinandea cuprea. The sequence goes on from OY754958.1 coordinate 1,300,014, forward strand.
AAAGGAAGCTCGCTTCCAAGGTATTCAATCGTGGTCACAGCTCAGGCCAGTTATGGCGAATCGGGACAGATAGAAGAGTCTTCTTGCTGCCTTATGTTCCAGGAAATAAGTATTTAATTCCAAAATTCATCCAAAGCTAGTAAGTGCCTACTTATTTTCTAGCATTTACCATGATTTTATGCATATATGGAAGTAAGTAAATACTATAGAAATTAGATTACTGTTGGTTCTTATAGTTAAACATTAGTGAAACATATTTAAATGCTTAAGTATTTCTAAATTTAGTAATTGCCCTTTTGTCAACAGAAATAGTGTATAGTTCCTATGGGCATACATTCCATAGTTATATTTATAAACTGAGTAAGGTCCTCTATAAGTCTTATTTGTGCCGCTAAAATACAATTTTCTATAGCCCACTAAACAAAGCATAAATTCAAATTAGGTACTTCTACTGCTGCCAGAAAATGTTTCACATTATCTCAATTCCATATGTCCATATGCTATACATATATGTACATGATCCTTTCGAAGTTGGTTCCAACCTAGGGACATGCTCAGGATCCGTGACAGTGGATAGTGGAATTTGCGTGTTACTTGTCTCATAGCCGTTACGCAACAATAAAAGAATTGAATTATGCGCCAGGTAAGCCACGACGCCGAAGCAGGTGCATTGCATTTGGGTAAAGGTAAACTAAATAGCAATTTAAACAGCAGTTTGAGCGAATCGAGTAACTGTAACGGTTAAAAATAAAATAAATTTAAATCTGGGAAATTTTAAATCTGCTGCACCGAAAGTAATAAATATTCATAAATTAAATTACGGAGTTTCTGCCCTCTGAACTGAACGGTGATAAACATAAGTTAAATAAACAAACACTGTGGATAATTAAATATCAACATTTTCGCATCGGATTTAGCATTTAGTTATAAGTCCGCCCGTCATAAATCTCATCCGCATATCAACACCTCACGATCAACACACAGATGCAGATGCAAATGACTACTGCAAACCTCCCCGAATAGTGCAAAATGACTATGACACGGGGTTGACAACGAACAATATACCACCAATCATAACTCTGACGACGACTCGACGTTGCGATTGAAATCATTCGATAGTGTCAATCTGCCCGGCTTAGGATTAAATTGACCGTGAGTGTATGCGCTGGAATAAAACATGTGGTTAAGCCTCAGTTATTCATTATGCCTAGTTCGTCCTGAACAATGCCAACAGACAATTTATATAAATCCCACAATCAAACAAAGAATATTGTCCTTTTTGTAATACCACCACGGCTCGCTCCTGCAGATGATAATAGCGATGACATCTCTATTAGGGTGTTGCACGCGAGGTAGCCCTCATATGCGATGCTTTCTCGTTACACCATTTCCCGATGCTTCCGTTGATGTTTATCCATTTGCGACAACGGTCGCGCGGTGCGCTAAACAAATAATTGCGTAATTGATCGTCAACACCGCCAGCCAGCATCATTGTGATCAAAACTAATCAACCCTTGTTCCCGGACACAACCCCTATGACAAAGTCCTAATCATAATTGATACTTCTGCGGACGACGCAATCCTGTCATTCTGCTTTATGTCATGTTCTCTCCGATCACATCCTCGATAAACGCAAGATTGCGTATCCTAGCCATTGTAACGCGTATTTCCAATTGAAAAAGGATTTAACTTTGTCACTTAGGACTTATATGCAAAGGACAACTGAAAATCACGTGGGGTGCCACCGAAAAGAAACAACATCTAGTTAGGATACTGACTGAAATAAAATTAGAAGATAAAAAACGTATCAAATTGGATTTGCGTACAGCGAGGGTTGAGAATAATTAACAACACGAAAAGACCAACCAAAAAAAAAAAAGGGTTACCCCCAGATTTTCTCACTAGTCAGGGTGACACAAACTTAACACGAACAAACAAAAAATCATACGCACAGATCAAGCCTATCAAATTTCGATTTGTTTTACTACCCTGTCCCTGTCGCATGCCACACTCGCGACAAGCAAGAAAAAAAAATCATGGAATTAAAAATTTTGAAACAAAAAAAAAAACAATGTCACCGAATAAAAAATGACTTTATGGAGGTAATATAGTTTAGTTTTTTTTTTTCTATAAAAAAAAAAGGTTTTTTTTTCTTACCACTTTCCCTCTCACTTCTATCGTCAGTATTGAAACCCGCGCCTGTAAAAAAATCGTTTAATTGCAGCAGACCCTTTGATTCGGAATCAACGGATATCTCCTCTCCAGCTGGTATGTCCCGAACTGCCTCGTACCACAGCTTTAATTAAAACAAAAAAAAAAAATATTTTGTAGACCCTAAGGACGTTGACTTTTAAAATTTATATACTTACATGTCCTTCCACAATGAAGTTATGCAGATTAGCTTCTTTGGCATTGTTGACTGAGCGGATTTTTCTTAACCACGTTGCAACCTCAGGAACTGGTTCAAACCAACCTCTAAAATGCGCACTGGCCATTACCTGAATAACAAAAAAAATAAAAATAAACATGAGTATATTTGGTGAGTGGTAAATTTGAAAATATCTTGTATACGCATCTCTAAGGATGTTGGGTAACAAAAAACCAAACCAAATAAATTGTTGCTTAAAAGCCATTGATAAAATAATAAATTTATTTAATTATTAATTAATAGCAATAATAATATAATTTTGGCGATTATATGAGTTGAATTGAAATTCTTCATGGGGAGCATTTTTAAATTAACAAATCAACCCTAACTTCACTAGCACCATCTGCGCACAACTAGTTTAAGCAATGCGTTCGATGTGGTTGCTGACATTGCTAGTTGTTTGTATGACAGTTTATAACAGCAGAGCGTTTGAAGATAACTAGGAATTTGAAAAAGGAAATTGAATTAAGTGTGCTAGCTGTGTAAAAGGAATTAAAAAGACACACACATGAAACCTATAGGAAGTGCGATTTTCTATATAACCAAATTATAATCGCTGCTCTAAGTAGTTTACTGTGGGTGTCAATGAAAGATTTATTGATACTCGAATATGTAGATATTTGAATTGCATAAAGAAACGCCTGTGCATTCAATTCAAAGACCATGTTCTGGTCGAAATTTTTAGAATTCATTGGCGTTAGGAAAAATGTCAGACACAAATAGGTCAAAACTCCTTCGATGTCTAAGAAATCAGTTACTTTAAATAGTAATTCAGAAATCGGAAAGTAATTCAGAAATAAAATGTGGGAAACAATATAGAAACAAAACTGAAAACGATATCCACTATATTTTATTTAGAAATAGTTGGGACATTCAAAACTTTGGTGTATCTGTCGGAAACAGTGTTTAAATAAGTAAAAAAGAGACCACAAAGAGCAAACAATCGACACAAAAGTTATTGGTTCAGAGCCAGCCAGACCAACATCATTAAGAACGGGTTTGTGAGTCTAGTTTTGTCGATTGATTAAAACATTATAATATTATTTAATTGAACTTCTTGATATTGTTGCGTGTTGGGATACTCTATCGGTGCGAAGTCAATTTTATGAACGCTGGAGACGTAAAGTAATATTTTTTCCTAAATTCCTAATCCTGCAATGAAATGCTTTAATTATAAATAATACTAATACAAAAAGTTAAAACAATTATTATAAATGTTTCGATAACTTCATGCTGAATATATGTATGTCGGCATTTCCAGAAATCACGGAGAAGAATGGGCTGTTATGGTGATTAACATTTGGCATGTGGTTATTTTTATAGAAAGCAACAACTGCAATTTACTTTGTTATCTATGAATTCTTTTGAAAATGAGACAGAAGTAGGTGTCACTTCACATTACATAGAGCATTACATAGTGCAAAAATTATTAATAATTATTATCACTTATCTACCTATGTAGCTGCTCGATTCCAACTAGAAAAGCTCAATCTAGTGATTTATAAATATTTAAAGTTGTTAGCGGAATTTTCTGATATCATATAAAATTAACTTTTTAACTTTAATTTTGTGAGACTTTGTGGGATTTTCTTATTTATTCTGAGATAGTTTGTGGTACGATTCTTCGAATAGTAAACATACCAAGCGATGTGGGACGAATGATCACTTTATGTATGCCAATTTGATAAATAAAAATATTATACAGTGCACCGACAAAAATATATGAGAGTGTATGTATCTGATATCAAAAATTCGTTCAAAGAAAATTTAATAGCACAGAATACGTCTTTGCGAATAAGGGCATAAGTCTCAAAATGCCGGTTTTCAGAAAAGTTAATTTAAAATTCAAATACTTTTGGAGAATCCAATTTATTTAGTCAAGAAGTGAAATGTATGCATATTTATGAATACACATGTGATAATTTAAAGTGACTTCAAATTACCGAGGCTCTTACTACCTAACTTTTAATATAATATATTGAAAGCCTTTATAAAGCGTTATAATTTCCTGCTCAGTTTTTTTTTCTGCTATAAGAGATAATTTGAATAATATTCTCCGCCACCAGAGGTGGATGGTTGTTGCTGTCTATCATCGTCGTTCAAACAGTAGTTGAAATAGGTGTTTGGATGTTAAATGTGACAAATTCTGAATAACTGGTTAGTTGTAACATTCAAATTAGAAATAAGTAGCAATAAATCGAAACTAAGATTTTACTCATTTAAGGCACTCAATTTCACTATTTTGCTTGTACTTATTGTTAGTGTTACGGATTAATTTCATGGCTGATTGACTGAGCTAAGCACAGCTTAAACCCTAAAAACTGTCGGTATTACTGTCAAACCCCTTAAATTATCGATTGCTTTTAATATTTTTTAAAGACTTATCTACGTATTGCAAATTTGACGGTTTATATCAAAAATATATCTTCGCACATACAACCGTTAGAGAAGCAAAATTTTATTTTTTAGAGAAAGATTTGGGGAATACAAATAAAAGCTATATTTGTTCAACGGAGTATGAGCAATTATGTATGTATATTTAACCCGCAAATTAAATATTTTAGGAATTGAAAATTTCTCAATCAATTTCTTGTAGACTTTCATGTAATAGGAACCCATTGAAACTTAAGATCTGTGTGTTGTATTCAACACTGTTAAAATCGACCAGTTAGTTTCAATTCTTATTTGTCACATTGAACATTTTAAACTTGTTGAATTAGTATGCATCTTGAATCCTGCACAGTTTTACACAAATAATCCATAAAAAATTACAACAAAGGGCTTACATAATTTTGTGGAAATCTCACTTAACCAGTCTTAACAAATAAGTTGTCAAAAGAAAGGGAATTTCCCAAAGCAGTGACGATTTGTACCAACTTTTTTTAAGTATAATAAATATTCAATTATTATTTCCTGTTCTACACATTGTCGTTGTATTCCTAGTTCGTCACTACTGTATAAAACTCTCTTTCTGTTGACCCATCCTTTGTTCAGATTGGTTAAAACCTACAATAGCATTCTATGGTTAGGTTATGTAAGGTTAGGAGGGCAGTTTTGCAGCAGACGCACATTTTACCCAGAGGCCGTGAATGCCCATTGAGAGTACCCTATTTATATTCATGTAAGGACATGTGGCTAACAAAACCGCTAAGATCTGTTGAGGAATAGGTTTATATCTGATAGAGATAAGACTATTTCTCAAAAGGATTCTAAACTCTCACAGAAATATAGATGATTAGTTTAAGGATCTATTAAAATAAAATGTGAGCATGATTTCAACTATTATTTTTTGTAAGTTAAAGGTAACTCCCTAAAATAAAATATTTTATTTAGACCAGTGAATGTGGCTTTCTATCACTAGCGAAAATGTTTCCAATTGATATGATACTTTACACTTCGGGTGTACAGCGATTTCATTGCGGGTTTTCTTCACCATCCTTGTCTCTGTGTGAGGTTATTATTTTAATTTTGATTATGTTCCTTAAGTGAATCATAACCAAATTAAAGATCAATCAATCATGTTTATCCCCTTATTGCACTATGGATTGATGATGATCCGAAGAACTGTCCGACAACATTGCACATAATACCTAAACAGGACGTCAATCGCTTTGAAATCATCATAAACATTTTACAAATACGTTATATATGTAATAACATGAAGCTAAGCCTTCATAAATTACAAATACACTAAGAACTTTATAAATCTAAATGAATGTTTACGACCTAGGTACCTATCTAACCTATCAGTAAAGAATTTTGCGAAGTTTTAAATGCTAAATTTTTTCTGCGAACTAACAAATTTTTATTGCGTTCCATAAAGTCTGACGAAAATAAAGCAACCAAAAAAAAAAAAGAAACAAAGTCAAATTTAATCTAAATTTGCTGAAAAGTACCTACTACTAAATATTATAAAAAAAGTTTGTCTTGAAAATCCTTTGCTTCTATTACTTGACAGTTCATACTCTTGTCATATTTGTTAATTTAACGACATTTGAAACTTCTCACACAAGACAAGACATATCAAGGAAAGGCGCGGACTGACTCACTACAAACGCATCTTTCCAAATTCTGCAAATTGAAAGTTATAAAAAGCATCGAGTACAATATTACTATACAGAACTGAACGACAAAAAAAAAATCTCGATAATAAACACTCCTAAAAATGTTTCAAGTTGTTTTAAGAAGCTCTGATAATAAAAACAAAACTACCACCCGACACCAGCAAAAATTCCTTATCAAACAAAAATAAATAAAAATATATTCATAAACGAATTCCAAGAAAATCCTTCACTAAAAAAAATTCATTATCGTCTTTGAAAAATAACACGACAAATAGGTAGATATCTTAAATAAAAAACGAAAAAAAATTATAAAAATTAACAACTTGTGATTAATTACTTTTTGCCATACTTGAACAAAATATACAGAAGATAATCAACAAAAGAAAGAGTTGAACACTAGAGAAGATTATAACATCATTTCGCTTGAACCAAAAAAAAAAAAAGAAACCCTTGCAAGGATCATTAATTTCTGTCATCATCGTTTTGGTACGTGTTAGCACATACATATGAATGAAAAGCATTTGCTCTTCTCATAAAATAACTGTGAAAAAGTACAAGGATAATCATAATTGATTCTTTCACAAAAAAATTGTTATCCTTGCTTAAGCACATTGTCAACTTGTGTAGGAAGCAGCAACCCATACGGTGAATACAGCAAATCATAAAGTAATCATTATCGAACAACACGCACACACAGTCCGTAAAATAGACAAAACAAAAAAATCTTCTTCGTTTGTGCTGTAGAAGCGGCAAAAGAACACAGACAAAAATGGGAATAAACATAAGGTTTTGCCAATTTACTTGTTTTTTGTTCGACATCACGCTCACGTATTCTAAAACACCTTCACAAAAGATGGTGTTTCTTCGGAAGCAAAATGACAAAAATATCGAAGGGTATCCTCATGGGATATAATTGCAACGTGTCCGCGAAATCCGAGGGAGAGAGAGAAAATCGGGGACTTGTACACATTGAGGCGAAGGAACGTTCTTTACTTTGAAGTGGAATCCTTAGGCCATCATAATCATCAGAAAATACTAAATGAGCAACAAAACAGGACAATTTCGGTTGGGTGAGCAAATTCGCGTTGCAGAAACCTACTCCTGGATGATTTAGAGTGGAATAACGACTGGAAATTACAACTCACACACGAGTGGGGGTTGTGCTTATCTAGGAAGTCATTTGGAAAAACGACATTTTAATTGAGTGGCTCTTCTGGCCTAACGAATTCGGATTGGTGGGTTGCTAGCGCATAATATCCAATTTAAACGCTGCTCTCTTCATAATGGCCAACACAGCAAAAGTGGCGAGAGTAATAATTAAGGGTGTAGGTACACGTGTATCCTGGATTGTCATCGATTGGCCAACAACAAACCGCACGGGTGTCCTTTGTGTGAATTTTATCTGAAGTGCTCAGCCAAAGTGGCGGTTTTAAAGTAAATTTTTTTTTTAAATTATTTATTTTAAAAACAAAAACCTCGCCTGCAGCTGCCAACCACAACATACAAGTACCGCGAAGGGCGTGCGTTTTATTGTTTCCACCAAAATTGGTCATAGATCCCGCATGAGTGTACTACATGTAGAATAATCAAACCACACATGCTGCGCTGCGTATGTATGTTCTGCAAATATGACAATTTTTGCCACAAATTTGTGTGCCCTCATTCGAAATTCGAAAAAAAAAATCATACAATCCCATTCTTTGATTTGGAAATTGGATTCTATGTATGAATGCAACCATATCGCCCAGAGTCTGACTGACAACGAGCAGATCATCTCTAATCCCGAACTATTGTCATGTTCGTAGTTCGTCGCATTGAATTTTCTCACCTTCTGCTCTGGAATACGATGCGATGCGACAAATTCGTAGCGCGTACGCTACATATACAATCTCTGAAAACCCAACCGGCCGTGTTATTGATCGGGACTTCTTCTTCTTCTTCTTTTTCGTTTACTCTGTTGGGGTAGGGTACTCAAGTTGTAACAGCCCGATCTTGCCAATTGAGATGTCAACATTAAGAAAAATATTTGTCTACCTGCTGTAAGCGGTCTATATTCACACATCACACCTTTCTTGCAGTGTTGTAGGGATGAATGTATCTAATCTGATAGAGCAACGATCGTCAGAGAAGAAAAACATACACATTCGACAAGGATATGAATATGACACAAGGATCTCTTTTTGTTGTTATCTAAACACATACTTCTGGAATCTATTTTGATTGGACTGAGGAGGGGTGCTACTGCTACATAATGCACAAGAGAGCTCCTTAATTGAAATTACTGCCGTCACCGATTTTCAACAGCCGAAACCGAATTTAAGTCTCATTTAGGGGGCATTTTGTGGATTTACGCTTGTTTGCTTCTGGTCGACGTTTTCAAATTGGCCTGCAATTCCGGACAGAGGATTATCTACTGCTAGCTAGCTACATATGTATGTCTGTATGAAGAAGGGGTCTGACAACTTCCTTCTTCCGCATTGTGCTCGAGTCGACGATGATTGACAATCGTGTGTCGGGTTTTAATCAAATATTTTCCCAATCACTTAATTTTCGGGTGCGATATATTTTTTTTTTTTGCGGACTTTTTCACCAATTTTTACCCCAAAAAAATAAATCCGAACCTATGCAACATTTGATGGGATTAAGTTACATCATTGATTAGATGCATTTTTATTTTTTTCGCATGAAATTCGAACCTTTTTCCCCCGAAAAATAGCGAAAGGATTAAATTTTTCATATAAATGCGAAGTTAGCACTTACCTCCCAGGCTAGTTTTTTATCGGTGGGCTCATTGCAAAATTTCACCGCAAACGGTCCAAAGCGGGTGCCTCTTCGCAGCAGAACCTTGGCATAAACGCTGTTCTCGCGGATATCCAAATCACAAATGGGATCTTGCAGGCGAGCCATTTCCGATAGAAAACGCTCTGATCGCTCATGCAGTGCTTTAGTGTACAGTTGGTCCATAGGGTTCATGGAGATATTTTGGGCACTTGCGTAGCGCCGATAGTCTTGTAGTTCGTGTTCCTCGGGCTGTTGGCTCAGATTGTGTGGGTTGTGTCGAATAATCGGCTCGAACTCATCACCACTACTCCCTGCAAAAAAGAAAACACAACACAAAATTAAACAATAAGATTAGTATATTTCAGTTATCTCTGCAAGGGAACAAATGATATAAAAATATACATTTCTTTTAGCAGATAATGGAATCATCGACAAAATCGGACACTTTGACAGTAAATTAAAGTGAGGTGACACTATCTCTGGCCCCACATCGTAGCAAGGCAATCTCTCCCCAAATACATTCCCATCAACAAGCTTACTTAGTCATTAAATCGAATCGAATAGCGTCACGTCAAGTAGGTACACAGATACAACAATTAGATTAGTTAAAACTTTGTTTGACAGTGCCCAATTGCTATCATCCACTCGCTATCTGTGTGTTAAGTTTTTTTCTTTTTTTTTTTTATTGAGGAAATTGTCTGGTTGATAGAAGATATCGGCAAGTTGTTTTTTTCGCTCATTGCACTGTGACAAACGCCAAACTATGAACGATTCGTCATATTTGCTTTTAGATGAGCGGGTCCTTTGAATTGACGTACGCGGCATGTTGTATGACTTGGAAATTGTGTTTGCATTTTATAGGTGCGAGAAACACTGGAATCAAATAAATCCTGTGGTATTTATTGAGGACTTTCTGCTGGGCGGTTTTTTGTCTTTCCGGTGCGATTCGGATGCAATTTCATCTCTCAAGGACGGAATGATGAATCGCACTCAACCGCACACACAAAGGAAGGAAGGATCTCTTATCTTTTCTTCTCTTTCACAAACAATGTTTGATTGCTCATCACAACAATATAAAAAGATCCTTATCTTGTGATAGAGATGTGTACATATTGGGAAAAGAGCGGACATGATCTGATAGCAATGGCATCGTATTTCATGTGAATGCGCCTTATCCTTGTTTGCACAAAAGTGTTGTCTTTTCTGAATGTAATGAAAACAAATCGCTTAGTGCGCAATGCAGGTGCAATAGGTGTAGGCGAGGCTGTGTTACGAGTTTTATACACACAAAAACAGACAATTGACAGACAGAAGACGAGTACCTACGGAAATAATAGTACAAATAAGTTTGTATTGATTTGGAACAGGCCATTTTGACTAAAATTGAACTTTACTAAGTGCGATGTAACTAATGGTACCAGAATAAAGTTCAATGTATCGTTAGATCTAGTGCTTGTAGTATTCGGATGAACCCAATTAAAAATTAAAAAACCTTTATATGGCCCGACCAGCAATAATTTTTATTTATTGTTTTAGCATATATATAGAAGAATTTATTGCTTAATTGGCCGTTCACTGTAGTATAAAATTCCTGCTCTTCAGAAAACGACTTAGGCGGCTATGTCTTGCGGCTTTTTGCTGCAAATATTTTAATTATTTAAATTTACCTTTGAAAAGAGTTTTCTATTAAAAAACGATGACGTAAATCTAGAACCAGAAGGTCGCAAGTTCAGATCTATCAATTTTAGCAGTTATAGAGCCCTTCTTTTGCTCTGCTCTGAACGCATTTAATTTCTTGCATTCATTTCAAGTTTGGCAGTAAAAATAAATAAAATAAATTGCTTTATTTCTATAAACTTCAAAGTGTCTTCAAAGGAACTTTGATTTACATATTTTTTTAGACTGAAGTCAATGTTACATTACTTTTGGAAAATATAGGTTTGTAGTTTGAGACATTAATTTGTATGTATGCGTTTAGGCCTCGTTTCAAGTTGTAGAAATACAATTTGCAACAAAATGTCATAGATTTAAAATGAAGGTTCATTTGGAGTCCAGATTTTTTCATCCCGTTAACTCGAAAAATTATGCCTCTATAATCTTATGAAATATCTACTCTAAAGTGCGATTTTGGAGCCATATTTTGCTTCTCTAAAATGAGAACTTATTTCGGTGTAGTTATACTTACAACATGCAAGTATTAACGTTTGTTATTTGTTTAAAATAAGTTGAGTTCTTAGTTCCATTTTGTAAGACATAAGGGTTTAAATATCTTCCCGGTTAAGAGGAAGCACGAATTGAAAGTACAACTATTTTCATTTTCATTTAAAATAGCAAAATCAATTAATTTCTTTTAATTTTAAACAAATTATAGCGCAAATAAATGTAGTGATGTTAAAGGTTATTCCCCTATGTACACAGAGAATCTTCTAGCTAACAATAAGACAAGTAAACGCTTTTTAATGATACTAAGCAGTACTGGTTGGAGAAGCTAACGGGAACATAATGCTCTTGCAAGAGCAGAATGAACCAGTATCTGTTTTGTTGACTTTTATCATATAAATAAAGTAAATAAATATCGATCGAAGTCTACTCCCAATGTTAATTAAATAATTTGATCCGAAATAGCGGAGTTCAGCGTTGATAGAAAAACAATGAGCAATGAGAACAAAGGGTCTTGACATCAGTTGCTGTGGTTTTGGACTAATCAAATGTTCGAAAGCGTCTTCTAAAAGTGGGCCGCAAGGCCAGAAGACGTCTGAAAAAAAAAACTATCATAAAGATAAGACTGCAGAAGATTTTAATCTTCTCATATGAGAGCCCCTTTGAAGTTAAAGTATGAATGTTTAGACAACGAAAAGCTCCGAACTGGTAATGTGATGATGACCTTATTACCTCTCTTATTGCCCGTCCTAATTAATTCGCACAGCACTGTAGTCTTTAAGATGGTATGAAAAGGATGTATCGTCTTGAATCCGTAAGAATTAAAAAAAATGTCTGGCATATTGTCTGAAATTAAATTATATAAAATAGACGCACTAAGGTATTTGCAGACAGTACTGTCAGAAATTAAACTGGGAAAAAACACGATAGCTTATCACCTGGCGTCGTCCATATTTTAATAATATATGAAGCAAAAAATAGTTTCCAACTAAGATGACAGGTTCAACAATTATCAAGACAATGAATGGCAGCGCAGTAGGTACTTATACTTACTCCGTAACAGTGTTGATATGTATGAGTACAGATAAATCAGTTATGCCAATGTAGTAAATTATTTCGGCCTGAATTACACAAACAAAGATTATAACGTCATAATGTCGTCAAAGATCTGTGATAAAATATTCGAAAATATATTTCATTGACAAAATATCTAACTTATGACACTGTCATATTTCTATGTGAATCTTTGACAAGTATAATTTATTGAGTATTGTCGGTTTAACAGACATATTAATCGGGTTTATTTAGAGTTCGATATATGGTTAATGTTATCAATGAGGACCTGCTGCTAAGTTGTGTTTTAACTGCAATAAAAAATATGTTGTTATTCACTTTTAATTCTATATTATTCCTAATTGTTGCGTGGTTTCTATTTCTATGTCAAATGCTTTGGCTTGTAACAGACTTAAAAGTTTATTAAATCAAAGTTTGAATTAAACAGATGCATATGGTAGGCATGTGGGGTAGCTGGATCGACCTGGGTTGGCATTCCTTTATGATCTCAACGTGCATATTTAAAGGTAGGTATATTGCCGTAGTTTCGGTTATTAGTTTGTTTTACCGGTTACCGATAGTTAGACTGTTACTGAGGGATCGTAGTTTTAAATCCGGTAGATAAGTATCTTTAAAAAAAATTGTCATGTCATGTTCGTTCTGGATGAGTGTAACGTCACAGGTCTAAAACAAGTTACAGCTTAAATATAAGGTCTGATGAGATGTGTTTTCGGCTCTATTTTCAAGACTTTCTAATGACAAAATCGAACTTATGTCAAACAGCTAGAATTAATTCATTTGGATTCACACAAAGAAAGATTTATAGCAAACTGGTGTCATTACCCAAGATTGGCTTTTATCCAGTCATTTTCTTACATTTGTAGCTACTATCTACTATCAAAGTTAATTGAAACTGGCATTACATCACAATTGCCATAAAACTTAAATTGGGTTACCTCGTCTTCAAATCAGTCAGTTGGTTGTCAAAAGTCGACAACCTTAGGTGAATCTAGCCACCCTCATTAAAATCTTACAACCACTGTTGCCGAATTACGAAGGTAGGGACAACAACTAACTATTGCTGATAGCTAGTAAAAAAAACATCAAACACACATACCTGACATTGCATACCGATCGAACAACATTTATTCCGATTAAGTTGAAGCTATCCAATTGAAGAAGGTAGGTATCTATTACAATCAGTGACACTGCCCGCTATCTATGAAATGGGTTATCTTTGGTTGTCAAATTTGTTCACACTTCGATTACGCAGCGATTATACACATTTTTATTCACTTCACACACTGGTACACATGGTGTACATTATTATAGGCGAATAATTTTGCGCCTCAAGGGATTATGGCGCTTATCTCGCGGACCGTAAAAGGATCTTAATCGTGTTGAAAATCGCCAATAAAACAAACAAAAAAAAATTATTTCCTTATCGCTGTTGAAGCACTTAAACTTTGGAATCCAATATCTTATCTTAGAGTTAAAAAGCACTATCCGTTGGAGAGAACACAGTTTGTTTTCATGTAAGCGCGATAAAGAAGATACTCAGATCACAGTTGGATAAATTTTGTGCGCCAGCAACTAATGACGGCCCGAATTGAGATGCTGCGACTGACCGACTAAACTGACAAACGAACAAAACACACACGATTGACAGACAATCCGAACCGAAGCTGATGAAAATATGAAATCCAATGAAAACCCGACGAGTAAGCAAAACAACCCCTAGGCCTGCATGAGAGAGAGATGTTGTCTGTCTGACGGATGCTTTCGCTGGACTAAAAACTGTGTTTTGATTCGATTGTCAAACGAATGGTAACATCCACAAACAGCAGGGGATGTGTTCTTATCCTGGTTCTCATTCGCATTCGTAATCAACCACCGCGGCGGCGATGTTGATGTTGGTGGAAGAGATCCTTCCAGCAGTTAAATATCCTGATGCTGCTGACTGTGTGTGTACGATACGAATACGAATCATCTGGGTTATCTTCATCGACATCGGCGTTGCCATCGCCGTGTGTAGTACACTCACACATTCGTTCGTTCTCCTTCTCACTTATACTGCCAGAGGCGGCGAAACGTTTATCCGAACCATGCCGACGGCGCGCGGTCCCAAACAATACCACAGTTCAAATCAAGCAACTGACATTCGAATACCCTCTGTGTGCTGTTGCTGCTATGCTTCGCTGGTGTTCATTTGGGTTCATCGAAATGGAAATGAATACAAGACGGTCGGTCGGGTCGGGGTGCAAGGATTCTGCTATCCTGCAAGCTGCGATAAAATTCCAATCGGAATGAACACTATCTCCGGTCGGACGGCTGAATGAATGTAATTTGACACCGCACACACCATACCACAGCGCACACATCGCACAGACAGAGTATCTGTGTAAAACGATGAATCTTCGCAGCATTCGTTATCGTTGTCCTGCTGCTGATGCTGATGCTATTTGTGTACAGAAGAAGAGTAGTGCTCTCGCTCTGTGGTACTGGTGAGTGCTGACAGCCATACCGATACCAAAAAGGATATACACAGCAACAAGGGAGGAGCATAAAAAGGCGGGATCTCACTCAGATACCTACTCTCTCTGGCATCTCTTCTCCGCAGTCATCCTGCTGGTCCACGGCAAACGGCAAACGGCATACGGCAACGGCACCACAAAAAAGTGATGCTGCAGCAGAAGCCTCACATTAGTAAACACACATATAAAGCAAATTATCACTGTGTAATCTTTGGTAGACGTCGTCCTTTGCCCTCCTTCCGGAAGCTCTTCCTCATCGCGCGCGTTCCGTTATAAATGAATGTATGCCGTTGCCGTTGCCGTTTCCATCGTATAGTTGTTGCTTTTTTGTTGGTTGAACTTTGTTTTCATCCCCCGCTGTGCTTTGTAGATTGGTGGCGGCTCTAGGTGGGCAGACAGCAAGAGATAGAGTATTTGGCAAGCTTGCGCAATATGTCCGGGTGGTGATTCCTTAGGCAAGTTTCAGTCAGTCAGTCGATAGGTTGGTCGACTCCACAATATACCTACTATAATAATACGCATGCAGTGTGGGTGTGGGGGGATTTGTGAGCAATATGATATATCTGTCGTTTGGTATCCAGGGTAAGTTCTAGGGGCTGTTTCTTTATTCCCATCCGCCACACAGAAGAGAGCCAGTGAATTCAAAAGAAATGGAACGATTCCGAGTTATGGATGAATGAAATGAATGGTGCTGCTGCTACTGTGGCTGGGCCATAGATAGTAGCTTCAGGTATGTATGTGTACCTACATGTTGCAAACGGCCACCCTGCGGAGTGGGGCGGTGAACTGTTGAAGTAGGTATGTACATGGATGTTGTGGTGGTAAAAAGAAAAATCTGTAGGAACAGGAAGAGCAACTAGGGCAGGAGCAACGTAGTGATGTTATTTTTGAAGTTTTTATTTTGACGTTTTTCACAAAACCGAAACGAATTGGCTTCGATGAGGGTAGACTTTTCAGATCTTCTCTGGTTTTTGGGCTAAGTATTTCCCCGACCTCTGCCCTGCGTTGCCTTTTGAGTTCGTTTAATGGATTTTGCCAATATTTTCATCTGCTATTGATGCTGCGCTGCTTTTATTGACCTCGTGTTGTGTATGTAGGTAGGTTTTCGGAAAGTTTGTACACTTAAATGGCTTTGCTTGCATAGCCTCAACCGAAGTCAAAAAGTTAGCTAGGTAAGGTACCTACCTACCTACTTTACCTATTCGAATACTGTAATCTTTGTAAACAAAATTCGCAACCCTTTTACTGCACCCTACCTGACTAGGTACACTAAATCGTGGTGAACGCAATCCGTACAAGATAATAATTTTGACTTTTATGCGTCAATGAATTTTGAAAACCGTTAAAGTGTTCTTTATTTTTCTGTTTCAAAAAAGGGGGTTGATGGGCCGATGATACTGCATGCAAATAGACTGTGCTATCTATGACCCTTCGCACAACAATATGCTGCTACCCAACCCCTTATAGCGGCACGTCAGGGGTTGACACATCAACCCAATATACGAAGATGATACATGACAACGTTTAACACCAATATTACCTTAATTGTGTTGTCTGCAGCGCGGATGAGTTTGTTAGCATGACATTAATAGTCGATGTAGGGTTCGTCGGGCTTGTCGAGGTATTATTTATGGCCAATGAAACAATTAACACAATCGTTTTGCATTTCTTCCTGTTTTACATGACAACTATTAGTAGCTTGCACTGGCCTCATCGTTGTGTGGAAGGATACGCTTTCCATAGATAGATAGACGACATAATAAAATTAAATGGGGTGAAGTTCATAATTATATTTATGAATGTGAGTATTTAAATTATTGCTGTCTTCTGTGTCTACATTTCCCTGGATAGTGGGAATTGTACCTACCCATTATTTTTCTGTGTGTAAAAAGGTTGATAACTAAATAACTCACAGGGTATAACAAGGGAGTAATAAATAAAAAGAAGAAGACATGTTTTTAGATATCTAGGAATCTGTCTTTCATAAATGGTGCGAAATAAATGAAGCTGCATAAGATAGTTTTAAGTTTAATAATATTCTCTGAAGATAGACTACAATCTAAAATGATTTTATGGATACACATCCTATCCGTGTGTATCCAGTAAGATAAATATGTATCCAGTAAGATAAATATGTATGTATGTCTTTGCACCAACAGACATTAAAGTATAAATTCCCACAGGTCAGCACTAAATCTATCCAAATTCCGTATTTAATTTTCTTAACGATTATTCGTCATTAGTCAAAACTTTACATCTAGGACTAGACAAGTTACTGACTTTAAAACAAACAAACATTATTCTATATCTCTCTCGAGAAAGATATGCTATCGTCTGGGTCATACGAAACTGTTCTGTAACTGTGTAAATATTTCATAACGGACAGACATTCAACATTTTTGAAATATTGATGCGGTTTAGGAACAATGGAAAAGTTTATTGGGACCTACTCCTGTGCCTAAATTTTTAGTTATCAACCGAGTTGCAAACCACGGGCACTGATCACATGCCTTATTATCGTCAGAGGATCTCGTTTCCAATATAGCCGTCTTTCCTGCTCGGGCCCTAGCTTCTAAGATTTTCCTGGTCCTTTATATCATACAGGTCTAACGAGTTCTGGTTTTAAAGCCTTAATCTGGCGCTAATGCAAAATCGTACTGATAGTGAGAAAACTAGACAGAACATATTTAAATCCTTCTTCCTGTCACTGTTTGTACTAGCAGAGTTGTAAAATTCTTGCAATTTTTATTATAAAACTAAATTTTGAGGCTTCAATAAATTGAAAGCATTCAAAAGACTAAGGTTTTCACCGTATTTTTCGTCAAAACCTATGTTCATAAATGTAAATATTTAATGTGTCTATACTTTTGAAATCATTTTTCAGAAGAAACATGTATGTAATCTCTATACGCTGTGCGATTACTAAATCATGGTAATAATCTTAATACGAAATAAAGAAATCAATCTTTCTTTAGTCAAAATGCAAAACATGTCATCCCAGATTAGTTATAAATTTTAAAAATAAAATAATGACGATTTGCTACAAAAATAAATTAATATTTTGGTACTTTTTTTTGTGAACTTGACAGCGAACTTAACTTAAATCACTTTGTAATTTAAGCCACATTGAATATGGACATAAAATGATTTATTTTTGTGCATTCGTTTACCTACATAGTTGGGACGATTATTTGCTTTTTTGGAAGGTTTTAACTTCAAAATCTCCAAAAGTTGTTATGCTGATCATCTGGTATAAGTGGAATATGCAGAACTTTTCTTCAGTTTAGGGCGAAAAGTATGATATCTACTTTATCTATTTCCCTATAAGGAAAAAAGCAAAAAAAACAAGCTGCATTTTTTTTCATCCTCTAAAATTTATAAAATTTTTTTTTTTAAAAAAACCCATCCAAAAAGTGCCCATGGGAAAAACTTTGTATGGGGGATATACTAGAAAAAATATTGGCTTAATATCTTGTTATACAATTATTTTTCGATTTGTACGGAAATTTTAAATGAAAGCACTGGCACTTTATATGGCAAACTTGTGAAGGAGTTCACTGTCTACACATTTTGTTCCAACTACAGCTTTAAAGCGGGGTTTTTTCTAAATTGTGGGCGTGGCAGTGGGTGTATTTCAAAAATTTTAACATTATCATTTCGGGATCCTAGGGAGTATATGCTCTAAATTTCAGCTTATAAGCATACATTTAAAGGTCTCTAAGAGTTGATAAAGATGAACGGACGGACGGATATTGCTAAATAGTCTTAGCAATGTCCGTCCCAAGACACTTAATCTTGGAAAAAGCGAGCAAACTGGCCCAATGATGTCCCGAAACTATTGTCTAGTCTGGTAAATCGAGAATGGCAAAAAATCTGTGGATTTTTCAGAATCCCTCTTGTTTAGACGAGAAATATATTGCAGAGCCAATTGGGCTTTGGCTTTAATGCTGATTAACAATTGGGAACAAATTTTTTCAACAATGCCATTTAGCTTTCTCACATAGAGCCGGACACCGAATGTCGGTTCTGCATAGAAAAGAACGCATCCCAAAAAAAGTGAAAGCCCAGCTCTTTAAAAAAAAAGTTGCCTTTATTAAGGACACAACGCATCCAGAAGACCTAAATTTGAAATCGCCAATTCATAGATCTACATAGATTAAATTCACACAAAACTGTGCCTAGTTACGATGATATTATAAACTCAAAAAGTCACTAAGATGTTCAATGCAAATCCCCAATTTATGATTCAAAATACTGGATAGCATTCCATTGAGCGAACACCCTGCACTTAGTCTCGTAATGCAACAAAAAAATTAAAAAAAAAAAACCTTTTCATTGCTGAAATTGAAAGTGCGTAATCCATACAGCATCTCTCTGAGCAGATGATAACTTCGCGAGTTTCTATTGTCAAATTATTTCCCGAATGCAATAAGAGGACCTTAGACACGCGTCAATATGCTTCCGGTGCAATCGACTAGTTTCGTCGTTGAATAAATGTATACCGTATACCAAGCCACGAGTGACATGACTGACGAGAGTATGTACTTCAACAAAGGGACCTACCCCCGTTTACGCCCTCCAGTTTGGCTGTTCCCAGTGAATCGTATCGAGTGTGGTGAACTCATCGCCTTTCTGGAAATGCCCCAGACCGACTGGTGCCGAATACCACCTATGTCTCACACAAATAGCTGAATGCATCGTATCGCTGCAGTTGCTATAAGTCGCATAGAAGCGGATTGAATTTCATAAAGCCATCGCATTCTGCACAGAACCTATACTACAAGTCCCCATATATGTAATTACTTCATAGAACGAGCGAGAGTCGATTGTTGGAAAATCTATTTGAATGCTTGACAGTCAAGATGTTGTCAGATGTTTTCCTCTTTTTCTTTGCTATTGCTTTCTAGCTAGTCCTCCGCGCTCAGACAATGAGTGCGAGAGGGCTCTCCTTTTCTCTGACCCTTCCATACAACAGAGAACACGAACGAATAGAGAGGGTCCTTTAAACCGCGCACCGCATTTGGACTATTTCGGAGGGGCTTTTGTCTTTGTTTCATCATCGGTGCGGCCACTCTTCGCGACTTCCGCTTGCAATTCCTGAATGGAATCCTCGATGACTTCTGTAAACTGTATGCGTTGACTTGAGATCCATTTTAACTTTTCATTTCTACATAAATTTTTTTTTTTCATCTTCGTCTTCCTTCCTACATTTCGAAAAAGGTACAAAGGGCTGTTATAGCTATATGTAGAATTTGTATAATGTTTTTTTTTGCAAAGAGAAAACACAAAACAAAGATTTGAAAGCAGAAGGAGGTCTGAGATGTTGAAATCGTTGCGTTGGCTCTCCATAACAAGCTTAGGAATTTTATTATATATATATATATATTTTTTTTTTTCAAGAATATTGTCAGTACTTAAGATAGTCTACTGATGGCAATTCTACAAGAGGGGACCATTAACATCATTACATGAGAAAGTGAATAAAATTTCGGTTTCCAGCCGAGTTAATTATGGGTCGTCGTCGTCATCATCATCATCGGGTACAAATGCCAAGAGTCTATCAGTGGCAATCTTAAAGCGTCATATTCGAACAAATAAGGAGTCTGACTTTGTTAGGAAAAATAAAGAACAATAAAGATTTGAAGGAATGTTGAAATCAACAATTGATCTGTCCTTTTGACGCAACCCCTTTGACGTGCAAAAGTCATAGAATGTATGTGTTGTGTATATGGTATATTTTCAAGGACATATCGACTAAGTTTAGTATTGTTTAGGGAAAAGAAAAAAAGCGCGGGAACTTTGAGAGTAAGAATTGATTCCCTTTGAGCATTTGCCACTTTAATCGGAATTTCAAATTTCCTTTGTAGCCCTGAGGCGAATACCGGGATATCCTTGATTGGTTTCATGAATTCCCAAACAAAATAACGATCTGTTTTGCATATTCGTTTGCATTATGTGAATGGTTATTGTGTCATTTAACAAAAACTACAATACAATTGAAGGAATAGTGTTATGTCTTTGAGAGGTGAATCTGAATCTCTTGGATTAACAATGCATTTGTACCTAAATTAACTTAAGCTGGACGGAAAAGTGTATGAAGTGCCAGAGAACAATATGCAATATCCCAGAATCAGAGCTAAGCGTATTAATGAAATCGACTGGGGATACGTTTTTAGTTGAAGAAAAGAAGAGATCGTTATTAACCTATTAAAGTAAGCAGTTATTTGAAAATACTATAAGTCCAATAAAAATAAGCCTAAAATTGAAAATTAGGACTGGCGTTTTTGATGTAAGTAATCATTTCTAAGCAAAGTTTAATCAAATTAACCGCTATTTTCATATAGGAATGTATAGTAAAACCTCTCTTCAACTGACAGCAGCGGGACTTGAACATTTTTCCGTCGAAGGGAGGTGTCCGGCAAGAAGAGACAATAGTACTTTTAGTCAATACATGTAAATATTTGCTGTGTTATTCAATTAGATTCATTGTTTTTTAATATATAGTAGTAATACCAAAATAACAAGAGACCATTCTTTAACCATTGAGTTTTGCCTATTGCAAATTCTTCTGCAAGTGTTCTTCTTTAATGTAAATTACCCAAACAAATTAAATCAGACAGAGAAGTATCAAATAGAACCATCATCTTTTTTTCATGTCTTAAGTATGTTCCGAAGCTTGAAATGTAGTGTCCGCGTCCGTTTGACAGGTTTCACTGTTTTGGGCATATTCATATATTTTAACACCGATTAACCTATACATACATATATATAGGAGTAATTCCACTTTTTGCCTTGGATGAAAACCCCTGACAGACCTCATACAAATTAGCAGCAGACACATGTTCCAACAAGTGGTTTTAAAATGCATCATTTGACACTCCTTACATAAAATATTTGAAACAAAATTATAAAAAAAGAATAAGGAAACCAGTTATTAATTTTTATTTTAAGGAAGTTTTGATTCATGTCCAACATTTACTGAGAGCTCTCGGTCTATAAGGAATAAACTTTTGCGACGTCCTGCTATTGAGTGTCTTTTACGAATTTTGCCCGCCCATTGATCACTGAAGTCGAAAAGGAAACATGTAAAAGTTATCGTCTGCATACAGGCACAGCGCATTAAGGACGATATGTGATATTTGACAATCTCGGGTGAAACAGCCTTTGTCCTAACTAGAAACATTGCGATGGACATCTCCGCGGACGAGGTTTATATGACCTGGATTCAGGCTGACAAGATGCAATTTAAATTACAACAAAAGGAAAATGACGTGCAGATTCGGCAAATTCAAGCAAATGCACATACTAGTTGATTTTGGCCATTAAAAACCCACCAAAATAAAAATTGTTCGGTCACGTCTATTACCACAAAGCCACATGTACATCGTTTTGGACATAAAAGCTCAGCGTTAGCCCAGAATGCGCAGAGTGAAAGATGCGTAAAAGCAGTATTTCATTGCAGACTATTAAAATAACATTCCTTTATGAAAGCTTAAGTCTTAACAAAATATTTGCACTTATAACAGCGTTGTTAAGTACCTAAAACTTTTTTTCCAAGATTCGTCAATTTAATTCCATCTTAAAACCAGCCTTTTTTTATTTTAAGAATTTCGAGGGTTCTTCGAAACTAGTTTTAAGATTTCGACTAATTTTTCAGAACTTAAAAATCGAAACTTCCCTTGAACTAGATTTGTTAGTTGTTACTAATACTATGTATTTTAGTACCACATGAACGTTTACAGCCAGTTACCATCTAACAATATTTGTAGAAATATTTCCAAATTACTCAACAGAAAATATTTGAGAATTTAAGAATTTGCGTAATACCGAACGAAATATTCACTTTTAGAGTTGATAGCCTCCTCGTCTAATTCCCTAACTTTGATCTAATAACACATCGAAATTAAAAGGAAAACGTAATTGTAATACTGATATCGACACACTGCATAAACATTTGTATTTATTTTTGGAAATAAAAAAATAAAAAAAATTGTTTCACTGTACGACATTGACAGTGGTAAGCCATACTTTTTTCCAACAATTCTAATGCATTGTAAAAAAGGCCAATTGCACATAAATCACCGACAAGGAGCATCACTTCGAATAATAAAAGATCAATTAAATGTCATACCACAGGTCACTGGAAATACGAATTGATTTTAACAGAAATTAATTTATTTTCCCGCAAAAAAGGGGTTTTTATTCCCGCAAAAAAGGGGTTAATCACAATTAAAACGAATTGTGTTCACCTCATAGCCACACATCTCAGGTAGATTAATCCCATCATCAAAGGACACAAACATAGAAGACAAGACATCGATGGTCCTCTTTTGCAAAACCGTGAGAGAATTTTTTTAATTGAGACATTCTTACCGTCAGAGATGCCAGCATATATTTCTTTCACTATTCGGTTCTTTCCAACACATGTACAAAAGATGTACGCTATGACTATATCCGTATCCTTAAAGTTTCTTATTGCGGTCAGCAGAACAACTACCTCCGGCGGCAGTGTAAGCAGAGTTATCGCAACCGTATCGGCGCGCAAGTTAAACAAACAATAATGTCATCACTAAACTCACGTTATCCACCGAAGAGACATTTTGACAATTTTTTTTAAATCTACACAATGAGAGTAAGTAAGTGGGTATGTCAAATCTAAAATCGACACACCGACACCTGCTACTATCTTCACTTTAGACAATGATAACGCAACTTCACACAGTAATATATAATTGGAGTCGGTTGCTGTACTTGAGCGTTTTACTAAGTTTGCTTGAGGTTCTTATGTATTAGAAATTGACTTAAAAATTCCTTAGCAATAGTTATATATTCATTTCATATCTCTCAAACTGCGTGTGTGGTTTTGCCAGTACCAAGTTAACTTTTCCTCGATCTGTCGAACGAGCAACGGTTGGAACTTAAATAGCGCTTATTGTGTTCATTTGTGGCTTAATGGCTTTGTCAAAAGAGCAAAATATGCGTTATTGGCCAGCAAGCACATGTGCTCCAAAAGACCTAAGCCCTAAGATCTGGATATGACGATATGATTATGTGGACCGATATGTTTGGAAGAGTGGTGTTCCTAGATCGAATTCCATACTTAAATGTAACATTTCGCCAGCTGAGAATTACAAAGTCGTATGTAAATATCTTAATTATTCTGTGTTTTTTATATTTAAGTACAAAATTGTTCCCTTATTGAAAATGCGGTATAAGAAGATTTTGAGTAAGATATTTTCCTAAAAATGGATGTGGTAAGACATTAAGTATGGGTCTTTTATTTAAAGAAATAGTATACAGTTGTGTTTTGGTATTTATTCGTTTTCCAAGGAATGTATCACATAAACTACATTTTCATCAAACCGCAGTACCAGAGTAGAGTATGCTGAAATACAGTGAACTCTCTCATAAGCGGACACTGGTTGTGCCGAGAAATTTGTCGGCTTATGAGAGGTGTCCGGATACGAGAAACGGAACTAAATGAATTGAATAATTTAGTTGAGCTACAGTCCGCCCAGAACGAACAGTAATCAATATTATATGTATGGGGAACGTATCCAGAAAAAGGAGTTGAAAAGAACTTCGTAAAGATGCAATTTTATTTCGTATTGTATCTACACTTTACAATTTCGGGACTCTAGGAAGTATATGTTCCAAATTTCAGCTTCCTAGAAAGGCCTCTAATCTAACCAGTGAATTATTTTCATTTGCGTATTGGTTAAAGTTTTTGATCAATTTTTTAATGTCTTTTTAAGTTCTTCGTATATATTTTGTCAGCTTAAGAAAGAACGAAAATCGTAGGCGGTTATGAAATTTTGTGAACGCGTACGGTTATAATGGAGTCCGCTTAAATTTTTTTTGAAATTTGTCTGGTTATAGGAGGCGTCCGCTTATACGAGGTTCCATAAGAAGAGAGTAACCAAATTTCAGCAGCGTATCCGAACGGACATGGTTTGATCGTTATAAGGTCTAACAATAAGACTACTTTATTAAAAGCGAAAGCAAAAAGCAGTTGGACCGGACGAAATACCCTCTGAGTTTCAGGATGACATGTGAGGGTTTGCCGCAGCAAAATAAACCACTTTTGCAATCCGAAGTATGAAGATCATAAAGGAAGCTATTGTGAAGTATTGGAAGTATTGGTCGATTTTGAGAAAGCATTGGATAGACCCAGACCCAGACATCTTATATGGGTGGCACTGAGACAGCGAAGTTTTCGTGAAACCTAATACAGCTGATCGATGTACGAGCGAGCGAGCAAAGAAAAGATTAAGATGCCTCTGTCCCAGTCCCAGTCAAGGACATTGTGCAATGTTTAAAGAAGAAAGCCTATGAAAACTGGCAAGTAGATATTTTTTCTAAGGTCAACCTGGTTAAAGCAGATGACCGGTAGGCATGCGGTAAGGTAGGTGGATTAAAAAGGTTTCGAAAGATTTCCCAGTTTCGGATAACACATAAGGGCAAATCTGGATTTGTGACATTTTTTAGGCACCTAGAGGCTTTTCCTCCTATGGCACTCGTGGTATTTAGTCGTACCAATCCTTATTTGCAGGATAGCATAACGATTTGAATTGTATTTCTGTGCTTACATAGATGTTAACACTGCTTGGACATTTCTACAAAAAGCGCTATTTATTTAAGGTTAAAAAAAGACATTCTTAACTATCCGTCTCTGCACGGGAATAGTATCCATTTGAACTTGAGTACTCACTTTAGCTCATTACACACTTACTACATAGTTAATTTACTATGCCTCAGAGGAGTAACAAATTTTGTTTTAGTACATACAATTTCTTATAAAAAGGCTCCTTTAGAAGGCTTTGAAGTTGTTTTCTTCTTCATTGTCGACAAAGTTATGACCAGCAATGAGGGATTATAGCTTTCCATTTTTTAGTTAGCTCCAACTGTTGGTTCGCCTGTGTAAATTCAAAAAGTTTCTTAGTTTCGGATAATCCATTACTTAGGCATGCTGGTGCTGTTGCATGTGATGTATGATCTAGGAGTTCTTATATCCCCCATGAAGGAATAATTGTTTTAAATTTCTAGTGCATCTAAATTTGGTTAATATATGTCCATATCTATTAAGAAATCGACACTATGAACAAAGCTTCAAGTTCTTAGGTAAACTACAACTGCGCAATAACGTTTCCAATCTCGCGTATCGCCTAAATTTTTTTGGGAACCTTATATAGATGTGTGGACACATGAAATCAACTCGACATTAGCTATCTTTTGCATCAATGATAGAGAAAGAAAGAAAAAAAAAACATGGCTAGAATGTATCTAGCAGCAATTTAAAAATAAAACCATAAATAGTATATTAATAAAAAATTATGCCAACAGAGTAATAAACCAATAAATATAGCCAATAACTCTATTGATGATATCATACTCTTACTATCTAGACGATTTTTGATAATTTGATTGATTAACCATGTATACAACGGTAATGATCATGTCTCTCTATAATACTTCTGAAAACCACAAAAAAAAAAACAGATATCGATCGGTATAAAAATGATAACAGTTTTGGGGTGTTGATGGGAGCTTAACTGCTAAATTTCAACTTTATTCCACACAATGTGTATTATCACTTGTGATAGAGATAAGTGAATACCGATCGCAGCTTTCTTCACCAATAGGTGTTACGCAAATACTCTGCTTCATTCATTCTGATCGTTGTGATTCTTTAAAACGTAAATCTCCCCATTTAAGGAGTAAAATCAAGCACTAACTGTCCACCAAGATAATAACCCAAAATTTGATCATTAAGATTGTCATTGCATTATACATAAAAAATTAACACATCGCTTACTAAAAATCTATACAAGATAAGGAAAGAATTTTTTTAAACGCCATAAAGCTACATACTTATATATTTGCCGATCGATTTTGTAATAAATTCATAGCATTAGTTTTCATAATTAATAGCCAATTGATTGTTGTTTAAACTTTTTTTATGTTTTGATAAAATTATGTACTTGTTTATTTTTTGATTTGGAGGGACATCGGTTTCTTATTTAAATACTCTCCTTATGTCACAAAAGGTGAGTTAGGAGAGTGGTGAGATTTCTAACCACAAATGTGTTGTGTAGGGCGGACTGAAAGGTCGGGTTGTCACCTTAATGTTCGTGTCAAATAGGTGAATTAGAACAATGACAGCAAGCTGACATGTTTATGATGACAAATAAGCGATAAATAACAAACGGACACGCTTGATAGATTATGGGACAAACGTGCTCTGCTTAAATTATTGCTTCGGTTGAATGTATTTATTGCGTGATGGCAAGTGTTGACACTATCATATTCTTGTTATTGGGCATGATGATCTTATTTTTGGCCTTTTTATCTCTGTTGCGGTAATTACGATCGTAAATCATGTATGAAATGCATGAGAGTTGTTCAGAAAGTAATTAAGAAGCCAGAAAGGAAATTAGAGCGGTGTGCAACTATTGTTGCAACTAAATTATGTGTCTACCTATTTCCTAGGTTCCGAGGTCCTTAAGTAGCCCAGGCAGCTTTTAGGTTATAATAGTGGGAGTTATTATCTTATAAAGGGTTAATTTTTAAGAGTTAAACTTTTCAGATTGGCAGCACTGGTTAGTAATGGCGTCCAAACGTCTTCTGTCTAAGTGAAAAGTTTTCAGTATACTCTGCAATTTAATCATGGAAAGACTTACAACCGAGCAACGATTGCAAATTATTGAAATTTATTATCAAAATTCGTGCTCTGCTTTATCGACAAACTATGTTCAGCGATGACGCTAAT
Organism: Ferdinandea cuprea; assembly: GCA_963576555.1. Taxonomy (NCBI): domain Eukaryota; kingdom Metazoa; phylum Arthropoda; class Insecta; order Diptera; family Syrphidae; genus Ferdinandea; species Ferdinandea cuprea. The sequence goes on from OY754958.1 coordinate 1,327,803, forward strand.
TTCTGGCTTAACGCATACGTAAATAAGCAAAACTGTCTCATCTGGAGTGATGAACAGTCACATGCCATACATGAATTACCGATGCATCCCGAAAAAAACGACCCGATTTTTCTTCAAAGACGACCGTGGAGGAAACGTTACCGTCAATGGCGAACGATATCGAGCCATGATACGCGACTTTTTTTTGCCCTAGTTGGCTGAGTTAAACTTGGTTGACTTGTGGTTTCATCAAGACCGCGCCACATGCCACACAGCTCTTGAAACAATGGAAATGTTGATGGATGAATTTCGTGAGCAGCTTATCTCTCGAAATGGCCCTGTGATTTGGCCGCCAAAATCATGCGATATAACGCCTCTTGATTATTTTTGTGTGGTTATGTAAAGTCGTTAGTCTATGTGGACAAGCCGAATACGGTTGAAGCCTTACAGGATAACATAACACGCATAATTCGTGGAATACAGGCCGAAATGCTCCTAAAAGTAACGCAAAATTGGACCTTCCGAAGGGGACCATTTGAAACGGAGCCGCGGACAATTAGATGAATTTGTCTTTAAAACGTAAATTGCTAAGGCCTTCTTATCGATTACAATAAAAATTTTGAATATTTGATGCAAATTTGAGTGCTTTATTCGATTTTTAAAAAAAAAACTACGCACCCTTTATTTATAGCGGGTCTTGATTTTTCAAGAAGTTCTCCTAACTGCTAAAGTTGAAGACGGGGCAAAGTGAGGCTGAAGATATAGGCTTGCAATCGTTGCAGCATTGTAGAGGTCTTGTGTGTTGTCTTGTGATTCAGGAGGTGCAGGTTCAATATTTCAAAATTTCAAGAGAGACGAAGAACAATATCTCATACCTATACATTAAAAATATTAATTCTGCTTTGAAGCACAATGGATCATTAACAAGTCTGTAGTAATTGTATTGCCAAGGCTCTAGAATTTGTATTGCTTTACAAAAAACGAAACACTTTGCTGAGAAGAAAATTTGGAATTTAGTCAATATTACCCTTAATATTTTTAGTTCTGAAGCAAATAAATAATTCTGAGCTCGTTCAGCATTTATTAAATAAAATATTTAAAAAAAAAAAATTGTTAGTTATCGGCATATTATTTTACCCTGTTTGTTCGTTGCGGAGATTAAAAAAAAATATGAAATAGGCAATTTGGGAATGAGTTGTGCTGAATTGAAAGCTGTTTATTATAAAAATACTGCAAAGCAATAGTTACATAATTAATACTATGTATATTATAATATTTCCCTTTAAAAATGCCAAAGGTTTCAGGTAGCGGACCTCAGCCCAAAGTAGAATTCTGCTTGTACTTGGCGGTTGTTAGACTTATCATCGGGGTGAAATGATGGACACTGTATTGTCACAGATAATAATCTGACTACTTAATTCCATGACCATTTTACGAAAGTATATCATTTACATTAACCAGACTAGTCTGGACTAAGTTGAAGGAATACTTTTTAAATATCTAAGTGATGATAGATATATTCAAATGGACCAAATAATTCGAATAGTCTTATTCAACAATAGTGTGGGGTTTGATTGTAGTGTTTGATCACACTAGTGTCCCCCTTAGGAATTCGTAAGAAGTCTAGGGTTTGGTTTGATGGTATCAAAACTCTTTGTACTCCTTTTCCATACATTTTTGGGAGTAGGAATGCCGAGATAAATGTACATCAGCCAGCAACAGCTAAATTCGCTCCAAAACAAGCTCGAAAACGAGCTTGTTTCGATCTGTAACTCAATTTTTCTCCCCTCCAAAGTTTGGGAAATGGTTTGAATTTTGATTGCATTAGTCAAATCTCAACCCACAACCAGCGGCCAAAAAAGACCCAAGTACAAAGCACACTGATTTTTCCTTCCGACTTGTTTCAAGAGCAGCGCATTTCAATACACTTTTTTTTCTTGCAACAAAGTGTTCGGAAAGTCAAAAATGTTCATAAGCATAAAAAACGTGACTGGAATTATATAAAAAAAAAATTAAAGTTTAATAAAAATACATAAAATATCTTTAGCAACTAATTTGCAGTAACACAACTAAATGTGAAGAAAAAGTCGTGTTAACACCGGTCTGAGGGCCTTGCTTACATTTTTCCCGAATTCAGTATCTACACCGAGCTAAATTTTGTTGCAAAAAAATACCAGCAAGAACGGACTTGTTTCGAGCATTTAAAGCTATAATATTTGCTAGTGCTGAAAAAAATGCTACGCGTTGAAGAGTAAGGAAATCGGATGGCCTACATTTAAAATGTGTATATATATAATCATAGCAGTCTCAAAAATCTTTTTATTTTTGTGATTTGATGTGATTCAGAATTATAAACTAAATATTTTCATATTCCAAATTTAAAAATGCCCAACTTCATGCTTTACGAATAAGTTAACGTCTATATCAAGCCTTGTCAATCCACAATTCCCTGAGACTTCTTACTGAACTGGTATCCAACTACCCTACTCCCAATATCAGGATCCTAGTTCCTAACATTGTACGTCCTCAGAACATAATCATTAACCGACACAATGAAGCAACAGCCAAAAGCAGAATTGCTCGCCATTGACATTCCAAGGTGAGTCACATTCACAATATTTAATGTCAGTAGTTTATCGCAAAAACAAGACCTGTTTCTTAGATAATGAATGAAGCCGCATGAATTGAATGAATACACAAATTCCTTCATTAACTAAGCTTCAATATAAGTTATGGTGAAATTTCTCAACAGCTAAATAAAACTAGAGATTTCGACATTCAACATATGAATGGAACTCATTTCTTAAACATGAACAAATTCTAACAATGACTTAATATTCTGAAGTATTTGATAAGAGCTGCAGATAATAATTAAGAGAAAAAAAAACAAATACGCCACATATGAATCCTTCTTCAAAACGAAGATAACAACCTCGCCATAACGAATTACTCAGCCATTATGTTTATGCAAATAAAGCAAAACGCCCCACTCCTGGGTTTCAGCCTACTTTGCCCGTAGAAACCCAGAAAATGAACATATCGTTATCTCCAGCTACACAGCTCGGGAATATCCAAAAATATGAAATTCCAAAATAATTATACCCACACCACAAACAGAAGATACTCGCGCTATAGGCTATGGTGTGTGCTTCCTTTTGTTTATGATAAGCGATGTGGAATGTTTTACGACGAGAAAGTAGCAACGCTGCTATTGCGCACTGGGTTATACAGATTTATCTTAATTTCTCATGGGTACTCCTCCGAACAGTGGCGACAGGCCCGGCAACATTATCAGTGCTTGACATGAGCCTGCTATCCCATTGTGTTCTTCTAACCGCCGCAACTTATTCAATTATGTCACCATGTGTTCTAAAACGAATTCCCTCTCTTATCTAGAGTAAGGTTCCACTTACATACTTTTGTAATTGCATATGTACGAGTATGTTTTCTTATATTTATCTGCCTAGAAATGAAAAAAAAAAACACATTTTCGCAATACATATTTCATGGGCAAATTTCTAATTACGAAGTGGCTTTGGTTTTATGCTGTGTGGGAGCTATTTACTTCCTGCGGACGGCTGACTCGATATACCGATAAGGGTAACGTGTAAAGGGAATGATAACAGAAAAAAAATTATATGGTCAAGTGTAGAACGTATTTAATGCGCGCTCCCTTTATGCTAACTCAAGGATATTATTAAAATTACCATTGATCAGGTATACGAGTATCTATATAGTAAATACTTTTTGACAAAGGATAAGTAATTTATTTAAGACCATTTGGCATACATAGGTACCTACCATCTATATTACTGTTTTAAGTAGATGTAGAGCGGAAGCCTATTCATTGAACATGAATAGCTTTTCTAATCGGACATTGAGTTTGGTCTTAAAGGATCGTATAAACAAAACTATTTCTTTTCTAATAACATTTTTAGGTGAGTCCAACATGTTGCTTAAAAGAAAACACTTCCTATGATTCGATGTATGATACGACCTTCGAAACCATTGAACCGATTGCACTCAACTTGGTGCAGAAACTGCATTTTGAATGAGACAGGTTTTTTTGGCTTGGTGTAACTTTTAGGGGATTTTTCCAAATAACTATATTTTCTGGAAACATATCTATAAATATATATTACCAGTAAGCGCCCCATATAGGACCCAAAGCATTGCCACGGATAGTAAATAATTTTCTTCTTTTCTTTTTGGTTGTCAATGTTATGAGTAGGATTATAGGCATCAAAACCCATGATGCCCTCTTGGTTCCGTATATCACTCCTTTACTGAGATTAATTAAATTTGTTTTGCATTTGTTTGATTCAGATTTTTAAGGCCTGTCTCTTTTTCACGCTTGAATAAAAACTGATCCGGTAGTGCTCCAATTTAAGTCTTGTCGATTCAATTCCGCTCCAAAACATTCACCTCTATATATCAAATACTCATTTCACGGAAGTTTGATCGTCATATATGATGGCTTCATTGTCAACAAAGAATAGCTAGCTGATGCACTTAAGTGTCCGTCCGCGTTCGTTTTCTTGCAAGCTGATATTTAATCTAAAACTGCAATAAATGGTCCACGTCGACTTTGATCCAGAATCCTTTAGTGATTGTTGTGGGGAAATTTATTATTTTCATCTTCATGTCTCTGCTTTTTTGAAACAAACCAACACGCTATTTTCCCGTTATGATCTTAATATGTTGCATCTGTGGTCGATATACATAGGTATATTATACTAGCGCTGGGACCATCATATAGCATCAAATTTGTCGCTCTCTTTATTTAATTCCTGCTCAACAATTATCAAATGTCATAGTTTTGCCTATATATACTCTTTTCGATAATCATAGATCATAGGAGATCAAAAAATTCGACTGACGAATACTGCGAACTGATTTAAAATACCATTTTTTTGTAAATTTTTGCTGATTGGGCAATTATCAACGGGTCCCCACAATGGCAATTAAAAAATGTTTTGAACAAATAGCCAAAGTGTTATGGAAGACAACTTTCTGGAGTTTCCTTTTCAATTTGAATAAAAACAATTATGGCTTTTTTTTCAATCATATTTGGTTTAACTTTTTGTGAGACTTTTGAGAGGATTGTGGCGATTTGGAATTGGGCCAAAAATATATCTTTGCACAATTAATTTTAGGCAACCTGCAATGTCCTAATATTTTCATTAATTTTTGGTTTTAAAATCAAATCTTGAGTAAACCACAGCTGCATAGGCGCTCTCTGATGAGTCGCAGAAACCGAGAAATTCCATTTCGAGGAACCCTTATGTCTTTTAAGGTTGCAAGGCTGTTTTAAATTACTGCCATGTCTACCTAATCTATTTTAAATCATATTCTTGTACATCAAATAGTGTGCGCTGTATCCAAAAACAACCGTTATAAAGGACTTGATGTCGCTGTCAATGTTTGCCTCGTGTAACAATATTCTCTCTCTCGAATTAATATTATATTGTATTGTGTTTTTTTTTTAATGCTCACTTTCTTTGTTTATTTGGTCTTAATATGGGAAAGTATTTGAATCACACGCTTAAAACGTATTTCCTTTTTTTTACCTACAATTTAATTAGTTCCGTTCTTGTTTAGAAAATACTTGAATTTGTTACCCCAATACTGCACTTAGCGACTACGAGGACAACACAGTTTGACATTCAAAACTCTGCAGTAATATAAAATTTGGGGATCTACAAGTGTAGCGTAATATTTTTTTGAGAAGAATCGGTCTAATGTAAACATTAGGGGAAATGAAAATTGATTAGCTTACATATTTCACGCGATCAAAACCAAAGAAATTTCCTTATCTTCAGACAGAACAGCAATCATAAACCCAACGAGATTTACATCTTGACTGACAGTAATAAAGTTCTCTGATAAGAGTCATTGATTGCGGTGGTAGGTAACTATTAACCAGTCTGGATCATCTACACCTACAATTTGACATTGATATGTGTTTAAAAAAATTGATTAAATTGCCAGCCAAATTGGCCAGCAATCTGCTCGATTTGCTCGTAATGGTATGTTCACACTGGGTGAAGGTTAATGTTTATATGTACACCAAAATAACGACATGTCAAATCAAAGACACACAGATACCTCACTAGATTTAAAACGCCAAAAGTCTATCTATAAAGGAGTAAAGGATAAAATGTTGAAGTATATGAGATCCAAAGGTGGGAGACATTGCCAAAAGCTTAATGGAAGGCCTTTATTGGCAATTCACAATGACATTAAGGTCCATGCCTCTTATCAACAATATTTTGAAATCTATTTTCGGCCTATATTTTGGTAACAAACTTTTTCCAAACAGGAACGATCTACTTTTAACGCACACCATCGCGGTTGTAGAAACTATTACAATATCAGACATTCATTATTCCTAAATTAGGGGCAATGATTAATGGGAATTGTTTGTCAGACTATATAAATACATTTTATATAGTTTGATTTCGCATTGTACAAATATTTTGATATGGTTTAACAAAAACGGTATAACACATTAGTAGGGGGTGTTTTTTTAGAGGTTGGTTTTTCGAATAGAGATAAAACTGACATTTTGTGGTCAAATCTGGCAACTCTAATGTCATTTATGTTCAGTTTGGTTTGCCATTTCATCATGAATAGGTTGACAAATGAACAACGCTTTCAAAATTTTCAAAATTTTGTTCATTGATCAGGCTCATTTTGGGTTGAATGGCTACGTCAACAAGCAAAATTGCCGCATTTGGAGTGAAGAGAATCCGCATGAGACCCTTGAAACGCCATTACATCTACAAAAACTGACTGTTGGGTGCAGTCATTGGGCCATAATTCTTCCGAAATTATGCTGGAGAGTCAGTTACCGTTAATGGAGAGCGATATAGAGCCATGATCACCGACTATTTTGTACCCGAATTGGATGGAAAAATATGGATGAGATGTGATTCCAACAAGACGGCGCTACATGCAACACAGCGCACGTCACAATCGATCTATTGAAGGAAACATTCGATGAGCGTATAATTTCGCGGAATGGACCTGTCAATTGGCCGTGGCGGCCAGATGCTATTAATGGCATAAAATTATCCTTCTAATAAAGCCGACTTTGAGTGACATTAAAACGATTTTCTTGTGTATTATTTCAATTCGAAGTTCTATACCTCTAAAAAAAAACACCTTTTCCTACAGACAAAAAAATATATACAAAAAACTATGTGCGTTTCGCTAACTCAAGCTGAAATCAAAGAAACTGAACTACAGGACTATCCGTTACAAGGTGCACAGGAAAATTGTATAGAAATATTGACAGATATTATTGTTTTATCTACAGATTCAATAAAGAAAAAATCAATTTCGTAGCGAATCACTTCCTAGGGAATAATTCAGAAAGGAGAGATTTCCTTTTTTATAAAGAAGATCCCGGTTTTTAAACTGGAGTTGCAGAAGATTTTGGAGTCCAGTATCTAACCCCGTTTCCTTGTAATAACGGCAATAACTAATAAGTAAAACAATTGGATCAAATTCTCTACAACTACAGGAAAACGAAAATGACAAGAAAACTACCACTTTCCTTTAGCAGTAGTTGCTATTCATTGAACTTACATTCCAATCGAAAAACCGACTGTTCATGGAAAAAAATGCTTTAATTGAAATGTATTTCACATTATTATCGCCCAGGCCGTATGCAATTCTAGAGTATTGACCTATCTTGGGCAAGATCGGTGCATGATTCGCAAATTTGGGAAAATTCTCATGTATAAATGTATCAAATGGAATAAGGAAAGCCTCAAATACATACTACCTGATTTTAAAATTATTATGTGCAGGAACTTCTAAAATGAAAATACTCATTCCATAATTTTGAGCAAGTAAAGCTACGTTTTTTTATTCTACACAATAAAATGCGAGTCAGACCAGATTTCCTACATATAAAAAACGAAAGATTTTTCACAACGCAACAGATCTATTCGACCTAACTGTACAAATCATACAAAAATAAAAACTAGAATAATCTCCTTTAACGCTTTGTATGATCCGTTGGAAAGGAAAGTTAAACTGAAAACTGTTGGTGCCTAAAATGGCCAGTGTGGGTTTGAAGACATTTTTTTCTTCTCCGTGCATTTAATATCTATTTCAAAACTTGAAGGTATGAAGACAACATATGCATTATCGTCTATCTTGAAATGTAGTAATCCAAAAAGTTTATCTCACGTGAAAAAAAATCATCTTCGAACACATTAAACACTGCAGCTTCAGTCTATTCCCTGCAGTAACACATCAAGAGGAAAATCTTCAAAGAGACTTTACAAGTTTACAAATTAACCCCAACATTTTCGGAAGACTGGCGCTGTTATTTTATCACAAGCTTCTTGACCCTTATCTAACTTGTGGCGTCTCTAATTTCCATAAATTCACTTCACACGATATGCGAACAAATAGGTAACCTAAAAATGCAAAACTAAGCCTCAAATAACCTTTTATTCCTAAAGAATGTGATTAATAATAGATTTATGAAAAAATATCGTTAATCTTTTCATGTAACCAAAAATAAACTATTTTATCTTTCTTAGTGGTTTCTCGTTTAGAATAGTTCATCTTTTCGAGATTCTACTGTACGTAATTGGAATATGTTCTGCCTTTGTCAGGTCTTAATAAAATTTTTTTTAAAGATACATAGTTAGCAAGATGTAAATGCTTTAATATATGTAGATATTTTTAGTAAATTTTTTAAATGGAGTTTACCAGAGTACTAGAGTTCGAAACTCACTCCAATCGGAGTTTTTTTTTCGTATTCAAATGTTTTTTTCTTGGATTTATTCTTTTTTTTACAAATCTGCTCCGAAATTCAACAAAGGAGCTCCGCACCCTGGTAGATAGGAACATACTTAACTAAATTCGAAAACTCTTATAACCATGTCAGGAGGTATCTACATACATATGTATGTATTGACCAAGTCCTCCTAAAAGATTGCACAAAAAAGTACTCACCTTGATTCAGTTTCCTAGCAATCGCCTTTGATCGCATGATTATCTCCAGTAGAGGTGTCATAAAGCTTGTTTTAATTTTCTCTACTTTGCAATCAACAGTGTATCATTATCATCCGCTGATTGTTTAATTTGATTATCGCGGTCGCGTCTCTTCAAAAAATTCTACCGAAAATATTATTTATGACACTATCGCAACTTCATGGCACATTTACAAGCCCATGTGCAATAAAAACAACTTGTTAATCAAATCTCATCGCACAACAGTGTTAAAGGACGAACCACATCTTATCGATTGTACAGTGGGGGAACCCCGTTCACCTTGTCGGACGATGCAGGGGGAAGTTTAGGGTGTGATGTTGATTCTAAAAATCGAAGTAAAATATCCGTCAGTGGCGCAATCTAATAAGTTCGACTACTTCTGTCGTCAGCGGCGATGTTGTCGTCGTCTTTCGTAGTGGTGTGGAAACAAAAGTGGAAAGTGAAACCGCAAGGTCAACGATTCAAATTGAGGCAGCTGCCGCTTAATTTCCCAACGTATTGGCTTTTCCGCGCGCTCAAATAAACGTAAACTTTTTTTTTGCACATATACCACCAGTAAATACACACACACACCCCCAACCAAAAGTACACAAAACAACAAAAAACAACACATACACACACACCGGCGCCAACAAGAGAATAACTCCTGAGGGTTGTGAACTTCAGCTTACTGCTTGGCAAATATCCCGATGTACGAGTATACAGATTTGCAAAGCGCGCCCAGCCACGTTGCCAGGAATGGAAATCCTTGCTGACTTTCTCGGCCAAGAAGAGGAACAAAAGAAAAACTCCTGTTCCACGTCGCACCTGTTTTCATTAAAGCACCTCAGTCGCGACTGACGAGACTCCTCGACAGCAAAAAACTTGCGACGACACAAAAAACTGCCAAAGAAAAACTGCCAGCACTTGCAATGGAACAACGGGACTAGAAAAAGTTACAACCGAACAAATTTCCATTCGAGAACCTAATTAGATGGGTATGTTTACATAGACCGAGAGGGTGGTTTTGTTGTTTTTTTATTTCCTTTTTTTCACTGAACTTTCAACCAAACCACAGTAAAAATACCCCCCGCTAACACACGAAGAGGGTGTCAATTGTTTTTATATTTTTTTTTTCTTGGTCTTGAATATGAACCCGGAATGTTCACGTAATTATACTTTGAATTGAGTTGTTGCGCGGGAGGATAAATTTCTGACGAATCGCGACAAGAGGATGATGGAGGATCAGAGCGCGTATGCGGGCAGTCTCTCAGAATGTGCGGCTCGTTGAAGTAACCTCACGAATGTGACTTTGCATATGCCACGCTACGAGACTCTCTCCACTAAACAGACATCGATAGTGTGTGTCGCTATAAAAGTTCTGAGTTTCTTGCACGAATAGTGTGACTAATGGCGTTGGTGTGAGTTCGCGACTATCGCACTTGCTCTGGCCGGCCAACAAGACGTTGGATATTCTCATTACATTACATCTTAGATGTTTTCAAGATAAAAAAAAAGCTTATTGTTGCATGAGAACTCATAATAAAATGTGCCCTCGATTTAGTTAAGCGAAGAATGTAGAGTAACAAGGATAGATATAGGATATTCTGTTCGAGTAGGTACGTACTTATTACTTTATTTATCTAATTTGTACGTTGAGCTCGTATTTACTTGAATATCAAAACACTCACGTGGGTAAATAATGTTTCACTTAAACCGAAAGTTAAGAAAAATGAGAAGAAATTAGAATTCATGTTATATTCAAACGTCGAAACGATATTTTATGTTATATTTAATAGAACTCTGCTCACTTTGCAAAAAGTCGCGTGTCCAATCAATGTCTGCTTAATAAACAGAGTTCCTCTGACGACATGACCGCCTTCATCTCTTATATCTAAAGGTTAGTCAATGATATTGCCGATCAACCTAAAAAATTGTATTCCCTTCCCCACCTCTGATAAATATCCAAGAGTAAGAAATGCCATCAGAAGCTTCTCAAAATTTAATTGCCGTTAGGAATCGGCATTAAACTGTAGGTCCCTAACATTCGAGTTGAGATATATATCTTATAGGTATGGGCTGTTTACGCTTTTACAAAATGCAGTCGATCGTGGGAACCAATTAATCACATTTTGCCGAGTGTAAGTTCTGCATTCACATAATTCACTTAAATAAAAAACATAAGGAAAGGCTAGAGTCCGCTTGAGGCGAAAAGTATAATACCCTGTCCATATCCCTATATGTCCCAAAGAAACAAGTCTTAAGTACATGATGAGTAGCATTTGAGTTCATTCTTCGAAGTTTAGAATAACATTTTTTGCTTATTTAAATTAGGTCTACAAAATATGTTAACCGGTTTTTTTAGCTATATTTAATATTTCTGAGTAGTTATACCTCAAAATAGAAGTTATTCATTTTAACTTTATAAAATTGAGTTGTGGTGATAATAGAACCCTCTATTGTACTACTTACTTTTTTCTCGCCTGAGCGTCATTTTAACTATATATATGAGTATTTTTTAATAATTCAATCAAAACTATTTGTCAAATTGCTATAAGCTTATTTAACACAAATAGATAAAAGCACTCACTTTTGATACTCACTGTACATTTAGGGGTATACGACCAATATTAATGGGTGTTACGAACTGTGTGTTCAATTTTAAATTTTGATTCATTTTAAATTCTCCTAGTATTTCTATCTTAAAGCAATTTTCGCTGCAACTAAGATTACCGAACAAAAATTATAGGAAGCATTCTGTTACTATAAGCGCAGTTACGTAAATTAAAGTGTTGACAATAAGATGCGTAGAAATATAATTCAGGATGAAGGCGAGAGTCCAAGAAGACTAGCTGTATTTTAGTTTTGGTCTTGTTCAAAGAGAGGCAGTATTGTTGACTTACATATATAAATCTAATTACAAAATTAATTAATGTTTGGATATAATATCCGTGGAGTTATTTCACTGCACCTGGGTATTAATTTTAAATTTGAAAAGAATTAAAACAACTCACCAGTTTTTTTCTGAAATTAAATTTACACCATGCACGTGAACCAAACCATTGGCCAGAACTTATTGCCCTGCATCGTCGATCATAAAAAAATGAATCCTGTGCGACATGTGTTTATTACACATTTTTTTGCGGAAGGTAATTTGCATAAATTAATATAATAATTTAAATAAATTTATTGTTCTTTGTTACTGCGTTGCAAGTGCGATTTTCATATCTATGCAAATTTTTGACTACAAATAAAAAATTTATAATAGGCGTAAACGGTCCATACAGGACCTAAGACCTTGCTTTTCCAACCATTATGGGTGCGAAGATAAATTTTTTGACACGAATGAAAGGGGCCTATAGTTTATTGACTATTCCGAATGGCAATCAAATTTTGAGAAGCTTCCCATGACAGTTCTTAAACTTTTATATATTTATCAGACTTTTGCGAATAAAATAACAACAATATTTCTTTTAAAAATAATGCTTAACGTTTCGGAAGCAAACATTTCAATATATAAAAAAGTATAATTTGGCAGAAGGGTTTATTTATGGATATTGAAAAAACCGCATACCAGCGCCAATTGAACTTTTAATACAAAAACGATTCAAAATTATAAATAATAAGTTCCTTGTTCTTAGCCCTTTGTTATATTATTAAAATCCATCTTCACTTTAAAAAATACTGCATTGATTTCGCATTGCAGCTCTGTTATTAATGTATTAACTGTCCGGAGAAGCGTAAAGGACTAGTGATTTGGAGAGGCATAAAAGATAAAGGACTAGTGCCTTTACGCTACTTTCGGTATTGCCTGGCTGAGTAACTGACTAAAGTCACAAGAAATTTCTATACCACAATATAAGCTAATTGGTGGTAAGAATTATTTGCTTGGGCTTTTGAAGGCTTGCTGCTTTTGTAGACACCGTGTATTTTATGAGGAAGATAACTTTAGAATTTTAAGGAGTATTACGCAAAACCGTTGTCGCAGGTTAGTCGATGCAAACATATACAAATAACCAACGTTTTTTTTATCCCTCGATCTGTTTTTTCTTAAAAAATGTTCATAGAAACCGAAAAAAGATTTAACAATATATTTAGCCAATATTTTTTGGCCACGCCCATTTTTTAAGGGCGTTTTTCAATTTTGAAGTTACACTATAGTCATAATACCTTTTTATTGGAGGCATATAGGGAAATGGATAGGCTATCATACTCTTCGCCCCGAGTAGACTGGAGCCTTTTCTTATGTTTTTTAGCCAGTTCCTTTTTCAATTTCCTCCGCAAATTCTCCAGGCTGCTAAGACTGGAATATTCTGACATGTTGGGCCGTCTTGCTGATATATATAATTTCTGTATTTTAAATTGAGAGTACAAGTTGGTGCTCTAAGATGTCGGGATACATGCTGATATTTATATATAGTTTCGCCGATGAAACCTGCGTCCACATTGATTTGACAAACATCTCTGAAGTGCTTACTGAAGTGCAAAATTTTTGTTTTTCTCTCTAAACAATCTGGGTGAAAAGCTTTAGATGCTAAATCACCTTAAGGGCGTCCTTAAAACACTTATACCCAATACCCAGCCTAGAAGCATCTTAATTTGCAAAGAAAATAAAAAATATATTTTACTTTTTTATCACTCACCATAAAATACAAAATATTTGATTATGTATGTAGATAATGCAAAATTAAATAACATTCCAACTACTTTTGTATGATATCAATTTTGGATACCAAACTTCATAAAATGTATCATTGCACAAAGGAATTCTTCACAGTTTTCTGGCAATACAAATCCACGTCTTGGAGACTTCTAAAAATATATATATAATCTATAAGTCTTAAATTAAAAGTCTCCTATGCTTCGTCAGAAAAGGTTAAACGAGTAGAAAGGAAAGTTTTCCCAGATCATTGTGGTATCACTTAAAAAAAAGTTTGTTGAAAAGAGCGAAACTACGTTTTGCAATAATGCAATCCTTAACACTTTGCAATACTTGCTGAGCATGAGCGTATACTTTTTTTTGGAGTGGAAGCCTTATAGCTAATCAGCAATACACAAACAACTACTTTATTAAAGGCTAAACGGTTGTTCTACCGATCTTCATCTTACAGAGTATTTTAAATAAATACATATTTAATTAATTTAAAATGAATAAATGGACTTTTTTTTGCGAGAAGCAAAAATCAATTTCCTTACAAAATTAATTAAATGTGCTTATGCGCCTAGTAGTTGTCTCATTATTACTAAGTATAATTGATTTTGTGTCCATCTGTAAAAAACAAACTTCTAACCGGCAGTTACCTCTTGGGAACATATACATATAATTAAAAAGATCATTTCTGGTTAATTAATATGATGATTAAGAACAAACTGGAAAATACGTTTTTTTTATTCGCAAGGTTCTGCTAGTTTTATATTCTATGAGTACACGAGCGAAGCCAGGCTTAAATATAATAAAACAAATTTTTCCTTCCTGAAGTCCTCAGTCCATTGTCTCTCCAAAATATAAAAATACTGTCTTGTAGCTATAATAGCTTCGAAGAACTTAAAGTAATTTTAGCCCCAAATCGTAAATTTCCACATGAATAGAAATGCGAATGTTTTATATGTCGAAACTCCATTAATCTTATCCTCAAGCCTTAAACTATAATACTAAAGGTTTTTTTATTTTTTCGTTTAGGTATAGATGTGAAATGAATTTATGTTTTAAAGTGGAAGGGGTGTGTTTAATGCTAACCAAAACCTTTAAAAAATCTACCAGCTTTGTCTTACTCCAAAATTTTAAATATATTACAGTTTAAGTGCAAAATTTGGTCGATACAGGACAGTTTCTACAATTGTTGTGCGTTCGAAGACATATTTTTTGGCACGAATGGAAGTAGCTTAAAATTCAATGCTATTTTTGAGAAGTTTTTCATTACAGTACTCTTGTACAGCATGTTGGTCAGACTTTCGCAAGAGGCGACCCCTCGGTTAGTAGTCCAACGCAACTTAACCACAAAGCCACTAGGCCACTCACCCACTACACATACGCGACATAAACTCATAGGCCCTTTCCATTTGGGTTTAAAATGTTGCATTGCACATAGAAATGGTTGAAGTAACTTGGTTTCAGCCCCACCTAGTTCACCTAGCGCATCATTCGGTGGATGAAACCGATACTCTACAATCTGACGAGTGGAATATTTGATAAGAATGAAGGCCCGTAACAGGTGGGGCAGAATTTTTCAAGAAACCACGCAATGAATCTAAGTCCCAAGGTTGACGACATATGTTGATTCGGGGGTGACAAAGAAGCCCATAAAAATGTAACAATATCGCTATCATTCCTATCTTAAGTTTTCAAAACAGTGTCAGGCAAACGATCATAATGAGACACCGCTGTATCTAATTTCCCATTAAAAATTTATTTATTTTATTTTTTAATTATCTCTCGAATCGTGACACATTCACTAGAAATTGTCAATTTTACACGTAGAGGTAATGTCGTTTTACATCCCAATTCGATTCGAATAAGCGCGTTCGCTATGGACACATCTTATCAACAAGTGGAGCATGTTTGTACGTTACACAGACTGTATAGTTCTGAAAAAATAAAACTTTTCATTCCAAAAAGAAGGACGCAACTACATTATTTCCTCTACTAACATACATTGAATTTCCGATACAAAATTATAATTAGAAGGCAGTCAGTCAACTGTTATAAATAGACCTGAACACATTTAACATTCAACAAGAGAGATAGTGAAAAAAAAATTTTCCAAAACTGCTGCAATTTGTTATGTTCCGTTGTTGAAAGTCTTAACCATGTGTGATTTAATTCCATGAAAACTTTAAATAAATTGAGATGTGTTTCCAAACAACATAGACTTTCCCAACATACATAGCGATCTACATATATGTACATAATGTAGGTATGTAACTACACAGGAATTCGCTCATCACATTGACTACAATCAAGAGAATTTCTGCACTGAGAAGTAGAACCCATAGAGAAGTATAGAACCTTTCATCATTCAGATAATGGAAAAATTAAAATTTTATTATTCTCACTGAACACTGAACACTGAGCGCTAAGCGCTGAGAAAGAGCAAAAGCCACCCCCAACCAGTGAACATTCAACACCCCATTAATTCTATATATTTAACAACCGCTTACTACTACGAGCTGCTGCGACTCGTCTGTCCGCCGGCCCCACCACCCACTCAATGACGACGACCATTCAGAGGACGTATATCGTTGATCGATTGAATTTCCACCCCCATTGATGAGGGGAGGGGGGAGCAGATTGTCGCCGAATTTCCTCCCCACCGACATTCCACTTTAGACAGCACCAGTAGCATACCTTTACCGAGTGTGGACAGAGTGCGGTGTGGCTCTGGTTGCTCTTATCTCCTTCAATTATCTCTGGCTCCGCTGGCTGACTAGTGACTGCACTGACAACGAAGCGAACTTTTTTCGCGTCTGCGCCCTCTAATCTTTTCTAACGACTTGTGGGAGGAGCTTTCCACCGCCGCAAATTTTCATTTTCTCACCGAATCGTGCTGTTCCTGATTTTTTTTTTTTTCAACACTGAGAAAATGGATGTGATTTTGCAGTTTTTACTCTGGGAACGCATAAAAATCTTTGCGAATGCTCAAGTTAATGAAGTGTGTACGAGTGTTGGGGGTGCACTTTGTTGACGGCAGCATTCGCGTCGCGATTCAATTAAACCGTCCTCAGTTTCGTCATTAGGCCGCCGATGAACTTCTCATCATAGACATCCAAAGAGAATCCTTTCCGTCGGTGGATACATTAAATTTAAAAAAAAAAGAAAAAAAAAATACCAAAATACACGTTTGGGGTTGATTTTGTGCGGTGACAATGATTTTTATTTGACGAAGCAAAGTTCAAAGGCGTGGCATACCAAGAGATATCTACGAATGCGAACAAAACAGTATCATATCTCTGCGCTATTCTATCTTTGCTAGTGGTTTATCTGTTGCAAGTTGGGGAAATGGTACAAAAAAAAAAGAAAAACACATAAATGGAAAAAAAGTAAAACTAATAACTGTAGTGATTTCAGAGCTCACCCCTATCCACCCCAACCCACGCAGTTAAAGCGACGTTGTGTGACAAAGATATTTGCTCCCCTTTTCATCACATCATGCCATCGAAACTTTCACTATCTGCACATCGCTTTGGAGCTATGGAGGGCTGAGGTTTATGAGGCAACCAACCCTTATTGAGGTAAAGCTGAGCACTCATTGTAAATGATCGCTCATACCATGGTGTAATGGGACTGCCAGCTTGTGAGTTTAACTGGATGTATCAACTATTTCGTTATCTGGTAGTTTGATGGTTTCTGGATCTAGAAGGACACAATATGTATTTCTCAAAAAGGTAAATACGCGGATGTATATATGTATACTTATTATGTATACCGCTTTCAATTTTTTGTAGTGAATTTCTATTAAACTTGCTTACTTCTCTCCTGCTCGTTGTGAGTCTACGAAAAATAATAAACCCAGAAAATATGTATAATTGTGTGATTTTGTCTGATTATACTAGTGAAATAGGAAATTTTACAGACTAAGAAACTTTAAAAATGTTATAGCATCTGTTCTTTAAGATCCACAAAAGTAATGACAGGGAACTTGAAGGCATTTAATGAATATTAGTGGCTTGTACCAGTTGGTCGATATTTCGACCATTTCATTTGACATTAACGGTAGGTGAATGTGTAAATGATTTTACCTGGTAAAATACCAATTTTGATAGTTTGGTTCAATATCTAATCGACTGGATTTGCGTTTTTTCCAATTTCTATGTCGAAATGGTATTCCAAGAAAAACCAAGAAGCACCGTTTTAGGCAAAAAAAAAAAATTTCGTATAAATGGAAAAATTATTTACGTGAGCAATTGCTTATTTATGTCCTCTTAATGACAAAAAAAATAGTTGACGTTGACTTGGTGTTAAAGACTCCCACCAAATATCAACGAACGATGTCGGAAGAATCCACGTATTTAAATGATCAAATTTAGTTTGTACTTTAATATTTAGTAACAACAAGGGCGCCTGCGCGATAAAACGTATACGTTAGCCCTTATCCAATTTGTAACCTCGAGCCTAGAACTCAAATAGGATTTTCAATATTCAAGTTCAAAATGTACGTAAACAAATAAAAACACAAATATTTCTCAAAATCGGCTGATCCATTAATTGTTTTGAGTAGCACATATATATATATTTGTCCCCATAATTCCTTAACTGGATTAGGTTAGGTTAGGTTGAAGTGGCAGTCGTTGAGGTCAACTCAATTAGACCAAAAATAAGTTTGCTGTGATACTAAGGCGCTAAGGTGAATTTTACGTTTCTGAGCAGGACAAGTACAAAGAGTGTAGGATTGTATCCTCTTCCTCCTCGCCCATGCAGCTTCAGCAAAAGTCGTTTGAGTACGTGCTAAGCCTAATTGAATGCCTGCCTATAAGATAGTGTCTAGTGATGACACCCATTGTAGAGCTGACGTGCAGTCTTTTTAGAGAAATCAAGATTTAACTTAGAGCAAATCCGCTTTGTCGCTAGTCCACCTAAGGTTAGTATTCTCATGTGCATGCGGCAATTGGAATGCCTAAGGAACCTCTATCATGTGAAATATCAGGCGCTTTGCCAGATCGTCTGCGTCGCAGTTCCCTACAATATCTCTATCCCCCGGCACCCAGTAGAGGTAAATCTTGAATTGCATCGACATCTCCTTAAGAGATCGGTCGGCATTCTAGGGCTACTAAAGAGTTTAGTTTCTTTTCAGACAAGATATGGCTTCTTTAATCGCCATGGCTTCCGCCTGAAACACGCTGCAATGATTGGGTATACGAAACGAGAGACTAAGTCTTAGTCTGTGGGAGACAATGCCTCCACCAACCCCTACATCAGTTTTTGATCCATCGGTGTAGAAGTGGATCGATTCATCTTCCCAGAGATCACTTTCGTCCCAGGATGATCTGGATGGAGTAGTGACTAGAAAATTTTTGTCAAATTGAGGCTGAGGTGTGGTGTAATCTATTTAAATATATTTAGAAAAGCAGAGTGGCCGAATTATTTCTCTGTCCACTGAGATGTTGCTTTGAGGAGAATGGCGGAGTTAGTAGATGCCGAGTGGATTTAAATGAAACTGGATGTAGACAAACTGATTGCTGAACTTAGCTGTGTTTGTTGAACACTCCATCCATTACCAATTGCTTTCTTGCATAAACTGTTGCTTTCCTAAATCTTTCCTATATATTAGGTTTCCAGCTAAGATTTTTCAGATTATACCCAGATATCTTACTTCGTCAGAGAAGACTAGGCTGGTGCCTTTAATAGAGGGAGGTACCAAAATAGGGATTAACTTCAATTGAAACAACCGAATGAAATTGCTTTTCCTTTTTCTATTTGTGCTCAGAACTTGTCTCTGTCCGCTTTTTAATTTGTTTTAAAATAAGCTACTCCACACCTCAAACGGAAATGTTATTGCTATTTATGTTTTTTTTCGCTGCCACTTTTTATGTTAAATTATTATATTTGATTATTTTTTTAAGTAATCTGAAACGTTTATTCAATATTGTTGCTTTCTTGATTTATTGTTCATTGAATTTAAGACCGGCCAGATAAATAATATGTGGGTGCAGTGGGTAAGTGCTTAAGTGCGTTGCGCTACTAAGCGAGAGGTCGGTGGTTTAAATCCCGACCTGTACCACCTTCACCCTTTTGTCACCACCTCTTGTGAACGTCTGACAAACATCCAAGAGTATGAACTGTCACGAGAAGCTTCTCAAAAATAAATTTCCGTCATCGTAATCGGCATTAAACTGTAGGTCCCTTCCACACACACACACACGCACACACACAGTGGTTGGAGAATCTAGGCTTTGGGTCCTGTATGGGACGTTCACACCTAATATTTATTTCTATTTTTCGTTTATCATCCATTTTTCAAAAAGGGATTTATTTAAGTCTTTTTTTTGGAAAAGCGATGTGGCACAATAAAATCAGAACTAAGTTCACTTTAAATTTAATAGTTGAGCGTATAACTATTCACTGAGCTTTAGTAACTTAGAAGTAGTGAAATTCTCTCTAATGTCTTAGTATCAACTATGTTTTTTTGATCTATCATTTGTACCACGTAATTATATATAAAAATGTTCCAGGTTACTGTATAATTAGCTTTTTAAGAAAACTGTAACACCTGTATCTATTTTATATTAAATTTATTAAAGAAAGTCCTACCTAGATTTTCCTAATGATTGTTGCCATAGAGTGAAAGAAAGACCTATGTATCTCCAGGTCTTAGAACTTTAATTATTACGACAATGTTACCGCGACCATACTTAACAGCATAGCTAAGGAAAGGAGTATTGCGTTCGCTGAAGTATGCCCTTGGGCTGATAAAGAACCCCAATAAAATTAAATACAGAACAAATTAGATTTTTGCAAAACTCTATACTTGCAACCCACGTAATAGATTTACCTCACTGCAGGCCATAAGTTTGATCTTAGTCAGTGTTTTTAAGTCGGTGAGAAAAACGCTTACTTTTCTTTTTTAAAAAAATGGGAAATTTAACAAAAGTCATTATGAATAAAATTTATATATATGTTAATATGTAGAATCAAGCAAGAGGGTCCGCCAATGCCGTCCGTCAATCTGTCTGTCTGTCTGTCTGTCTGTACGGGCGCCGTATGGCGAAACGGCTCGACGGATTTGCTTCAAAGTTCGTATAAAAGGTTTTTGAGGTTACATCTCGGGGCATCTTTTTAGTTTTTTTTTATTTATCGTTTGAAATAACGGTACCTGCCACACAATTTTTTTGGTGAAAATCACTTTTCACTATTTTTCTAGAAAATGGTTCCAAGGATTTTGGTCTTTCTTTGTACTATGGATACTTGGAATGAGGCCAAAAATACTGCATACTCAGATTTTGGAAAAAAGTTAGATTAACGGTAATTTATAAAACCGCCAATATATCGAAAACTAACAAAGCGAATTAAAAAAAATTTTACAGCTTTTTGTATATTATTAGGTCGAACAAATTTACATACATCGATTTTTGAAATAATTTTTTTTTTCATATAACGATTTTGATAAGTTTTTTTATTTTGAACAATAACAATGTGTCCAATGTGCGAAAATACATCAAAATCGTATGGAACACAAAAAAACAAACGGCACGTTTTTGACAAAATATAATTTTTCAAAACCTAAAAAGTGATTTAAATAAATTTTTCACCATTCATTTTCGATTCATTTTGCGATTCAAAAATGCATCTCATGTATCGAGAAAGTTTCGTATGACGCAGTCGTGCACTTTACTTAAACTGAGTTTGTAAAGAAAGTTGCTGAAATGGATGTGTTGTTTAGAGCAAATTTAAAATAATAATAAATCTGGATTGTACTGTAAATACTTCCATTTTATGGAAACGTCTGACATCCAATACTTAAAAAAATGTTTGCAAACGAAAACTTTGGCATCGATGACATCTTTGAATTTATCTTCGACAATATATAAAATAAAGAAGGCCGAGAAAAATATCAAGTTTTTGATGGATGTTATTATAAAATAAGAAAACGCAATAAAATTAGTTTTTTAAAATTTTCTTTTATTTATTTGTTAAGCACAGCGGTTTTTTGTTCTAAGTCTCTTTTATGAACAGAGAAGACACTCTCTATTATTGTTATTGCAGTTTACCGCAAATTTACATAACTTTCCTTTTTTATTAGAATGAAATTATTTCCACAACAAGTTTAACTTAATTGTTGACAAATATTCCCCAATCCCCAATTTTGTATAAACTTAAAATATGTTTCAATGTATCTTTATCCTCATATTTTAAAGAATAATAGTTCTTATTGTACAACAAATTTTTATAATAAATAAATACAAATACAGTAATAATAATTACAAACAATGATAGTCTAAATACAATAAATTTTATTATAATTTCATTTAAATAAATCTCATTTTGCATTAGAAGGCGTGTTCAAAGGTGAACGGAAATTGAATACAACACAAAAGAAATAAAAATCCTTTTGTTCGTGCTCAACTATATGCCACTATCCCTCTAACTGAATCGGGGTTGTAGTGCGATGACGTTTGTTATTTTTTTCCTCAGTACCTATGTATGTACCTACATTGTAAGAACATGCATCTGCTTAAGCTGATCGTTCGCCCATTCATTTCATACCAAATTATATTCAAACATCCTTGTATCCTCCTTACTATCCACAAACAGACCACTTCCCACAACCCTGACGAGACATGTAATTGAATCGGCGAGTAAATCGTCCGGAAACTTAGAAAATTGTTTAACGACTTTATCATTGATTTAAGGAAGATCTAACCTATACTTTGGCATCGGTCGACGTAGTTTCAAATTGGTTATGAAACCGCCACGGGAATGCGCTAAACATGAACATGAAAATCGGTGGACTCGTAAATCATAATTTTCCACGTCGTTTGATGCGCCCATGAAACGGACGGCGTTGCTGGCAAGATGCAGACCAGTGTGTTGTAGTAGCTACCAGACCACCGCCATCACCACCACCACCACCATCACCAAAAGAGTGTGGAAAATTCTTGTAAGGATATCCGAAGAAGCAAGAATCCATATGCAACGAAGGGGTGGGGGCGTAACATCTGGTTTTAAGGATTTCCTAATTTCAAGGATATTATTCGTGCGAGAGAACCATAACCGTTTGTGGGAAGTCTGAATTTGAAGACTGTCACTTTGGAAATGAATTATGCGCAATGAAATTGTAACCCAGGTAGCAATTACAAATAAAAACGTTCATCGTCGATCGCAATAATTCTCGATTAACGGTGGGGGTGGCCCTAGGCGTCGCGCGCTTCCACACTGCATAGTCCAACTCCAGACTCCCAACTCACCGGCTCCCCAGCAATAATGTCAACCCATAAACAAAACCATAAACATGTCTCTTTATCCCATGGTTTTGCTCCGAAATGAGAAATAATAAAACATCTCCTGCCAACCCCCAAAACCAGAGGCAAAGAAAAGCCGTTTACAAATCCGCCGCCATATTGCGCAAAAGTTACTTTTTTGATTTATGGACGGGACAACTTTCGTGTGCTTGTTGTGCTTGTTGTACACATTGCGCACTCCCCGCGAATACAGCAAAGGGACAAATAAAAACCAAATCGGTTTCCCGATCACACCGAATTAATGTCACAGCAATTGGCCATGGGATGGGCGGACGTTGTCCGCAATAGGGTCAGAGCAATTCCGAACAATCTGTCAGAGACATAAATAATAATCTACTCTGCCTCTTGCGAGTAGATGCTATCTTGGTAGATCTCTCTTCGGCACCTCGCTTTTCACTTGACCCAAAAATCGCAAGAGAGCCTAATTAGGCAATCTATATTCAAGGAATGCCGCGCGTCTAATGCCTGTGGTCGTTAAGAGAGAACATTCAGTGGAAAATTCAGCCACCTCCACCGAGGAAAATTACGGGGAAAACAGTGGAACGAGTGCACTCAAATCTGACGTCCACCTGACCAACTGTTATTAATCCTCATTTTCTGTCATAAAGATTGTTATCCTTGCCAGGGTCTTGGCAAAAGCCAAGAAATCATTCAAAAGGCAACGTCTGCGAAGGAGGTAATGAGGTGAAATCAAAGTCGCGTGTTCCCTGTGAGTTTATACCAGAAAGTGTGTGGATGTGTGTGTGTGTGAGTGCGCGCACTCAATTCTGAATTTCATTAGAAGCCACGAAGCACGGTCGCATTTATCAGTGCTCTCATAAGTCAAATGCTGCGCTGGACAGAGAATTGTGTCACGACAGGAAGCTAGATAAGACCATAATTTCGGAAGTTGAAGAGACCCACTCGTCGCCGCTACCGAACGACCACAATATGAAGGTGTCCTATACGGACAGTCTAAGTCTAATGACGAAATGACCCTGCTTTTCGCAGTAAATACATATGTATGTATAAGTTTCTAGCATGGCTACATTTGCATGAAATTACATATTCTCTTTGCGCTGCTGGTGAACTCATATTAATATCGACCATGTGGCACGTGTCCTATTACTTCGTGGCCTTAATTACTCCACTCGCAAGTCGCAACCACTGACTACATGACATGATAATATAGTATCGTATCTCCTCAAGTCATGGTCAACTTGGATAAATGTCATCGCCCTGAAGATGTCTTTCCGAAAGGGCAACCTGTCTGATGCTGAGTAGGTACACCCATTCATTTCGAAGGCAATCGACAGTACGTGACTCGTTGTATGAGTTTTCGGCAATGGCGAGGAGCACAATCGGCAATGACAAATGTTCAGTCCACACTGCAACCGGATACTTCCTTTCAGATCACAAACGACTTTTATGAGGTGGTAGACCCATAAGATGTCTACTATGGCAACCCTTTTGTTGGCGTAGGTTATGGCCGAATATCAGTCAAAAGTCGCGTTCTCGTCACCAAACCTAATTTAATAAAGACATTTAGTCGAACACAGGGGACTCGGCAATCGTGCTGAGTTGTATACACATCTGAGGATTCGTTATGGTAATTTGGGGGGCACAAAGCAAAGAAACTAGTCTTATAGACCGTTTAACGATGCGAACGCGGATGAAGAATACGACAACGCACACTCAGAGACTCAGAGTTGCTCTCCAATGAATGAGTCATATTTATGTAGTTCTGCTTCGCAATCTATATTTCATGGACTGCACCTAACTCGTTCACTTGCAGGAGATATACATGTGGTATGGTACAATGAGTTGTCAATTACACGTTTAGCGCGGATGAGAAGAAAACTCACGCTTTAATGGGAGTAAAGCTGAAGTGAATCGAAACAATTTCCTGAGAAAAAAGTTTACGACCTCACAACTGTATTAAAATTCGAAGAAAAGGTACCCATTAGACATAAAGATATCTGTAGATATAGGTACAGTAGATTGTTTTGCTACTGGAAGCTCGACAGAATTTCCGATAGATAATTTTAATGTTATTGTTGCATTTGTATTTTCTTTTTTTACAGTTTTTCAATCGTTAATTAGAAACCGTAGTCATTCGGCAATTATTATATTTTACATTATGTTAATCTTTTTTGTGTTTGAATACCCTTATAATGAAGTGACACAGTGCGGGAATAATGGAAGTGGTGGATAGGAGAAAGGGAGATACCGATGCACGTTGGTTTTAAATGTCTGTAAACTGAAATGTGCAGGAAAATAGAGCGTGGTAGAGCATTCCACATTCGTAATATCCGGTTAAGAAATTTCACTGTCCGAATATAGGCTTAAGGGTCAACTGATGTGTAATCCTAGCATGGGGAGTATTGCGGTTAAATATCTGTAGGGGTAGAATGCAACTGGCTAATTCGTTCGAGCACTTTCGGTAGAAGTAATGATGAAACAACGACAGGCAGGAGACATTGCAACGTTGAGTAAAAGATTCAAGCGATTTCGCGATGTCTCTATCAACAACAAGTTTATTCGCATGTCTTTGAATCCTATCCAGTAGCTCCAAATATATTATTGGTATGCCACACCAGATATGAATGTTGAACTAAAGTTTTGGGCAAATAAACACCTTATAAATTCTAGCAAAATCAGGAGGGGTGTAATATTTCTTGTATCGCTTAAGGAAGCCTAGGCATTTCGCAGCGTTCTTGGCGACATCGAATATGTGGTCGTTCCAACGAAGTTCGTCGTTAACGAACATACCGAGGGTGGAAAGTATTTCAGTTTCAGCGATACAAGTGCTATTCATGGATAATGGTAGAGTATTGGGGTTTCGCTTTAAGACAGCATTGTGTTTTGGCAGCATTAAATTCTACCCTTTTAGTCTTAGCCCACTTAAGAATGCTGCCAAGGTCAGAATTTAATGAGCTTAACGTAAGTTAAGCTGAGGGATGTAAGTCCGGAAACGAATATGTGAAACTAAGGGTACTGTTATCAGCAAGAGAATGGATTAGAATAGAATTAGAAGTGAAAGATAGGAGATCATTTAAAAAAATAAGATGGAGAGTCGGAGAAAAAACGGACATTTGGGGGACACCAGCATTTATTTGGTGACTTGCAGACTTGAAACCATCCAAATGACTTAAATTGAACAATCCGAACGTTAATTTCTAATCCAAGAAACCTTTCCGAAGAAAGATATTATCGATTCCAAATGCACACATTTTCTTGAGGCCAAACTCGGTCAAATGCTTATGAAATCAACAACCACGGTGAATAGATCGGTTATACTTTTCGTTTAGATATGTCATCAAATCACCAGCGGATCTCTTGCTACGAACACCATATTTCCTGTCATTAAAAAGTTTTTGTTTTGTTTGATATTTGCTAAACTGACGATTTATCAGCGTTTCCATGATCTTGGAAAGAAGTGATATAAGTGCAATTGGTTGGCGGGAGGAGAGGGGGAAGTTTCACCCTTTTTTGGGACTTGCTGGACAAATACTGTTTGCCATCTTTTCGGAAAGAGCTCTGAAAAATAGGACAGATATAAAAGCTGGTTTCCCAGCGTAGGTCATTTTAAGGATTTTATTAAACCTCTACCGCATACTACGCCATATATGGCTTATAATTTTTGTTTTAAGATTATTTACAGCGCGCGTGGTCACTTCGCAGTCGGAGAACACATTAAATAAAGCAATTTTTTTCGCAAGTTTTTTACTCCAGTAAGTAATATTTGTGTTTGTTTTCCAATTCATACATGCACAGCTTAGCAACTATGCATTTTATCAAATAGCCATATATGGTATCCCGCCCCGTGAAAAGTCCCTGTCTGAGACACGGCAGCCTTCCATCCACTACAAATATGATGCTTCCCGTTATTCACACCAAACTTCCAAGTTATCCACTTTGAGTCAGGAGTCTTGAACGCATTTACTTCGCCGGATCTTCACTAAGTTTTCATTCATGGAGTTGATATTTGCACTGAGGTAGATACTCCTTAGCTACCTCAAAGATGCTGCTATCAAAAATGACGGTCTGTCCTATATTCGGTGGACAGATGCTTGTTTTTTTGTTGTTGATAGCATTTATTTAGGTAGGGAGCATGTACCGAATCATCAACTAAGTTTGGATGAAGGAAGGCATCCCCAATGACTGGAAATGGACTATCAGCTCCATAAGCCCCATTTACAAAAAAGGCGATTCCTGCTAAATTGCGCATGGAAAATCCTATCCAACGTACTGAGTGGACGTCTCAAACTCTTCTGCAACACATTAATCGGCACGTAGCAGTGTGTCTTCCGGACCTGATTTGCCGTAGACTAAATTGTCACGATAATAAAAATTATAGAAAATACTATAAGACTTAAGGTTCTACCCAACCATATTTTAAAAGACTTAAAAAGCCGCATATTCATCGGCAGGAATTCTACATGGCGATGGCAGGATTAGAGAGCCCAACGAAACATATCCGGCTGGATAACACACGGTGCTATGTGTAGTTTGGCAGCGTTTCATCTGAACTCTTTGAAACATGCACAGGATTTCGGTAAGGTAATGCACAGTCATGTCACTTCTTCAATCTTATTCTTGAGAGGATAGTCGGTCAACATGGAAGGGACTATCTTCCGCACATCCCTTCAGCTTGACATCTTCAACGCTTCTAATGTGATAGTTTGCTTAGTCTGAATTTAGAGTTGAAAAGATAATCGTTCTCGTTTGCTCATTTTGACAGACTAATCAAATATTATTAAACAAAATTAAATTGCACTCTCTAATATATATTAGATTAGAGTAGAAAGATACCGTCACACCATGCGAGTATGGTATTTCTTGCAAGTGATTTGTGACTGAATGGACGATTATAGTGTTTGCCATTTTCGGTTCAGTTTCGTTTCTTGTTTCGACTTTTAAAGGGTGATCCATTTCGAGGTTCCCTATTTTTTTAAAGAAAAAACACAGAAAATTCAAATTTAATGCAGAATGTTTATTATCATTTGAAAGAACATTCTTTGGCATTTATTTTTTGAATATTATGTATATCAAATGTTGGCCGTTGCTACGTCGCAGATGGTCCATCCGTTGAGTCTAATTTTCGATCACTCGTTCGAGCATTTCGACTGGTAACTGGCGAATGACACGCGTGATGTTTTCCTCCAAGGCCTGAATCGGAACGGGTTTGTCGGCATAAGCTTTCGACTTTACATATTCCCACAGGAAAAAGTATAACGGTGTGATATCACACGATCTTGGTGGCCAATCGACCGGCCCAAAACGTGAAATTATGTGCTCACCGAAATGTTCTCTCAATAAGTCCATTGATTGATGCGATGTGTGGGAAGTGGCGCCGTCTTGCTGAAACCAAATGTCGCCGAGATCAAGAGCTTCAATTTCAGGCATCAAATAGTCGGTTATCATGGCACGATAACGGTCGCCATTGACGGTTACGTTAGCACCGGCATAATTTTTAAAGAAATATAAACCACACCAAACCGTTGTTTTTTCTGGATGAAGTGGCAGTTCTTCAATCTCTTCAGGTTGCTCTTCTTCCCAAATGCGGCAATTTTGTTTGTTTACATACCCATTGAGCCAGAAATGGGTCTCATCGCTAAACAAAATTGGCCTCGAAAACGTCGGATCTTCTTGGAACTTTTCAAGAGCCCATAGAGCGAAGCGATGTCGCTTGGGAAGGTCGAGCGGCTTTAGTTGTTGCACAAGCTGTATTTTGTACGCTTTCAATTTAAGATCTTGACGTAAATGCGCCAAGTCGTTCCATACGTCAGTCCGATTTGCTGCGAACGGCGCCGAATCGACTCTCTACGGTCTTCGTGTACACTCTCAGCTACGGCCGCTATATTTTCTTCACAGCGTGCTGGACGTGGTATATTCGGTCGAATATTATCCAATAATGAATGCTGGGTCTCAAAATGGGTGATGGTGTTGCGAATAGTACGCTCAGTAGGCCGATTATGTTGACCATAAGTTGAGCGTAGTGCACGAAACACATTCCTCACAGAACGTGAATTTTCATAATAAAGTTGAACAATTTGTAAACGTTGTTCACGCGTAAGTCTTTCCATTATGAAATGCCAAACAATACTAAACAAAAATAACATGACAGCATGACACGACTCACACGTGATCTGTCATTAAAGGCTATTGATTGACGAGATAAGATGTTCGTCACTCACCACGTCAAGATTCACTATGTAAAGCCCTCCCGCCAAGTTAAGAAAAAGCTTGAGTTCGAACACTATCTTGGATGAGGAGTGAATATGATCCACTGTCACATTTTCGAACGCACGCAAGCGACAAACTGTATCTGCACAGTTCGTGCAAGCGCTTGAATGCATACAAAATACCACGCGATACTTTATTTTAACTTCAATAATTTTAATGCCCTAACTAATTGCTGGACACACGTCTATTCATCTATTTGGAAAGTCAATATTCATTCATTCATTTCATATAATGAATACGATTCCAAAGTATTGCATTATTTAAAGCTTGAGCATAGCTATTTTTCAGTTTACATGGTGTGCAGTGGGAAATTTTTAGCCATATTTTCATCTCTATACTTTTTATCCACTGCATTTTGTTAACGAACATATTATCAACGTCACCAAAAGCAATATAAAATTAAAAATTGACAAAAAAAATTTTTTGTATTGACGATGGAAATTTAAATGTCGAATTGTGTAGCTCAAACCGAACTTTACATTCACTCTAACCTATTTTCATAACAGCAATAGAAAACAACGGTTATCTTTGGGTATACGATCACACAATAAAGGTTACGTGCTTCGCTGCAATACCTAGCCAAAGCACGCATTTCCGTCCAGACTTTTCCAGTTAGCTGTGGTAGATATTTAATTATACCATCTACATCCTGAATGTCGACAGTCAACTATCTGTTCACAAAGTCGCGTCAACTCAGTTTTTTTCTAAAGCAATAAACTTGTGCCTGCGAAATGCACACAATTCTGTTGTCCGAGGGATTGGGACCCAAAATGAGTCGCTTGCTTCTACAGGGACACATGCCTAAGAAAATTTACATAAATTGTCTGCCAACGCGATTGTCTCAATCCACTGGACACTGAAAAAAGGACAACTCATTCGGTCATTAGACTCCTTGCATATAAATTGCTCGTTACTCGTCATTCGTTTCAGATATCTTCCATCGTGATTTTTATACGTTTTTTGCTCCGCGCCAGCAATTTATACTCGACTTGGGCCTTTCAAGAACGCCCACCAACTACTATCCTTGTGAATGGAATGAACGATTTATTTCTGATGATATGGCGGCTCATTTCCATATTTATGAATAATGAACAATTTCTCTAATCCCCTTTTTTGTGTTACTCCAATGGCGGAGACACGATAGAGTGACTCTACCCCCGTCTTTGGAATCGTTGTCCGTCAAAGTGGCCCCAATCGTGGTCGGTTCGTGTCGTTCAGGTGATGGGTTGCGTGATACTTGACCACCGTTTGTTCATCGTAGATGTCCTCGTATTTTTTCCCTCATTTCTCTCTCCGTCTCTCTCGCCCGGTTCGAGGACATTAAAGGACACAACTACTCAAGTCACCTACATTGGAATGGACAGGGATATAGGACTACCTATTTCTTCTTCTAACTCCATATATACCTACACATATTACTACCTTCGCCACCGCCATCGCCATCGCCATCGAAGCTAAAGGAAAGAGTCCTTGTCTTTGCATGTTTTTTGCTATGTGAAAAACCGTCACGAACGGAAACCCTGATAAGGCTTCAGTGTTTTTGTTGTCATAGCAGATATTTATTGCTCCAGGCACAGAGCTAATAACTGCCTCCATCATCAGGCCATTACAGTGATTTCATTTTTATCGAGCGATAGTTAAACAAAATTCAACTCGAGATTATGACATAACGTGCATGGAAGAGGGTACTTATCCACTCTCGATGTTTATATCACACGCACTCATCGTTCGTCGTCTCTCATTCCACTCGGCAAACAGGGGACAGTGACGACGATTGTATCCAAGGAGTCCTAAACAATTTCACGCCACTTCAAGTGGTTTGGTTTTGAGAAATTTGATACTTGTCTTTGTCTATCCTTTTCTCAGTGCTCCTAATTAGAGTTGGTCGGCTCTTTATGATCTGGCTGTTCGACAAATAAACAATGAAAACTAATTTATTTTTATTAAAGTTTTTGAATTATGAAGACAGTATGGATGGGACTCAAATCTCACAACTTTCTCCAATTTGAAACTGCGGAAAACCATAACTCACTGACAGTCCCACAAAATAGGCAAATTGATTCAAGTGTCGCTCAAAGATTTTCTGTGAAACCACCCTCGATGTGCTCACAGCGATTAGAGCCGATTGAGCTAAACAACCCTAAGTGCAGCGAAATAATAACAAGGATATTACATTATTGTTACATCATGGATAAAATTCATAAATTGGGGGTGAAAAACGGTAATGATATCCATATTGAGCTGATTTCCAAATATGATTACCTTAGAGGACATCGAGCACAAAGGATGTCAATAAATCATAAACGAGCCATCAATTCCAGGAGTGCGTACTTGACCCCTGCCGGCAGTTTTCTGCAGTGCGGTGTGCTGTCGTGGTACAGCATCTATAACATGACCGTGGTATTGACTATTATCCGTTCAACTCCTGGGGGTGTATAAGTGAAAAACAATCATGATGGTGGGAGCGATGTTTTCTTGTTTTTATTGCATTCTAGATAGCAGGCCATATTCACATGTCACTTTGTTCGTACTAAGTTGTTAGTAGTTCTGAGATTTCTTACATTTAAGTAAATGTTGCAAATCACAGAAGAACACACAGAGAAAGAGAGAGAGAGAGAAAGAGCTTTTGAAGCGTTTAACATGCCTCTAGTCTTTGTTTTATTGCGTTTCTGAAAGACGCGTTTCGCAAAGGTCTCTCCAGCGAATAGAAGTTTCCAAATGACTTGGTTGATAAGGATATTACGACGTTGCGCGATTATTCCAGTAGAGAAGTTCCCTTTTAAGAAGGGTTGAATAATTTTTCTTTATTCTTATTGCTTCTGCTGCTGGAAGTTCGTCTGTGCATGTAGTAAAGGAAATGTTGTAAAGGATACAGGAAAAAAAGAAGGGAAATCGCTACGTTTCTCGTCCAATTATCTCGAAGTAGGAGTGCCCACTCCCAGGTGCATCTAGAATATGTTTCTTTTTATTTGCGCTTTTTATACACATTTTTCGACGAAGAACTTAAACTCAAATAAACTGTAAATGTTGATATGTATGTATTTGGTCCTCAAGGATGTCATATAAAATGACATTTACAGCATCCACATTCTGACAAGCTTCAATAACGAATATATTAGTGGATTGTCCACCATTTCAAAATTGAACCACAATAATTCCTATACACACGAGATGACTCCAAAGTCTGAGAAGCACTGGCAGGAAGAGTCTGTTTTACTGAAGAAGGAGTTGAATCTGCCTCTAGTTCTTAAAAGCGTGAATTCAAAGCAATGCGTATTTAAGGCGTTCTAAATGACTGGCGGTTCAATTTCAGAACAAAAGTATTCGACCTGTTTTTGGACAAATATCCATATAATAGAAGGAAAGTGGTTACAAAAAAAGAAGACGGCAGTAATTCCATCGGACTTCACTAATATACAGGCCCATTTAAACCATCTACCTTTGGCAACCCTATAATTGACTTATATGAATACAATACATACAAGCGGAGTCACAGTCGCTTAATTGCGGGAAATAGTGATTTTGGCTGCCCTCAGTAAGCTAACTTTATTTCTTAGGAGGCGCCACAGTCCGAGGTCGAAATAGGCTTCTCTAATTGGCGCGATCTTTAACTTACTTCATCCAGTGATGCATTTCAAGTACGTTAAGACCCCTTTCCACTTGTGAGTGCTACATAAGGAAAGGCCTTCTTCTACTACGTTGTTACTTTGGATTAACAGTCAAAGAATAGGATCTGCGGCATGGAGATAGATTGGTATGGAGGTAGATTATCATTCGGTCTTCATGTCCCATGCGTAGTTGTTCTTTTACTAGGTCGTTGACCCAGTACAGTTCGTTTAGAGCGTCGTTGAATCGTCTCTCACAGAACTTTGTTAATATCTTACAAAGAATTGTACTCTCAACTTCGCTTTAGTCAATGCTTCATCATCCATAGAGCAGAGCTGGGATTATCAAGCACTTAAACAGAGTTGCCTTATAGTTGTTCGGGAGAGTGACTTACTATATCAAAGAATTGTAGAAATAATCTTTAATATGCAAGTGTTATTCTTCGTCTTGCTTATTCTTTCTGTTTTATATGCTTTTGGATGCGATAGCAGAGCCGAGGTAGACAAAGTCTCTTAATGCCTTCAAGTAATAGCTACCTACAGTGACATTCTGGCCGACAGACAGAAAGATTTAAAATTTGAATTGTTGAGTTCTGTGCGATTTTTTCGTATATTGTAAGAGAAGTCACATGACAGCTTAACGCCTTGCCTAAATCCTTTTTCGAAATGAAAGGGTTTGAAAATGTCGTTGCCAATATTCATAGATCTTGATGCAGTAGCGAGCTTTCCCCATCGGCATCCTACACAAACGTACATTTCTGAAAAAAGATGGAAATGGCTTTATAAATCCCATCATATGTGCCCTAAGCATCGATAATAAGGTGTATCGATTTGAACTTAATAGGTTTTCTCGAGAATCTGCCGTACTGTGAATATTTATTTGGTGAATTGTGGACTTAAGGGGCCTAAAACTGCTCTAACAGAGTCTCATCAGATCGTTGACAAATGTTGTCAGTATCGAAGTGATCTTAACAAATAAGAAATAGTTTCAAAAACTTTAGTTTTAATGAACAAAATTTTTTAATAAAATGTCCGCTAAGCTTAATTATATTCTATATCTAACTATATCTGTTAAAAGTGGTTAAAAATGTTTTTTTTTAATTTTTGCTTTGCTATTAGGCAATTTTGAGCCAATCTTAGTTTCATTCTAATACTGATCGCATATATAGTATAAATAATTTTTTTTAATATAAAGTGGCGGACTATGGGGGATGAATACTGTGACGGCTCGCCCCGGCCATACAATCAACATCATTGTCGTTTTTCGTTTTATAGGTATATTTTCATTTTGACAATGTCAAAAAATCTGCAGGCTTAAAAGTAAAATCGTTAGGTAATACTCTACTTTCTGGATGTATCTTAGAATAAAAGAAAAGGTCGCAACCGCTTGTTAGTCATTTTGCCTGTGCGTATGAGAATTCTGTTTTTCTTGGTCTGAACTACCACTAGTCGGACGATGATACTTTAGGTGTTGTTTTTTTTAAACTAGGGGTAAGTTCTACTGCATTTCGCTAGATGATTTCATGTGGGTTAGGTGGTATGATTGCAGCTGTAGGTCGTGAAGATAAACTATAGTCGCGCCATTAGAGGTAACCGTTTGTTTTGATGCTCATGATGATTCTAAACGGTTCACCTCCTCCGTCTAGAGCAGACTATGAACTATAAAAATATTCACAGTTGGAATGGCAGTAGATCCAATGGACATGAAGAAAGGACGAACAGCTATGGCCAAAATAATAGCTACATCTTTTTTTTAGTAATTTTCATAAATTGAAAACAAAGCCCTAACAGGGGGAAAAAATTGGTACAGTTGCATGGTCTTCCATTACCCCAACTCCAGTAATATCAAGTTAAACTGAAAATTTTCAATTTTGAAGTATTGCTATTCTAAATGATATAACTTCGGAAGTATTAGAATACACCTAAAAAAGCTACTTAATAAATTTTGGAGACCTAATTTAATAACGCAAAATATTTGAAAAATGTTGTTTAATTTTATAAGCCCAGAAAAAATGTACATATAACGCTTCAAGTAAAAATTAAAAATCTAAGAATGCATTACTTTGGCAATAGCTGTAAATGCAATATCATCATGCCTGACTAGCTGATCTAGCAGTTTTATATTATCGATCAAGACAAAAGTAGCACTTTGACAATGTAATAACCGACTTCAGTAATAGAAAATATGTTTTCTAAGATAGTTATAGCAACTTATTATGTCGATTGAATAAAATTTATAATTTGAAGTTATTGTTTCTTCATTTTGCCTTGCAAAACAAGAGGCCCATTACATAATGCGAACCCGGGCCCCAAAAGTAGTTAGCCCACCACTGCATATATAATATATTCTTTACGTCCACCTGCGTTTATTTTATTATTTCGTTTTGTATACATATATAATAGAAAGAATGGGGAGTCTATGATTCGGACTGAAAAATATTATATGAATAAAGCATGTGAAAAGGCTGCGTAAATACTTACACCCTGCATAACTACACAGTTTATTGAAAATATTCTAGCCAATTCAAATAAATAATACTGGTAGGTACTCCACAAACAATCCAAGGGTACACTCGAAAGTGTTAATAACTTGTTTATAGGACATTGATACTGATTCATCAAATTTGAAAACAGTCCCGAGACAAAGAAACAAATTGTATTAAGCGATGAGTTAATGGTTGAGTAATGTCGAATAACATACTTATTTCACGCACCGCAACAATCATACTATTTGCATACTATTTGCATCGTTCAATGAAATAAAAACTTAATTCATGAAGAAGATATCAATTTCATTTTTGGTTTTTATTAGTGATGCTTAAATTAGCAATCGCAAAGTGCATATTGTGTCTGTCAGTACATGATGAGCGCCCTCATCGAAATTCTTGGTGGAAGTCACGTTCGAAATATTTGAATTCGATACGAAGATCATCTTTTATTCATTTTGCTGTCAGTATACGCCGGGCAGATTATCAGCGAAGATCAGACCAGGAACATAAACATTTGTGCAGTGGCATGCGCTTCTTGAAATTTCCAACGCAAAAGATATACAATTTCATCATTCGCTCTCAGCCAAAGTAAATTTTCCCTACAGTCAAATACAAGGCAGACAGCAACATCAACAGCAGCACTCGTGTAGTGCGAATGTTTCGATGCGATAAGTTTGCTATTGTAACGAATTGATAACATCGAAATGCTATTTTATGTTCCTGTCTGCTAAGGAGCTTGATGCTTTTATTAATACTCAATAACCATGGAAGTCACGTACGTCGAAATTGGTAGATATTTAACATTATGTTGTGTACTAAAGGTACGGAGATGATATTAGGGGAAGACGAAGAGTGTCATAATTTCGTCACACAGAAAAGTAATAGAACGGACATTATTCAGTTGAAGATAATCAAAAAAGCAAACAATAATTCTGTTTCTTTATATATGGATTACAGGTACAACAGGTACTCAATTTATTAAAAAAAAAATTATCGAATTCAAAAGAATGGAATAGCTATGAAGAAGAAATTAAAGAGAGAGTCGGTATATCCTCTGGTCCAGATAAATCTTAAATGCTTCATCAGCTTCAACTGCGTCAATTTATTAATTAATACATTCCATTTCTTAAAAAGTTTAGAATTTATATTTTCATATAAAACAAATTTCGTTACAAGTGGTATAATTTTTTTTTTTTAATACATTATAACATCAATAGAAGATTAACATTGTTCAGCAAAGTGGTGCAGTGAATTACCAGTAAATAAAGGGTGATTTTAAGCGTAGTTTTTTTAAATCGAATAAAATACTTAAATTTACATCAAATTTTTATCGATAAATAGGTCTTTGCCATTCACGTTTTAAGACAACTTTATGTAAATGTTGTCCGCGGCTCCGTTTCAAATGGTCCATTCGGAAGGTCCAATTCGCGTCACTTTTTCGAGCATTTCGGCCTGTATTTCTCGAATTACGCGTGCTATGTTATCCTGTAAGGCTTCAATCACGTTCGGCTTTTCCACATAGACTAACGACTTTAAATAACCCCACAAGAAATAATCAAGAGACGTTAAATCACATAATCTTGGCGGCCAACTCACAGGGCCATTTCGAGAGATAAGCTGCTCACCAAATTAATCCTTTAACATTTCCATTGTTTCACGAGCATGTCAACCAAGTTCAACTTAGCCAATCACGTATCATGGCTCGATATCATTCGCCGCTGACGGTAACGTTTCTTCCACGGTTGTCTTTGAAGAAAAATGGACCGATGATGCCACCAGCCCATAAACCACAATAAACTGTCGTTGTATGCATTAAAACGATGCATCGGTAATTCTTGTATGGCATGTGGCTATTCATCACTCCAGATACGACGTATCCGAGCCTCGTCGCTGAACACAATTTTTCGATAAAACAGCGGATTTAAACATTTTTCACAGAACACGAATTTTGATAATAAATTTCAATAATTTGCAATCGTTGCTCGTTTGTAAGTCTTTTTATGATTACATGGCAGCCATTGCTGCCAACCTGAAAAACTTAAATCTTAAAATATTACCCTTTATAATTTAAAAGTTGAGCCATCGCGGAGCGGTTCGTCTGGATAACTGGATTTAGCTGGGCGGGATCAAAGATGAATCAAGGCTTCCTTGTCTCAGCTTCTTAAATTCTCCTTAACTTAAATTCTTCGGAAGATGTTCGCTAGAATATCTGTGGGAAGTCTGCTACATTTTTGGTATCAAAAATCTGCACCTTAATGTGCTAGGCTCAAGCTGTACAACTATCCGCGATGCGAAGAAGACACTGCGGAGCATTTTCTTTGTTCTCCGTTTTGCCTTCGCACAAACCAGGCTCCAGTCGGGATTACTTTCAAATTTCTGGGAGTGCTAGATCTACAGGACCTTTCGTTACCTAAAACAAAGGTTTTCAATAAGCCGTCTTATGTTGAACAGATGGCTTATTTCAAAGCATTCAAGTTTTCTACAAATGCCTGCCACAAATGCTATTACGATCCTTTTTAAGGATTTATTAATATGCAGAACTGCTCTATTTTGGATGGCTCATATAATTCGACAGTAATTGTGGGGACACCTGTCGATTTGAAAATATTTATAGTTTTATTTTAATTGGCCCTTGCTAAGTAGTACATACAGAGAACTAAACTGAAAACGTTACATATATGTAAAAAGACCCGCACAAGTGACATAACACTTATCTCCTATTTCTGTGGAAAACAAAGTACACATCAAGTCTTTATGATTGTCTCGATTAATAAATGTGGGAACATTTGATGACACAAAGGCGTTCTTTAATCGTATGATACATAAGATTAAATCTCAGCGGGTATTGCCTCTCTAATACAAAACCATTTAGTCCCCCATACAATTCATAAAACTCACCTCAACTCCTTCGCAAGTACATCTTTTTTAAGTAATCACACAATATCCCCTTGGTTTACTTCCAGATGATGATCTCTCAGCAAATTCATGTGCGCGCGGACTAACAAACAAAACACCGGATCTGGTAGTGGATATCAGTTGGTGTGGAGCGACAACGTAGACAACATAATGGGAAGCCAGGCGATGATGATGGAAATAAAGGAGCGATGAACAGGATGTTTCTGCATTATGAACGGACATTGTCTGCCTGAGTTGTGGACGAATGCCCCGTAAAGTGATTTCGCCAACATCCGCTATAAGATGTACAAAATACCTGTAAATGTTTTTTTATTTTTTTCAGTGTATGTATATACAAAGTACAGATGCGAAGGCGTACTGAAAAATTAAATAAAAAGTAATTGCGGGATGTTTTGCGGTCATCCTTCCTCAGTCTGACACACACGCCTGTCAACTGCATACTTACAATTTTTATTTCTATTTATTATTATTTTTTTCAATTTCAAGAAACACAGCTTCTTGAAAACTTGATTTGATTTCAATCTCCAGGACAAGTGAAACAATCTAACGGTCTCTAAGGCGCCGCTGGGTGTGATCAAAGGTCTTCGCTTCGTGTTGGAATACAATAGCACCTTGAATTCCAATTCGACAGAATAATAAACTCACCGACACGTGTTGGACATCTTTTAAAAAATAAGAAAATTTAAACTTTTACAGGAGCAGCCCCCTCCAGCAGCAGGGAGCGATATTAGCTGTCTGGCGAACAAAGGTTACTCACTTTGAGTAATAACATTTTCTTCGAGGAAAATTCAAATGAGAAAACCCAAAGAAAAGGAAAGCCCAATGTCATCAAGGACTAACAATAACATTATTCTTGTTGGCAGACCATCATCATATTTGTTAGAGGAAATCTCAATTAGTTAGACACAAAAGCCTTTCTACGGATTCACAGCGTTTCTGAGTGATTTTCTCCAACGCAGAATGTGTCAATGCGAAGTAAATCTATGTAAGAAGGTGTTAGTGTTACTCTGAAGCTTGTTAATTGCCGAAGCGTATGGTTCGAGTGAATGGCAATTGTCTTGCCTATCACATAAATTAGTTTAAAATTTCATTAAGACAAATTATTGTCTGTCAATATGTTGCCAGGAGCGCCGTCATACTTAGAACTTCTTTCGTCCCGTGAAGGGGTGACAATAAACACTATACTTCCTGCTCGTCGCGTCCTGAGAAACAATTGTGTTTTGGAGGCGGTGGGGTGGTTGATAAATCATGAGAATGCCGACGGCATTGTTTTGTTCGGTGGAAGTGCGGCTTGTAGCGCGGTATAGTGGTGTATGCCAGTAATTAAACAATTATTACATGAAACCAAACAACCCCCGATTGCCAGGGGGCGATACATTCTTTAGGTATATTGTTGCCGTTGTAGTCAAGTTGTGTTAACCATGGGCCTCGTTTATTGACTTTGGGACGCTGTTGGCTATGCAAACATTCTCGCATTTTAAAAGGGAGAAAGTCTTAGGCAGATTTACTTACAACAGTACTGACCCACTGCAAGAAGTTGCCGGCAACACAATCGGAAGTGGCATCTTATTCGGTACAAACAGTGTTATTTATTTTTGCCGGTTTGTGCCAATTTTATTAGCTGGCTTGTGCCATTGTTGTGGTTGGTAGATGTTTCGTCGTTTTTTTATTTTTTTTTTACAGCGCATAAAACGCCTGGAGATGGATTTGTTTTCCAAAAATTATCCTGGCATGTAATTACATTAATTTTTAAACACTGCATTTATTTCAATAATTTAAATTGAAACGGAGTCGGCCTTTGAATTGCATAGCACAGCGACAGCACAATATGTTCGCAGCACCTCAGGCTGGATACACACGAAACAGACGTTGGTCGGGCGTCGGACTACTGTTTAAGTAGCTTATTGTTTCACATTGTGCAATCTAATTAAGATTGTTGCCATATGAATTGAAACAGGAATGTTATTTCAATATAGCTAGTAGGACTCAGTGATGGTTTGCACAACGCCTAAATGGAAACAGGTAGAAATGGTTAATAATTTTTATTAATTCATTAAATAGTATTGAGTTACCATAATAATTGATTTATGACGAATGTAATGGTTTCATGAAAAATTCAGAAATAGTAGAAGAGTAAATATAACATGTGCATTCCAACTTTACAAGCAATTAAGCTAGTTCAATGGTTTAATGGTTATTTATTAACATTTACAATGTAAAAGTGTTATTCGTCAATGCTCCAGTTTCTCAATCGAATACCTAAGATTTGTTAGGAGTACTTTGTAGGGCAGAAAAAAGATATACTAATATTCGTGTAAGAACTCTTGGATGCAGAAAGCAGAGCCATCAGCATCGGTTTCCTATGGTAATTCTTCGCTGGAGTCTTGTGGAACTCAACAGTGGAGTTGCGTCAGGTAAATGAAACCCTCGAAGTAGTTAATGGTGATATAATCTTTGTCGGTCATGAAAGCCTCTGTATGTATACCAGGGTTGCCAGATGTAAAATCGTGAAAGATTCCATCCTACTTCCTAATACCAAATAAAAGTGAAATGTAACTATGCTTAATAAGTTTTTTTTTTGGGGAATTTAGTACAGCAGTTGATCATTAAAAACGAGGGGATCGAATTTTTCCATGCAAATGTTGACATCTCTGATCCGCGGGTCCGCGGATCCGCGTTGGTTTCTGTGCGGCATTATACAAATTTTTTAACAACATTTTTTTGATGAGGGAAGCCCTTTAGTAACACTGCTATCCCGTAACTAAACGCGTAGTTATTAAACGGAAGTTTTTGATGAAACTAAAATTAAAATTCGTTACACAAGAATAAAACGATACTAAGAAATAAATATATTGTCCTATACGCATCTGAACGATCCATCTTGAGCAGATGCTCTTTAATATGCACGTTCTGTCTTTTTGTTAACCGATTTCTTCCAATCTCTTAAAAAATATGCATTACTATCCATTTTGATATAATAAAATACTATTTTCAATTTGCAGGAGCTTTGCTTTTGTCAAAAATTGCAACACAGTTGATTTCGAAAAAAATAAATTGTTGTCGGTAGTACAGTGTTTCCGCCGCATTGAATGATGCCGACAGTAAGTGAATGCGAACCGAATGTGTGAGGTGAATCTTCGATCCGCCGGATTAAATTATAGAAGTGTATATAAAAGTGTTTCTTTTTTTATAAAATTGCAGCAGAAAAAACGTGCACATCATTGAACTAAAATGCTCATGTAATATGGGTGCCGTGAAATAACACCGAGCGAATTAATTGAAATTTGGCGTTATTTCACTTTGTGAAAACGTAATAGCGCCGAAGTTCTTTAAAGAAAGAAACTGTTTATTAAAAATAAGTAGTAATGTTTGAACTATATTAAAGAACACACATTCATTGAATTAACGAACTGTAAAAAAATACATAAGGTTTTGAATAATATTATTTTTAGTGTGTGCGGTCCAGTTTGATTGACTAGGTAAACGTATAATTTAATTTAAGACATGGAACATAGTGAGTAATGCATTTAACCTTCAAATAGAGCCCATTTCTAATACATGAATGGTTGATCATGTTCAACGCCGCCTGCGCTTTCGCAAAAACATTCGCTAGGCCTGATCCAACAGGACCAGAAACGTTGAGTGTATTTAGCAGATAGTCGACCACCATGCACCATAACAGTGGAGAAAGAAAGACGCCTTTTGGGCTAATAGGCATGTTGTATTTTCTAAAAAGCGTGTAAGCTCTTAAATGCCAAACATGGTTTTTAAGAGAAAGGATATTAAGCAGAGTTTATTATTATTGTAGCATGTATGTATTTAGGCCCAGTTAATAAAAATAAATTAATTTAATACAAATTGGTAAGTATCGTGTGCATTTCAGAGGAAAATTTATGGCTTAATGTAGAACATAAAGTTCCCGACATAATTTGACGTTCAATAACTTTAAATTGAAGTTTTTACATTTCTTTTTTTTTTATAAGTCACATCATAATATTGAAAAAAACAATTTTATGGTGATAATAATGGAAATGCGACGAAAGTAAAATGGTATGCTAGTAACTTAAGTTATATACAGTTAAAGTGAAAATGTCCGAGTGTCCAGTTGAGTGTTTTACGAAAAAAATTGGATTGGATAGAAAAGGTTAACCTTTAACCTTTTTCGCTGAAAATAAACAAGAAATGTTTAGTGCAAAGGAAAATGTGAATGCCATTAATCGCTTTATTCAAAAATTACATTAGTCAAAAGATATGATGAACATCATGAGAAGTGCTCTTAAACTCTTAAACTCCTAAACTCTTCGGACTTTTCTAACAAAGTCTGCATCGACAACCTGGACTTCGCGATGAAGACGAGCCCGATGGAACAATAAGATAACAGTTTAAACATTTCTTCTCCATTATATTAAATTAACAATAATAGTAACAACAGAGAAGACTTATCTTATATACGAGCGTATTAATTTTGACACATTCGTCATAGTCCCCTATATTTATGATCAGGATCACAACCTACGACCATTTAACAATGTCCGTCCGCCCGCCAGTCACCAATTCTTAGGCCTTTAAGCTAGGAAGCTGAAATTCGGAACATATACGCCCTATGGTCCAGAAATAGTAAGCTTTTTTGACACGCCCACTGCTACGCCCACAATTAAAAACAAACAGTTGTAAGCCTAAAATTGATGGAATTTAGCACTAAAACCTTCATAAATTCTGCATATAACGTTTTTGTTTTTTGGGGGCGTTTTTTTGAACAGAATGTTGTTTTCTTTAAAAATTTCCTCAGAAAAAAAAAGAAAAGGCTACAGTCCGCTTGGGGCTAACAGTATGATACCCTATCCATATCCCTATATACCCCTAAGAAAAAAACATTTATTCTATGAAATTCAAAAAAAAAACAAAATTTTAAACGCTCCCAAAAAGAATCCTTCATCTCTTTAAATGTACTTTAAAACTGTTTTTTTCTGAAGTGGGGCGTAACAGTGGGCGAATATAAGAAAATTTCAACACTTTACCATTTTGGGACCCAATGGAGTTTATGTTTCAAATTTTAGTTTTGTAGCATAAATTTAAAGGCCTCAAAAGATGATACGGACGTATTTAGTCTGAGTTTTTGGTCCTGATCATAATATTTAACCTGTACAACGTTTTGGCCATCCCCACTTTTTGAGTGCATTTTAAAAAAAGAACCTTTTAATTTTTATTGGATAATAAATGATTTTTTAATGGAAAACCAAATAAAATACCATCCGTCCTGTTTCCTATGCCTATTTCGTGGGGAGGGTATCATACTGTTCACTCCAAGCAGACTGTAGCCTTTCTACATTTTTTTTAACGATTAACGGTAATTTATAAAATGGGTAATATCTCGAAAACTAATAAAGGGAACTTCAAAAAAATGTACAGTTTTTTTACACAATTTTTCGAACAATTATGTTAAGGTGTCCAATGTGCGAATTTACATCAAAATCATAGGTGCCGTTTTAGATAAAATCAATTTTTTTAAAACCTAACAAGAGATTTAAATAAATTGCTCACCATTAAATTTCGATTCATTTTACGACTCAAAAACTCATCTCATGTATCGAGAAAGTTTCGTATGACGCAGTCGTCCATTTGTTTTAATAGGAGAAGGAGTGCAATCGAATATGACTAATTTAAACCTTGTACTTTATTTTTTTATCTCTGTCAATTCTGCGGAATTGTGAAAAAATGTATAAAGAAAAGAATCAGTCCAATGTTTCGAGCTGCGTTTTATCTTCTGTTATCTATCATTTAATGACAACATGTGCTTCTTCAACCATATCAGTTTCATTGAAATCACTCGCCAACATATGTTTTCACCAGATTTAATTTATTCAGAACAAAGCTTCGTCGCTACCGCGAACGAAAAATCACACCTTTCGAATTTAAACTCGTGCCACGGTGTTTTCGCTCAAAATTATAGCTTAACGCCTCCTTGTTGAAACCCTTAAATCAAATTGCACAAGAAACATTTACTAATGTCGTGTCTTCT
Organism: Ferdinandea cuprea; assembly: GCA_963576555.1. Lineage (NCBI taxonomy): Eukaryota > Metazoa > Arthropoda > Insecta > Diptera > Syrphidae > Ferdinandea > Ferdinandea cuprea. The sequence goes on from OY754958.1 coordinate 1,371,989, forward strand.
TGTGTCTGTGACAATGAAATGTCCTCCGGCACCCTTATTAACATTTGATAACATCTTCAGCAGAAGGCTCGCCGTCAACGCCTGCTAAAGAAATTTCTTCCAGAAAAAAAAAAACCAAAAATTATTACCTACGTCCTTGCGAAATATGTATAGAGGGGAACACCAGAACCAGGCAATAGGATTATCAGATGACAATTTGCAGCCCATCAAAATGTAATTTTCCTGTTTGCACATCACATGAAGGCGAGATACATAGGTACTCATTCGTTGTCAACGACTTCCGACAGATGTTAGACGAAGACATCGCTGAAAATGTGAATCCACGGCATGGTGGCGCATAAATCCTTTTGATTGTCGAGGTGATGGGGTGGAACGTGGAAATAACATTTTTGCAGATGACACATTCTGACACAAGGATATTAACTTGCCACTGCAACCTAGAGTGTTGATTATGACTTTATAATGGAATTTATAATTTAGCTTTTCCAATAAAGTAAAATGAAACCTGATGTCACATGAAGAATTGAGACATGCATTACAATATTATTTATCTTGTAAAATTACATCTCGTTCCAACGGAGAAACGCGGTTTGCGCAATTCATTTTAATTGGAGTGATAATATCTCTGCATTAGGAACTCGAGAGGACACTTAAGCTCTCAGCCACATAAAAGAGATTTTCGTGCGATCCTCGTAATGGCAAATGCGCTGTGTTTGTATGTGAAATGTGCAACGGTTTAGCATAAGTACCAGCAAATGTTTTCGTATTGTTTAACACTTTAAGCAACCCTCGCGCCTCAATCGGGGTTAAAAGTACACATACACTCGATTCGAAGCCGCGAAGACATCATCTCAGAACTCGACCTCGAATTTTGTTCGCAAATCCACCAAGTACTAGTAGTATACCACTAAAGAGCAGCTACCTAACGACCAACAATGGAATGCTCAAAACGAGACCATAATGATGCAATAGCAGTAGGTTAAACACGACGAATATGTTTCTGAGGTTAAAGGGTGTGCACACACATGAATGTAATTGTGCTCTGCGCGTTTATTGTGCATCTATATAGGTACATACGTTACGTACGCGATTGAAAAGACATCAAATATCCGGCACAGATCCGCTGCCGCTTCTAGTGCAGCAGGGTTGCCTTGCCTTTCCTTGCCTTGTCGTTCATTTCAACCCCCTAGCTCGTATCAATAATTGCAAAACAACCAGAAACAAAACCGCGTGGAATAAAACAATTTGCTGTGCTTTTAAACACACAAAAAACGCGAAAAAAAAATACAACTAAACGACTACGAATACGAATACGAGTAATCCCATTCCGGCCATTCGAAAGAGGGCGAGTGGAAAAAAGCATTTAAATGTTTTTTTATATTTTTATTTCTTGGATTTGAATACAACTCGACATAATTGTTTGATACGTATTTGGTGGGTTTCGAACGATGAACTCGAATGATGATGCTCTCAATGGCGGGGCAGTTTTTTTTTTTTTTTTAATACATATTTTATTATTCACTAAACAACAATGGCAGTAGGAAATTTGTTTCCAAGGGGGTGAACTTTGAAAGGACGACATTTAGTTGTGTCGCCGCTGATACGGTTCTAACTGGGAGTGAGAATCGAATGATGTTGCTACAAGATATTCAAATTTATGACTTGACAGCTGTCGATCAAAAATTTATTATGATTATGATCCTTCGTGGATATTTGGATATTGATGGAAGTCGGGCGGCGATTATCCCGCAATTGTTTGACAACCTCATGAATAAACTATAAGTGTGATTGTCTAAATTGGTAAACAATTATGACGGGGTTCAAACTCAGTTGTGATGCACTGGGATAATATCAAAATGTCAAATTGATATCTCCCTTTTTGTATTTGCTTACAAGTGAGGATACCAGATATCATTCCCAAGGGAAAGATCCCTTAAAATGACATTAATATGTTTTTAATATTATGTAGGTACATAGATCATTTATGGTTTTTATGCAGTCAAGGAAAATCGTTTACATTGATAGCCAATTTCATTAATTGAAATGCATTCGTGTTTAGCATGGAATAATTTTTAAGTATTCTTTAATCATTAACGATTTCTTTGATTAGGTGTTTCTGGAAGGATTTTTCTGACTACCAAGCAAGGCTTGTAACAAATTCTCATTGAAAAAAATTAATAGAAAATGTTTAACATATTTTAGAAATTCAGGTCTACCTATATTATGCGCACACTGTAGGTGCTATTGAAAAATTTGAGTCCGAAGCGGTACAAGGCCGATATTAAGGTTACATATTTAGGAGATAGGATGGATATGATCACAAATTATGAATTGAGAGAATGCGGCAACACCTGCCACATAAGTTTGCAATCGGCTTAGGTTAAAGTTATTGACTTCAAGCCTGGTTGTGATCAGAGTAAGATGATGTTAGATTACGCAAAACAATTTTGCGGATTAATTGGTAAGCACGGACTCCACGAAACGACAACAGATAACGGCCAAGGATCTAAACAGTTACCAGGCTCTCTCCAGATGGTGGAGCCGCCAACCAAATCGAACATGTACTAATCAATGCACAGACGTTTGAAGTTTTGAAGAACACTGAAATAAGAAAAGTGGGTGGCTAGCACGCCCTCGGTTGAAAAATCAAAAAAATTTTATTTTTCCCTGTGAGTATTCTGCAAAACCTATTACTGTGCCGAATTTGTGCTCCATAGTTTTGATGATCTATCAGTGAGTTACTATTTTCGCTAATTTTGCAACCCTGTAACCCAGGGTTCATATTACACAATTGAAATTTGGTATGCGGCCTGCTACTGTGCGTCTCAACAAAATTGTATGACTATGGCTTCTGCCGGACCGCGGAACGAATTTCCACACTCATTTTTCATTGCATTTGAGTGACTGCATTGAAATCTGAGGTTTTGCAAAAACTCCTGAAACCTCCATCGTAATCAGAAGGTTTGCTATAATTTTTTTATAGATGCATGAGGTTTTGATGAAACCTCCCCAGAGTCTGGTTTTAATGGTGAAGTTATCGAAGCAAATGTACCTTTTAACATAGCTGGCAAGCGGGTGACAGATTTTCAAGCAACTGTAAGTCACCTAAGAGTCGGCTTACCGATTTCTTTAACAATGATCACGCGAATTATATGAGTATATAGGTATGTTAGCTTATAGTAGACTTGCAGTGCACTTGCAACTTGAACGCAATAATTGTTTATTCGCTTTTATCTTCAATGGTTGACTGAAAGTCAAACAAAACCGAAATATTTTTGTGGAAACCTCAAATTTCAGTGCTGTATGAATAGGATTTAGACAAATCCTGGAAAGGATACTACCACGAATTCTATGGGATGAACCAATGTGTACATGCGATCCAAAAAGCCAAGAAACGTCGACTTCATTGGTTCGGCACATCGAGCGAATAGACAATAGTGTTCCAGGCAGAAGAATTTTCAAATCCCAGTACCCGTGATCGAAACGACAAGGACAACCGAACCCCCGTTTGAAAGACCAAGCCATCGCAATGTCAGAGCTCTTGGTCTAGACAATTTGGAACAACATTTCCGTGATCACAGAGGCTAGAAGCTATCTTATATATTCTCTTCACGGCTCGAAAGTCCACTAAGTAAGTAATGCAGAAAAATGTATAAGCTTTAGCAATAACATGAGATTACTCTAAACGGAGTCAAAAAAGTTAAATATCTTAACATATTAATTGGTTATATATATGATATTATATTATCGATCTCGTATTGAAATTAAAAATGAGAAGAGCTGAAGTTTTCATTTTAAGGAACACCTTTAAGTCATCAGCATGCATCAAACAAAAGTAACGATAAGGCTCGAAAAATAATTATAAACTGTAGCGGAGCCAAATGACTGTCCTGTGGTACTCATGAATCGCACACATCTATTCCGTAAGAAGCAAGCCACTCGTGGTAGTAGACCTGCCACACATAAAGCTATGGTGCATATTACAAACAAATTTCTTTATAACAAATTCGATTTGCAGAATTTGCTTTACTTTATAATTTTTAATGTCGCTCCAAGATCCAGATTTAATAATTGTAATAAGAGCAGATGATATCCATTCTTTCAAGAAAAATTCCAGATGACAGTGAGATATTAAAAAAATTGAAGAAGAAAATGGCTAATTGCTAGACACCACATTTTAAAAATAATCGCTGAATATCATCGGGTCCGGGTCTGAATTGGGCTTGAGATTATCAGCAGCCAAAATAATCTGGTGAAGGCTATTGGTAGAAAATTATGTATGAGCGCGTTGAGTACACAGATTCAAAAACATATTCTTTATTTTTATAAGCCATGGGTTTAGGCAAACCAGTAGACTTGTTTTTGCTTTTGGTGATATCTAAGAAGCATGCACCTTGTTTTTAAGATTCGTAATATGAAAGAGCTATGGAGGCTTAGATAAATTCTTCTTCGACCCATATGGGACAAAAGAGTTAAGTACGGTAAACAACACGGACTTGAAACAAATGGATGATTCCAGAAGGTATCAATTTAAATAAATCAGACTACTGTTTGCTTTTAAAAATGATATGCCTACCTTAATTTCAATATATTATATTTCATTGTGATAGATAGAATTATTTAATATTCAAATATTCTATTTTGTCAATTGAGAATATGACACAAATTGTGAGAAAGTAGGAAATCGATTTAAATAAATAAACAAAACTGAATAATATTTATTTCATTTCGATGCGATGCGATACTTTTTCTTAAGGATAAAATAAATATTGGGCGTAAACGGTCTTTACAGAACCCAAAGCCTAGCTTCTTCAACCACTGTGCGTGCGAAGATATATTTTATGACACGAATGGAAGGGATCTACAGTTTAATGCCGATTCCGAACGGCAATCAATTTTTAAGAAGCTTCTCATGACGGTTGTCATTCTTGGATGTTTGTCAGACGTTCGCCACCTCTTGGGCAGCGAATAAAAACTTTCAGGTGGTACAGTTTGGGATTTGAACCCGCGACCTCTCGCTTAGTGGTCCAACGCACTTAACCACTAAGCACCCACAGGATAAATAGATACTTCAAAAAATTTGGAAATTTGTTTCTTTAACTTCTTATATACTAATACAGTAGTCCCTCGATAATGTGAATTCCCGATAATGCGAATTTCCTAAAAAAGCGAATCGGCGAAACCTTTTCCTGAACGTTTCTATTTGCTGCCCCACATTTTGCGAAAGCCTGACAAACATCCAATATATATTTTTTTATAGGAGTTCAAAAAAAAATATCAAAGTTGGCAAAGAAATCTAATCAATTTTAATGCTATTTTCTTGACAACGTGGGCACTCACAACTTTAAAGTAGTAGTATGTATGTAGTATATCCGGATTCTTGATAATACATTTTAGTATAATGATCTTTTTTTAGGCACTAAAGACATTTTCCAAGATTCCAAAGACTTCCGGATGTAAAACATAGCAACAGAAAATAGTCACGAGATTCTAGGGACATTTTTCGAAAATATCCTATTTAAGGCTCCAAAGACCTCCGGATATAAAATCATAGAAATAGCAAATAGTCAAGAGATTCTAAGGATATTTTTCTAAAATATCCTTTTAAGGCTCCAAGGACCTTTTTCAATGTTTTTTTTTTAATATACGGACCTCCGAATAATAAATCGCAGCAACAAAAAAGTAGTAATGTGAATCTAGGGACATTTTCCAAACATATTATTTTAAACCTTGAAAAAAGTCTTTGAAACCCAAGAGGTCCTTACATCCATAAAATATGTCTTGAAACAAACAACAATTCCACAAAATATCCTTGGATGCTTTGGAATTTAGTATAAACAGTTGATGTTTCCTAACTAAAACCCTAGCTTTCTGAAAAGATACGTTTTACAAAAAACACATATGTATGTATGTCCACTGCAAACTTAACGGACCTTCATATTCCTTTTCCATTTATCTCTGCAGTATTTAAAACAGAAAATAATAATATTAGATATTCGATTTTAACTAAAACTAATAAATCCACAACTAAATTAATTATAGTAACATTACAATACAATTCTATTAATCGAACATCAAAAATTCTCATTTGTTATACTAAATTTATTTTCCGGAATCCTGGTATCCGTGTTTGCTAAGTACACGGACAAAATCGTAGGTTCTAGTACCTACCTACGCACGGTGCATATTGTTGCGTTTCTAAAAATTAAATTACTTTTTGTACGGCTTCTTCTTCATTTCGTTATCTTTTCATTTCTTCCTCCATTAAGGAGAGTTATGTATATTAATAACAAAATGAAAGAACACCACCAGAAGATGTTATAAAAATAGGTCTACAGCTGTTTTGCGCCACGAAGTTATTTTTCAGAAAAAAAAAATTCATTTTAATTGACTAACTCATTCTGTATTCACATGTATTTGTCACTAAACGATTCGACACCACTAATAATAATAAGCCCCTTAAAGTAGGTACCTACCTTAGTCACTTGCACATTCACTAATTTACCAAGCATCCTAAAACTATGCAGCTGGTTGTAGCATTCTGAAATTCATAGAGAAACATCACGCGCGTCGATCCATGGTTGACTACTTAAAAACTCAAGCAACACTTCCGTGTTCCGTTTCCGTCTCGCCATTGCCAGGGGTTGATTATTGCAAAGTTTGCCGTAACTAATCGCATCTCATCAGTCTGTCATTACACTTAGAACCACTTGTTCCTACAGAAGCACTCTTTCCGCTTGAACAAACGCAGACAGTGTACTGGAAGAGTCTTTGACCACAAAAACATATGGCTGCCTTTGAGCTAAGCAAAGCGACGATGAGCGGAACTGAATTAGGAAGCTGCAATTTTAAACGACTTTTCATGTCATGGAACTCTTTTAGCCCATAGCCATAAGCTATTCCTTTAGTGATGTCAAACGTGACACGTGCACAGAGCGTGTCTTTAGATACATTCACGGCTTATTTGTTCGTCACCTTAGTTAAAAAAAATTAATGTCTTTCGATTTATCAAAAAGTACCATTCGAATTCATATCTATATAATATATATGTACTTCAATACATATGAATGTCCAGTGCGGGCAGTTTCAACACCCACTGTATCTCTGCTATCCTACGGGCATGAGACAATCGCTTTCAATTTATTTCGCACAGGATGTTACTGACTGCTGACGCAATTAACCAACCAGACAAAGCGATAATTTTCAAAATTGAAATTTATAAATTTCTGTGCTGGCTACCATCCCAGAACCACCCACCACTGTGGTGAATTTTTACATTAATTTTTCGGGCGATAAATGGATGTGTCAGAAATCATTACCGCAACACGCAAGGCGTGAGTGGCCTTTGATGCTCGCAGCAGGGTGCTTCCTTGTTTTCCATTGCCACTGTATCCATCATGGATTTGAAATATCTTCGCTCTTCCAGACACTTTCCTGCAAAGGATTCAATCAAAGAAGTGTACTCTGCCTTGTAATAAGGATGACAGGATAATCAAAATGTTGTTCCTTCATCAAGTCGTCGTCATCGTCGGCGGCGGCATCGTAATTAAAACGTCTCCACAGGTGATCTCTGATGTCTTACCGAAATGTCACTTGCAGGATTTCCTATAGATTCCTTGGTTTCACTTACAAAATATGTTTGCACAAACCACCCGCCTGTACGAGTATCTTCACAAATTTGACTCTACATTTGGATTAAATGGTGTTACCACCCACCCCTCCCAACCCCAGTGTAGGTACACATCTCTATTAAGAGACCATTAAACACTTAATTCAGACAACAGACGTTTTATCGTGGAAAAAATTCCGTAAAAAATATATATATTATCCTCTTCCCTCAATCCGTCAGCAAATATGTTCTCGCAACTCCACTGGTAGGTTGGGTTGATGAAAACATCATCCCTTAGAGAGGACGATAAATCACAGAGACATGATAATAGCCGTCAAGCACGTGCCACCCTCGTCACAGTTCTCGCCTTTTCAGTTGCAATATACCTTCTACATGGCATGCTATAAAAGAACAAGTGCTGCAACCCCTTTTTTCGTTCGTTCGTTTCAATTACGGCATTAACCACCCTCGTAAGGGGATAACTCCTTCATTGTCACAAAGGCGATTGCCACGTCAAGGATATATTCCACTTTTAGCTAGTCGCTTTGGAAAAGCCAAAGCGTGGGATACTTTTGACAAAAAAAAAACAACTGAAAGAAAACTTTGAATTTTAACCCAAAGGGCAAATGGTTCCAAGAAGTGAAACACGCGAATTGTCAATTAAGAGAAAATTAACTCCTCCCTGGGTCTATTTATACGGGTACACCTTCTGGATGAAATTTGATCACAAATTAGCCACTGCACGTATAATAATTTTTTGCGACAAAAAGAAACAAAATATCTAACGAAATTCGAAAACTTTTCGAAACGAAAAGTACAATAATAATTTTATTTATTTTACTGCCTAAGTCTCCGTAAACGTAAAGTAGTGGGAGACTTAGGTTGGTTGAACCAATTAGGTAAGAAGCAAAAAAAAACAACAAAAAAAAAACCAGAGTCTTAATAACATTGGAGCGCGTTAGTATGCAGTACTTGTCTGTCATAAAATAAGCTGAACTTACGATAAAGATAAATTCAAGAAGTCGTGCAATTACCAGTGAGCCCAGCAAACTCACAGTCTGCGCACTGAATTAACTGCTTTCATACTTACACCCTTCTTCGTTTTTTGGTTCGTCCTGATTCTGTAGGGTGAAAGTACCGCTTCCTAATAATTACAATCTGGAGAATTTTATTAATTATTATTGTTATTGCTATAGCGCTATTGTTTATGACGTCATCTGGTATTGATTGCAGGAACAATTTCTCCCACTCAAATCTATGGCATCGTCGTCAATTCGGAATCCATTGATGGTCCAAAGTTTGGGCATCGACAATACCCATGGGGAATGATAACGCATTGAGCTCAAATACAACTCCATTTTCAATGTGTCGTCGTAGTTGTGCCATTTAAAAGGATTGTGTGTCGATTTTAAATTTAAATTGCACACATGATAAGGAATCTATTACATTTGTGTCGTTTGGCACATGTTCCATCGCTATCGGTCTAAAGAAGAGAATGTATCCTTTTAAGTTTTATTCAATTCAAACTTGGGTGGTGGCTATTTGCCGGAATGGTCTGCCAGCGATAAGGAGTGAGAAAGTCCTAACAATGAGATGTTGGTCGTTAAGTTTGAGAACGTTTTTAAAATTCATCACACGTGAGACGGGGTAATACATCCGCTGGGCGATAAGAAACCACTGCTCTGGAGTTGTTGGAATTGGAAGAGGTTTACCTATTCCAGCAATAAAAAAAATACATTTCGCTTTTTAATCAATTGAATTAATCTGATGGAATGGCGAAAAGATAATAGGTTTGTAAGGGGTAGGAGAGGGCCAGAATTCCTGTGAGGATGCTTTCGAGTATTATGTGGATATTTGCTCTTGATTTAAAGAATCATATGTTTCTTCTTTTAATGCAGAAAAAACGATAATAAGTAAAGTGCACAAGAAGAAAATAAATACGTCATATATTTTTGCAGAGTTTATATAATTTTTGAAAGGATGTCCTTCCTATGGACAGAATCCAAAACGGGGTAAATTAGATTTCCGATGATGACAAATTGTAAGACAGGTGGGATGAGTTTCTTTTTAATTCCCTAAAACATGTCGATGTGGGATATCTACGATTTGTAAATATAGACAGACCACATAAAATAATATTTCTTCTAAAATCAAAAACTAGAGAAAATGTAGCAGAGGATAAAATTAATTTTATGCGGTAACAAATCTTTTAGCTCAAAATTATGAAATTGTGTTATCTTGATTTTAATGGGTTTATTTAAAAAACTTTTATTTTCACAAACATTTTATAGTTTTTTTTCCACGGACGATTACAAGAAGTTGTAGTAAAACTCTTCGCTGTCATACAAAAATTTTTATAATATCTAATTAAAATAGGACACTTGCGAATCGGAAAAGATTCTAAAATTCAATAGCGTCTACCTTCGCTAAGCAAGTCCTTAGTGCGTGTTTAAATATGCACCCTGCAATATCCGATTACTAAGCCACAATGGTAAATTGCTGGATGTTTTAGATTCCTCTTTTCTTGGATAGCAATTACCCAAACCATAAGAACGTGCCCGGGTAAATATATACTTTTTTGCCGTTGCCAAAAACAATGCTATCTACTTTATATATGTATCTCTTGTTGCCGCTACTGTGAGACAATAAAAAAATAGTAATTCCAATTGTGCCGTAAGAGTTAAATAAGGACAGTGGCCTTAAAACTCATAAAAAAGTGTGAAGTAAATTCGACCAATAATTGTTTGCCCCTTAAGGATTGGACAAAAATTAAAATATCCCTTTTTGCTATCTACTCCCCATCACCCTGTTAATTTAAAGGCACGCACTAAGACATATTTTTTGATTTTTTTTCAGTTTCTGTTTTTCAAAAACTTTGGATGTATTAAAGCGTTATTATTAGGGGTCTCCTAACCGTTTTATAAGTGTTTTTTTTACATAAGTTAGGGTAGGGTAGGAAAATCTTTTATGATACACCATGAGGATCGGCTGTGCGTGGTGATAATAGACTGACATTCTAACTAATAAAAAAAATCAGCCATCAAAATATTCGTCTACATAAACATACATATACATCTTAAGGGCTGTAACTATAGTTATCATTTGTCACAACATTTAACATTTTTTATATGAAGTTTTAAACGTTTTAAAATGAAAGACAACTGCAGAACAGTTTCTATGAAAGAAGTTTGTTAATTTTTAGTTTTATTTTAGAAATGAAATACAACTCGAGTATCGGAAACTGGACATATCCTAAGATATTCGTAAAGATTGCTTAAAATGAACGGCGAGATGTCATTAGGGACGACAAATTTAACAAGGCCCTTGGATTTGATTTTATTATTTTTATTATTAGGAGTTGCTTAGGAAAGCACTTATTCAGTCTGTTTATCCCATAAACGCTCCGTTCAGACTATTGTACTGTAGCTGCAGTTAAGCTACTTGTGAAACAGATATCATAATACTATTTGTTTTCTATAGGAAATCCCGCTTTGTATGTTTTATTAAAAAAAAATATGCAAAGTTTTTTGTACTGTGTAAATATAAATAAAAACAAAGATGTGTTTCATTAGATGTGACACTTACGCTCTTTATGCTGTATGGGGTAGATTTGTAAATATAATTGTGAATCAGACTTAGAGCGTGTCTACGGACAATATAACATATAAAATGCTTTTCACACCGCATTTTGAACATTTCAATATAAGAATGGCAAGGTAAACAGTTGATGAGGGTCTCAGATCTAGAAAACAATAGAGATGGTTTGTAAATGGGCAAAATCCTATAGACTTCCAGATACTTATAGTATGTTTCAGGCGGAACAAGCGATGCCTACCGTCAAATCAAACTGCATAGAAACAAATCGAACGGGCAGCTATCAAGGCTACATTAGTGCTATGAGGATTTATCCTCGCTTGATCAACTCAAGTATACCCTGATCTCGGTCCAGGGCACGAAAAAGTTTATGGAAACGATCATGCAAGTCTCAGCTGTAGACTGCTAACTTGCGGAACCATTTCACAATAAAAATCTTCTCCAAATTCCAAAGAAAAGTTCAACTCAGTTGGGGAAGTCTGAAGAATTGTGTGTTGTCCCAATATAGACTTCTTACACCAGTTACATATTCCGACGACATCCTTTGGCATTCTGTTTGAAAAATTTGACCAAATCTTTTTGGATATGATACTATTTGACAACGATTATCCAAAGCCACTGACCTAAAGAGACCATGTGATCAAACTGGACAGTCCACATATGGCGCAATGATGCAACTAAAAAACCCTTATTCCCAGAATAATAAGCTTGTCCTTCACTGTAGCTAGGGCTAGAGCAATAGGAAAATTATGTTTCAACTCCCTCGAACAGCCTAGATGTAGAGTCTCCCCTCAATCATCCCTATATATACAGGTCAAATGTGTTATGTTTCAAAACGGCAGATAGTCATACAGTCACACAGAATTCCACTCTTCAGAAGCGTCACTGTGTTGCTTGTGAATGAACAGAAGGAACTGTTGCAAAGGTCCTGCGAGAAAAACTTCTTACTTTTAATTACGTTAAATATAAACCAACGGAAAGCACATTCAATTTAATCATAGCATTTCTAAAATAAATCGCAAAGTTTTGGAGTCACAAAAAAGGAGACACACATTGTCTAATAAAACAAATCCTTTTAAGCCTATGTTCGTATTTTGTAGTCGACAGTCTATTAAAGATAGTTTAAAGATAGTCAATTGCGATGGGAATGAATAAAGAAGCATTATAAAGAATAAGAAGTGTTATAGGAGGGTTTTAAAGGTTCTGGTGTAACTTAATGCTTGAAGAATTCTCTGTTTCTGAGTATATTTGTTTTGTCTTCACCAAATCATTGATCATGAAGTTTTCACTGAAACCTTCCTAAGCCAGCACTAAAGTAAAAAAAATTTAACTTCACACACAGACATGTTGTTGTTAATGGCTCAATATTTTTTATTCTTACGGGTAGACTCCGAAAAGTATTTTATTCAAACAAGAACCCCAATTCCTATCGTACCTATTACAAACCCGAAAGTCTGAAACAAATTTCCCGACACTTATTTCAAACAGGCAGACTTTCCCAATCCACTAACATCGGAAATGCATCGATTTCCGACATCAAACTAATACCGTGACGATAAATCTGTTTTGTACTTAATTACTGTCTACGAAATAGGTACTCTTGTAGCTTCCTTCCCGAGTGTTCACTGAAATTAAATCCTTTCCCCATTTCTGAAATACAATATGAAATACCTGCTGCAAATGCAGACGAAAAAGCAATTGTATATTGAAGTTTTCCGGAAATTGTATTTGTTTCCTTGAAGACTGCATGAGCTTCTCACGTGATCTATCAGTTTTGTGTGTCGTGTAACAGAAGGAATCCTTGAAGGAAAATTCGCAAAAAGGATAAAGTTTTAATTCTGATACTTCCGTGACAGTAATCAATTTATTTCTTTGCAGGAGCTTTCTTCTATCAGATCTGATGAGGAAGGAAGAAACAAAAAAAAACAGTAGTAGTAGAGTGATTCCGTTTCCATTAATTTTATGAAGAAACTATTACCGTGTCAGCAAAGCCCCTCATCTGCTATTTGGGGGTGCGGCAAATATTGGCAGAACATAATCAATCTTCGTGTCTAGTCACTAAGTTGCCCATCACAGACATGCGCTTTTAATTTGCAATTTTCTTTCAATAAAACCAAAACTGAAATGAGAAAGGAATTCCAGCAGCATCAAATGACCATGCAAAACCCATAATAATGGAAAGAACACTGTAATGACTGCGTAAAATTGGTAGGTATATGTTTTGCAGCCAAACAACCTACCATACTATGTAGCCAATAATTGACGAAATCGTCCTTCGATGTAGCCATTTCCATTATGATGTAATATAGCTACAAAAGCATTTCAGCAGGGGTCAAGCATCGCTGGAGTCCTGGAACCGATGTTTCGATTATGATTTATGGGGATATCCCTTTGCATTTGATGTCCTCTCGGATCAAATGGCATCTCCAGCCATGATTCGTAAAGTAAATCAGATTGTCGACGATTATGTAATGTGCTCACTCGCCTATGCCATACCTACATGGACGAGCAAAGAGCACAGAGCTCAGAGCCCACCCTTTGTTGTGTAGCCTTGATGTAATAACCATGTTCAACCTATGTAATGCGGGCAGCATATTGGGGTCGGATAAGCGAAATTTTGAATTGTTTTGAAGTTAAGCGTGTGATAATTTAATGACTGCTGACGCCGGCAGAGCACGAAGAGGGATGCCGCACACAAGGGATATAAAATAAATGCCATACGTAACAATGTGCGCGAACACCCACTCAAGCGAGAACAAGACAAGTGTGTTGTAGCCAGGCTCTGTGGGAAGGCAGACCTTTCCTTTGTGGGTGTAATACTTAATTAGCATTGTTTGGGAGAATCATGTTTGAATCACTTCTGGCCTTCCTTTGAGTCTTATCTTCCAATCGGAAGGTTCAATTAGTAAGTAAAATTTAAAGGGAGGGGGACATTTTACTTTTAGAGAATTTTCAAATACTTCACACAATTATCATACTTAATGTAAAGCGTATCTGGCAACATTTGGTACAGATAATTAACATAAAACAAAAGCAATAGGTAAAATGACAGACCCTGGGCTTTGGCATAGGTAGTAGTACTAATTTTATCGATCGGAAATTTCCACTACAATCCTTACCAGATTAAAAGAAACACGACTCAGCGAAAGTGGCTGATGCAATAAAAACATCTTATTTCGTTAGACCGGCCGTAACGGCCGGTAAATTCAAATGAGATCTAAGCTTGTAGCCTCAATAGAAATTTGTTGGCGTGATTTGCATTTGGATTTCGAGCCCAGTCAATTGCATTTGATGAACAAACTTATTAGCTAAGTTTTTGGGTCAACAAACGTTTGGAAGTTCAGAAGTGGCGCAAAATTATTGATAGCTCTACTTTTAATCGCTGCGCAAACTTGTATTACATTTGTATGATTTATACTTGGTCTGTGTAGGAAGTTTTTTCTTTCGAATGGTTATAGCAAAACGGTCGCGAAAATCATATGTTATTTGTTTGGTTGATATATCGTTTTTTATTTATTTATTAATATGAATAAATTTGATGTGCGGTTGTTCCTAATGGGAACATTTATTCTGAAATGTTGCGGCCAACCGCACGACACGTGTCACAGATTTCGCAAAATTTTAAGTTAATGGCTAAATTTTGCAATAATGCTCATGTGTACCTACGGGAGTACATATGTATGTATATGGTGGTTTGTATTTTTTTTATTGTATTATTGGATGTAACTGGCAGATGCGCAAAGTTAAATTAAAAGTCCTTATCGTTTTAAGGGTGAAATGTACCTACTAGGAGTTCGATAAATTCGATTAAGTGGAAAATGCTAACCGCTAAACGTGTCGTGCTGTTAAGATGTTTAAAATTAGAAGTAATATTATTGTTAAGAGGTGAAATCAAAAAATTACTAGCTACAACAGTTGCTTTATATAAAGATATAGTTGATACAAAAATGCTAGGCATTTACAGATCAAACGGAGCATTTAGCCTAGCAAGTTTGCCTAACCAGTCTTTTCATCAAAGATTAAGTATAGGAATTTCCCTTATTTCTAAGTGGTATTTATGCCGCAAGGTGGTACTTTCAGTACTTAATCTATTTGTAAAACCAAACAAACGATATGCAAATTGTCACAGTTTAAGTCCTTAGATTTAAAATTGTTGCGCTCATATTCAGCGGTTGTTTCATTTTAATGTTTTTGAAGACATTACCTATTAAAAGGCGGAAGGGGGACAAAGTGTTTAAAGGAATCTCACAATGCCACTTCCTCAGGCTTCCGGATGGTAGCAGATAAATTCTAAGGATGGAATCAACAGTAGTGTTCTCAGTGGAAGTAAGGTCGAACTGGTTTCATCCCTATATGAGCTATTTCAGCATATTTGAATACCAGGTAGAGTAGGGATCTCCAAAATTATTAAGCCTAAGTTTTGGTGGAGGGTGAAACCTAAAGGGGGTTGTTAAGTCGGGGTTACTTCCCGGCCAATTTGAAAGTATCTAGTTTTGCCCTTAAACGGCTGAATGGTTTACCGACATGAGAGTGTGTATCTGTGTATATTGTGCGGACATTCTGAGCTCCAGTTGCTATTCAAAACCTTGAGTCAGTCCTCGCGCGGTACAAGTCAAACATATCCAAGATTCAGGGAATGCGATGAATGGAATCAGGATTGTGCGAGTTAGTATTATGTAAAGACGGAATTGCGATAGAGTAATATGTGCACACGCAAATACCAGCGATGATAAGAACTCTATCCAGGTTGAATTTCATGGCCTCATGTTCATAAGCCACGATGCCTAAAACACCATAGTTGTCAGCGACCCTCGAGGATGATTCTGCTCTGCGAATAGGAAGGAAAAAAAGTACACCGTCTTCCACCTCAAGGAGGTATAGTGGCTGAACACAGTGGTATGCTGTAATACGTTGACGCATACCGTAGACGCATGAGTTCAATGTTAATCAACGTCTCCTATGATGGTGTTCCCAATATTGAAGCCATGAAACCAGCGATACTGTTTAGCCAGTTAAGAGTATGCCGATTGAAACTGCAAAGGAATGCTAAATGGGCGTCATGTAGAGACAGTGATAGGGTAAAACTATTAATATCAGCAATTTTAAAATGCTTAAGGTGGTTAAGGAGCTTACCTAATTCGATGTAAATGAATAAAAACTTAGTAGAAATCCGGCGAACAATTTCCCTATTTATACGAATTTTTAAGGGATAAAACGGATATATGTAATATATGTATTGAACTACTTGAAAAACAAAACCAAAAATCGGCCTCAAAAATTATATGGAAAACAACAACACGAAAATATCTGTCAATTTGGGAGTTATATTATTTTGTTTGGTAATAATTTTAATTTTTTAGTTTGTGGAGAAATTTCATTATGAAGAATGACCCCAAACTTTACGAAAATAAAGAAAAATGGTCCCAAACCAAAAATTAAAAATGGCCCCCAAAAATTCGATTTATTTTTGAAACTGCACCTACCGAGTTTCAAATCGCACTAATATTATGTAGGTTTGGTCGGGTTAGCTTAGGTTCAAATGCCTGTCCGCATGACACACTTCGACCAGTATAGGTCCGTTGTGATACAACGGTGATCTATAATAAAGGTCACCTACTCATTCAACGAATTGGATCTTCTGAAGAATGCTCCGTGATGGAGGAGTAGGGCAAAGAAGGTAAGGGATCATTCCCTCCTCCTCGTCCATAAAGCGTTATTTACAAATAGCGAATGGTATACCTAAAGGTGCGATGAGAAGCTCATCCAAACTTGTATTCCGGATTACATCGTGACGTCACGTCGAATTTGTAGTGAATGATAACTTTAGTACATATTCAACTCTCCTTTATCAGAGAGCTATAGTGGTTCCCAATTTGGGAGTCCATCAGCCTTACAGGTCCCAGGAATGTCCCTGTGCCCCGGCACCCAGCCGAGGTGAATATTAAACTGTTCCGACATTTCCTAAAGAGACGATCTCTGTTTATGGCTACAATAAAGTTTACAAAGATTGATCTTTAAATTTTCAGGGAGAATGTAGGTATAGTTAAAAAGTAGTTTTCCTTTTTGGTGAAATCTGATACATATCAAAAAGCTGAACATATAATAAGACATTACAAAAACATCTGAAAAGGCTACAGTTCGGTTGGGCTACCAGTATTATACCCTATCAATATGCCTTGAAAGCACAATGAATTATATTTATTTGTTTTTTTTCGAACAAAACAACATTTTATTAAAAAAGGCCCACAAAAATAGGCGAAAAATTTATTAACGACTTCATGTTGTGTGAAGGTCTTAATGCTTTATTTCGTCACCTTTAGTCTTAATTGTGAGCGTGGGCGCAGTCTACCATTTCGGGATCCAAGGGAGTAGTTGTTACAAATTTCAGCTTTCTAGCGTAAATATAAAGTTGCCTGAGCGGTACCTGGTTGTTTCCGGATGAATGGACATTACAAAATAGTTTTAGATTTTGGTGCTGACCATTATGGCTCTAGGAAATAAGGCCCCAAGAAATAAAGCCCCAAAATGAAAATGAAATAAGGCCCCAAAAATATAAACGCGAAACAACAACATTTTTTTTAAATTGGGGCTTATTTAATTTTTTTTGGGGACTTATTTCGTTCTTTTGGGGTCTTATATAATTTTTGTATTTCAAACTTTTTTTATTTGAGTTCATTTCTATGTAATACTATCACAACGTATCTGTCGGTTCAATGACTACTGCGAAATAAGAGCCGCCGGGCTATGGTGATGCAGGGGGGCATCATGCACCCTCTTGGTTCGAATCGTGTATTTTATTTATATAAATAAAACAAATGTTGCTAAAAAAATAATTGAATACACTTGCTAATACAGGTAAACCGTAAATGCACGTGCTAATGCACACACTATTGCTCTTGTAACAGCCGATACGTCCGTTATAGAACTTCTTGAAAATATATAAATACAATAAAAACAATTTATTTCCTCTTACGAAAGTCAGTTTATTCCTTAAATCTACTGCAACAAATTAATGATTCTGATTAACAAAAATGAAGATTATTGAATGAATTTCTATCCTTCGTGACCATGTTTGAAAATTTCCATATGTCAGCCTCATTGGTAGTGTAGGCGTTTTTGTCCTTCTTGGTCAGTTGTATCGGTGTCGCTTGCTTCTCTGCTTGCCTCGTTGGACTTACATCCTGAGCGATAACATTTTTGGTATAACGATGCTTTTGAACCATTTTGGTAATAGTTTGGATTGAATCAAATGGATTAAATCAGTATGTCAGTCAAGGCACGTTTTGGATATATGTTAACACTGAGTTCTCTAGACAATTTCCGCAATTGCTTGTGCGAGATCCTTTCTTTGATGATAAGTGCTTTAATAGACTGCGGATTTAAAATAAAAAAAGAAATTCAATAAATCAATTCCAATTCAATTGCATTTTTAGTACAAGCTTACCTTAAATTAGCAAAAAACTTCGCTTTTGTGTCGGCCCGGTTATTCATTGGCACATTCCCAGTTGAAACAGCACGTTGAAAAAATGGTTCGATGCTCACTTCAGAGTTATCCAATTTGATGTGTAAGACGTTGATGACAGCAAATTACTTTTATACTCCGTTGCGATAGCGATAAACTCTATGCATAAATATTAAAATTAATTAACTAGATTAAGACTGGTTTATTTTCTCAATAACTTTTTTGCGTATGAGTGTAATGACGACCTAAAGACGAAACCCATAAAATAGAATTTGTTTAGCGAGGTGGAAAATAGTTAAATCAATTTACATTCTCGAATTAGGCTTAGAACACATCGGGATAGCCCTCCAACTACGACACAAATTGTTGCTTTATGTTACGATCGCAATAATTTATTGATGAACTTGTGGTGGTAGGTAAGTTAATACTTATTAAATCGTTAATCGTCAGTAGATCATCGGTCTATGAGAATTTAATGAAATACTTATTTCAATCACCACGAGGTCGCACACGATATTTTTATATCTGTATTCACATCTGCAATTTTGACTAAGGAAGTACATTGATATAAGGAAATACTGCTACATGTGACTAGTCATGAATTGCGTTAATGATAAAGAGAACATTTTCTATCTTTCTGCGAATTTGTGTCTGAATGTGTCTCAAATTAGAGAACAGAATAGTCATAGACGATATCTTAATAAAAATATGGCAGACATAACCACAGATAAAGTTGATTTATTCAAAACGTTTTTATGATTTTTGAGTGACCTATACCATTTACCTAAAAACTTATGTCATCACATTTGATTTACAAATATATGTTCCCGCGAAATTTGTAAATAATTTAAAAATCCCATCGCATTCGAAATGACGTGCCGTTTGCAACGTTTATATTGCTTGCGTATTTTTTGATCATCATGGCGGAAGGAAGAATATATTTATGGTTTTATATCAGCCACTGAAATACGTGTGAAAGTTTGTTATATTGAAACTAAACTTATAGTTTAGCTATAGTTTCCTAGGAATGCGTTGCTAACGTCCAGGATCCTGCGGCCATACTGAGGGTTGCATATCTCCATTTGTGAAAACAACGTATCAAGTTTGAGTTTATACACTTTAAAGTTTTGTACAAACTGGTACTGAAATACTCTTTTTAATTTACCAATAAAATATTGGGAGCTAATGTAAGATTCACAAATTTCTTGTATTTGACAGAAAACTGCTTAAATTTCTCATATATACTGGCGCAATGTCCAATCAGCGTAATTCAAATAAGCAAATGATGCTTATAATGAGATCAATTTTGGCAATTTAAACTTTATTTTATTCATTCGGTGTAATCAGATAACGTGTTTATTTTCTTTTCGCGTTCGTCACGCACATGCTTTTAAAATTACACTGTTTCGGTGATGGTTTTATTTCGTTGAATTTAAAAAGAAATATTTCATTGTATCGGCATACAGTGTGATCACCACAGTGTTTAATTTTCATCTTTAGAAAAGCGAGTCAAACAGTTTAAGGTAATATTAATATTAATTGATAATAATATCATTAAGTTATGGCCCATTTGATAATATGGCAAAAATATATATTAATTTTAGGTCTAGCTTCGCCACCCAATGTTTGTGGGAAGACACATTTTTGACACGAATTGAAAAATCACAGTTCAATGCAGATTCCGAGCGGCAAAAATGAGAGGCTTCTGATGACACTTCTTCATTGGCGGCTGTTTGTCAGACTTCCGCAAGAGGTTGGGCAGCGTATAAAAACTTAATTTGATACTGGAACTGTTTTAAACCTGGGACATGGCAACGCATTATATACTGAACCACTAAACCTAGTAAGTCTAGTCGTATCTGTTGATATATTTGACAGCTGCCACTCCCCCTTTTTTGTAAATACACACCCTGTTCACATCATTGTTGACATTACTGACTTTGTTGATGCGATTGTCTTCATTAAAATGCAGTCGATATGCCAAGTAACGATTTTGTTAAGATGAATATTATATTTAAATGTTAGGAAATAACCATTGCTTGCCCACGTTTCGTCAATACCGTTTATCAATTTCGAGTGTCAACGTGCGCAGGAACGTGATTGTAAACACATTTACTGTGCCCTATGTTATTCGAAGTTGAAGGTCATTCCATAAAAATTAATTTAGTTTTGGTATTTTTAGTACAAAACTGTTTCTTGTAAATCTTTTGAACAATGCTGATCATATTGGAAAATCCCTTACAAGTTGTTGAGCATTTAAATTTTTCTTTTTTCGTGTCGATTCGTTGCTTAAACACAAAAACAAATGTTCAATGAAATTAATATAATTTATTAACACGTTACAATTTGAACTCTCTGATGATTAACAAAAATGTAGATTATTAAATGTATTTCTATCCTTCATCACCATATTCGAGTACTTCCATTTGTCAGCCTCAATGCTGTTGCAAGTAGATTTTTCCTTCTTTTCAACTTGCATCGAGATCGGTTGTTTGGCCGCTTTGCGCATTGGGCTAACATCCTTAGCGATGATGTTTTTGGTACAACGGTGACTTTGAACCATGTTGATATATGTGTTTTCGTTGGTTAAATCAATTTATTGGTATAACTACCAAAAGGTAATCAAGGCACGTTTTGGATATAAGTTAACACTGAGTTTTCCAGACAATTCGCACAGTTGCTAGTGCGAGATCCTTTTTTGGATGATAGGTGCTTCGATAGACTGTAATGAAAAAGAGTAATACAAAACATTATTTTTATTTCCGTTTATTTATATATATATTTTTTTTTGTAATTAAAAAAAAAAAAATAACCTCAAATTAGCAAACAATTTCGCTTTGGTATCGTCGCGGTTATTCATTGACACATTCCCTGATGAAACTTCTTCTTGACAAAAGTGTTGTTTGTTCGAGATCTTTTCCAATTTGGTGTGGTTGTTTTGCTTAGCTGAGGTTTGCTTTTATACCTCGTCTAGATGATTATTTATTCTCAATTCATAAATATTCAGTACAAATTTAGACAGGTTTTTGTTTGGATGTTTACTCCGTAAAAGAGAGGAATAATTTAAAATCAAAATTTTGTTGACTTCTTAGTTTTGGGGGTTTCGTGTTTTAGAAACACAAAATTTTATTGCAAATAAAACTGTTAGCGGTCACGTCTCTACCTCTGACGTCACTAAATCACTCACTGCCGGCGTGATAAAGCGAACGAGCATGGCAGATGGTTGTTTTTGACTGATAACTTTCGCACTGTGGAAAATTTGTAATGGTATGTATTTTACTTGGCCACCAAACGATAGAGACGTCTCCAATATGCTAAAATGTTAATAATAAAAAATATGGAACGAAATTGGTTTATCAGACTTCCTTTACAGGTTTAAAAAAATGAATGTCTTTCTGAATTTTGGTGATGTCGGAGATAATGACGTTTGACATAATTTCCATTGCGAATTCATGTTTATTAATGGCTAAGAGGTTGACGCATCTCAGCTGGCAGATAAACTAACATCCCTGGTTTGGAGAAGTTAGCAACCAATACACCGAGGTAGTCATCGAAAGTAACACGATCTTGTTTTTTTTATTGTCATAAATCAAAGCTCTGTTGGTAATTAATGGAAATATTTTATTTCTGCTAACAGATGGGAATTTGAATTTCGATTGTATATCTTTAGAGATATGGGACCGAAAAATCACGTTTCTTGTTATACAACTCTGTTCTCTGGAAAGGTGATAGTGGCTTCTGTGTATCTGCTTGCAGTGACTCAGATCTTTTCCACATTTAGTTGTGGAAGCTTTTTATATACGGTTTATTATTACTGAATCAAGAAGGTCTATTTGAAATGAAGTAAATGTGATCTCTAACAACATAGATAGATAGATGACCCAAACCCAAAATTGATGTCGTCTGGACTAAATAATCTTCTTCGACCTTACTTTAAATTATGTCTAACAGTTTCGTGTTAAACAGCTATTAACCAGTCAGAAAGCAAAAACCAAGAAATGTCGATCAAATATTGAAAAACCAGAAGTACATAATTAAATCACGTGAGTTGAGTGGGCACTGAACGCAAAAAAACTTGATATTGTGTCTAAAGACGATTTTATGGAACTTGCATGGTAGTCACTAATCAAATGAATCATAACAAAGATATACAATTTGTTTCCTGTCATTTATGTTTACTTCCAGGGCACATCTAATCAAGTTTCATCAGTTATCTGCTGAAGGAATAAAGAATCTATCCACATTCGTATTGAAATATGTTTGTTTCATGAAATCGTTTCCCCACTATTCTAAACACACACAACCTTAGTTAAAAGATGATAAGTCCCTATATGAATTTTGTCGGTCGAGTAGTACATTACATGAGTAATTTAAACACTAGTTCGCCAGGCCGGTAAATGTTATTATCATTACTTTACTTTTACAGTCCGGGTCCATGTCCGCAGTCCATGTCTCAACCAACAATTCCCACCAGTCAACTTGGTCCCTATCTAGCTTCGTCATTTAGCTAGGCCCACTTCGCCGTCTCCGTTTCAATACTTGCTAGTGTGGCACCGACAGCTCGCTGCGATCTTTGCCAATATCGACATCACGTGCAATCAGTTGAACAGACTTCAAAAATTGTACCTCTGATGTTGGCTTGTAAGTTTCGTTTAATTAAGTCCACTTGTGTCAAATCGATCTTCCGATAAGTCTTTTCGATATTTCTGATTTCGAAGGAGCAGTGAGATTTTCCATCGTCATCCTGCACAGACGAACAAGTTTGGCAGGGATGGCGAAACTTGACAAAGCTTTGTATATCTCGTTCCTATGCCAGTGTGCATCAATCTTAAATTTCTGGATTTGTTCTAAGATCTTTCGGAGTGCGACGATTTGGTCAATGGTTGATTTTTCTGGCCTAAAATCGCAATGATATGGGCCAATCAAGTTGTTGCCGAAAGGTTCAAGGCATTCACATCGGATATTGTGGATCTGGTAAACGATGCTGAGATTCCATTCATCGGGCATGTTTCGTCCGACCAAGTCTTACAGATTCATTATATTAATAGGAAAAGGTCTGTACATTAAGAAATCATCTTTTTAAGTACTTAGAATTTTGACTTCAAAAAACATATTTTAACATTCTTTAATTTCTTAAAACTAAAATTATAATAAATTGCATGAACGGATGAAAAGTGTGGTGAAGAAAGGGGGTATCAAAAGGGGAAACGTAAATGAATTTAAAGGTTCAGTGTTGGTGTGTAGAGTTGGAAAAATGTAAAAAGATTGCACTTTTAAAATTGGAAATTTCTCAAATACTTCTGATCGCATAGGAGTTCCAAAGTCTCAAAACGCAAATGAAAAATAAACGAGAGGTATTTGTAACGGTATGGAATAAGGATGACGGTTCTTGAAGAGAGAGTGAAATTAAGCCTGCTGTAATGGGGACAAAATACAGTTTCTGGCCTTAATATATTCCTGCAAAGTGCAACTAATGAACCCCCTGGCATAGACAAATGTATGGTCGTATCTACGAATGCGGTAAATGTAACCCACTGCATCATTAAAAAAAACTTGCAATTTACGCTGGGATAACGAGTCAAGACTACAGTAGACAACCTCAGCAAAGGTCATAAGAGGCAAGACTAGTGTTCTTATAAGTGATGGAGTTAAGTAAGCACTAATCCATAGTTTGCGGAGGCATCCGTAAATACGTCCAATGACCATGTTAGTATGAATATAACCAGACAAATTCCGATTGATTGTAAAACCGAGACTGGTGACTGGTGACTCTACTTATTCTACTATTTTTTTAGATGTACATAAATTACTTAGCATATAATTACTTAGCATTTTGCTAATTAGTAACTGACCAATAGTGAATCTGTTTTAACTCCGCGTTTATAAGAACAGCAAGTTCTTAAAGGCTGGTATATGATTTTGCCAAGTAAAGTTGAACATCATCTGGCAGGTGGAAAATCTTTCATAAGACACTATGAGGACCGACCGCACGTGCTCATAATAGTGTGAGATTCTTACTCACTAAAAACACCTCCCTTCAAATTACTTAATACTACAACTAGGTTATTTCCTGTCTAGTAGTTTAAATTTAATAATTTATATTCTCGTTTACCAAACAGCTTCCCATCGGAGGCACTTGCTTGTACCGCCAAAACACGCGGTTAAATGTTATTGCGCTAATTCAAATGGTTTTATCCGTTGAAGCCGGCGCACTAAATTTGTATCGTTCAAAATATATATCAACATATATTGCAATGGCCGCGAAGGCGAGTCTGTTTGCTCATGGGCAAATGATTTTATTTCATCTTCGACGTTTGCCACATCCAAACCTCTGTGGATATCACTATTTCTAATATACCTTGGGGCATTTACAATTGTTCTTAGCACTTTGTTTTGAAAAGTTTGTAAAATGTTGCTGTTATTTGCTTTGGTACAACCCCAAAGTTGTATACCATACGTCCAAACCGGTTTCAGAACTTGCTTGTATAAAAGCAGCTGGTTTTGCATGCTGAGTTTGGAAAACCGACCAAGCAGCCAATGCATATGATTATATTTTATAACGAGCTCTTCCAGTTTCATTTTTACATGCGATTTCCATTTTAGTTTCGCATCAAGTGTCATTCCCAAATATTTAGCTTCATTTGCGTACGGAATTTGTACG
The DNA here is from genome assembly GCA_963576555.1 of Ferdinandea cuprea. NCBI lineage: Eukaryota > Metazoa > Arthropoda > Insecta > Diptera > Syrphidae > Ferdinandea > Ferdinandea cuprea. The sequence continues at coordinate 1,397,315 of OY754958.1, forward strand.
GAGTCTATAAAAATGGGTAGCGTAGTTACATTTCTGTAAGTAAAATTAACATGCGTAGATTTTGTTTCATCAAGGACAATACGTCAAGGCTTTGTCCACTCGAAAACGCTGTTGATAGCCCGTTGAAGCTTAATTGTTGCTGATTTAACCGTATTACTCACGGCCAATATAGCGGTATCATCCGCAAACGTCGCTACAGTTGTGCCTTCTTCCCGCGGAATATCTCAAGTAAAGATTAGAAATAAAATCGGACCCAGGACGCTTCCTTGTGGAACTCCTGCCGCGATTTATTTGAATTCAGAATATTCATTTCCATGCTTAACACAGAAAAGTCTGTCCGCTTAATAAGAACTTAATATCTCATATATTTGTTTGGGAAAGGCTAATTTTAGCGTATGCCATACTTTATCAAAAGCCTGGGAGACGTCAAGAAAAACGCACTTGTAGAGTGTTTAATTCTGAACCCGAATTGGTGATCAGGAATTAATCGGCGCTCTTCGATAATCGTAGCCTTGTAGCATATCTTGTTTGAGTTTCTTTAGAGATGAACAGCTTTCCCCAGAAATAACTCTTTGATATCTACCGGAAAGAAAACTACTCATTAATTTCACGGCCCTTGCACTTAATCCGTAATTGTTCTCAAGCTTCCAGCACATGATTTCGTAATCAACCTTATCATAATCCTGCCTTATTTCCTCAAGTACGTTCACCATAGCTTTGATTAGCCCTAAATCAGATTACTGAGTGTGTAACATCTTATTGATATTATTATATTATATATTATTTAAAAACTTCAGCATCCGTTTACTATGACTGAATAGGTCTTGCCACTATGTAATTTTATAAGATCTAAACGCTTAAGCATTTCACTTTGATGAGTCAGGTACATTTTTTACTCAGCCAAATATATTTATTGTTAAAAATCCTTTTTCAACTACATTCTCTTAACTGATTAGAGGTCCCATTGCCTTCTCATTTCATTTCAGTTTAGTTTATTCTTACCTATATCAAGGCAACCAAGACGATTAAAAATGCATCTTCAGTTCGTTGATAGGAACAAGTATAATAATGATTCAGCTTTATGTGGGATTTACCACAATTAAAGACCTTAACCTTCCACACAGTCAACAGTTAACTTAAATTAGCTTAACTTATTACTTCAACCTTAAGGTTTGTTAAAGTACAATCAATTACATATGACATATTATTAACAAATTCAAATCGATTCTAATGAACATCTAATTAAGTATGCAGCTGTACTTCAATCTATTTCTAGTTTTGCATTGCACTAGTACTAATGTAAGTTTTATTTATATTTGTAGCGGGTTTTAAAAAGTTTGACCTTGAGAAAACTCATTGACTTGGATCATTGTCGATTAAACAAAACTTTCCTATTAAAGTGCTGACTATTGCAGCAAAGATCGATGTAAAGTTTTCAATTTAGCTAGATTAGAAATGAAGCCAAAATACAATAAATTCTGAAACCAATATCAATATGTAAACACTTCGAATGGACAAAATGTAGTAAACTGGTTAATGGTTTTAAATGCAACCATCTGTTTTTTTTTTCTAAAGTAATTAACCAATCTGAATAGACAAAGTCACAGGATAGTGTTCAATGTGCCAAGTGTATAATGTGGATGTCAATCTTGACTCATCAATTTGATAGCCTGCTCTGCGTATTTAAGTAAAGTAAAATTTGTATTATTAAGAGAAGTTTCTTAGTGAGCTAAATGTTACTGCAGAAAAATTTAGTGTTTGTTGAGGTTTGGGCGGATTAAGCACTATATTGATGTGCTATTAAGGTTTCATATATATCTTTCAGTTCGCAGATAAGGTTTTTCAGTGGCATTAATGCGTAAACAAAGCAGCACAAATTTGTGTACCAAATACATATATAGGTTTTTAAATGCACATGGCCAATGCTGGACCTGTATCCCAAAGCTTTTATTAATTTCTCTCTGACGGCTCAGAGAGTAAAGGAAACACCGTATTCGGATGATGAAGCAGGTCGTATCTGCAACCAATGAAACCAAAAATTTTGATTCAGAAAACTGAGCCGTGGACAAAAAAAACAGATCGAAAGAAGAAGCAGAAGGAGCAGAAAAAAAATAAAAAGAGAAAACTAAAAAGAGAAATAAAATAGACGCGACTGCTTAAATGCAATCTTTTTGCTCACTCGCTACAAAAAAAATTAGCCTATATATGAGCTTGTTCTGTTTTTCTAGTCATTTTGAAGTTATTTAGTTTTACATTGTAGTTCCTTGTATTTGATTATTCACGAGTTGTACCGCTGTGATTTCGTATTACTGAATTACTTAACTTAATTTAATCGTGTTTTTAATTTTCCTTTGCTGTTAGTTTAAGTTTAATTATCCTATTTTTTTTTTCTTACTGAATGTTTTATTATTATTATTATTATTATTACTATTTAACTTTTAATTATTTTAAAAACCTTATTTAAACTGTGCACTCTTAAAGAATTTATTTTCTTATTGTACAGAAAATTTCAAAAATAAATACAAATACAAATACAAATACAAATTATAAAATATTTTTTGATATTTGTTTGCTCCGTTTTAATAAAACTTTTTTAAAAAATTCGGTCATTGTCTTCGAAGTGAAGATTTTGTGTAGCGGCATAATTCACACTTGAAAACAAGCAAGATCTGGAGAAGAAAATTGCCTATGGGTTAGATGTGTATATGGCAATCCACCGATGATCCCAAAAAACACATCTGGGTGAAACGCCTTTGAAACTATAGGTCGCAAAAATCATTTATTGATATAAAGCAACTGCTGTTTCAAATAACACATAATGTATCAACTAGTTATAGTTGATGACGAGTATTAAAAACTTTTTTTGATTCGGTTTTAATTTACAATTATTTGAATACATCACTATGGGAAAGTTATGGGAATTTCGGTCGAACGGTGAGGAAAAAAAAGAGAAAAAAAATTGTTTTCGTGGGAAAAACCATTCCAAAGACATTCAACACTGCAATATAACAAAAGATTGAGAAATAGTTAAAAGATGATTTTTTTCATTTGATTCTCCTAGGCGTTGCCATAAAATAGGTATGCTTAATGATAATTTATGATAATTTATGTTCTTAATTCATTTCTTGGTAAATTTATCTTTCAAATTGTAGGTATCGGTTTGGGATTTTGGGTAGCACAGATGCAAAATACTCGTATAGTAACACTTTTGACAGCACTGTATGAAATGGAACGGATAGATACAAGCTTTTAGATGAACGCCACAAAATATAACCATAATTAAAAAAACAAAACCACATTCAAAGAATTGATACGCTGGAACTAACTTTGCATATGTGGCTTTATTTCGCAGAGCCGTATTTCATTTCTGAACTTCCCTTATACTACTCCCTTTCCATATTAGAAAGGAAACAAAGTGGGGTTGACATAAGACCATAATCAAAGACAATTTTACAAAATGGCATTAATAAGGTAAAAAAAAAATAATGTAAACAAAAAAAATATGGAATAATACCGAAATGGTTTGGTTTACACAACTTTTTTCTTTATATTTCTTAATACGCAAATGGCTTACCAAATTTCGCAAAATACTTTTCTAATGGCAAAGTGTCCCACCGAGGTCAAGATTCGAGGATCAACAATTTTAGCATTGCGCAGTCAACGTTAACCAGTTAATTTGAATTTTAGTGTTTATAGTGATCGTATGCTAATGCGATGCTTCGGTGGGATGGGTGTGGCAGTTAAACTTCGCCAAACTTTTTAGAGAACAAAAAGTTCTTTGCACTGGAGCTTTTTTGTAAGAACTTAGTTTGAAATTATAAGGGTTGATCCGATTTTTCGTCCTAAATCCACGCCCCTTATTATTTGCAATAAATATACGTGAAAATATATCTAAGTAAGTAATTATTTCTAATAATTAATGTCCGCATATATGAGTGCAGATGTCAAAGTTATACTCAATTACACGTTTACAAAAAATAAAAAAAATTTAACAATTAATTATGAAGACTACTATTTTACATAAATCCGAGATATCGCCATGTCCATGTTATAACACTCCTTGATTAAACAAGTCTCGTCGCGCATATCAAAGTACAAGAAATGCTGATGCAATATTGGCATTGCATTTCGTCAGATGCAAATTTCAAGAGCTAATTAAAATTGGATTTACATATGAATTTCTCAGAATAGCAATCACAAAAAGATATAAGTTCTTTCTGTCGGAGTAAGCAAATCGATTGAAGCAGCCCATATTTGTAAATTAAAAATTAGGTGTTTCTCCAAATCTACTCCAAAAACTGATTGGCCTCTGCAATACAACACTGGCCCGGTTAGTGAAAACGTGATCAATCCCATGTTGCCAATGTTGCAAGTTGCACGTTATCTTCTGACTGCAGGCAATGCTTAAACCGGTCCGGCACATTAGTGCCTTTTCTGAGATTTTCTTGTGGCTCTTGGTTTGGTGCGGTATTTAAGAGACTGCCAATGAAACGTCGAACATTAGTAGCTGCTTGACGTTCTTAGCGTGTACGAAGATCATATTGGAGTGCAGTGCAAAGCAAAATCACAGTGCCATAACCATAAAGTGGAGTTTTTTTTTCAATCAAGTTACATTTTAGTGTTGTTCGGTCTATACCAATGGTAACAGTGAGGAATACGATTGGTGTCAATGCTTAATCCAAAGTTCAATAATATTCAACAGAAGCTTCAGAAATCCATTAGGTAAGGGATAAAGTGACACTTGCGAAAAGTATTGTGTAAGCAAATATTTGTTTTTTTCGTAGATTGTCGAAGAATCTATCATCAAGCAAAGGATCTCGAACAGGAAACTCTGCAAACAATTTAGAACTTCAGGTTCTGACCCTAATCGAATACGTGCCCTGAACTCCCCATCTCGTTGAAAAGAATAAAATAAATTGATTCAAAATGGTTCATACAGAACGCACCGACAAATGTCCCTCAAATGGTGCCTCAACCGCTGAGAAAAGCAAACCTGCCAGCTCTTCGCACAAAAATAGCGCTGACAGCGGCTTCAGGAATGTTAGCAGCAGCTCACACAAAGCAGATGAAGATAAATGGAAGTACAATCGTATGGTCAAGAATGACCGCGACAAGTTCAACAGCTTACATCATTGCTAGTCTCTCCTGTTTTTGTTGGTTATATTAACCAGTGAACTGGCTTTATCCTATGGAAAGTAGGGTTAGGGGTTTTTTTGTAAATAGTTTTTTTTAGGTTACATCAAATAGGTCTGAAACTAGAATAAGTTGTAGTATTACAAGAATAGCACAAAAAAATATAATATTGATGATGTCTAAATAAATTTGTTTGTATCAACAAAAAGGATTGACTCGTTTTATTTTAGTGTTCAGGTTCAATGCTCTCTGTTTCGATGATTCATTTTGTAACATAGGATTCATTTCACTTTCTATGCAATATCTCGATAAGCTATAGAATATTTTAAGTAAGAAATCAAGATTCTTTTTTCACCTGACAAATGTCGGAGAAATACTGTACTGTTACCAGGTGGAATATTCAAATATATTAAAATGTTACTAAATGCATACATAAGTAATAAAACCGGATAACTTAGTATAAATTTACTAAAAATTCATTTAAAACTAGAAACGTAGTGCCGCGTTCTATAAAACTAAAAGATTAATGAGAAAAACACGTGGTTTTTTTTCTGTTTCGACGATTCTTTGAGAACTTAAAGATTATTTTAAATAAATGTATAAAATGTATAAGTTTCAATATGTTAAACAAAAGTACTTAGCAAATGCAGGCTATTTAAATTCTTTCTGATGCGACACAGCTGCAGGTCACATAGTGTTCAATAAATTAAATCCATTACATCTTCGATGTTGCCTTAATCTTAAATGCATTTAAAGAGTCCGAAAGTAATATATCAACGCATAATACATATTATTTATTATAAAGGGTGACCTTTACTTAAAAAGAAAAACAGTCTAGAATTAGCAATATTTCTACTTCATTTTGGTGTTTTTCCTTAACGATGCACAAAGATTGAGAATGTGGTTGCGAATCACCCCTAATTTCATATAAAATTATGAATCATATCTACATAGTTATGGGGGCACTGGCACAGATGGAAATGGTTATAGCATTGCGTATAACAGTCATTCAACAATCTTGTCAACCACGGATGCAAAAAGACTTGCTATTGTACTAAATTCAATACTATTGAATTTTCGGAATACGAATATATGTACCACACTTTTCATTTTCAGTACCGCATACAATTTGATTTGATGTTTATGTCGATAATATACAAGAAGAAGATGAAAAAAATGATTCTTATATAAAACTCCTTCGTTGTAAGTGGAAGATATTTGAGAGGAGCTTGGTCGCACTGGACCTACACTTTAATGCCGATTTCGAACGAATATTTTACTTTTGAAACGCTTCTCATGACAGTTCTTACTCATTGGCAGGCTTTCGCAAGATGTGGGGCAGTGAATTAAAACGTTTAGGTGATACGGATCGGATTTAAGCCTGGATATCCTCGCTTATAATTCCAAAGCACTTAACAACTAAGCTTGCGAATAACTTAATTGTTATCCTGTAGACTGTCAAATGAATTATTGCAAGCAATCTTTTTTTAATCATTATTTTTTCTATCTCTCTTACCCAACAAGGTAAAATAAATTGAAATGTATTTAAAATCGTAATTGGTACTAGTTTTTACTTTTTATTTCTACTTCCTACCATTTGGCTCCAAAATAATTTATTGTATGGCTGAATTCTTCGATATTCGAAATGTTTCAAAAAACTCTAAATAGTCCCAATAACTGAAGTGATTTGATATATATATGTATTTCTTTGCAAATATTATTATACTTTTTTCCAAATATTCCTAATAAATACAGAAATACTCTGACACTATACTCATCTTGATATTTTCTTATTCACAGTTCTGTTATACACAAACTTAATTTTCTAGTTGGTTGTTGTACTAAGCGTTTATTAATTTTTTGTCAACTTATCCTATACTCCAACCGTGGAGTTAACTTCGAATGTGAGAACGCAACAGTAGCGGCCCACGCTAAACCAATTGCAGTATTTTAGCAAGAGAAAAAGCCTAAAATATGCGGTGAATTAGGTTATTTGGTATATAAATATTTTGGAAGGTTCATTAAACTTTCGAGGGTCACAGAAGGAAAGTAAGTTAAAAAAAATGCTTGAATCTTAAATACATTTTCTCGAATGCCATTCGTTAAGGTACCCTTAAAACCTTCAAATCTACGCTGTGCATAAAAATATGCATAATAAACATTTAAATATAGTCTATGGTGAATACTATGATGCATTTTTTAAAAAAAAAATCCGGATTACTGGAATTTTCCAACTTCATGCCTTCGATGTACCTACTTTTGATCAAAATCTTTAAGAATTTTTGAAGGATCTCTTTGATATAAAAAAAATATTTTGCCAATGATTTACTATACCGTGCGCCTCCATACATACGAAAAATGACGAAAAAGTTTACATTTACCTTCTATACGCCAACCGATGAATTCCTTAATTCAGTTTCGATTTTCTACAATAATAACACCAACTAAAAGATAGATCTACATAATATATCTACTGGTATACGCTTACTGACCACTGACGTTATATTTCATCTGTCAATGGCCACCTACCATTAATCATCTGTCATCTGTCATAGAGTTCATAGAGGCTGGATCATGTGATAGAGAAAATGTGTATCGTCTCATGCTCGAGTGGTAGAGAAATGGTCATCCTTGACGTTTAGTATTTTATTAATTTATTTCAGTAAATATCAGTATAATATATCAGAATGAATATTTTAAACGTATATGACATCATAGTAATCTAAGGCTACGGCCACATATTGACTAGCGATTGAGCGACCAAAAAAAAATTTAAAACTTATGAAATCGCATGGCGGTGTTTAGCGGCAAAACTCTGTGCCTATGGCTGACGGAAAGTAAAACGAAAAAGCGATGTAGTGCAAGAAGCGTTTACATGTGATAGAGCTGATTAAATGTTTCCCCATGCAGATCGCTTTCTCGCTTTACTGTGCGCGCAGCATAAGAAGTACAGAGCTTTGATTTATCTGAAAAATAAAGTTTAAGAGTTCTTAGAAGGCAAACGACTTTGATCTTTAATATTCTATGTGACATTTATGGCAGTTATAAGTATTTTTTTTTATTTAATAACATAAAAAATTAATAAGCGTAAGGAATATATACTCCACCACATATCCTCTCCAATAATTTTATGTGCGAAGATAAAGTTTTGATACGGATGGAAGAAACCTAAACTTGTATGACGATTTCTAAATTAAAGTCAAGCAGAGTTTCTTAAAACATTTTATACTCTTGGTTCAAAATTAACCAAAATTTAATGAATAAAAATTAATCCAATTCTCCTATATAAAAACAATTTTTGAGCCAGTTCTACCGCGCGTTCAACAAAATTAAATTATGTAATTTATCTATTCTGCATTGTATAGGTGGACCTATAAAGTTTGAAGTTATAATCCACAACAACCAAACGTTTTATCATTTCTTCTGACTAACATTCAAGAGCAGTAAAGATTTTATGAGAAGCTTTCCAAATTTTTTTTCCGCTTAGAATCGGTATAAAATCATAACTTTCTTCTATTAATGTCAAAAAATAAAGCATGGCACTTATGTATTTGCATATTAAAATTTACTAGGATCCTGTGAAACAATTTGCCGGCTGATGTGAACTTGTTTTTTTTTATGTTGACAAAATAATCCAAACATTCGATGACCTTTCTAATTGAAGCCTCTCGAACTTGAACTCACAATTGTGTCACCATTGCGAATCCAAACGTACGCTAATATTGTAGTAACGAGTGGGAACGGAATGTCTACCACTTTTTACGCAGTTCGTGGCTGTGATTTTTTATCACTTAAAGATGCGAACTTTAAGTTGGGAGTAGGCGTAGTAATTTGTGTAGGCTTAACTCTTGCAATGTCCAACAAATATTTGACTCTGTCACGAATTTAAATGAAAACATATTTGCCATTCCTTACCGTAATATTTAAAAATAGCTAATTCTGTGCATGAAGTCAATGTTTCTTTGCTTTCAAATTAATTTGCATGTTAAGCTAATCTTCCAGCTTTAACCACAGCTATTAATTAAAGTAAGCTTGTTAGATACATTCTTCCGGATGGTGTTTCAAAAAAAAAAGAATGTAACTCGTCATCGGTTTTCCCAACCGATATTAACCATCCCTAAATTAATTAAAACCAAAGCGATGGTATGATCTTTATAGAAACACATGCCATAAACGAAACTACATTTGTTTATATAAAATCCCAAAATAAACATTTAATTTTTAGCAATTCTTCCTTCGTGCAGACTCAAACAAGTTAACTAGTCTACAAGTACCCACTTTCAGTATGGGAGTACTTGTATATGTAACTTAAGCAATAAAGTATTTTGTTAAACACGATTCCGAAGAACTACTTTAAAAAGCTCCAAACTTGTAAAGTGGGTATGAAAAAAAAACAAATATAAGTACAGACGTGCAAAATAAATTCAAAATCAGTTATGAGATCACAAATGTTTGTCAGCATCAACAATAATTATCGAAGGCCGGTATGCCTGGAGGCATTTTGCATTTATAGAAAGTAGCTCAAAGCAATTGCGGATGATGCTTGCAATAAACTCGTCGTTAAAACTGGTGCAGTACATTTTCACTTAAACGTAGTTTCATAACAAAACCTTTCACAAAAAATTAATTTTCAAATAGAACAGTTCTAAGATGAAGAACAACTTTAATTTATACATAACTTCTGTCTAGTCGCGTGATTCATTAAGAACGTCTTCACAATTATCATTTATTTGTATATTAACGATCGCCCTTCCCGAAACCTTCCCCCAAAGGTTGAATCACAACTTGACCTACATCTGAAGTCCATTTATCAGCTTCGAATGTTACACTTGAAACACAAATGACGACACATTATAGCACTCAGTCTCCAATCAATTCTCAAGGTTATCATAACAAAAAACAATAATTTATTACTTTAGCACCGCGCATCGATACTTATAAATATTACGTATAGGTAAACAAAATTTATTCAATACTCTTCGACCAACTCCTTGCCTGCGCACGTCGCGTTGCATTCCTCCAAGGTCTCGAAATTATTTACATTACCAGCACATCCTCCGAAGAAGAAAGCTGAACACTGATTTCGTTTAAAGTTGAAGTAGTAACGCTTCATTTTCGCTCTGCAGTAGCCAAAGTCCATCGGCATTAGGCAACGATCCGGCATATCTATGTATGTAAATCGCGTGCAAGAGAAAGTAAAGTTCATGAAAAATTCTTTGAAATCGGCATAATGTAAAGTATACCTCTATAGCGCTCCTCGATCTTACAACTTGTTTCTGTGACTAGATTTATAGCCAAAACAAGGACCAACGTTAGACCAAGTATTGTCGTTTTCATTGTGACACGCTACACGGGATGCTGAGCTTATCAAGTGGTGAACAAGACACTATCTGCAGTCGACTAATGACTGCTGGTGCTGAAAATGGGCTGGAGTAGTCGGATGTACACTGAGAACTGACCGAACAACGCGACAACGCACGTTGATAATTATCTACAGAACTAGTTTAGCGTTCAATGCAATCTTTGAGCTGGATTTTTAGCACGTTTTGGTTTTGTTGTGGAACTTTTCTAACTGAAGATACTAATTCCGAAGCAGTCTATAAAATACCAAAACAAAAATGAGCCAAAGTCAATTATATATTGGCCAAAGCTTGTGGACTTTTATTGCGTAATTAATAATCTAATAAAAATACGTCTTAAAGTTTAACATATGGCATGGCGTTGATTTACATTCCAGATGAAGCTTAGAAGCTAAACAAACAAAAACATCACAATAGATGTTGGTATTCGTTTTTATCGAATAATTGAAGTCTTATGGATTTGTGTAGTGCTATTGTTTTGGATACATATGTGGGGATACTTGTACAATAATATAAGATTTTCGAAGATGATAGTAGAGGGGTAAGAGGAGGAGGTTGTTGTTTTATTGGAAAAACTGAAGCTTTCGTTGTATGCGAACATTCATTGAGGTCATCCTTAACTTGTTTAAGTAATTGTCCTTAGCATCCGGTTATTAAACGTTTGGCGGGAGCTTTAACATTGGGTCTGATGAGGCGATTGGTAGACAGCAGCGTTTCATTCGAGTTTGTTATTGAGGGGTTTGCTTTTTATTTAAATGGGGGTTCAGTGCATGTTTGGTGCCTGCACTTATGATGAAATTTAAGGTGAGTAACGAATTTGGTTGAAATAAGGCAGAGGGAGATTTATTTCATTAAAACAAATCACTAAGTAACTTTACTTATTCGATGTCGCTTTATGGTACATTTTGGTTATGGACAAGAAAACTAGTGTTGGGATCTCTGCAAAACTTAAGATTAGGGAGATTATGTGCACGGAATTTGTTAATAGTAAAGTTAATTCTTTAGCTGATTTTAAAAAAAAATTTAAATAAAACAAAATATTAATCCTATAAACTGATATATTGCCACCTCTTTTTCTTAAAAGGTGTAAGTCTATCCGTAAGCCTAGGGAAGCCTTGATTATCATAGTTTATAAGTCATAAGATCGCGGTAAGTTTTTAGATTGTTGGAAAAATTATTTCATTACTCCAAATCGGAAATTTTTCGAGGCTGCTGTTAAGAAAAAAATTAACGCTAAAGTTCGTAACCATATATCTGAGCTCCAGCAGGGATTTTTGAGTGGTAGGTCAACTTCCACTAACTTGATTATTTAAACAAATTATTGCCTATATTCCATGGAAGCTAGCTTTCCAATTGAATTTTCTAAAGCGTTTGACCGTGTTCAACACAACGATCATATAAAGTAGTTACAGATTCTTGGGTTTCATTCGAAACTGTTGCTTTGGCTAACTGTGCTTCTCACTAATAGAAGACAATTTGTTAAAATTGGTGCTAATCGATCTAATGAAATCTTTAATTTAATTTATCCGGGGTTCGGCAAGGTAATAATCTTAGCCCTCTTCTTTTCCTCCTTTTCATCAACGACATACCTTCTTATGTTTTTCACTCTAACTGCCTGTTGTACGCTGATGTTATGAAAATATTTAAATTTGTCCAATCTGTGTTGGATGTACCTAATGGAGTTGCAAACTGACATAGCAAGTACGCAGAAATATTTATGTCTCAATAATTCGTTCAATGTTAAAGTATTGTAACAAAGTTTGGAGTCATTGGAGTTGGAGTCTCGCATTGAAAAAATTCAAATATTTACAAAGTATGCTCTTCGTAAGATGACGTGGGACATAAATGTTCCAATCTATAATGCTCGATGTCAGCTTATTGATCTAAAGGCACTTCACTCTAGCGGAAGTTATTATTTAGTTATTTTCGCGCATGATGTGATGGCTGCTCGCAGCCAGTTGTATTCCTCCGATTTAACACTTCAACCATGCCAGGAATGCTCATCAGTTCACCCCAAAGCCTCTATTCAGATGTACTGTGAAATATAAACTTTCGTTCCTCTGCACAACATGAATGTGGAATGCTCTACTTCACTCTGTTTTTTCTGACCATTACAACAGATTGCAAACACTTAAATCAAAGGAATTCATCTCTTGTACGCAGGCCCGATGTTCATCGGTTACTCATCCTTTCGCTTAAATTCTTTTTCCTTAATGCCCATTAAGGGTTTTAACAATCCCTTTTGCAGGTGCATAATTTATTGTCCAGCGTTGCTTTTTATGTCTTATGTTTTTCCCCCATTCTGCCGATGAACCCAACTCTTTTTAGAAGATCCGTAGTCTTAACCAATAAGGAGCCGGGCATTACCAGAGGCTGTATTCCGAGATTTCCTCATCCTTATATCAAGACAGAACCTGCATTCTGTCTTCGGAAACAGAAATTTATTTAGTGGCCTGTAAGAAAGCGCATTAGCTTCCCAATGTTCTCCTTACTTTAGCTTCAACGAAATTAGTCAATTTTTAAAATTTGGTTCCAAAAAAACCGGTTCTGTGCACTTAGCAAGATTTTACATATGACAAAATCGGGTCTCATATTTGGCTCAATTGTGATGTCATTAATCCAAATTCTTGTATTTGGAGCGAAGATAATGCACATGAGGTTATTGAAACGCTGTTACAACCCGAAAAATGCACACATTGGTGCGGTCTGTTTTGTGGAGTTATTGTATCGATTTTTTTTTTTTCAAATTAAGAATAATCATCCTGTAATTAAACAAAGCTCCTGGATACGATTTGATTACGGGACAGGTAAGGAGTTGCACCAATCCCATTCGTTTATCTTATAAATGCTTCGCTTAGGTTATTATAAATTTACGATAATGGAAAGTAGCTGAGGTCATAACGATCCCAAAGCCGGAAAAATCTGCATATGACAAGAAATCATATAGATCAATATCTCTTTTACCAATTATGTTAAAAGTACTTAAATATTTTGGAATAAAACTGTTTCATCTAATTATCGAAAGACGTCGATTAATACCTGATCACCAATTCGGATCAGAACTCAATAATCGACCAGTGCCTGTATTCTGTAACTCTGTCGAGAACTTCTCACATCGAAAAAATGTAAGGCGCAGGAGTGGTCCTATGTAAATTTTATCTGGTTCTTAAGCCACATCAATATTTGAAAAATGTCACGCATCCCAGACATCGGTAACTACGGTTTTGTTTAGTGTTTGTATTTTGGAGATGTGGAACAAGTGAAATTTCTACGCAGTTTAAGGACCACGCAATACTTTCATATAACCTAGGCGCACACTTTACATTTTATCGATTCGAGAAAGTTATAGAATATGGGCACAGGTTTATCGAAAAACCAATGAAGTAGAAAAGCCCTCGAGGAGAACAAAATATGTTCCAGTATTTTTCTTCACGTACACCAGGGATTTGATAAAGTATGTCATCAATCAATACCAAACATACTAAGCTAAAATTAGCCCTCCAAAAGCAAATATATGAGGTATTAAGTTCTTATCTACAGGACAGACTATGTTGTTAAGCAAGAAACGAATACTCCGATTTAAAGAAAGGAGTTCCTGAACGAGGCGTACTGGGTCCTACTCTATTTTGAATCTAAACTCGAGATATTCTGCAAGAAGAAGGCACAACTGAAGCTACGTTTGCGGATGATACAGCTGTATTGGGCGTGAGTAATACAGTTGAATAAGCAACGAATATGCTTCAACGGGTTATTAACAGCGCAAAGACTTTGCGAATGGTCCTCAATGAAACAAAACCTGCGCACATTAATTTTTTAAATGAAAATAAGCTACCCATTTTCATAGACGCCGTACAAATTCCGTACGCAAATAAAGGGAATGACATTAGATGCGAAACTAAAATGGAAATCGCACGTAAAAAGAAACGGAAGAGCTCATAATTAAATGAATTAGCTGTTTTTATACCAGCAAGTTCTAAGACCGGTTTGAATATATGGTATAAAACTATTGGAGTTGCACCAATGTAGATTACATCAATATTTTACCAACTTTTTAAAATACAGTGCAAGCAAGGCCCGAAACCCGTAATGGGAAACTAGGGTAGGTGAAAAAAAACTTTGGGCCTAACTAGTTTGCAGACAAACTCACAAGAATTTAAATCCTCATAAATAAAGAAAAACTACAAATTCAATTCAATTTAAAATACAATTTACAAAAATCGATTCCAGTAACTAAGAAACTATGAATTTTTGAAAGAAAAATTTGTTTAAGGACCTCCCTCGAAAAAGAGAAAGTAATAATGTTTCGACATTAAAACACTAATAAATATTCATGCAAAACATCAGCATAACCAATGGCGTATAGCCTAATGTATGTAAATTTTCCAACTGGGATTTGTTTCTTTTTTTTTAAATAATGTTGTCACCATAATACCCATACCCACGCGCATAATGATCTGCAAAAAAAAATAATGACTCATCGCTTAATGCGCTTTTGAATTTGAATAAACATTCCACCTCAGAATAAATTATCTCAAGAATGGAAGAAAACATTAAATTTTTCGGGCAACCCCCTATATAAAAACAAAAAATAAACTTGTTTATCTGGCTCCAATATTTTAGGCACATATGGGTTTAAATATCATCGTCAACTTAAGAATGCAATCGTCACTGATCTTAAAAGCGGTTGCCGTTTATTTGGTTATGTCTTTAATAAACAAAATAAACATTCAAAACATGCATTTAGGTACATAGATTGCAGTGTTGACAGCTAAACTTATGCACCGAACTATTTGTAATGCTTAAAGGAAAGGAAAAACAATAACAGCGATCTTAGATCTTACATTATCAAATATAATTGACAATCTCTAATTTTGTTTATCAACCGATTAGCATACAAGTTGTGGAACTTGTTTGCTTGAATGTTATTGATTTAAGTTAAGACATTAGCTGCCGAATGTTCGATTTGTTTCTTTGTTTACTCTCTTTTTTTAGATAAATTTTGGCAAGTTAGTCAGTGTTGTTGGACACTAACTTGACACTTTCACTTCCGTTTTCTAACAAAAAAAAAAAACAGTTAGATGAAACTTTTGTTTTATTTAAATTTGTATCATTGGTACATTTTGCTTATATTACTACATGTATATTGTTTTTGTTTCTTTTTCACAAGCAAACTTTTTCACATTCCTCCTTGCTGTTGAATCTGTTATCGTTGCCTTTGCAGCCTCCATAGAGGAAAAGCTCGCACTCTTTGCCGTTAAAGAAAAAGCTGCGACCAGCTCCACGACATGGACCAACTTCTTTCGCCAGACCACACACTAAAAAAATCACATATTTCATTTAAATAATGATAAGATACATTTCCAACAATTAAAAAAAAAAATACATTCCACTTCAAGACGCACCTGATTTGTCAACTTGTGCGCTCACAACAAACACCAACGCGAATATGGACATTAAAGCGAATAAAATCTTCATTATGAGAGTATGTATATACTTTTGTTGGTTGGGATGATTGTTAATGGCTTACGGTTGCAATGGGACTGATGCTCAATTGTTAATGATTCCACGATTTTATACCTTCACGACTGGGGAAATCCCAGGCCCATCCTTATCCTCTGTTTGGTTATGAAAGTACGTGGTAAATATTGTTCCAAATCATTAGAATAAAATCGAAGAAATGTAAGCCAGTTCAATTCACTTACGCAATGGGTAAGTTATAAGTACGTCCATATACATATGTGTATATTTATATTTACATTCAGTGTACATAATCGCACCTCACTGGCAAAAATATTATCTTTAGGAGAAAAATAAGGTGTGCGACTGTGTTGTAAGAACCTGATTTTTTTCATCAAGGCACCCTCGAATAATTTTGGAGAAAAATTAGGAAATGTTTTATAAAACAATTTCTGGAAATAATTTTTCCCTTGATGATATTACTGTGAATAAAGTTTATATGATATTAATGTATAAAAAACGGCTCAAAAATTGTATCTACTTAAAAATAAGAATTTTTTTTTGACTAAGGGTCACGGTAGGGCCTATCCAAGTTCTCTAACAACTTTGGCACTACACTTTTATTTACAGGAAACAACTGAGGCTATTTTCACCCCCTTTCTGAGTTGCAGGTTAAATTAGTTAAAATATTAACTCACCGCCTCACTCACTGACAGTTTTTACGATGATTAGAGCACTTCCAATTTGGCACAGTAATAGGATTTGCGGAGTAAACAAAGGCAAAAAGCTAACTTTTGTATTTTTACATCCAGGTGGCGTGGTAGCCGCCATTCTCTTGATTGAACCCCCAAAATATCTACAATTATGATTTTTTACATGTGCGTTGTTTTTTTGAGACCAAAAAAATAAAATAATAATATATTGTTTATTTTCCTTAAAACTGTAGTTGAAGAGATAAAGATAACCCGCATAACCCGCACCTCCTTCACAGGTTTGCCATATAAAGTTTTCTGCCACGTCTACTTTTTATGGGCGTTTTTTAAAAGTACTTTGTTTTCACCGAAAATTTCTAAAGAAAACAAAAAAAAAGTATTGTATAACAAGAAATTTATCCATTTTTTAAAAGTCTTCAGCCTTCAGACGTGGACTCTTAAATTATTCTCCAAAGACATTTTGAGCCGTTGTGCTGAATTTCTTTCACAAATCCATAGAAGTATGAATGAGACCTCAGAGCTGGGACAAAAACACCAACGAAAGTTATTGAACCAATAACATGCCGAAACTTAAGTGGAAGTGTTCCATATAATCCAACTCACTTGTTTTTATCTTTTGCTTTTTTTTGCAATTCGAAGTTTTCATTGTAAAATTCGGAGAATTTACTGTGCTCCGGATTTTAAGTTTCTGTTTTCGAAACTCTTTGCTAACTTCAGATATGAACACTTATTTCCCACATCACTTTTAACATAGACAGACAATTTTTTAAAACCTGACCCTTTCAAAAAAGTAACATAGAAAAAAGGTATTGATTAAAATGTATAGTTTTAAACGGACTTTTTGACATGCCTCCTCTGATATGAATTTGTTATCATTACCACCACGACCGTTAAAGATGAAATATTTAAACTGCTTTCCGTTAAAAAGAAACTTGTTTCTGCAGAACCAATATCAACATGAACCAGTACCTTTAACTATAAACAACTAATAGTATGTCAATAATAACGTAACTGATTTGATTTTTGATATTTTTGATGCCACTGACCCGAACAACGCATAGTCAGATGCAATCACATCGTTTCAGAAAGAGATTAAAACTTAACTTTTGAAATAAAATAAAGATGCCGTTATTATTTAAAACATTTAAATTGCAGAAAAAAGAGAATGCATATATTTTGTAAAATGCTCTTTCAAAAGGTCATAGTCATCCATCCTTTGTCAGAACCGAAATTACTAGAAAATTGTAAAGGACTGCGTTGCTGCGTGCGTCTATTTTTTTTTTTGCCTGACATCAAGATAGAATACACCTATACTTATGGAAGGTTTATAGGTCACCTTACACCTTCCATAAGTATAGGTGACATTAACGGATGCCATTAAAGCCCAACTTTCTACTTGATAGCCAGGCGCAAAAGCAGCTGATTGGATGAGCGATTGGATGAGCGATTGGAAGAACGAAAACATTTGTCATTGCAGTCTGCTTTAACATATTAGCAGATTTATCGTAGCTAATTGTCCGTTTGCTGTTATTTGTTCCAAACTCAAATAGAACGATATAAGTATTTTTTATATTAATATGGGTAAATGTTTTTGCATTTACGTTATATAATAAATTTGACAAATAAAAAATAAAACAAAATGCAGCTTTCAAAATTCCGACGGATTCTATTGTACGGCCAATGCGTGAATTTTAACGTAGAACCCGCGACGGATTCTATTGGTCGTGGCCTTAAGCCCAAGAAAGCTCTTTATGGAATATACATACATAGATCATGACGAGAATAGGTTGATGTTGCTCCTGGAGAAAGCTCTGACAGTTGTGTGGTAGGCAATTAAAATCGACATAAATTTCAAGTGGGTGCAGTGGCTTAGTGGCAAAGTGCGTTAGGCCACTTAGCGAGAGGTCGGTGGTTCAATGCCGACCTTACCACCTGAAAGTTTTTATTCGCTGCCCCACCTCTTGCGAACGTTTGACAAACATTCAAGAGTAAGAACTGTCATGAAAAGCTTCTCAAAAATAGAGGGTTTCTCCTGGTGGCGAGTGTTGGAATCGTTGTAGAAATACAGAATTGTCAGTTTTCATGTTTTTGTATTGATCATTTTTTTTTTCGTTTCACAATTAATGAAAATACACACTACAAAATTGCTGGCGAAAACAGATATTCTGTGATTAAATTATACCATGCAGTAAAATAGCGTTGATATTGATGTACCTATTTATAAATAATAACATATCTACAACAACCGATCTGCTTTACGCCACTAGTTATCGCAGGTCAACTTCTATATTCGTCAACATGGAGATACATATATATATATATATATATATATAACATTCAAATTGTTAATTAGTAAGAAATCAGTTTGTGATAAATAAGAGTTTTAAATAAATATGTACTTATCAATTGAGTAATTTATGACGAGTTGATTTCTTTTAAGTTATATATTTACCTGGAAGAAGTAAGAATACAAGAGCATATTGGGTGAGGTGAATAAATAATAATTAGTTAAAAAGAATAAACTGTTTTCATTGTTGAAAGAACTAATCGAAATTAAATTTTTTGTCAACTTGGAGTATGAGTTATTCTTGTTTTATTTCATTAAAAGCATTGCCATATAAGAAAGTAAACATGCGATATAATCCTATCGATAGGAGTATCTTCTGAAAACATTAGATAATTTACAAAGTCTAGTTCTAGTTCTAGTTTCCCATGCAATTTTAATATTCCTCTTGCAATGCAAACAATCTGTAATTCCAATTCGTGTACATGAAGTTATTCGCTGCAAAGGAATATACATTCTTACCTGAAATAGTTAACATGTTGCTGGATAATAAAACAAATTCTAGTTAACACGAACTATGCAGTACCTAATTAAAATATTTGTCTATCTTTTGTTCATTGAATTGTTTACTTGTTTTCACTGCAAATACACTGAATTTGTGTTAATAATCACTAAAACCTTCGCATGAGAAATATTACAGTATCTAAATATCAAATAATAATTAATTTTATAATTAAGCAAAACGATCGTAGCATGTAATATCCGTATAAATATGGGGCAGATTGAATATGGATATAAATAGAAAAATTGTATACAATAAAATGTGTCATTTTAAATTTGAAGCCATTTTTAAATTTCAGCAATGGCTGTATTTATCGCAACTGATATTCACAAATATGAAATAAACTTGTAGTTCGCATTAGTAGAAATTTGGTACCTTCTCCATATTTCTA
This sequence comes from Ferdinandea cuprea, assembly GCA_963576555.1. Lineage (NCBI taxonomy): Eukaryota > Metazoa > Arthropoda > Insecta > Diptera > Syrphidae > Ferdinandea > Ferdinandea cuprea. The sequence goes on from OY754958.1 coordinate 1,417,215, forward strand.
TCACCCAAAGTGAATGTGATGTTGGCTATCCTGCACATTCTGTAATACATTCCAAACCTCTTTTAGAAAACGACCTATAGATATACTGTATACCGTAGTTTTCCACTTGCAAAAGAAATTTTGGGATTGATTTAGTAGTTTCAGAGTTCATCAGGGCAAGTTTATTGTTTAACCATCAATTGTTGTAAAATATTATTATGTGTCCGGTTTTCTTGATAATAATGTTCTATTGAACTTTCAAATTTGTTTAACCATCAATTGTTGTAAAATATTATTATGTGTCCGGTTTTCTTGATAATAATGAATTAATATTAATTAAATTTTCAAATATTTTTTCTCAAAATTTTCTCGTTCGCGCGCTTCTCATCGTGTTCCTTTTCCCTCAAATTTTGTAATTAAAGCCGTCTAGTGATGATCATTTTTCTGTTAAGATTTGCTTAGTATGTTACTTAGCTGATAAAATAAACACTGTCGAATGCGAATTGTTTAATAAATTGTCACTGAATAAAAACCATTAAAAACCAATATGTTCCACCTTGATCTATTTGCATTCAGAGAGTTGAACATGTTATCAGTGTAGTTTTTTGATAACCTTCCCATGAATAAAGTTGAAAAGTTATCGGAGCAAAAATAAAACAATCAAACACGTTTACTTTGTATAAACTTTGGTTTTATTATCAAATAATTATGTAACTACAAAACTTCCTATTATGGATGCATACAATCTCACAAGCATACATTTTCACATTCCTCCTTGCTATTGAATCGGTTACCATTGCCCTTACAACCGCCATAGAGGAAGAATTCACAATCCTTACCGTTGAAGAAAAAGCTGCGACCTGCTGCACGACATGGTCCGCTGTCTTTCGGCAAAGAACACACTAAAATCATAGATTTATTTTGAATCTTTTAACTACTAACACTAGACACCTAGTAAAATTGGTAAAAAAATTTAATCAAATTTAGCTCTATTTGAAGTTGCTAGTTGAATAAATGAAAATTACGAATTTGCACATAAGCATACCTATACGTAATCACATTTATCATTAAATCCGCCAGGAAGATCAGATCGGCAACACTCTTTGTTTAGTATAAGATTTTTTTAATGATAAAGGTGAATACGTCCAATAAATTTACGATAAAATTAGCTATATATTCTAAAATTTGGAAAAAAAAATCACGATGAAAATATTTTGGTTGATTATCCCTAAAAAAAATGTCGATGTTCAAAAACACACCTGATTTGTCAGCACGAACGGCAAAGACCAGGGCAAATATGGCCATGAAGATGAACAAAAACCTCATTTTTTAAGTAGGTAAAGAAATATTTTAAACTTTAACGCCTATTTACTTTCGTGTTTTCGATTGAACTGATTTTTTACTGGATGTGAATTTATATTTATTAACAATCAAGATCGAGAGGTGAATGTATAAGTTGACTTGTGGTCAGCGGCGTAGCTACCCTAGGGCAAAGTGGGGTAGAGTGTGACATTTCGAATACCCGAAACCCAGTTACGTAAAGAAATCATTTTGAATTTGATGTTCATCCGACGGGGTGAACAAAAATATGTCAGTTTATCTGCCGTCTCATTGATTATGCACAAGATAGGACAGTTTTTTTGTTTGAAATTCTTAAAAATTAGGATCCCGTTTTCTTTTAGGTTAGGTGAAGCAAACTATATTTTTATCTTCTGAATTTTTCAGAACTTTTGCTGTCAAATATGAAAGTAAAGTTTTGAATAAATTACATAATTAATAATTTTATGATTTGGAAAGCATTCACTTTTTCCGTACAATTTGTATGATACAAACTACCATTTCCACGTATATTTAAGATAGTAGTCACCACTATTTTCACTGTTTCAATACCATTCACCAAAAATGAAGCGTTGCCGCATATACCTAAGTGGAACGTACTGTTTTCTTGCAGGTACTAAAGCATCCGTCTTTGACTGAGCATTGTGAAATTTGTTGATTTAAAAATTAAATCTCATAACGGTTATGGTATAAAATGATTGTTTTCACAAATACTATTGTGAATTATTACTAAACTCCGTATTTCCAATACACAAACCAATTATAGCCAGTTTACTTTGTTGAATTTTGATACACAATAACTAAATATGTTTATTGTGAATTGAGCAGATGCCAACAATTCAATAGTTTAAAAACAAAACAAATCAACAAACAAAAATAGGTTAAAAGATTATCGCAACAAAAAAATTAGTCCAGCAAAATAAAGTTTACATACAATTATTAATTTTTATTTGAATTTAATTGAATACATTAGCGAACTATCAGTTTATAAGCAGAGTTTTTCACATTCCTCCTTTGTGTTGAATTGGTTACCATTTCCTTTACATCCACCGAAAGAGAAGCTTTGACACTCTTTGCCATTAAAGTAGAAACTTGGAATCTGTCCTCGACATGGTCCTACTTCAAGCGGCAGAGAACACACTGGAAAATAATTTGGCAGTTCACATTAGGACTAGTTCTATCTTAGAAGAACCTCGCAAAATATCAAAACACACCTGAATTATCAGCACGAACGACAAAGATCAAGGCAAAAATAGCCATCAACGCGAACAAGAGCTTCATTGTGTATTTTAATTAGTTAGGTATGACTTCAACCGATTGTTATGGTATGACTACGATGTGATTTGGACTGATGTATTATTGAATGAAACTCTGTTTTTATACAAACATCATCGCAGATTTGTTGATCGCCGATAATACTGAGAGGAAATCCCAGCATTTTCCTAATAAGCTGTTATGAGATAATTCATTGACATTAGTCTTAATAATAACAACAACATGTTCATTATCACATCTTCTTGAGAATTCATAGAAAATCAAAATAAATATTTAGATAGGTTTAGGTACTTTGCCATAGCTACCAGTTATAGGTATATGTGTGTATTATGCCACTATCCGAACAGTGTGACCAAATTAAAACTATTTATTTAATCGGAAAAAAATATTTGTAAATTTTATAAATATAACCTTCACCGCCCTGGACAGTGTAACCAAATTAAAACATTTTATTTGAGCGGAGAGAAATATTTTTAAATTTAAGATGATTTTTTTTTATCATTCTGAGCAAGTATTCATTTTTATACCCTATCCTAAGATTATAATAAATAGTTTTTAAAATAGTAATAGTAAATAGGATTTATATTTATGATCAGCTTCAAAATCTTAGACGATTTAGCAATGTCCGTCCGTCCGTTCGTTTGCAATTGCAGCTAAGAAGCTAAAATTTCGACCATAAATTCCATAGGGTCCCACAATAGGTAGGTGTAACAAAGTTTTAATACGCCCCCGCCACGCTCACAATTTAAAAATAAACGTTTTAAAGCTGAAGTTAAATGCTTAGGCCGTTAATGAACTCCTACCAGTGGCGTGTAGTCCATCTAACCAGATTCCTATAGGGTTACTATATAAAATTTTAACTGTCAACAATATTTTTTAAATAACGAACAACATGAATCCGTATATATGAATATAATATGTGTGTATTTCTTACACCTGCGCACGCACGGACATTCTACCACACCAGCGAGATTTGGGGCGGCATACTAAACTCATAAAAGGTATATGGAAGCAATAATTTTTTAGAAAAATATTCTCTATGATGTCAAATGCTACACATACACAAATCATTGTGTCTATTCTCCAACTCAATGACATAGAGCAGCGATGGCGAATCAATGGCACGCGTGCCATTAGTGGCACCCGACGAAATATTATAGGCACGTCACCACTTGAGAAATCCGATTGCACCTTTGAGCGACAGCATAAGTTGTGTACACCGAGTTAAGTTTTTTTCTTTTTTGCCTCTCATTCGTCTTATTACCAAATTCTGGATTTTTTAATTCTCCTATTGGTGTTCTCCGAGGTCTCTGGTACGCCATTTTTTTGGTTGGAAATTGAAGAAATTGAAATGCAGCTCAACGAATTCCGGTCTAGTTCGATATGGACTCAAAAATTCGTCGAAACCCGGAAAGAGTTGAAATCAATCGAGCTATATCGAGCTTTTAGGCAATAAGATGAAGAATACCAATTCAAAATTAATGGAAACTTGCAATTCAATTCCCGACACGTAAAATTGCTTGAAAAAGTTGGCGTTCGATACATATTGACAATATTTTCGTCTACTTATGCGTGCGAATCCTTATTTTCATGAAATTAATAACATTAAAGATTTGCTTACAAACCCTTTGTTAGATGATTCCAGTTCAGCCTGCATTTTGCTTAAAGTGACAAAATACAACCCTGATATAAACTACATGGCATTAAGTTTGCAACAACAAAAGCCACACTTAAATAGATCGTTCATTGTTTTGTTTATTTCTCTGTTGTTTGTTAATCTGAAGTTTGTTTTTTTATTAAAAATGAATTAAGAACTGTTGATTTAAAAAAAAATTAATTGATATGTTTACAAATAAATTGCTGCACAGTGTAAAATTATTTATTTTTGTGTCTAGTGACTACTAGAAAACTAGATCGAGACTAGTGAAGGATTTCTTATCCTTTATATTAAGGAAAAATATTTTCTAGAACCTTCCACTTGATATCAAAACGCAAGTTTATATAATTTAATTTCGCGTTTATTTCCAATAAGTGCCGAATTAAGGCTGAGCTGCAGTTCCAATGCAGATCCACCACACCTCATGCGCCTCGGATCAGTTTTCCCGGTGGGAATGTCTTCCAAGTGTGAAGCGGATGTGCGTGTATGATGACTCACCAAAAGCACTTCAACATTTTTTTTTAAATGGCACGATGCTCCAAAAAGGTTCGCCATCCCGGACATAGAGTACCCAATCAAGAAAGACAACGAACAAAGCAAAGCAACCCGAAATATGAAGGGTTATAAAATTTCTCGTTGGAAGGAATAAATTGGTTTTCGTTTCATTGTTTCCCCTTATAATTCACTGTGATCGACTCCTCACCATTTAATACACGCTTTCATTGCAAAAAAAAACACACTGTTTCACCGATTGGTTGCGTTTTATGGTTATTATATCAGTGAATGGAGTATTCTTAAATTTCTGTGAGATTTGAACTTGTTGAGTTCACTTTACGGTTATTATATCCGTGAATGGAGTATTCTTAAATTTCTGTGAGATTTGAACTTGTTGAGTTCACTTTACGAATACTCGCGTCGTAATTAATTGTCTATGAGTGCTTCGAAAACTTCCGAAGAATGTCCGTTATCGATTGATTCCGTCCAAAGAAGATAATATGCTGTCGGTGAAATGAAAATTAAAAATTTCACTGCTATTTTTTTTCGAATACTACTATTTTTGGAGCAACATACTACTTCGCTTTGATTTTAGGTGGCAACGCTGGTCACAACCAACCAGAAACAAACAACGATTTTACATATGTTTAATCTGTTGATCTTTCGACAGTTTTTATTTTTATTTTTGCTTTTTATTTCATCGGGGAATTTCTCTAAAATTGTATCTTTAAATTTAAATTGTACGATATTTGGAGGATTTACTTCGAATTTAAGGCTTTACCTAATCCTTTAACTAATTCAATGTTAATGCATCAACTCGAGAACTCTGAACTTTGTCAGAAGGCTGAACAATTTGAGTCATTTTGAGGTTACGGCATTCCTAGTTAGGGTTCCCATTGATTACTCGCATCTTATACATACAAAAATTAGATTGCATTATTTTTCAGACTGCAGACGGACCAAACTAGTTCGAAAAATTGCATGAGAGAAGACTGCGGCATACGTTCATTTTAAATGAAGCCGACAGTATATTTTTCGTATTCAATTCCATGAATAACTTTTAGACATAAAGTGTGTAGGGGAAAAGTGCATATGAACGGGAAACTTTTCATTTAAAACTGAACGACTCGCAACTTATAAATTATGTCTTAAATAGTTTTCTTAAGATAAGATAACATTTCGGAAAGTTAATAGCTTGTACAAAAGTATCCAAACGTTTATCAGAATATCAGTTAAAATTTTGCATGCGCCACCTTAATCTGCTCAATCCTCCTGGTTTCAGTAGAATGCAGTGCAATGGGACGGTAAAATAGGTACTTATTTAAAAAAAAAAACATTTTTCCGCAGGTAACAAAACACCAGTTTTCTGTTTATTTCACAAAACAAAAACAATTCCAAAAAACATATTAATCCGTTTAACAAAAAAGGATTCAGCTTTACACAAAAATCACAAAAAACGTAAAAAGAAAAATTATTATTACCCAGGACAATGATACAAATTTGGATTTTAAATCCACATCCTAGAATTAATATCCCTTGGATTCCTCTTATTTGGTGTAACATGCTGATGTTGCAGTAGCTTCAAAACTACGTCTTCTCACACTGAGCTTTTTTCCTCAATTTTGAGATACACGCAATTAATAGATTTAGAAGCCTTCTTCTGTTAAAAATTTTACTTGAAAAGGCCCTTCTTGAACAATTTTTCCAATGAAGTGCTTTACGATTTTTGAGGTCAAACATTTTGGAACGAAGAAGTTAACAACTGAAAGTCTTGACGTATTGTATTGTATTGAACACTGCGCACAGGACCTAATTCGTTGACAACCATACAAACGACCTATGAGTAATTATGCAGATAGTTGACTGAAAGGAATTGTGGCTTTCTCGCCCTACTTTTGTTATTTGATTGAAAAAGGCGTAGAACCGTGACTATATAAGGTTTTGCATTCTAATCAAATTGAGCTAGTTTATGCACACATTTAAAGTACTGCGCCATTAAGGCTTCAATCTCCAGATACATATGTTACAGTCAACAGCACCCTTTGTATTTAGTCCACACGTATTCACAGATACGAAATTTAAGAGATAATTCTGCCGCCATTTTTAAAAATATGGATATGGAAGTCGACTATGTGTATAATTATTCATCTGTGATACAAACTAAAGATCAAATTTATGTTCAGCAGGAACCAAAAAAGGATATGATGTTTAGACAAATGCTTATGTCCATTCGTCCTGTGCCCCACTCTCCCCTAACATGTTATTTTATTTTTAATTAAGATCTTCAATTGTTGTGAAATTTGTTGTTTAAAAAATTAAATCTCATAACGGTTACTGTATAAATAGGTTAACAAATTATCGCAACAAAGGAAATCAGGTCAGCAAAATAAAGTTTACTATCACTCAGGTGCAACAAGTTATTCATTTCTATTTAAATTTATTTGAATCCATTAGCGAAACATGTTTCATTTTATAAGCAAACGTTTTCACATTCCGCCTTTGTATAGAATTGGTTACCATTGCCTTCACATCCACCATAGAGGAAGCTTGCACACTCTTTGCCATCAAAGTAGTAACTTAGAATCTGTCCTTTACAAGGTCCTACTTCAACTGGCAGAGAACATACTGGAAAATAATTTTGTAATTCTTATTCTATCTATCTTAAAAACTGTCAAAATATCAAAACACACCTGAGTTATCAGCTTGAACAACAAAGATCAAGGCAAATATAGCCACCAAAGCGAACAAGAACTTCATTATGTATTTTAATTAGTTAAGACTTCTCCTACTGCAATGGTATGACTACGATGTGATTTGGACTGATGTATTATTTAATGAAACTCTATTTTTATACGAAAATCATCTTGGATTTGTCGTGTGCCGACAATGCTGAGAGGAAATCCCATCATAGAAATATAATAATTAGCTGTGATTAGATAATTCACATTAGTCCTGATAATATCAACCAGATGTTCATAATCTTATCTTCTTGTGAATTCATAAAAAAATTCAAATAAATATTTGTATAGGTTTATTGACTTAGCTATCTATTTATTTATTTATTTAATAATCCTAATTACCTAGCTGTTACAAAATTGTCTTATCCATAAAACAGTATCTTAAAAGGCTTAGCGAAGACATTTATACAATTATTATTAAAAAGATTGGAAAACTTACCACTAATAATATAGAACAAAGCTAAAATTCATCATCATCATCAAAACATGTCATCCAGATCACATCCAGTACAAACCAACGTACAAATTCTACGTTATAGTGATGTCATCCACAACTTTCCACAGGTAACGGAATGGCTAGGGTCAGACTCTGAACCATGGATTGAATGCCATCGTATTTTCACGGATGGCTCCAAAACCGGGCAGTGGTCTGGTGCTGGAGTCTTTGTGGCATGCGATGATATACGACTTTACTACCCCTTGGGTAAACGTGCATCTGTTTTCCAAGCGGAGATTTTTGCCATCCTAATGGCTATGCGCTATATTGTAAACAACAGGTGGAGGGCTAGAGGCATTTGCATCTGCAGTGATAGCCAAGCTGCATTAAAAGCGCTTAAAAGGGTTTCTTACCTCGTCCAAGTTAGTGCTAAAACTCAAGCTTTCTCTGAATTTGGTCGGAAGACTGAACACAGTGAATCTTGTCTGGGTACCAGGTCACACTGGCATCCAGGGAAATGAGATCTCGGATGAGCTTGCTAGGAAAAGTTCAGAAGAAGTTTTCTCAGGACCCGAAATTATCGCAAATTAAGTATTTTTTTTAATGATTAGCATCCGTTTTTTTTAGAATTCACTAAAATGCCTCTAAACTGTTGCATAGTTATAACGGGTGATCCAAGTAGAGATACTTTTTTCAATAGCCTTTTTTGACAGATCACGTGTGAGTCGTGTCATGCTGTCATGTTATTTTTGTTTAGTATTGTTTGGCATTTCATAATGGAAAGACTTACGCGTGAACAACGTTTACAAATTGTTCAACTTTATTATGAAAATTCACGTTCTGTGAGGAATGTGTTTCGTGCACTTCGCTCAACTTATGGTCAACATAATCGGCCTACTGAGCGTAGCCTACTGGGCCGTTGAGACCCAGCATTCATTTTTGGATAATATTCGACCGAATAGACCACGTCCAGCACGCTGTGAAGAAAATATAGCGGCCGTAGCTGAGAGTACACATTTCGGTGAGCACATAATTTCACGTTTTGGGCCGGTCGATTGGCCACCAAGATCGTGTGATATCACACCGTTAGACTTTTTTTCTGTGGGGATATGTAAAGTCAAAAGCTTATGCCGATAAACCCGCTTCGATTCAGGCCTTGGAGGAAAACATCACGCGTGTCATTCGCCAGTTACCAGTCGAAATGCTCGAACGAGTGATCGAAAATTGGACTCAACGGAAAGACCATCTGCAACGGCCAACATTTGATAGACAAAATCTTCAAAAAATAAATGCCAAAGAATGTTCTTTCAAATGATAATAAACATCCTCTATAAAATTTGAATTTTCTGTGTTTTTTTCTTTAAAAAAGTAGGGAACCTCGAAATGGATCACCCTTTATAGGAACGAACTATTTAGGCGGCCTCTCCACAACGTTGCATAAATACTAATTTATAAAACATTTTGCTACCCATATTAGTTATACAGTGCTTGTGTCAGATAAAGTAGCAGAAAGGCAAAATCTATTACAATTAGTTGTCCGAATCGGTACACACAACTCCGCTGTTTGTAGAAAAACAAATTGAATGTATTTAGTTGAGACTCGGAAATTTCGTATAAAGCACAACATGCAAACGATGCAAACGTATTTTAATATAATTTAAGTGGTTTTAACACATAATTAAATTCGCCACAAAATCACTACCGCAACTAACTTCGAATTGCACACGCATGGATTCCTACACTGTCGTATCCCTGCCACACAAATTATTTTTATTACTATTGATTATCGGTTGCATATATTTACTTACACATTAAAATCCTCATTGATAATTGAATAGAACATTTGAAATAATTTTTTACATCGGAAAAAATTTCGTCGAACACAAATTGGATCAAGTGGGTAGGAAGAGAGGGAGAAAAAAAAACTGGCATTTCCATTTCCAAAAAACCACACTTAAGAGGGCACTAAACAACCTCCCTTGTCTCCATTTAACGACGAGATTATGATCAGGATTAAAGGGATCATAACCCTCCCATTTCACTGCATTCCTATACTGTTCCGCCTGTGGGGTTCGCCGGTTCGACCTCAAAAATATCTGCAGGCCTCTCGATGCTGGTGTTTCTGCATTTGTGTGATCCAGGAGTTTTTAGGCCTGCCTCTATTATGCCATTGTAAGGGAACGTTGATTGCCATTGCCTTTTTGACCGGGGTTCTTATAAGATCCCTCCTTTGAACATGACAATACCAACTGAGTCGGACGTGCTCCACTTTTTTCGAGATGGGTTCTTTGACATGAGGGCTTCCTCGGATTCTGAAACTTCTAATTCGATTAAGCTTTGTTACTCCCGCTGTCATGCGAAGCATCTTCATTTCAGCTGCTGTCAACTTCCCCTCATACTTTTTGTACATTGTCCATCATTGTGAACCGTATGTGAGCGCTGGACGCACAACTGCGGTGAATAGCCTTCTCCTCATTTTTTGGTCATAGAAGATGGCAGAGTTTTCCTACCACTTCATCCACCCTACGCTTACACGATGATTAATGTCGTCATCGACGGTTGCGTCGCTGTTAATCGTTGATCCCAGATATTTGAACTTTTCACACTTGGGAACCATTGGATTGGGTTGGCTTGGGTCAGATAATGGACATTGAAGATAGTCTGTCTTTTTTTGGCTAATACGATACCCATTCCCTTCTAAAACATCTACCCAAACATCAAGTGGTCGTTGCAGTCTGATAATCACTTATGATAGCTCCATCGTCTGCAAAGAAAAAACAACCACTAAACGTGTTTAAGTTAGACAACCTCTATGCAACATTGCATAAGTGTTATAAATAAGTAATATAATTTAATTAAATTAATCTTAGTCTTTAGATATTTGAAATACGAATATTTCAAGACCAACATTATATTTCTACATGGTCTAAAGCTTAGCAATTTTAGTAACATCGTTGATCTCAGTGATGTTTACTTTTTATAGTTTTCTTTCGACGCCCATTCGTGTTTTTTAAGAGCACAAACAAATATTGTGGAGTGGATCGTGTCGTTTGCACAGCTGAGACGAGGTACAATGAGGTAGTCAAACTCTGAATCTGAACCTTGCATTGCCCTCACTTTGAAAATTCGTCTTTTGCGCCACCAAAGTTTATGTGCAGAAGTTAGTTCTTCATGAATAAGGATTTAAGAGTAAAAATTAAGTGTAATAAATTTTGCGCGCTTGAGGGGCCATTTCAGTGCCAAAGGACTTGGGCCTCAATGGGCCTATTGTGATGTCCTCCATTTACAGCTCATCCATAATGCCACAGTTTCTTATAAAAACGCGTTTGGGGAAGCTAGCAGCTATACCTCTATGTCCGCTGCTTCATGGTAGAAGTTATCTAGATAACGTTGACGAGTTATAATTAAGGAATTCCAGGGGACTTTGAATAGTACTGGATGTAGAGTCTCTACATCTCACATCTGTGATCTGATTTGTGTCTTTCAGTTGGCAATTATATGTATAATTATATATATAATTATATTTCATCGAATTTTATGCAGTAAATTTTTAGCGAACGTGAGTAAGCGATCGAAGAAGCGACATAGTTCTTTAACTACAAACGCTTACAGTTTCCTGTTAAACTTTACGAATAACAGAGACAGACGGTTAATATTGCGGACGTGGATCTTGAGAATGTGTGTTTTTCTCACCGTAGGTTTAATTGAACAGGGAGGCACTACAATAATAGACAAAGAAGTAAAGAAAAAATGAATCAACCACTACCCATAAATGTGGCAGGCAAACGAAGCAAGCCGAGCACAGGCCAGCTAGTTAAATATAATAAACAAAATTATTAAACGGAAAAAACCGTTAACAGTTGGTACGAAACTGAACCACATATGTATATGAAAAGTATGAGATATGAATAAATAAAAAACGATATTAGTGAAAAACTAAAATAGAAACGAGACAAAAGGTACATCGATTTAATTTGGCCTTGCATTAATTTAAATGCAAAGCAGAAGCACATGCTACTCTCAAGTCTAAGTAGAATTAGATAAGGGGTATAGGATTATTGCCTTAGAGCAAATCTTGAAAATCTTTTTTGAACTTTACGATGCGACCAATATGAGATTTGTAGTGTGGTGACCATACTTGGCATGCCTGACATTCCTTCACAACATACGAGTCCCTTTTAATACAACCGAGAATACAATTATCTCTATTACAAATTGAGTTGACATTTATTTTGCAATTAGTTGACCCTTTAAGAAATAGGAAATGGGTAACTAGATCACCACCAGATTACGGGATCTTTTGCAAAATCAAACCACAAAAGTAGTCCTACGGCGTCGAAAGACTCTGTGCGCGTAGTCAGAGACTCAAAGAAATGTAAAAGCTTCGACGGGAAAAATAATGAAGCAGCACAGTTTTTCAAAAGCTTAATCCTGAGTATTGTATTGCCAAAAAGAACAGAGTTGCGTAAAATGCGCTGGTAAACACTTATGGAAAGAGTGCAGTCTGAATAGAAACGATTTGCCAACCTGCAAAAATTGCAAAGAAAATCACCCGGCGAATTATGGCGGCTGCCAAGAACCTAAAGAGCTACAAAATAACGGGTGATCCAAGTAGAGATTCGGCGCCGTTCGCGGCAACTCGCATGGAACTGACGTATGGAACGACTTGGCGCATTTTACGTCAAGATCTTAAATTGAAAGCGTACAAAATACAGCTTGTGCAACAACTGAAGCCGCTCGACCTTCCCAAGCGACATCGCTTCGCTGTATGGGCTCTTGAAAAGTTCCAAGAAGATCCGACGTTTTCGAGGCAAATTTTGTTTAGCGATGAGGCCCATTTCTGGCTCAATGGGTATGTAAACAAACAAAATTGCCACATTTGGGACGAAGAGCAACCTGAAGAGATTGAAGAACTGCCACTTCATCCAGAAAAAACAACGCTTTGGTGTGGTTTGTGGGCCGGTGGAATCATCGGTCCATATTTCTTTAAAAATTATGCCGGTGCGAACGTAACCGTCAATGGCGAACGTTATCGTGCCATGATAACCGACTATTTGATGCCTGAAATTGAAGCTCGTGATCTCGGCGACATTTGGTTTCAGCAAGACGGCGCCACTTATTGAGAGAACATTTCGGTGAGCACGTAATTTCACGTTTTGGGCCGGTCGATTGGCCACCAAGATCGTGTGATATCACACTTTTTCCTGTGGGGATATGTAAAGTCGAAAGCTTATGCCGACAAACCCGCTTCGATTCAGGTCTTGGAGGAAAACATCACGCGTGTCATTCGCCAGTTACCAGTCGAAATGCTCGAACGAGTGATCGAAAATTGGACTCAACGGATGGACCATCTGCGACGTAGCAACGGCCAACATTTGATAGACATAATCTTCAAAAAATTAATGCCAAAGAATGTTCTTTCAAATGATAATAAACATTCTCCATTAAATTTGAATTTTCTGTGTTTTTTTCTTTAAAAAAGTAGGGAACCTCGAAATGGATCACCCTTTATTAAAGAAAAGATCTCTCCCCTTCGGTAAAATTTCAGAACGACGGAAAAAGTCTAAGGCACGAAAGAAAGTCATCTTAAAGCAAAGTCGGCAAATTATGGACCGAAGGCATAATTTCTGATTTTAGAAGAATATTTGATTCATTTGGACAAAACACCTTTTGGAGTTTTAAACATTTTACATCAAAAGGTAGATTCCTATACGAAGCCGGAATGGATTTTGGGGTAAACTTTTTCTCGACATGTGAACCGACATATTGGCCGTCGGATTCGTCGAAAACTCCAGACCTTATAGATTGTTATATCGTAAAGGGTGTGTCTGACAACTAACTGGGACTATTTTAGAAAAGACTAGAACGTATCTCTTCTGCCGGGTATAAAATACTTTACAAAAGTATATCAAAAGCAAAGAGTAGAATAAAGCATTCTCGGGAAATAACACAATTAGTAAAAGAGAAAAAAAGTGCGCAACAATCTCGCCCTCCGCAGCATAAAACTAAATCTATTTAGCACTCTTAAAAAAAAGATTCAGGACTTTCAAAATCGAAGAAGTCTCTTCATATCTTGAAGGCCTCACTGCCTATAAGAGTTCATTTTGTTTAAAAAAAAATTCCCCAAAAAGTAGACGTGGCAAACAATTTTGTATGGAAAATTTGTTAAGGAGGTCTACATATTTTATAAATGCCTTAGTTCTTTATTCCATAAACTTTATAGGCTTAAACATTTTTTTTTTCATTGTGGGTTCATTTCGGGACGCTAAGGAGTATATGTTCCAAATTTCAGCTTCTAAGTTAAAATTGGTGATGGGCTTTTAGGGGTCTACGACGAATATTTAGGGGTGTTACACAGTCTGTGTCAAAATTGATATACCCTTTAGTTTTGAAAAATTATCTTTTTAATGACATTCTTAAATAAGATGCTTGAGCCCAATTCCTTTTTAAGGTACGTTCTGGGCCTCTCTTTCGAAAATACAATGAAGATGTGTAGGCCAAAGAAAGGCTGATGCATAGAAATGAACAGTCGATTAAAATTTACCATTTCAAAAGTATAACATATAAAATACGGAAAAATTTGTTTTAACAATACGTTCAAAATGACAAATGACATAATAACCATTCACTTCATCAAACTTAAATCATCTCTGGTGAATTTAAAAGAAAATCTTTTAAATCGAATTATTTGAATCAAATTCAAATGTGAAAACTGTCGAAATCAAGATAGGTCTGCACAGCTGGTAGGTATTCAAAACAGGACCGCGTCATCAATCAATCAGTCGTTACTTTGTAGGTATATGGATTTACATTTTGTCATTTTATAACTTTTCCAATGCAAAAAATCATTGACATCAGTAAACGCGTTTTGGGATATCAATCGAAAAGCCGTTACGTACAAAAAATTTGTATTAGAATATTTATTCTGCTATTTAGGGCGAAGACAAATCCAACAAATCAAACATCATTCAAGTTGGTCCAAGTCGTCAAGTTCCACCTCATCAAGTTCTAAATGCTGCGAATAACCCGACTTTGTTTTACATACCTACGTATATAGATAAAAAAACACTTTAACTAGAACATATCCAGATCATACTGGAAATTGGAATAATCATCATAGTTGGCAACAGTCTAAGACATAGTAATATAGATTAGACAACTCGCATTTTTTAGATAGACTCCAAATCATTTATAAATAAAGTAAACAAAATGATCTACCAGTTTTATATGTTTGCGGGTAGTTATGCCGCTACCAGGACAGTGTGACCAATTTAACTCTTTATTGTACCCGAAAGAAATATTTCGTTTTCCAGACAATAATTTCACTTACGTACAAAATTATTGCCAAATGCGGCCTAAATTAAAAGAGTTATTTTACGTCACCGTAAAAATCTAAAGACCTTCATGCTGGGAAATTTAAAAGGCAAAAAAAACATTGAAAATATTTATCTATCTATTTTTAAAAAAACTAACTTACAGTTACTATCCTCCTCAGTTAAAAAATTTCGTTCAATCCTGTCACGCACAATTATGATCGGAAGAGTAAAAATAAAAATAAATATTAGGCGTAAACGGCCCATACAGGACCTAAAGCTTAGCTTCTCCAACCATTGTGTGTGCGAAGTTATGTTTTTGACACGAATGGAGGGACCTACAGTTTGATGCCGATTCCGAACAGCAATTTATTTCTGAGAAGCTTCTCATGACATTTCTTACTCTTGGATGTTTTTCAGATGTTCGCAAGAGGTGGGGCAGCGAATAAAAACTTTCAGGTAGTACAGGTCGGGATTTGAACCAGCGACTTCTCGCTTAGTAGTCCAACGCACTTAACCACTAAGCCACTGCACCCAAATGATCTATGGATGTTTGTCAGATGTTCGCTAGAGGTGGGGCAGCGAATAAAAACTTTCAGGTGGTACAGGTCGGGATTTGAACCAGCGACTTCTCGCTTAGTAGTCCAACGCACTTAACCACTAAGCCACTGCACCCAAATGATCGAAAGAGTGGGTATTAAAAACCGTTAGAGCAAATTAATATCACGGACCCATAAGATTTTTGGGTTAGTTTAACCTCTTCTATATCCAGAGATAGCCACTGCCGACAATCTTTCTTATTCTGGCCTCTTTCAGGTAATTTTTAGGAGACATCTCGATCTGATATTTTTAATTGGACCACAATAATTGTGTCATTTCCGCTAGCCATTTTCATGCCATATAAGATCGCTCCCTTCCTATTTACTCCTTACTCTTTCAATTACTGTTAGACAGATTTTGTCAAACGTATTCCCTTGTGAAGTTATGTCAATTTCAATGTTTCTCCTGAAAATTCCGTTGACGTGGACATCAAATGGGGAGCTTGCACACCTATCAGAAATTCATTCCTCATTTTCAATAGGTGAGGAGATGATGATGAGAGAGTATTGCGCGGTTTCTAATAGGTTTCTTTTTTTTTTTACCCTCCTTTGCAACCCTGGTGCCGACCAGACACGTTGACTGCAACCGTGTTTGTAAGGTTATTTTATAAAACTATGCAATTTTGTTCTTCGCATTTGTCGTGCTTACTTTCTAAATACAAAAAAAGGAAAATAAAGTGTGTTGTTTTTAAGTAGTTAACAAAATCTAACATAAACTCTAAATATTATTCAAATATGTACCAACCTAACAACCCGATATTCGCATTCTCACATCCTTTCTGAACAACATGTCCCTAAATAAACAATATGATTTTTCCTCAATTTGTTTTGTTTTAAATACAGTGTGTGCTTCTGAAATGAAACCTACCAAAGCCTAAAACCTACTACGCAAAGCTTTAACAATCGAAAATTTATGTAGGTACTCATGTTGTTTTTGAACATAAATGGGAATGAGATAGCCGACAGCGTTGCAACCACGGCTCCTCCCTTCCTAAATCCTCTGCGGAGGAAGTTTAATATAATAATGATAATCTTTTCATCCTTCGCGGCGAAGATAGGGTCTGGGGGAGGAACATGACGAATTGCCTGTACATATGCTAAAAACCCAAAAAGCCATTTTCTGATACTTCTTTAAAATGAATCTTAAAGTAAAAAATATCTTGTCTCAAAAAATAATCAGAGGAATTTGTAGGAACTTTAATGTCATTCCTAAAACTGCCCTTGGAATTACTGTACAATCATTGTTTGTTGAGACATCAAGTTTTTTTTTAGTTAACGGCCATATTTTTCAGCAAAAAATCGCAGCTGAATAAACAAGCTTAGTGATCAGTTTTATTTGCAAAAAATTTGCGTCGAAGATATCAATATTTTCGAGGTCAAGCTGTTTGCACTAAAATCAGAGTTTTGTATTGCTTCTTGTCAAATTTCTATAAAACATTTTACGTTTGCTCACTGCCCTATAAAAGGAATTACAAGAAACAACAAGCGCAATTAACGTTGTAGACAGGAAGTTTGTTTTCGCTTTTCATAGGACTTTGGAGAATCTGGTCTAAGAGTTTATATTTTTTAGCACTAATAGTGATAGCAAGTCATAAAGAAGATTAATTCTGTTTTTCATTCATTCATGTTAAACGTTTTGGTGTTAGTGAGAGAACGTCATAATCATGCATTTGGTTTGAGAATCGCAGAAAGCGGTCCGAATAAGCAGAACTAAAATTGGTCTGAATCTTAAAGCAAATAGTTTTTTTTTCGGGCCGAATGGAAAGCCACATTAGATTTTCGATTATGCAGTATAAGCTCGGTTCTTAATTCATTAATTAAAAATAATATGCTCTTGGATGTGCAACTACGGAATTTATTCCACTCAAAAGCAGTCAAATATTTTCCAAATTGACATATCGATACGGCTATGCGTTCAATGCAATGGAAACAACTCTTATTTCAGTACATATAATAAATACAAAATGTTTTGAGAAAAATGCAGATGCGAAAATAAATTAAAAAGCAGAGCTGAAAACCATAGTTTTTTTAATTTTTACTGAAGGCGCCTTACTTCTGGGCCTAAAAAATAACACATTTGAACATTTTTTACGTAGTTAAATTAGGTCTAAAAACGTATTAAGTTTTTTTTAGCTATATCTAACATTGATGTATATCAATTTCATAAATATTTTGGCATATTGAATCGAGTTTTTGTTGGTTTCAACAAAACACGAATAGCATATTCATAGATGATCAATGACAATCGATAGAAGACGGATGCCCGGTGAATGAAAATGGCAAGTATTCAACGAACAGAATACTGTAATAAGAATATGTAAAAAGGATATTTGCATTTAAAACAAACTGAGTTAAAAAGGCGCATAAGTCAGTTTTGCTTCCTTAAACAATATTTAAAACTAAGTTTTATTGAGTTTGACAAGAAATATGTAAAAAAAGCAGCGCATTTATATTTAAGAACAAACATGCATTTTTTCATATTATCGAAATATATGTATGTATATCTGCAATGCGATTCAAATGGCATCTAAGCAGGACCCCCTCACCTATGCGCCTTATTTTGTTAGCATTTAATAAAATCCATTTCGGAGCAATCCCGATATGCACAATAAAGTTGTCCAATATTATTATCGCATTATTAAAGAATAAAAAATTAACTTAACAAAAATCTACACGTACGTTTATTCACAATATGCTTAAATAAAATATGTATGTAATTTTACAAAAAGGTTATATGAACTTTATATGTATATTTTTTCGAATAACGAATGTTTTCTTTTATAAACAAAATAATAGCAGCAAATTTATAAGATATAATAAATTCATATTTATTTAACAACGACACAAGTATCTATAAAATTTTCAATAATAAATCTAGCAAGAAATGGGTTGGATTTTGGGTATTTTAATAAGTGATAGTTAATCTAGCGTTATTGCATGGCGATTTGCGTGCACGTCACATTTTTAAATATTTAATATAATTTGTTTTTGTTTTTTTATTTTACCAAGGGATATATTCAAAACACCGCGTACATAAAGTAAAACATTTCATAATATTCGATTTATGTTTTGATAATATTTGTATTTACACTTTCTCTGCGCGGTCCAGTATTGACTGCGAATACACTAGGAAGATAAGGTATATGTGGCGTTCGTCTGATGGCTGATGGTTTAGTAGTCAGAAAGCTCACTTCTTATATGCAATTTACAGATTCTTAACATGGTTTTGAGCAGGCAAATAATTGGGATAGGTGGAACAAATCTTTTAGAAGTCTTTGTCCCAACCAGTCGCGTCGTCTGGTGGTGGACCATCTGGATCCGGTGGATAATCATCGAAGTTTGTAGTGTCAATGACACTCTTTACAGTTGGTAAGATTGGCGGTTCCAGGCTGCGATTTAAGAGACCTTCCCAGTAGAAACCATCAAACCACCTAAGAAGATACATATGTTTTAGATTTGCAAAAAAAAACAACTATCTATCTGTAAATGTAGCTTACTTGTGCTTCTGAATCTCACTGATACCTCCTCTCTGATAGCCCAGACGTTCGGCAGGATTGTCACGGCATAACTTCTTAATAAGATTACTGGCATTGCGGGTAATAGTGCGAGGGAACTCGATCGCATCAATGCCCTTTAGAATTACGTTGTATGTGCGCATAGGATCCGATCCAGTGAATGGTGGGGTACCTGCATAAAATAAATTAGGGTTAAAATTTAGGAAAAAAAAACAACAATCATGAATAATGTTTTACCTGTTAGCAGTTCAAACATCAGAACACCCAACGACCAGTAGTCGGCGCTAATGTCATGGCCTCGATTCAATATAACTTCAGGAGCAACGTATTCCGGAGTACCACAGAAGGTCCATGTCTTTCTACCAGACTGTAGTTTCTTGGCAAAACCGAAATCAACCAGTTTGACATAACCTCTGTCGTCCAACAAAAGATTCTCCGGTTTCAGGTCCCGATAGATTATGTTTCGCGAGTGCAGATAGTCGAATGCTTGCACCACGCATGCTGTATAGAATCGTGTTGTTGAGTCATCAAAGTTACCTTTGTCGCGCAGGATTGTCCACAATTCACCGCCCAAACAGCTTTCCATTAGCATGTAAAGATATTTTCTATCCTTAAACGTTTTGTATAGCTTGACAATGAATTGACAATTGGCTTCGCCCATTATCTCCTTTTCGGACATGATATGCTGCTGCTGACGAGTTTCAACAATCTGTGATTTTTTCATCTGTTTGAGAGCAAACGATCGTGATGGATCGGCAAGAATTTGCACCAACTCAACTCGGCCGAAACCGCCAACACCCAACGTGGCAAGAACTCGCAGATCACAAAGGTTAACATCACGAAATTGTTCGTTGATCCTGAGGAGAAAATACATTCGTTAGTTTCAAGAAAACTAGCAAAAACTAAATTGCGAATATTTTCGACTTACTCAAAATACTAGTTCGGCTTGTTTGCAATTTTAATAATGAAAGAAAGATGCTATTAATCATTAAGTTTAAGGATAAAGGCAAGAATAAGGGTTTATACCGGTTGTAATATGTAAAAAAAATGGTGATGTGCATTAAGTGCTTAGCTAGTTAAATAGCCAAAATTGGAATCAATAAGATTTCTGCTCTATTTGCAAAAAAATGCTTAGAGGAATTATTCCTCAAAACGAACCCCAATAGAAGCTGAGTGGTTTGGAATGGATATCAATCTAAAATCATTATTTGAAGGGGCTGCCTTTTAAATGTTTGATTTGGACGCAATATTGACTTATTATAATTAAATTGTGCTGAGCTTTTTATTTAATGCAATAACACAATAACACACACGTGTGCCGCTCGTTCACTACGTATCGAACTAAATAATTCCATGTCTAATAAATTCCACTGAAATGTAAGACGCTCTCAAAATTTTCCTACCAACGTATTGGATATTGTTGGAGATCGTTGCTCAAATCGTTGCTAAACTAGTGTATGGTAGTGACAAGTCGTGTTGCTCGTGTAACACGTTGCTGAACTTTTATAATTCTAATTTGGTTCCAGTGCGAAGAAATTGTATGCTAGGACGTGTTGAAAATCAGCCATTGATCAATTCACATAGCTAATTGACTAATGGCGCCTTTAAACTTTGCTCGCTTTATATTTCTTTCAGAAATTGATGAAACAACCAAATAAAAAAAACGATCAAGGACAACCGAAATAGTTTGAATTTAATTTTGGCCAGAGACGAAATATGCAACTTGTCGGAATGTCCGAAGCTTAGTGTACAAAAATATTGACGAAAGAGATTTGCCGAGATCCGCGCTCTTTGAAGATTAGAGCCAAAACCTACTCTGCCAACATTCGCAAAAAAAATTCGTGAAAACTGGCAAACTGGTAAAACCATAGTAAACTCTCAATATGAAATGCTAGGCCAATAGGTTTCCAGTGGATAGTTATTTTTTTTCAATACAAAACATTTATGAAAACAAATAGTGGTGGTAGATTTCATTATGCTTAACACGAAGTGCCAATTACTCAATTTTGCCATTACTCGACTAAGGCGGTTGTGGTTTGTGGCCACAAATTAATATGGGAAAACCACTAGTTATTTATTAATTAAACAATATTAGTTTGAATTACCGAAGATCCTCTACTCAGATTCATTTCCGCCCAACGAAGCGCAATTTTTGACATGGTTACTGGCAATCTGTGTGGGTACAGTGGCTTAGTGGGTAAATCCGTTGGACCACTAAGCGAGAGGTCGCTGATTTAAATCCCGACTTGTACCACCTAAAAGTTTTTATTCGCTGCCCCACCTCTTGCGAACGTCTTACAAACATCCAAAAGTAAGAACTGTCTTGAGAAGCTTCTCAAAAATTACTTGCCGTTCGGAATCGGCATTAAACTGTGGGTCCCCCTTCCACCCGTGTCAAAAAATATATCTTCGCACACACAGTGGTTGGCAAAGCTAGGCCTTGGGTCCTATATCGGCCGTTTACGCCTAATATTTATTTTTAAGACTGGCAATCTGTACTATGTGGTACATTTTTTACCAGAAAACTTCACTGAACCATCTAACACTCAATGCGCTTCAAAATTATACAAACTGATTAAGCAGTTCAAACATTGCTTTCCTAAACATGCACTATCAATAAAACAAACCTCTTTGTCGCAAGCTTTTTAACTGCACAGGAACAATATACACATGTAAAGAAGGAGTGCCTATTCTTCGGGTTAGTTAATATTTTTATAGAAAATCAATTTATGGATGCACTTCCGCACACCGCACCGATTAGTTCAAAGACACCAAGCTTAAGAGATCGGTTGCAAAACGTGTTTTCAATAAACGACAAACTACAGTAGGTACTAAAATTACTTTTTAGCTTTTATCACTTTCGACTTCCAATATCACACAATGTATTGAATTAATGTTAAATATTTGCCTACGCTAATCCAAACGGTAGAAAGTACATAGAGGCGGAATGGTACTCTTCGGACCTTGACTAACAACACATCACGTTAACGTGAAAGTTCAAATGATGCGGAAACCAAACAATATGCGAAATGATCGTTTCATCAATAATATGTTGCAGAGTTGTGTTAATGAAGTACTCACTTTTTCCTCTCCAGTGTTCCTTCGTCATCGTATCGGTGCCGGATCTCGTCCAGATTCGATATGAGTTGGTTGAATGTCTCTCTGTCGATTACCAGACAAGTGACGCCATCTGGAGAATCACAAATAATGTTGGCCGTTCGAAGATCATCTCTGTAAAAGCATACAAAATTGGTTATTAAAAATAAATAAAAGAAAATATAAAATGCACTCACCCTTGCAACGCCTTTTCGCCAAAGAAGTCACCCTTGCCTAAGGTGCGAATGAATTTCTCTTCCTGAGCGTCTTGCTGCTTGATGGTTACACGCACCTGACCTTTAGATATAATGAAGAAAGTGTCGCCTCGGGCCCCTTGGCGCACAATGTAATCGCCCTGTTGATAGTACGTCTCCTCCAGTACGTCTGATATTTTGATGAGAGTATCTTCCGGCAGATTCTTGAAGATGGGCACACTGGAAAAACGTAATCATTAGTTTTTTATTTGCTAATTTTTTGCATTTCCGTATGAAGGCATCGAACTCGTCGGCATGCCTAGCTAGCTATACCCCCCCGCACGCTCGCGTTGGAAATAAAAAACGGAAAAAAAACGAAGAAAGTTTTGCACATTGAATTCCTTTGACATTCAACGTCGTCGTCGATCGACAAGAGTATTACTCAATTATGGTGGCCGGCATGGAATGCCATAAGATCAGCAGCTTTACGCGGAGTTTGTGTTATTGAGTTCGCATTAATGCAAGATTGGCATTGATAAACACAACATCCGTGCAATTAGCCGTTTGGCGTGTCTGTCTGTCTATCCGCTATCCTGACTTCTTGGCGCACATTGAGACCAATCGGTCATTAGCTTGCGCTTGACTAGTGAAAGTTTTCTTGTAACAAGCACATACAATTACAGCAATAGGCTTATAGGCGATTGCCAGATAAATTTGCACACACAATTGCCTAATAATCTTGAGGGGGCTTAATGCCCTCACACATGCAGCACGCTCCGCCGCACATGTTGAGCGAAGTTTTTGAACTAAATTTGGATGTGCACTTGTGTATGAATTTTAGTCGATCAACATTATAGCTATGTGTATGTAGATAGTATATAAAAGTATCTTATTATGGAATGATTTCACTACTTTTCAAAGTTGCACCTAGTGTGCGAAATGGCAATTGCCTAACGCGTATGGGTAACAGCGTCGCGCCGTTGCACCACGCGTAGAATTGTTTTTCATCTGGAGCAGCACCTGAAGATGAGGTACACACAACTGAACAACCGCGACAGCAAGTGATCGATCCGCATTCGTTCGTTGCCCTCATCATCGTCGTCATCTTAGCTAATTACAGTGTAAGATTATAATAGCAAACCGCCTGGGCGAGCTTTCTAATAGCCCGTTGAGGGGGTTTAGTTAATTCAACCTAACATGATACCTTTGGCGTAAGTGAAACTATTTGAAGGCAATTTAAACGCCATAGTTATGAAGTAGGACCATAATAATTCTTTGAAACTTATATTGTCCGTGAATGTGTGTGTGTGTGTGCCATGCTGAAAGCTGAAATCAGAGTTCTGAGAATTCGGAGTGAATCATTTTGGTTGTCATCGCAGCGAGTGAATATTAAATTAATCCATGAATGAGTAATGCATACAATGTAGGCAATTTATTTTTATAAAATTCGTATTTAGAATTTTAATGGGGCCATATTTATATTGTTCATATCAACAAAGTTGGCACTTCCAGACGGAGCCAGAAGAGTTGAATGCAAAATGTAGGCAGTTTTTTTTTTGAAGCACTTGTTTTTTCTGAACCCTTTTGACGACAATACTCGCAAACAAAAATTTGTACTAAGATAATTATGATTGACCTAATCAATTATGTCTACTATGTCTACTCTACAATAATGCACTGGACTGAGGCATTTTTGTTCCCTTTTTTATTTGCTGGAAATTGGCGCAGAAATGCATATGCAACTGCTACATTTTTGCACTGCATCCATTTTGAAAAAAAATTCATATAGACATCATTGATGTACGGCTTAAAACACCATATTTTTGACCGCCAGCAATTAAACAGAGAATACTGCCGCCATTTTTAAAATTTGTTTGTGGGTTTTAGAGGCAAACGATATTGAAGTCCACTATCTACTATATAATTTTTATTCTGTGGTGGTAAGGTATATTCTGCAATAATGTGGATCGCCAAAATAAAAAAAGCTTTTTTGTCCAGTTTAAGATCGATTTCCATCACCCAGTCGAAGTAGTTCTAACCAAATGTTTCCAAAGAACATGCATTACATGTATATGCACTACCACTACCGATTTTACATTTCTAGCGCGTTCTATCATTTTGTTTGTTTTCAGCGTGTACATATGTCAAACGTGTTGGTAGTAGTGAGAACCGGAACAGTACTCGCAAAAATGCTGGAACAGCACTGACAGCACGTAGAACAGTACTTGACAGCAGTTGGAACAGTCCCAACATGGCGAATGGGTGAATGGAAAACAGTTTTGAACACACGAAGTGACGAAGCTAATATTGTGGAAAATACAATCGAAATGACTAACATAATCCCGATTCAGAAGTCGCCATGAACGACGTTTGTCATTTTGAAGTCATTTTTTAGAAGCACTAGTACAAGTAGAACGCTGTCAGTGGTCCAAGCACTAATCACTTTATAGATTTCATAGTACGCTTCAACATCGTATTAAATGAGCTTAGTAGCTCAATAAAAATGACTGACTAATACAAAAAATATGGAAATGGTTCGGTGATTTTCTAAATCATTATTTCTTTACAACATTGCGCGGTGCAAAATTAAATTTTCCAATTATCACGCTTTTTTTTCAACTGCGTTGTCCCGCAATTAGGCTTACCTTTATTGGAAATAAGAGATCATACCTTCCAACTGTTAATGCATCCCTATTCGTTCGCCTCAAAGGTTCCCCGGTTCGAACTGAAAAGTTTCGGTAGGCCTGCCATTTTTGAATGATTCTTCACTGAGGCAAATAACAGCTGATGTTGTTTCCTTTGTATCAGACAAAAGTTGGTTTCTTAGACCACTAACTTTTCGCCTTGTTTATTGAACACGGACATACTAGCTTAATTAATTTTTTTATACCCTATCCTAAGGGTATATTAATTTTGACACATAGTTTGTAACACCCCTTAATATTCGTCGTAGACCCATAAAAGTATATATATTTATGATCAGGACCAAATCCTAAGACTATCTAGCAATGTCCGTCCGTCCGTCCGTCCGTCCGTCCGTCCGTCCGTCCGTCCGTACGCAATTTTTAGGCCTTTAAATTCAAGCTAGAAAGCTGAAATTTGGACCACATACTCCCTAGGGCTCCGAAATGGTTAAGTGTAAAATTTTTTGGAATACGCCCACTGCCACGCCCACAATTTAGAAAAAACCGATTTAAAGCTACAGATGGACAGATAGAGGGTTATAACCTTCACAAGATATGTAGGCACTGCCCTCCTTTATAAGTTTGTCATATAAAGTTTTTTGCCACGCCTACTTTTTGTGGGCGTTTTTCACTAAAATGCTGTTTTCTTCGATAATTTTCATAGAAGCCGAAAAAAAGTGTTTAACAAGATATTTAGCCAATATTTTTTCCAATATATCGCCCATACAAAGTTTTTGGCCACGCCCACTTTTTGGGGGCGTTTTTTCAAAAAATGTTTTTTTTTTTTCTAAATTTTATAGAATGAAATAAAATGCTATCCATCATCTTCTTTAGGTTTTTTTTGGGGCATATAGGGATAGGGATAGGGTATCATACTGTTCGCTCCAAGCGGACTGTAGCCTTTCCTTATGTTTTTTTTGTATCTTGCTCTTTAAACACTTCAGCTCTCCTGTCAACCCACAGACTCACATGCACACTTGCGGCGTAAAATTAAAATATCATAATGAGTTTCTAGGCGCACCTGTATGATTACATATGAATGTAATTTGCCTAAATGTAATGATTATTCTTGCAAAAAGCGCTTTTATTGGGGTGCGCAGCATGGACATTCCTAGAAGAACATCCAGAGATGTGTGTAAACAAAAAAAACGAAAACTGGTTGATGGTACAAATACTAAAAAAGGCTTCGAATCATGAAGGTTACCAAACGTAAGGAATAGTACATGGTAGTATTCACAAAGAGCGACAAGGCACACTTAAACCAATATAAAAGAAAAGGATGGGTTAGGAACAGTGCGGGCGACTCTGTTGTCTTACCACCGGAGCTCTTTACAGTATGAAATACGAGTACGATATATCGCTATTCACCAGAAAAGAGAGGATTGTAAATGTACTAGATTGAAATGGTGGTGTACTAACTCTATAATTAGAACATACTAGTCGATGATCTTTGAATCTCAGCCCCCAAATTCAAGAAGAAAGGTGAAGTTAGGTTAGGCTAAGCAGGGCTATAACAGCTACACTGCCCTAAAACACTATATGTGGCTCATAATGGCCTACAACAAGCCTTTCATTTTTCTTTAAAAACTTAACAGTTTACTGCCAACTGCAGCTGATATATTACCGAAATGTATTTTCCCAAATCCATATATCTAAAATGATAAATTCCCTTACATTCACACAATATTATGTGATATGCATAAACTGTCAGAAAACCTCCACTTGCTTCGTGCGAAGACAGTTTACAGAAAGGATTCCAATTATAGCCTTAAGTCGACATTTATTTGGATACCCTGTGACCGGTCGACTGTACCTATATGAATGCATTCAATGAAGTCATACCAAAAACTCAATTGAAAATGAAATAAAGGGTGATTTTTTAAGAGGTTTAGAACTTCGAAAATTCGAAAAAATGAATGAAATATTTATTTGAATCGATGGTTTGAACCTTGCAATTTAATGTTTAAAGATAATTTTATGCAAATGTTGACCGCGGCTGCGTCTCAGGTAGCCCATCCGCTGAGTCCAATTTTGGCATACTCTTTCACACATATCGGCCGGTATCTCACGAATGAATGCATGGATGTTGGCTTCCAGTGCGTCAATCGAAGCGGGCTTGTCCCTATACACATTAGCCTTGGCATACCCCCACAAAAAATAATCTAATGGTGTCAAATCGCACGATCTAGGCGGCCAATTGACCGGCCCGAAACGTGAAATTAACTGTTCACCAAACTCGCCTCGCAATTGCGCCATTGTTTCGCGTGCTGTGTGGCATGTGGCACCGTCTTGTTGAAACCACATATCATGCAAGTCAAGAACTTCCATTTCGGGCAAAAAAAAATGTTTGTTATCATCGCTCGGTAGATATTGACAGTAACGCTGCGATTCGCATCATCTTTGAAGAAATATGGCCCAATAATGCCGCCGGCCCATAAACCGCACCAAACAGTGGCTTTTTCGGGATGCATTGGTAGCTGTTGCAATGCTTCTGGCTGATCTTCACTCCAAATGCGGCAATTTTGCTTATTTACGTACCCATTCAACCAAAAATGAGCCTCATCGCTGAACACAATTTTTCGATAAAAAAGCGGATCCTCGGCCAGCTTTCCAAGAGCCCATTCACCAAAAATTCGGCGTTGTGGTAGGTCGCCTGGCTTTAGTTCTTGCACCAGCTGTATCTTAAAAGGCTTTACGCCCAAATCCTTCCGCAAAATTTTCCACGTAGTGCTGTAACAAAGGCCTAACTGCTGGGAACGACGCCGAATCGACATTTCGCGGTCTTCTGTCACACTAGCTGATACGGCCGCAATATTTTCTTCAATACGCACAGTACGTAAACGTGTTGGTGGTTTAATGTCCAACAAAGTAAATTTGGTGCGAAATTTGGTCACAATCTTCCGAATAGACTGCTCAGAAGGTCGAGAATGCCGATCATAAAATGGAAGCAGCGCGCGATGAACATTTCGAACCGAGCACGAATTTTGATAGTAAAATTCAATAATTTGCAAGCGTTGTTCATTTGTAAGACGATCCATGGTTAAATAGCAAACCAAACTGAAGCTGTTTGACAGTGTCACAAGGTACTAAACACACGTCAGCTGTCAAAACCAGTGTTGCCAAAACCAAACCAGCTAAAAAATCACCCTTTACAAATATAAAATGAACAGAGAGCCCCTCCAACGGAAAACAATTGCAAAATAAACTTATTTCCTACAATTATTATTATTGGGCTGGCATCTCGTTGTGAATGATTTCCCGATCTGAACGTGATCAATAAACGTGATCCTCTAGCGCAATTCCAAAACTACCATTCAGATTATCATATGAATTGCAAACACGATTACCACACTGAACTGACTAGCGCTCTGGTCACTCACCTTCTCTAAGCACGGATCTAATTTCAAATTACTTCAACCTGAAACCCAAGAACTCATGAAGCTGCTGCCCGACAATTCACTTTTACTTTTCAGTCAAAGCTTCTTGAAGTGTGGCATAAGACGTGCAATGAATATGACTATAGGCACTGTTCCAGCGTTTTGTTTGTAACCCTAGACTATTGGCCGCCCCCTAAAGGCGATAGACTCTACGATTGCAACTTTCGTTTTCACTCAATGTGGCAATTTATTATACAAAATAGTATACACCCGTCCGAACACGCAATTAAACTGTTGTGGGGTAATAGCCGACATAACAAACGGAAGTTATGGGTGAAATTAACCGCAATCCTAGACAAAATATTGACAAACAGTCAATGAAGCAATTCGAACTCGTTGGCCAGTGAGGCAGGTCGTGACAGCATCGCAATCGTGTTAAATTGGGATACACTTCAGCAAATAGACATATCATTGCTATGCATAATGCAACCAAAATTGACTCGCATTGCATTCGAAACATTTAGCAGGGCGAATAATTTTTTCCCGATGTCCAAGTGCGTGGCGGTTGTGATTGGCTTTGGATAACACGACTATTTTTAAATAGCCATGGAGTCGTGCCCAAAAAGGTTTGAATTCACATTTACACGCAAATTGCTAAACGTTTAAACGAAAATTACTCACCTCTTGAGGAAGTCCGTGTATTCTGCTTGACGGATTAAACCAGTGCGCATCATGATGGTCTGGAAACATTGTCGCTCTATGGCCCATAGTTTGCACTCTGTTATAGCCGTAATAGTTGCTGTCCGCTGGCAATTGTATAGTATTGCCAATTCTCCAAGTACCTTCGCTCCGGACAGCGTCGACAAATATTTACCTTCACGGGAGACCTCGACACGTCCCTCTGTAAATAAAAAAAAACAAAGAAAATATGTATAAAGAGATAAAGAATTACCACAATTAGTCATGCACAGCTACATCTGTATGTACATAAGCGGCAGAAGCCATAGCGTAATAATGCTCCGGCTTCCAACATAGTAAGAGCATACATAGTAGGTACATAGGTAAGAGGAGTAAAAATGTTTACTTCACCATCATAGCCAAATGTCAAAGTTTGTGTATACCCAGAGAAAAAACGTCAAAAACCTGTGTGATTTCACTTGAAACAAGTTTCTATTCCGTGACGTTTGACGCCCGGTGATGGATCTCTTCTCCGACTCCGCGCGAATGGGGCACAAAAAACCACAAGCAATGCGGTTGTACATTCCTCTGCAGAGTACAGCATCAGCAACAACAATGCACACGTCATTGCATCGTGTATCTATCTATCTGACTGTGTGATGTCTCATTTCAAATGCCACAAACTGCGAGTAGAACGCAAAATTTCTCCCCTAATTAGAGTCATAAGCTTGTAGCGAGATCATTGTATGATTGTGAGGCTTCTCGTACGATGTGTTTTAACTAATGAAAACCATTAAAACTAATTTCCACTCAGCGTGGCATCGAAATGAAGATAAGACCCTAAACTATGGAGCATTGTTAAGCCGTCTATAGAGGTCGCTCGTAGTTTTTTTTTTTGTTCACACACAAAGTCGTTGGTTGGTGCTGTTTATTTTTTTTTGCTTTCGTGAGTGAAGAAAATGAAGACCACTGTGCATCAAATGGGGACGCTCCAATTTGAGTGTCTTAATTGGAATTGTGAAATATGAACTCTTTCGAAAACATAACTCACGAATGTTCACAAGCAATTATGACATTGATACCGACAAAAATGAGGGAATGCTTAGCGACTTTTTTTTTGTCGAGAAATAAGGTTTTGATTTTCAATTTCTAAAGTAAGTGGGTGTTGCAAGAACTGTATTCTGGCCAAGATAACAAAATAAAGTGTGGAGGAGCTTCCAAGGAAATATTAATTTTGATAATTGCAATCATATATGTTGGCAAATAGATCAGTTGTCACCACATCAGACAGTATCTATAACGTTGCTACCACAAAGTGTATTGTTGACATGTCGCAAGATACATTTTATTCAAAATAAATGAAGATAGATTATTAATTTTATATGCTGACACTTTTGTCCTTACAAAAATATTAAAGTGTGACGACAATATTCAACAAAGATTCATAGTGATCATTGTGGATAAAGATGTAATCTTTGATTTATGTTCGAGCAGAAATGCATGTGCAATGCTAAGGCAAACACCTAAAGATAAAAAATAATTTATGTAAATTTTTACAACAACAAAATTTAAATGAATTTTCATGGCCCAATAACTTAATGGCGTTCATTCTTCTTTCACAAGATACGATTTTTCATTACTATGAATGAGTTCTCATGTCGTTTACAAGATTAAATCGTGACACTGATACATTATTTAAGATTAAATTTCAATGCACATAATTAGCATTCGCACAGCACAACTCTGCACTTAAGATGGAAGATAGATAGATATCATAATTATGTATGTGAGGAAAGGTGGCAGATAAATATTTTGAAACATTATATACCGCACAGAAAGTGAATTATTGCCAACTGATTAAATAAGGTTTTACTTTAAGGGGTTACATGGATTTATTCTGGAAAAAAAAGTTATATTTTCAAAAAAAAATTTTATATAAAAAATAAAATATTTTATTCAAACTTTTAACTGTCTTAAGGATAAACATTTGAAAAAGAATTTCTGAAATTTTCGAAAGAAAATATTCAAATAGAATTTGGAATAAGGGAAAAAAAAGAATTTTTTTGGATTTTTGGCGGACAAAAAAATGCTAATTTTGGTAAAATTTGCTCAACATTTCTGATTAAAAAAAATCCTTCATCAAGATCGGTTGAGTGGTTTTCGAAAACTTTTGACAACCGACTTTTAAAACACAGTTTCGAGAAAAACGCGTTTAAAGTTTGTATAACCTCAAATAAACCTCCTGATTCAATTGAGCACCTTCCCAAGGCTGTATCTCTGAAACTTTTATTCGGAATGACTTGAAAATTTAGGATAATATTCTTGAGATATTGTAGAAATTAATAAGAAAATAAAATTCGATTTTTTGAAGCTGTTAAACCTACGTAACCCCTTAAAAGAAGCATGTTTTTTTTCTTGGACTAGGGCGTTCGCACTTTTTCAGCACCGTTTGATGGTTAGTAAAAGCCTTGTATTATAGCACACTTGTTTATTTGCTGTATTCAAAAGCTTAACCTCATTCATTGTTTAGGGCGTATTAGCATTGACCCCATATGCATCTACAGATATTTTGTAATAACGATCCATATTGAAGGCATCTCATAAAGGAGGTAAATGACGGAGTCACCTTTAAATAATGGCAAAGACGCTAAAATACGATCTCTTGCCTGTAATGAGGAACTAAATCTACTTCCATCTTCCAGAGAAGACTTCCCAGATTTTTCGGATCTTCCTTATAAAAAAATGTAGTTGCTGTTTTAAAATTTACTTCGGTTTTTTCTCGTCTGTTTCGTCTCGTCTGTTTTTTCATAAATTCTACTCCACACATTTTTTTAGAAGTGGGAAAGAGACATTGTTGCTGATGTAGTTTAATAACTTAAGCAACACTCCTCTAACTGATCCATAAAAAAGTAGAATTCAAGATTTACCAAGTTCGATTGAAATGCTTTCTCTCATGAATTTGTATCATGTTAAAAAATTTCATTCCTCCGCTAACCGGCAATCAGTTATTTAAGTAACTGTCAAAAGCCGTATTCCTCGATGTTTTCGCACAGATTATTTTCCTGACTGAACTAAAGAAAGTAAACAACTATACCAATACTTTGCAATGAATAGTTTTTCTTTGAATCGTGTCACCTGAGTGCAATAACTACTAGATACCGCAACATGTGCTATGATAACTCGTAATTACGTTGACGATTTTTTAACAGTGGAAACAAATCATTGTGCCTAAGTGACATGCCATTAGGCGTTAGAAATTGAAGGCTATAACTAATCAATTCGATAAGTAAGTTGTCGAACCTATTTTTATACCTAAATTGTTTGAGCCAATATTTTATTTACTTTTATATTTCTTATAGTTGGCTCACACTGAAATCGTTTTGGATCAATCTTATTGCAAAGTAATACAAAGCACGGTGGTCTTTAATGTCTGTAAGGTGTATGAAAAACGGCAGCATTCATATTGAACTGCTAAGGAGAGAATCTTAACGTCCGAACATTTGCTCAGTTAATGGGCATTTCTGGCAAAAGAGTACGGCAGTTAAATTCTTCTAGGAGTAGAATGGAGCTGGATATCATGATTCAGAACTTTTCGAAATACTGATGAAAAAACGACAGGCAAGGACATTGCAACGATGAGAGTTTAAGATAGTCAAGCGATTTCGTAATGTCTCGATGGTACAATAAGTTTGATCTCACGTTTTGGAGTCCTGTCGAGTGACCGATAGTTTGGTCATACAAGTCATCCAAAAAGGCTTGTGCTGCCCGGATCCTATTAGATTCTAGTACGGCTTACACTTGTCGGTGACAACCGAATACGCTCGTGCCGAATCGAATAGAAAAAGTATGAAGCATTACTTGAACTGATTTTAAGATCTCGAATGTAATTGCTACGGTTGAGAGAAGTTCATAAGGGCACATTTTTGAAATTCCTTTATAAGGAGATTACAAAATACACCCGAATAAGTCGTACACTTCATAGTGTCTTTGGCCTGACAAACACGTTTGTAACGACAAAGGAGCATTGAAGGGCTCTCAGGCACTGCTTGATTTACACTACACCCTACACCATTGATTGAATTTGTAAGAAAGACGAATGCATGCAGACTCTTAAAGCGAATACTTTATTTAAAATTTCTTAGATACAAAACTTCACCATGAGGAATCAATTACCATATGAACAGTAATTTGCCGAACTTTGTATCAGTCGAAAATTAAACAAAGTTTCCATTAGCATCAGTGTTGTAATAATTGTCAAACCCATAAAATAATACCAAGAAAGCTGTATCTACCTACTCCGCCTAATAAACACAATTCCAACATTTTTGGTCAAGTCTATAGTTTTGGTGTTATTTATTGCGATGACTTAATCACCTTTTTTGTTAATTTCATTAAAGTTTTGGGAGAAAACAAAATGCCACATGCAATACAGGTCTCGCATCCGCCACCGGCATGATAAAATCAATTTGAAGCCAAAACTTCAAATTTTAATCACGAGCTTTTGCTAAATCAAAACGCGTCGCATCATCCAAAAACGAAAAAAAAAATACCAAAACAACAACTCGTTTGGCATTTAATTGTTTTGTTTGTTTTTATTGCCACTTTCCGAAAATAATGACAGTTGCTATTGGGAATTATTTTTCTTTTGATTTTTCCAATCATTGCACCAATCTCCGTTACCACATAGTTAGGTGCCCCTGTTGCAATTATGTTTTAATTACATTGCGAGTTCATCGTATTTCGTAGTCGGTTCGGTACCCGTATCTTCTGATTTATGTTCCAAAGATGTTGACATTTAAATGCCACGAAGATTACTCTATGGGCGCATTCGAGAAATTCCAGTATTGTATCTGTGTCCAACACATGCAAATTCTGCAACAGAGCTTAAATATCAATTAAACATGTTTGCGCTATGAAACGATAGCCAAAAATAAATTTATACATTCTGCGAGCAAACGCGCGCGCACAATGAAAAGTAAGAGTTAAATTAGAAGTCGTTTGGAGACAAACGGAAAGAAACGAACTATCTACAGCGCAGCAGCTGTGTGCAAATTAATATTTGTGTGGCGCTGTGGCGGCCTGTCCCACATTCGAATCGCAAACGAGAGCCAAGGGAATGAAAGTTAACTATTTCTGGAGTTTACGACAAGGCAATGTTTACGTTTGTACTAGCCGAGACGTTACGTACCGTTTGTGGGAGCGGGTGTGAAACATTTCGTGCAGCCATAAAAAACCAACACAAATTTCGGAAGAAATGTCATGAGATATGAAAAGAGAATAAATTATACCGGTTTTAGATTCAGATTGCTGAATAACTTGAATCGCAATTGGCATTTTTTGTTGCAATACAGCACTGTTAGATGATGTCATGGGCAGCAAATTGAAGCCCACAAACTAGATGTTGCTACTTACCATCGTCGTCTCGATAATCATCGGTTTGGATGGTCTCTATGTCCTGGTCTTTTAGCAAATTTCCGGTCCTTCGCTTTCGCGCATACGTGTGGATAGGGACGATTAATCGCGGCCTGGGTATACTGAACTGATCGTCTGAGTTATGGGTGCTGTTTGACGACGAACTTCCGGGTTGACGACGAGAGCGACGATTTTCACGAAGAGTTAGCGCGCCGAATGAACTTTCCGTCTGCGATTGTAGTGATAGATCGTTTAGGTTTGTGGTCGAAGCAGTGAGTCGTGCTCTGCTGACCATTAGTTCACTTGGTTCCAGCTGTAGCTGTGACTGGGAGTGTAATTTATTGAGTTGGTTGGTGTTTGTCCTGCCAGGAGCATTTGTACGTGGAGGAGGTTTTGGCGGAGTTCTGGCAGATATTTGTTCATGGACGTCTGTTTGGAGAGTCACGTTTCCAACTCGAGCGCTCTTCGTTCGCAGTATAGATCGAGGCTTCACCACTGGAGGGTGGTGTCTCTGGGCAGCTTGTGGAGAACTCTCCTTTACGGCAGTATGGGTTGATTCATATTTTCCGTTAGTACTAATTTTAGTATCACAGTTTCGAATGGGTGGAGGTGGTGGCATTACCTTTTGACGGACAGGCTGTGTTGCGATCACACTTTCATGCGCATTTTCCATCGGATGATAGTTTGTCTTGATCGGTTGCCGATTTTCAGTCTTCCACATTTTCCTTAGATCTTTGATATCTAAGGTGCTGCATGCAGAAGATGTCTTTGGAGAGTAAACCACTGTGTGGGATCTCCGTAACCCCTTAAAAGAGGGTGGTGGTGGTACCGGAGTATCAAAGTTCTCCGAGACAGGTATCAGCTGCCTTGGGCGTTGACGTTTTTCCGTGGGATCCACCACATAATGATTACCCACATTCTCTCTTTGTATTTGATTGCTAGAGGGGGGGATAGCCTTCTTTGCAGCTAAGCTTTCATTAGCTTCAATAAGTTCATCCCAACCAGGGTATTGTTTACGTGGCTTTCGTCGTAATGTCGACGGCTTGTAACCGTTAAGATCTTTGATAGCCTTAACGATTCCGTCATCCTTCTTCTGTTGCTCCAGAGCTCGAATTTGCTCTAAGGTCATTTGGTATTTGCTCAAAACTGAAACTCCATCACTCAGGTAGCCCTTACCCGCTGGCTGTAGTGGTTCAGCATTTACAGTATTGATACTCTCATGCGCTTGCAACCAGTTTGCTTCATACAAAATGCCCATTGCATTGGACTGATCCAGTGAGAGACTGGCGTCCACTGCTTTTCCTGGATACCGTTTGATCCGCATTGTTCCAAACGTCCAATTACTCACCCAAATAGCACGTTAGAGCTGCAATCAAAAGTTAAATGTTTGTTAAAAAAAATCTTTACCTACATCAGCGGCGCTGTCTTACATGTATGTCTGTGGGCTTCTTTTGACCGAAATATAAAAACAACTACTTTAAGCAAAAAGAGAATGAAATTTGTTTTACACGCATTTTGGAACGGAACGGTTAACTGGTATCCATTTACGAACGTGCATAATACAAGTTCTTTGGAAAAAAACTCGGTTATCATTGGACCGTGGAGCGGTGGATCATGTTGCAGCCGCAAAGAATAATACTTCACATCAACTCCGCTCCGACACACCGAATTTTATTTCACCATAGAAGAAGTACTCATTGTTGTTGCCTGATGAGTGAGATTATTCAGGGAGGTCAGCTTTGACAATGATAATAGCTTCGGTATTCATACTACACAAAACCCTACCTAAGCGTCTGCTGTATTCTTCGCTTGCTAAAGGTAATGCATGAGTAATGTTGCTGGGTTTGTTATTTTTTCTTTGCGCAAGTGAAATGCTAAGACAACCTTCACACGCAATCCAATTGCGAACGTGCTCTCATTGCGTATTGTGTAACCGCTTAGTGATAATGATAACCATTGGACAACGCTCGACGCTTTGAATGGCGGGCGTATAAAAACAAATGAAATACGAATAATGTGTGAAGAGCGGCGCAATGTATATGATAAGGGAAATGCCTAGACCAGCAGGTATATTAAAACAGATTGGTTAATTTTTACACTGAATAAGTGGTGTCTCAGAGGCCAATGGACGCGTACAAGTTCACGTATTTATATTTTTATTAATACGTGTGTTAATGTTCGGGTAAGAAGTGCACTAAAACAAGTGTTTTTAATAAGCTTGTTGTTTTCTCTTTCCAAATTGATGCAAATTTAAAATTGGCGATAAAATAATTGCTATTTTGTTGATTACAAGTTGTACATGGCAATGTTAACCTATGCTAAATACGCATACCTCGAAAGGGGGTCCCTTACCTCTTCCCCGGAATGTAAGCTGTAGACATGCCTAGAATGGGAGAACTGTTTATTAATCTCAAATGGGGTGGCGTTGGTCAGGAGAACACCCTATATTGGATAAACCTCTTAAACATTTCATAAATATGCTGACAAACTATATAGATCGCTTTCGTTTGGGGGTTAAACCAACCTGTCCCTAATACCTAATCCTTGACACTAAGTTACAAACTTCATCTTTTTTACAAAGCTAATAATGCAGTCCTTATTTTGGAAAGACAGCTTAGATCGAAACCTTACCTACAAGGGCGAGATCAGAAAGCTGCTGTACTACTCTGAGGGTTTTCATACTCGCTATATATTTCAGTATGAACTGAGGACTTTAAACATTTGCTCGGCAGCACTAAAAATTCGGATTCACCTAATAGCCCTCGAAATCTTTAGTAGGTAATGAAGATGTTTGGCCACTCCGGTATTCTAAATACATTAAGCTCTTCAGTCCCAAGGTATCGTAAGTACATGTAAATTCTTTTTCTCGATATCATTGCATCGACATCCAAATGGCACAAATTCTTATATTAAAAGCTTATTCTCAGATCGGGACTGAAGATCTCAGATCGGGACTGGTTAAGAATCCCAGCTAAAGCTTAAACCAATTTTCAAGACACCATTCCCTCGAGACTATTTTTGGAGAAAGACGTTTTCCTGAAAGAGGAGTCAATAAATTTACAAAATTCTAATGAAGACGTTTTCTAAGCCACATCTAAATATTCATTTCGGTTTCTCATTTGTGGTTTCATACGGAAGTTTGGCGAAAAAAGAAATCTTATCGTTGCTGAAGAGAAATGTAATACCCACGGGGATATTCTCATTGACAAGCAGCGATAAATGGGTTGAAATTAGTCTCTTTAAGCTCTACAGTTAGCAATATTTCAGGGAACTTAAAGGCTGATGTGTGGGCAGGCTTTAGGCCGAGTGAAACTATCGTGTACAACAAATGATTAGAAAACTACTCTATTAGTGAGCCTTATTCCATAATGATCTTGTCGATTTGCCGAACATTGAAATTGACTGAGGAGACTCCAATTGATTCAACAACTAGGGTGGAAACTCTCTAAGATTCACGTTGTATCAGAATGCTCAATACTAACCTAACCTAAGTGTCTTCCTTAGTTATAAAGAGAATAAAACAACTTGTATTTTCTGCAATTTTCATCCCCAGTCCAACAATCAAAGTTTGTATTATTTTTTTTATTTTAGGCAAAATCTTATAAAATTTCGGAAGCATCTCAAAATTTCACTCGAAACTAATGTCATAATATATATCTACCTCATACATTTATACTTGAACAAGGTTATGACATGCAAAGGGTCAAGTGCGTTGCGTTCAGTCTAGCAGTGCCACTTAATTTTATCGTCGTTACAAGTGCCTTACGGAGACAACTTAAAAACAAAGACTTGAAGACCACTGATCTTCGTGGAACAATTTTTTTTGAGTTATATTATTACCTTCACTTTGTAAGGCATGCATGTTTACGTGACTAATTCCATGCATTGTACTTAGCTTATTTAATAACATGTTAAGCTTCAATTCAAAGATGACACAGTTAATGACGTTATTACTTGTTTATTCTCTTTAACGTGGACCTTATGTCGGAAGTAAAAACAGAACAAAGATTTTGCATAACATTTTAACGACGATTAGCAGCAGAGATCTTTTATAGTTATCAAGGTCGTCATGGTAATTAAAATTCGACCGAAACTCAGGGCTAAAATAAGCAATGGGACACCAAGAATTGAATCAGCAGGCGATAACGTCGCACACTTTAAACACCTGATCGGTACAAGGTTAGACAAAAATTCGAAAGCAACATTTTTACTTAAATGTGTTTGTTTTAGCTGTAATAAGTACATAATAAGTAAATAATAGTTTTGTTGCCATAATCGCATTATACAGATAGTTATTTCCTATGCAAGAACGAGCACAGCTCCTATAGCATATTATGTTCACCCGAACGTAATACAATCCAGGAATTATTTTGTTAAGCGAAAGTGATTAAAGTAAATTTTTCACACACAAAATTATATGTTGAAACAGTGCACATACTAACAAGTTATAATAATTATGTATTCATTAATAACCCAATTTAATAGTCACGGTATCGTTTATATTTAGAAGAAAACGATGAACATGGACACAACCTTAATTGTGCCGCTGTTTCCAACCTGCCCAAATCTTTACTATAATAAGCAATGAATTACTATTTCCCGGGGTAAATCATTAACGATACAATCCCCCTGCAGTAGAGGAAAAACAAAAGTTAAGATACTGCCTTAACATAGTTTTTTTGAAATGTGTATAATTAAAATTAATTAGGAAGGTACCCATTAATTATTAATCAAAATTTCATATGAAGAAATCAAATTATGAGTTATTTGTTGTTCTTGCGTTAAAAAATATAAACATGTTTACAAAACGCAGGCTTGTTTTTTTTTAAAAAGAGACATGATATGGTGGCGGATTTTAGCAGTAGAAAATCTACCTGAGGAACCATTTATTTTTAACCAAAATATTGTGTAGTACTTCCGACACGTTGTAAGAAAGTACAGGGCTATATTTAGAAACGTAAACAAATTGTTAATTTGCATCTCGAGTGCAATGCATTCTTGGTTGCTGAACTGAACTAGATGATGCAATATTAGCTTTAAAATATGTGGGTATAGTATTGCGAAGTTCCGCGAACTATTTGCAGGTCAATCTTTCGTAATCAAAATATTTATAATTCTGAGAAGTGTTATCACCTCAATACAAAAAAAGTAAAGCTCAAAAATAATTCTAAGTTCCTAGAATAAGTATACGTGTGAAGTTTACACAGATTTTTGAGAAAAAAAAACAAAACATCTGAGAAAGTTTCTCTAATACAAACTTTTTGACAAGACAAGTAATTTCTAACAAACGGACATGAAGTACTCCACCAAAACATTGAAATTTTTAAATTAAATTGGTTGAGTCTTGAAAATATATATGCAGATATTTTTGAAGGTTGTATATGCTTTAGAATGAATGCGAATTTGATTTCCATAGATCTACATCCATCACTAATCAAGTATAGTCTCTTTAAGTTACGCGATGCAAACCTATCGCCATATCTATGTCTTCTTGCGATTTTGGCTGCCCACAGCATGTTTCGTATTTCAGAGTTGTAAAATACTACAGTCGACCGAATACAACAATTTTGGAACGAACTGAAGTGTTTGTTTAGAACTTCCAAATAGGCTGCTAAAAAAATATTAGGCGTAAGCGGCCCAAAGCCTGGCTTCTCCAACCATTATGTGTGCGAAGATATATTCTTTGTCACGAATGAAAGCGACCTACAGTTTATTGCCAAATCCGAACGACAGTTAGTTTTTGAGAAGCTTCTAATGTCAGTTTTTACTCTTGGTTATTTGTCAGACGTTCGCAAGAGGTGGGGCTGTGAATAAAAACTTTCAGGTGGAACAGGTCGGGATTTGAACCAGTGCCCTCTCGCTTAGTGGTCCAACGCACTTGAACACTAAACCACTGCACCAACATTGCTATTTCAATATTGAAGTCAAAAAACTGATTTGAAAAAATAATTTACTTTTGCATTCGTTTACAACTCTGGGGTATTTTACTCGGTTGTGTATGTATTTATCTATTATTTAAAGCAAATCTTTTCTCTACCAAACTAAGTTTAAAAACAGAGAAAAGATTTCAGCACTAAAGTCGGCATTGGCTTAGATAGTTTTTACTTCAAGCTGAACTCTTAAAAAATATTTAAGCAGTATAGTGACTTTTGGGACATTTTAATTAACACCAACGATTTTAATGAAAAATAATGATTTTTGAAACCTCTCAACGATCAAGATCCTCCAAGAAGCAGCAAAAATTACAATAAATCTTTTATGAATAAATTGATATTTTAACGAACATATTGACGCTACCACCTCAAAGTCAAGGTTTTGACTATTTTTGCTACGCAAACCAAGCATACGGCCACCAATATGTTGTAGAGTTTACAAATGGAAATGTTTGTTTTTTTAGGGCGTATTTCAACTACTACACTCGATAACACCAACATATGTCAATCATGTTAAATTGGGTCTTCGGGAGATGCCGATGCGGATAAGTTAGTTATATCTAGAGTTGAAAACAATAGTCAGAAAGGCTTCCTAAATCTGCCGTTTGACGCTGACAACAGCCAATCAAAGACTTGTCTAATTTACATAGCATTGTTCTTTTCTTAACACAAACGATTTAAATATTGGAAATAAAGACTATATGAAATTATCAAGCTTTCCTAAAAATGCCCATTCATCTCCATCAAGAGTTATTTTACAAGCTCTATTAAACTAAACTAAATTAGTTAAATTTTCAAGATACCCCAATTTCGAGACTGTAGCTTATATAATCCTTATAAAGTGAATGTACAGTAATTTTTCCAATTTTGGCAAAAATGGACTGGCCCTGTTCTTCGAAAGGGAACTTTAGAAAAAATAAAGAAA
Organism: Ferdinandea cuprea; assembly: GCA_963576555.1. Taxonomy (NCBI): domain Eukaryota; kingdom Metazoa; phylum Arthropoda; class Insecta; order Diptera; family Syrphidae; genus Ferdinandea; species Ferdinandea cuprea. The sequence goes on from OY754958.1 coordinate 1,458,859, forward strand.
TACAAATAACAAAAAATAACTATCATTTCAATGAGTAAATAGAACTTATATCGAGGTCGACGCCATTCGAGTAATTGCATATCCATCACTGCCCACGAAAATGTATTGGTCGGCTTAGGCAGTAGATGATTACAGAGTAAATTTTTTAAAATACGGGTTTTATATAAATCATTTTTCAATACTTGTCATAGTTGTTTAATTTCTCTTAATATAGTTTTAAAATGTGGGCCGATATCGGTTAAATTTAAATTTCCAAGACTATAAGGTAAGGTCCAAAGGCACGTTGCGTACATGGTAGCAGGAACTAATTGAACCACTTTTATCAAGGCAAACACGAAAGATTAACACATAGAATTGTTGCAAGAACTACTCTTAACTCTTTCACTTTCCATTTGAAACGAGCTGATTGAAGCCTAAGATTCTTGCAATAAACTGATCTCAGGTCTTCTCTTTTCACTTTCACCTTCCATCTCAAACGAGTACATACACGTGACGAATAAATGTTAATGTTAAAGTATGTATTTGCAATTCCCACTTGTGTAACATTAGAATTGTGCGGCGAGCTTTAAGCAAATAAACAATTCCTACGATTGGTGCTAGGCACAAAGCCAAACAATAACAACAAATTACAGTACAGACGAACCCTGAAAAATATACAAAGTATAAGTGCAAAACTTCCTAAGAGTGGATACCAAATTACCATACTGAGTGTCCAATTCTGCAAAAATGTTTACGTAACCAATCCCGCTTACGTGAACCGCAAAAAACTCAAGTGTGTCGAAAAAGTGCTTTATTTAAAAATGCCCAAGTAACTTTTGTCTACTTAAGTACAATTGGTTTGTTTTGTTTGTTTTTTTTTTTTTTTTTTTGCTATTTCTATTTAGGGAAAGGTAATTGTTTTGATTTTATTGTTTATTGTAACCTTTTACTTAATTTTCGACATTTCCATATTTCCAAATTTTGCAAATCCGGTACAAGAATGAGATCAAATTTGCTTAATTTAAACACCCATATTTTAGACGTGTTCTACTGTACCAGTTTTTATGCGAATTTGTGTTTTATTTATCACCGAATATGAAACACTCTTAAAATCACGGCTTGTAGCAGGAAACGTGAATTTGAATTACAGCCCACGAGCAAAATTCAATTGAAAGCAACCGAAAGCATCATCAGCCATCAGCTGATTCACCCACGTTCAATTGGGGTTATTGAACATTTAGAGGACGTGTCGTCGCTAAGTGAGTTTGCCCTATGATCGAATTATGTACTCGCATCCCAAAGTCCACCTTTTGCATCTCACCTGATTACCATTTTGATAATAAATACAAGTTTTTTGTTTCTCTTTTAATTCTAGTCGAGGTTTGCGTCTGATGGTGTCTCTGGTGTGCGATCGAAACCTGCTGACCTTGTGATCGAATCGCATTTTATGCAAAATTAAAACTCAAACTAACAAATCAACTAGTGACTTTTTAGTGTGGTCGTAACGGGCTACAAATATACCTTTCTCTTTTGTACCGCGCCTGCCCTATGGCATTTGCTTCTTTATTGGTGTATTTGTGTAACTGAAACGGCTTTGTTTCCAGACTGTGTAAAGCTGTTTGTTCGGTTGCAACATATTACTTTGCTTCTGCTAGACCTGCTTTTTGAGAACCTGAACCAACCACTAACAGACATAAGAACACTTCATGGGTCGTTCAGGTTACTATAAGTTGAAACGCAAGAAACATTATGTACACTCAACCGGCCAGTAATTAGACTCATACTTGATTTTCTCACACGAACTGTATTTGTGGTACGAAAACTTAAGGCCAACCTTAATACGCAAAGCGGATCTTCGTGCGGTTTTACAAAGCGCCGGCACACATACCGAATATATTTACGTATGTTCGCTCACCAAAAGTTGCATAATAGATTTTTAAGGCCAATTCAGATTGAGAGTGGGTAATTGTGCTGGATAAAATTAGTTCCGTAGATTGTTGAAATATTTTTTCACCATGAGTGAATCTGATGAGTACCTAGATAAATGAATGCCGGTAGTCACTATGTCGATCATCGAAATCTACTTTGGGAAGGAACATCGACTTTGTGTTGATTTTAATTTGGTTTTAATTAAACTTAAATTTTAATCGATTGTATTCAAACAAAGTCATGAATATACAGTGCCGCAAAATACTATAGCACCAAATCATTTATTCTACTTAATATTGTGACCAAACGTATTTACATAAGGTTGTTTTAGTAGAGTAGTCAACACCATTAGATCGAAATTCCTGAAGTTACGAAGAAAAACTATGGTATTGCAGCAGGGTCTACATTCACCCCAAACACAAGTTCTATCTAAGTTCTATAAGGACTTCGTGGTATCATTATCTAAAATGCTATACATTTTTAACAAAAAAATAGTATAAAAAATAGAAAAGGAAAAACCTAATTGTTATATTTTCGTTTAGAGATCAAAACCGTTTTGTTTGTATCTGGCTGAATATAAAAATATAATGAGTTGGTCTTATTGCATCATCCGACACTGTACCTATGTTGTTTTTTTTTTATTTTTTTAGATATCTCTATTATAAGGTAAAGAACAATAAGCTCTTAAAGACTGCTGTTTAATTATAAGACTTATATTTTTACTTAAATACATTATAATTCGGCCACTTATATTCAAGCACAATACTAAGTATCATTTTAATCAGAGGTACGATTAACAATAGAATTAAAATGAATGCAATGACAAACTGAGATTGCAGCGATTTAGCAATGCGTTAACATTTCATTCAGGGCATTTGAAACTAAGATTGTAACTTATAAAATTGATTAAAACATATTTGTTGTATATTTTCGGTTTTATACAGAGTATTTCTTTATCAAATAGAAAAATAATTTTTTTTACCTAGGACTTTTTATCATTAAACCTGAGAAGGGAAGAGAATTTCTAAGTAAGACTGTGTTAGTACTGATCTAAAGGGCACAATATAGTTTATATGAGTAAATCAAAGCGTGCCTCCCATAATTGGGGATGTTTTCTAAAATGAATAGAATGCTGGACAGAAGGGGGAGTGGGTTGTGGAGTGTGTGTGGAGAGGGGATTTAAAACAATCCACCAAATCTACAAACCCACCATTGATGCGAATGGCGCTTAAGGTTAATTATGGGACATCTAAACCTCTTAGGAAACACACAGTCTTGAGTGTCTCTGAGCGGAAGTCAATCATTACATGTATATAATTTTTTTACTTGGGTGTAGTGTGGACGAACAAGCCTATATGGTGAGTAAAGTAGGGAGATCCTCATTTTTGCACAACAACAGGGCACCGTATAGTTTTACCGCTACAAGGTTGCGATATTTTGTGTGCATAGCGTACCTAACCGCAGGGCGTCACTATTTTATGTGAAATTAAAAAAATTGTATTTCAGTAAATTCTTTCACTTCTAAATAAGTAGAAATAAGAAATAACTTGATAGAATAGTGTTCGTGTAAACGGACGTCGTCAAAAAAACCCGCCTCAACTGTGTATTCGTAAAGCATTCACTCAAAATAGCACAGTTGTTGCATTGTCATTTGCCATACGGAGATCAGAGAAACGAGAAATGAACAAAAATTACACTTATTGTACACTTCCTCTCCTCAATACCGGTCCAACGATATGACATTCTGTATATAGGTTAAGTTTAAGTTAGGTAAAAAGGGGTTTGACGGTTTCCCGATTCACACACTTCTTTTAATTTCTCACTGCCCTTTCATCTAATGGTAGGAAAAAAACTTTGTTGATGCGTTCCCAAGTATTCAAAAACCAAGAGGGGGTTGTTAAAAGATTGATTCAATCTCCTATGCATTTCTAGTGAGATATTTTTTGTATTTATTTATTTTAACAATGTAGGATACCTATTTCGTCAATCGTGTTGCTCAATTTCAAAGTGTTTTGGACATGGAATTTGTAATTGCGTAGATAATAGCGATAGCGGAAACTTCGTGGTAGTTAACGAGTTAATCTACCTCGGGGTTAACACGAACTTTGCAAATATTGCAATGGTGAAGATTCAAAAAAAAACTTTTCCTTTTGTTTCACAAAAATAATCGTGGGTTCAAAACTCCTAAATCGAAAGACAAAGTTTACAAGCTGCCAGTTCTGCTGTATGGTCTTCATTGCTTTACGATAAGATTAAAACTAGAGCGACGAATGAACTCTTTCGACAACATTTTTTTCGAAGAATATGTGCGAGGAAGGCAACTGCTAATAAAGCGAATAAACCTCCACATACAGGTCACTGCTAATAAAGCGAATGAATTTCCACATTCGTACAGAAGTTACGCACAATATTAGGGTAGGCCATAATAATTCCCAATTCTCATATCAACGATATAGGTTTCGCTCATTTATAGCTTGGCAAAAGGTTGAAAACACTGATACTGTTAATCTATGGTCTTAATCTTGAAGTAGAAATCAAGTGCAAATAAACTTAATGAAGAGATAAATTAATTTGATTGTCGCTAGCTATTAAAATGCGGAAAGGCGACACATAAAAACAATTTAATCTGCTTGCACAATTCATTTTATGATTTAATGTTTAAATGTTTGTAAATTTCCCCTAAGTATAATTCTAAACGTAGCAAAAATGTGTATACATAGCTACCTACTGGTTTTTTACTTGGGTATGCGGTGCTTTCAGTTTATTTATTCTGCGAACATTTTTCGCTAGAATAGTGCAGATTCCAAAAACTTTGTATGGGTGATATAGGTACTGGAACTAATATTAGCAAATATCTTGCTATGAATTTTTTTCGTTTTCTATAGAAATTTTCGTTAAAAAAACGCACACAAAAAATTGGGGTGACAAAAAAAATTTTTTCCTAGGTACCCAGCAGTATATATTTTTGTCAAAGTTCCTGCAACTTGTTTCATCAATTGTCAGCGGTATTCATTAGATTTCCTTAAAACACCTTTCAGACGTTGCTTAGTTAAACAACGCGTAAGTATTTACGCATCTTTGCTGAAATTCTGATTTATTTAACGATTTTCTTCTGTGTTTTAACTAAACGAGATTTGTGTCTAAACACATAAGATTTTACTACATTTTGCTTTAAAGGTGCAGTAACTCAGCTGCTTTTGGCAGATTTTTGTTTATTTACATTGATATATTTTGCGTAGCATCATGGACTCCAAAAAAATAAGGAAAAAGGTCGGAAAATTGGGATTCCACTGACAATTCCACTATAATTTTCTTATGAAATATGTTACAAATGCACAAATATATATATTATCAATTTTACGATTTGCATTGTCTCGGGTTAATTTGTTGGCTAAAGAAGTTAATTAAATCGATATCCTTCACAAAAGCCGCATTTGAAATGTAATTTTTATGTCTCTTTATACCTTTTTACAACTTTTTTATTTTAATAAAAATATAAAAATGGCATTTGCATGGCATTTGCATCGCTTAAGCAACGTTGCTTAAGTTTTATAAATAGTGTTTTGCTGGGTAAGGGCAGTTTATGTATTGCGTAAAGTTACGCTGGCCTTAAATTATGTTTTTTAAATAAGGCTGTGTGTGTTTTGCTCCAAAATAGGAAAACAGAACCCAAAAACGTTATGGGAAGGAGGAGTGGCTATGTGAAAGCATGCACTCAAGCTTTGTTCGACCTCCAAGTTTGACTTTCATACATTTTAAATTCAATCCTATACCTATAAGTAACACAAAAAGTACCTAAATACATTCCAATAAAGAATTAATAAATTTCATATCCTCATCTTAGGCAACCAGGCAACCTTCAAACGATTAAAACATTGAACCGCTTTCAGCTCCCTCTCGCACTACTTAGCTTTGTATGTTTACAAAAAGTTTAGCCTTCTTATCAGTTCGTCGGCGCAAGAGTTCAAATTTAATCAGCACGAGCAAACTAGAAGGCGCGTCAATAAAGTTGACACGGTCTACTAACTGGGGATCACCCATTTCCTTATCGGAAATGAGTGACCGATTACCGATCTAATTTTTAGACATTCATCTCAATTCACAGTAAAAATTCTCCATAAGAAATTGTACAATCCTTAATAACACCAATGACAATAGAAACATGCAACAATTGCAATTAGATACATACTAAATATAATTCAAAAGAAGCCCATACAGACAATGTCGACGAATATGTGTCTACCTGTAACAATTTACTTACACACGTTAGGCATATAACAATATCCATTTTGTATTCATAATCTAAAATGTTTCCTGATGATGCAGAGGCAGATGCAGTTGCAGATGTTTTTTTTATTTTTTTTTTTTTTTTGGGACACCTTTACACACACACCAATAAAATTTCTTTGGCTTTTGCACACTGAATTAATTTGACACTGCAAAACGACACGGAAAGAAACGTGAAAACCGGAATAACACCGAATTGTATTCGATTCGTACAGCTCAGTTCGTTGGAAAATGGAAAAGTACCTACGGACTATGACATTGCACAAACGGTTTTTAAAGAATGCACCACAATTTTACTTTCATTGGGAAATGAAAATTTGAAGCAAACAGCTTCCTTTGTCACTCCTCTTGTCGGCACTGTAAATGCGGAACAAAGAAAATCACGCATACTAGGTATGGAAAACGTAAGACAAGATGTGCACAAACAGCAATGAACCGACAGTACCTATTAAAAGTACAGTTTTTTCTCAACACAGCGGCACTGCAGCAAAAAATAAAAACACACAAAAAAAATTTTAATAAATAAACAAAAACAAATCCCGAAGAGTTTGGAGACGATGCGCATCTCATGGACGACGCAACCACACTCGACAACGTTCTTCTAGCGAATGAATGAACCACCACACTATTCATCGAAATCGAAAGCAAAATAAAATAAAATTAAATACGAATTCGAATTTCGAATAGTAATTCATTTCGCAAAAAGGAGGGATATTTTTTTTCTTTTCTCTCTTCGTTTGTTTTGATATTCACTTTTACAGGGTTACCATTTAACCATTTTTTCACAAGCGAATCAAATAATGGAAAATTTATTCGAAAAGTGACAATGTTCTCCTATAAATAAAAATGTTATTTCTGCTTCAATTTATAATTAAAATGTTATTTCTGCTTCAATTTATAATTGTTAAATTCGCGCAAGTAAAAAATATTTAAAAATAGATGTGAAGAATGGGAGAACGAAAATGTTTTCGGATGAGGTCAACAAAGGTTAACATGGTAGGTAGTTCATTATTGTCACGGAAAATTTAGGCTGCGGGTAATATTTGAGAATAATAAAATATTTTAAGACAAAAATACAATTCCTTTTTCGACGTGATGAAAAACGTAAGTGATAATTCGCCACATCTGCATAAAAGATAATTTGTGTCGTTTTGTTAGAAATTCTAGTAGGTGTTTACATTAATAACGTTACCAGCAGTGAAGAGAGACACCCAATTTCCCCTTTCGAATATCTTCCGTGGAATACCATATGGGGTTGGAGAAGTTTCCAAGTCAAGTTCGGCATTTTATAATATTCTTAACCTGAAGACCTGTGAAACCTAGAATGTTTAAGATATCACGCTGATTTAGATTTAGACATTGATATTGAAGATGTGGATGACTCGTTTGGTCTGTACTTGACTTGGAATGTTTTCCCAATGTCAGCTACCAGCTGTTAACTTACATATACCGGCCCATAGGGTCTAAGGTCTCAAACCGGCGCGCTATGATTTATTTTGACTTTTTTATATTTATTTTAAGGTTTATGATACTTTCTTTCAAAGGTATAGGAAGGTTAAAATTGACAACTGATAGGTTTTTCGAGAATTATTATACCCTATCCTAAGGGTATATTAATTTTGACACATAGTTTGTAACACCCCTTACTATTAGTCGCAGACCCCTAAAAGTGTATATATTTATGATCAGGACCAAAATCTAAGACTATTTAGCAATGTCCGTCCGTCCGTCCGTCCGTCCGTCCGTCCGTATCAACTTTTGAGGCCTTTAAAATTATGCTAGGAAGCTGAAATTTGGAACATATACTCCCTAGGGTTCCGAAATGGTAAAGTGTTAAAATTTTCAAAATACGCCCACTGCCACGCCCACAATTTAGAAAAAACCGTTTTAAGGCTTAAGTTAGAGAGATAAAGTTGTACAACCTTCACAAGATATGTAGATACTGCCCACCTTTATTAATTTGTCATATAAAGTTTTTTGCCACGCCTACTTTTTGTGGGCGTTTTTCACTAAAATGCTGTTTTCTTCGAAAATTTTCATAGAAATCGAAAAAAAATGTTTAACAATATAATATGCCAATATTTTTCTCAATATATCGCCCATACAAAGTTTTTGGCCACGCCCACTTTTTGGGGGCGTTTTTTGAAAAAAAAAAAAAATGTCTATAAATTTCATAGAATGAAATAAAATGCTATCCATCATCTTCCTAATGCTTTTTTTCTTTGGGGTACATAGGGATAAGGATAGGGCATCATACTGTTCGCCCCAAGCGGACTGTAGCCTTTCCTTATGTTTTTTTTTATAATTTACGCACACTATAGAGACTTTGGATACCCTTATATCATTAGTGGCACAGAGTGGGCATTAAGGAAATATGAAGGATAGAGAAAGGGAGATACCAATGCACGTTGGTTTTAAATGTTTGTAAACTATAATGTGAAGGCAAAACTGAGCATTCCACATTCGCGATGTCTCTATCGCCAATCTTTTTACGAAAGCTATAAAAGATCCATAGAGAAACTCTGGCAAAGCATAACGGGTTTTGGAGGCGCCAGACTAGCAAAGACGGGTAATGGTATATAAATGCAAACATTTGTATCCTATTATTGCTTCTATAGCAGCTGTGGGACAAATCCGAAAATACCTAGACATGTTAGACAGTGGACACTTTTGAGAATTTATATGGCCCTCTTTTGCATAGTGAACCATATTTTGAAGCATATCATATGATGAGTCTGGCAATAATTGTGTAAGCTCAGTGAGTGAACTTCGGAGTTATCCTCCATTTAAAGCCTTCTCTCGGGTAGGTGCAGTGATAGAAGGAACGTTATGATTCATTATTCTTGATCGGAAAAATTCCAAATGGAAAAAAAAATGTATCCTCTCTATACAAGTAAAAAAAATTACTGCATCATCTTTGTCAGAAAGTTTGCTCAGAGTTGATAGACGTCAGTTAGCACGTACAAATAAAATTAAGAGTCCCTAACATTTGCGGCAAAACGAAAACTTCACACGCAAAGTAAGTAGTTGACCGCTAGGCTAGGCTTTAGGCCGTGCGTAAACTGCTTATTTTTAAAGTATAGGTACCAGGCCTAACTGGTTAACATTGTCATCAGTAATAATAATCATTAAGTTTAATATAAATAAAAATTATACATATTTAAGTCCATAAATTAATTTCCACATAACTAAATTTGTATAGCTGTTGAACTGTTATTGTTTCTTAAGCAAGTTTGTACATTAAAAAGACACAATTAAATAGCAGTGCAGTTGTTGGAATATTTCCGCGATTTTGTACACCCACCCAACAAAATGTTGGTCGTAATTGTAAAATAGAAAGAAGTTACCGATTTAAAAACTAATCAAAAATTAATCTCGTCGGTCTGACTGACCATGCGGAGTAACGGAAGGCTAAAATTAATCCAGAAGTGGAAAATTATTTTAAGATATCAATTTTTTTTTCAATATGCAATCGTATTCACACCGGTCAAGTTCATGGACATCTGTACGTTTAAGCAACACACAGGTCAGCGTACATGCAGATTAAATTTCAATGCATGTATATATGTAAGTATATAAATATTTGTATTTGTACATTATGTATATAAAATTATGTAAAAAACACATTACTATGTACGAAACGAAGGAATGACTCAGTCAACAAAATAATTTTGGATGAACTCCAGGCATACAAATACGAAAACACATTCAATCCAATATCAAGTTACACACAGTCCGGTTTGCCAAGATCGCCCCCGGAACAACTTTAAAACTCGTGCAATTTTGCAGTCATCACACCGGCCACAGTAGACGCTCACTTTTCATTTCACTATGAGAAGATATTTTTTATGAGGACATGAACCACACGTCGGATTTCATGCGCAAGAATTCACTATAGAGCAGGTACAATACCCCGTAGCCGTAAAAACTTTTACTCTTTATCTTTAACCAATAATTCAATATAGCTACTTGCCTATACAATTCGGCGGTAAATATAGAATATCCCATCTTGTGCACTCTTGAAACTAGTTAGTTAGTTGTTTTATCAGGAAATGTCATGTGGAAGAACAAGACGCTCTATTGAATGCATAAACACATTCAATAACCTTTTCTGTAGTCAAACAATCAAAGTACGTACACATTTCTATACATAATAATATGTAAATAATATAATCCCATTAACACACATACTAATTAAAAAAAACTGAATTAAACTGTGCAATATTTTGCCAATTTACTTTGCTAAACGTTCTTGCCTGGTACAATTTCGAAGGCTAATTATCATAAGGAGTGTCATCATGGCCGGTTATTCATTGTTTTTATTCGCCGGCTAAATGTTTGACGAGTTACTTCTTTTTTTGGCACCAATAAGAAAATATGAAACTAAATGCACTGGAGAAAACCTTTCCATTGCATATTTTTAGGGTGACAGATATAGGGGAACTGTGTGTTTAGTAGAGAAAAGTATGACATACCTTTAGGAATATATAAGAATGATACAAAAATACATTATTATACCCTATCCTAAGGGTATATTAATTTTGACACATAGTTTGTAACACCCCTTAAAATTCGCCGTAGACCCATAAAACTATATATATTTATGATAAGGACAAAATCCTAAGACTATCTAGCAATGTCCGTCCGTACGCAATTTTTAGGCCTTTAAAATTAAGCTAGGAAGTTGAAATTTGGACCACATATTCCCTAGGGCTCCGAAATGGTTAAGTGTAAAATTTTTTTGAATACGCCCACTGCCACGCCCACAATTTAGAAAAAACCGTTTTAAAGCTAAAGTTAGAGAGATAGAGTGTTACAACCTTCACAAGATATGTAGGCACTGCACTCCTTTATAAGTTTGTAATATACATTTTTGTCCACGCCTACTTTTTGTGGGCGTTTTTTACTAAAATGCTGTTTTCTTCGAAAATTTTCACAGAAAGCGAAAAAAAATGTTTAAAAAAATATTTACCCAATATTAAAATAAATAAAATGCTATCCATCATTTTCTTGATGCTTTTTTCTTTGGGGCATATAGGGATATGGATAGGGTATCATACTGTTCGCCTCAAGCGGACTGTAGCCTTTCCTTATGTTTTTCAATTTGCAGTTAAAGTGAACATTGTTCCTTATTCAGTTTGTTGTTGATCCTAATCTACAAAGTGCACCAAAAGTACTTTAGGGGAAAAACGCATCACTGATGCCACAATCTGATGAAAAGAAAAACACAATGCTTTAAAGTAACTTAAACTACATTATAGACAATTTCAATAGGTCTGATGTTTAATTAAAGATATATCGATTTTTTGTGCTTATACCTAATTATGTAAGTAGTAAAATTGATAATTTTTTTTTTTGAAAAAATTCTTAGATATATATATAATATAAAAAAGACAAAAACCACATTTCCCGAGCGCAGCAAGCCTTTTATTTGTTTTATTTGATAAACAAAATTAATGCGAACTGTGCCGTTTTCTTAACGGCTGAATTCTTAGCACGGTCAAAGTGCCCCACCACCAAAAAAAAAGATGTGCGCTCAGCAGAGCTCTTCAAGTGTGATGTTTTTGAAGGTCGCATGAATTAAATCAACAACCAAGTATGGCTTGATAAAAGCCACTTTACGAACAGCTTTATATTTCCATCTACAAGAAAGGCGATCGTATGTCTAGCAATGTCGCATATAATGTTCCATCCAACGTAGTATTTAGAGTTCAAAAAACCATTCAAGTAACACACTAATCGGTGCTATGTGTAGTTTGGCAGGAGATTATCTTAAATTTTCCAAACAGACACCAAGTTTCGGCAGGGAGATGCGCTATCATGTGCCTTCTTCAATATTTTGATTTTAAGCAAATATTGGGCAGGGCAGGTTTCAACTCAGAAGACAGTAACAACATAAGATCTGTCCAGGTACTGGAATGTGCAGACATCATGGGCCGGTTTTCTATAGAATTCTAGTCCTGCCAGTAGTTCTATACGTCAAAAAAAGAGAGTATGGACAGGACTTCGTAGAGGAAAAGTGATCGTAGAAAAGATTATCACAAATTGGGCAGGGATTCTTGACGAGTCGGGGTGCTAATAAGTAAATAAAAACTTTTAGTTTTTTGTTCTATTACGCCACGGACACCATCCGTCTCCGGTTGATATAGCCTTTACCGATTTTGATGTTGACCATAATAACACATCTTTACATGTGCACTAAAAACGACGCGATATTAGACGTGAGTCCGTTACAAATTTCGACTTATTGAGGCCTTCGTCGAATCGACGCTATTCATACTGATCATGCACGTGACCTTTATACCAACATTTTAAAAATCTTTTGTTTTAAGCATAAATAAAAACTGCGTATAAGTATATGTTTTTTAATAAAATTTACTTCTGAAATTAAATTTTCACTAATATAGTTTATTTGGCAGGTACATCGTCGATTCGACGAAGCATGTCAGGGTTAAGATTTTCAAGTATTTTATATTTTTATTTATTTTATATTTTATATTTTCATATATTTATTTCACTTGAAAATTCAAGTTCAAATCTGCAAACTGACACATATTTAATAACATGACCTTTTAAAGGTTAACTTCATTGAAGGCTATAACACTCACAAATTCATATAATTCTTATTACCACGGCTAATTTTTGGTAGCGATTTAAAAAGAATTGTTATTTGTTCGAAAAATTCCAAGAAAATGGAAAAAAAACTCGTTATAAAATTATTTCAAAACTTTAACAATTTGTGTTCGGGCTAATATCCATTACCAGACTTACTTACGAAAAATAAAATAAATATATAATATCAAAACCGACAGTTTCCCCAATTGTATATATTGTAATGATATTATACGCTGCTCCTCATTTCAGTCGCAAGCAAGAACATTTATTTATCGGAGAATAAGTGGAACGATGTTGTGATTTACTATTATTACCCCCAAATATATTTGTGCCTGGAGTTGAGCCGACTTGAGCGAAACGGCGAAGAGTAGGAAATGTGCGCTGCAGTGACGTTATTTTATCCTTCACATATAATTCTCAGAACAACAAAATGTATTAATGGCAGAGCTAGTTTATGTGCGGGTTAAGATCTTACACTTCCGGCTTTCGATGCTTTCCACCTTCATTCAACTGTGGCCACTCAAGTAACAACAAGAAATATAGAATTAATTAACAGATAAATCAGATTGACTCTATTTAAGTATCTATAAGTATATAGTAATTAATTAATATCATATTTGACGTGACCGACCCGCATCTCTCGTTGCCGATGTAAACTCATTACGATCCCATTTTTGGTATTTTGTCGTCTTACTTAATTGCATAATATAAGCAGCCCTTTAAATACTTCTATTTTTGGGCTTCATTAGCAATGAGATTCCATTCACCAATCCAGTAATTAATCATTAAACAAGGTTTAGAGCACTCACCTTCCATTACGTAAACAATGCTGCCAACATCTCCCTCTTTGATGATGAGACTTTTCGCCGCATATTTCACTGGATACATACAATCGACGATTTCCCGTATTTGCGTTATATCCAGATTTTTCATAAAATCATTATCCAAAATCGCCGATTTGATGAGCTCACGAGATCTGAAAACAATTAGAACGAGAAAATCAATTAGATAAAGCACAATTACAAAACAAAATTATAGCTTGAAGGAAAAAAATCACTTAACATTCTCTAAACATAACTGAAAACATAATTCTTACACAACAGATTTTGGAATTTTGATGAGCTCATATTCGGCCCCGATCATTTGCGATAGCGGCTCTGCGCTAAAACCTTGGCGTTTAAGGCGTGGTTCTGATGTAACGTCCAACACTCTGGTGGATTCCACTCCAGGTGTCAAAATCGAGAGGTCAGCACTCATATTGCGCTCCAAGAACGACTGTGTCAGAGGGCGAACGACTTGACGAAACTTGTCAATCTCATTCTGCAAATGCACAATCAAATTCTCCTTTTCCAAACACTTCTTTTCGACTAATTCCAGTTCATTGGTTAAACGAACAATCCTTTCATCACGTTCATCAATCATTTTGTCTTTGATTCTGATCTTCGACTGCAGACTAACACAGATTTCTACTGAATTTGCGTCGAGGGAGGGAATGTCAGTTAAGCTCCTACAGGAGACTTGACCCTTACTATTTTTCCGCATATCACTTTTAATGACACTCACATCGCGATTTGTAATGCCTCGAGGATTTGGCAATTCCCTGCTGTAAATACTAGTTTCACTCATTTCAAGATTTAAGACAGTTTGACAGTTTCACTTGGCGTTGTTGCCTTAAGTCGACATGATCAGTCAATCAGAGCCGAAAGACAGCGGCACACTGCGGTATGTTACCCGAAATTAAAAATTCAAAATGAAAATAAACCGACGACGCGAAGTTAACATTGACAGCGCTGTCGTGGTAAGGAAAACTACAAAGTACAGCTACGTGCGTATGGGCTTATTGCAATGTAATTTTGAAGTTTTCCCAACTTTCATTGCGTCAACAGCTTGTCAATGGGTGCATAATTGTGCGTGATTTTGCTATCCAACTGTCAGTGGCTGTCAATTGGTAGCTGTTTGGCCTTAACTTTAAATTTAAACAAAAGCTAACTTTATGTTATTGTTTTTATTAAAAAATTTGCATTCCACATTAAGGCTGGAATTTTTTTAGCATGGCTCATCACACAGTCACTACACCTACACACGCAACACGCACACGAAATCTTTAGTGAGTCGGCTGACGGTCTTTAAGTATTGTTTTGATGCAATGTAGGCGCTCGATGCAGCACCGTACTGCCTTGGCACAGAGCGCAATTTTTGTCACCCCGTCAATTAAAAATAATTACAATAAGTAAAAAAAAATGTTTACAACTTATTCGCAATGATGGGTAAATTCACACTTCCTACCACATCGAGGAGAAAACGAAACAGATTTTGGCAAACAAATTTCTAACGAAAAAGAGTGTTCGATTTGTTATAGCTTTGGATGTCTGTCACCATCTGCAGCAATTAATTGGAATATATTTTTAATCTACTCAATAGATAGCAGGAGAAAATATCTTTAATAGATTTATTGCACACATCCCACTGGGCAATGGGGAACTCGGTTCCGCAACTTCCGTTCGAATAAATTGGCAAAATACATATATTAATTAGCAAGCTGAGTGCGTGTAATCCTCGTGGACAAACAAGATCGCGGCTGCCACTCATGGCCACCTCGGCGTATAGACTGGTTGGAGAGCGTGATGTTCTTCGAAGCCTAAGCGATCCATCCATCCACTACTGAACTGACTGTGGCGGAACGCTGTTTATACATATTGCACATAACACAGTCTATCTACTGTGCGGTGTCTTAGCCTTCGTGAGTCTGTTTTCGTCGGCTGATAAAATCAAGATATATTTTAACGTGGCGATCTTTTTCGCTTTTCTTCTTTTTGTTTGTTTATGTAGGTACCCATGTCTGTCAGAAGGAGGAGGTAGAATTTGCTCGATAAAATTCACATAAAATCGAAATGGAAATGCTCCAGAAGCAGTGACTCCTTCTGCATTAGTGGGGCTGCTCTAGTTGTCACTAGAGCATGATCAACGGCCTATAGATCGTTTTGGCTTGAAGCGATTATGAGCTGTTCGCGATGAACACTCCTCCACACACACGTTCAGCCGGGCAATTTGAATACCTCCGGCGTGCAGTGCACGGCATAAGTTAAATTTAATTATTTTGTTTGCGGCAATAGACAGCGCGTTTTTCAATGCAACGCTTTGATTACGCTGTTTTGCGAAGCATAAACGTGCAATTTGTAACTCTTGGCAGATATAGAGTTCACATGGTTAAGGAGAATGAATTGCTTTTATGACTATGGTTTTATTAAAGATTTATTGCTGTATTTATGCATATCTATATATCAGTAGGCTAGGATCACAAAATTATTACCTGTCAAATGCTCTCAGGGTAAAGGACATTGCATTGCTTTTTTAAAGCGAGCATATTTGAGCTCATGTTTTTCGTTATGTGACTTCAGGCCAAATAGCTTGACCTCTCAGACCATTATAAAAAGAGAACACATCTAAGTAAGATTAAACTTGGATAGGTCTTCACTGAGCAAAGTCAACAGCGACAGACCAGATGCGCTAGCTACCTACTTAAGAGTTTCAAAAATAAGGGTATTTAAAAAGAAATCGGAGATTTATTGTATATGAAAAGCTTTTAACGAAACTGATTTAAAATTTTGTATTTGATAGAGAAGAACAAATTATTTGGGAACTCGTGTATCATGTTCGTGATAATGGAGAATGAAAAATAATTGGAAACTTGTTTCAGTAAATTAATTATTAATGTTGTCTCAATTACCCGTTTAAGATGCGCTGTGCATCTGTACCTCATACATAACACAGTTCGCCTTTATACTGAACTCAATGCACCCTTGACATAGTGTTATAATCTATACTTTATAGAAGGGTGGTCGCTGCTTTAAAGGGTGCATGGTTCATCTTCGACCCGCACCAACTAAATTTTTTTATTCGCTGCGACAGCTTCAAAAAATGTTCGTTCGATATCGGCACTTTCACTCGTTTCAGAAAATATAACTTTGGATAGACAAAGGTTGGAGAAACTAAACTTTAAGTCCTAAATGGACCGTTTACGCCTAATATTTATTTATTTTACTACGAACTCATAAAGTAAACAACTGCCTCATACGAAACTTCCTCGGTACATGAAATGCATTTTTAAACTGCCTCAAACAAAATAGTGTAGTTGGATTACATGTAAAATATTTTTAAATTACTTGCTTTAGTTTCTAAAAATTAGATTTATAGAAATTAGATCAAAAACAGCTCTAAAGATTTTGATGTAATTTTGCATATTAGTTGAACTTTACATTATAAACAAAATAATAACATTTTAAGGAATTTCGGTTTTATAAATTGCCTTTGCCCGATTTTTCCTGACTACGCAGTATTTTTGCCCTCATCTCAAGTATCCAAAGTACAAAGGAAGACCAAAATCCATGGAACCATTTTTGAGAAAATTGGTGATAAGGGAAATAATGAATGGCAGATAAATAAAAAAACATAAGAAGCCAGGCGAGATATTATCCCAAAAACTTTATATACGAACTTTGAAGCAAATCCGTCGAACCGTTTGGCTATATAATATGCGTACATGGCGTACGTGGAAAAGCTACTTCAGTACAAAAAGGCAACGAACTTAATTAATGTCTTCATTATTATTATTGATTAGGATTCTTCATACAAAAATTCGATACCACATTTATATTTATTTAGTTAGTTGTTAGGTATTCTTCGACAGTCAGGCGTCTATAGCAACAGTTTCTCGATGAATATAAACTCTCTTTCTGCAGGCGGAAGGTTCCACTCGCGCAAATTCGTTGCTCCTTGCCCGCTACGCTAAATTTATAAACATCCATGAATAGATTCAGATGGAATTTCATTTCCCTCTTTGCTCATCGAACCAAAAAGAAAATGTTGTAAAGACAACTGTATAAAGACGCAAGCAAACTTGATAGAGGAGACATACTGTAGTAGCTTTTCCATATACGCCTCCCGGACAGACAGACAGAAAGACCGACGGACGGCATTGGCGGACCCACTTTTTCCGACTTCTTTATAGTCGTAATATTTTCCCTCATACTTAGTTAGAGTTCGAAAGAATTTTCGCACGATCGCAATAACTTCCTCTTTAGTATACTAATGTATACGAGAAAGTTAAAAAGCATATAAGATAAAATATTTGAAGAGATCACAAATCCACTGAAGCTTAGGGTAATTAAACACACCTGCTAAAGGACTGCAGACATTTGTACTAACTTTTTTTGTAAAACTGAAGAATAATGCCATAGAATTTTGCATACAAATTATATGGAAGCCATAAAATTAAAAAAAAGGCTAATTCTTTTATTCTTATGCTTTCTCCTGTCGCAGTATGAAATAAAAGATATCTTCTAGCCTTGCGCACGATATAAACTTCAGGACCTGCTCAACAGGCTGCCAGAAAAAACTCAATGAACGTGGTTCCACAATAGAACTACTGAACTTTAATGGGATATAATGTAAATTGCAAATGTGCAATAATATTACGTGAAAGCAGAATCTGCTGGATTTATCTTTTGATTGTCTGAAGATAATATTGTGCAAAATTGGTTCGTTTATTGCATAATAACATTTAACGTCGAAGGAAGGCTTTACAATGTGTCGACGTCAACGCGGTTTTAATCGCGCAGAGTCATCTATCAGTCAACATATCTGATACTGATGACTATGTTTAAAATATAAAGCCAATGCCATGATTAAAATGTTGAAGGGTCTAGTGGCACTGTGAATGACATGTTGCTTCCTATAAAGAAATATATAAGCTTTTCATCTGGGCCTTCAGAACAATATTAGCGGTTTCTATTGTATTTCTGCAAACAAACAAAAAAACTCACTGCGATTTATGTAAAAAATCTTAAAAATCAAATTAAATTTGAACGTGAAAATACAATCAATCATTAAACCCCTTAAAAATAGGAAATGATCGGCTGCTTAAATGCAAAATAATGAAACCTACATATATAAAATAAAATTGGATTTTAAATCTATCTCCGTAAATATTAACTTTAAAGTTGTAAACAACTTGAGGCAACGGTCTAGTAATTAAATAACAGCATACCATAGAACAATAAATCAAATAATAAAAAAGATTTGAAAACTTAATTTAGGCTATTTTCTGTTATTTAATCACAAAATTATAACTGGTTATCTTTGACCAATATCTTTAGTTACTATATAAATACAAGGTGTGTTTATCAAAGTTAAATGCAACACATTTAAAGCATGAAGTGTATTTTAATTAAAAATAATTATTTATTACAATAATTACAGTAGTTGTTGATTAAAATTATAGTGGGTTTTAATTCAATTACAGGCTTCCGTGCAATTTAATCATGTACAAAGGGATTCATGACAAAATCCTTCTATTGAATTCTGCAATGAAACGGAATGGGGTAAAAGAGATTTGATATATTTGACCCAAGTTTTTGGGAGTGTCGTTAATGTTTGTTAATGAAATGACTTTTTATGTATCTCATTATGCTAAATAGGTACCATGTTCATCAATAACATATTCCGCCAATAACATGTTATTATTTCAAAAACTGTATGAAGTTTTTAGTTTTTAATTTCGTTTATTCGTTGTAACGGACAAAAATCGCTGGAACCTGTTTTGTGATATAAGAGTACTTTCTTAAATTTTGTTTTAAAAAAATTGCAAATCGTAAAGAAAAGTTTTGGAAAATGTTAAAGAGCGCGTTCTTTCCTCTCGTATGTAGAACAGATTTTATTTTTTATTTGCTTTTTTTTTTGTTGATTAAGGTGGACAAGCACCTGGGTGAATTTTATAGCTTAAAATTTTAAAACGCGAAAACTTTTAACCTCAACTTATAATCAATTACGTCGAATCATTTCGTCATGCGGCTCCTGGGCATTACGTAGGCAACATTCTATTTAGCATCTTTTTGAGAGGGTTTTGTTAGTAGAATACACAGATTGGCTAAGTGCATTGAGACACGTATAACGCATGTGACACGACACAGCACAGCCCTTGATTTTGTAATCAAATCAAAATAATTGAATAAGGCATATTCAGAGCACATACTACGTTGCGTCATACGCATAATACGTGTTTCAATATTCGCTGAGTACGTACGTAAATGAGTCAGTCAGTTAGTTAGAATAAAATCTTTTTTTTATATAAATCGAATGCAAAAATAATAAAATAATGAGTTGCTCATCCAAATATGAGAGGTATTATAAATATTTCGTGAGCTGTCATATCAGTGTAATTTTGCTCAATGTGTCATGCTGTCTAAATTCGATTGACAGATCCTATTAAACAGTTATGTTTTTGTGTCATTTTCAATTCTCAGCACCATGTGCATTCGCTGTCATACTCTGACGTTAAAATGTAGTAGATGTCATGCGAATATGGCAAAAATATGCCAAGTTTAATATTATCTTCCTTTTCTTTCCATTGCAGACGAGGTTAGGATCAGGAATAAGTGACCCCACTTTTTCTTTTTCTGTTTCGCTGGTTCGACCTCAAAAGAGTTTCGGCAGGCCTACCATAGTTTCAGATTAAGCACTGAGGCCAATCAAATGCCACATTTGTGTGATTAAGAAATATTAAAACCTGCACACGTGCATGCTATTCCATAAGGGCCAAGGGAAGCTATTTTCTTATTTCCATAACAATTGTAAGAGATCTTATGGAAACCGATTTGGCGCACTTTAGCGAAGTTATTTACTTTCTTTAAGACCTTTGTTCACAGGCTCTATAATAGTTTCTTTTTAAATGTTACTTTAAGGACTTACAGAAGTTATTACGGAATATTAGGAAATAAAAAAAAAATCGCACATAGCGCTTTATTATAGTTTTCGTTTTGATTATTTTATTTGCTCGTATTAATATTTTCCATCATTTGAAAGCGTCAAGTTGCTTGAAAGTTTATCTAAAGAGGAAATAAATAATAAATTAAATTGAAAAATTACTTAGCCTTGTCCAGGATTCGAACTCGAGATCATTCACTGGGTCAAACTGTCCAATACAGAGTGAGGATTAAAAATTGATAAGTTGATACTATTTCATCATCTTAAACATCGTAGATGTACCTAGTTATATAGGATGTTAAGACCTTGATGTCGACAATAATTTCATCTTATGTAAAAAAAAGTAGGTCTGCATGTTAGTTAAAATTGAAAAACATACATAGGTATTGTTTATAATAACTACCACTGGAGCTATAAAAATATTCACAAACATTGTGTTATATTTTTGGTTTCTTATTTATAGTCCTTATCTAAGTCTATGAGAGCCTTCCCTGATCCACGAAATACATACCTAAATAATTAATAATGATTAATGATGAATTCGACTTAAATAAATATTTATATGATATCTTAACCCGGGTTCAATTCTCCACTATATTGATTATATGTTATGCTTCTATTCACAAGCCTTGTAGAGAATCTTGTTATTGACTTGGAATAGCAAGCTTTAAACAAGCTATTACATTTCAGACGTCAACCAACTAACTTCGAAAGGCCTTATAGCTCTCTCTCTCCCTTCTGAACAGCTTGTGAAATTGTTTTCCAAAAGCTTTAAAGAAACTTGAAAAATAGTAAACATCTATAAATAAGCCTTATGACAATACAATAGAAACAATAGCTTAACAAATTTAAAAAATTGGACCTTATAGAAGATAAATTGTTAGGTGAGTGCTCCTGTTGTTTTGTTTGATCGTTCTTTTATAAAATGCGGTGATCTCCTGTCGTTTCAACGCACAGACTCGCATGCACCATTGCTGCAGGATGGAGATTTCCAGTCGCTTAATGCACTTATGCTGGTTTTTCATTCGGTTCCACAGAATTTTTTGCTGTAATAGTTATAGTGCGGAACTAAACATTTTCTTTGTGCCTAGGCACATGCCTTTATATGCCTTTAACACAAAAGAAAGCATATGGTAATTGTTATAAGCATATAAACGTGTTAAAAATTGCTGCTAATTATTACTCTCATTGTAGCTAAATGTGATAATTGATCAGCTATAGAAACTTAAGTAGGTATAATGTTTGCCACATAACGACATGAGCAACAAAAAGATTGTCGATGAAACAAACAACACCAAAAAGATACTCTCTAATACTTATTAAAAAACAAAACCCAACTGCGTTCATCTCAAATCTACAAAATACTTCGACTAATGAGTGAGCGTACAGCACAAACAAAAATTAAATGTCTATTTTTAGAAAAAAAAATACACAAAACCATCCCTCGCCCGCAATGTCGGTCGACCCTCAAAAGACTCAATTGAATATCGTTTAAGCAATTGAAATTGCCTGAACAGGAAAGAAAAAAAGAACAACAATAAACAAAAATAAAGAAAGAAAACCGGCATGAGACACGAAATTCACGTGCGCTGTCTAATTGCCGCGAATTGATCAATGAAGTCAAGTCATAATGAAAGAAGATCTACGCCATAAAAGAGCATGAAATGACTTTTGACGGTACCCGAATAAATGAAATAAACGTACGAAGACTCTTACACCAGCAACGAAAAAAATAGTATATTAAGTTATTTAATTTAAGTATGTCAAAAGGAGACTCAATTATAACAGAATTGCAGCTTGAAGCGCCTTAAAAGGATATTTTGGTAAAATTCCCATTCAAGTCATGTGGCAATAAATTGCTTTGTCCTCGTCCACCGTTGGGGTTTTTGTAAGTCAAAAATGCACTTTCTCGTTGGCATTACTGTTTCAAACAGCAGCGACAACCACAAGGCATCTAAAGAGCCTATGATGGGAATTTTAATTGGAGCCCTGTTGAAATAAGTGCGCTCTCCTTCCGTCTGTATAATACAACTTTGAGATATCCTTCAAAGAACTCACTAATTGGGGAATGTACCTATGTGTCTGTTGCACAACATTCATCAGTGATAAATCAACCCATTCGAATAAAAATGGATTTTCCACTCGGTTTATAACTGCGGAAGGAATCAAGGTGATTTTATCATGTGCAATTTTTTTTAGATTTGCCAAACCTGTAGCCAAAGGAATGCCAACTGGATTGTTGAGCATAAGCAGGGCGGCTAATGTGCTCAGTCATTATCAGTGCGCCAAAGAATAATTAATTATTAATGACAATCTCGATAGTCAACAGAATCGCTAATTATGACACCGAACGCACCGAAGCTTACGCTTACCACAACTGATTGTGCAACCTTAAGTCGGCTTCGTTGTTTTGCGCGCTTCCTGTTCGCCCGATGACAGGCCCCGATGCGAAATATGATAATCGCAGCGAAGTGCGATCGATCAATCAAAAAATGAGTGGAGCATTTCTTCATTAAAAGTGGATTAGCGCTTGTTAAAGCAGACAAAAATACCTCCACTTTGGGCTCCTGCGCATCCACAAGTTTCGGTTGGAAATGCAGCTCCTGCCATCTACCAGTCAATAGGAGAATTGGCTGTTGCCGAGTAGAGAAAAGCTCAGTCGCTAATAATCACGATGCGCATGACTTAGTATCTAAATAATCAGCCACTCACGCAAACGTCTACTAACTCAGCCGGTCGATGGACAGATGCATGAGTTTTGCGACTGAAAACATCATAGCTTGTCACATGGTCTTGCTAATGAAAAGCTACGCGTTTCCCCGTATGAGAATTAAGTTAACATGTGCAAAATCGAACGAAAATAAAGCCGTCACCGTGTAGCTATTATTGGACACATTCTTTTCAATGCGTATATGTACATTTAGCTTACAACTCAATTTATTAGCGTCTTTTAGTTTGGTGGTTGGGTGGTTTAACTCGACTCAGGTGAATCATTCATTACCATCAGTTACACAGTACAACGGCAAATAGAGTGCTAACTATACGAGTATGTTAGGTATCTTTGTACACATCTGGCTTGCAGTCTTGACTATTGAGATAGCCAAATTGCAGCTCCTTCGCCGGCGGTTGGTGGCATATTGTCGATAGGATTATCCACGGCTTAACGTCAGTCAATACCACACCAAAAGTCCAATCAAGATCTTAGTTGGACAGGCGAAACAAGCGAAACACGTGGACTTGTTGCGCTAATACATCTCGAATTTAAGAAACAAGCACACACATAAATCAATCAGTGACTACATCGGATTCAATCAATCAGTGGTATCCTTAATCTTGTTAAATTGAATTAATGCATTGCTGTCAGCGATGAAGTACACCACGAAGGTGTCTAATTAATGCGTGTTGCGTTGTGCTGCGCATGCATGCAGATCCAATATTGAATCAAGCCATTTTGGGTGGTAATCGATGTTAGGAAAACCGAAAACAAGGAGTGTCGCACGGCTGTCTTTTTCACTGAATTGCCTCCTAATTACCTTTCAAGAGCTTGTTAGTAAATCACACGCTTAAAATGTGATCATAGTGGGACGCAGTGGGTTTCGCTTTTCTTCGACAACACGCCGAGACGAAGCATATCAATTAGTAAGATTAGCTGCGTGAAATTTGCACTAATGATTTAACGTTTAAGCGATTGATGGGATTTTCAACAACAGCTCCAATACTTCGAGGCATTTGAGTGGAATTAAAATTTTTAATTGCCCACAACATCGTGCAAAAAAAACTTGAAATTGATACCATAAACGGTCAAAATTTGTGCAATTAAGCTCTAGAGACAAATCGTTAAACGATTTTATTTAAATCGTGATTACTGTAACATCACCATTACCCACATTAAGTACATTGTTAATCTTTTGAGAATTAAAGTCTTCAGTCGAATTAGCAAATTAAATTTATCTTGTTGTCGCGTGCAATAATATGCAAGTATCAAGCGGACGAACAACTTGTGCCGGATTATAAAAAAATGTAATTAAAGTCGATTTGTCATTTGACTTACGATTCAGGAGGAGAAATGCTATAAAAGTTCGATAGTTACAAACTTACTTCTGCATATTGATTGGTACCTAATATAATATTATTTGGTTCAAGAATGCACAACTATATAAAATAAAGTGAGCGACTGGGTCATAGAAAACTTTCACGCTCTGTTTTATAATTTTTTATTTAGAAATATTGACGTTTCTCCATTATTTGAAAATTTTTTTTTTTAAAATTAAATTTTTCAAATTTATAAAGACTGTTTACAGAAAATTACTAAAATAATTAGGTACTTTACCTGCCTATAAAATTTTTTCAATGTGTCAGTAAAATATTATTAAATTTAATTGTTTTTATTTTCCTAATTAGTTTTTCAGTTACCGTCGCTTTTGTTGGCTTTTTTATCAGATGTAATAACACAATACCTATATCTTCTTTCTTAGATAAGATATTGTATACCAGAAGTAAGTCTCGCCTTAGCCTTATTTTTTTTAAATTTTATATATAGTTTATACAATGTAATTTATTTTATTTAATGCTGAACCTAAAATCTAAATTACAGAATTTATTTCTACTCCACTTTTGTCGACGAGATCAGAATTACAGGCACAAAAGATCTCGAAATTTAAAAACGGATATTTCTAATTTAAACTGAGAATGAGAAATGATTTTACGAGAAGTCCAAAAAAGTGGGTCCGTCGGTCTGTCTGTCTATCTGTCCACAAGAAGGATTTGCTTGAAATTTCGTATTTAAGGATTTTGGGGTAACATCTCGCGGGGTTTTTCTTGTCTTCTGGACCGACAGACAGACAGCATTGACGGACCCACTTTTTTAGACTTCTCGTTTAAGTTCAAAATATCCGTTTTGAATTTCGAAATCTGCAATAACTTTCTCTTAGGATAGTAGTGTACAAGAGAACGGTAAAAATATCTGCAGGCCTTGTGGTTTGTTTACACTTTCCAGTTCTAAATTCGCGCTTGTGTAGATTGCCCTTTTGGCAGAGTTCGTAGGCTTTCTCTAACCGAGGCGGTCGTGCTCTAAGTTTTTTTCAGATTGAAGTTATAGTTTTAGATGAATTGTTTTAAGCGGTGAACTACGCAGAAGGAAAATATGTACTCTTTATTTATAATTATTATGCATTTTTTTTGTTTGATTTTAATCTTTCCATATTTAATACATGTTCTGCATTTTTGATTTATCAGAATGAAGTCAAATTGTTCAAAGAAAAGAAGCAACCTGTTAAAGTTGTTTTTTATATACCTTCAAATGTTGAAGAAGACCTTGAATTTTTTGAGTAGAAAACAAACCAGCGGAGGCAATTTCAGTTTTAAACATTTTAATAAAATTTACCTGAGCAATGTGAAGGCCCACTTTTCAAAACCTTAAGCATGAGAAATCTAGGAGTGAAGGCTGTTTCTTTGAGAAATCATCTTAATTTAGTTTTAACATTACTTCTCTTTAAACAGTTTTTTTTATTATAAAAAAAAATTTTTTCCGAGAATCAACTGTACTAAGCTCAATCCTCGCATTAAAATAAATATAAAAGCTTTATCACCCCCTCGTAAGTTTTTGTGGCAGTTTATTTCCCAAAATGTTTCTTCTTTTCCTGTATATAATTCAAATACAGGGTGTCCGCCGGGAAGGTATACTACTTTGTTTTGCCGCCATTTTGGTAAACATTAGTCTTGACAGTTCATATTTGGCAGTCGTGAAGTAGACACGTGGCAAATTTATTATGGAAAAATATTCGATAAACCAACGTGTTTTAATCGTTAAAACATTTTATCAAAGTCAATCATCGATTACTGTGACGATGAGAAAGTCAAAATGAAGCACATTTTCATTTGAATGGATATGTGAATAAACGGAATAGTCGGTTCTGAGCAATTGAAAACCCTCAAATTATTCATCAGTCACCTTTGCATCCATTAAAAGTTACAGTCTGGTGTGGAATTTGGTCAAGAGGAATCATTGAACCTTACTTCTTTGAAAATGAAAACGGCGTAACGGTAACTGCGAATGGGGAGCGATATCGTGATATGATTGAAAACTTTTTATTTCATGCTTGATTAACATGTGGTATCAAGAAGACGGTGCCACATCGCATACAGCCAGGATTACAATGGAATTACTGCGAGACCTCTTTCCACAACAAGTTATTTCAAGAAATAGTGATGTTGATTGGCCTCCACGGTCGCGTGATTTGACTGCTCCGGATTTCTTTTTATGATATCCGAAATGCAAGGTTTATACAAACAAACCTGAAACGCTTGAGCAAATCAAGCGAAATTAATGATGAAATTAATGAAATACCGAGTGAAATGTGTGAGAATGTAATGCAAAATGTGCTCAATGGGCTCGCATTTGTGAGACTAACAGAGGAGGACATTTACCTGATATTATATTCCATACATAATTGCCGACATTTAATAAAACAATTATCATTATAGGATCCATTCATTTAATCAAAAATTATAAACAAACAAAGTAGTATACCTTCCCAGCGGACACCCTGTACATACATAAAAGACACCAGTTCTCTTTCTGTCAATGCCAAAAAAAAAAAACGAAAATTGAGGAATAGCAGGATCCCTCTAACAATTTCGCATTCCGCACACTATAAAGACTTGACAAAGCAGAAGTAAAAAAAAATCATGAACTTCGACTAGAATAACTCGATTATTTGAGTGTGGAATGTGGCGCTCTCTTTGTTGCTGAAACCACACAGGCTCCAAGCCATCCTATTCCAATATTATCCAATTATTTATCCCAAAAATATTTAGTCAACATGGTCCAGTCAGCAGCAATTTTCAATAACTGCTACTCCGTTACAACCATCATTGATGAAGATATATGCGCCAGTTACTTTCCTCTAGCATGAAACCTGCAACAAAGAATTAATTTGTGTGTGCATTTCCTGAATGACTTCTTATTAACGAAGCGGTTGAGCCAGAAATTAACTTAATCGCCGCAACCATAAGCGAACTGTGCATATGATGCTCAAGCGTATATTTTCATGATTAAATAGACAGGAAGTGCATATAGGTAGATAAGTTGAAACGTCGCAGCGAACTTCTGCATAAAATAAACAGAAAATTATTACCTATAAACAGCCCATATTGAGTCAAATCCTTATCTCCTCGAGACTCTTAAGGATTCAAAGATGTATATTGGGCGCAAATTGAAGTGAGCTCAAGTTTTTGTTTTACGACGAATTCACAATACTCTTGGCGGTTTCTTAATGTTAGTAACACTTCACAGCTAGGTAAGTTGTGACTAATTCAATGACTGTTAAAAGGATAACCGCTTTTTAACGGAGAAAAAAAAAAAACAATATATTAAATTTCTCAAAATTCTCGAAACTTTCGGTAAGTTGGTGAACCCAAGCTCAAACATAAAAGTCATTAATAAAAAGGAAGGTACGTATTTATTTTCAAGGAGAATGTCATCATAATGCTGTTGACACTTGGGAAGGACCACACGTATCGAAGGCATTGAACTAAATTCAATTTGCAACCAGCTGGAACTGAGGTAAGATGCACAACTGGGAATCTGACAGATATTTCGTTCGGCAGCCACAGATTTGCTTACCTCATTATATTAATGACCTTGGTGTAAAGTCAGACAGTGTTGTATTGACGTCGAATTGTATTATTTCTAAAAAAAACTTCATTATGATTGTAGAACAGATCTTAGTTTTTGATAAAAGTAAATCAGTAAAGTAAAGCTCATTTCTATTCGTCACATTATCGCTAACCTTTGGAGCAAAAAATGTTTAAATGTAATTCAACGCTGAGTTGTTGTAAACAAACAACTTTTTGATAAGAAAAGCGAAAAATTCTAAGCGAGTGGTTATTTAAAGCACTTCAACAA
This sequence comes from Ferdinandea cuprea, assembly GCA_963576555.1. Taxonomy (NCBI): domain Eukaryota; kingdom Metazoa; phylum Arthropoda; class Insecta; order Diptera; family Syrphidae; genus Ferdinandea; species Ferdinandea cuprea. The sequence continues at coordinate 1,487,336 of OY754958.1, forward strand.
TGAATTTGAAATACATATCTATTTTAATCCATTATGCATACGAGAACTGCTTATCGATTGTGCCCAATTTTTTTTTCGTAATTTAAACATTTTGGGGGCATGCATTTTTATGAACAAAAATCAAGCAAAATATTTTACAAAGAAGGAAAACTTTTGTTAAAATATTTGAAATCACTTACAAACGCTTGAAAGATAAATTTGTTAAATATTAAATAATTCTTAAATGTTCTATATATTTTGTTAATCTAATTAGGCTACATAGTTGTTTCAAATGTATACTTTTAACAACAAGTAATCAATTACACAGTTGTTGTTATGTCAAGCAGCACAAAGAGGAACGATAATCGTTTCTGCTATTGACAAATTATTGCTGCTTTGAGAATTTAAATCTGTAGCAATCTTTATTTCAAAAATACATATTAATTAGGTAAACTGTGAAGTGTGATATTTTATACATTATATTTTAAAATATTTCTTGTACTGAATAAACTGAAATCTGACTCACTATCCACAAAACAAGATGCTCCCAAAAACGTTGAAATTAGAACAAAAGCGTGTAGGTACCAGATTACATAACAATACTCAGACTTATTTGAAACCAATTGAATTTTGGTTTATAGAAATGTTTGTTAATAGTAAGGGGTTTTAGAAAATGAAGGATCTGCTTTAATAACCAAATAAAGTGCACAACTGCGTCATACGAAACTTTCTCGGTACATGGGATTCCTTTTATGAATCGCAAAATAAATTGAAAATGTGTGGTGACAAATTTATTTAAATCACTTTTTAGGTTTTGAAAAACTAGAACGGCACCTACCATTTTAATGTAATTTTGCACATTGGAACGCTCTGAATATAATTGTTCAAAATACAAAAAATTATCAAAATCGTTAGAGCCGTTTCTGAGAAAATGAATTTAATTTAAATTTAAGAAAATCGATGCATGAAAAATAAAATTTAAACGTACCTTTAATATTCGTTAAAATTTGCTATTTGCATCTTTTAATTTTTTACTTTTGAAATATTTAAGCAGTTCTCTTAACGCAATTTTTCAGCAATGTTGTACCTAATAAGGATGTATCGGATAAATCGCTTAAGTAAGCAGAATCGAGAAGAAAACAGGTGCGCTAAGAAAGTTTGCCTTAATGCGAGAATAGTATTTAATGGGGAAAGCGTATTAGTTTTCACACATGGAAAAAGTCCTGTATGGTTGGTTTCTAAGGAACCGAAAACTGAATGTGTGATTTTTTCATCGAAGTCCTAAAAGAAAACCAAGGATTCAATTCCAATGGTTAGTTTCCAAATTTAAAAAAAAAAAACGAATGGAATTGAAATTAAACAAGCCGAAACTCGTTGAGCCATTTTTAATAGAGCTTACATATTTTGCATCAGTGCTGATGTCTCCAATCAGAAATTATGATAAAGAACATGAGCCTTAATTATTATAAGAAACCAAATTCTTAGCAACCGTGAAATAATGACATCAATTAATAATTTGTTTAAAGACCTATTTTTCCGATAACATAAACAATTGGATTACGAAAAAATAAACTGATCTGGAACCGACTTTATGGTGGGATAAGTGTGAAATGGAGAACTTGGGGAGCGTTGGGGTGGTGTACCTATCCTAAGGTTAAAAAGAGAGTCGCCTGTGAAAAATAGTTTCTTACATCTACAAAGACTCAATCAACACCAACTGTATCAATGCACTGAATATAACTAACATTTATGTAGTATGCATTTTTTATGTAAACTAATTGTAGGGAATGTTTGAAACTTTGGATAGAATAACGCTACCAAAACTAAAGGGAAAGGAAACAAGTCGTGAGGAATTATTTGATACTCCCTTCATATCCCGCCTTTAAGGGCTCATATCCACAAGTAGCGTGCGACCATTCACACTGTCTTTGTCTTTCAGTTGTACATATCTGGGAGTATGTGACAGCTAATTTTTCAACAAAGAATTCGCATTACTAACTTAATTTCTACGAATACCATCGCTCCCTTCTTCGTCGCTCTCCATATAATTCCAATTAATTTTAATTGGTCCTTATTCATTACAACGTGCGTACGTGTCATATATGTAGCTGCAAACAAGGATTCAATTAGTGATCTTATCTCCGATCAGGCCGCAGCAATTCCACTCAGTTTCTCTGCCGTTGATGAAGTCATCTGGTAATTGGTAATGTGCCGTGCCCACATTCAATTCGTCGCAAGGAAACTTTAAGGAAATTTCGATCCAGCGACCGTGTTCGAGAAACACCTGGCCAGCCCATTACTTTGACTCCATAAATCACAGATACCAAAAAGAAAAAAAAAACTTAAATCCGAATTATTTCACTGCAATCGACAGATAATTTACGAGTTCGCAATTCGCATTTTAAATTATATCAACTCCATGTGTATCGCATCGACCACGCGGCCGGCGGTTGGGTTCAAATTCCCAACCGAACCGCACAACACCCGCCTCATTGAATACTTTTACTGTCACAAAGTATTTTCTGCATGCCTCATAATGATCAAATTTCAGCGCACGCAGTCTGCGCGCTGGGTCCATGACCGAGTTTGCCCCACATCGTGTGTCGCGTATAATACGCACCAAACCGAGTATTAGATCATGAAAATGACATTTTTAGAGACGTTGCATGCTCCAGTAAGGAATGCAAATGGCTTTGTGCGGGCAGCACGCATATTGCAAATACATACGTACATGTAATTTGTCGATATTATTTAAATTGGCATCCATCGAGATCATGATCATCGGCGACGACGAACAGCACGTGTCCACCAAATACCCCACTTACGCACTCCTTAACAGAAAAAAATGCATTAATTCCGCAGTTGGTGGTCTATCAGTCGATAAGATTGGATTTTAGGGAATCAGAATAGGTGTTACTGCACCGCTTTTTCGCCACGTTATGTCGGTGGGTCGCGACATATGCTTGCGATTGGCAATTGGCAAATTGGACACTCCGCGCGATCGCCTGCCGTGACGTATGATTAATGTTACACGTTGCAAATTCACCTGTAACTGAGGGTAGAACATGTTCCACAGCAAAACGCCTTATCTCAGACTGGATGAGCCACGTTAATCTGCTGCGATTGGTACGCGTACCGCGGACTATACAGACTCGAAATGGAGGGGCTATGTGCCCATGGGTTGGCTCCACTCCAAATCTTGTTTGACAAGCAAGAATTAATTACTCGCGATTAATATTCGTTCGCCTCTTGGCATCGACGACTTTGCGAATATACATGGCCTCCTCACCAGACACCTTTGCGATAGTGTATCTATAAAGTAGCGTGTTTTTACGCCATCTAGAATCGCGAAAATTTACGTGATCCTACACTTAAAACAATGCAAGCCAACAGATTGTTTATCGGTTGGCCCGTGTTTACTGTTGCAGTAGCTTCGTGGTCACAAATCATTTCGGTGCAACGCGCAGTTGTTTGGTGTAGGAAAATGCTAAAATCAAAAAATGCACCAAGCGCATTTTGCCAATCAAAACACAAACAATCCGGATAATAAATATACCTCTCCCACTTCCACTGACCTCATCCCAACTAGATGCATTTGAATTATGAATAATAAGTTTATTCTGTGCAATCAGCCCACACAACGCGGCAGGTACGGATTGAAAGCTAATAAAACTGTCAGTACTGTAAACAGTAGTAGTAGTTTGGAGGTGGCCCATGTAAACACTGACGACGTTGCGAGTAGTAAAGTGCAGCTAAAAGTGCATTGGTAATAAAAACATTCTAGTTCCGTTTTAAAATTAGTGTCTAAGTAAACTTATTTTTAGTTTGAGTATTATGTATCTACATATTCCTTAAACAGGCACAAGCAGGGCATAACGATACGCTTGACACTTTCATAAGGGTCGTTAAAAATTGGACAAGATATCTCGGATCGGATCATTAACTTTACAACGGAATCACGTGAAAATTATCTGCTTCTCATTGAAAATGAGCTACAAAAATGTCTCAACATATCATATAAAAAACCGTTTTTATTAAAGCTTCTGTAGTTCGGTTATAAAATGGTTTTAAAGTAGCCCGCTGATAGCCGCGCGATAAAAATGTTCAAACGCAGCCGTAGCTATCGCGAACAAAATTTTGCCGCCGAGATTTAGATTTTATGTCTCTGTTTTCTTTCCTTATTTAGTAACGAGTTTTGCAGGAGTTTATGTTTGAAATTATATCCGAAAATTTAGATGTGACATACTGAGAAAGTCGTAAACAAATTAACGATTGTAGGTGCTTTCGTTCATTCCGATGAAAAAATGAAAACTGTCAAACTAGAAAAACTATTGTTGGTTGGGAAAAATTTTGACGTGGATATTTAATTTGTATAAAGCGTTGATTGAATTCTATCTCATTTTTAAATATTTGATACTTTTGATTTTTTCTCACAAAAGTACGAAAGCTACCGAATTTATAATCAGGGAAACAAACAAACCAAACATATATTTTCATAAGCCTTTGACTTACCTTTCATCCTTGTCATGCTTCTGGAAAGTAACATGCAGTAGCAACTCACTTTGCGGCTCCGCTGAGATACCCTGAGCACGCTGTCGCTGCACTACTTGTCCCGTTTTTCGACCAGGAACACCACCAGGCGTTGTAGTGCCACCCGAAACACTGCGACTAAATGGAAACACACTTTGGAATTTGTCGAGGTGAGATTTCAGTTCGGCTATCTCCGTGTCCTTGTACTGGAGAGCCATTTGCATTTCCTGTATTTTAAGCTCCTTTGCCTGGATGATTTGTACGAAACGTTGCTCCTGTGGCGTCGTTGGCACAAAGGAAGAGTTCATGATGTTGACTGGAGCAGCGGCTATTGCGGATTCACAATTGCCGGCTTGTATGAGAAGTCCTTGCATTTGGTCGGCTAACAGTTTCGCACTGTAGTCAGCCACGGGACTGTACAGTGGTGCGACTTGCTGATGAGTCGGCGATGGGGATACAGCAAACAAGCCCTGCGTCTGAGCTTGTAGCTGCTGAAGTTGCTGGTAGCGCTGCTGAAGCTGTAGCTCCTGCTGCTGCAAGTAGTTGAGAGTTTGTAAATTCGGATCTGTATTAATTTGTTGAGCACCCGTAGGCACTGTGCCGTAAATGAGGGTATGGGTAAGTACGTCTGAGGCTTGCACCACCGGACTATTGTTGTTCACTATCCCCAGTTCGGGCTGGAACTGAAAGTTTGCGTTCGATTCCTGCTGCATTTTGCCGTCGTTCGTATCTGGATTTTGTCCACCTGTCGAACTAATTTTTCGCACTTCGCTGTTGCTGCTGCTGACGCTTGCAGGTCTATTTATATCCGCGTTGTTGCTATTTGAGTGGCAATTATCGGCGACGGATGTCAGCACCAACGCTGAACCGTCTGTTGATGCTTCCTTTCCCGCCGCGACTGTGATGACTTCTTTCGCGGGTGGTGGTATTTCGGATTCCTTCCTGGTTGCAGGTGAATGAATGCTACTTGGCGGCGCTATATTACCGTCGCTTTGATCTGGCGGATCCAATGCGTTGATGGAAGCACCATGAAAGTGTTGTTGGGCTGGCTTGCCGTAGCTATTGCCGTTTGTGTCTACTTTGGGTGTGTTGTTACTATGGCTGGTTGGTGTTTTCGCTCTATTTTTACTCGGACTAATCACCGATATTGCGATGGGCGGTGGAACCGTTGGTGCAGGGGTGGTGGTTATCACTCCTTGAATATTCGGTAGCTGGTTTATTTCTGATGTGGCTGGCCTCTTTGTTGCGAAGCACAGCCGATCAAAACAAATCCGCATGCAAGCGATTTTGTTTAATCACCGCGGACCAAAACAAAAACGAAGTTCCCGTTGGCGCCTCCCTGAAAAGAATAAATAAATAAATCGTTTATTAAGTGTTTATCACAGAAGGAAAGACGCAATAAAAACAAAGTGTCACATTGTGCAATGCCCTCTGGAGCACGATCAAAACAACATCGCAATCCAGGTTGGATCATGCCAATGATTTGCATTTACAATGATTGCGTAACACGCTTGTCAGCTGCCTTATCAGCAGCTGCTGTTGAATTCCTACGTTACGTGCCCTAATGTATTCGCAAATTCTGGGGACATGTAAACGAAACTGCTTGTTTCTGTTTCCGTTTAGAAATTTCGTGTGATAAGACCGCTCTCGGCCGTGTCGTGTCACATTGACATTGACATATATTGCCAGTCCGATAGACGAAAGTTCGTACTCCGTACTTTTGGAAATTAGCGACCGAAATAGCCTTCACGATGAGCTTTAATTAGTTGTGTTATTGCTTATTTTAAGTGTTTATCTGCTAATTGAATAAGTAGTAGTACATGTTCAGTTTGGGGCAATTTGTATGCTGTCAAGTCCTAATTAGGATATGCAAAGTAGTAGACTCATAAACAGTGGAAGAGGTGAGTAGACTTGAAATGACGATGAGTAGGTACTTACTTTTCAATTAGTTATTCAACGATTTGTATTCAGCGTATGTACGCATAGTGAGAATGAAATCAAACTTCAAGACGAGAGGCGGGGTGATAAGAAAATCTCAATAAATTTTGTTTTGTTTTATAAATGATAGCTCTGTAAAACCCATATAGATAAGGTGCATGGAAACCGCAAATTTAAGTGATTTAAGACTACTTTATCGGACGGTAATTGCTAAAAAAAATATTGCTTAACATCCAAACTTACAAGCGGCTGTGATCGAAATTTTAATATGCTGCGGGATTCACACAAATACTTACGATATCTATTTTTGTCATAGTTAAGCACGAATGACATATTCGTAACACGTATTCCTGTGGTTATAGCTTTTTTTTGTAGATAGTGGGTATAGCTGATTATTAATTCATATGCGGAAAGTTGGTTTTGAAAACAATAAATAAAATGTGAAGCAGAATATTTAGATTAAAGAAAAATCGATTTTGAAAATAAAAATATGTAGAGCAATGCCCTGGACACACTTCTTTTATGTTCTGGTCAAACATGCACTTTGCATGATAAACATTAGATAAAACAAAATTTTGTTACATTTCGGCCTCAATTAAATACAGAAAAATACTTTTCTATTCAAAAAGTGCAGAATAAAGTTGTTGGAGAGGCAATAGAAACCAAACCAAAGTATTTTCCATCAACATCTTTAAAGAGCCGACGAACGTAAAACAGATATGACAGTGTTTCGTTTTGCTTTTTCGGGCTCTCCAGAGTCCATATCTACATTCATCTGCCTAAAATATTGGCTATTAAAACTTTTCCTAATATTTCATAATCAATAAGATTAGAGATCTCGTCTCGTATTAGAGGTGTACATTTTAGTAGAAAACTACATAGTAGGTATAGCAAGAAATACTGCATTAAAATTATTTTTCGTTAAGCGCATAGGTTCTGTCAAACCGACCCAGATATTTTTGATGGACTATTTTGATTAAAATTTCATCTACTTCCAGGAAGTGAATAAAAATGTGTTGAGTAAAACATTAACTCGTTAATGCAGTAAAAACGGTCTAGTTACTTTAAGGTTTTTCAAATCTTGGTACTTTTTCTTGATTTTAAGAAACATCATCTAATAAACCAGGGAAAGCAATTCATGGAGTCTCAATAAATTAACTGAACAAATTGACATAAGAACATTTTGGGCCTCACAATAAAACAGCACTCTTTAAAATTTTAAACCGAAAAATTCTTTAAAAATATCCTTTCACCAAAAAAATTTTTTTTTTTCGGAGAATTAAAAAAGAACGAAGGTATCAGATTTTCACATGCGAGATTTCTCGCACAGTGTTCTTCCTAGAGTAAGAAATTTTAAAATGTATGAGCTGTATGAGCAGTTTTCACCTAACAATTTTATTCGAATTTTCGTAATTAGAAAAGCTGACTTATTGAATTAAATTGTCTCAATTGAGAGTTATGGCTTAATTATGGAGATTATGTATAAGTTTTTAATAGGTGTCCCAATTGCGAGGTGTCAGAGGTCATAGACTAATTAGTTTTATTGTATACTAGCTGAATGGCAGGTCTAGACCGTGTTAATATAAATTAATTTCACTCTCCAACTTAATATTAACTTTTTTAAGATAGATAGAAAATATACATTCCTATCATTTTAGGTTTTCGGATTGGAATGACAGCTTGCTTTAATTGTATAGAAAATATATATATTGCGTAAAGTAAATACTTTGATCGATATTAATTCAGTCGAGACCTACGAACTTCTTCGTATAAACCAAAGGATGTCGTTATAAGCGATTTTACCTGAATTGCAAATGTAACATATAATCATGTTTTTGTTTGACAGTGGTTTACCAATTCTGAATCTCCCCTTCACAAATAAAAAAGAACGCTTATCGCTGATAAAAAAAACACAGGAACATATTGTTACCGTTTGATTCGTATTTTAAATGATCAAAAGTTATCCTCTTTAACTAATCCTTATATATGTATTAATTTAGCTTAATTTTTTTTTTTGGAACATTGGAATATTGGAACTATTTACATGTAACGTTACGCAAACCCCTTCGTCATTAGTTATGCAAAATAATTCACATGTACAATGTTTTTATTTATTTCCCACTAATATATATCTTCAAGCTTCCTTTATTAAGGTATTGAAAGGTTTGTAGTCGCCTTTACTGGCGCTACATTTAGCCTCGATTCTGTATTATAATTATAATGTTATCAGTCCCTACTTGAGTCTAGATGACTTGATCATCTGTTAACTATCATGACTTAAACATATACTCTGGATAGCGCCATATTTTATGTGTAACTTGGATTTATGTCACAACTATTGTGGTCCTTGTGTTATAAATATGATCCATTTCTATAAACTAGACGGCGCTTTTAACTTAAAGAGCTTAAAAGTAGCCTCGGCCTTGAAGCTAAGAAGGAAAAAATATATTCCTGAGCCTTTTTAGGCCATGATCATGATACCATGGACACACAACCTGCCCATAAAGTTAACCATCCAAAAACCATCCTGACCAAATGTTAGGTAGGCTCACCAAGTTTAATATGTTGTCTGTTTGTTGATGTGGATATAAAGACAACATGAAACCTAGACGTGTATGTACCCCGTCTACCACAGATTCCCCCGAAGTTATTCTTAAATTGATTCAGCTGTTTCATGTGACACTGTTAAACACACGGTGTAATGTGTAGGTTGACTAATGCTCATCCGAATTTTCCCATACGTGCTACGCATTTCGGGAAGAAAAATTTGTTTTTTTTATCAGGTATCATTACAGAAAGGGAGATTATAACAACGAGCAGTCGCGACAAACATCCCGGCAACGGAAAATGTGCAACAAATGTAGCACACGAACATTGGATTTTTTTGTCTCCTGTGTCTTCCCGATAATACCGTGCAGTACTTTTATTAGATTATATTAGGCACTATTTTTAACAGATCTTTCCAGCTTAAAAAGTACGAGGAAATGATAGGTCGCTTCAAACTTGCCGTCATAGAAGTTTTTAGGGAGATGTAAGAATAGAAGCAACTAGTTGCACTTAAAGTCAGTGGTAGCAACAAACAAACAGACATTTTGAGATACTGAAAAGGTTCCTATAACTCGGTATACTCATTAAAGCATTATTTTTATGATTTAAAGCTTATTTAAAACTTTAGAAAGGCCCCTATTATTGGCATGAGCCATAACATATGACAAAAGGTCATTCTTGTAAAATTTAACAAAACTTTTTTAAACAGTTAGGAATTAAAGGCTTTAAATCCTTTTTCGTGCGAAAATATATTTATTTTTAGGAGTAGAAGGGCTTTCTACTCCAGGATGCATTACTCCATTACTCTTCCTTCATTACTTTGCTCCATAGTGCAAACACGGGCATTTTTAACTAAACAAATTACCTATTAACTAAGAGTGACTAAAATGGAAGCATATAACATGTAAACAAGCATTTCCAAAAATATTGCGTTGAAATAAAAATAAAAAAAAAAACCGAAATCTCTTCGACTTCAACTTTACCGCCTTCGCCCTGACTTGATATGCAGATGCTGAGGGCGCGTATAGTTTACATTTCAGCATTTCAATTTGCCAGAACAACTATTGAAGGTCTTCGCCATCACAGCCTACCAAGAACTTCAGTATTGGTTGTGCTTGACAACTGCCTTATTTAAAATATGTTTTTTTTTTGTTCATTTTTCGCAGACGACAAAAACAATCAGCCACTAATCTGACTCGATTACTTGTTTAACAACTAAACAACCCTGTTGTTTGCGTTTCATTATTAATAATTCTTGACTTTCAACCTTCCAAAGTATTGTTACCTTTCAATGAACCGAACAGCACATGCTATTAATTTACCATTGTTAAAAGTCACCCAAGTCCAACTGCGGTTTTAGGTTTATCCCGAAGAAACTCATCTTACAAATCGTCCAAGCCAAAAGCTTGACAAAAAAATGAATGAAATATGAAATGATTTGTGGATCATAAATTTGCTTCAGTTGCATGTTTAGTTAATGTATTCCAACGAAAAACGAAAATAAACAATATAAAACTAAACTGGTTTGATAAAACCTGCTGAAAGAACACTGACACAACATTCCGGTCCAAATATTCTTCTAGTCGGTATAAGATGTAGAATGGTGTTCCAGCGTTAAAGTCATTCATGTGAACCCGCTGCCCGCCGCCACCGTATGTATAACATATCACGTATCGACTGAGGAAGGCAAAACACTGACATGCTCCAAGGATGCCAATCCAACTACCGAAGAATGCGTCTTCCCAAGACTAAAGATCGATATCAAATCTGGTACAATTAACGAGGTGCCTAAGAGACAGAGATCACATGCGGTACATGGCAACTTAATCTGGTCAAGTTATCTCTTGATCTTCCTGACAAGGTTTTTTAAGGCTTGTTCAATACCATTGAACCTCGAGTCCATATCGCTGGAACGCGTGTCGAAAACATTTAAGATAAAAGTCCAGAAATGGTTTGAGCTGCTACTCCCCGCCGCAAGACCAACGCAAATTTACGCAACAATAACCGCATCCACTAAATAATTTAATTTTATTTTATTGCATGCTCCCGCAATGCAGCTATAATTGCAAATGCATGTATCGAAGTTTATTTCCCTGATGCACCATAAAGTGTTGTCATGCGGTTGTGCAATAGAGCTGGACAGTTGAGGTTAGTTGACTCCGATTTGTGCATTAAAATGCATGTGAAAATATTAAAATAATTTCTGGTCTATGCTAATTGAATGCATCGGCACTCTGTGGCGTTCCTAATTGGATGTGGTTTGTGCTTCACCCAGCCCTAAACCGCATAATCAATGAGTATTTTGTAGACTTATTGGGTCGTGCTTATAATTTTCGAAAGGTGTTTGTCCTTAAACGAATACAAAAGCCCCAAAAGACTGACTACTTATTGATGCCAAGTTGTTGTGACAGGAGCTACTCAAACTTCACACTTTGCCAGCATGGGTCGGCTTTGCGTTGCAATGGGTGGAACCTGACATCCGATCGCTGTGGAAGGTCACATCTAAATCAACGTCTGAGTAGTTGGGCGAGAGAGCATCGAAAAGCAACAAATGTAATTGAAAAATATGCGCTCCACCTAATGATGTAGTAGATTGTAATGCAAAGTACTGAGATAAGTTACAATTGGTCGATCGGTTGCCCACACGGTTGCATTCGAAACGCTCAACGACACTCTTATTAAGTTGCTAACGCTTATGTAGATATAAACAAACATAACAACCATGCCTGCGTCAGACTAATCACCTGTGCGCACAGAGACTATACCAGGTTAAGTCGCTGCCGTATGACACTCCTTCGGGCGGGCCAATTACCTGCCGATTGATTCCAATTGGATCAACTTGTTTCTGAATGCCCTAATCGGTATGGCAGCAATTAATCTACATGCATCTCGTGATGAGACTGGTATTGGCACTTGTGCATGCAAATAGACTTGCAGCTGACAGCGTTGATCAAAACTTGTCTTCCTGAATACTCCAGTAATAGTAGCTAATTGCCGTACACCGTTGTCGGTCAAGCACCTTTTCTTTATGATTTGTGAGGTGTGTATTGCGAACCCCGCAATAACTGGATAGTTGATGGGCGTGTAATTACAGCCACAGCAAGCACAAGCGTACCACGCAACTAAGAACTGGTTATATTCAGTGTGGAGTCAAATAAAGTATGTTGACAGAGGCGACCTAACGCAACGGCAATACGTCAACTGTGCGTCTGGTGACAACCAAAATAGCCACATTTTACTGCAAGGCACTGGCCCATTCATCAACTTAATATTGGCGAAAGAAAACTAACCTTGTAAGTTATTTTTAAAAATCACATGCAGCAGACTTTTGTTTTTGACATGTCTTCTGACGGCTAATCGAATGGGGGCGATTGACTTAATCACCCGCAGACAGGAATTCCTGTATCTCATTGTGCATGTCATTCGTACTTGTTATTGTTTACCTTTTTTTAGTCGTGTAGAATTGTCAGTGCGTAGACAAGATCTTGAGAGCTCTGAGACCCCTCATTGTGTGTTAACGATCGCAAGCAAAGGCTACATTCAATGGAAAGGCGGAGTTTGCTAAACAAATGAGATACACTCATACAAGTATGTGAATGCAACAAAAATTGCTGGTCGACAGCGTGTAATACGCTCTCCGGACACAAACACTATTGACAATCGACACCAATTGTGCTTAATGAGTTTTTATTATCGTGACTACATTATCATTGAATAAATGTTTATGTATCTATATGTACATACATAATCTTTAATTAAATTAAAGGCAGATCACTTTATTGTTTAATAATAAAATCTGTCATAAAATTATTAACACACAGAGTGGTTGACTAATTATGAAATTTCATTCAAGATATTGGTACATTATGTAATTCAATCTCAGGGGAAAGTCTGAGAACTACAATCAGCACGTTTTTTGCTAAGGTGTTAGTCGCTATTGCAATATAGAATATTATACGATTAGGTACCAATTAGGACTCATTGAATTCAGCAAAATATCCCTTTTTAGATGCACAAGTAATTTACTAGTCATTTTAGATAAATTTGCATGTTTGTGCAAAAGGGCTTGCGACATTGGACATGATCGAAGATGAGTGTAGTGTTCCTTACGACCGAGGTTGATTTATCTACGCAAAGGAGGAAATTCAAAATTTAACTCAACTAGTAGATACTAAAAGCAGTTACGTAACAGCTATCAAGAATATTCAGCGACAGCAAACATACTTCGACCAAGCATGCCTAGACCAAGAAATTTAAAGCATTATCGCCTTTGTGGCAGTGCAAGGGTGCCTTTGGCAAAAATGAGGTTTGCGGCCAAACAAATTCTATGGAGCCCATGATGTTATATGATTTGATTGTTTGGGTGAACTAAATCATTGCTAGTTTCACTAAAACGGTCCATTTATGTTGCATGGGGGCCTTCACTAGCTTTGTTCTAAATAATGTGATGAGTCTTCTCTGGGCATTTCTCGGTTAAAAGACTAAAGGCGACTTTCACAAGTTCAGGATGGTTTTGGCAAGGATCTAAGCCAAGCAAGGCACTTACCTACCTAATCGCATTTTTATGAATGGGTCCAGAACTTGTTAGGCTGGTGACGGAGCTGGTACTTTTGTGATATGTGAAAACATCAGGCTTTTCTCCTTGTTAGGCATGCAAGCATCTATCTTCCAAGCGGAAATGTATGCTTTTTTAATGGCTATGCATCATATTGTTAAGAACAGGTGGAGGGGTCGAACTGATTGTATCTATTCTAGCGTCCCAGCCAATTTATTCAATTTACTTAATCCTTTTAAGTAGAAAGACGAGCCATAAAAATAAATAATTAATAACACTTATATTAACATAACTTAACAAATGATTGTAAAAAAACGCACATAATCTTCCAGACATTTTACTTGATTTTGAAAATGAATATTAAAAAACCTTAGCAGCAATAATTCTTACTAAAATGAAAACCTTTGTATTAATTTGCATTGAAAACCTAGAAATGTCATTAATATTCAGGAAGGTTTGCCATTTCATCATGCATCGTTTCAAGTTTGTAAAAAAGTATTATCGAAATACCGGGTCAGTTGTTAACGTGGATTTCATCGTGAGGTCGGTCATCATCATGGCTTCAGTACTCAGGCAATTAGTCGCACCGTAAGGATCAGTTTGTCCAGAGATTGGTGCGAAATAAAGAAACCATAGAAGACTATAGAAATGTTGATTCGGCAACGATCAGCTGAATTGGACATCAACAGAGACTCAATCCGGCTTATTTTTCGATTGCATTTGGGCCTACATCCGTATTAGAATAAAAAATGGGCGACCATAGCCGATTATTTTCTCGGAGAAAAAGTTGGTTCATCACTGATGATTTCACTAAAGTATTGTAAATAATTTTGAAAAAATATACTCTACTTGATGTTCTTTTCTTAAATTATAAAAAATGTAAACAATCGTGGTGTTATTTGTGTTGTAACTATTGACAGATTCGAATAAATATCTACATGCACACATCTTGCACGTTTTCTTTGCATTACATTTTGTCTTAACATACAGTAACGTAACTTGTGAAATGTCTATTACGTGACATTCTGATTGAACTACATTGATAACCTTTTCGGCACAATTAAATTTGCTTGTTTTTTTGTAAACTTTTATATATAGAATACAAAAAGTACGCAATATATTAACGATAGAATAACAAACTCATTAAAACATTCGCGTTGAGACTATAATCTTTTCGCAGGTAACAAAGTTTGTACCTTTAAGATTGGGTAATTCATTTCATTGAATCCGTTGCTATGTATTTATATCTATTTAAACAAAACAATGTCGTCGTTTTATGATAGACCGTGAATAAAAATATTTCGAATTTATGGAGACTACGAATGTTCAAGCAATGCTTTGTTCAAAATACACTCCTCAAGCACGTTTAATTGAATTTTGTTCAACAATACATGAAGGTAAAAGAATCGTTAAAAGTTATTTAAACAATCCAATTTTACAACGAGAACAAATTTTAACACATTACAAAATTTTATGTAGATACAAAATTTTGTTTCGAAATGAGTTTAAAATTGTAGCGATAGTAAACGAACTGCATATTCCTTCTTAGAATTCTCCGAAGTCCTGAGAAGTTAATACGCACACACATATACAAATATATGTTATAGGATCTATATATTTCGGACTGCAATAATGTTACTTAAAATAGCTCAGTTTTGTAACTAATCGCATGTTTTGTTATTAAAATTCAGCCAATTTTTATTCAAATGTTTATTTAAAATTTTTTTTGAAGAAAGTGAACTGCAACTTAAAAATGATCATGTGTAGGAAAATCGCAAGGATGTATCGGAAACGAAGCGAAAAATTGCATGGATGATGGATCAGCTGTCCACACTCAAGTTCAGGTTTAAGAAAGTGATTTAGATGAAATATGACACGTACATATATGAATTATGCACAGTGTGTAAATTAATATTTATATAACAAACCGGTTTTTTTAAAAGCAAGATAGTTTTAAAAAATGATGTTTTTCATTAACATAAATTAACATTTTTTAAGGTGTTTGGAAATAATTTTTTTTTTAAAAAAAAATGCATACATTTTCAAAAGTATATTATAAAAAAAAGTATATATAATAAAAATTTTACAACAAATGTTACCATATATTAAGAAATTGAATATTTTTCGGATATATTTAGTTTTTGCACGAGAACGCTATTCATACAAATTTTTGCTGCAATATCGAACCCGGCCGCCAGAGTTAAATAACAATTACATAAACGGCCCATATTGGACCTAAGCATCCCAAAGCATTGTTGTGCGAAAAAATATTTTTTGTTACGAATGGACAGAACCTACAGTATTTTTGAAAAGCTTTTCATGACAGTTCTGACTCTTGGATGTTTGTCAGGCTTTCGCAAAAGGTGAGGCGAAGTTTTAAGGCGGTGCGGATTTGAACCATGGACCCCTCCTTTAGTAGACCAGCTACTAAGCCAGTGCTCCCACAATATTAATGAATAACTACAGCACCAACAATTGATTGCCCAAAAGTAAAGTTTCCTTTTGGTTCCTTCAGAAATCAGAACACAACATAAAAAATGTTTTTATATTTAGTAAATAGTATCTAAAATAGTATTAAACCATTTATTTAAACATTAATATGTAATGTTTTAGCCATAAGCCCTAGTAGCTAGTGCTGTTAATTTTTGAAGTAATATACTGTATTTATGTTAGTGTAATAAATATAAATAAAAATAATGCGTAGGTTCTGTTTTTTCTTTGTTTTTATATAACATTCATGTTTTTATTTTTGTTGTTATATTTTCGGAAGCCGCATCGATAAGTCTGCAACATTACATCAATATAGCATTAACTATAATACTAATTAATGAAGTCAACACAACTTGGCGCACGTATCTAAGTGAAACTAACCGCCAAGATGATACTTCCAAAGAAAAATATGTTCACTTTTGGCAAACTGGGAAGCACTTCCCAATTAAGTAAACAGGTAAATGTAACTTGGACCAACAACAGACTAAGTGGCAGACATTGAAGGAGAAATAGATTTGTATTCTGATAAATCAAATGAAGTTGATTTACGAAAGAAAATACATTCGGATTGTTTGTATTCATTCAGAATGATAAGATAAAGCTTGGAATCTTTTGCCTTCAGTGTTTATTTAATTTTTCTTCCAAAGTAAAAAAAAAACATTTCCATGTAATCAAAGTTTATCAAATGAGTATACAGTATTGAAGCACACTATTTATATAACAAAATACATATAAGCTACAAAAAAAATCGATTTCAATTGCGCTGTTAATACCCGCATTTTAGTCTTTTCACATTCTTTCTTGCCTCCAAGCTCTAAGAACATTCCTGTCCTCTATTAATCAAAAATCCTATTAAGTAGTTTTCGATGCAAGTCAATATGATTTTCAAATAAAAACATAAAGTTACCAAATCTACCAAACAAATATATTAATATTGTTGATTCATTTTTTGTTTTTCATAATTAAAGGCAATTAAAGTTGAATGGTTAAAATTCAATTTATGAAACGAATTGTGCATTTGACTGGATCGAATTGGAATAAAACAGATTCATTCAGAGTAGGGTATTCTGTTCTGGCACCATGGTTTACTCATAACTCAGAAATAAGAGAAGTCTTGTTCTTTTTTGTCTGTACGAGTCGCTTCTTGTGGGATAACCAGTTGTGAAAGTCGACAGAATGGGCCTATATATGGGGGGAAAAGAAATTATACAAAAAAGTGCATTAATGGAGAAAGATGTCATTTCTGTGGGAAATTTACTTTTAGGTGTTATTGTGCGGTAAACAAATAATATTGCATAAACTGTTTGCTCAATGTTAATATCTGAAATCTCATTTGTTAAATTACTAGTGAAGCAGTGTAGCAAGTGAAGGTGTAGAATTGTGTGTGCGAAGATATACTTAGTTGATACATATGAGAGGGCCCTACAATTTATTGCCAACTCCAAACGACAATTTTTTAAGAAGCTACTCATGGTGGTGGAGCAGCGAATAAAACCTTTTGAGTAGAACTAGGTCGGATTTGAAGCTGGGACCCCACGTTTAGTAATCCACTAAGCCAATGAAACCACTGTGAATAACTTATAATAAGTATATACTAGTAGATACGAGTGGAAAAAACAATGTGGTCTTGGAATGATTCGCCAGAAGTTCACAATGCAGTTCACAAATAAAAGGAACATACCACAATTCGAATAACCAGTTATCGAGGGGATGCCTCTTAAGGTGACGGAGAGTGCGAAGTATCTAGGGGTAATCCTTGATAGGAAAATTAACTGGAGGTTGAATGTCAATGAATGGGTAAGGAAGAAGGTGGGGACCAAAACCTAAAATAATTCTGTGGATGTACACGGGAATTGTACTACCGATACTCACATATGGCAGTACAGTCTGGTGGCAAGCCACAGACAACAATTAAAACAACCAATCTTAAGTTATTGACGAAAATACAGAGACTAGCATGTATACGGATAAGAACTACACCAATCGCTGGTTTGGAAGTAGTTCTAAATTTGTTACCCTTGGATCTAAACAGATAGGTGATCTAACTGGCCACAACTTCCTAAGATCCCACATGATGAAATTAAATCTCATCTCAAATATGACGACATTTGTAGGAGCTGCGGTGACGAGTAGCTACACAAGGACACACCTCACTATCTTTGCCACTGCCCGATCCGCTGTAACTTGAGGTATGAAAATGGGTCCACAAGGACCTAAGTGTGTCGATAAGGACTTTGCTCCCTATCGGCAGCCCAACTAGCCTTAAACAAATATATTCGTAATGTTGCATAATTCTATGCAACCTCACTTTCTCATCTCTTATTCAAACGAACATTTTTATTTTATTTATCTGTATGAAATACCAAATAAAGAAGATAAAGCTCAGCATGAACGTCTTATGTAGACGATGTGACGCGATCTGTTACTATCAGAAACAGATTAATTGGAAGACACTTCCACCATAATTTAAAAAAAGTTTATGACATGTTGAGAGATTTAAACATTTTCATATCTTCAGCATAAAACATTGCTGTGTTTATTACCTGATTTAACATCATCAATAGTTAGTATAAAAATAATGGATAGAAATGGATTGAGAAATGCAATCAATGGTTATCAATCGAATTACATTTTTTTTAATTTATTTTATTCGATTATTGATTAGCACAAGGATCAAATCTTAATTTTGCTTGAAATTTCATTACTTTCTTTTCTTCGTCCATCTTTTTTAGGAACAAGAAAAGTTCTCGTGCAGTTCGAAATGAGGAAAACATTAATCGGGTGCAATCAGGTATTGAGAAAACCCCGAAACTTCCACCAGGTGAAGAATGTCACCAGTTGGTGATGTCTAGAAGATCACCGTTCTAACGTCATTTTTTGTGAAACAACCCAGTCAAAGATGTGGTGCCGAATGAGTACGGTGTAGTCTGTATGTAGGAAGCTTGATTGGACATGCAGGCATGTGTAGTGAATGGGCCCCATTAGGTGCACCTGAACATCTCCCCTTTAGTCACCTATTTTTGGGGATTACGCTACATGGATATTCTCATCTATCCCGTAGATATTGTTTTCAGTTATTTGTGTTTAAAACTGCCACCTGCAGGTTCTTATTTATTATACTCTCTAAGTGCAACTTTTTCTTGAACGCCTGTCAAGATTCTAAGAACCATTTTATTAATCTAAATTTACCAAAATCAACTGTGAATTTTTGTAAAATGTTCGTCGCCGCAATGGATATAACCCTGCCAAGAAACATATAAGTAAACACCACATATGGCACGTACATATTTATGTATTCATGTTGCAAGCCAATTTAGATATTCAGCTTGACATGACACAGAATTATTTTTCGTGTTGTGCCTATTTCAAGAAAAAAGGTAAAAATTAAATCAAAATTAAGATTAAGCCAATTTATGCCTTAAATAGAAATATGTAGAAATAATAAATTCTCCTAACAATAAAGGATCGGCATGGTAACTTTAAAACGAGTTAGGTAATGAGGTTATAAAAAAAACAAACTCATAAAAAGTGGCACTAGAAATAAAAATATGTGCATTTATTATGTTACGCACCTATCCTAGGAGTTGAAAACGATTTATTTGTTCATTGTTAAATTAATAATAGTTACATTAAAGTAAATTCCGAATGGACTTAGTGTATCAAGTGTTAAATTTTAATAGATTCTTTAAACGATGTATTTTGCCTGCGCCCATGTAAACTGTTGCATTGAATTTGAATCTCTTACTACCCGGTTTCGTAGGAGCGGGGTTACTGAGTGACTGAACAATAGACTCGAGTTGTTTAACCTTCAATTCTTAGTTTTACAATCATGAAGATTAAAATTACTAGTTTGTAGAATATGTCCTTCAATCCACGATAGTGAGGGGAAGAGATATAACGAGACCGATATCTAGGTTATTGTTAATATGTATATAGATTGGTTGGGTAATTCGACACTGACCAGCGGAAAGAGAATTATTTTCTCTGTGTGTCTTCCACATTAACACAAATATTGAGATAGAAGAATAACGCGAATCGTCGCCCCTTTGCGTAATGTGTTCTAGAAATAGTCTGGCTCCTAAGATTAGGCCAGAATCTAGAAAACGTTTTGCAGAGAGGATTTTCAATTTACATACAGGGCCTAAAGCAAAGATATATTTTTTGGCATGAATGCAGCGACCTACCGTTTAATGACGATTTCAAATGACAATTTCTTTTTTATAGGATTCTTTTGACAGTTCTTACTCTTTGATATTGGTCAGTCTTTCGTAAGAAGGGTAGCGAACTACTTCAGGTAGAGCGGCTGAAAATCCCTCGTTTAGTAGTTTAACGCAGCTAACCACTATGCCAATGCACCCACTTTGTTTTTGAATTTGAAATAAGGGTATATTAATCTTGACACATCGTTTGTAAAACCCCTTAATATTCATAGTAGACCCCTAGAAGTATATATGTAGGTATGTATATTTATGATCAGGACCAAAACCTAAGACTATTTATCAATGTCCGTCCGTCCGTACGCAATTTTTAGGCCTTTAAAAATAAGCTAGGAAGCTGAAATTTAGACCACATATTCCCTAGGGCTCCGAAATGAGTAAATGTAAAAAAATTTGGAATACGCACACTGCCACGCCCACAATTTATAAAAAAACTAACTAAAGTTAAAGGATAGAGTGTTACAACCTTCACAAGATATGTAGACACAGCCCTGCTTTGTAAGTTTGTCATGTAAAGTTTTTGCCACACCTCCTTTTTATGGGCGTTTTTCACTTAAATGTCTCATTGAAAATTTTTATATAAACCGACTTTTTAGGGGCGGTTTTTCAACAAATATTTGGTTTTTTTATAAATTTCATAGAATGAAGTAAAATGCTATCCATAATTTTATTAAGGTTTTTTTCTTTGGGGCATGTAGGGATATGTATAGGACAGGGTATTATACTGTTCGCCCCAAGCGGATTGTAGGCTTTCCTTATGTTTTGACATAAAAATAGGAAAATATAAATTTTTAGGGAAGACATCGAGGTCGCGATTTTATTTGATTTTAGGCATGAAATATAACGAATAATCATTTATTAACTAACTTTATAAAAAAATAAGTTTTATTTTTGCGTAGTTTTTAATTTTTTCATGGTTACATTTTTTTTTAGAAATATGAATTGAAAAAAGCACCCTCGAAAACATTGATAGCATAATTTGTTTTCTTCGAACTTATCACATCATGATAGAAAATTCAAACTCAGATGGCAAAAATGCATCATGTGAGCTTCTAGCCAACTGTCAGATGGCAAACTGTCAATTTCATTTCTGTAGGTAAAGTAGACTTTGCAAATTTTATCCTGATGACATACTCTTTAACAATTCAAACTAATGTTTCCTGACTTGTTGTGGGATTTTTTTTGAGGCTTATCTTAGAATATCCGGCAAGAATGGCATCCCCTGGCAATCTGGCACAAGTGATAAAAAATTACATAAATCGGACCTGAATAGTCATCAATTTTGGCAGCGGTCACTTATCCGAAATCACGACTTAAGAGGAAAAAATGTAAGACACATAATAGCAGAATCAAAAAAAAATATACATACAAGAACATAGGCTTACAACTTTTGCGCCACCTTGTATTTTGGTGCTGTGATGTTTGGCAGGAAACTTTCACTTTGAAAACATTGTCTTCTACTATTGTTGGGAGCAAGTTTTCTCGTCCAAGCGATAAAACAATAATCAATGCCAGATTAACTTTAGAATTCGAAACCCTTAGTAAAATATATTTTCTTGTTTGTGTTGCAGATTATCTCAGGGCACATAAGGAAAAAAGAAAACGCTAGTACGATGAAAGACACAACAGTGAAAGTGGGGGGCTGTATGTGGTGTTACCTTGGGAACTTCGAGGATTATTGAACAGGACACCAGGCCACCTGGTGAAATAGTGAGATTCGCTGGACCTAGATATCAATGTTGGCGTATTGAACGGCATTCTTTGTTGGGAAGTATTTTACAATTGCCCTATGTATTTCAGAAGGTGCTTTTTGAATTTAATAGCAACCAATGCCATCCTAAGAGATATTATTTCTGCACTGTGATATATGTAGATACATAAGGACGGGATATTTCAGAGTAAAATAAGCCTTCTAATCATTATGGGGGCACTGTAAATATTTACGTAGGTAAATAAAGATATGTAAATTATATTTGTACATATTGTGCTTTCATTTCTTCATAAAAATAAGACAACTTGTGCGTTGGTAATTGATAATTCGTTGTATCTCCTCATTGTCAATTAATCACAATTGCTGTAATAACCATTGTCGGCATGAACTTCATGACCACCCTGTGCCGTCTTTTAAGCAACTTTGATCGAGTTTCTCGACTGCTTAGGCGTTTTGACGTTATCAATTAACAGATAAATTGCATAAAGTATGTTTATAAATTACTTATATTTCTACTTATCAATTTCAACTTTAAACACGTAAAAGTATAAGCGGGCGAAGTTTAGATAACACCTCGGACCCTACTCATCTTGTTAAAGACGACGGCACGTTTAATATTTTCACAATAATCGATCATCCAGACAGCTCTACAACAGTGCTGTTTCTATATTTACACTCAACTTCATCCACCAAATAATATTTTCCGATAAACGAAAATCATTAATTAAATTAAATCACTTCTTTTATTTTAATGGCAATACGTTGGCCAACAGTTTTCAAGTGTTAAACGAAAAAGAAAATAAAACAGCAAAAAAAATTAAAACTTGAATTCCATGTTAACATCAATTTGTCAACCGCAACAACCCAGCAGGACTGAGCATTATTTTTTGTACAAGACAATCACACATTGCTTCAACAAAAACAGAACAATTAGCTGCGCTTTATTGGGACCAAATATATCAATAAATGTAAATATTTGTACACAAAGTCACATGACACATGATGTGTCGCCTCATAACGGACACGACACACAATAATTTCCTCACATCGCGTATCTCGATTCTCGAGTACCTCTTATACTTGGGGATATTTTTTATTTAATTTTTTACGAGCTCTTGAAATCGATGAGCTTGACGGAAGCAATTCAATTGCATACAATTTAGTTACTGTTAATTATTACCTTGTTAGCAGTTTTCGCACGCCTACCCCAGGGCAAAACAAACAGAAAGTTTGTCTACCCCACCGAGTGAAATTCAAGTTAAAAGAATTAAAATTCTTGATACACAAGCCCTTGACAAGTTCAACTGAGGATTTGTTTTTTTTTTGTCCTTTTAAAAATCAAAAAAAATGCTACCGTTCGTGGTACATAAAAAAACCGAACCGTTTGATTCTTCCTTATCGCAATAGTACAACGGCGAACCGAGCTTGAAGAATGCCAAAGATACACTGAACGGATTGGCAAGCACTGAAACGGTTTTCGCCCCCCATCTGATAATAATTGGCAGCCATTATACCAGTTTCACGACCAACACTTCCCCAATCTGCGCCTGCCATGCCAACCACCCTATTAGCACCACGATTCGACAACGACACATACAGTTGCCGGCGTTCGCGCGTTGTAGCTCGTAGTTGCCGCCTTATTGAGGTTCGATCGTGTTTGACGATGTTCAAGTGATCTGACGCTTGCCGCTGACATGACGTTGGGGGAAGTCTTCGGTCAGAATTTAAAGAATTCCGATTCAGTTTTTGACTGATTGTGGCAGCAATTGATTGTGATTTTTTTTTTGTTTGAGACATTAGAACGAGTGCGATGACGAAGCGGAGGTATTTGAAATACTTCAACAACTTTTAATAGAAACATGTTTTTTTTTTCAATTGATAGATGGTGCCATGACGTTATGGTAACGCAACGCATTAATTGTAAAGATAAGTGACCATACCATACCCACACAAACAATCGCAGTCGCATTCACAATCACAACGCAATGCAGTCAGTGCAGCAAGAAAGAAAAAGAAAACAAGGTAAAAACTCTTTTTTCAAGTTTGCCTATCTCTTTATTCAGCAATTTTATTGAACAGGAGCTTAAAGCTATGAATAAAATTATAAATAACTCTCTTAGAAAGTTGTCGATGTGAAGAGAGATATGGGTGAGAAATAATAAATTGAACAGCATTTACAAAATTATAGATAGAAAATGTGCTTTCTTTCGAAATTCGCTGCCTTACAGAATTATATTAAACCCCAGGTAGTTGGCCGATCGGCCGACTGGCCGAGTTTTTAATGTAAAATTCGAAGATAGATCATATACTCGATGTCCGGGCGATTGTCAAATCTTAAGAGGTTATGTTTTTCAATGGACATTTTTGCCATTGAATGACTACCATCTGAAAATAAATATCACGAAGCGAAAGAGACTTCAAACCAAGTTAGATCATTTAGAGCTCCAAGGTATAATATGGTCATGCAACTTTTGCAAACGTGGTCTGAAAATTCGCCAAGTCTTGTTGCATGCTTCCCTTCGAGGAAGTGTACAGTAATAAAAGTGTCAATGTACAGTTTGCTCGGAGATCAATGCGCCCCGAGGAAATGCGGCTAAGATTGAAGACTAAAGACTACAAGACACAACTTGTTAAATCGCCAAATATTTCCGCTTCCAACACGACATAATAGTCGGGAGACCATTATTAGTTGTTGATTCATCGATGTAGAAGTGGATATTTCCAAAATGATTTGTGACGTAGAAGTAATTTATTAAACTTAAGTTTGGGTATTTAAACTTACAAGATAAGGATTGAAATACAAAATTAACCTATTAACCTATTTGCAAACCTTGGGACAAACGGTGAAAACCTTAAGACTGTGACAGTGATGCTTTTTTTTATTCAACATTTTTATTTCTCTCTTATTCATCAGCAAAAAAGTCTTGCAGTAGAAATATAAGTAAAACTTTATGAAACGTAGCCTCCTTTAAGCAATTTGTTTTGTAACACAGCTGTTCATACATTCAAAACCTTGATTAACTGCTGTGTTGCTATATTTGTCAGTTTTAAGTTTACTTATTGTCTTAAGAATGCCAAAATGACAGTGAGAAGCTGGAAGTATATTTGGAACAGTAGATCTTAAAATATTATAGCTACTTAATAAACAAATCAGTGCAAAGTACATGTATAGTCTGCAACATTCAATTGATTTTGACTAAAATTCAATGCGGGTCCTATGGAAAAGTACTTGTCTTCCCTTTTTTTATTTGAACTTCGTTTAAGGCAATGCAATGAAGCGTTTGGAATTTTTTTTAGATTCACGGAAATGAACTGTTGGAAAAAAATTTGTTTCTACTCTTCTATTTTGAGTCTCTCGGAGTCTCTTCAATTTTCGTTTCATAACATTTCATTATTTTAAATGCAACATCTTACGATGGCCATCGACAAGAGCGGATATTATGGGTTTAAAGTTGACTAATTTTCGAATTATCAAAAAAGACAATAGCAGTAGGTTTTGTGCGACAAAATGGGTTCAGCACCATGAATGCATTATGACTTATTTATACTTAGAATAAGCTCGAAATCTAAGCGAATATTTTAAGATTATGGAAGGGTATATGAACATCATATATAAAGAGTGTGCTGCGGGGAGCTCTTTTAAACATATCCACATGCTTCGCGGAAAAAGAAATAAAATCAAAATTCCTTTAAACCTAACAATTTTGGGCTTATTAAAACGTTCGGTGCTTTCTCAAGAATAAAACAGAGTACCAACAAATGCAGCAGTTGTCTTGACAGTATGAGTGTTGAAAAGATATGAACTCAAATTTTGTAAAGCGGAAAATGTTGATCAAAATTCTGCGGTATATTGAAATTAAAGTATGAATTTAAAATTTTGTAAAAATAATTGTTTTGCCGTTTGCAATAGTTACCATCTTTGACAGAGTTTTTTGCCTACGTTGCCATCAAAACAGAATGTAGATTCTAACTCGATGTATTTATTCCATATTCGACTTAAAAAATTGTTCTTGCCTTTCCTATTACTTGAAAAATAACATGCGAAGTGCTACCCGAGAAAATTGTCTCCTGAAAAATATTCAGAGACTAAATAAAATAAGGCTCGTGTTACAAAACTCTTAATTTTCAGTTAAGCAAAGGCAATACTGCAGTTTGTTGTCTTTTTTAAATATGTATTTTAATTTAATTTCTGGCTTTTGTCATTCAGTTGAATTTTACAAAGCTTTGGAGTTTATAGACGCAGCAAGAACGTAAGTTTTATGAGTAGTATAAATCTACTCTTTACACATTTGGATAATCGTTTCCTAAAATATTAAAAAATGTTGCATAATCATTATTAACTCCTGTTCGAGAAATACATTTTTCGAAAAACACCAATCTATTCCGAACGACAACGAATTTTATAAATTTGCACCTTTTTCAATGCAATACATCGAATTTATAGCTGCAAATGCAGATTTTAACCCGAAGGTGAGTATCGTTCTGAACGCTTTTGATTCCTCCGATATCTGCTGTTTGAATATGTATTTGGTTAATTCTGGATTTATAGGGCCTTAAACTGCAGCTGATAGGGTACAATCAGATTGTTGATAAATGGTCTCGCACAAATGGAGAGACACATAGTAGCTCTATAGTTTGCGCAGGCCCACTAATCTTCTTTCTTTTAAAACGGACTAACGATGCTGAGGTTTTATTTTTCCTCTAAAAGTTTCAAAAACTACATGTCTGAAAATTTTTATTTAAGAACTGTTTCTTTTAAATTAAACAACCTCTACTGTGGCCCAACCCAATTTTTTCCGTTAAACATTGAGATGTCGTTTTAAAAGATGCACACTATTCGTATTGAAATCAACATTTAGCTATTATAAACATTTTCATTACTAGGCGTCGCAATAAATTGCAAATTATATAAATATTTAAAAATTCTTTAGCCAATTTAAAGAAAAAAATAAATCGAATTTTAGATCTCAATAGATAATTCACAGATAAATAAACAAACTTTTTCTCGGGTAACTGTCTATAGAACACTATTACAGTTTGCCAGCTATCAATATTGAGCGCAATTACAAGTAAAATTTAGAAGTACATGTATGATCAAAGAGAGCAATCAAGCAATTGAGAAAGAATAAACAAATACCAACATAGATGAAAAAAGCTTTTGAGGGCCAACTCAGCCATCTAAATAAAAACAAGATTCTCTCTGTTACTCTCTCTCTCTCTCTCTCCAAAATGCCAACACATACACTACCATTGATTATTCGCGGATTGTAAAAATAAATATAAGAACAAAATATACAATTTGTTTTTCATATGCCCACTATCCGCATGTGTGTGAGCTGCTCCCCTTTTGAATGTATTTGTTTTGTTTGGTTAAAAATAGATTTCCATTTAAATTATTACCTTGCTGTTGGCTGCTGGTGTCCCCTGCCTTATATTCGATGCCACTCAATGGCTGCTGCCTGAAATGCCTTATTTATTTCAATTACAAACGAACAAACGAATAAATGTCTGCCGACATACCTGAACGCTTGCAAACGACACAGAAATGACAGTTCGCCCTCCAGCTGTTCACTTGTTCGTTTCAGCACGCTGTAATCGCATCATAAATTTACAATATCAAATTCAGAAGCCCCAATATTTCGCATACAGACTAAGTTAACTACATACTAAAAAGTGTGACGTGACACGCGATCACATATGACAAGACAATCGGAATTTCTATGGAAGGGAGGTCAACTCAAAACTGGTTTGCGATGTAAAATATCAAGCATTTGAGCAAGATACATACCTACATTTATACGAATTGTTGTTTTGAAGAATGAACATCGGACGATTGTTTTTCCCGAATCGAATCTAAGTCCACCATCTCTGTAGGGGCGATAAATCTATCGGTTCTACCTATCGCTATGCCATCTAGACATGTCACCTAAAATAACCCTTATCAGCGTTGATATTCACCTACATTTTATAAGGCAGCCTCCCGGTCTCTCTCCCACCCACCCGCGGCTCATTACCCCAGTGGAATATTTTCTGTGTGCGTTTTTTTTTTTTTTTGTGCTCTCTATATATGAGATTTCGATAAGAGACGGTCTGGTTTGTGTAGTCCCGTATAATTGCGCAGATAAGACTCGATAGGCTTTGTTCGCCTGCCTCCGCATTGGGGTGACGTATATAATACATATATATTACCTTTCGATGTGTCACGTCATAGCGCACGCATTAATGAAAGAATTAGGCTTGAGAATTGATGAGGTTCCAATCGTGTAACTCATTTATGTCGGCACAACCTGCTGGATTATCGATAAAATCACAGTGTAAGACCAGTAATTTGAGTTGTAATGTAAGTTTATATTAATAATGATGGCTGTCTTCGTCGAGTCACTGCTGTCAAGCAGTCGGTGACTGCATAATTTAAATTGCATTCAGCTACATGTTTTAAAATGCGAGCAAAAAAATGATACATAATAATAAAGTTGCTGACGAAGTAGACAGTAGCGGAAAGACTAATGTGCGGTGCAACTTGATATGATTTTTTTTTTTTTTGGTTTTCGAAATAACCAAGTCCGCAATTATTTTGTTCATTTTAATATGAAATAGTGCGTAGTAACATCTGTGGGTTGAATAAAAATGAAGGGCAGAAGTAAATAATAGGCGGACTTTAGACAAAGCCCGAAATGTAGTGGGGCCCTAATGGTGTGACCAGACAATTCGGCATTGAAATTTTTTCTTGTTCTTGTTAAGCTATGAAGTATGTACGTGCATATGTCGCTCAGAGAAGTACGATCATTCTAGCTATGAATGACGAAATGTGAACAACAACACAATAAAGTTGAACTTAAGTGAATGATCGGATTTTTGTTTGATATTTTTTTTAATATAAGAAGAACATTACTGTTCGATTGTCTCCCACATAATAACCCTAATAGGGTATCAGGAAGTTACATATTTCATTTCTCAGCTGTAATTCTTGATATAAAACAAGTTCTTAGACGATTAACAGTGAATTTAATAGCAATCATTAAAACTTGGTGCTGTATGAGTTGTTGCTGAATTATAGTTATTGTTGTATTTTTCTCCCTGGAAATGAATCGCTCTTTGACTCATAATAGAACACGAATAGCGTAGGTACCCGTGGATCACAAATGTACCCACTTTTTAACAAATAATTAACAACAATTTGCAAAAATGGAATTCGTCACCTCCTCAAGAAATTGTTCAATGCGACATTTTGTGTTTCCACTGATGAGCCTAACCCAACATATACATATGTATGTAGGCGAAATACTTTTTTAATATTAATTTTATAACACATAAACGAAATATCTACTTATCTACCTACATTACTTAGAATAAAAAATGTATATGCATAATTTCATCTCTCTGGGTATGTCAATCACTGATTGGCATCCGGACGGACTTGGGCATTTCTTTTTTAAGATGATCATTATGATAAACTCATGATGATAGCGTATTTCTGCCATTGATGTGAAAGCCTTGATTTCACATCATTTCGTCCCAACTTGCCCCACATCGTCTGCTTTGTTGAGTATAAATATCTCTAATTGTAAGCTAGGAAAATGTGACTTTATTTTGTGGTTATATAAACTGCCCGCTAAAAAGATGCCATGGATTTCATTTCTTGGAGTTATGCTACAAGTTAGGACTACACCAAAAAACTCGAAACATTGGAACAATTATAACTCCGACATCCGCCGAGATAACGCCCGAAATTAAAAAAATCAGTTCTTATTTTCATTTTATCAGGATCATCTGCATTATATCGTGAATCATCAATTTTAACACTTGTTTCTTTCTTTTACAGGAGTTGATGAGAATTTTTCTAAATGCGTATCATGCACATGGCCAAAGATATTTATATAATTCTTAGCATTGATTTGGCCCTGAACATACTATTTATCCATAAACATCTTGTTTGCTGAAGAAAATTTATATCTTTCCCGCCGTTCTCGTTTTTCATATAAACTTTCGTCACTATTTGTAGAAAATTTGATTAAATTGTCCCCATTTTTTCATTTCCTGTAAGAGTTCTTCAACTCTCTCTTCTTAAATATTCGCAAGGAAATGATTGGCCAACTAGAAGGGAGAGAAGAACCCGTACATAAATCACGCGATAATAACTTTCAAATTTTTAAATTTTACATAATATTTAACATTTCAGTTAAAAGAAGATTAAATAAACCCTGTTTGCTTCAACGCTACCAACCGAGTTTTGAACGGCATAAAAAAATCCTGGTGTTCCTTAAGGCTCTGACTCCTTTTTTTATTTTTTATAAATGATCTCTTATCTGTTACCTACATACCAATACATTGCTTCGCAGATTAAAGTAAGTACACTCCGCTTATCGATTCGTATCGGAGCTAACGTCCCTCATCTTCGAAAGAGGAACTGGAATGGCAACGGCAGTTTAGCCTCGCAACATATGTGGACCGCTTAATCACGCTCAGCTTTTCATACACATTACAGATATTAAAGACCATCTTGCATATCGTCCTTCTAACTAATTCCACATTTCCATTGTGCTACCCTATCAGGTACATAAAACATAAGGAAAGGCTACAGTCCGCTGGGGGCGAACAGTATGATACCCTATCCATATCCCTATATGCCCCAAAGAAACAAGCATTAAGAAGATAATGGATAGCATTTTATTTCATTCTATTAATTAAAAAAAAAAAGTTTTTTTAAAAAAAAAAAGGTTAGGATAGGGTATAAAAATTTATCGCGTGAAGAATGGTCGCATATGTTTTTTGCCTCATCGTTTAGTTTCACACAAATCGGTTAAAAAGAAATAATCACGTTTGTTTTTGGACGCGTTATCGAAAGACTGTAAATATAGAATTTCGAGAATAATTAATCAATGAAGTAAATAGTACATTTTTTAAGAATATATATTTATAAAGCAATTTCAATTGAATCAAAACACGCGATGGTATGTTCGAGCGTATTTTTATAAATAATTACATACCAATACAGTAATTACAAGGAAACAAAATATGTAGACTCAAAATTTGTTTAGACAAAAACAGACAAGCGCCTTGAACTGGACGAGATACCCTCGTAGTTGTGCTCTACATGATGATAGTAGACTCTGCAGTCACCGAAGAGTGTTGCCAATTTAAGTCGTTGCACACCTAGGATACGTCCTTTGTCCTATCCTATTTATTGCAGTTCTAGTTTTGGTATATGTTTGAAGAATAAGTGACGGACATAATTTATTCTGTGAGGATCAACCTCCCCCTGCTGGAAGTATTTTTTATTTGAGTGAAAGTAGTCCAAAATGGATTGAGAATCTCAACTACCCATTCTATGACCCACTTCTACCTATTGCAGGCATTTATTTAAGTGATCAATCATAGCGTAAACGTAGATTGGACTAATTTATATCATAAGATGAAAGCAAAGCTTAACACCGCAGTTGTTCGTTCGACAATGTACCAAAACTATGAAATCTCGAAACGAAATATCACAATATTTTCGATCATAACCTCTTTGGCTGAAAAAAGAAAAAAAAAATCAATACTAAGGTATATTTAGTTAAGATATTACTTTGACTCACATTTGATTGCAATTTGTTATAAGTATTGTTTTATTATCGAGTTAAACTGACTATGACTTTGCACAATTGTCATACCACAAAAACTTAATACAAATGCACCGCAAATGCACTTAAACGTTACGTATTATGTCAATACACACGTAGTCCCTTTATAATCTCTTTCATGTAAGCGGATAAAATACATTTTATTATATATAAAAATTATTTTTAGAATCGTAATACAATAAAAGCCTCCAGTTTGGTAAGTGGTAATTGCTCTAAATAACAATATAAATAAATATTTGTATTCCATATTTAGCTGGTACAAGTGAATAGTCTGCTATCGGTGGGTAATTTGAAGAGCTAATATTAATCGGACAAAAATTAAATTTTCTATTTTTTATACACATATCTATTTATAATGTCAATGAACAAAGTAAAATGTTATCAAATGCATTTGTTTTATTATGAACACGTGTGCAGTGCAATAAATGTGAGTAGGTACAGCACTTATCCCGCCAACAGTCGAATGCAGTAAACTAAAGGGTTATAATCCTGATTTCAACTTCGAAATAGCGGAAACAAGAATATATACAAATCCAATTTATACTAATGTTAGACCAATTGCGCAAAAAATATTTTTTTATTTATATAAATAAAAAGTTAAACAAAAGTTGAGGTAGGTCTGATTAATTCTTTTGTTTAACCTTGATGCTACTTTATGTTCATTATATATAAGCTATGAAAGTAGTCAAAATATTCTTTTCTCCAAGTATTAGTGTACACTCTTGAAGAGCTTCTTAGAAACAACATTGTTTATAGAGATAGCATTGTATGTACCTAGTAGGTAAGCATAGATATTTTTAAATTGAAAATAGAATAAACCGGTCGTAAAGCTGTTTGTTATTTTAAAATCGGTGTTGATTCCAAGGAGAGGTATTTAAGTAAACGCAGTATGGAGTCCAAACGCGTAAAATTGACACGACTTTAATGCTACGTTTCCACCAAGTACTGAACCGAGATTAAAACTAAACTGCCATAAATTTTCCTTAAATCCCAAGATTTACCATACAAATGTTAACCTGTTAAACCCAAGACTAAAAAAATAATCTAGGAAAAAACTGGGTATATATGTAAAAATCGACTTGTGAACGCAATACACGCAATAAAAACTTACCATCCTTGGATATGTCAAAAGTGTCGTTGATTGATGAGAATTGAGAGCGAGAAAGCAATTTGACAACCAGATGTGAGACATTTTATGAGCAAATTTGAGTGCCAGAGAGCGAGCGGGTTAAGAGAAAACTACTATGTTAGTATCCTATTTTTTTGGTGGAAACGTTTAAGGATTTATTGTTAATTTCTTGCATATAATCTCGGTTTATCTTTTGGTGGAAATGGGGTATAAGACATCGTTT
This sequence comes from Ferdinandea cuprea, assembly GCA_963576555.1. Taxonomy (NCBI): domain Eukaryota; kingdom Metazoa; phylum Arthropoda; class Insecta; order Diptera; family Syrphidae; genus Ferdinandea; species Ferdinandea cuprea. Next base: position 1,520,278 of record OY754958.1, read on the forward strand.
TGACAGTAGCTGCTACTCTATGTTTTTAGATAGATAACGTCTCGCCATGTCAAGGACATTTTATATATGACACTATCTAACTTAATTATCGGGTTTCTTACCACTGAAAAGTGTTTTTTCCAAGACAATGAAGCCTCTAATGTATTCCCTACATTGATTCCGATGGCGTTGCTTCTTGTCAGATCTTTAAATCCGAGAATACATTCTTTGCCATTCGACTTTCAAGCAATAACAAATATTTGAATATGTTTTCCTTCGTTGTTCTTCGCCCGGATTTGATTTCTCTGTCTTATTACTTAAGCAACAATTAATAGTTAATAAACACTAATATCTCAGGAATATATCTCGTAAAGTGTAATTTTAAAATTGTTCATGTCAATCCCATGAACGTCGTGGCTGCGGAAACAAAAAAGAGCTATTAAAATGAAAGCAATTTGTACAGATGGGAAACGCTGAAATCTGCAACAAAACAAAATTTTTCTTGGGAAGTCCAATATGTTAGTCCCCTCGTAGCTGATTTTTTTGTCTTAGTTATAAATATCATTCAAATGTATCATTGAAGCAAATTGGATCAAAGTCAGTTTTAGCAACTATTGACAAATAGGTGTAAGTAAAAGGCCACTGGTGTAGGTTTTAAAGTTAGAGTTGATCATTGAAAGCAAAACTCAAAGATGCAAATAGAAAGAGAATCGAATACATCAGCGAAACGATTGTGTTCCAAATTACAGAAACGCAAATCATCTGTGCAGTGAAATCGATATCAATCATTGAAATAATTTAAGTTCATTTCAAGAAAAGTTTTAATCGGAAAATAGCAATTTTTTTATTTTTGTTAAGTGATAAGCTTTATTTTGATATTTATTTAAAGCCAATATAGCGATTTAGGTGCATAAGTTGCTAAGAGATTAATTAATTTAAAAAATCGTTCTTATGGTTTTTATACTCATAAACAACTTAGTAGTGAAAATTATTATCCTTACACGTCTCCCCTTAAACCAAAAATCAACGCCATGTATACATATATTGGGAGCCTTTTCGTTCAATTTCCTTAAATAACAGAATAATTAATTTCGCCAACAATTCCTTATGCCAGGAAACCACACAATAATATTAAAATATAATGTGCATCTGCCTTTACTTTTAAGGAGATATGTCTTATGCGTAACAAACCGAAAAAGAAATCTGTTAATTTAAAAAGCGTTCAGTCAAAAAAAGTTTACCTAATAAGTTTTTGAAATAATTTACTACTTTAGTTAAAAGGGATATTAACGATCGCCTAAAATTCGCATGTTACATGTTCGCACCTTGCCTGATTTTCGAAGACACGAACGATAACATTCGTTTCATCATTGATTCAAATCGCTTGTATAAAAAAGAGAAGATGAAATTGTTATACTAAACCTCAAAAATAAACAGACACTAACTTAATTAAACTTGTGTAGCATCAATACAACATTGTATACGTTTTATAAAAACAAACTTTAATAAATTTTCAAAATAAGGGTTTATAAGAAACGAATCTTTTTATGAATACAGAAAATTAAGATTTGAAGGTCAGTTCGTCCAGTTGGCCCTGAACCAAGGCAAAACCACAGAACAGACGGGCAAATGACACTTTCGGGTAATTTTTGGCAACGCTGGTACACATTTCTCATTTCTTTCATTGCTTTCATTGCTTTCCTATTCATTTCAATAATAAATACAAACTAAATATTCATAACTATTTTGAACTAATTGGTGAATATTAAAGGTTGCCGAATGATTTAAGCGAGTTGGGTTAATCAGTAAACTGGTTTTCGTTTTGAATGTTAGGCTTTCATGAACAATTTGAACAAAAGGAGGCCCCGCTACTGGACTAGTTATAGCCACCAATAGAAATTTGAAAATTAATTTTCGGTGTATTCTTGGTGCAATCTACTCTGTTCTTTCTGACTCATAAAATTTACCTATGACTTTCATTTACTAAATGTGTAGCCAGACACTAGCTTGCCTATATAAATAGAATATAAAAATGAAATTCACTGACTCAATAACAGCTATGCATTCTATACTACACTATATGAGAAAGTGAAAGTGTGAAAATTCAGTTATAGCCATACCAAAAGGAAAAAGCAACTAGAAAACAAATCGTTTATTCGACTTTAAGTCCCTCAAAATAGCAAAGCAATTTTCTCCCGGTTCCTTTTTAAGTAGGGCTATGACTGAAGCCTAATAAACCAGTCGCATGGTTTCATCATGGTGGATCGTGGAACCCATCTTTAAATTGATGGCGTTGTCGAGGTTTTTTTTTGATAATATAATATAATAGTATTTTTAATATTTTGTAGGTTGACTATGTTATAAAACAGTCAACTTGTGATGTTTAAGGTTGTTAAATTTGGGACACGAAAGAAAAATTTAATAAAAACATTTCAAAAAATACTGGAGCAAGAAAAATATGTATAAAAAAATAAATCTTACATTACAAACAAATGACTTAGAGGGACACAATTTTATAACCACGATTTTTTATTTCATATTGCGTAATTTACTTCTATCTGACCGGCCCCGAACATTTTAATAATCACGGCTTAGATTCATATCGTCTGATGAATTTAGCCCGCACGGTCTAGTTTCATTTTTCGATCGCGGTCTAAATGCATATGGGCTAAATTCATGACGCAGCCAATGCGGCGAGCCCCAAAGGAGAATTAATATAATATTACCAGAATATCAAATTTAATAATAGTAGATTTTAAATGGTATGGAAGCTAAAAAAAGCTTGATTTTAAAAATCCAAAAACTTCATGACTCTAGGAAAAATAAAATAAAAAAATACTTTCTATAAAAAAAACCTATTAAAAAAAATGTAAATTAGTTAACAAAAAAAAAATGTACTACAAAAACAGGGAAGGGAGAACATTATTGTAAAATTTTCAGTACAAATTTGCAATCTCCACAAAGCGATATATTTTTGTCTTAACTGTCACACCTTGTGCACACTAACAGCCTTATTAATAATAATAATCAAGTTGCTCGTTTCAGACCCTTTCGGTACCTCGTTTTTAATCTTAGAAAAATTGTGTAATAATACAAATATATTACTTAATTATACAATACATATGTATCAACAATTTAATTACTTTCATATACAAAATATTATTAAAAGCTGAATAACATTAATATTTGGTACGATAATGACCGAACAAATTAGGTACATTTCTTAAATTTCTGGGTGGAATATTAAAGTTAGTACAAAAAATAAATATTTCCATGAATAAACTTATTTACAAATTTATTACAAAGAAATGACCACCCCTTTTCAAGACTGGGCCATAAGTCTACTTTTATACGGACGCAAAACATATGATTCTTGACAGAATAAGCCTCTGAGTACAAATTTAAGAAAACTTTTATAGGCTTCTCCAATCCTCTAGATGTACATTTGAAAAGTTAATGTATTATAATTATTATTTCTTTTTGTTACTTTTACTGTAATTAACAACATAAAATGTTTTTTTAGGATGAGTTCTTAAGTGTGAAACACTATGGGAAGCACTAAACAAGAAAAAATAAAATAAAACGAAAATACCAAACGTATACGATTATGTTATTTCATTAATTATGAGCCTGTTATCTATCTTAACAGTAAACAAATTAAACCTTACCGATTGTTAACTTTTCTTATTAAAAATGATTACTACGTTCTCTATTAAATACAGTTTTTTCTGAAAGATACATCATACATCACCAGCATAAATTTTACTAAATTCTATTATAGGTATTCAGGCACAGCTGAAATCAAAAATTACACAATAGAAAAGAAATATGTTTCTGATTTGGAAATGTTGTTCAAATAAAATTGACTTCCACGAAGGCACAATGGGAGGAAGCGCACAAAACTTTTTTTCAATATTTAAATAGGTACAGCATTTTCCAAATACATACATTAGGTATAGTATTCTTCTTTGCTTTAAAGTCTAGAGCAGCAAGTTAGTGTTCTTGAGGAAGTTTATGAAGAAGTAAGCTAGAATTTATTTTAAGTATCTACCTATGGTCTTTTTTGTAAAAATATTTTAATTTTTTTCAATGTTTTGTTGCAGTACTCATATAAACGAAAATTAACACAAAACACTTTAGTTTTCCAGTCAAGCAAAATTTTGTAAAAATGTATAAACTTGCTAACTTGTACCAACAGCAGTGCGTTTGTTTTTGACAATTTTTAAGCAGCAGATAAATCCTAAAAATGATAATTAATAAGATATTGGTTTTAACTCATGAGCAAACAGTGTATTCGAGTTAACAACCAATTAAATCGGAATTATAGAGGTATAATTATACATTGGATGCCTATTACAGGTACATATTTCGATCTGAATGGATTTATAAAAGTATTCTTAGTTAGCTAGCTACACACATATCTAACAAGGTTGTTCAATTGCAATCCTGTTTCATCCACAAAATACTGCCAACAATACTCGCAACCAATTGGCAATGCTCCAACACATTAAGTAAATTAATATTGATTGGAAATAAATCTAGACTCAATCAAATCGTACCTACAGGTACCTACCTACCTACCTACACGAGTATTCGAATATTACATACATGTGCTCGACAAGATAGAAAAAATTTGACGTAAAACTAATTTACAAACTATTTACAAAAGGCAAACATTCATAGATATATACGCACGCAGATACTTTGTACCATGTGAAGTACCAAACACTTCAAAATATTGAAACCAGACAAGTCGACTCGCCGCATTGGCAAATAATTAATAATAATCATCGCTACATTTATTAATTGTTAACTTTTATTTATTTAATAAAAATTGTTCCAAAATGATGCTGATGTTTGTTCTTAGTTTTTACTTTGCGGTTTTACTTTGACAAGTGACGTGACAACCTGTTACAACAACTGTTGTGCCACGTTACGTGCCCACACTCTGTTTACATCAATAAAATTAAACACATTCATTCAGGTAGGTACCTATGTTTATTTGCACCTAACGTGTCAATGTAAAATTAAGTTTTATCGCCCTTTCGTAGTACAATGTTTCAATCATTCAGCTACACAGAAAGATCTTGCAATTACATCATCGGCGTGACAACGTTTAAATAATTTTTCGACTGTAAACAAAAATTAACAATAAACAAGCGAAAACAAGCGCCATAAAAATAGCAGAGAAGAAACCACACAAATAAACAACCACTTCCCCGATATAGGTAGGTTCCATGGAAATCTCTGCATCGGCATGAGCAAGAGCATCCATTTTTGCAGGCGGCCACTGTACTGTACGATCTCGCACGAGCACGACACTGCTCTGGGTACTGGGTCTAGCTCTCGCTCTACTCAAGAAGATGTGTGACGCGACAGGCAATACTATATAGAAATACGTTTTGTCTCCGCAGAGAGATCAATGTTCCAAAAATAGAAAACAAGTGGTTGGGTTGGGGGTTGCCTGCTCAGTGAAAAAAAAGAATATAGAGCCAATTGCTGAAACAAAGACGACACAGAGTGTCAACGTCTACATTATGTATTTATTTCTGAAATAAATATAAAATATATAAGTATGTATATATAATTTGTATTTGCTTACATTTTTACCAGATCAATAAATAGGTACTAGGTCCAAGTAAAAAATAGCAATGACAACAAAAATAATCCCTTTGCGCTGTTGGAGGCGATGGTAGGTATTCTGCTCCTAGACAGGAAATAAGGAATACTCGTCTGCCGCCAAATGGTTGCTAATGTTATCAGATCACGAAAGGTGTTGTTGCGAAAGTGAAAGCGCACTCTTGCAGTGGGAATTTTCTGGCACAACACTTGCGCGGATCACTCACTCGAAAATCACAGTCGCAGTCGTATTAGTTGTTCCAAAACAAGTCGGCATGCACACTTCTGGTGCATTAGACGCCCGAAACAAAAACAACAACGTTTGGAACTAGTTATCACCTAATACCGGTCTGCCTGGCAAGACGACGACGATGACGACGACGTCGACGAAGAACGGGTAGCCCGCACTCCCTTCGCCCACAAGCACAAAATACAAAACAGATAATCGTATGCAGCACAGGAAGCACAAAATTAGAAGGAATGCAAGCGAGGAAGAAAGACAAACGACCCGACGACGACGACGAGCGAACCCGAACCGAATCAGATACTTTGTCAATGAATTCCTCGTGCAGTCGTCTCGCTTGGATTTAATAAATTCACTTAAGCGCTTGTTAAACTAATTCGATTGTTCGCCGTGATTTACCGCGTGGATGTACGGGCCGCTGCGTGAATATTCTTAGGAATTTTTACAAATATGTGCAATTGCAGTTTGGGGATCGCACGCACTGAAATTATTTTTGATTCTGCCCGCGCCACCGTTAACAACACGAAAGAATAATGTTACTTTTGTCACAATGGGAATCCGTCTATAATAATCGCGCAACACAGAACAACCCACTTTTAATGATCGTGTTCACTTCAGTCGATGTGGAAAATCGCACTGCTGAGGTTATCACATTTGAAGCCGCTCTCAGCCGTCGTCGGTGTAGCGGCGGCGGACCGGTACGGGTTAGTGTGCTTTCTGTTATTCTCAAATACCAATACGATAATCAAATGCTTCTGGGTATAAGTGAGACTAAAAATTCTCTTCGCAGTGCCATGCTCATGCTTCATGCAGCTCACAGATGCGTCACTATTCAGCGGTCTATTTCCAGCTTGTCGCAGCAGGTGGATTTTCATATAAAATAGCATTTTCCACAGAGCTTTGGCGGAGTATTTCTGTTTATTTTTTTAATTTTTTTTTTGTGACAAGAAAAATGCCTACTTTGCTAGAACTGTTGTATTTCTATCTACCTTCATAATAGTTAAACTTTTGTTGTTATAACTGAGTCCCAAAGCTTGTTGCTGATATAATGCTCCCCAGTGTAATAAAGTCGTTTGGTTGATGCTCTCTGAGCATTTAAGCTTTACGTTGCCGCCACACTTGATTCGGTCTTACACTTGGTGTGATGGTGGTTTATTTTTTAATTTATTTTTTTTGTAAAAAACAACACTAATACCATCATGTTCCAAAAACAAAAACAGTACACAGTCGGTTGTTGACTTGTGGAACAGATAATACAACTTTGACCTTATACCACCCGCACACTTGTTGTAATATTTAAGAGGGACCTGCTGAAGATGTGCATGTGTCACACATTGCTTACAGTCTGCTCTGCTGAAGTCTGATGACATTCAGATCTCGGGCGGAAAAGTAATGAGCGTGAACACTCCCCGACTGGGTGTGTGGGCTGCGGCGTACTCGTATCGTACACCAACTAATATGCATAATGGAGAATATGCATCGTAACAGCGCTTTTGTTTATCGCCCTGGAGCTGAAGCAATTAATTGATGCAATTATTTATTTACGCAAATAAAGGCCGGCGACGTGCTTCACCACCAGCCCCGTGTACATATATATACCTTTTGCCTATAATAACTCACCGAATTGAGGCAACTGGCATTCTGAATCTGAAGTGCATTCGTTGTTATTCAATATAAAATTATTATTAGTAGACCTAAATATATGTATTCTCATTCACAGTTTAGTACTGTACTTGAAAAAATAAAAACAGAAACAACACCAATGGCATTTTTTTATTCATTGTTTTAATTGTTGATACATATTACATAATTACATATAATTACAATTTGTTTGTGCAGTAATAATAGATAAGGTTAAATATAAATATAAAAGTTAATAATGTTAGGGTAGCTATGTAATTTCGGTCAAGCACTCAGTGATATATGTAGGTATAGAGGTAGGGATGTGGCGACATGTGTGGTGCTTAAGCAATAGCAAACAACTTGACGTGCACGACTGCGTCATACAAATCTTTATCGTTATAGGTGCATATATACGATGCGTTTTTAAATCGCATTATAAAATATTTTCAAATGATGTGAGTTTTTAATGCAACCTTTGATCGATTAAAATATTTTTTTTTACATAAAAAATTAATTTCATAAAGATCCTACCTACGCTGGTACGATTTTGGTTTGTATGTATTTCCATACTGGACTATAGAAAATATAAAACTGACTAAAATCGTTTGAACATTTTTTGAGAAAATCAATTTCATTAAAATTTAAAAATTCGTTATATGAAAAATAAAAAATTCTGAGGTAACGGCGATATTTTTTAATTATCGTAAGTTGACTTTTAACAAAATTGCAGCGTTTTTGGCTCTATAAGAAAAGACAAAATAAATATTAGGCGTAAACCACCCATACAGGACCTAAGCTTATAATAAGTAATTTTCTCAAAAACTCAAACTCAAACAGTTTTGATCTGTAATTGTCATATTGCCCATTCAAATCATGCAGATTTTGGGACAAATGTGCATGTCGTTTGCTCGTCCTATTTTTGTTTGCGTCGCGTATACTGCTATCTTAAAGCAAAATTCGTTGTTTGGATTTCGAAGCCACAGTTAAAAAATTTATCAAATTTTACAAATGGTTTTTTGTTAATCTCTATGGGTCTAAATTTTGCTTTGAAATCTACTGCTCTAATGTAAACAAATTGCTCTTTAACAATTAAAATGTATACCTATATAAGCAAGATTTTATGCTAGTCTTTATAAAGTGGTGGTCCAAAGAATTTTATGATATCTCCGTTATTGGGGCATTGTATCTACAATTGCTTCGTCCGACCGCATCTTGAAAATTCATTTTTTTTGATAAAACCCCTCCAAAAAGTGGGCATGACCAAACACTTTGTATTCGCGATATATTGGAAAAAAATTTGCTAAATATCTTGTTAACTATTTTTTCGGTTTCTATGAAAATTTTGGGAGAAAACAGCATTTGAATGAAAAACGCCCACAAAAAGTAGGCGTAGCAATAAACTTTATATGACAGACTTATGAAGAAGAGCAGTGCCTATCTCTCTAACTTTTTTCTAAATTGTGGGCGTGGCAGAGTGCGTATGGAAAAAACTGTATCCTCTATCATTTCGCGACCCTAGGAAGTATATGTTTCAAATTTCATGCTTTCATTTAAGGGCCTAAAAATTGGTGACGCACGGACGGACGGACATTGCTAAATAGTCTTATAGGTTTGGGTCCTGATCGTAAAAATATATACTTTATGGGTCTACGACAAAGTTACAAAGTTAGTAACGATGTGACCCTTATGATAGGGTATAACAAGAAAATTAAAAATGCAGGTCCTGAAAAAATTGTTTTCTTTCGCTCTTTCCTCTTTCTAGACTGAAAAAAAAATGCATGTCATTTTCATATATTTTTTCAATATGAAGTGGTAAACAGCTTGACGTGCACGAGGTTCATTTCGAGGTTCCCTACTTTTTTAAAGAAAAAAACACAGAAAAATCAAATGGAGAATGTTTATTATCATTTGAAAGAACATTCTTTGGCATTTATTTTTTGAAGATTATGTCTATCAAATGTTGGCCGTTGCTACGTCGCAGATGGTCCATCCGTTTAGTCCAATTTTCGATCACTCGTTCGAGCATTTCGACTGGTAACTGGCGAATGACACGCGTGATGTTTTCCTCCAAGGCCTGAATCGAAGCGGGTTTGTCAGCATAAGCTCTTGACTTTACATATCCCACAAGTCTAACGGTGTGATATCGCATTGGTGGCCAATCGACCGGCCCAAAACGTGAAATTATGTGCTCACCGAAATGTTCTCTCAATAAGTCCATTGATTGATGCGATGTGTGGGAAGTGGCGCCGTCTTGCTGAAACCAAATGTCGCCGAGATCACGAGCTTCAATTTCAGGCATCAAATAGTCGGTTATCATGGCACGATAGCGGTCGCCATTGATGGTTACGTTCGCACCGGCATAATTTTTAAAGAAATATGGACCGATGATTCCACCGGCCCACAAACCACACCAAACCGTTGTTTTTTCTGGATGAAGTGGCAGTTCTTCAATCTCTTCAGGTTGCTCTTCGTCCCAAATGCGGCAATTTTGTTTGTTTACATACCCATTGAGCCAGAAATCAGTTGTTGCACAAGCTGTATTTTGTACGCTTTCAATTTAAGATCTTGACGTAAAATGCGCCAAAAAAAAATCTAAATCATCTAAATAAAAATCTAAATCTATTCGGTCGAATATTATCCAATAATGAATGCTGGGTCGCAAAATGGGTGATGGTGTTGCGAATAGTACGCTCAGTAGGCCGATTATATTGACCATAAGTTGAGCGAAGTGCACGAAACACATTCCTCACAGAACGTGAATTTTCATAATAAAGTTGAACAATTTGTAAACATTGTTCACGCGTAAGTCTTTCCATTATGAAATGCCAAATAATACTTAACAAAAATAACATGACAGAATGACACGACTCACACGTAATCTGTCAAAAAAGGCTATTGAAAAAAGTATCTGTACTTGGATCACCCGTTTTAGTTCAGCGCTTCAGCACTTAAGTGTGCACTTTCTGCCATCATCACGCAAACCAAACCTACGGTGGGCTCGGTTACCTCCAGATGATGTTGCGATACCAGTTCGACATGAGGTTTGCATAGAGATAGAGAGGTTTGGGTAGAGATTTCCACCTTTTTGTTGGCTTTTATTCTAAACTTATATTCCACTCGATCTCTGAGATTGCAGAATGGTGGTTGTATCGATTCAAGTGCCTGGTCGCGATTCATTTCGGATCCTTTTCTTATTCCAGCTCATCGGCCATCTCATTGCCGGTTATGTCCCTGTGTCCAGGAACCCAGCAGAGACTTATCTTATGCTGTGAGCCAAGAGCCTTAAGTTCTATGCGACAGCGGTGAACTAACTTTATAGAGTTATAGAGTTATTCACTCCTATTACGGTTGCCAAATAAAAATTTGTACATAGGTATTTGTTTATTTTTCATTTGTGGCATTGTAAACGGGTGATTTTCATTGATATTTTATGTTATTGTTATTTTCCTAATTTGATTTTTTTTTGGATTTCTGAATTTAGGAAATGAGCTTAAATGTTCGACTTTCAAAAATGTTTCTGTTAAAGAATACGCTTGATAGTTCTGAAGTACATAGGAATTAATTTTTCAGGGAAAAATATAAGTTTAAGTTTTAAAATTCTGTGGCAACTTATGGATTCTAATGGTATTTATTTGGTCTTGAACGTGTTATTAAGTTAATTTTGACATAAATCGATTTATGGTGTTATTCCTTATCATGTCTTATTTATAGACACTTTTTCGAACATTTTTATAATTATACATTTTCGAACATCCAGTTCTTCGTTGAACGTCCTTTTCTAATTGCAAATGTTGACAAGGAATACAATTCTAGAGAAAAGATTATCAAAAATTCTTTGCAGAAACAGTTTACTACTAAGCAGACCGACAATTTTTGTTTTTCTTCTTTTTAAAAAACTCGATTCACTTCATACGAAGTAAATTGGCATCTCTGATGACGGCAATTACACATTCATAATCATATTCGATTGAATAAATAATTGTTTGTAGCGCCGAACCTTCCGCTCGCACTTTTAAAGAGCTTTCGGCACGCTGCTCTCGCTGTCCCTTTGGCGCAGAGGATAGCGCGTTGGACTTCTAATCCAAAGGTCGCGGGTTCGATCCCCGCAAGGGATGACAACGCTTGATGAAGCAACTTTTTTTAATTTATAATTTTTTTTCTTAACATAATTTATTACAATTTATATAATTCATAGTGAGCAAAAAATTATCCGTTCTATTTAATATTTAATCGGCGAATATTTCATTGATATGCGCATTCAAGGGGAAAACAACGTACGACGAAAAGCTCCAAACAACGTTTGGCTAATGTCATGGCTATGCCCAATTCCCGCTATAAGCATCTAGTGGTTTGTGCCTTGGAAAACTATCACTAAAAGGGGGAAATTTTATAAATATATTTCCCTTTCAAGGGAAAAAAATAAACAGCTGAAATAAATAATAAAATGGCGATGCTAAGTGGAGAAACGATGTAGACACACCCTCGTTACGCACACACCCACATACATGGCTTTGCCCCGCTCACTGATACTATACATTCCTTTGATGGCCGACGGCACGTGGTATTTGTGTTTGGCATTTGCCATGCTACTTCTCCACGACACGCGGTAGTGGGGCAACTTGATTAGATAGATATTTTTTTTCTTGTTTTTAATCACACACCCGTTATTGAATCTTTTGGGAGGCATTAGCAGTTTTTGTTTAGCGTGCCTTCACGGAACCTGGCAAACATTTTTCTTGCGCAGATTTTCAATTACCAGATTTTTCCCGGGTAGAGACACAATTTTCTTCATCGGCGGTTGGTGTAAGTATAGTAAGTATGTGGCCATGGCGAAAGGTCCAATTGCAACGAGAAAATCAAATTGATAGAATGGCACCTCTATGGCGAGTGCATGTGAGAAGGAGATGGTCGAAAGAATGGGCAATGGTGGTAGAATATTATTGACGGTGAAACCCAAGAATGGTCTATCACACTTAACGGCGTATGGAAGATGTCGTCCTTGATGGACATTGGTGCAAGAGAGTTTGCCCCATCCCCACACAGTGGATTCATAAGGGAATCTGTAAAACAGCGATATATTATCAACATCCCCAAGCGGGGGGGGATATAGTGTGGCTGTGCACGCCAAATGGAATCAAATAAATTGCGCCATCAAGAGAAAAGATTAAGCAATTTATATTTTTTATTCGCTTCGTATCTCTTGCTCTCCGTCTCCAGCGGAAGGAACTTCCGAGGATGAAGTAGGGGTAGTCAGGCGATTAATGTCCGTCGGTTTCTCTCCTTAGTTGGCCATAAATGATTCCATTTAGAACGTTAGAATGGTGTACTCAATAAATCTTGTTTGTTCGTTGTTTTAGCATATAGGTACCTACCTACTTATTTTTGTTCTTCTTGCATTACTTATATTTAATGCTGTTTAGGAAATCGTAGATAACGAACTAAATATATCTTAAGTAATTACTCAACATGACTATTTTTCAAAATAATTAAGCTGAAAATAAGTAAGTAGGTAGATAACTTTGATCAAAAGCGAAACGCAATCACCTTGGTATAAAATTAATTATACATACATATATTATATGTTAACCAACTAAAGGAGAATATTTCCACGTGTACCTATTATTAAAGGGTGATCCATTTCGAAGTTCCCTACTTTTTTAAAGAAAAAAACACAGAAAATTCAAATTTAATGGATAATGTTTATTATCATTTGAAAGAACATTCTTTGGCATTTATTTTTTGAAGATTATGTCTATCAAATGTTGGCCGTTGCTACGTCGCAGATGGTCCATCCGTTGAGTCCAATTTTCGATCACTCGTTCGAGCATTTCGACTGGTAACTGGCGAATGACACGCGTGATGTTTTCCTCCAAGGCCTGAATCGAAGCGAGTTTGTCGGCATAAGCTTTTGACTTTACATATCCCCACAGGAAAAAGTCTAACGGTGTGATATCACACGATCTTGGTGGCCAATCGACAGGCCCAAAACGTAATTATGTGCTCACCGAAATGTTCTCTCAATAAGTCCATTGATTGATGCGATGTGTGGGAAGTGGCGCTGTCTTGCTGAAACCAAATGTCGCCGAGATCACGAGTTTGAATTTCAGGCATCAAATAGTCGGTCGCCATTGACGGTTACGTTCGCACCGGCATAATTTTTAAAGAAATATGGACCGATGATTCCACCGGCCCACAAACCACACCAAACCGTTGTTTTTTCTGGATGAAGTGGCAGTTCTTCAATCTCTTCCGTTTGCTCTTCGTCCCAAATGCGGCAATTTTGTTTGTTTACATACCTATTGAGCCAGAAATGGGCCTCATCGCTAAACAAAATTTGCCTCGAAAACGTCGGATCTTCTTGGAACTTTTCAAGAGCCCATAGAGCGAAGCGATGTCGCTTGGGAAGGTCGAGCGGCTTCAGTTGTTGCACAAGCTGTATTTTGTACGCTTTCAATTTAAGATCTTGACGTAAAATGCGCCAAGTCGTTCCATACGTCAGTCCGAGTTGCTGCGAACGGCGCCGAATCGACTATCTACGGTCTTCGTGTACACTCTCAGCTACGGCCGCTATATTTTCTTCACAGCGTGCTGGACGTGGTCTATTCGGTCGAATATTATCCAATAATAAATGCTGGGTCTCAAAATGGGTGATGGTGTTGCGAATAGTACGCTCAGTAGGCCGATTATGTTGACCATAAGTTGAGCGAAGTGCACGAAACACATTCCTCACGGAACGTGAATTTTCATAATAAAGTTGAACAATTTGTAAACGTTGTTCACGCGTAAGTCTTTCCATTATGAAATGCCAAACAATACTAAACAAAAATAACATGACAGCATGACACGACTCACACGTGATCTCTCAAAAAAGGCTATTGAAAAAAGTATCTCTACTTGGATCACCCGTTACATTTAATTTAATTTTTAAAAATTATTCTAATATACAATTACTATTGTTCTTTTTATGTAAGATGATGGGGTTAAATGTGACAGTGATAAGTTGAAAAAAAAAGACTGCTAAAAAAAGCAAGCTTACTTCGGCTGGGCGTTGCATGTAGTTCAATATTTTTAGCAATATTGGTAGGTACGTAAGCAGCTATTCTCACTTACACGTAAAAAAGTGGCTATCGCATTGTGACTCTTACATCAAGCTTTAGTTTTGGTCTAAATTTCAGGTGAACTCTGATTTATGTCATAGCTGAACTTCGTGCATTGCTTGTTCTTTCCATTTACCGAAAAGGTTATGATCAGCAATAAGGAGTCATCACTTTCCCTGTTTTTCTGCATTCCTACTAATCCACCTGTGAAGTTGGCGGTTTGACTCAAAAAAAGGTTTGTATAAATGATAGTGTATGTACCTACACACATGTGATCTTGGGGTTCTTAGACCTACCAAACTTATTTACTCAATACGTGAATGCTCCGGTTATTTTGTTTGATCCTTGTTTTAAGACCCCCATTATATCCAGTCTTGTCAACAAACGCGCTTGCATCCACCCGTAAGGGGTAGCATTCTTCTTTCCGTTTTTAACCCTACCACTTGATTAAATTAAATGAGACCTAAATAATATCTGCGGGCCTTCCAGTTTCATATCACTTCGATGTTGGTCCTGTCGCATTTGTGTGATCCAGGATATTTAAGGCTTGACTCTGCTTCGCTCTTGTATGAGAACGTTGATTGACTTTGTTGCTCTTTTAAACATGGCATACCAACGTAGCCGGCCGTGCAATTTTTTTTTTTTAATTTTTAATTTTGATGCGAAAGCCCTTTGCATTCGTGTTGGAAACCACATGCCGTTGTTGTTTCATTCAATCATTCCGATATAATTGACAAAAGCTTGAAATAATATAATCGCCGTGTATTTTCACAAAAAAATAATTAAAAATGTGTTGCTGACAAGAAAACGCTCTCTAGTCCATTTTCGCAGTCTTTGAAGTACCTACAAACGTCCAATAAATGTCGGTTGGAATCGATGGACATAGTTTCAATGTCAAGATGTTAAAAACATCGTCTTTAAAATGCAGGTTCTTTGTCGCCCCGAAAAGTTGTAGGGTCACACTGGCAAATAAGAAATTGAATATTATTTGAGTCCTCGGCATGTATAAAACAAATCGGTTGCAGCTATCCAGAGTTGTAAATTCTGCAATCAGTTGAGAATTGCAGTCATTTGAATCAAAAGTTATTTGAATAAAATTTTAAAGACTTAAGATTTCGCTTAAATACTTTGACTTCAAAATTGAATTCAAAATTATTTTTACAGAACTCTAGAATGGTTTTTTAAAAAAAATATTTATGCGAATAAAAGGTGAACAACAAAATATGTGACTGAAAACCCATTTTTGCATCAAAACGGCGCCTAAGCGCTTCCTTCCTTGCTAGGAATCAGGGGGTAATCACTTTACCTGCCTCTCTAACTACATATGCTCCAACTGTGCAACTGTGTCCTAAATTTCGGGTATAAGATCTTTTTTCAATGATTTGATTTGAATGACTCTATCAATGCAAATGTTTTTAGACCCCAAAAGTCCACAATTTGGCAAATGTACATACTCCGGCAGATTCTGGAGAAAACCCAAGAAGTTCAGATCACTAGTCGATTTTAAAGCGCGTATGGCATCATCTATAAAAACTGCCTATACACAAGCATGCCACCTCTGCCAATCTTTCTAGATTGTGGAGAATGACGATGGAGAATGGTCACTAATGCATCAAGGTCGGTAACGATTTAGCATTTCAAGTAAAAAAGAAAAATGGATTTTGGCTGGACGACGCGTTGACATATAACTTGAAAGAATTGTGCAAAGATTAAAAGCCAACATAAGAGGAATCTGATCTTTTAAAAGTAGGTATGCTTAATTACTTGGATACGAAGACTATATTCGCATTATAAATAAAACACAGATAGCTGTCACTAGTGCTGTCAACACGAAGGGATACTCAACAACAAGGAATCAGGCAGAGTGTCAAGACAGACAGCTTAAACTTTAAAGTATAAGTAGTAGGGGAGTTTGTCTACCTAGGCTTTTCAATCTGAAAACGACAGCTCTTTTGAAATCGGTGTTCACTGTTGTGTTCCTATCTCTGAACTATTTAGGTAGTCCCGAACAACCACAGAAACTCTATGTACTGTTGTTTGTACACTTCTTAAAACGGATGATGATTTCCTTTTTGTGTCGAGAGAAAAATTCTGCGTTAAATTTTTGTTCCAATTTGCATTGCCGTGTTCAGCGACATCAACCTTGTTAAACAACTTCGAACTGTGCTTTAGGAACATTTAGGGCGAATGAAAACCAATGCAGCGGCATGCAGATTCTTCGACTCCAATCGAGATGATATATGGTGGAACGTTCTAGTGGATGAAAAACTCAATAGGAGAAATTTTTAATATGCTGCTTACAGTTCTTACTTTTATTTTATATAAAAGTTAATGCGTCCCTAGTTCTTGCATAACTATTAAACATCACCAAAACAATAACATTCCTGTTCCTTCGTTTTTGACAAAAGACTTACCTACACTTGCTCAGGAAGTATCTCAGTTGCGTTTCCAATTGCCACTTTGAAAATGCTTAATTTATCTATAAAGTCAAGGTGGTTTATAAATGATCCTCCGACTTGCGTAACTAATTCATCTATTAGGTAACATGAATTCCGACGTCTATGGCCCCTTCAGGACCTAAGGCCCAGCTTCTCTAACCATTGTTTATGCAAAGATATATTTTTGGCACGACTGGAAGGCACGTACAGTTTAATGCTGATTCAGAACTGCAATTAATTTTTGAGAAACTTCTCAGGACAGTTCATACTCTAGGATGTTTGTCAGACTTTCACAATAGGTGGGCAGCGAATAAAAATATGCGCAACCATACTTATAGATAAATTCAACGAAGAATTCAGCGGTCAAAAAAAATATTTGTGTCTAATTTTTAATAAAAAAAAATACTTACCTACTTAAAATTTATGTGCAAAAAATTAATTTAATTGTACTGCGCTCGAAACCATATATCAACCCTAACAACGCGGTTTTAGACATGGTATTCTTAGCACCGGTGTATGCGCCAGTTATTTGGACTTATTAGAAGTTCTTCTTTAATATTCTGTATGACTGTATGACAATTTGGGACTTATGGGGCCTAAAACTGCATTGATAGAGTCCAATCAGACCATTGAAATAAAAGATCTTATACACAGTTGCATTTATATTTGGTGCATATGTATGTAGTTACAAAGGTAGGTAGGAAGGTAAAGTGGTTACTCCCTCATTCCTAGTAAGTAGGGAAGCGCTTTGATGCCACCACTCACGGGAATTGCAAGAAAAGAATGTAGATTGTAAGTATAATTTAAAACCAACCAAAAATTATGTTGTTACGTTCCGAGATATCCGCAAGGTAGTTAAAAAACAAAGAAATTATTTTATGTTTAACCAAATAAAATAAATGCTTAAGAGCTTACGTTCTCGTAATAATGTCAGTACTTATTGCCCAATGTCTCAAAATAAATTCATAAAAAAACACACACTCAAAAACGCTACTACAAAACGCTATTTTATATTTTCCATTTTTAAGAATCGTAATTTTTTAAACATCCATAAATAAATTGATTACATTTCCGAAACAGACTCAATCTTATATTATATGCCCACGAAAAGAGTATAGCTATTTATTTTTTAGTGTATCAGTAGGTGCACTAAATGTAAATGTCGTTGGTGTATACATTTCTATTTCAAATACAATTTTATTAACAATTTTCTTTGGGTATTTCTACAACAGCAAGTATAAAATATAATATTTTACCATTTCAAATACCTACCTAGTTGATGGAAATGAAAAATGTCAACTGTCAAGCGACATTCGGTTATGTAGGCATCTCTCTTTCAATACTGTGATAAACGCAATAAAACCGCAATAAAATTTTTATTTTCGGCCAATTTCTGCGGGAGGAACTGTGCCGCGCCATAAGTCTTCCGGTCCGGAAATAAATACCTTCACTACAGTACTTAAAAGCTAAAGAAGCTATAAAAGTTCATCATTCGAATGGGCACTGCCGATGTGTAGCAGCAGCAGCAGCAGGGGCAGAATACGACGACGTAAAATTTACTGTTATGCTGCGAGCCCACTTAAATACCCTCATCTTCTTGCCATAAGTGAATCCTTGCTTCGTCCATTTTGAATAAGCAATGAAGATCGTCTTACGGGTACCTACACAGAGCCAAGCGACCGACCGACCGACTCCCCGCTAGCTAAAAGTAATGGCCGCGGCCGACCCACCGAAGAAATGAAACATTTTAACCCTCAACTGCCGCACAATAACTCACGCAAATGTACCTCGCAGTCTATAGCTGGCCAAACTGCTCCAACCCGTCGTACCCCCACCGTGTCGTGGTGATGTCGGTTCCGGCCGTAAAATAAAACCATAAACGCAGTCGGAATGAAATTAATTATTTTCCATTAAACTTAAGTGTAATATAAAATTTCCTCGAAAGGCAATTTAAACAGTCAAGTGCCCATATAAATTACATCAGTTTCGCACAAAAAAAAACACACACACACACAAAATAAAATAAACGATTAAGGGTTGGTATACTCGCGGTGGGGCTGTTCGGGCGGCATACACATACAATACACAAGAAGCTCAGCAACGGAGTGGCAAACAGGCAAACGGGATCGTTTATCCCATTACTCACCGCCACCCGATTGTCTTTCACCCCAAAATACAGACAGAATGGGTAGTCACAAAACACCCCAACCACCCACATAATCGAAAGTTATACACCGAAATAGGAAAACTGAATGACGACGATTACTCGTGGAGAGAAGCAATTTTCTTTATACATTGCGTATGTAGTAGTGGTGGATGATGGAGGTCTCACTTGCCCTTGTGTCCCTGCGACAACATTGAGAAGATTTTCAGCCATCCTCCTCCAGAATGCAGACGAAAAGAAACCAAAAAAGAAAAGGTAAATCGAAATAGAGAAATAAAAATGAGGGAGTGTTAGGACATTTCCTTATTTGTGCATTGTTTCTTCCCCTTAAGAATAGATGTGTAGGTGAATCGAACACCTCCGCTCCAGTGTGTGTTGGCTGTCTTTCTCGTGCGGCTATACGTCACTGCATTGGCTTGCCGGGTAGTTATATGTATGTGTGAATGGATGGAGAGCACGGCAATCTAAATCTGATGAAATTAAGGAAAATTGATTGTGGCTCTAGGAGGAGATAAATTGAAATGAAGTCAAATGGAAACTGTATCTGTATACACTTGGCTTCAAATTATTTCTCTGTTTGTTGTTTTTGTTATGTCACTCTGGTGATTTTTCTTGTAACAAATATTAATGGAACTGTTTGTTTCTGGATAAGGACATTCTTGATATCTACTAGATAATGGTTATAATATGTATGTTTGGAGGTGGTAGGATAATACATATATAGATACAATATGTATAGTGCAAAGATGGTATACGTAGCTTAGTCAAGTGATTGCTATATTCGACAAAAAGAAATCTTAGCATACCTATCTAATTTTAGCAATTACATTTTACATTGAGAAGTAGTTTTAAAATCGAAAATGTGTAGATAACTTTCTTTTAATTTGTACTTATTTATAGTGTAGTTGGGGCGACCAATTGGTTGTACCCATTTTCCAAAACCGAAAAAGTCCAAAATTGTATATGTTTTTTTTTTCTACATTTTTATTCCGTATTAAAAGACAATATGTTGCATTATTTTTAATTTAAACAAGGGGAATTAAGAAAAAAAAAAGTGACAAATTTGAAGGAAAATACAAACAAAACAAATAAGCAAATAAATGAGAAGAATAAATGAATTAATAAATACAAAAATGAATGTGAAATTAATAAATAAATAAATAAGGAATACAAATAAATAAATATATGTAAATGTATCCATATCACAAAATCGTAAATTATTAGTATATAAATAGTGACCTGACTAAATAAATAATTATGAATAAAATACAGAGCTTATAAATAGGAACAAAAATTTATTTTAACATGTAGCTATATATCACAGTTTACATAAAATATACAAGTAAGAAAAAACAAAATACAATTATATTGCAAGAATGTTTTAACAATTTACTTCAGTAACAAGGGGATTTTCAGCGAAACGGCATCTTGTTTTAAACGCGTCTTTTAGTTTCAGTATTCTGTTAGCTATCAATTCAACGGTTGAAAAGTAAACTTATCATCATTTTCAGTAGTTTATTTTGAGACACTTGGAATCTTTTTATGTGACACTTTTCAGAGTCTCCCCATACTTAGTACCTATAATTGTATACATATGTTCAATTTGAATATTTTCCTTGGTTTGAAATAGCGTTGATTGAAGTTAAAAAAAAACACCGCCAATTTAAATACAACAAATAAATAAAAAAATAAGCTCTAAATGGTTCTTACTAACTTGTGTTGTTGGCACAGACAAAACTACTAATTAAAATGTTATAAAAATTTGACTAAGAAGGGTATAACTCTTTTATGCCCATTTTGGGGCCTTGGACCCATGAAGGGTTGCAAGGGCACTAACCTCATATAATAAACATTTTCATTATTTTGAACATGCAATCAGGTATAGTGGAAAACCAAAAGCACCAAAAAGGGGGGACATTTAAGTCGAATTCACTTGAATCTGAATTTCCCTGAATTTAACACACAATGATTTTCGCAGGCTTCCCTTTTAGGGTTAAAAGTATAATATTCTTTTATCTAGCAACAAAGTTTATAAAAGAGAATGCAATTATAAAATTATTTTTTGTACACTTTTACCAATATAGAAATATATCCATGGAAGTACAGAATTACTATTGTAAATTTCAAATTTCTTTAATATAAAAACTATATCAGCTAGTATCTATATGACATAAATAAGTACATAAAGTAAGAAATAACGTGCTAAAAGTTAAAATTATGAAACATAGTAAAATTGAATAGAATTTATCATTATGCTAATATTAAACCTTGGGTTAAACTAACCGATTAAATTAGTTTGGGTTGCGGACGAATTATTGGTACGGAGAATTACTTTACTAAGGAGTACCAACTCTGTCAAAGGAATTTTTTTTTTGATATCTATCGTTATGAAACATGTTTTTAGCCATTGAAATCATAAACTAAATAACAAATTTTTTTAAGGTGTAAAAACATATAAACATTTAAAACCTGGTGGCCCGGAGAAAATCCGGCTATGCCTGTGCCCAGAGATTGGATTACATTCTTGGAGTTCTCAGACCAAAATCCCTCTGTTGGTAACTTTATGTCTGTTTATACTTCTTGTTTAGAGTGTAAGGAGTTCTAAGGAAAAAGTAGATACCGGTAATTTACCTGTTTTTGATCCGTGAAAATAGCTCTAGGCAGTTGCTTCATGGTTCGTATTTAAAGTTTTCGAGGTATCTTGCGGCGTTTTTTAATAATAACACTATTTTTTTTATGTCTGTTTATGTGTTTTGAATACTGGAGGTAGTGTCAAAATAAGATATCTTCTTTAGAAAATCGCTTAAATCCCAGAATTACAATTTTTTATATAAATCTTCAATTGAAATGAAATCGATTTTTTAAAATCAGCTCCAGATATCTTGTGTGCACTTGCTTAATGGTCTAAGGGTACGTTCAATTCCTGATGGGGATTTCAATTATTTGTGTCAAATAAATAGTAATGGTATACCTCGAATTTAATAACCAACATGTGTACCAGCACCACAAAAAGGAAACAGCCGTAGTTCCTTTTTAGTGTACTTTCATTGTTCGTCGTGGCAATCATAAGTTGTTGTTGTTCCATTTAATCATATGATATTTGACCTTTTTTTTCTTTCGGTTACTTAGACCTTACTCTTCGCACAAACCCATTCAACAACCAATACAAATTAACGTGATAATTAAAATCTTTCCTTTTTTGAATTTAATGTAACAGTCTGTATAAAAACAAAAAATATTTGGGGGGAGGAGCAAGCGCCATGTTTCAACTACAAAATTCAACAAGAAATCCACCACAACCTGTTCGGAATGTGTTAAGATACCGATTTTGTAACATAGACAGGGGTATATTATTCCTGATAAAAAAAAAATTTTAAAAAAAACTCCTAATTCAATAACATAAATTCTAGCTCCAAACAAAATAATTATTTAAAAAAAAACAGTCTTCGGACCACGTTTTAAAAAGTTACAACCTACCTACCTCGGTAAAATGTTAAATTTAAACTCAGCATTATTTAGCATAAATAACAAGATTTACAATACATCGGAATTCTTACACATGTCACACATGAAGAATACTTTAGCCAAAACACAAATGCATGACAAAAATGCATGATTGTATAAAGGTTATGGAAAAGACAAGCATTTTTCTCTTTCACGCGGTTCTTAATTCCAAGAGGTTCCCTTTTTTTTGTATCTGTTACTTCTAGCCCCACTCTCCCCTAATTTAGAATCTTAATTTAATTAATTTAACGTACAAGTTTTGTTAAATTTCATGAACACGCTGCGCTAAAGTTAAAGAATATTTTATTAAGGTACCTCTGAATTGAGCCAACGCCTTTCTTTTGATTAATTGTTGTTTATTTGATATTGCGAGTCGTATTTCTTTAATTTATATCCAAAATATTGCAGAAATATTGTCAAACGCTTTAGATTCGAAAACATTAAGTTTCAAAAAAGAAATTACACCGCGAAGTCCTATTTATATAATTTAATTCCAAAATAAAGTACAATTGTAGAACTTAAAATTTGTAGGGGCTTTTGAATCAAATAGCATTTTGAATGTCGATTGAGTCGAAAATAATCATGTTGGAAGCTGTGATGATGACATCAATAGGAGCAATGACAACCCAGGAACATTTTTTCTTTGAACATATCAAAAAATCCTAGTCCCACATGGATCGCAAGAACTATGAAACCAAATTTTGTAAATTTTAGCTGCAAAAGTTAAAACCTTTAGATAACTCAAAGAACTTCCGAAACTTTAGCAGTAGTTTTTTTTTTAGAAAACAATAACATAAAACTCCGACTGGACTAAACCGTGCTAAATGGATGTCAAAAGCTATCTACATTCTTAAGATATGACTGTTCCGAAGCCAGTTCAAGTTGATAAAGGGTGACTGTCCCAATTCTACTTTAGCTCCGCGAAATAATCCTGAATTGCTCAGTTTAATTCTTTCAAATGTTGCTCTGAAAGTTCCTTGAACATCTTTGGTGATTATCGAAAGAAATGAAACAAATGAAACAAAAGAGAATATAGGAAATAGTTTGCGACCACGAAACTTAAAAGGAATAACTGTCAACATGCCAATTTCGTCAGGGTTGAAGGATTTCATTAACTTCAAATACCCGCCGCTTCTTTAATATCACAGAATTTTCGTCAGAGTAGAACATAGACGTATGAACATTAGACATACTTTCCACTTGGCGAGCCAAAGGTTATGTACGTAGTTATTTAGGGGAGAGCGGGTAACAGTAGATCGGGTAACAGTAGATCGGGTGTAACACTGTTTTTTCGAACCGGACCAGGGTTCGTAGATTTAAAAACAAATTATTATTATTTTGTTAATATGCCCCATTACTATTTTTTCGATGGACTTGGAAAATTTATTGCAATTAAAACTATAAAAATTAGTGCTGTTAGGTACAGCCGTTCAGCTTCATGTCAGCTTCTGTCAATAAGATATTAACTTTCAATGCCATACTGGATACTTTATAGAAATTATGGTTTTATATTCCAATATTTCGGTTTTTTTTTTATTAATAACTTAATGTTGTGGATTGTGGAACTTTGAAATTTAACCAATATTCCTAGGTATATATAATTTACTTACATTCATATGGTATTCCAAATGTCCTTTCACCCTTCACACCGGGAAGGACGATTCTAAGATTTGACTTGTCCAGCATAATCTAACATCGAGGGCAAGATCGGAATATAAATACGGCTTTCAAAAGTTCAATGCAATTGTTTTGAAGTTTTGGGACGAAATATTAAAAATTTTACTATCGTATCGTCTCTTCCCTATGTACATGCCTACGCATTTAAATTAAATAATTGGTCGATTTGTAACACTTCTTACCCAAACATCAATTGTCAAAAGTTTAAGTATAGTTGGCTTCCTCAGCAGTCATGTATGATTATCTCAATACTTGCGAAAAATTCGATAGAATTCTATGCTCCCTGGTCTTATCTACCGTGTTGGTAAAAATTGTTCAGTTTTGGCTTGTGAAATTGTGATTCTCATTCTTAGATTTGCCTATCCAGCCCTCTAAACCTAAGATAATCTGAAGAGCTAGATAGGTAATTCTTATTTATTTATTCTCAACTCTTAATAAACCGAAAGATAAGATGTTTCCAGGTCAAAATACAACTGGTATGGTAACCTAAGCGTAAAACTTCAAATAAAAAGTGTTGTTGTTTGCTGCAATTACAAATAAATTTATATTATATTCTTATAATATTATATATGTATTCTATTTATTCAGTCATGAACGTCAGATGTACGTCTATATTCTGCTTATCAATTAAAAGATATTGTGGGTATCAATTTGTATCGAAACTTTCATATTTAAAAGCAAAGATGCCTTCATCGCACCTACTCTCAAGAAGCTAAATCATAGTTAAACGTAGGTGGCCAAACTTCAAACAATACATTTTTATCTGTTTCAGAAAATTGGGATATTAAGCCCCTAGGAAAGGCCCATTCTATAAAACTTATCGAAAGCTTCTAGCATTCATTAACATATTATATGATGTTGTACTGTCTTACAAATGAATCAACTCACATCGCATTATCCAACCAAAAAAAACACACATCATCAAATACCTATGCACACAGTCATATATGTATATGTACGTAATTAAATAGACCTTTTTTAAAACTTGAATTCCCTGCTGACCTAATTCATTTCAAAGAAACCAATTTGGTATAGTTATACAAATCCTGTGACACTCCTTAAAAAAAATGAAGAAGAAGAAATAAATACTAAGCTCCAAATCGAAACAACAATGTAGGACGAAACCCACTCACCTCCATCTGCCTGCCTACATATCAACTCGCTTCACAGCTCCCAATCTCTCCTCCTTCGCTTTCCGAAGAACAACAGAAGAAAATTAATACAAATAAATTGAGTTGTCAGAAATGATCTCCCAAATAAATGCCTTTGTGAGTAATTTCTTCCCTGTCAATCCCCCTCCTAAGACTAAAGTCTCCTATAGCACACAGCATCATCACCATCGGGCGCACCAGAAATCTCTTCGCAATGTTGCCAGCCCCACAAATTGAGTGCAGACCAAGGCAAACATACTCCCACTTCTTCTGACCCGCTGTTCCAACATTCAAGCCCCCTCCACCCTCTTTCAAATGATTCCATAATGCAAATTGAATTTCAAAGCGAGGAAAACGAAAAATTTTCTTCGTTTAATGGCGGCTCCATAGGTGGTGATAGTAGCTCATCCGTGCTGGAGAAACCAAGAATACCGTCGAAACAAAACAAAAGCTGACAGCTAACTCACAAGGCATCTGCTAACGCGCAGTCTCGAATCAGGGGAAATTCATTGTAAAAGAGCAGTTCCATGCATTCAC
Source organism: Ferdinandea cuprea (assembly GCA_963576555.1). NCBI lineage: Eukaryota > Metazoa > Arthropoda > Insecta > Diptera > Syrphidae > Ferdinandea > Ferdinandea cuprea. The sequence goes on from OY754958.1 coordinate 1,546,311, forward strand.
ACATTCACAGAAATAGAAGGCGTGTCCAACGGCAAAAGTTAGTTTGCCTACACGAGAGAGCTCAATTGGGGTGAATTGAGCAAACAACCCCATTGTCGTTTATTACCGTCGTCGTCGTCGTCGTCTCATCCGCCATTTACATTAGAACGCTTCAGAGTGAAATAAACCCTCGTGACAATCGCTGACGTGGTTGATTTCATTCGCAGACTCGTCCCGAGAAGGTCGTCGCAGATTGTTCCATCTCGTCTCGCAGTGTGTTTCGTGTACGGTGTTTGACAAACTCTATTATGCACCCTGCTGCATGCAACAAGCGATCTTGTTCTTCGTGATTGTGTTACGTAAGCCTCTAAAAGACATTGCCCTACTCAAAAGACAAAGTTCAGCGAGAGTAGGTAGGTAAGATATCTACTATCTACCCGTTCTGGAGTTAGAAAATTCAATTTACCTGTGCGGGAGCATCACTTTGTGAAGTGCGGTGTGCGTGTGTATTTCAAGAGTTGTGCCGTTTTTCCAATTTAAACTTGAGTGATGAAAACTTTTCGGAAAAGTTAAATTGTTTTCCAACGACGAAAACGACCTGTTCGGGCGGTTTACCTAGCAAAGCAAAGCAGTGTATTGTGCTGCTCTTTTCGAGGATAATTAAGTACTTGATTGTGCGAAGGACAGATCTCATCCTTGTGCAGCAAGGACGTGAGTGCCAGCCAGTTCGGAAAGTTTGTATTTGCGTTTTGTGGACTGAGAGAAGTGCGAAAGAGAAAGAGAGATACATACTTTCTCTGACGGCGAATAATTGCATCGAGCAATCGGTGTGCACTCTGGTTTGTTTGCTAATTAATCTTTTTTAACACAAGAACGTGCGGCGGGGCTTCCTCCAGGAACCCGCTAATCTAATTTCGACATCATTTTTACGGACGGGAACAAGGTAATTTACTTTATACATATAGATACAGATTTGTGCAGTGGTAAATGAAATTGATCACAACCGGTGTATTTTTTTTTTTGTTTACCTAGACAGATAGACAAATATTTTACAACATTTTATTATTGGGTGTTTGTAAAGAGTTTCTTATATAGCATCGCAAAAACAGAGCCTTTTTTCAAATCAGAAGTTCTTCGATACATATCCTTGTTTTTGGAATGTCGTTCTTTGACTGTATTCAGTAACTGATTCAAATGTTAAACACATATTGAAAAAATGCCGAACATTTTGTGTGAAAAACTCAAAAACTCATTGGTGATGCTTGTACCTACAACGGTGATAGCGGAGGTCTCTAAATATCTTAAGAATTTGACTTATTTTATTCAAATTTACCGGCGGGTTCCAGCTGAAAATCCAAGCAAATATCACTATCAAGGTTACTTTGATATTAAAGTTTAAACTCTTTATTCTAAATTCGCCGGTTGGTATTTTGCGACCTCTTGTGAATAGTGAATTTAATGTACAATTTATAATAACTCACTGCAGGTTAGGAAAATTGCTAAGCAATATGTGCAAAACAATCAAAATGAAAACCAACAGCAAGGAAATACACGTGTTTAATACAAATTCCGCCTGAGGCTGAGGCATGTGTATCATTTTTAAAGTAGAAACGCCGTACGCAGCAATCAGAACAATAGGTTTGCAGTAAAGTGACAGGCTATGATCCCCCAGTTAAGATAAAAACCCAAGTTAAAACAAAGCAGAAGTCACTGGATAGGTGTTTATTCGTTAAATGCATGTATTTTGTCTTGTCCTCCCTTATTTCAAGAACAACTAAATTCGGTTATCCTTTAATAGCCGCTATTGCTGCACTTTGAGAGCGACCGATGATGTCGTGTTTGAGGATCTTTTGAAGATCGCCTGCCCGTATCTCCAGTGTATGCTTGGAATAGTTTGAAAGAATTACACTTTGCAACACGTCACAGATGGATCAATTTTACCTGGATTCCGAATTCCGCAGACGCCATATACACCTCCGGGGGCCTTACGATGAATGCTATATAGCGACTTTAATATCGGTGAAAATTATGCTATTGTCGATTTAGGCCAAAAGCCACAAGTTGATTAGGGTATTCCGCTGGCATACCATTTGAGCCATCCGACTTCTTGTTTTCAGCTATTTAACTTAGAACTTCTCTGTTAACAGAATATGAACTCGCCGAAATTGTTAAAATTTCTAACGAGTAGAATGGTTGCGTTTGGATCGCATTGGTCTCAAAATAGAAAATTAACTTTCCGTTCATGATTGTTCCGTTTTTCTATGCAAAATTAGGGGCCTACTACATATGCGAAAATGTGAACAAAATATTTCATCAAGAGAGCTTGACAGATACTGTTTTTAAATGTTTCGATGTTGAAAGAAAAAACCTTTTAACATGTTTAACCCTCGACTCGTGGACTGTTAAATTTTAAGTTATAGCGTACCTGGACACTCAGTGCTCTATAAACAATTTTTGTGAACTTGGGCATTATATGACATAAAAAAATTATATCTTACTTGCACCTTAATGACCAATATGCATGTTGAAGTTCGATTTAAATATTCTTTTGGTCGAGGGTTAATGAGAAATAAGTTTGTTTCGAAAATATAGCCAAACAAAAAAAACCTTTGAATATCCTGTGGTTTGGACTGAAATCACGAAAACGGATAATCCGAGTTCAAATTCCACAATGAACCCTTTTCGGCTGCATTGTGCTTAAACAATCCCTGTTGTTTTTAGGAAACCTTAAAACCCAGGCAGACATTCAAAGCTTTTGATCGCCGTTCCAAAATTCAGCAGATCAAAATATCTAATAAGGACTACAGATCCTTTATCGGCCTTTGATCGACGGTCCAAAATTCAGCAGATCTAAATATCTGATAAGGACTAAAGATCCTTTATTGGCCTTATGTATGTATGTGCACTGGTTTCGGTGCCCATAACGAGCTTCTCAAAACCAATATGGTTAAAAACTCGGGCCTTTATGTGCTGCCTGGAAGATAACAAAACCGCATTCTTAAGACAAAAAAATATTCAAATAAATTATATATATTCCATGTAAGAAGAAAATTTCATGTCAATAATTTAAATATCCCTTTCCCTTTAGCGAATTAAACTCAATGTGAATTTTTTGGGAAATTAGCAGGTTTTTAAAAAAAAAAATTTTTCAGATCAAAAATAGCTATCCGTCTATGCAAGACTGAAATTAAATTATTGATAAATCACCCATAAAAGATATTGCATTGTATCAAAATATTATTTTGAACAATATGTGTGACTTCTTGCATCTTCAATATTATAATACAATTTAAGAACCAATACCTTTTTTTTAATTCATGACCATTCAAAGGTGTTCTTGCATTTTTATGAACCAGGAAAAAAATTTATTTATAAGTATTTGTTTCTAAAATATATTTGAAGACTAGTGATTTACTCCCGTTTATATACGGTATTTTCGTATATAAAAAATTCTTTTCATTTGATGCTGCGGTGATGAGCGGAAGAGATAGTTTTCTTGGTATTTGATAGATTTTTCGGATAATATCCTTGCTACTAAACTTAAGCGCTTCCAGCGAATTTTTCATACTCTTTGCTGCGCACGTCTTCTCCAAAGCTTAAGTTCAGTTATCTATTCTTCAGTGGAAGAATCATTAAAAAGTGAAAGAGTAGGATGTGTGTAACAGAGCATTTTCCGTTTGCTGCATGACATTTGCCAGTTTTAATGAGATGTGGGTATAGCACATGTAGATGCACATGTCGCAATTCTTTACAATTAGTTTTAAATATGGGATAGAGGTACACTTTTAATTTTGGTAGATCGAACTCGAATTTATTAAACCTAAAATTAGGGCTTTAAAACTAAGATAGGCGAAGGAGATCGAGTTTTACGCGGGAGTACTGCAGTTGAATTCGTACACTCTTAGCTTCAAGTTAACCTTCCACAGCACACTGGCTATTTGTTTGTTAGAGTCGTAAAAAGTACCGCGGGTTAACAGAGAATAGAGACGAGGGCAACATAAATTACGAGTATAAGTATTGAACGAAATGCCATTGTAAAGAGAATTGCAATCTAAAGAACCAGAGAGTAGTCGATGAGTAAACAAAAGAATGTCAGCTACGTGTCTGCGTTCTTCAAGTGTGCTGAAGTTAATTATTTTAAGTGGTTTTTATGGGAAGGCAAGTCAAATGGGTCGTGGCAGTGTTGTTCAGCTCGACACAATTGATTGACAGCAAATACAAAACAATCCAAAGTCCTGAAGAGATGAGGTTTTTGTTACTCTCCAAGACGGCGGGCCACAGGCAACGCTGAACTGATCGATAGACTGTCAATTTAGCACTATGTTATGTTGAAGGCAGGTATACCATCTTGTTCCCCAAATCAGTGCCTCATTGGATCAGCCGGTCCGCTATCTCATTTCCTGTCACCCTAAACGCGTCCGGGTACCAACGTTATGATATATCAAGTTTATCGATCGCTTTGCATGCTGCCTCAAATGTGTATTGTTCCACTGTTAGGAGGATTTGGCCAGCCTACTTAACAGTAATTCTTCAGCTGCGAGAACTAGTTGATACTTTGAGAAATCGGTAGGAACAGGACCCTTCCTTCGTTTTAAATCCATTAGTAAAGATGGGTTAACCTCCGATGACAATGCGATGACAATTTCCTGGTTGTCAGGTATTACAACTGACAAGTTTGCAAGGTTTTTTTAAACAGTATATGATAATAAGCGTTTCTATTGAACACCAAGTCTTATGCTATCTGAGAAACTCCCTTAAGTGGGACAATTTGTTTCAATGGGGCCCTATGCAGTCAATATTGCGAGATGTGAAATTGTTGCATTGTTTGGGTGTTTAAATTTTTTTTTTCAATTTTTTTTTGTATATATAAAGTAATCCTTAAGTCGATTTCTACAACAAGCGCTGTTTATTTGTTGGGCGGCTGCAGTGAAAAGTCCGTCCCTGCACGAGATAAAGCATCCAAGAAGAATTCCTACATCATCCAGTTGCAAGAGCGTAAGCAGGATTTTCAACTCAATCAAGAACCAATACAAATTAACTTGATAATAAAAGTCTTACCTTAATTTAAGTTTGAAACAGATTTAGGCACCTTTTTAATGTTATACCTAATTCCATAACAAAAACAAAAGTTTGTATGAACACCAAACATTTTTAGGGGGAAGCAACTGCCCCTGCTGGCCCACTCTCACACGCCCTTGTCTAGTTCTGTCTTGTTTATAGGCTGTTTAGATTGATATACAACATTGTTTTTATAGATTTAAAAACTTTCAGAGATACCTAATCTTTGTATTATTAGAAATTTATCCCCAAGCAATTCTCTTTGAAATGAAAAAAATATATCAGTTCTTCTCACTTCCTTGCTATTATTTAATTTGTTCAGCATAATGTCATTATACGCTCCTCACTTTGAATTTATTCTCTCATTCGATGATAAAATCTCGATTGTTGCTTAAACTTCACATGCGAACAAACATAAGGAATCGTCTCAAGGAGTCCACAAAACAATCTTCAGATTTGCTGAAGTGTTTTGTTTCATACCTTGCCTGTGAATTTGCACGCTCCTCTCAAGTACCTCGTTTCACATTATCGTGGTCGTTAACATCTTCCTGTAGCCAGAAAAAACATCCTTTGAGCTCGATATTCGCATTGAATGCTTTTTTAAATAAATTAAATTTAATTACAATACGATAATGAATTATATGTCCTGCTTGCCTAAGCTAATTTGTTTCAATTAAGCGCTTTCGAAAAGCAATCGATTAAATGCAGCCGAATATTGAAAGCGATTATATAATGATGCTCCCCATTCCAATCCAAAGTGTTCGAATGTCCTCTCTTTTTACGCATGGCACACTCGTAGGTATAGCGGCGACCAAAAACTGTACTCGCCGGCATCGTCCAAATCCTTAAAAATTGCATGAGCAATATCGGATTAAGTGGGCGGGTCGGTCGGAAAGCGTACTTAATTAAATAAATATGATTCGGCATCGGATGGTCAACTATGAGTTGAGCGCTCCTATATGCGTGTATGTTTGTGACTGCATGTGTGTGTGTGTATGTGTGTGTTTCGACGGACGTAAGCTTTTCTACTTGATCGAAAATTCAATCCGAAAAGCCAAAAAGTGATCAATTAAAATGCAGTTTGAATAATTGATTGTAATTGAACAACCCTTGGGGTCTAGCATTGGCAACGACCAACGTCTGGCGGCCGCCCATGGCTAAAAGATGGCGTCCATTCCACTCCACAGCAATATGGAAAGGAGTCCACCATCATCTAGCAGCAGTAGCAGACCAACAGCAATGTTGCGGATGTCATCACCCGATCGAAGTGCCTTGTATAGGCAAATTAAAAAATTGTTTCATCGAAGAATACAGCAAAAAAATAAACAAAAAAACAACCAACACAACTGCCAGCTGAATTGAATTGATAAGCCACAAATTAATTAAAACTGGCGGCGGTCAGTCCTTTTGGCGGGCGTTTTTCTGTTCGATTATTCTGTGTCTTGTTTTTTTTCGCTTTAGCAATTCAATAAAGAAATTATTGAACAAAATTGCGGAAATTCGATTAAGCGATGTCGCCGCCGTCTGTGGAGCGTATTGACAGCCGCGGTTTTATGATGGTTTTGCGCAGTGCCCACCCCAACTTGTTGTCGAATTGTTATTACAATTTCATTGCAGGGGTGGGCTGGTGGGTGGTAGAAAGTTATACTCACCCTCAGATGATGTTGCATTCTATTACACCCTATTAAACCCTTGTGTGTTTTGTGCGGTGAAAACAGTGCCAACATTTGACAATTGACTCTCAAAGGGTTGCGTAGAGGGTGTAATTGGCAACATAAGCCACGACCTTAGGCATTGTCTAGGTCTCACGTCAGATGTACATATATGATATATCTCTCAACAGCGGCTGATGCAGCGAAAAGTGTCAGTCACAACGAGCCCAGCAAAAATTATGTCGTTACGGGCCGTAATTGAATTTAAAATTTAGCAAACGCGAGTAGTAGGTAGGTATATCGTTGTCATAATCATAGCACTAATGCGGGCCGTGCCGCTTCATAAATATAAAATTCGTGCGGAGCGACGAGCTGACCGAGGAAGCTTTTCCGAGAGACAGACAGAGATCTAACCACCGAAACTCAAAGTAACCATGCGCTTCACGTTCACGTTACCTACGCTCAATTGCCACAATCAAATTCAAAAACAATTGCCTCAATTTAGCAGACGACTACTACAACACAGTAGTCGACGACGGATGTCGGATATGAGCGAAGTGTAACACCGTCGTCATCACGTCACCATCAGTGTGTATTTATGGCAAATTGACTGCTGCTAATGGTCTGGCGGACCGACGCGAGCGACCGAGAATGGCGGAAGGTGGTTGTGGCGAAAGTGGGGGTAGCTGCAATTGCAAGTGCACAAATGCATCAGAGTCGCCACCGCAACTGCCGCCAAACTTATATCTGATTATGATGCGAATTTTCATTCCGCCAGATTGCAGGTCATTCCGTCCACAGAGCACTGCCAAATGACAGTGTACATACTTAGTATATCTAGCCTACACACATATACGATATATGCCCACATCGCAGTCCACCGAATGTGGGCTAACTGCCACTGGCCGGTAGTCGTGTTGATTCGTCTCTCTCTCTCTCTAAAGTCCAAAGTGAATTAAGTGCAATATCAGTTCTGATACCATTATGGAATCGCACGTGGATTGTAAATAATCTCGGTGATAATTTGCACTTTAGATTTTCCATTTCCATTTTCACTTTGTGTACTGCAATGAATCTGCTGATCTGGGTTAGTTTTGATGTGGATGAGGTGGAAGGTGGGGGTTGGGAGCTGAGAGCTAGACGGATAGAGGTGCGATGATGATGGTAGGCAGTCGCTTAATTGGAAATTGTCATAGTTTCATGGAGGTACATAACATACACACATAAGTACAAGTTGTATGTGATCGCCAGCCAGTTCAGGGGGGTTGTGCTCATCTTTTGATTGTGCGTCTTATTAATGGAAAATCGGAGGCACCGAATTAATATTAATTTAGGGCAATTTTATTGAATCACACACAGTAATTCGTGTTGAGTGTTTACACAAAATGTCAGTCAAACGCGCGGCGGCGGCTGCATACACGCATTTATAGGCATAGACCGACCAGGCAAGGCACACTTATACTACATTTCGAAGTAAGCCAGCGCAGAGCAGCAGCCCAGCACACCAGCAGTACATTCGTGATCGACGTTGTCGGGAGAGAAAATGCAATTAATTTGTGCCAGCCAATTGATTTGTTTAAGGACAATTTAATCAACGGCGTTATTATACAGAGAAAGAATATGCGATGATGATGCATCAGCTACAGCACTTGTTCAACCAACCAAACTGCAACTGCACCGCATAAGAGAAATAGAGACAGGCAAAGTCTTGTGCCTGGAATCTGGAATTCTGGATGTGCTTTGCTGCCTGCCACCGCCGCCGCCGTAATTCGGAGTTGATGATGAGGCAAACACTCGTGTGGTTTCTGTGCTTAATCAAATCGAATCGAATGTATTTGTCGTACGCTGTGAGCAACAATAATTTCTAATTGAATCGAATTTAAGGTGCAATTGACAGAAATAATTGAAATCTGATTGGCATAAAAGGAATCTGATTCGAATGCGAAGCAATTCTATACTCAGCGGAACATGCACTCTCGGAGTGTGCATGAATATAAATAATATGACCTTGGTGCTGTTTATTTTCAGATGCCGATGAAAGGGATGCATTTCATATGTTTTATTAAAAAATTCAATTCAATAAACTTTTCATGTTATTGTAGGTTTCATGTGTGTGTAGGTAATTTTGTGGCAGATCCGTTTTCAATATTTAAGAAAGCATTTTAGTGCAGCAACCAGCCAAAGGAAATTGTCAGGTCTTATGTATTTGGTGCTATATTTCTATCACCAAAAAAAAGGTGTACAATATAGAAAATAAATTCCAAGATTACACTATATGCCATGTTGAAATATGTAATACCATAACTATATGACTGCATTATCCATTAAGAATGCCGTATATTTCAGGGCAAATATATTAAATCTTAAAAAAAACAGTTAATAAGTTATTGCATTTTATGTAGTTATACCCGTAAATCAAAAATCGTAATTTTAACAGAATATAACTTGAGTTGGCAACGAGCACTTCATGTTTGTGTAGATGTTTTAGAGGGGAATGGGTATCGTATTAGCCAAAAAAAGACAGAGTATCTGTACTGCCCATTCGCTGACCCAAGCCAAACCAAGTGGCTTGGTTCCCAAGTGTGCAAAGTTCAAATATCTGGGATCAATGATCAACAGCGAAGCAACCGTTGATATACGGTTCACAAAGCTGAAAAATGTACAAAAAGAACTCTTGCATGACAGCAGCAGCAGCAAAGCTTGATCGCGTAAAAGAGTCAGGTGTAAAAACTCCTGGATCTCACAAATGCAGAAACACCAGCATTTGATTGGCCTCAATGATGAAGGATTCCATATCGGGAGCCCGGAAGATTTTTTTTGAGGTCGAACCGGCGAACCCAACAGGCGGACCAGTAGGAATGCAGTGAAGTGGGAGGGTTACGATCCCTATAATCCTGATCATAATCTCGTCGTTAAATGGAGAGAAGATAACTTGAGTTGGCAACATTACTGAGGTACATGTACTGGTGATACAGGTGGTCTCCACAGGGACGAAAAATGCATGTCACCCATTATTAACCAGAACCAAATAAAATCTAGTACATATAAAAGAAGATTTCTGCCTGGTAGTACAAATGATCAATAACGATTCGAATTGCAATAGGATTTGGATTTCATTAAAAAAAACGCTTTCTCAAAATGATCATACAGGTCGTAAATAAAGCTATTCAAGTGTCTCTTTAACTTTAATTTGTTTTGAACTTTTTTTTTTTATTTTCTGGATAGAGCGACGTAAGTCATATTTCTAAATAGGTACAAAAATAATAATAAAACATACATACAAAAAATGTTTCTTCTTCAAGAATATGTGCTTTAATTTTTGTAACTGTATACATTATTTAATTATTTAATTACATCCTTGAAACAATGGTAGGTGGGGTGGGGTTACGTTAGCCAAGTTGAATTTAGCACTTGCATTGCTGAAACGAAAGGCTTCCATTCTCGGAATGTGTGTCAATAACAACCTTCGTTGGAATAATGTTTCATGTCTTCGATGTGCTAACTTTATCGATTTTTTTAAGGGGTTAGATGGGTTTCAGAGGTTCAGAAAAAGGGAATTTTTACAATTTTTTTTTTTAATATATTACAATCATATATTTTATTTAAACAATTCAGCCTGTTAAAGATACATATTTAAACAGTATTTTGTGAAATTTTTATAAAATTCCGAAAACTCAGCCATTGGTACCTCACCTCCCTTCACGTCTCAAAAAAAAAATCATAACTTATTATTAGTTCATCTAAAATAAAAAAACAAAAAATATTTCGTTAGTTCATAGATAAAAATCTCGTTATTGGACAAAGGAAAAAAAAAATAAAATTTAAATTTTTGACAGACTTTGAACAAAAAAAAACACATTTTTTGGTCAAATTGTCGCCATGTATTGCTCGAAAAAATTAGTTGTAATAAAAAAAAACCTTCGTTCGATGACTAGATAATGTTATTTAAAAGATGAAACTTTTCGAGAAATCGACTTTGAGATTATCGCGTATTCCTGCGAAGCTCTGCACTGATGAGGCCTTGTGAACTTTCAAACGCCCTATCTCTTAAAATTTTACTCGGATCGATTTGAAATTTTAGAAGAATATTTTAAATTATTGTACTATTATACTACTATACGGACAGAAAGAATTGATTTTTTTAATTTTCAAACCCTTTTCCATTTCCATCGTTTTAACCCACAATTGCTTAAGATCGATGTACATTTCTCCCATTTCCCATTTCTGATCCACTCGTGCTGTATTACAAACATTTTAAGGGTATCCAGATATACCTGCAGCACAAAATGTGCTACCAAGACTCACAAAATAAACTCGGAAAATAATATTTCTTATATATGTTCCTTTATTCCCATAAATAGTATGTATTTTGCAATATGTTTCAAATGTTTCAAACGCTTCAAAAACCTTAAATGTATTTTGTATAAATGGGTTACTTTAGATTTTTGTGGTATTTAATTTATAAATATTAATTTATAATATTTACTTATTTTTTTAAAAAAATCTAATAAAACACCCAAATTTGCATCAAATATTCAAAATCTTTATTGTAATTGATAAATAGGCCTTTGAGATTAACGTTTTAAAAACAACTTCATGTAAATGTTGTCAGCGGCTCTGTTTCAAATGGTCCATACGGAAGGTCCAATTTTCCATCACTTTTTCGAGCATTTCGGCCTGTATTCCACGAAATACGCGTATTATGTTATCCTGTAAGGCTTCAATCGTGTTCGGCTTGTCCATATAGACTAACGACTTTACATAATCCCACAAGAAATAATCAAGAGGCGTATCATAGCTCGATATCGTTCGCCGTTGACGGTAATGTTTCTTCCACGGCCGTCTTTGAATAAAAATGGACCGACGATGCTACCAGCCCATAAACAACACCAAACTGTCGTTTTTTCGGGATGAATCGGTAATTCTTTTATGGCATGTGGCTGTTCATCACTCCAGATGCGAAAGTTTTGCTTATTTCCGTATCAGTTGAGCCAGAAATGAGCCTCATCGCTAAACACAATTTTTCGATAATGCAGCGGATTTTTCACAAAGCACGAATTTTGATAATAAATTTCAATAATTTGCAATCGTTGCTTGTTTGTAAGACTTTCGTTGATTAAATGGCAGAGTACACTGAAAACTTTTCACTTTCACAGATGACGTATGAACGCCATTGCTGCCAACCTGAAAAAATGAATTGGTTTTTTACAAAATCAATAATGCACGTATTAATTTCTTACTACCAAGATGTGTTTTGACTTTGATTGTATTTTAAAAATATAGATATTACTTTTTTTAAGTAAATTAACAAAAAAAAAAACACAAGGTCCTCATATTATTCTTTTGTCCATGAAAAGTACATCCACCTTTCCCCTGACAAATATTTTAATAAATTATTCAGTCCTTATCCCAAATGAATATACCTTGCGGGCAGACGAGACCCAATAAATTTCCTCTAGCATTTTTGAAAACACATTGTTAATAATTGCTTTTGTACTTATTATCATTTCTATAATTCAAAGCTAGAAAGAAGAAGAATCTGTAGCTACAAAAATACCATCAAACGCTATATACTTGCAATGCTATACAAAATAATATCTTAATTGGAAAAAAAACTCCTGAAAAAGGTTCCTACACATACCTACCACCACCGCCAATTTAAATTGTGTAACTCTGGAAGCTCGCCCGGAAACGATTTAAGTAATTGCACACACCCACCAACACCAGCAAGTCCCAGCAGGTACCCAGGTACCTAGCAACCTTCCGGTACACTCTCCACACGGTCCAAAACAAATGTGAATAATAATTTTTTAATTTATCTGAATTATTTTCCAAGTTTTGTGAATTTATTACCCGAACACGCTCCTGCTGCTACTCTCAACTGTTTCAGCTTAATTTGTGCGAATAATTTGCACCTGAGCTTGAGCGGAATGATAAAGTTAACCCCGGAAGAGGATGGTAGGACCTTCCCCAGCCCAGCACCATCACCAGCACGACAACGTGTGGAAAAGGATACACGGCGCGGCGGCGGTGGTTGGTTAGCAAGCAACATAGGAAAGTAGCAGCCTTCATAGATTTTCATTACGAAATGAAATTTAAAATAACAATTTCAGCATGTCGCTCCGACACGTCCCCACCGGAATTTGGGTGCGCAAATCATCCCTTCTGCTGCGGCAACCCCAACACCAGTTTTAATTCGTAATTCCGTGTTCCATTGTGTTTGTGAGTTTTCTTCCGTGATGCGGCAGAAAAGTCCATTATATAAGTGCACATGGTTAGACAGCAGAGCAGACCCTTTTAGAGGGAATTACTATGTGCTGTGCCCGAGTATAGTGGAACCACCACCGGACAAATGGAGCACATGTGGTGGCCTTCCATTTCGGCTTGCGCTATTCGCAATGCAATGCAACGCAACTCGCCTACGTTCATTTAATCATCGCTGAGCGGTGATGATTTGGTGCGTTTAAAATGCAATTTTCACTCAAATCTAATACAGCAACGGTGGGCTTGATGGTCATCATCACCATCATGTTTGGAATGAAAAATGGAAATGGAAAATGCAACCGAGTGACAAGTGCACATCCAATTTGGAAGGCTCTGTGGCACATCTGTTTAGCCGGTGGTGTCGATGTCGATGTCGATGTCGAAATGTGATGTTGATGCTGATGATATTTCACGAAATTTTAGCAACAAATTACATTATTTGCCATGATACCTGGGCATTAGCGATCACAGGCAAACGGAATCAGATTTTGGAATTCAAAATGAGTTGCAGCCTGAGTGCTTGAGTCAGAGTGTGAGCAAAGATAGACCTTCACCGTCACCGCCACTGTCGTCGTCGTCGTCGTCGTCCACGTCCAATTGAATAATTGAAAGTTTTAAGTGTGACTATTTTAATCTGGTCTCCATAGGTCCGTGGGCTTGATGGTGATGCTAATGCTAATGCAGCAGCAGCCTCTATCCGGCAAGGTCGTTTGAGTTACTATATATACTAGATGTAGTGGCAAATCGGGACTAAGTGCCGGTAGCCTAGTGGGTGGATAGCTTAGTGATTTATGATCATTGGCAGGCAGTAGGTAGGTAGGTAGGAAGGATACACTCTTTCAGGTTTTGCAAAGCAAACAATTGGCTAATGATGTCATGTTGAATCTACACAACAACCGCAGCATTAAATTCAAATGAAGTGGAGTGTAGGGGGCTACTGTGCATTCTGTGCATTCATCATCCGGATGACAATTTGTAGAAAAGCGCACTATGTCTCGGCAGCCGGATAGGAGAATAGAGCGCGCACTTGTGTTTCGTTTTAATTTAGTTAATTCAAATTAATCAAGGGAAATTGCATTTTACTGCATGTGAATGCGCATAAATTAGCGTAATTGGCATCAGTTGATGCAACATGACGAAAGGAGGCTGTGTTTGTCGAGGTTCCCATGTCATAATTGCAAGTTCTGATGACCTTCCATCACTACTCTTCCATCAGTATAGATCCTGTCGTTGGGCGCTCCTTATGAGTCATGCTGGAATGCAATTTCGATAGCGTCTCAGTCGCGCACAGGCCTTCGTTAGTCGTAAAAATTCCAACACTTTAACATTTACGTCACTTTATACGAGTAACAGCTCAAAATTAGAGACACGAGTCACCGCACTACAGGCGTAAATAGCACAATTGAGAGGCACTAATCTCATTAAATTAACTTAACTGGGACAGTGCGCGGTCTTGCAAAGTTTTATACTGCTCCTTTTCATTGTCTTTTTTGTAGATTTTGCTTTCCCGAGTGTGGGGAATTAATGTTAATTCAATAATAATACAAGTCGAGTAGTGTATAAGATGCGTGTTGGAGGCCCTCGCGAGAAGGGTAAGATCTCTCTGTCGCAAAGCAAGACTTTACAAGTGCCCTTAATCAAAATGCTGAATGTGTTCCACTTGAAGATGAATTTTCTTATTAATTTTTTTGTTGGATGTGCATGTGATTGAATGTTGTTTTCATTTATTCGTGCTATAATTCATGATTTAACTGCGAGGAGAGAAACAGCAGCAATGCTGTTAGGGTGGTTGAACGAGATAACTTCCGAAAATGAGGGCAATTAGGTAAATTAAGTAAATTTAAATGCCAGCGTATTGTATAATTGAGAATAATTGAATCTAGAGGAAAGCAGTTCTATTTAAATTTCATTCTAATACACTTGACACTATGAAAGTGTGATTGGCTTTAGTATTTTTAGAAGAAAACGGCTGAAGTTATATTTGAGCGATTCCAAAGATCAACAATTTTTGTGTTTCCTACAACTAAATTGTTTTTATAAGTGAATGCAGATAGTCAAAGACGGCGATATTGGCTAAGGCTGAGGCCTTCGTAAAATTTTGTGCCAATTTCAGTAATTATATTTGCATTAGATTTGATTTCTTTCTTCTGAAGTCTTACATAATTTTTCAATTAATGAGTCTTGAAAGTTTTATCCAATTTCACTCATAGAAACGTGATAACAACATTTAATTTTTCTTTTGCTAACTGCACCTAAAGAATACATTTTTTTCTCTCTAAAAAGCTTAATAAAGTGGAGAGTTTTGCTTGGGACACATCAGCTTTCTATCATCTACGTTCCCGGACACGCTGCTCCCGGCTCTCTAGACCAAGTGCTTTGGCGTCCACGACGGCCTTGTATTTTAAATGGAGGTTCAGTTCTCGTTATCGTCTTGAACCTTGTGACTGGGATTTGAAAATGCTAGAGCACTATTGTATTGTTCGATGTAGTCAATGTTCGATGTACACCATCCATAATCTGTTCATAGATTGGTCCCGTACATAACACCATACAGCAATTGGCAGGATCAGTTTTTAAAAGACCTTACACTTCGTCGTTTAAGTAATGAGTTTTGAACGGTTTGTCTGACTGTCTGAACGTATGGCGAAACGGACCGACGGGTTTGCTTCAAAGTTTGTACATAAGGTTTTTGGGTTACATCTCGCGGAGTTTTTTTTTTCTTTTTGATTTTGTCGTTTGAAATAACGGTATCCGCTACACAATTTTTTTGGTGAAAATTACTTATCAGTTTTTTTTTCTAGAAAATGGTTCCAAGGATTTTGATCTTTTTTCGTACTAAGGATACTTGGGATGCGGCAAAAAATTCTAATAACAGTAATTTATATGAATGCGAATATCTCAAAAACAAAAAAGGGAATTCCGACAAATGTTCTTTTTTTTATATTGTTAAGTTGAACAAATCTGCGTACTTCGATTTTCGAAATAATTTTCTTAAAATTCATTTTCTCAAAAACGGCTCTAACGATTTTGACAATTATGTAAAAAGTGTTCAATGTGCGAAATTACATCAAAATCTAATTTGCAGTTTTTAAGAACAATTTAATTATTTAAAGTTAAATAAATTTGGTATGTGATCAAATGTTACCATTTTTTAGAGGCGATTTAAAAATGAACGCGTAGCGAGAAAGTTTCGTCTTAGGCAGTCGTGCACTTTTTTTGGCAGACACTTTTTTAAAATGTTTCTTTATTATTTTTCTCCATGAGTATTTCCGTCAGTAAAAGGAACATCACTTTACACTCCATAACCCTAAGCTAGATGCAACTAAGAGTTGGTGTGTCTAACGCTAACCAAATTTCTTGACCGCAAAGTGCCGGGATAAAAAATTCGTTCCGTTACCAATAAGTAAATCAATTTGGCAAAATCATAATTAAATTATTCAATTTCTTTACTTATCTTTCTCAAGGATCAAATGCAAATTGCTCTACAGAAATATTTAACTTTATTTAATTCACCATTTTTATTTAATTTCTTTCAGCTGGGTCCTGCAGCAGCGGGAAGAGGAATGTTCTGCTACCACTGTCCGCCAGCGTTACATCCAGCCGGACCCCATCCGCCACGGCTGCCATCTTTGGAATATCCGTTTGCTGCCACACATCCATGTACGTATGTTGCCATTCGTTTTGCTAATGAAGTTAGATATAAAGTTCCAGATAACACATTCCTTTCGAACGAAAATACCCTCTATGTCCCTGGATGATGCGCCATGCACACATTACCGAATTATCGAATCAGAGAGGATATCGTGTTACGACAACTATGTAGAGTAAGGCCATGTGTTTGTGTGCAGTAGATTCCTGTCAAAGATAAGCTTATGATGAGCACTCTGTACTATCTGTGATCTATTGATTTATGAGCATATGTGCCCTCAAATATCTACGACAGAGAATCTTATGTGAACACTTTATTATCACAGCACAACTTTCTGCACAGTAACTCTATATCGACAAACATACCTATACCAGTACGAATGCGAATACAAAGATGAATAGGTACTACAAGAGCTGGTGCTACTTTGTTCATCGACGAAATTAACACAAATTAGGTTTAGAAACTTGTACCGATCTAGATTCAGAACTTTCGCCCAAAGGGATGAAATTCGATATCATTTGGATATAGACAAAAACTCGATTAGTTGCAGTCGTACATATTCCGTCAAAGTTTTGCCGCTGAAAGTACCCCATGTTCAACAAGTTTGCCATACCCATGCAACACAGTGGTTGCAGAGGGAGCGAAAAGCCGCCCGTCATTTCCCCAGTTAGATCCCGCAGTAATGATGTTAGCAGTTTAATTTTTCTATTCAATTTGCTTACTTTTCGCACTGGGATTCAAAGCAGACGGTCAGTATATAGGTACCTAACACTCGATGGCTTTAAAAGACAATTGGTGACTTCTCATTTGCATACTGACACGATGGGCATTGTTTTGACGGTACATGTGTCCACGTGGATACTACTATCCGCATCCATTAAGAAGCGTGCATGTGAGCGAGTAAAAAAAAATGCAAATTTCAGTTGCTTTCACGTCGAATTGAAGGTGACAATTGATTGTATTATGCTCGTAAAATATGTATCATAATTTGCGCTTGTCGCCCCATTCGATGAATTCCATTAGGAAATTCTTTCTGGCGCACCATCCCATAAAATTCTGCACTCCTTCCGAATCGATCGATACAGCAGGCGCCCACCGATATAATGTACATACATATATATCGGTGCCAGTGGAGCGCAAGAGCGGAATGTGCAGGTGCGTCAGTGTGTCGACACGCCGCCGTCGGCTGCTTGCATCTCCAAGGTATTGGATTCCCATTACAAGCGATTGAGTGCGATTGCTCCGTGATTCAAATCCATTTCCGCGAATTATTTAGCATGTAAATCGAGCTCGTGTGTGCTGTGCTGTGCTGTACCGTGCTGCACTCATGAAAAATTCCTTTAATCAAATAACCGAATTGTGAAGTGTATCAAGACTCAAGAGGAGATGTGCTACATAGGTAGGTATGTGCAGCTGCAGGGTGCGGCTAATCCTAAGTGTTGGGGATTTCATTAATTTATAGTTTATGTGAATGTCTAAGCGCATGTATGTATGTCGACACAAGAGTATACATACACACATTGCATACCTATACCTATCACCTTTCATGGCGAGGAAGAGATGCTCTACCCAAAGGTGTCGGTGTCGGTGTCGGTGTCGGAATGTGCAATAAATCATGTCGACCCGAATGCATTAGTAATCACTTGAACACCCTTTCAGTCTCCAAATCCCACTCCCAGTAACCAAACCATTTACTTGATTAGAAGGATATTTAGCTTGCGGCTATCAACATATCCTTCTTGGTCGTCGTTGTAACATATTCAAGCCAGACATCCGCACGTAGTCGATATCGAAAGATGCTCCCTTGAACTAATGAGATAATCTCAAGAACTTGTAAGCGCATTAACAAGAAATGCTAAAATTACTTTACTCTAATGTGTAGGGTATCTGATGGCCATCATCAGGACTATGCAATCCATCTAGTCTAATTAATTCAAATTTACGAGTATATAGCTACTAGGTACAAAGGTAGACAGACGTAAGTAGGTAAGGTAGGTACCTACGTTGCATCGTTCAAAGGTGTCAAGTTATTGCATTTAGTGTGTGTCTCACAAAACTCAATCATTTATGTGTATCGCAGTGACCTGACCTGAAGCTGATCTCTCTATATCCAAAATCAGATAAAAATCACTCATCCTTGTGCCAAACCCTTCCTCACCCGATCCGCATCATGGTGTAAATTTCAAAATTGACGAACGAAAATCAAAGAAAACCTGATTTGCATTTGAAATTGAATTTTTATTCTAAGGACACGGGAGAAAAGGCTCAAATGCCCCGATTATGCCAAATTCAATTTGCCATTGAGAATGTGACACTTAAAACATTTTATTTCATTCTTTATTCTCTCGACTACACTGCCAGCATCAGCCCAACAGATTTTGTCTAGCTAAAGGAAAAGGACACAATGAAATGAAATTGAGGAAGGGTGTTGAGTGAAAGCGATACACCCATCACAATGTATAGTCGTTGTTGAAGGGTTTGCCAGCGAAAAGAGCAAACATTTTTACAGTAATGTTTCCAAATTTGCATATCTCTATTAAAATTCATAAAAAGAATAAAAAATAAGTGGATGATAAGTTACTACTATGTACCTACCTACTCCTCAAACTCCCGGCGTGAGGGGGGAACGGAGTCAGTCCATCCCTCGACATACAGTCACTCCAATTATTGCCACCACCTCAGAGAGGCACTCATCCCATGCTCAAAGCAACGAGATTACAAGCAATTTTCATAACGAGCGTTATATTAGTTTTGGCCTAAGTCTAAGTCCTTGCCAAGGACCTTTACATAAATAGATGTACATAGATACATATATTATATTGGTATAGGTATGACTATTTGTGTGTGTGTGTGTGTTTGTGATGTCTGCAGCAGAATCGTGACATCCGATACTACGAGCGAATGTCGACCGTCGTCGTCGTCGTCGTCATCATCATCGTCGTCGCACAAACAAACGCACACGGGGTGGAATTGATTCTCGATGCTCCTGATTCTGGTGAATCCTTCGAGCTGAGTATGGAAATTAAATTATCCAAAGGCAGAGGAGGGTCGTCGAGTGGAAATCCTTTAATGATGGTTATACCAACTGTCTGAAAATCGAATTACGTCCTTTATGTAACGATAATAATCAACAACAAAATGTATACACTATGTCCTAATGGTGGTGATGTTTCTACCACCTAAAGTTGTTGGCCGAATGAACTTAATTCAAACGAGGATGACATGACATGCTGATGCGGTTGTGGTGGTAGGAGACGAAGACATGTGTTGAGATAATGGGTGTACAAGGAATATTTAATCTCGTGATGTGTACGGTTTGATGTGAGAAGTATTATAGGATTATTGTTTTGAGTAATAAAACGTTTTTTTTTTTCTTTTTGATTAAGTACAAACAATTTTTTTTTTAATTTTAGGTTTGTATAATAATTTCAATGTACCTAATTGTTTCGTCGCATAGTTATTATTGCAGAAGCTACTTAAAAGGTTTTTAAGTGCATCTTCTTTAACCCTCAACGACCCATACAAATCGATTTTAGTTTATATGTTTGCGTTAAAATAATTTTCTATAGATGTAATGGATCCTCAAAAAATTGGAAGAGTGGAAAAAAAATATCCTGTGCTTAAAATACTTTTTCGGCCTTAATAGTTCTAACAGCACGTACTAAATTGTAATAATACTGATTGCTGAATTTGCATATTCATAATCTTAGAGCTCATCATCTTCATTAATTAACATATACATTTTCGCACAAGCAGTAGTTGTAGAAGCTAGTTTTAGGCCTGCACAATTCCTCTAAAGAGGTGCAAAATTTAAAGTGCATATATTTACATTAAATTAAGCAGTTCTTTAAGCGGAGCTCGAGAGATCACGATAAAATGTATACTTATGTTAAGTTGGCCTAAAAAAATGTTCCGCAAAAAATTCTTGTCAATTTCGTTTTGTTATTTTTTGTCCGATGAGTAAACAAACATACAGACAGATCACAGTTTTGAAAATTATGAAGCAATTTTAGTTTGTGAAGAGTACTTAGAGAACTGCAAAACCAAGACATTGCTCGGCGACAAATACAACACTACAACGGTGATGTTGAAAATTACTTAGAGAACTGCAAAAACCAAGACATTGCTCGGCGACAAATACAACACTACAACGGTGATGTTGAAAATTATTATTAAATCATCATTTGTATCACATAGGTTATAACTATGAAAACTAATAAAAGAAACAAATCGCTAAATAAAATAATCATTAATCATTGAATTTTCATACGAACAGCGGTTTCTTTTACCGATCGTCACTTGTCGCTTTCGTTTTCAATATCGGTAATATCTAATATGTATTTACCTTAATTAACATTTGACTCAAAATAGAGTCAACAAAAACAAGTGTATTAAAATCCACCAGCCTGATATATTGGTCCTTTGATGACATACCACAATTTTGTGCACTCATTACCTAAGTTTTCGAAATACAAAACGAAACTTAAACTAAATTTGGATAAAATGAGTTTGATTTAAATTTACGAAAAATAAGATGAACATTTAAAAAAAGAAATTATTTATCAATTATTTTTAATCCTTTTTATTCGTTTTTGAGATATTGGCATTTTTCAAAGTGCTTAACAAACTATTTGTAGGTGTCATTAATTGAAATGAATACGTCCTTAGAGTCTTTCGACTCCGCTGACAAACGTATTTCGTTTTGGAAAGTGTGTCTTCCTTACTAAATTTCTTACATAATACTCCTTATTTTATTCTCTTGATTTTTCTTGTTAAGATTGTATCTCAGACCGCAGATGCCTGTAAAATAGCTGATAAAGATGAGTATTTTTCCAGTTTGGCAGATGAGGTTGTTGAAATGCAACAATGTTGTAGTCTTAAGAAAGCAGATTCTGAACTAGCTCTTACTAATTCATCCACAGATAAGTTTGCTTCAATTCACTGGTGGCTGGTAATCCATCATTTGGTGGCAGCATTTCACTTCCATAGAGACCACAAGAGCCAATTAAAAAGAGTTTAATTTTGGAGGCATTCATATCCTCTGTCGGATTTGTTCTAGATTAGATCAACTATTGACCATAATAGTTGCCAAAGCCCATAGCTTTAATAGTACCTCGCTCTTTATCTTACGTGTTAGATAGCACACTGCTAATAATCTTATTGGGTTGTTAACTTTTCTTATTAATAATGAATGGTTCTCTATACAATAATTAACTGACTGTTTTTCTGAAAAATGGCATCCTTATATCCAAATAACAAATTTACAAATTTCTAAGAACTATAAATTAAAATTGTGGAAAAATGTTGTTGAATGGAGTAAAAAAGTAAAAAAAATGTTTTCTTATTTTGAAAATCTTTACTTAGGCGATAAGACAGCTTTTTCCATAAATTGCTCCTATAGAATTGGGAAAATGGCATATTTGCAAACACCCTTCCATTGCTTCGATTTGCTATAATCAATGCATTTCAGCATTATCTCAAATCTGATATAAAATAATTTAATATTTTTAATTACTTTGTTCACTTTCAACATATGATAGCAGCCATCAACTGTACAATCACAGGACTGCGCCCGCCTTTTTTGTTCCCACCAAATGTACTAGGGCACTTTCCAAATTTTGTATAGGATTTATTCTTGTTTTATATGTTTTGACTGTTGCAGCACTTAAATTAACGATAATTTGCAAAAACACAAAGATATCAACTTGTTAAGCAACCTACATAAGTGAGTTAGTTTTTACGCAGCAGATAAATCCTAAAGAATGATTATTAATAAGAAATTGAGTTTAACTAATGAGTTAACAGTGTGTTAGAGTTGTTAATCAGTTAAATTAGCATTATTAATAAGACTACTAAAATCTGTAGAATGCACTAAGTCCAAAATTGAGAATGACTTAAGTCCCAAAAGCCTGACTTTGTTACTTTGTCCCAAATGAACTTATGCCAAAACTAAGGCATGCTTTTAGGAGTTCTCTTCTCCCTTGAATATACTATATGAAATTTGTTTAAAATCGTAGACAAAAAGTTTCAACTTTTATTGCGAAAATTATTTTTATGCTGTACAACTTCCGGGACCCAACGACCGTTGGAATATCGCCGAATGTAAACGGTTTTTTTTTTCTATTCCTGATCGGTGTTATTTAATTTATGTTCATGGAGACACGGCTCTGCTATTTACCGTCACTCGGTAATTGCAAAAAAAATATGTAGCAAAAGTAGTATGTTCAAAAAACTACAATTACCTACATAAAACATTGTAACTCGTATTTCCTAAATTTTATATATTCCGAAAATCCATTTAAAGCTGTCTTACAATAATTGATTTTAAAATTTAATTATGTAAAACGCAATAGTTTAATGCCCTCAATGAAACATGATCCTTTTTCTTTAAACCCATCTGTTTATTTATTATTTATTAGTTATTTTTTTAAAGGTTACCACCACAAAAACATACATTACATAGTATGTCAAAGGGTAATACACCCGCCCTTTCTACTTGCACTATGTCATAAAAAAAAGCAAACAATTCCGAAACTGTTGCCCTTCAGGACCCAACAAATAGGTAATTACTAAATCCGATTATCTCATGCCCAGGAATGGAGAGAGATGTATAGGTACGTTTGAAACTGGCGCACTACAATTGAGTTTTGTAATTTGCTTTTGCAAATTAATTATTTAAGCGAAATTGAAAATTAATTTTCAGAGAATTTAAGAAGACGACCTTTGTTGAAGGGCTATGTCAGAAGTTTGGAATATTTAATATCAATGTCGGCTTTCACTTTTCGTCGGTTTCGTGTAAAAATAACAACGATGAAAAACTTTTATAATTTTTTTGGTATAGAATTTAATTTCATAAAATAATAACTAACCTTAGGGGTGGGGTTTTAAAACGGATGTGCCTACTTCGTTTTCTCTTGTCATAAGTGCAAAGAACAATTTAACTCAATCTCGTGGGGCAGATTAAGAGGGGTTAAAAATCCTCTATTAAGTGCTTAATTTGGTCAAGCATCTGGTTTTTTTTCATTTGGTATTCAATAGGGATTGGTGCAAAGGCGGTTTTTACTATTTAGTGTATTGTGGGCTAAAAGTTTTTATCTTACGTTTATTTTTTTTTTCCAACAGATACAAGTTATTCTTACCATCCTGCCATACACGATGAAACCTTTGTAAGACGAAAGCAAAGGAGAAATCGAACGACGTTTACATTACAACAAGTAAGTATGATTGGACTGTAACGGTGGTATATTTACAAAAATAAAATTTAAATTTGTTTGAATACTTACAGCTAGAAGAACTGGAGACTGCATTTGCTCAAACTCATTACCCGGATGTGTTCACACGCGAGGATCTCGCAATGAAGATCAACCTTACTGAAGCTCGTGTACAGGTAGGTTTAAAAAACTTATTAGAATAAAATGTACAAAATTGAATTCAATCATGTGAAAGCTTCACAGGCCGTTTTCAGCATAGGTACTTATTAACTTTTTCTTCTTTAAAAGCAATTAACAAAGACATTTGTTTTTTTTTAATCTAAGATATTTCAACCTACCGCTTAGCAAAATTATCGTATATAGAGAAAGTTATTGCAATCGTGCGTTAATTTCGAACTCTAACTGAGTATTACGACTGTAGAGAAGTCCAAAAAATATGTCTGCCAATGCCGTCCGTCGGTCTGGTTGTCTATCTGTCCGGGAACCGTGTGGCGAAACAGTTCGACGGATTTACAATAAAGTTCGCATATAAAGATTTTGGGGCAACATCTCAGAGTTTGTTTTTTATTTTGCTGTACCTGCCATTTGTACCTGTTTTTGTACTTTGGATACCTGGGGTAAAATACTGCATACTCAGTTTATTGAAAAAAATGTAACGTATAGAGTAACGGTACTTTAAAATGCCGCCAATATCTCAATAACTAATACAGGGAATTTCAAAAAATGTTAATTTGGACATATCTGGGTACAACGATTTTTGAATTAACAATTTTTTTTCATAGGTATAAGGATTTCTCCCAAATTTAAAATAAATTCGTTTTCTCAAAAACGGCTCAAACGATTTTAATAATTTTTTTGTATTTTTACAAAAATGCCCAATGCAGGTTATGGTCTTGCTGTATTCAATAGAAATAATCAGTAAGATTTGTGGTTGAAGAAGAACCCACGCTGTTGTTGAACACTTATGAATGAATTCTTTTATCAGTGAACAGTTTATGGACAAGATTGCAATACTCCGGCAGTTTTTAATATGAGACTACGTTCGATAATATTAGCTTAAAGTATCAAGTTTTCCCTACAAAAGGGCAAAATCCACCCACTGAATAGCGAAGGAAAGGTCAGACAATACTTTCTGTTTTCTTATTTTTGAGCTTACGTTCAATCTTTTACACAATACGGTTAAATTGATCATTTATTTAAATTACTAAATCAACTATTCCACAAAATAAAGCAAATAACTCTCCATTATATCTTTAAACTCAGATCAAACACTAAGGAAGCTAGATACAATTTTTGTAATCGGAAAGAATATCACTTAACCTTCGGTGAGTTGACAATGCGGTTTAGCGTCAACCAATTCGGATGGCCATTCTACTGCGCAGCTCCTTTTTTACTTTCTCTGAGCACTAATTCACATGAAGAAGTGTCGAGACTAAATATCTTCGAATATATAAAACAACTTTTTAACTCCTTCTGAAGTTGTCTACGATTTATCAAAAATTCTGTTTGGAAACGGAAACAGGCTTATTTCCTGAAAATAAAGTACTGTAAATTCTTTTTGCCTTTTGTGAAAATGACTTCTTGAGTAACACTGATTTTAAAGTTCAGACAAGAAGATATTACATCCCACCTCGTTCAGACCATTGAACTTAAACAGGCGCCTGAACGGTGTACCTGTAAAGTACAAAGAAAATCGTTGCAGCAGGTACGGCTCGACAGCCCAATTGAAATAGTTAGTTTCAAAAGCAGACATGTTTCACATTTAAGTCCACATATAAAGGTTGTTTTTTCCAGAGGTATAGAACTTTAAAAAGGAATAAAGCAAAGATGTTTTTTTTTAAATTGACATGAAATTTACTTTATTCGAAAGATAATCTTCTGGCATTATAATCTACCGTCACGGCGGGCTCGGACGTAGTCTAATCTAGAAGTCCAATTTTCGATGACTTTTTCGAACATTGGTGGCCGTTTATCGTATCCAATCAACCAAAAGTGAGAACCATGATTTTCAAAATAAATTTCGAAGCGTTTTCAAGCGTCATTCTATTCATGTTGAAATGCCAAACCAAACTAAAAATAAATCACTTGACAGCTGACAAAATGGCCGCCAGTTAGAATAGTGTTGCCAAATTAAAGTTTTATACATTTACAAAACACTCTTTAGAAAAATTTAAAAAAAAAACGCATGGGTTTAATAGTTTAATTATTTATAAGGCGGTCCAACGAAAGAAGTTGTTGTAGTATCTAACTACATATATTTGGTTTGTTTGTGATATACTTTTACTTTTTAAAAGTAATAGCACGAGTTTCAACTTAAAACAACTAAATAGTTTTGCCTTGTTATTTAAGTAAATCTTGTTGTTCTGCACAGAGATTTGACATGAAATTGTAGATCCCGCACTGCTAGATTTAGAAATGATTTAGGTAAAATTAAAAATATTTAACCAAACCACGGACGATAAAAGTGGTAATGAAATCGCATAAAATACTTATTCGTAACGTTTTACGAATGTCTGATTATATTTGCACATAAAAATAAATCCATTATCTCAATGAGATGACAGAAATTGCGTAAAATGCTTTCGGTCGACAACAGCACTAGCTGAAGATTTTCATAACTACAGAGGGAGGTGAGGTCTACATTAGCAAACCAATTAGCACCATTTTACATTTTTATAAGTTATTATTGTGGCACTTTTACTGCAGTGGTTGTCGTTCTAACCGCTTTAATAAGTCAGTGGATTTCATTTATTTTTTTTTTCGCGAATCACAGCTATAGTTTTTCTAAGGAACTATCCAATTAGTGGGCACTTCCCCTGTTGGCATGGAAGACTGCAAGTGGTCTTGACAATGTGGCAATTGCCTCATTTCCATTTCACACATTCGCATGTGTCAAAGCACGTATAGGTATACATATCATGAAAAATTATCACCAAACGAGGAAGCTTACCCCTATAAAGTATAATGGGAACTAACGAGAACGACATGTGGAGTACCCATTTGTTGTAGAATCTCATATTTCCGGAGCAATTACACAAGCAATGGAAGGTCTAAAAGGTATATTTTTGTGCGCTTGTTTCTTTTGAAGAGTTTTTGTAAGTATTAGCTGCGTCTGATTATATCATAAGCAACACAATTAACCAGAGTATTAAGACCCTTCTGAGAGGGTGCTTATACTTGGATTCATGGTTTTTTTGTTTTTTTTTTCGCTGAAACAATTAACAACACTGCTCCATTGAAATTGCAACAGTAACAACAAACAGTGTATCCCGGGAAACAAGTTTGTTTTGAACAGAATTAAATTGTTTTTAGGAGAGCTCTTCAAGTTTGACCCTCCAATAATTGTTTTGCTTCCGCATACATAATTTTTAGCAAATGCAATTTTCACTTAGACGCGTTGCTTTGTTGATTCGTCAAAGCAGGGGTGCAGTTCAGCGGACGCAAATGTCATCAGCAAGCGCATGTGGTAATTAAACAATAAACTTTGCATTAATTCTCACGAATTAATTGACGCATTCTACGCTGCGCACCATGTGCGTCAAGACAGTCACATCGGAACACGAACAACCCTTGTTAAGTAATTTTCCGGTATTTTCCCACCACTTTAAGCGACAGATTGACAAATATCCGTTTATGAAATTAGTTTTGCACACTTCAAAAATAAAATAAAATAAAAAAAAACTAAAGCGAAGTAAAATTAAAAGGAGAACAAGAATTTTGACACTTGATACGTCGAATGGCTGGCAACACGTGCACCCGTCAAACCTAACAACCTCACACATGTGACTGGAGCCCATTTCAAATTGTTCCACGTTTGACTCCTGTCACAAATCTACCAAACCACAAAAGCCTCCTTATCAAATTAAGTAAGATGATGTCCTATGTCTGAACGCCACCGAGAGTAATTCTTGAGAAGAAGTTTCCTTGGTTTGTGTTTTTTTTCAATTCGCCTAAAAGGGGATTTAATAAAATTCAATGAGGTTTTTTTTTTAAGACCGATACATTTCTCGAAAGTCTCTTTGATAAGGGTGAAAAGTTCTCATTCCATTTGCGGGTTGGCATCTTGTAGAGAGAGAGAAAAAAAATTCAAACCATCCTTTGGCCTTCTGCCAAATCCATTTGGCAGGAGTACGCACTGTGGACGCGCACACGCTCTTGAAACTTGACACCAATCTAAATTGTTCAAAATGGTTTTTTTTACCTTGGTACGGGGTGTGGGGGGTTTGAGGAGAGGATGGTTCTATAACGCGGTTTGGAGCGGAGAAGATTTATATTACGTTATGCTTTCTTTTTTTGGGAGGAAAATATCTAATTTTCCCTAATAGAAATGGACATTATAATTTCATTTCCATTTCGGTTTCGTTTCGAGTTGAAATTTAGACAAAGTCGGGAGATTTTATAATCTTGTTGTGCATATTCTCAATGGGACTTACATTTAATAATTCACGTAGAGATGTAAAAAATTCGTCCGTCTACGATTAGTGTTGCTTCAGATCCTTTTTTTTCTTGGTTTAGAAAGTAACGTGTATTTATGTACATATTTCATTTCAAAAGAGATAATTTCTTATTCAATTCAATTTCTTTTTTTTTTAGTAGCTACAAGGTTTAAGGTTTGTTTTTTTTACATCCTTTCTTACGGTTATTTTTTATTTTCGTTTTGAAGGACTTGACGTTGTCCGAGATTAATCCTTTATGAATATTATTTAGTAGGGTATTATTTTTCAATTTTGAAAAAAAAACATAAAGAGGGGAGAAAATAAATATGAATAAAATATATAATAATTTTTTATAGTCATCCCTCTCGTCACCTTAAAACGTATAACGGATTGCTTTCAGTTTCTGTTAGAGAATAGCATTTTTAGATTAGCTGCCACTAGGACCACACTTACCATGATAAGATTTCAAGACTCACTAATTATAATTTAACAATTTATTTGAAAGCCTTAGCTAATTAAAGCTACAACTCGCTTGTTATTTTCATTTGCCGTCGAGTTGAAGGATCATAACTTCATCTTAAAATTAGTTTCTTCAGATCTTCCAGTTTCGGATAAATAACTGACGACAATAAAACAATGTTTTTTTTACATAAGTGTGATTATAAGTTTTGTGGATCTGCTTGTTTAACTATTGATCCTTATACTTTTAGCAAAATGCCTGCAAGAGAGCATTAAATGTCCATTCATCTTCGGCTCAAACTACCATTAAATAGGGGGTAAAGGAGGTAAAGGAGGATATGTATTTATCATTCCCATTTCATAACGACTAGGGTTCGGGCAGTGTTCTAATTTCGGTCATATACCATGTATCTACATATTGACTTGTAAAGTAAAACGTGTATTCCTTTCCCTAAATTGAACTAAACTTCGAGGCATAAACTCGATCTTTTTCTGCTGTCTTTCCGAATGGAAAAGAACAACAGATACAAAAATCCATAATATATACCTAAGGCATCAACTCAAAGCTACTGCCCCGTTGACAGATCCACAGATCCCAAAAACGAAAAAAATTAATTAAAAAACCCAAAACAGAGCCTACAAAGGCAAACACAAATTCCATAGTTGTTGAGATTGGGAACCAATTACTAATTGATTAATTACATTCCTTAAGCGTAATTCAAAAACATTAAAATTATATTCAACACTTCCTCTTCCCAACACCTTTCCAGCGATGTAACATTAATGTAGGTATACACGTTTCCTTTAAGGCAGACAGACGTTATTTGCAATTGCATTCCATTCCATATATGGTACACGTCTTTATTCATACGTTAATCTAGTCAATCATCGTGATAACGCACACTTTATTTTAAGTCAGACAAAATTAACGTTCATTTAAATACCGTTACAGCTTCTATGCACTTTTTGCAAATAATTTCAAAAGTGAGTTTTAATACCGACAATAAATTTATAAAACATGTATATTTTTCGTGTTAATTTTCTTATTCCATTGTCTTCTGTCATACATATGTATACTATTTCGTTCCAATTGGGACTTGACAATATCTAACTTTCACTTTCAATGCAATTTTGAACGAGAAAGGACGGCCGTTTCCGTCGGAATATTTGGCTGAGTTATTCACATTAGGGATATGAACGACGACGGCGAATTTCACACATAAATGTTTTGATTTGTATAAAATTTTCGACGTCACTATGACGTAGAATTTGTACTGGATGACAACTTGAGTGACTTTAAGATGTCATCCGCATGACAAGTTTTGATGACCGTCTGATCGCACCTTTACTTCCACCATAGGTGGTCGAATGAAATAGCCAGTTGCATTCCACTCCTACAACCACACAATTCACACTTCATATAAGCCTATATTCGGACGGACAGTGAAATACAAGGATTCGTTTCTTAAGCGTGCAATATGAGTGTGGAATGCTCTACCACGCTCTACATTTTACACTTCACGCTCTACATTATAGCTTGCCAAGTTTTACTTACTAGAATTCTACAACGTTTATGTTAAAGCGCTTTGGCTAGACGTTGTAATGTAACCAGTCATGGTTTGATGTTGAAGTTAACCAGCTTCTTAATCAAAGTGTATCGGACTGAAATAAGTTTTTGAAACAAATTGATGTGATACATTTTCATATAAGTTAGGGTTTCATGTTAAAACCTACGTGGGTCGTTTTGACTCCTATGGAAAAGTGTGATTGGGAACAATTCATTAATATCCTCATCTTTAGTTAAAAGGGTGATTTTACTCAAAAAAGCGATCTTATTGTGATGAAACATTTAAAAGATAAGAAATAATTTCGTACTCCTTATAGTATTTAGATTTGTACTTACCATACGGCTTGTTAAATACCTCCTCCCAAATTTTACTTACCAAATTTACGGTAAATCTTACAAATTTTCTTTAAATATTTATACTTGTGTTGAAATGAGCAGATACAGTGTAATATCAATTCTGCACTCAGGTTAAGGGTAGATGAAAATAGCGGCGCAATTGATATATAAATAATATGATCTGTTAACTTTTTGTTGTGTCATCAGATACAATGGATCATCAACCATGGGTTCAGGTTAAGGGTGGATAGAAATACATAGTAAATACGTACATGACAATCTGTTTACTTGAAATGAGCAGATAAATTGTACAATTAGCACTGCGATCATGTAAAGCGTATATAAAAAAAGATTATAAGCATAAACATAATATTCTGTTTATATCCACAGGCTATCATGAATATTATGTTGAAATAACATAACTTTTTTTAAATTAACGAAACTCGTTTTCAAAAGAGCAACCAATATACACACGTTAATTTAACAGTTTAAATAATGTAAATAAAATAATACAAATGTGGTAAATATGGGAGAAACCATCTTGTAAAGAAGAAACCATCTTGTAAGAAGCCTTGTTAAAACTTACTTACTTATACACTCAGAGAAAAACAAAGAAAGAAACAACTTGGAAATTTATAGAGAGGAATTGTGCTTTTATTTTATTAATACATAC
Organism: Ferdinandea cuprea; assembly: GCA_963576555.1. Lineage (NCBI taxonomy): Eukaryota > Metazoa > Arthropoda > Insecta > Diptera > Syrphidae > Ferdinandea > Ferdinandea cuprea. Next base: position 1,577,595 of record OY754958.1, read on the forward strand.
ATATATAAAATTTTAAACCGCAACCTTAGTTTGAATCACGGAAGTTTGCTGATTATCTAGTATTAAATAAACGCTGTTCGTAGACAAAATTTTGCTAGTTGAGACCAAATGAAAACTACATACGCAACACACTTCAGTGACTTAACGGGATTCGACTCATTTGTCTATTTTTTTTATAATAAACGCGCACCAAAGGGACTTTGTGTACTTGTGACCTTGTGCACACTGTGTGCATTAGGGAAGTGAAGGATTAGGAAAAGGGAGATACCGGTGCACAGGTTTTAAATGCACGTTGGGGTGGAATGTATCTGGCTATTTCATTTGAGCACTTGTGGTTGAAAAAAAAACAATAAAACAATGACAGGCAGGAGACATTACGACTATGACTAAGAGAGTCAAGTGATTTCGCGATGTCTCGATCGCCAATAAGTTTTACCGCACGTTTTTGAATCCTGTCAAGTAGCTCTAAATATGTTATTGGTGCATCAGACCAGATATGAGCGTTGTACTCCAGTTTTCGGAGAATAGACGCCTTGTAGATTCTAGCCAGATTAGAAGGGGTGAAATATTTCTTGCACGGCTTGAGGAAGCCTAGATATTTCACAGCGTTCTTGTCGACGTCGAATCTGTGGTCGTTCCAACGAAGTTTGTCATTAACGCACATAGCTAAGATGGAAAGCTTTTCGGTTTCGGCGATACAAGTGCCATCCATGGATATTGACAGAGTATTGGGGCTTCGCTTTAATGACAGCAGATAGCATTTTGTTCACATACGTTGCCGTTCTAGCACCACGCCAGAAGATAAGGGACGTGAATCATAAAACGAATATGCGAAGTTAAGAGTACTGTCATCAGCAAAGAAATGGATTGGAGTAGAAGTGACAGACAAGAGATCATTGAAAAAAATGAGAAAGAGATTCGGAGACAAAACACAACCTTGAGGCACTAGCATTTATTTGGTGAGTTGCAGATTTGAAAGAAATTGAATTTATAATCCATTGAAGAAAGGTATCATCAATTCCAAATGCATGCATTTTCGACAAAAGAGCTTGACGCCAAACTTTGTCAAATGCCTTTGAAATATCAAGCGCAACGAACTTACTTTCACCACCTCGGTGAATAGATTGGATCCACTCTTCGGTTAGATATGTCATCAAATCACCATTGGATCTGTTACTACGTAAACCGTATTGCCGGTCATTAAGTTTTCGGGATTCAAGATATTTCATAACCTGACGATTTGTTGGCGTTTCCATGACTCTGGATAAAAGGGACGTAAGTGCAATTGGTCGGTAGGAGGAGGGGAGGAATATTATCACAGAAATGTCTTCTTTAAAACTACATACTTGGCGTTGTTTTATATATCTCAATTCTCTGAACTGGCTGACTTGTTATGCAAAAGAGCACTTGGCTCTTCATTAACATATTAGTTTTTGATGTGATCGCATTCATTTTCGGAATATGTAAATACGATGGACGGCAATGGACAAAGTATAAGAAATATGCAGTAATGTGAGCTTTCCGGTCTCTTCTTCAATGTTGTTATGCCTGGCTGTCAACATGAAAGGCCATTCACTCATTAGATCTCTTAAGCACAGATGAGATCAAATTCTACCTCATCTGTGTTCGAGATTGCATTCACAATAGTTAAAGAAATGAAAAATGAAACTGTTTGATGCATTTTTACTCCGACGATAGGAGGAATATCTACACATTAAATAAACAGACAAATTTGTCCGATGCTAGATTCTTTCAAATAATATGTTAAAAACGAGCGTATTGCAAATAATTATATAATTTTATCTTTGATTCCAGCCCTTATTAATTTTTCTTATTATTGCTCACTTAACAGGAGTACCTACATTAGTTGCTTGCTTTCAACAATATACTACCCCAAAACCTATTCAAAAATATGACATTTATGCATATAAATAAGGTTTAAGGCGGGTAAAAATGGTTGAAAAAAAATGTTTTTTTAATATGATAATATCTAATATATTTATTATTTCTGTGACTAAGATCTCATATTTAAGGTATATAATTATCGTACCTATCTATCCTTTTTTGTCTCCAATAGGGACTTGTTCAATTTTTGCATACAAATATAATCCAATCTTCAATTTTAAATTAAGTTTCCAACTCGAAAGAGTCAATTTCATGCACCGAAGATACCCCATATCATATCACAATGATTGAAAAAGTTTTAAAAGTTTCAAAGCCTCAAGAGGTTCGACAATTTGGGAAATTTTCAAGATTTTCAATTTTATTTTCCTCGATTGTGCAAATTCCAATTTTTGTTACATTCACTTCGCACTCTCTCACCATATACAAATAAGCAATTCCATTACAAGTTATCGTTGTCGTCGTCGGTCTCATCTGCTATTTACTTGTTATACAAATAACAAATAAATATAATCACATATCCAATTTATTTGCAGAGCGAAATTTATCAAAACAATAGCATTATCTTTGCGTGTTATACCTACACACACAATGTAGCTGTGTGGCATTTGGCTATGGACCGCACCACAAGTTCTTGAGACGTATAAATTATTTATTTAACTAATGAGACAATCATTTTCTTTGCAATGATTTCCTTTCCGCATTGCTATATCCTTGTTCGTACACTCGCGCAACCAAACACCAAACAATTCAAGTAAATATATTATTTCCTAATCAAAATTCAAATTGGATGTTTCCGCATATAGGGCAAAGTTTGCCGAGCCTTCTTCTTTCTAACGCAAGCACATGGCTCGCAAGACTCACACATACTCGTACATAAACTTCTTTGCCAACGGGTGTGGTGTCTTGTAATCATGGCTATAATTTCAATTGTTCTATTAAGGTTTATATTGCCTGCTAAGGGGGTGGGGCTCAATTACCCCTCCGGCTTCGGGTTGAATATAAAACACACAGCGATGTGCTGGTTTACGACTATAAAAAGGACGAAAACAATTGAAAAGGATTCCCTCGTGCCGTATACATTGTAATAAATAAAACCTTTCCCGGATTTTCGTTCGGTATCCACCCACTTTTGGGGGAACATCACATTCCTTAATGGTAAACAAGTTGTACGTACGTACGCCCTCTACTTACGGCGCATCGCACATCGAGGGTTTTTGAATTTATTGTGCTTCAAGAAGACCTTTCTGCTCGAAGAAGAAAAGACGCCTTACAGGCATTGTGTGAATGAAAATGCAAAAACAATAAAGAGGGCTTCTCGCCAAAGTGAGTTATAACAATTTCATATTTCAATGAACTTCACGGAAATTGAATTATTCAGAGGGTTGGATGCCCGAGACTCATCTCGTTTATGCTGTCAGGATCTATGCAATACGAAGTTGTAGATCCATATGAACAAACAAAGTCGAGTTAAATAAAAATTTACAATTCTCGCTCTAATGATCAACACACACAACGTGAAGCACTTTGCCTGGAGTCATTAGAATTTATCCAGCGCAAAACTCCTGTTGTGCTCAATTGTCGCCTGACAGTTGCTACAATGTTTATTGAAACACCACACACATAATAAAGCAGAAACAACAAATAAACAAACAAATGAAACAGAAACTAATCTGTAAATAATGACAAACTCGCCGCGACAAGGGTGGCAATAACGGCAAATATGTAAGTAAATACTTCTCAAGCGGTAAGTGGTTCGAATAATTTGTATTGAACCGACTGAATCATATCGGGATCATGAATATAATTACATGTGTGTTTTTCTTGTTACACATTCGAAGAATCGAATCATAGCCGGGAGGGGTGTTACGCTCAAACCACAGTCAAATTTGCACCCTGATGCTGTGCTTCACCCCCTATGCTCACTACTGTGTACTCAACACAAAAACCCGAAACACTCTTCAAGTGGAATGAACGAACAGATGTGTTAACTGAAAGTGTACCCCTTTCGATCTAGCCGAATCTAGCCATCAGTTAGGATCAGCATTAAAGGATTATTCGACCAAATGCAATTACCATCAACCCCATTTGCCGGGAGCGTAAATGCCTTTGAGTCGGCTAAACCAAGCTAATAGGTTGGTGGTTCCTGGCAGAGCTACCGACCAATTTGGCGTAGAGCATTGAATTACCTTGGACTAATTTTCGAAATATCATACTCTTTCTAAGTCTAATAAAATCCTAATTTTACTTGGCAGTGCAAAGGGATAGGGTTGTTGTTTTGAGAAGGGTGTTGATGATGGTGGTGCAATCAATCGAAAAAGAAACCAGCAGTGTTGTCAAATCAAGTGGATGATTGTTTTGCACCCACATAATAAGTTGTTTCTTTGAAAGTCATCCATATGCGGGATGACTTTGAAAGCTTGACTGGACGGACTTGCAAGAGGGTTTATGACATTCAAACATATTTGAATTTCACACTGTACCAATTAAAATCATATTTGAAACGTTTGTAAACATGGTCACCTTTTGTTCAGCTGTAACCAACCAGTTAATATGTGGCTGAGAGCAGTCTTAACGAAATTACTGCAACAGAAATAATCAAGGTGAACAGATTTCGTATTAGGGGTTGACCTAACGAAAAGTGGTTTCAACTGTTGACCAACTGCTTTAGTTGGTCGTTGCTGACCTCACTTTACCTTTCCTCAGCTTCCAAATCAAAAAACAAATGCAATGTCAAAAGTTAACGGGTAATCAACAACGAAACGTATCAAATCGTCATTGCGGTCTCTTTATTATACACAAAATGCTTGCAGAAAAAACTGACAACCAACATAGACCAAGACACAAAACACTACGTTCTCTGAGTGTAAGCTCTCAGTATCACTTTATGCAACGGTTGTTTGTTGCGCGACTAAGCTTTATCTACCGACCTTCAACTTATTGATTCTATATTGTTTCGTTGACATTTTTGTACTAGAGGGTAAAAACGAAACATACCCGATCTCTACAAAATACTTTTCAAGCCTGGTAAGCATGGTAAGCTAATTGTCCACATTATTGAGATTAAAAGGTATTCAGGGATCCGCCTGGGCAGTTCGTTCGAGGCCTTCTGGTTTCAGATCACTTCGTGTCCTATGCCTTTATTTCTGATGTAATCTGCAGTCATGTTCATTCAGGCGCCTCAACACATTTGCGCGGTATTATAAGAAAGCCTTGAAAACATTTTTTTATCAGGCATTCCTGCAGGACTAACTAACATATTGTTTTCACAAAAATTAAAAACATTAGCCCAAACAAAATCAAGATAATATTCCACTCTGTTATTTAGTTTCTTTTAAAACATTTTATTAAAGACTGTATTCAGTATACCAATCTCCCTTATTCTCATGACATTGGGCCTGGAATTTGTTTCTGATCAAGAAGCACCATACGAAATTTAAATTATTTAACACGAGCACCACCTGAGTAACAGGGCCCTCAAATTAGTCGCAGAAACATTAAACTCCTGAAATGTTTTGGTGGAAGTTTTGAAATAAAAATACTGAAGTGCTAGAGGCCCGACAACCTGGGTTATGGGGAACTATTACTAAGTCTACTTTATGCATAAGCTGTTCTTGATAGCTCTTAATTTGTGAAAAAAGGTTTATCCTTGCAGTTTACAATTCTCAGTAGTTTTCATAGGTTCAGCCGAGTTTGAATCCAGGTTAAATTATTGTTGTCCTTGTAGTTTTAACTTAACGCATAACCTCATTAATTACTGTGCATTCAAAAAACCACTTAAGACCAATTTCTTTAACTTTAATTTATGCCTATATATTTCTTATATCTTATAGGTTTGGTTTCAAAACCGACGTGCCAAGTGGCGCAAAGCTGAACGTCTTAAAGATGAACAGCGCAAACGCGAGAATGGTGGTGAAGGCTCAATTTCTCTTGACAAAGTAAGTGATAGTCAAATTTATAAAGAAATCTCAGACTGGAAAAAAATGTCTTTTCTTATTCGATAGATGGAAGACAGCAGGGATTCATCACCTGATATCACAGGAGAAATCGATGACGATCCTCGTAGTTCACGCAGCCCACCGCCTACCAGCCCACGAATGGATTCGGACCCAGAACGCCCTCTATCTTCGACGCATCTAACCCAATCAGCGTCGCAATCGGGTGGTTCGATAAGTGCGGGGTCACCATCGCCTGGCCTTCGAACTCCGCAAAATTCTGGAACCAGCCCTACCAACTCCAATAATACAGATTCACCAATCGAAGTTGGTGGTCCCATGTCACTGACATCCAGAGCCCCTCAGTCCATGTCAACATCCACATTTAGCAATCATATTTTTAACAGCTTTACAGAAAGGTAAGTACCTACCTACCAAAACTTATTTATCTACCTATCGATTGTCTGACATCACATCATGCATCGCATTCGACGAAGACTTAATGCGCCCTTTATTTTCCGGTGATATTTACTATGCTGTTTGATTAAGCATAATGATCTGCACGTGCCGGCAATCGAAATCATTAAATTTGCGAGCTGTAAACAGAAAAAATCCCGTGCCGTACGTTTATCGAGTTGGAACAACGTTCAAGAATGCACACTTCCTTTGCTCACATCCTGTGCTGAGAAGTTTTAGTGAAAATAAACCAACAACACCGAATGTAGAAATAAAAACAAGAGCCAAAAGTCATGCAACGAACGACCGAACAAACAAAAGGACATTACCATTACCAATGTCGCTTCCGCTTCTATACTTAACCACCTAACTGCTAAACAATCCCATCACCATCAGCAGCATCTCTTTAGATGCCTCAGTATCCCTTCTAATGTCATTAGGACGAAGTAGGAAAATCCACATAAAATGGTGGCAAAATGTTTTGGTATATAAACACGTAATTGCCGGACCGCCCGTTGGGGTGGACGCGTGCGCAACTTAACCGAAAAAAAGAAGAAGAAATTGTTTGCCATCGCATCGCAACCCCATGGCTGTGCGGCAGTATCAGCATGTCTCCTTGAATGGATGCATGTTGAGATTGGGAGTACTCAGTACATACATACATACTCCAGAGGGATGAAACGACTTCTGCCTTCACTTCAGAGTTGGTTCGTTTTGGTGGATAACTGCCTTGATTGTCTGGGAGGAAATGAAATCAAAGTCCCTTTATAGTTATCTACATTCTTTTGGATCAAACGTCCTTCCGGTTTGAGTCCGCATGATGTGTCTCTAAATCAATTGCCAATCGTCCTGATGTGCTTATACAATACTTTTGTATCTCTTGCTCTTGGGAGTGACAATGGGCCAAAAAAATGTCACAGATTGTGCTGAATATTTATGAGCTGTTGATGGTGATGGTATTGCTGCACTGGGCGGATGATGCTGTACTTAGGGGAGGTTAATGATACGTACATAATTAGCCAGCATTAATGAAGTTGTTGTTTCTTGTTAAGGGGGATGATTACAATTCATTACGTTGGAATTTAATTGCAATGGAATTTATGGGAATGAGTGCATGATTGTGACTTAATTGGTCTCCATTATTGGTTGTGTTTCTTTTTGTAATCTGTTTGAAAAGGATTGTAAAAGCTTTTTTTTTATTTTAATGAAAAGAACCATGATTCTCTCGATAAAGTGATATTTTTTTAAAAAAAATCTAATATATGTCCAAATAGAAAAAATTCAAACCAACAAATTAAGGTCCATGTCAAAAGTCCATTGTGCGAATAAGCCTGCATTCGAATTAAAAAAAAATTAGTATTCGGGAATTAAAAAAGTTCTTCTTTGGCTCTGAAATCTTGTGGCACAAATAGCTTTTTGCGATAGGGGAAGGGTGATATTGTATGACTTAGTACTAAATTCCATAAATATTTCTTTGGGGACCAAATAAAGTCAACTTTAGATACGTCTATTGGAATATAATTAATTAAAAGCTGAAAATTAAATATTTAAGTTAACAACGTTCAAGCTCGGCTATGATATTTCTATGTTTTCTGAAGCTGGGAAATATTAGTAATAGTTTTGCTTGGTCCACAATTAAATTAATTTTTGTATTGATCTCGACAAGTACACAGCTCTGTGGTGTTTACATTTTTTGTTACTCTTTATTCGTCGCATTCGTATTTACTTCTATATAACTTCTATATACTTCTATATAACAGACGGGCTCAGTTAGTGTTTGAATAACTGAGTTACAGTCACATCGATATCACACAAGATACGTGCTCTTTGGAAAGAGTTTGTCGGTGACGCAATAATTAGGAGCGAGTGACGATCGGTAAAAGAAATAGGTTTGCTGCAGAATATTTTGAAAGTTAAACAAACGACTATCGAGGATTATTTTAGGGATGAATGAAAATTCAATTTTTTTTTATTTTATGAACAATAAAGCGAAGACGAACTGAAGGTCAGTTTAGGAGAAAAAAAGCTCGTAACAATTATAGGAAAAAATCGAGATTTCCGGTTTTTTCAATAATTCATCTACGACTTCGTCCACTGTGATTCGAATGTCACGATCAATTGCCAAAACAACCAAACTATACCTGCGGTCCTATAATAACAAGAAATATTAGACGAAATTGAAAGTAGGACCTAGTGTCTACGTATATGCACTTCATACGCACGCTTTCGGCATTTACAGTTTGTTGTACGCGTGATTGCAGCTTGCATACAAACAAAGGAAGCGGCAGACCAAGCAATCGGCATGCAGTCTGAGCTCCAGCTGTTCATTACTTAAGCCAATTGCAAGGCTCGTGGACGTTACTTTTGTTTTTAAATGGATAAAACTAAATAAACAATACACAACAATTCCAACGGAAAAACTTTGAAAAAATTGCATAAAGCTTGTATGAGGGATCGTGGACGATTCTTAGATTCAAAATAACATATATACTTCAAATTTCTAGAATTTGCTTATACCAATTTACATTTTGGTTTGGGTTTTGGGCCTTAGGAGATGCTCGTTTAGGGATATTGATTAAGGGAATCTGTAAATCTTAAATTCAAAGTCAAATATTTATATGACTGGTCTCTCCTTCTTCCTCTATATTAGGCTTAGCAAAGTTTTCTCCAAACACCATCCATTTAAGTACAATAAAACCCACATATTTTCAATTACGCATTCATTTTTTATCAATTTATTCCTTCATCCTTAGGTTAGTGGTCAAAATTATTGTTTGTCATCATTAGATGATTTATTAACTCATCGGATGTCCGGCGTTTCACTTCATAAAAATCACATATTGAATAGATATTCACGTTTCTAGTTGTTTTCAATTGCATATTCTTGGGGAAAAATGTTAAGTACAAACAACACCAACTAAGGGTGAATTAGCAATTCATAAATGCTACAATGGCAATTCGGATTTGCTCATGCGAAAATAAGCATCTAAGGGTAAACACCCCTCAGATGCTGTTTATATTGACAATCCAGGAAAACAAACAAATCCTGCTTTTTTAAGGGATCTATTATCCTAACTTACAAACCACCCCCGTGGAGTGGGAATGTTTTGGGTTTTTTTTGTTTGCCTAACGGAAGAAGCCCATTGAATAGAGGCGAAAAAGTGGCAACAATAGGATAAAAAAGGCACAGCCGTTTTCGGTTTAGTTCACCATAAGTTTTGGTTTTATTTCAATTGGAGTTTTGCTTAACGCCTCATTTATTTCGTAGAGGTTTTGATTTAAGTTTCGAGATTTGAGGAGAGGAATGAAATTAACTGCGTATTTGGCGTTTTGGAATTGGGAAGATACAAACTTGTGTGATATTTGTAGTCAGGAATAAGGAAATATGACAAAAGCTCGATGATGAGATTAGCAAATAGTCAAAGTCAGCCCTTATATTTTTATTGGCATTATTAGCTCTGGTTTGAAGTTCACAGATAAGTTTTTTTAAATGTTTATTTTAAACCAGTTTCAAGATTGTATATAGTTATTGATATGAAATAACTAGCCCTATAAAGAGTGAAGTAATGTTCCAAGTTGAGGTAACCGATTACTCATCTCCGTTTAAACATAATCATAATTTTTATAACTGTAATAACACTGACCAAAAGTTGGATCATTATAAATTCCTATATGCTGTACCTGCGTTTAATGATGACACATGTCATCTTTTGTCTGTCATCAACTTGTGTCATCCGTCTATGTCAGCTGTCATCTTTCATATGTATGTTATCTGTCATCTCTCCCGTGAAAAGGTTAAACACTTCTAAAGTCTGTTTATAAGTGATGGTTTTTAGTTTTACTTTTATGATATGATATAAATGAAGCTGCATATAGCATGTTGTTATTGTAGTAAACCCGACCAAAATTCGGTCAATATGTACGCGATATTTCCCGAGATACAATGAGTTTTACTCGTTTACTATTAGGCTGGTTAATTTTTCTTTCAGTTCAATAATTGTCACAAGTTTATTAATTATTTTTAGCGACTTACAAAATATAAAACTTTTTTTTTTTTAAATTGAGCAATTGAAAAGAATATATTTTTTCTTACAACATTTTCTGATTGTGTCAATTCACATCTTTCCGAAAATGTGTTCCTTCTTAGATATTCCTTAATTGAAGCATAACTTAAGTAAAAAACTCGTTCATTGTTTGTACGGAAAAGGTGGGTGTCAAGTATGTTGTCATATGTCATATGTCAAAAAGTTAAATTACTATAACTATTTCACAAAATCATGTAAGGCAATAAATTAAAAAAAAAACTCTTGGTGGCCTGGTTAACTGCTGTGTACAATATATTTTATTTAATTAACAAAATACATAACATTCAAATGTTTTCTAGATACCTAAGGTTAAGTTAAATCAATCAGCCGTCTATGCACATTGCTATATTTGTTGAAATAATGCCTTTGATCATTAATACTTAACCCCAGTTGAGATTAAGATTTAATTAGCGCTTGTTGCCATATCAAATTTGCAGAGTGGAAAATCAAACTCAAGTTCGTAAAACTTTTTCGTATTATTTACACGTCGCGCTGTCTTTCAATGGTTTCGTTTCAGCTAATTCACAAAATGAAGCGAGAGGGGGATATTTCACCTCAGAGCGAAGGATTTGTACTTTTCAATAATTCATTTAGGTCTTATAATCTTCCGCAGCGCCAACGATGAAGTATACGCGCTGTATATTGCCGTAATTTGAAATTAATTTATGTCTTCACTTGATCTTTTGCGAGAACAAAAACATGAAAAAAAGGATTCCGCTCTCTAATTGTGTATAGTGCGGTGGTTACTTCGTAAATGTGCTGTTGGTGTACATGTTGGTTTTGGAATTTGCGCCGCGGGACGGAGTGGGAGCGGAATATGTTCGCGCGCCACCCGCCGGTAATTCTATATACTTTATTCATTGCTTACTTGTACAAGTTTATGGAAGAATGAAATTGTAGCGCAAACAAACAAGGCCAATGGAGGGGTGGAATGGGGTGCTATGAGAAAGTTTAGCAGAAAGTGTCTTCTTTTAATTGGTTTAATCGACAAAATGAATTAGTTGGTTACATATTCATATGGCAAAGGCATTTCTCTTGAATTTCCATTTAATTGGGTTAATTAATTGAAATTTATCAAAGTGGTATGTACACATACGTATATATGCCCAATAACGCGTTCATGGTGTGTCATCGGGTGTAATTCAGTTTGCAACATGTTTTGCTTCGTTTTCAAGGCGTTAAATTTATAAATTTTAAAATGATTTGTGTTTCCAAAAAGTTTGCCTTCAAAAATATACTTAACATCTTTGGGTACTACACGTAGATGACGCGTCGTTATACGAGTTATATTGTAAAATTGCAAAGCAAAATAGCACAAAAAATTTAAACACATTTGTTGAATATCCGTTGTAAATTATATTTTATGTGTTAGTGAAATAGTTTACTGTTCAATGTAAGGTAAGGTAGAAGTGGTTTTTAGCTGAACTAACACATTAACCAACCAATTTTTTTTTTGAATACTAAGGATACAAGAAGGTATCTAGGAAGACTGTTCCCTGTTGATTAAACCAATTGATGCTTAGTTAGAATATTTAAATCGTTAAAAAGAAGTCCCATAAACAGAGGGGCATACCTAAAAGATGTAAAGGCTCCTCCCGCCCAATAAGTCAAGTCTCGGCTAACATTTAAGGCTGTTCTTTCCATAACAATCAGCCACTAGTTTCGTTAGCCCTGCAGAGAATGAGAGGAAAACAATTGTAGTACACAAAAATTCAACAAGATCTTCTTAAGCTGTGTTACGGGAAAGATGCAAAAAACACCGTTGCATAAAAAAGGCATCAGTGATAAAGGGATTCGAAACCGAGAGGCCTACAGATATTGTAAGGTCGAACCGGTGAACCTGACAGGCCAGTAGTGATTCCGTAAAGTGGGAAGTCAATGATCCATACAATTGTGATCAAAATCTCATCGATTGAAAAAGAAACAAATTGAAATAGGCATAAGACGTTAGAGATCTAATTACATTTAGAAGATTAGAAAAGCCGATCTATTGCCCGCCCAATCAGTTAAGGGAACGTACTCCTCTTTTGTATAAATAGCGAAGCGCTAATCTGTGATAGCTTTTGTTTGAAACAAGTTTAAGTGAAGATAAGAAGGTTTATTGTGGAAAATAATCGGACAGTTGACATGTACTAGAATGTCGATTTTGAAGAACGTTGTCTTTGTTCATAAGTTAGTCCCCCTAAAGTCGGCAACAAAATACGTTTTGTTTTTAAAGATGAGACTCAACTTTTACGAGGTTGTCTTAATAAAAAAATCCATTGCATATCCTACATAAAAGAGAATATCTTCCCAACTAACATTGAATTTTTATTTAATCTCTATGCTCCAGGCTAGCATGAGTTTAATATTTTGCTGGTACATTGGTTGCTTACTTCACTGACATCGGTTATATGTATTTCTGCCTTTCTTTCATCAGCGGAAGCAAATCAGCATACGGTAACTTTATTTGACCGGATCTGGCCAGCACAAGGAGTTTACCTACCTTGCCAGGTTAACGATTTAATTCTCTCCAAAAGAATACCACCTTAGAATGCAATTACAGGGTAATGCTACCATTTTGGCTTTGCGTTTGCACTCTCATAGGCCAACGCATGTACCTACGACTCACACATTCGAAAGGATGGAAATCAAAAGCATAAATGGAGAGAAAGGAAGTCTTAATACCGCTCGGATTGTTCTGTACAAATTGCGAAAGCACTGGGTGTAATGATGGGGCGCAACCCGATTTGTCTGGAATAGAGGAGTTTGCATCATTGAGAGTGTTGTGGCACTGAAATAGTCCTTTTCGCTTTACGTTTTGCACATCTCACAATCTTCAAATGCATACTGAGTGAAATTCGTTTCTCTTCCGGCATTAAGAGGAACGCAGAGCAGACCTCCCCATTTATCGTTTGAGTTCTTAGCATTTTTACAAACCACCCTTGTACGCCACCCTTTTATTCGAGAAAAGATTTCTGAATAATTTCTGAAAGTGTTTTGTTTGCCCCGTCTTGTCTTTTGGTCGGCAAACGAGAAAACGAGACTGTCGACAACGACTTTTGATGACTGTCTCTATGCATGCAGCTTTATGTGTGTATATTATGTTATGGAACAGCAAGCACTTGAAAACTATACACATCCGTGTCGTTCGTCGCCGGTTTCTACTCCTTCTGCAGACAACTTCCCTTATGATGGTGGCAAATGTGAGAAAATTCCATAACAATGCGAGGCTTTTATTTCTGTTTGTTCCCCATCATCTCCAATGGATCACATGAAGAGTGTGGGGGAAGGGCTGGCGTATTGTAGGTAGGTAAGCTAAAATGCTGAGTGGCTCCGGTTCTGTGTATACATACATACATATATAATTCGACGTGATGTGTTCCTCCAGGATTTTTCTTAATTAACAAAAATTGCTGCAAGGGTAATAGACGAACAAGAGCGAGACTTGGAGTACTGACAAATGGAATAAAGCAAACAACAAATTTGACAAACAAGAGCCTAACGAGTCTCCTCCTCAGGGATAATGTGCATGCGAAATTAAATTACGCAAGAGGATGAGTGCTTAATTACGGACATTTATCGTCGCAAGAAATTCCCTTAATTATATGTACTCTGTTTTAGCCAAAAGCCTCCTCTTATATGCTCCTAAGTCGTTGACTTGTCAGAAGTCGACAGTGCGGGGCTCGGCGCGTAAAAAAAACTATTTTCACCCCGGCAATAGCCCAGATTTGCGTTGCGTTGCGCTGATTTTAAATTCCCCAACTAAACGAGTCGCTTTTTCAGTGTCCCTGTCTAGTCTGCCTACCTACTATCGCCCTACATAGATGGATTAAGTTGATAAAGTAAAAACTCACAAAGCCATGATGTAAACCTCTAATAGGATTTTCATTTAATTTAGGGCTTTCGGGCGACACATCTCTGTGCGCCGGCATATTGTCAAAACACCATCGGGCCAAAGCACATACACACACACAGTGGGCTGAGTGCAAATTCGTGGCACAAAAATGGAAAACCTCCGTTTTCCGTGAAATTGTGTTTCCAAATTTATTCATGTGGAAACGTCGCCAACCAAATGCTACAAAACAAGGCAAAACGTCCACGACTTTGCTTTGGCCTGGACGCAGGTTGATGAAATTTTCATTTGTTCGTGGTTGCGGTAGAGTTTCAAAAAATCCTGCTCAGTGCGCCATAAAGTTATGTTTATCTTTTTTTTCTATTGCCCTCTATCTCTTTCTCTCTCTCACTCTTTGCTGGGGTTGTAATGTAATAATTTTTTGCATTTTAAATATCCTACAGGTTTCCACTTAACTTTCGTTTCCAACCACAATTGCGAGGGCGATGTGACTGGGACTGCCTTCTAAGCACCGACCAGCATCGGTCGTAACGTGGAGAGCACCCATCCTCCGTCCGACCCATACACCGCCACCGCATATCCTATCCACCAGTAGCACCCGTATACCTACGTATACACAAGTACTTTTCAAATTTAATATTCCAATGGAAATTATTATATTTCCCCCGAAAATTGCCTGACTAATAATGTAGCATCCTTGCCTTGGCAGCGAGTGGGTGGCATTGGGTGAGCGGTAAAAATGAAAGAAATTTGCAATAAAAACTTTTATTCTCATGCAAAATTGATGGCGCTGCCATAATACGCCAAGGATATCATCGCCGAGAGAGACGGGTGGACGGTGCAGTAGCTGGGGTATTCTTTGCATTTTGCCTCTCGAATGAGACGTGCACGCGCGAGTAGGAGGAGCGTTTCGGGGTAAAATTGGAAAATTGCATTTTCATGTTGCTCGGTGAAAAATTATAATCAAAAAATGATTTTTCCTAGTCTGCATTTCTATTTGTGCTCTGCTACTGCTACTGCTGCTGTGTCGGAGTGGTGGAGTAGAGGCGAGCTGCATTTGATGTCTAAAGCGTTCAGCTTTGCATTCGTTAATGTGGAATGCGCGTTGTGAAAAGTTTTTCAATATTTTCCAACGTAGTTGGAAGACTTTTATAAAAAGCCAGCAACAAAAGTGCTGCTGAAACGGGAGCGAGTGCAGCATTGGGGGAAGCAGATGAGCATCTGCAGAGCTCGCCATGTCAGGGTTTTCTGTTTTGTTTTTTTTTTGTATTTTTTTTCTGAGCAGTGGTAGGTAGTCTTTTTCATTTTTAGAGTTTGTGCTGATTGAATTTTTAAATTTACATGAAGAGATGGAGTGGAGTGAAGTTTGCGGTAGTTGCGATGATTGCAAAGGAATTAATTAGTTTGGGATTTTATCACTTTTTAACTTGATGATTTCGCAATCAATTAAAAGTTGATGGTTGGGATTAAGAAAAGTTTTCAGTTGAATAATAACTGCATTTGCTCGGCATCGTTTTGGAAAGGTGTATTATAATGAAATCTAAAAGAAATTCAAGTTTGTAGTATTTATAGGGCAACAGATTTTGTATATATCTAGATATATATAAAAATATGATATATGACAATTTTTTAAGTCTGGATAGGATATATGTATGTTGTCAAAGTATAGGTATTCACAGTATACATATATCAATATAGGAGTATCTTCAATAATAGAAGGCTTTTTCGAAGTTTTGTTCAAGCATTTGCGTTTGCGTTTTAACGTATAAGTTTTTATGTATAAGTTTGCGAAGCTTTAACGCTTCTTCCCATTAAGCAAAACCTTGCCAAAAGAGCTCAATATACCTCTTTGTTTCAATACAATCCGCCCTAGTACCATCTGAAGTTGTTGTTTGCTGCTCCACCTCTAACAAAAGTCTGACAAACATTCGAGAATAAAAACTGTTTTGTCAACTTTGAAGTTCGAAATCAGAATAAAATTATAGGTCCCTTTCATTCGTTGTCAATAATATAACTTCGCACACACAATGACTGCAGAAGCTAGGCGTTAGGTCCTGTTTGAGTCGATAAAGTCTAATCATTTTTAAAACGAACTTAATAGTAAATCAAAGCAAATTGGGCTTATACACGCTGTCGGAAGTCTGTTGTACGATTTTGCGACGCAGCGCAATGCTAAAGTGATGCAAATGTCTACGATGCTTTTGGAGAAAGCGAAGACAACACAGAGCCATCTTTCAAAAGCTTACTTTTGATCAAACCTTCGAAGCTGTTTTAATACCTAATAAATATACAGAAATAATTAAGTCGTTTCTAAAAAATTAGCTTTATTTAAAATCTCCTAAAAACACTTGCACTCGGCATTAACAAACAATTCTCAAAATACCAGAAACCAGTAAAATGACGCACTTTGCGTCGGCAATGTTATATGCTACATACTTAGGTATAGTAGCGCTTATGTTTATACTAACGGGTGATCCAAGTAGAGATACTTTTTTCAATAGCCTTTTTTGAGAGATCACGTGTGAGTCGTGTCATGCTGTCATGTTATTTTTGTTTAGTATTGTTTGGCATTTCATAATGGAAAGACTTACGCGTGAACAACGTTTACAAATTGTTCAACTTTATTATGAAAATTCACGTTCTGTGAGGAATGTGTTTCGTGCACTTCGCTCAACTTATGGTCAACATAATCGGCCTACTGAACGTACTATTCGCAACACCATCACCCATTTTGAGACCCAGCATTCATTATTGGATAATATTCGACCGAATAGACCACGTCCAGCACGCTGTGAAGAAAATATAGCGGCCGTAGCTGAGAGTGTACACGAAGACCGTAGAGAGTCGATTCGGCGCCGTTCGCAGCAACTCGGACTGACGTATGGAACGACTTGGCGCATTTTACGTCAAGATCTTAAATTGAAAGCGTACAAAATACAGCTTGTGCAACAACTGGAGCCGCTCGACCTTCCCAAGCGACATCGCTTCGCTCTATGGGCTCTTGAAAAGTTCCAAGAAGATCCGACGTTTTCGAGGCAAATTTTGTTTAGCGATGAGGCCCATTTCTGGCTCAATGGGTATGTAAACAAACAAAATTGCCGCATTTGGGACGAAGAGCAACCTGAAGAGATTGAAGAACTGCCACTTCATCCAGAAAAAACAACGGTTTGGTGTGGTTTGTGGGCCGGTAGAATCATAGGTCCATATTTCTTTAAAAATTATGCCGGTGCGACCGTAACCGTCAATGGCGACCGTTATCGTGCCATGATAACCGACTATTTGATGCCTGAAATTGAAGCTCGTGATCTCGGCGACATTTGGTTTCAGCAAGACGGCGCCACTTCCCACACATCGCATCAATCAATGGACTTATTGAGAGAACATTTCGGTGAGCACATAATTTCACGTTTTGGGCCGGTCGATTGGCCACCAAGATCGTGTGATATCACACCGTTAGACTTTTTCCTGTGGGGATATGTAAAGTCAAAAGCTTATGCCGACAAACCCGCTTCGATTCAGGCCTTGGAGGAAAACATCACGCGTGTCATTCGCCAGTTACCAGTCGAAATGCTCGAACGAGTGATCGAAAATTGGACTCAACGGATGGACCATCTGCGACGTAGCAACGGCCAACATTTGATAGACATAATCTTCAAAAAATAAATGCCAAAGAATGTTCTTTCAAATGATAATAAACATTCTCCATTAAATTTGAATTTTCTGTGTTTTTTCTTTAAAAAAGTAGGGAACCTTGAAATGGATCACCCTTTACATCCTATTAACGCGCGGCCATTCTTGTATTGTAACATAAATTCATCAGTAAAAAATTATCCAAAATCGTGGGATAAAAACTTTTCAACTTAATACGTACATACATCCTTTTCAATTATTATACAGTTCATATACATATCTCAGTAGATACACAAAAAATAGCTCTTAAAGCGTTTGTTATTATATTATTAATGCAATTACAAAACATACTTCAATTACTCTCAATTAACAATTAATTGAGTGTCTTGTGCGCGAAAAATTGAATTGTATCCAAATAAGATGATGCCAGCACAAATCATTTTATCTGCTCGGGTGGATTTGATAGATGACATGGCGTTATGATGGTGGTGTAGTGTACAATCATGGCACTGAGATACAGAGAAAGGGTTTTACACATGCATATAACCATAATCTAGGCCCGCATGCCATGTCGGGTGTCAATTATGTCAAATAGAAACAAACATTCTTCTTTGTCGGCTTGCTACACGACACTCTGGGCCCGCTCATGCAACCAGAATTCTATACACTGGCGTTCCTGTAGCTTATATATTATTATTATTATTATCGCATACAATACCTACGTACATAGATATAAAGTCGTCAGCATAACTACACAACACAGATGTCAGTGGTGCCAGGCCATCCATCCATTTCAATTTCAGAAAATTAAATAATTCATATTTTGGGTAACGGGGCTATGGAGCATGCTAATTAATTTCAGTTGGAAATTAATTAATTTTAATTTAATATGCAGTGTTGTGCGTGCGTAGTTGTTTTGAGTGATGGCAGACTAATTAAACGACGACATTCAAAAATGCGATACCATTAATATTGACTAATCGAATTATTTGCTTTCAGTAATGGGGGTTTTCGACCGGTACTCGATACATCCGCACAGAGATCCAATCAACCGTTATTTCTACCCCATCACCATTTGGCATCGCTAAGTTCACAGTTTTCCCAGCCGCTGTTTTCAGGACTAAAAGGTAATTTATCCTATTGTTATTGTTTTCTTTTTTTTTACATTTTTTTAACAATTTATCGCAACGTACATAATAGAGTGGCACTCAGTAAGAAAGTTCTATCTTCCACCCACTCTCCGATTTGCTGTCACTGAAGCATAAGACGGATTATTCCAAATCCAATCGGAGTAGCTATGTTTAGAGATTTGATGGCTGTCAATCAATGCAAGCGATCCGCTTCCATTACTCCCCTTCGGCGCGAGCTTCACGTCATTTTTGATTTTCCCATGGAAGAATGACAGCAGATTCCATTCCATTACGGAATATTACATTTCATTTTATGAAAACCAGGGAAACACCTGACACTTACCCTGCCAGACAGGAACAGGACTCATATACTTTATGACGACTCGTGTATACTAGCTTCTTCTGTCATAATTAAATTTCATTACATGGAGCTTTATCAAATTTTAAAGGAATTTCCCTGAAGAGTAGTTTAACTTTCATGGGGCACTCGCTTTTAGTGAAATTAACTTTTAATGACAGCACTCATCCTGTCATCGACAGCGCTGGTCCTGCCTCAGGTGCAGTCATCGACCTGTATTCGAAGATTTATGTACACCGAATAATAAAATAAAACACAAACAATATTTAAATTAATTATTTAAAGGGTTGTTTTAAATTTTTTTTTTTAATTTCAGCCTTTCCCGGACTGTGCTCTTGTTGCCCAATAAAACCACCATCAGTACCAGTGTCATCGAATTCACCAGGCTCACCACCAATTTCCAACCATTCCGACCCTCGTTCGAGCTCTGTTGCTGAGTTGCGGCGCAAGGCCCAAGAGCATTCAGCAGCGCTGTTGCAGTCACTGCATGCAGCAGCGGCAGCAGGCTTAGCGTTTCCAGGATTGCATCTTCCACCTTTGAATTTGCACCATGCGCTGAATAACAATCGAAAAAATGAAGCCCAAGATATGACAGCCACCACAATGAACGGTATGACAAATAACAACAATGGAACTGACATTCAGCACCACCATCACCAGCAAACGCAGCAGACATCCCATCCTCCCCTTAACCATGCAAATGCTGTAAGCGAGAATGTCGATTAGGCTGCAGAACTGGGCGATTGTGTATGATATTGTAAATTTGAGTAGTGTTAGGGCAAATATATAGGGCTGATTTTCAGCAAGTTACATTCTTATGTGATAGTGGTAAGTTTAGGTGTTAAAGTTGTTGATATTATTTGTGGAAGGTGAGGCGACGCGATGGGTTAGTAAATGTTTGAAGCAACTTTTGGTGGCAAGACATGTGTTTTGCGGACCAGCACTTGTTGGAACAAAAGTAACTAACTGCTTAGTTTATTTAGTTACTGTTAACTTTCAGTTATTTAGAATAAACATATTATTTAAAGGAGAAATTAGTATATTTATTCAATTCGTATATTTTGTATTACGTCGGCACGAAGCGTGACAATTTTGGAAGCAGAATCACCAAACGCAAAAGTAAAAAAATAAAATTGCTCGCCAGTAACACTGGCGAATTTAAGGCTTTTACCATATACTTAATTAATGCATTTATTGCAATTTGGCTGGAATATACCAGCACTGCGTTCTTCTGTATTCCCAATCGAAATTATGGCTATAAGCAAATACAAACTTGTGACAGAGTAAGGTCTCAAAGGAACCTTAAAATCGTAGTTGTAGATGAGTTATGAGTCGTTGTTAGGCTTCTGATGCAATATTTAAGTCTACTTTGGGCAATTGCCAGGCATTTACATTAGATGTGTTCCTCCATTTCTTGATTTTCGAGGCACAGCATATACATGGTAGTGGAGAGAGCAGTATGCAGTGGCTGAGGCAGGAAGGGTCTTAATGTCACGTTTGCTAAAGAAAACTAATTTAAGGGATCATTTTTTGTTTTCGAGTTCGAGAAAGTTTGATCCAGCTATAGTTTGAGCGTCACATTCCCATGCGTTAAGCTCTGAACTTGAGGCTACTAATTGGTAGCGCACAGAAGGTTTCAGAGTTTTTTTTGCATCTTAATCTGAACTAATCCCCTTAGTAAGCACGGCCCGTTTCCTGTTTTCCTGTCCACTTGTGCATTGTCGTATCGCTTCCGATATTCCATAGATTTTCAGACCAGAAGTTTGATGTAGACACGACAGAAAGAAAATTCGTAGAAGGTTCATAAGTCAAAGCGAACGGGACCGAATATTTTTGTCTGAGCCTCCATGCATTTACCAACGCATTTAAATATTAATGACTTTAACACTATTCTTATTGCTAATTTTTCTTATTTCTTTTATTTATTTTTAATCAAGTTGTTTCAATTGCTTAAGTATAATAGATCTTCAAAAAAAAAAATAATAATAATTTTTCACTTTGGTTTATAATCTTCTTGCCAAATATTGCACAATTTTCGAGATATGCAATTCTTAATCTTTCTTTAGCTATATATTTATGTAATTTAAGAAATACTAAAAAAAAATTAATTGAAACCGATTACACTGCATAACAAAACAAAAATAACTTTAGAATTTATTTGAAATAAATGACTTTAAAAATATGTATTTGTACTTAATTTTTGTATGTTGACGATTTCAGGGGTTGGTACAATAGTTAAATCTCATGATTGCGCCACATTCGGTCGGTCCAGCTGGCCGTTTCAAAAGGGGGAGCCTGGTATTAGAATATCATCTTGTATATTTGCTAAAAATTATTCTAGAATTCTGAGAGTAGATTTTGTAAAATCACTCTCAAACCCAATTGATATATTTCTATATACATATATGATGTCGTCACACAGACGAAAGGTTGCGACAGCTAGTGTTAGAATTGAAAAAAACTGAGGTACAGTAAACAACGCGACACGTAGAATACTTCGCTTTTATATCTTTTTAAATTACTTAGCAGAACTACGGAAGTAGCACTTCTACTCCATCCGCGCGAAAAAAAATCCAGTTCCATTGTCATTGAAGAAGCATAGAAATTCTTTAGAGAATGTATAAAACTCGGAGAACTCAATGAGGCATTTCCTTTAAATACTTTGACATTAATTTATCACCTTTGGAGACAAGTTCAAGTTCAAGTTCAAACTTCAAACTTGTATATAGTTTGACACACACTTCCCTTTAGTTAGTTTAGTTTCAATTTTTTGTTGGTTACGGATTAAAAGTTTGTGTTAGTTATGAGTCCTTAAAAGTGTAAATGCTTGACAACTGCTGAAAATTAGCAGTTAATATAAAATTATTGATTATTACTCAATAATTCGAAATTTCATATTTTCCTCTCGAAAATATTTCAAATTCTCGATAATTCGTAATATTATAAAAGTCTTTCGAGTTTTGAATTAACGATAGTCAACTGTATATGGGAAACCGCTGTAACTGAATTGTTAAGACACGTTTTTTGAAGGTTAAACTGTGCTCTTTTTAGTTTAAAATGGTTTTAAATTGCGCAAAGAGGTCTTAGAAAAAAAGGAAGATGGCGAAAACCTGGTGTTAGAACTCCCAGTTTTTTTTAATAGGTAAATAATTTCTGAGCATGCAGTTAGTAAAGTAGATACTTCTTCCAACTACCCGATTGAATTTGGACGAACTACTGCTTTGTGAATTTTTCATCATCCGTATGTATTCCAATACAAAGCTGGTTTTATTACTAATTATTAGAGGGAAACAAGAAAGTTATTGCAGTCATACGAAATTGCTACGCTAATGCCGTCGGTCTATAGAGTATGTCTGACTGTGTAGAAAACGCATGGCGATATATTTCGATGCCCATGCTTGAAGTTTGTATTCAAAGTTTTTGGGGTAAAACGTTTCAACTATTAAAACATTCGAAAAGTACTTCAAAAAAACCGCTAATGGTTGTATATTATATATATATAATAATTTCTACACTTGCACTTTTTCAGATATCAGTACTTAAGCTTTCTCTCTCCAACACCATGTTACTTTGCCGTGTGAATCTTCCCTTTCTTTAAAGCTATGATTTAGTTCACTGAGAACATCGCCGCTGGTTATGTTAACCTCTGCAATATATATCCTCAACTTCATCGCTTTAAAATGTTTATATATAAATTTTTCTTCATAAATATTTCAGTCAAAAGAAGATGGTAACTTTGCAATCTTTAATTTGAGGCCTCATGAAACTGGCTAACAAATAGTAGTCAATCTGGGTTTAATTTCTGTGCAGAACGTGCAAAGTTCGCTATATTAATTGATATACTCTTTTAACATTATAACGCTGTCTTTTGATAACACAATTAAAGAGGAAGAACGATACAGATTTAATAAAGGCGGAAACACATAACCAAGCTAAATAAAGTGCAGGACTGCGTCATACGAAACTTTTTCGGTACATGCGGTGCTTTTTTGGTATGGTAAAATTTGATTACATACCAAATTTATATAAATCACTTTTAAGGTTTTCTCAAATACGGCACCTACGATTTTGATGTAATTTCGCACATTGAATACATTCAATATAATTGTTCAAAATTATCAAAATCATTAGAGCAGATTTAGAGAAAACGAATTTAATTTAAATTTAAGAAGATCGTTGTATGAAAAAAAAATCAAAAAAAAACGTATTTCAAAAATCGAAGTATGCCAATTTGTTCTACTTAATAGTATAAAAAAAACAGTATAATTTTTTGGAGTTCGCTTTGTTAGTTTTTGAAATATTGGCGGGTTTATGAATTACAGTTAATCAATTGTATTTTCCAAAAACTAAGTATGCAATATATTTGGTCCCATCCCAAGTATCCTTAATACACAAAAGACCAAAATTCTTGGAACCATTTTCTAGAAAAATAATTATTTTCAAACAATAATGGAAAAAATAAAAAGATGCCCCGAGATGTAACCCCAAAAACCTTATATACAAACTTTGAAGCAATTCCGTCGAAACGTTTCGCTATACAGCGCCCGGACAGACAGACAGACCGACGGACGGCATTGGCGGACCCACTTTTCTGGACTTCTCTATAGTCATGATATCATCCCTCAAACTCAGTTTGAGTTCGAAATTTCCGCACAATGGCATTAACTTTCTCTTTAGTATACTAATATATACGAGAAATTTAAAAATCATTCAAAAATGACAATATTCTTGCATAATAAAGTGAGCTTCACATTATCGAACAAAATTGGAAAGGGTAGCTGACTATTATGCAGTTGGAAACATTTATTGAAAACATCAATTTTGATTACCAATCCATCATGCAGATGTCCAAGCTGCACGTCATCTGCTTTATATGATAACTTTTATATTGATGTGCACCTGCTTCAATAAGGAACATGAACTTCAAGTAGGTTTAACTATAATGGTGCAACTAAAGAAAGTGTATATTCAAAGAATTATGTGTAAGAAATATATATAGTTGCAATACTTTTGCATATTATCAACGAATTTATATACATTTCTTACCAGTAATATCGTAAACCGGAAGCTGGTTTCGCCAAAGAAATAAAAGCGAACATACATTTGATTAACGACAGCAGCTGGCTCGGGGTATTCACTGATTACAGAAAAAAGTATGAGATGAAAAATTACCCAATGCTGCACCAAATACTGAAAAGATTCTTAGTTAACAGCTCGAATATTACATAAGTATGCGTATTTCAAATCTATTCTTATCAGCATCCTACAAAAACAAATTCAGAAAAGATCAATTTGCCAAAAGATAAGTACAGATTTATGAAAAAAGAATGCTTCAAACCGTCGAATTAAGTTGTATTAGCGAGATTCTTTTATTATTTTGATTTAAGTTTTTCCATTATATAAAAGCGTTAAACTTTGCAAGTTTGTTCGCATTGTTGCTTTGATCCAAATCGATTGCCATTTCCTTGACAACCGCCATAGATGAAATCTACACAAATGTTTTCTGCTGCATTATAAGACCAAGATGGAATGTATGCGGCACACCGAATCACTCCATTGCCGTCCGCGGCGGTGGGTAGAGAGCAAATATCTAAAGAGTTGATGTAAATTCATAAGAAAGCTCAAGTAAACTCGTATACCTTGCAACTAGAATTATGCTTACCTGGTTGGGCACTGACAATCGCTAAACAGCTGAGAACAGCTACAAGTAATGCAAATAATAGCTTCATAATGCTTCTGGTGTTCTTCAAAATAGTTTGACTAATGATTGAAAGGGAATTTTGTTTGAAAGATTCTGGCATTTTTTCAGCTAAATTTTAGCTGATAAGTTACTGTTTCATATCAAGAACAGGGGGTCAGGGCAAGCGCCCAACTTGATAAGGACATTGGGAAATGTATTAACTATTGCTAACGCATATAGTTTATTTCCAGTGCGAAAATGTGTGCTGGCAGAGACAAAGATAAGGCTAGGCTTATCAGCCGCAGAGCGATAACTGAAGTGCCTTTTATAGGGAAGCCGATGCAAGTACCCAATGAAAGGGGCAGTCACACAACCAGTGAAACTTTTTCCCCCGAACGATATCTATCAAGGAGAACAACAACTTTTCTAGCCGCGGAAAATGTTCGCTTCCATGGGTTATTTCATAGCTGTGTCGCTAATGTGCGTGTTCATGATGCAGATGCCCACGCCAGTGGTCAGTGCTAACATTTATAGCCCCGTGCCTGGTAAACAATGTCCCAAATATAAACACTCGAGTGACTAATGCGACGGGATGTGATTCCTTAGGTTATTGCTTGAAGCCACCGCCAAGATCCGAAGGTCATTGCACGATCGATATGGAAGGTTTCTACTATGAACCGCGGACAAACAATTGTGAGAGCTACGAAGTGGGTGGGTGTCGCACAATTCCTGGACAGAGCTTTGGCTCACGCGATGATTGTCTAGCAACCTGTGTGTATCGAACGCGCCGCATTCAGGATCTATATAAAGAGTGAAGCTTTAGTATTTCGTGTATCTAAGACATGTGTATATCTGTATTATGAATAAATATGTATTTGGGGCGGGTGTCTAATCTCTCACTCTGTTGATAAGTGCGGAGTTTGCTTTTCATATAATTTTATATATATTTTTATTATTTTTTTTTTTATTTTGGACCCATCAGGATGGAGTGCGGAAGATGCGCAAGTAATTCTGGTTTTCGTACGAGTCACCACTGGTTCTAGCCGGTATTAGGGAATTATAAGCGGCCATTGTTGTGTGAGGGACTTTGTTACTGCGATCAGTCTCACGTTGACAGTCGCAGCCCGTGGACACACTCTCAATTGAATTGGAAACCAGCTCACATTTCGCATATTCGTGATCGTTTGACCAGTGCACATATATAATACACTTAAAAGCCATGCCTTGAGTTTTATTGGGATCATTCACGTATCTCGCGACTTTTTTTTTGTTTGCTTCTGCTTTTTGTTTTGGGGTTACTGGCTAGCGATTAGCTGTGGGGCGTTAAATTTCGTTTTTTTTTTATTTTATTTTGTCTTTCTTTTGTTTATCAATGTGACGAATTGGTATGAATGGATTCGTTTACTGTGTTGGATGCAGCGATAACAGACTGCCAGAGAAGAATAAATTAGTTGTGGACAGAAAAAAAGTCAAAGTTAGTAAAAGAGCCGTGATCGCATCAAGAACAACTCTTACTATATAGAGACTGACTAAAGGGAAATAATTTTATCAGTATTGCTTGAAAAAGTCGCGAAACATAATGAAGTTGGTGATATTCTTCCTGTACGCGTTCTCCTGCATTGTGACCGTATGGTCCAGAACAAGTAAGGATATGCTCTTTATTATGTGTCAAATGATATGATTGTAAATGCTTTGCTTTTAGAAATTTGCGACAGAAGGCCAACAATAAATGGGCTCTGTGTAACATCCACATTAGGCATATACTATGATGCTGAAACTGAACGCTGCAAGTACTTGGGCTGCAGTACAGATAAAAGGATTTTCACAACCTTGGAAGATTGTGAAAGGATTTGCAATAGTGCACGCCGAAGGCGCCAAAGACGGGTTCAACTCCCTCTAAAGACATAGTTACCATGTAGTTATTTTTTAAGTGTAGTGACGTAGATTGGTCTAGTTTTAAAAATAAATATATTTAATTTGTCTTTTTATATAAAATGTGATTGTTATAAAACATAAAAAAAAATTATAAATTATGCTGCGCAATAACAATTAAATAGGCAATGTTATGCAACGCATTTATACTGTAAGTGCTTTCACGAACGGAGAAAAGTGTGGTGTCATAATCGGTCAAACTCAATAAGTAAGAGCAGATGTTCCAAATTAACCATTAAATAGTAAACCTCGTGGCTTGTGGCTAAAAAATGCTTTTTTAACACGCATAAAAACAAACTAAAAGCAGATGTTTCATTTTGAGTCCGTATATGACGTCATTTGTTTTGCATTAAACAATTTACTGTCCTGCATATTTTTATAATATGTTTATAAAATGAATATGCGTATTATTTCAAATTTTGCAAGAGATACTCTAATCAATAATCGCATTAATAAAACGACACAAGAAGTATCACCATATGAAGGCGAAACCAGGGTCAGTTTTGTACGACTGTACATATGCAAACATAAATAGATCGCAATTATCTCTTCCACAGTATTCTATACAATTTGAGAAATTATTAAAAAGGGGGGCATGTTTATATAAAACAGGTACGCTTTACGTTCCTCGTTGTTCTGAAAGGTTCGCTCAATATTACAGAATCAGATTTTGCGACATTCTAAAGGAGCAATTGGAGGAGGAATTGGAACTAATGCCAATTTAGAAATTTAAGTTCTTTGTGGCACCTAGAATGGTTGATTCCTGATGCTCTACCCATTTGTATGTCAACTGCGTTTTCTTTTTAATATTTTATATTTAATTTGTTGGTCATGTGAAAGATCTAACAAGAACAAAATTATTTCAAACAAAACTTAAAATTTTCCTTAAAAAAACTGGATATGCAGTATTCTTGGCCCCACCCCAAAAAAAACAAAAAAACAAAAAAACAAAAATCGTTTTTCAGAAAATGTAAGTGTTTTTTTTTTAAATGATTTATGACTGCTACCGATATAAAAAACGGAAAAGCAAGAAAATAAATAAAAAAGCGAGATTTTACTCTACGATCTTTTAATACCAGAACGGGCGACGAAATTCTGATACATTTGACTTTCAATAATAATTGTACAGCTATTAAATGCGAACAAATCATAACCGGTGATTATTTTAACTTCTTCGAAAAAAATAGGTTATCCTGCTTATCCTGGAGTGTCCCTTTATGAATTCAGTATATATAGGTACATGTATTTCGGCACAGTATTTACAACCTCGCTCTAACAATTTTTCAGCGAAACAATTTCAGTGCTCCAGCATTAGTTTCCTAATATAATGAAGAGCAATGAGTTCCAATCAGCGTTATGGATGGTTCATAAATCTTAAATCTTAAAAGTTATCTGTTTAATTCTTAGCATATCTGCTCATTTTTATAGGCTCGAAAACTGTGAAGAGTCTCTGCCTTCTATACCTAGCGATCCCGGGTATGCTGTTTCTTGTTATCGAGACCAAGATCTCTGGCATTTGCAACGGTTTTTTGTTCAAAACGTCGTCTCGAATCTGGTGTCTGAGATTAGCACTATTGTCCATTCTTACTGGGACAACCTTATACAGTGATGGACAAAATTGGTCCAGTACGTAATATATATAAGGTCATAATATAAGGTCAGAGTGTCCCAACAAAAAAATAGAGTCTAATAGAACGATAGAACCCGGGAGGTTTCTAGAAAAATAAAAAAGGAGTCTACTTTTACTCTAAACAAAGTTAATGACTTCCAAAGTGAAAATTTCCGATTATGAGGTACAACAACAGTGTATTCTCTCCTTACTCTCTGATAACCCGATAGATTTTAAATAATTTATAAATTATTTCATTTGATTTCAATAAATCATTATTAGGTATAATACTGTTCGACCGGCCGGACTCTAGCTCAACAAGGTAAAGGACTTTTTTAATTGTCATTCATTTAATTTAGTTTCTCATACCCCGACACCTCTCGTAACCGTACAAATTTCTCGGTACTATTAGAGAGTTCACTGTACTCTAAATGATATAACTTCGCTAAGTAAATTTTGGAGACATAATTTAATAACGCAAGGACTGTTAGCAATGTCATTTGAATTTATGTATAAGTCCAGAAGAAAGTTATGAGTAAAAATTAAAACTACTAACTAAAATGCATGTCTATCACAAATTTTATTATTTCGAATAAATCATTACAGAATTACATTTTTTTTCATATAAAATTTTTTTGCATTTTTTGCGTGAACGTTTTCTTAATATTTACTGAACAAAGTATTATAATGTGCTTTTTTAAATAGGTATTAAGCGAAATAATATCTCTGTGGTAGATACAAATTTGTTTTTGAGGCCTCTTTCGTGGGGCATATACTAATGGGGTATCAAACAGTTCGCCCTAGTGGCCGTGGCCTTTTCTTAAGTTTTTCTTAAAATCCGCTTTAACTCCCTGCACAAAATCTGGCGGTACGACCTAGAGTATAAGCAATGTGAATGTTGCAAATTAATCTATATACCAACTAAATATTAAAATCCAGAAACAATATTCTATTCTATGAACGATAAGACTAATTGATAATATGAAATTGAGTTTTTCCGAATAAATCTGCTCTGCTTCCTATATACTAAAATTTGCATGCAGTGCTAAATATTATTATTAATTTTTTTTTCAAATTGGCAATGAATTAAAACTTGTTTATGCTTGCTATACACACACACAAATTGTATTTCACCACAAACTATAGGTATAAGCCGGCACCTTTACACAAGTATGTGCGATTTGAAAAACTAATTTATCACATGCAGTCAACAGTGATTCAGTGTATTTCCCACTATCTACGTCAGCAAATCAATACCTACAGTGACCTCACAATGTATACCTTAATAGCCCAGTGCCAACGCGCCGCCTAAGAGACGATCAAAACAAACTCAGTGTTATTAATTTAAAATTCTAAAAGCGAAAGTTTCCCAATCAACGGGTTCATATGATATGCGATACCAAACATCACCGTCGCATAAAGCTTCCCGCTGTCCGCACCTGTCTGTCAACTTAAAAGTTGGAAAAAAGCGAAATCAAAAAGATCACCTTAAGCTTAAATGAAGACACTTCAAGTGTCTCCACTCAGTTTGTTTATGGTTTATTCGTGGACTTGATCTCTTTATTTAGTTTATTTTTTATTTGTTAATCTTTGTTTTAGTTTCAGCTATTTGTTACGTTCGCATTTTGTTTTTGAAACAACAAATTACGCTTTGAATATTAAATAGTTGAATCATGAAGTGCAATCTAGCGCTAATAGTGACACTAAGTATTCTTGTTTTAAGCTCAGACAGCAATGCTGTTCTATGGCGAGGTATAAAGTATAATATATTTTTTTTCCTTCTTTTTTTTTCTTAATAAGCTCTTACGACACTCTCCCATTATTCAGAAAAGTGTCGACTACCTATGACAGCTGGCAGGTGTTTTGGATATGTGCCCAGTTACGCATATGATCACATCTCTGGAAAGTGCGAAGAATTTATTTACGGTGGATGTGGTGGCAACGAAAATCGTTTCGACACCATGAGGGAGTGCGAAAAATCATGTAGGGGTATTTAGAGGTCGATTGTCGTATTTTTTTATCAATAATTATTGTAAGGCAACGCCGCAAACAATGAATAAATAGTAATAAAAACAGAAACAAACAAGCAGCGCTGATAAATTGTGATTTTTCTTTTTTACGTTCATTGGTCTGCTGAAGATTGTGTTTCAAGAAGAAGAAAAAAATATTTTGCCAGAGCGTGAATGTTCATGACCCATGGGAGTATATACTCATAACATAACCCTGATACGAAGATGCACTCGTTGTTAAGAGAAGCAAATCAAAACTTCGTCATCTCAACTTTTGCATTTTTAACCCAAACAGCGGTCCTTCCACATCGTGTTCTTACGAAAATGGATTTATTGAAACTAATAAGATTAGTATTGCTCTTAGTGACCTTTAACTGTGTTTACTCCTACGAGATACCGAGTAAGTTGACAAAACAAATTAATTTGAAAGTCACGTTACTCAAGCATATATGTATACTGAAATTTTAGAGGAGTGTCTTGGAATGGAACCATATGCCATGGGAGTGTGCCGAAAGACGTTTTCGGGTTATTTCTTCAACATTATGCTAAAGAAGTGTCAAAAATATGAAACTGATGGTTGTTATCTTAAGACCGGAAATGCGCATAGTTTTCCAACGAAACTCGAGTGCATTATGATGTGTAAGGACCCAATCGAAGCAGCTGGGTAGTACAATTTTTTTGTAAAACAAAGTGTATCTATTATTATCATCAAGTTTTCAATAAATACAAAACAACCTATTAATAATTGAATTATATACATTTAGTTAGTTTATAAACCGCGAAAGAAGTTTTGGTTGTTTGAATTTTGTTTTGTTGCAGAAATGTCTTCTGATTGTAGGAAAGCAGGAGTAACTAAGATTGAACGAATTAAAGAACAAAGATTTGACGAGAACTTCACTTCAAGGTACCTCGATAATAAATAGAGTGCAGCTGGTTTAGCTGGAGTTGTCACGTGAAATGATCCAACGAACTTTGTCGAAAACGGAGAGTGTTAACGAAAGATGATACTGTTAAATAACTTTTAAGCGTACTCTATGAATATGAATTTTATGTCATTGCAAATCCATTAGAAAGGAAGTGCAGATGTAGCAATATAACTCATGACAGTGCACAACGTTACTCGCGGGTAATTTATCTTTAATACTTTATTCAATAAGTAAAGCAACAAACAACTATGCCATTTTTGCTTTGTCGGATCTGTGTGAATGTTTGTTATTTTTCGTTTCTCTCTTAACGAGATTAAAAACGTAAGACATTCATTTCGCGTGTAAATGTGAACCGGCCTCGCTCAGCAAAAGTAGGTAATATATGGAAGGATACTACTTGCATGTTTTATGGTAAAATTTAGATTTTCATAGCTTTTATTAAATTCTTAAAAAATAGTATTAAAACATCTACATTTTAAAATTGTATCTTGTTCAAATAAAATAAAAAATGAATTTTCCTACTTGGCGGCGCTTTAGTGAAATAACATGTTTTAATAAACTTGTATTAAATTAAATACTTGTACCTATTAAATGTCTGCGAAAATTTAATATATCTATGTCGAAATGACATTTGTAACGAACAACATGGATTTGTAAGAAACAGGTCCTTTCTTACAAATCCATTAGATATATTAATATTATATATTAATATATTACTGTTACAAATTTGTTATGTTTTTTGCGTGAATGTTCTAGTTCCTTAGAAAATAATAATGAAGTCGACTGCATATACACCGACTTCTCTAAGGCTTTCGGCCAGCTGTCCCATGAGATAATCAGATTTAAACTTAATCTTTTTCTGCTCAGTCTGGAGTTCCTCAGGGTAGTCACTTAGGCCCTATTTTGTTTTTTCTTGCTATAAATGATGTTAAAGCATATGTAAAAACTGGCAATATTTTAATATACGCTGATGATATGAAAATTTATTAATCTGTCAACAATCAGGATGACAGAAATCTTCCCCGAGCGGACATTAATAGTTTTGCTACGTTACTCAGTCTTTGTACAATTGCTTTGTCCGTCCGCATCTAGAGTAGGCTTCACAAGTTTGGACTCCGTACTACAATATTTACTCAATTCGAATTGAAGCTATTCAACGCAACTTTATTCGTTTTGCCCTTTGAGGTATTCGATGGGATGATCCGTATAACCTTCCCCCTTACAGTCAACGTATCAAACTCCATCAAATGTTACCGCTCACTCAACGTAGAATAGTGATATAATTTTCTTACAGCAAATTATAGCTGTTCATATAGATGCTCCTGATCTGTTGTCTTCCATTGCATTCAACTTCCGTGGAGGTGCTCACAACTTACGTAGTGTGGATCTATTAGTAAGTGGTTATCATAGAACGCATTATGGCAGAAATGAGCCAATTGCTCCCATGAGTAGAATTTATAACCTAAATAATCATGTGATTGACTTGCATGTCAGTAAATTTAAACTGAAAATGTATTTGCGTGTTCATGTTTTGGTGTCTTCTCGTGGTAGCTGCTTGTGCTTGTAAGATCTGATAGTGATAAAAAACTATACTTTTGGGTAGATTTAATTTAGGGAAGCGCAAAGATAACAACGATTAACTAAGAAATAACTGCAGTCAATTAAAAACTATGTAGGCCTACCGTCAAATTGTCAGTTCACACGAATGTAGGAGTTTGACTTGAATTTTATTAGAGAAAAACAACAACGTGGAAAAATGTGACGTGGTTTTAGTTTGGAAAGGACTCTTTTTTTAATTCCTTAATTTTTTTCAGAGATTACCATTCAATTGTAGATGTAAACTTTTACCTAGTTTTAATTTAGTTCCAATTATAACGTTATGTTTTATCGAAAAAAATTGTTCAGCAAGTAAATAAGTAAGCAAGTCGGTAGGTAAAGTTGTCGTATATAATTTACAACAATATTTTAAAAAATTAAGCATCAGTGATTACGGTCAACGGTACTCGTTATAGAGCAATGGAGAATAACTCTGAAACTACTTAAACGATTGTGTTCTACCGTATTGGTCTAAGAGTGTTTATGTGAGGTTTGGTCCAAATCATTGCGGTTACTTTTTAATCTTTTTGTTCTTTTTTTGATCTTTTGAATTATTGTGTAACGGTTTGACCAAATTCAAGCCAATTTTTTTGCCAAGAAGATATCTCATAGATATGATACTAATTTAACGAAAACAAGTGGCTTAAGAACTTTAGTGGACCTAGTCACTAGCTGTAGTTCTCATATAATTTTCCACGATCAAATGATCCAACTTATACTGCCTATAGACTGACAAAATAGACAGATATTACTAGAACCCGGTTGGTTCCACTAGGTCAACTCTTCATTATAGATAAGCGAGTTAATATCGAGATCATGTGTATTTTCTGCTTTTCTAAGGCGATTGATATGGTCAAGGTTTTCGGTTCTTACTGCATTCGCACAGAATTGGGCAAAATTGGGCTATGTCATACGATGTTTTCGGATAACCCATATATAAGTTTAAAACCAAATTGTAAATTTCCAGTTAACAATTGCCTTAAACGTCGAATGGAGCATCTGTTTTTTACAAATTTGTGCCATAATGAAAATGCTGTTTTTATTATATCATAAATCAATTATACAACTTATTTGTTTAGTAGGTATGGGTATGACATTCAAAAACTTGATTCAACTGCAAAATGCAACTGCTATAAAATAGAGGCTACCCGTTCTTTCAGTATCAGTTTCAGAACTTGCACTAGCTTTATAATATCCTTTAAATTTAAAAATGCATTTTAAAATAATTTTGGCTTTACTCATGCTTGTTGTTCCTGCATTGAGTATCGGTAAGTTCAAGAACATTTCATTAATTTTAATTAAATTAATACAAACCAACATTTTATAGATTGCATATCAAGGTACGATCCAGGACCATGCAACGGCCACTTTATCAGATGGACTTATATACGAAGCACAAACCGGTGCATAACGTTTACATACGGCGGATGTCAGGGTAATGACAATCGGTACAGGTCATTAAATGAATGTAGAAGAGCTTGCGTAAATTAATAATAATTTACTACATATTCTTCGGAACGTTTATATATTGTTAAAATTCGTTTCTTGACTTTGAAATAAAATATTACTTCTGGAATGTTATATAATAGTTTATTTACATTTTGATTCACATTTACTCTTTATTTCAATTAGTATTATCGTTGCCTCCACAGCCACCGTACTGGTTACTCGGATTGTAGTAGAATTTAGAAAGATGCATTCGGCTTAGTCCGGCGTCAATAGGTAACAAACAAATGCGACCTGGTACCGAATATCCAGAGGGCTGCAAAACTGTTATCAACGTCAATGAACATAATTAACAAAGTTAGTTTTGTAGTTATCAAAAGAATATGCACAGCGAGTGTTAGCTTCTGCCGCTGTGATCTAAAACAGAACTAAAAATCTAAGTTAGTGGTTTCGGTTAATTAGGTTTACATTGGAATATCTATTACTTTTAATAATTGGACCTAAAATAATATGGAAATAATTCATTTAGTATTCAGATTAAAATCTGTCCAAAAACATAAGGAAAAGCTACAGTCCGCTTGGGGCGAACCGTATGATACCCTATCCATATCCCTATATGCCCCAAAGAAAAAAGTATTAAGAAGATGATGGATAACATTATATTTCATTCTTTTAAATTTAAAAAAATATATATTTTGAAAAAACGCTCCCAAAAAGTGGGCGTGGCCAAAAACTTCACACTTAACCATTTCGAAGCCCTAGGGAGTATGTGGTCCAAATTTCATTAATTTTCTTAATTTTAAAGGCCTTAAAATTGCGTACGGACGGACGGACATTGCTAAATAAGCTTAGGATTTGGTCCTGATCATAAACATATATACTTTTATGGGTCTACGACGAATATTAAGAGGTATTACAAACTATGTGTCAAAATTAATATACCCTTAGGATAGGGTATAAACAGGCTACATTTCATAAATGGCCGTAAAATATACATATCTATGTTGTTTATAGGTCGCCGCTACCGAACCGCAGGTGTGATAAGAAGGGCTCGGATTTTCATGCACTAAAAAACACAACAATTAAAACTTCAGAGAAGATAAAACTGAATATTCACCTATATACATATATGCTTCCATTTATTCAGACTAATCGCTTTGTCTGTTCTCGCATCCGCGATAATCTGAGGCAGGACCCTAAAACAATAACAATTGTAGAAAAATGGTTTTAATCTTATATTTGGACGATCAAAAGCTGTATAAGTTAAACCTGCGATTTAAAATTGAGGTAAGGGTTTGGTTTTAAGTGGCCCCTAGAGCCTAGACGCTCAATATTATTGCGCAAAATTATTGTGTAAAAACAAACCCTGTTTAATATTTATTGAGCAATGTAATGTAATGTAATGTAATGTAATAATTCAGCGAACAAACACAACCAGAGATAGACATACACTCGTGGTTATTTTGCGTAAAATATAAACCTTTGCATTTAATGTCGATACATAAACATTTTTTTTCGCAATATCAATTTTATTTTATGTTCCAACCGAAACTCAAACTATCAACAAACTGTCAGGAGCATGTGCAGTCTAGTTTCTCTGTTCCAATTCGAGTAATACGACACAAAAGCAAACTCAAACTCAAACCAGCGTTGCCGTTTGGCCCCTTTAGAGCCCGAGTTATTCCTTTCCAAGCCCCAAGACGTCTGGCCAGCACTTTTTCAAATATTATCAAACTACGCCCTTTTTCAGTTTAAGAAAGTAAGATTTTATTTGAACTTAAAATGAAAAAGTACGAAACACCAATAAATAGCTACAAAAAATTGAAAGTACTGAGCACTGCCGATTTATTTTAGAATATATATGCATCCGCAGGGTACTCATTCCGTAAGTCGATTATTATCACACCATATCGTCAAGTTTGAATACGCCGTCACGAAAATATTGTAATTTTAAATTACGTTTTGTTTGTTGCGCGAAGTTTTTTTGTATTGAATTTAAAATAACTTTTTGCTGGTGTTTATTGTTTTTTTTTTGCCCAATATTTTACATTGACGTCCCTTTTTTCGCTCGGACACTTTTGAAAGTCCGAATGAGAAGCTTCTCAAAAAAAAAAAATAGAATAATAGAAAAAATAAGATAGGATAGATTAGAATACCAAAATAGAAGAAGCAACACTAAATCTTCTTGAAATAAGAAATATTTTAATTAAAGAAAGGACATTTTGAAAAAATGTTCATGTTCAACGGAGTTACAAAAATAATTTGTTATAAAATTAATTGTTAAAAATTAAAAGAGAACTGAATATGTTAATATTTATTTATTAAAACAAAATAAAAATATAATAAAACATATTTAATTTGAATTTTTGAATAACCAAGTTCTGTTTTTGGATATACAGAGACTTCAGCAAGCAAGTAAACAATAGTCTGTACTTTTTCGACATTTTTGTTTTAGTATTCCAAAGAGTTTGACTTAATTTTATATTGTTATTCATTTGTGTCTTTAAATGAGGTCAGTTAATAGTTTAATATTGGATATCCACTATACCCAAGTAAATATTCTACTCTGCTATCATTCACAGAACCAGGATATCCCATATATCTGTAGTTTTATGATTATGCTCGCAGACACATCTGAAAAATGTAACAAAAATAGAAGTGTTACACTGATGTTTTTTTTTAGTATAACAAACCTGTATAGGACAGTAGCCTTTTCTATTTATTTAAGAGTCAGGATAGTTTTTTGGTTTATTGATTTTAATGCGACTTCTATCTATTGCACCGATTACATTCGGAAACCCCTTTTTTTTCGCTTGGCTATTTAATTACATCAGGCAACAAATTGTTTCAAAAAAAGCCAATCTATTAATTACTCTATTGAGGGAACTTGAATTTATGCTGTAGCGGTCATTAACCGCAAGTCTAAGGCTTGCTGTTTGGTAACCCACAAACCATAGAAATATTAACATCTACGGAAAATAACATATTAAATGAATTTGTACACCTATAGGTAAATACAGTATGTTACCGATTTAATATGGACATTATCTACGAAGAAATCATTGCAGACTAGGATCTAATCATTCGTCCAATGTTTAACCCAATTACAAAGGATTTAAGGAAAGACATTGTTTGGTGCAGAGTTGCATTCATTGATGTTTTCTTTTAGGTATTCAGGGCATTTCCCAAATATGTCCTTGGAGCCTTGAAAAAGGGCCTTATATCCTTATAAATTATATTTTTGAAAAAAGGTCATTTAATTTCTTAAATTTCAGTGTGGTACAAGAAAGTAAAAAAATGTGTCTAATGTACGAGGAATGAATTCATAGGTTTATTGATAAAAGATTGCCATTGATTTTGTGATTTATTTTATTTTTTAAAGACTGGCCAGATCGATTAACAAAACTTTATTAATAAATATATGATTACAAAACATAAGAAGTTTCTCAACCAACATCTCTGTGGATAAATTTTAAAAATCTTTTCTGGACATTTTCTATTCCGTCTAGACCGATTGCACAGCCCCTTAATGTTTGAAATATTACACGGACCTAGCAAAGAGATCGTTTTGACCAAACTGCATTCAACATGCGTGAGTTCCTGATTGTATGCACTTTGCTGCTGCCATGGCACAGTTAATAACTATTTTGTCTGAGGTTATTTTTAATCTTTCAGTTTGGGCCGACATTTTGTTATGCAAAAAAGTATAAAAAAATTGGTCTTAAAAGTGACAAATTGA
Organism: Ferdinandea cuprea; assembly: GCA_963576555.1. NCBI lineage: Eukaryota > Metazoa > Arthropoda > Insecta > Diptera > Syrphidae > Ferdinandea > Ferdinandea cuprea. The sequence continues at coordinate 1,615,863 of OY754958.1, forward strand.
CTGAAAAATATACCCCATTTTTATTGAATTTTTTTTTAGGAAATTTTTTATTTTGATATTCGGGCCATTTTTACTTTGGCCCTTTTTTAAAACAATTTTCATTTTAGACAAACTGAGCAAAATATTTATAATGCTGGAAAATTTTTAAGTTTGCTCCCAAGTAAACTAAACCAAACTAAGGTTCGTGTAAGGTCCATCCGGCTTTCACAAGAACATGGCAGGCAACATATTCTATATAGGTATAGAGATGAGCTAATTTTCACTATTCTTGTTCGCTTTTCTAAGACGACTGACAGTTGATCTCGGTTCTTACTGGATTCGCAAACAATAAACTCAACTATGCAATTTAATATATATCTTTGTTTAACCCCAATTTAAAAGAACAATATAAAACTATGGGAACGTCAATTGAATTGAAATCAGTTGAATTTTTTTAAAACGATTACGATTACAGCACTCGCTTTCTACAAACTTGTGGATACCATAATGGAAATTCTGTTTTTATTATATCATAAAGGAATTATACAATTTATTTGTTCAGTAGGTATGGGTATGACATTCAAAAACGTTATTCAACTGCAAAATCCAACTGCTATAAAATAGGGGCTACCCGATCTTTCAGTATCAGTATCAGAACTTGCACTAGCTACGACAGCTTACTAAAGCATAACACATAACACATCTTTTTTATAATATCCTTTTACATTGCAATGCATTTCAAGATAATTTTGACTTTACTCATGCTTGTTGTTCCTGCATTGAGTATTGGTAAGTTCAAGAATATTTCATTAATTTTGAGATTAATACAAACCAACATTTTATAGATTGCATATCAAGGTACGATCCAGGACCATGCAACGGTCATTTTGTCAGATGGACTTATATACGAAGCACAAACCGGTGCATAACGTTTATATACGGCGGTTGTCAAGGTAATGACAATCGGTACAGGTCATTAAATGAATGTAGAAGAGCTTGCGTAAATTAATAAACATATTCTTTGGAACGTTTATATATTGTTAAAAATCGTTTCTTGACTTTGAAATAAAATATTACTTCTGGAATGTTATATAATAGTTTTTTTTTTACATTTTGATTCACATTTACTCTTTATTTCAATTAGTATTATCGTTGCTTCCACAGCCACCGTACTGGTTGCTCGGATTGTAGTAGAATTTAGAAAGATGCATTCGGCGTAGTCCGGCGTCAATAGGTATCAAACAAATGCGACCTGGTACCGAATATCCAGAGAGGGCAGCAAAACTGTTAACAACGTCGATGTACATAATTAACAATGTTAGGTTTGTAGTTATCAAAAGAATATGCATAGCGAGTGTTACAGCTGCTACCGCTGGCATCCACAACCAAACTAAAAATCTAAGTTAGTGCTTTCGGTTAATTAGGTTTACATTGGAATATCTATTACTTTGAATAATTGGGCGTAAAATAATATGGAAATAATTCATTTAGTATTCAGTCCAAAACAGGCTACATTTTATGTGGCCCCTAGAGCCTAGACGCTCAATATTATTGCGCAAAATTATTGTGTAAAATCAAACCATGTTTAATATTTATTGAGCAATGTAAAAATATTCATCGTGAGTGGGTAATATTGCTCAATATTAGTTCAATTATCGCACAATAATTTTGAACGTCTACGATTGCCCGAAGATCTCGTGTGTTCACATATTTCTAATTTTGCAATTAACATCTTGAGAATATTATTATTTTTTTAAATGGTTTTGAAAACTAGCTTAGGGCTTTAAAACGGTGTTTATTAAATATCGATAGGGTTATTATTCACAAAAATATTGCACTTCAAAAAAACATTACTCTAGTAATATCATAAATCGGAGCAGAGCTATACACTCGTCTGGCAAGAACTTGCAGCCACCAGAACCCTGCCAGATGATTATTTTTAAGCACTTACATATGTAAACTAAAACATACTAAAATTGTAGCCTTGTAAGTTTTGTTTAGCTCATTTTTTGCAAATTTAAAAAATCCGGTGCATAGTGACGCAACCACTTTGCTTTGTAGGTCCTGAATTAATTTAGTCAAAAAAATATATCCTTGTAAAAATACGTTATTCAAATCGTTCACTTGCTCTCTTACTATATTAATGTGCCAAATTTTAAGGTTCTACGACGATGTTAAACAGTTGAAATTTTTTATGGAGCCTGCAGCTGTGTGCCCCAATAAATCTTTGGCTGGGCAATACCGTTCCCTTAATTTGTCTCAAACGGGATGAGCTTATTTAAAGGCGTTTTATGCAATAAATAAAGGCAGGTATGTAAAGGGGATTTCAAAGTGCTTCTAACTAGAATACTACCAATTGCTTGTGAAATATTTCGTATATTATCTTTGTAAAATTTAACACTGTTGGCCGCTCCCAATATTTCGTTGCAAGTAGCTTTTAAGGCATTTGAATAAGAGATGAATTTTTTTGTTTATAGAGTAAACTAAGTCAAAACAAAAAAACACGGTTTTGGCATTTAAAAACCTAATAACTGTCCATCAGCAACGACAAAACATAACTGTTGATAGCAGATCTTAAAATCAGCCCTATTTACTTTGGTTAAACAAATCAACAATTAAACAGCTCAAAACTTCACATACTCGATTGACGAATTCTCACGGCTACTGAAGAACAAGCTAAACCAGTATTCCTTACAAAAAAAAGAGGACATGGCTAAGTGTATGCAATCAATCAACAAACAAACGGAAAAACTATATTTTTCGAGAATCTACGTAGAAGCTCTACAAAATACTGCTTCCTTCAGATTTTAGTTTCCTAAACTCTAAGAGGAAAGTAGAGCAGATAAGTAACTCTTACGAGATAAATTATTATATAGTTAATATACGGTTGTATTTTCTAGCCGCCGGGTTCGAAGACCAAACCTTCATTTTAAAAAATAGTCATCGCATTTGGTCAGGATAACTAGAAGCAGCGTGTCCGGTTCGCTCTCATGTGAATGATCCTTAACTTATAAGGCTTTTGATCGTCCAAATATAAGATTAAAACCATTTTTCTACAATTGTTGTTGTTTTAGGGTGCTGCCTCAGATTATCGCGGATGCGAGAACAGACAAAGCGCTGAGTCTGAATAAATGAAAGCACATATAATTTAACGCCACTTATGAAATGTAGCCTGTTTTTGGACTGATTTCAATCTGAATACTAAATGAATTATTTCCATGTTATTTTACGCTATTAAAGTAATAGATATTCCAATGTAAACCTAATTTACCGAAAGCACTAACTTAGATTTTTAGTTTGGTTTTAGATCCCAGCGGTGACAGCTATAACACTCGCTATGCATATTCTTTTGATAACTACAAACCTAACATTGTTAATTATGTACATCGACGTTGTTAACAGTTTTGCTGCCCTCTCTGGATATTCGGTACCAGGTCGCATTTGTTTGTTACCTATTGACGCCGGACTACGCCGAATGCATCTTTCTAAATTCTACTACAATCCGAGCAACCAGTACGGTGGCTGTGGAAGCAACGATAATACTAATTGAAATAAAGAGTAAATGTGAATCAAAATGTAAAAAAAAACTATTATATAACATTCCAGAAGTAATATTTTATTTCAAAGTTAAGAAACAATTTTTAACAATATATAAACGTTCCGAAGAATATGTTTTTTAATTTACGCAAGCTCTTCTACATTCATTTAATGACCTGTACCGATTGTCATTACCTTGACAACCGCCGTATATAAACGTTATGCACCGGTTTGTGCTTCGTATATAAGTCCATCTGACAAAATGACCGTTACATGGTCCTGGATCGTACCTTGATATGCAATCTATAAAATGTTGGTTTGTATTAATTTCAAAATTAATGAAATGTTCTTGAACTTACCGATACTCAATGCAGGAACAACAAGCATGAGTAAAGTCAAAATTATTTTGAAATGCATTTTTAAATGTAAAAAAGATGTGTTATGCTTTAGTAAGCTGTCGTAGCTAGTGCAAGTTCTGATACTGATACTGAAAGATCGGGTAACCCCTATTTTATAGCAGTTGAATAAAGGTTTTGAATATCATACGCATACCTACTGAACAAATAAATTGTATAATTCCTTTATGATATAATAAAAACAGCATTTCCATTATGGTATCCACAAATTTGTAGAAAGCGAGTGCTGTAATCGTCCTATTTTAAAAAAATCCAACCGATTTCAATTCAATCGGTGTTGCCATAGTTTTATATTGTTATTTTGAATTGGGGTTAAACCAAGATAAATATTAAATTGCAAAGTTGAGTTTATTGTTCGCGAATGCAGTAAGAACCGAGACCAACTGTCAGTCGACTTAGAAAAGCGAAAAAGAATAAGTTTGCCTGCCATGTTCCTGTGAAAACCGGATGGACGTTACACGAACCTTAGTTTGGTTTACTTAAAAATTTTCCAACATTATAAATATTTTGCTCAGTCTGTCCTCAAGTGTCTAAAATAAAGGGAAAAAGTCCCTTTTTTAAAACTTTTTGAACGGCTCCAATATCAAAATGAAAAAGTTCTTCAAAAACTACCACTTATCGAATGTCGCAAAGTTTCTTAAAATTGATCCTTTAAGACCAAAGACGTTTATTAGTCGTTTTTTATTAGCAGAAATGATCTATATTGATTTTGAATTTGTATGCGCTACAACAAATACACATGATCTAACTATTTATCGAGATCACGATTTGTGATCTGGAACCCGGTTTTACTATTTATCACCAGATGATGCACGTGTTAAAAGAAAAACAATTTTCATATAAGATCAATGTTGCCATACTTAAATTAATAGCAAATAAATAAAACTAAATTTTTGACTGCCTAATATACGAATCGAAACATGTTTTTAATCAGTGTTAAGCTTGTGAGGTCTAAACTTGAGTATACACCTGATAGAAATATTCCGGAAAAGATTTCGAAAATGTGACTTAGATGTTAAGGTTGGCAAGATTCTTACGATCTGCGTCCTTACATTAATAACGTTATGTTAATCTACCTGCCCAGTCTTGAAAAAAAACCCAATGAATCACATATGACGCTCTTCTTTTATTTATAAACTTGAGAATTAAATTACTGCGCCTTTTGTTTTTATATGCATTCTTGTTCAACCCTCAAATTTAAGACATGTACATAATTCAATTTGCACTACTTATTATGCTTTAAAAATAATCATTTTAATATTTACAAGTTTTCTCATTAAAACAAATTAATCCAAACAAATAATAAAATAATATTGGATGTAATATAAATATATTGCAATGACTAATACTAATTGTCTTTCATCCCCTTCATCGTCACCGGCTTAGCAGTGAGGCGGTTGGAAATACATATCTATACACAAATACACTTCAAATTTGCTTGTTCGATTGGTATCCCAGGTCGGAGAGTTCTTCCGGATTACCAAACGAAAACGACATAATAAAAATTTTGTAAAGTTTAAAATTACGACTTTGTACTATGTCAGATCATCGCGGGTACCAGAAGTCAGAGCGCTTAGTTTGGATAACTGGAAGCATCTTACCCGGGATCGCAGAGGGTGGAAAGCAATGCCTTTATCAGCCATAGACTCAGGCACAGACTTTGCACAGTTCGGAAGCCCGTTTACTACAAATAGTCCAATGATTTCATTATTTTACATCTCTGATTTTATATTTTTTAATGAATAATTGCATATTTTTTTAATTCAATTTTCGTGTTCTTTAGTGCATGAAAATCCGAGCCCTACTTATCACAGTAGCAACCTAGATATAATTAAACGCTACTTGTCAAATGTTGTAGTCTTTTTTGTCGAGTATCGCAAAATGTGATCTCTAATTTAAAAGTTAATAATAAATTAATTATTTGCCCAAATATTATTATTTTACGCCCAATTATTCAAAGTAATAGTCATTTTATTGTAAACCTAATTTACCGAAAGCACTAACTTAGATTTTTAGTTTGGTTTGAGATCCCAACGGTAGCAGCTATAACACTCGCTATGCATATTCTTTTGATAACTACAAAACTAACTTTGTTAATTATGTGCATCGACGTTGATAACAGTTTTGCTGCCCTCTCTGCATATTCGGTACCAGGTCGCATTTGTTTGTTACCTGTTGACGCAGGACTATGCCGAATGCATCTTTCCAAATTCTATTACAATCCGAGTTCCCAAAGCTGTGAAGGATTCGTGTACGGTGGCTGTGGAGGCAACGATAACAGTTTCGAAACAAAAAGTGCATGTGAAACCAAATGTAAAAAACAATAAAACAACAATCTATAATTCTAATAACATTTTATTCTAAACTCAAGAAACGATTTTAAGCAGCAAATAAATGTTTACAATAATATTATATAATTATTTTACGCAAGCTCTTCTACAATCATTTAATGATAAATACCGATTGCTATTACCTTGACAACCGCCGTATATAAACGTTATGCACCGGTTTGTGCTTCGTATATAAGTCCATCTAATAAAGTAAGCCTTACACGGTCCAGAATCGGGCTTTGATGTGCAATCTATAAAATCTTAGTTTGTATTCATTTCAAAATTAATAAAATATTCTTGAACTAACCAATACTCAATGTGGGAACAACAAGCATGAGTAAAGACAAAATTATTTTATAATTCATTATAAAAAATAAAAAGGAAAGTGTTATGACGTTCGTAAGCTTTTGCAGCTAGGGCAATTAATGATACTGATACTGAAATATCGGGTAGCTCGAATTTTATAGCAGATGCATGTTGCAGTTGAATCACCTTTCTAAATGCCATTCGCATACCTACTGAACAAATAAAATATATAATTCCTTTGTGAAATAATAAAAACAGCATTTTCATTATGGTACAAGTATTATCATCACTAATAATGTAAAACAAAGTTTAAATTCTTTTGACTGGACCTACACAGCGAACGACTGAATGGATTTTAGTAAAATTTTTTAAATTGGGTATTCCCAAGGAGCAGATTCGTGCATTAAAATATTTGATTTTGAGTTTGAAAGATCAAGTAATTCAATAATTATAATGGTGAACCATAAATATGTGAACTAATTCTTCGCCTAATTTAATGGAATTAATATCAGTCTTTAGAGCTTTGAAATACAAATACTGAGGAGTGGGCACAGAGGGAGGTGGGTAATAAAAACAAAAAGCAAGAGCAAATTATTTCTCTTCTTTTCTGTTTTATGCATGCATTTGCCTTAATGAGTCGAATCTCGAATGGGTTTATGCTTCTGATGAAGCGTTCAGGTTATGTATGTGTCAATTACGATCACGTTCCAATCAGCTACAATTAAAGCGTTTTTGCTACATTTTTTCCCAAAAAAGTCACTACGTACAATCGAAAATTATTCGTAAAACTCTACAATTTTATTTATAATATCAGAAAATAAAAATATATACGAAGAATAGACATTGAACTAAGTTTGAATAACAGTCCACAAAATCTTCGCTTGCTTTTCCCCAAAAAATTATGAAGACTGCCAAAATGTGGTGGAAAAATTTGTATCGACCAAAAAACATGCGACAGTAGAAAATACAACACCGTTGCGGCTCATTTTATTCAGTTTAAAAAAAAATTATTCATCCGCGTAAGAAAATTTTAATTTGAAATCAACCAACGGCAAATTTTAAAAGTTTTACCAAAAAAAAATTGTATGACGCTGAATCTGGACCTTAATTCAAAAAAGGGGCCTCTTGCATTACCTAACTTTATGTGCAATTGTTAGTTCTACATGGATAAGAATTTAAGAGAGAAAACTAAGAGTGAAACAGAAGGAAAGGCTACAGTCCGCGTGGGGCGAACAGTATGATACCCTATTCATATCCCTATATGCCGCAAAGAAAAAAGGATTAAGAAGATGATGGGTAGCATTTTATTTCATCAAATTTTATAAAAAAAAATATTTTTTGAAAAAACGCCCCCAAAAAGTGGGTGTGGCCAGCAACTTGGTATAGGCGATGTATTGGAAAAAATATTGGTTAAACATTTTTTTCCGGTTTCTATAAAAATTTTCGAACAAAACAGCATTTTTGTGAAAAACGCCCACAAAATGTAGGCATGGCAATATGACAAACTTGTAAAGGTGGGCAGTACCTTCATATCTTGTAAGATTACAACACTCTATCTCTCTAACTTTAGCTTTAAAACTGTTTTTTCTAAATTGTGGGCGTGGCAGTGGGCGTATCAAAAAAAATTACACTCTACCATTTCGGGACCCTAGGGAGTATATGTTCCAAATTTCAGCTTTCTAGCTTTAATTTAAAGGCCTATAATTGGTGACAGACGGACAATGAGTCGAAATGAATATACCCTTAATAATAATAAAATATTTTGCGCGTTTGAGGAGCCCCGTTGTGCCAGGGAACTTGGAATGGTACTGTATGTTGAGTCTACAGATGAGAAACCAAATAGTCAACTCCGAGAGAGTCTCTCATTTCACCCTCAAACGTAAACTCAGCTGTTTTTACCGATATAATTTTCACTTTTCTCACTTCACTTAGGAATTATATGGGTCCATGAAATGTCATTTTCAATAGCAAGTTGGGAAAAGTTGGTGAATTTGAGCGGTTCTTTTGCAGTATGATACCCTATCCATATCCCTATATGTCCCAAAGAAATAAACGTTTAAAATATGATGGATAGCATTTTATTTCATTCTTTGAAATTTATAATAAAAAATATTTTTTGAAAAAACGTCTCCATAAATTGCGCGTGGCCAAAAACCTTGTACAAAAAAAATTGGCTAAATATAATGTTGTATAATTTCTTTCGTTTTCTACAGAAATTTTCGATGAAAACAATATATTGTATATTGCACTCAAAAAATTGGGCTGGCAAAAAATTTAAAGGTCAAACTTGTGAAGGAGTTTAGTGTATTCATATTTTGTAAAGGTTCTATCGCATCGCATCGTCAACTACAGGTTTAAAAGTTTTTTTTTTTCTAAATTGTGGGCGGGGCAGAGGGTGTATTAAAAACTTTTTAATACTTCAACATTTACATATATGTTCCAAATTTCAGCTTCCTAGCATAAATTTAAAGGCCTCAAAAGTTGATACGGTTGAATGGACGGACGGACGTATGTACGGACTTTACTAAATAGTCTTAGGTTTTGGTCCTGATCATAAATATACACTTTTAGAAAAATATTAAGGGGTGTTACCCTTAGGATAGGGTATAAATACTTGTTTCTCACTTATTTTTTGCTATGGATGCACAGAAAACGAACACATGTATATATATAGTTAACTTTTATATGTTGAAAAAAAAAATATAATAAAACAATCAATTATATAAATATAATATACCTATCCATATAAAAAATAATATATATTACTATTTTAATTTAGTAATATTTATGCAATAATACTAATAAAATATACTAATTCCTTTTATTTTATTATATGTTTTCATCCATTTAGGCCAAGTTTAAGATAGGAAGCTGATATTTGGACCACATATTCCCATATTTTGTTCAATACAAATTTTTTTTTTGCAACGCCCACTTTTTATGGGCCTTTTTCACCAAAATGCTGTTTTCCTCAAGAGTTTCAAAGAAAACGATAAAAAATGTATAACTCGATACTTAGCCAATATTTTTTCTAATATAAATATTACCCTCACAAAGGTTTTGGTCATATAAGGATATGGATAGGGATATGTAGTCTTTCCTTATGTTTTTTCCTCACAATCGTTTGCACGTTGCATGCTCTGGGGTTAATTCGGCGCCTGAGAGTGCGACAAAAAATATTGTGTTCAGGGAAGCACTACAAAGACTTATGGCTATTGACATCAGCCAGGATTTGTCTCTTTTAAAATATTAACACCGATGAAATTAGCTTTAGGCCAGTTAAACTTAGAATTCTTTCTTCTAAACCGCGTATTGAAACTAATATCCCTAGTTTGTGAGCTTCATGCGTTCTATGACTAGAAAAACACATCCATTTACCATATTTTCAAAGAAGACTTTCAACAAATTTTAAATGTGTTTAAATTTTAATTAAAAAAAAAAATGCTTAAAACTCATCGAAGTGTCGATATATTTTCATTAGACACGTATTTTATCACATTCCTTACATATGTATCTGATAACTAATCTATAACAACTCGTTTATGTGAACGTCTTTGCGGACGGCGTTGGTGAAGCCCAGCTTATACTTAAACCAAATTGGGCTCTTAACAACAGGATCAAGTTCAGCTGAAACACAAAAAATAATCAAGTGGCAACAACCTGCATATAATCGTTAAAAAATAATTTATAAACTTACCCTCTTTCGCTAAATCCGCTGCTGTTTTTTCTATTATTCTGCCAAAGAAATCTCGGTGGACCTATGGAAATAAAAAAAAATAAAAAACTCTTCATTTTGTTGTACTTTGGCCTGGAAAGTTGGGGTAGGGGTAGGTAAAACAGCATGCATATACACGCCCAGTCAGACAATTCGAAAATTGAACTATATTGCTGTGGACGTTATAGCCCCAAGCATCAAATATTCCTTGCTTCGAAACAAAAGGATTTATTTTCAATTTAACTTTATAATTATGTTTGTGGAAGCCGAATACTTGAGTTTTCCGCTTCAGAAGTTGAAATCTATCCAATGTTCATGGATAGCTTTCTATATACTAAAGGTGCACGAAGTTTTCTCGACACAATGACAATTTCACATTGTAAGTATGTACGGAGGTAGATGCTGCACGCTTGTACGACTCGATAGCGTAACACCTCTGCGATGTAACGAAGAATTATTGTTTTAATTTGGATTAGCAGATTGGTGGGGCACCACCATATTATTTAATAAAAGCTTCGCGGGCGGGAATTTTGAATGAACTCAACCAAAAGTTATAATTTGGGTCATGACAATCGGAACAACACCACCAATTGGGAAAAAGGATCAACTCCTTAAACGAAATAAATGTTTTCATAGATCTTTTATGCACTCTTATTTATTTGGTAATCCTCCATTATGGTCGAGTCATTTTTCAAAATCCCATCAGGGATTTCGGAATACATTGAATGCGGCGTCAGTGGATAAAGGTAGATGATAGTAGCACACCCTTTGGACTGCCGGTGGAAATACCAACAGCAAAGTATAATTGATTTATTGGCATTAAAAACCTGCCACAGAATGGAAGCAAATAACTTCTTGTTTTTGGCTGTGATCCTTTTAAGAAAAGAAATCAAATCCACTGTGATGGTATTTATGTGGAACGGGGAAAGGAATGCCATTACGAAAATCTCTTTGCCCTAGGGAATTTTTCCAAGGTTTTCAGTTCAGTTCATGAAATCATCTAGCGTAAGACAAACGTCTTCGCCCTGAAATCAATATAATTATAATAATTTCAGCACAGGAACAATGGCAGCCTGACTTCCGCTGACAGTTGACTTTTTGTTTTTGCACAAAATCATTACTCAGTGTAGGACATCCGCATTTTCTCTCCCTTATTCCAACAATTGAATATTAATTTAAGGGGCGGATAGATGTAAATATCAAAGGGGTTGAAACTATGCATCAAGCAATAAGGGTGGAATATTGTGTAAGCCAATGTGTTGCGACGATTCCCTTTACTACCGCCATTGTGGTTTCGATTTTACAAGTGAAGGGCAATAAGGTTTAGAAGAGCAAGTGGTGGAAGTCGAGTCGTGCAAAACTCCATACATATATTGCAAAGCAAATTTGAATTTTGCCTTTTTTATGCAATATCAATTTTTTGGCTTTTAGTCAAGCACGCTATTTGAAAGTTCAAATTTACTTTCAATGTTGATAGAGTCTGACCTTACCATATTCGTACGCACATTGAACAAAGGGAGGCAATTTGTGGTTTGAAAAGCGTTAGCCTTTCTACAATAGAAAACCATCTAAATGGAGAGTGGATAAACAAGTGAAGTTTATATTGTAGACTTTGACGGGGGAAAGGGATGAATATGGTTAGTTAAAGTTAGTTATTTTATTTTTTACCAATAAAAATTATGAAAGTAACCAATCACATTGTAATTCGAATTCTTACCATTCGTTATTTGGTGTTATCTCGAAAACATCCACTCTAAAACTGTTTACAGGACAAGATGAGACTAAATAGTTTGTTCGTACTTTTTGGGTCGTGTCGGATTTCTATCTCCATTATTAAACTCTGATTTTTTTTATAATGTACGCGCACTAAAGTGATGTTGGATACCCTTATAATGAAATAACACGGTCATTAGGGAAGTGGAGGTTTAGGAATAAGGAGATACCGATGCACGTTCATTATAAATGTCTGTAAAATATAATGTGTAGGAAAAGCAGAGCGGGGTACAGCATTCCATATTCGTATTGTACGGTTAAGAAACGAATCCGAATACGAATACGTATTTCACTGTCGGCCCGAATATAGGCTTAAGTAACTGATGTGCATTCCTAGCATGACGAGTATTGTGGTTGAACTGCTGTAGTTCCACTTATGGTAGAAGTAGCGCTAAAACAATGGCAGGCAGAAGACATTGCGACAATGACTAAGAGAGTCAAGCAATTCGACAACCATCTGGTAGATAATGGATAAGATAAAAAGCAGAACATACTTAACACGGCCAATCAAATCACAATAATCATCTTTGTTTTTAGTGTATGTTGTATTACTTATACTCATACTCATACTCAGTATATGTGTATACTTGATTGACGGCAGTTGATTGATCGTGTAAGAACTACTGTAGAGATCGTAGAGCAACAACTTTACCCATTTACTAAAAATAGTAATCATCATCTGAATTCCTATTTTCGTAATGCCCGCACGATCTACTTTACGAACTTCTATTATGACTATTCTCTAGCTTGAAGAATTTTAATGAAATTTTACATAAAGCCAATTTTAGAGAAAATTGTCAAACATCCTTGACCAAACTGCATACCTTTTTCTTCTTATTCGGGTTGACATCAATTTTCTTAGGTACGAGTTGCTGTAAGAAGTTGGCCACTTTTTTTTCATGCATGGCGTTCGCTGCTTCCTTCTTTTTCTTTTCGCTAATCTCTTTGTTAGGTCCCGATGACTTCGGTACTGATCTCCTCATTCGCTCAAGTTCTATTTCGCGACCAAGTAGCTGCTTCCCAAGATAACTTAAAGTTATTCCAGGACATCCTATACGAAATTAATTATAATTAAAAACATATGCATATGAAATGGTAAAAATATGTTTACCAGGAAATTGTGCCAAAACATCCAAATCAGGTTCTATATGAAATCGCATCGTTCCATCTGAGTTCTTCACTTGGTTAAATGATATTCCCATATCGACCATAATATTAATCGTTTGATTAAACTCTTCCTTCTCTCTAAAAACAAACATGCTCACATTAATTCATCAAACAATTTATAATTTTGAACTCACTTTTCTGTCAAGAGTTGCGCGGCAACTGAACGCATTTTGGGCGATAGAATTCTTTTCAGAATTGGCACAGTTTCGATCAACACAGTTTTGCCCTGTCCAATGCCGACCGTGTTACAGGTAATACCTTCTCTCAACGATTGAAAAATCTGCTTCTGTGTCGTTGTCTTTTGGTGAAACTAAAATATACAAAAAAAAAAGAAACTGTTTTTGTTTTTCTATATTTTTTTAAATTTTCACTGACTTAGCATTCTGAATGCGGACCCTAATTGCTGGATGCATTTTTAATTCGCCACTTAACTGCATCAGAATCGAAAATGCTCACAGCCCACAGTTTAATTGTGAAATTTCTCTCTCAATTTCTGCAAATTGTGCAAACACATCCCCGCTCATCATTTATTAAGCCAAAGAAATTCTTTGTTAGGGAATTTTTATGGAAAATCTTTTCAAAATAATACGATGACATGTGCTGTGTACACAGACTCACACGGGTCCTCGATTTGGAGCTACCTGCTACTGCTTATGCTCGTTTCTCTATTATGCTCCGGATGTGCAGAGGAGAGAAAAAATGTTCATTAAAAGGATAAAGACATAAAAGGATAGATTTTATTTTCGTCATTTTTATCTCACTAAAGGGTAATGAAGATTGCATAATTTATGTCCCCATCAGCATTTGATACCCAACAACGTGAGGCCTCCCCCACCGCGTTTCTTGGCAATTGAAAACAAAAGCCAGCATTTAGGCGGCCAAGTTTGTGTATATGAATGAATGGTGACTCGATACATTATATTGCTCTACTACATGCTACTTTATGTCGAGGTCCCCGAAGCATGTGTGACTTGTCAAGCAAACAAGTGCGGACTCATCACACTCCTGCGTGGTTCTACTACCGCTAGGTAGCGCTTGCCTCTAAATAGACTTTTATTTGATTGCAGTGTGCTGTTCATAACAAAATTGGATGGTTAAAGGATGAGAAATTTATATTCTTGTTTATAAATAGCTTTCGTCCGTATTCAAGAAATTATGAGAGTTTCAAATATGAATGAATGTGCGAATTTCCATTAAATGTTATTAGCTTCAAAGTATGCCAAGCAACAAGAGGGGTTTTAATGAGTTTTGCCACAGCGAATGAGCCGTTTTATCTTCAGAGGACATCTGGTAGCAAGTTCGTTGTGCTGACAAGAAATACATACAACCGAATACAAACTAATAGAGTTGTTGTTTTTAATTGCATAAAAAAAACAGCAGCCAGAAAGGAGATCAAGGAGGTTTTACTCAAAACTAAAAAAAAATATTTTAATGGAGATTATGATTGAATTGTTTCTATATTCAGACTACTTATATAGCTGAGCTGCAATGAAAATAAATACAGAAGCTAAAACCTAGCTTCCCCATCCATTGTGAGTGTGAAGATATATTTTTGAACCGACATAGTAGCCACTATTTTTCAAAATAAATTTCCCTGACTACTTTGAAAGTTTTTCCTGACCAGATGCAAAAAAAAAATTAAAAAACAGGAAGTCTTTGAGATATATGTAGGTACATATTAGGTCTGTTCCTTTACTTTTTCAAGTAACTTCCTAAATTTTAGAGGAGTGGAGATAAAGTCGTTCAAATTCTCTCAGAAAATGCATGTTACGAAAAAGTAAAGGAACGTTCTTGTAGTAAGTTGTAGTAACCATAATACTTCACAGAAATAATAATAATAAAAAAGCGATTGACAGGAGAAAACAAAAAAAACCTTTTCTTATGGTTTGGAGGGCACTTAGGGACTTGTACGAAGGGTTCTTAACTCGCACCCTAGCGTTCTTTTTGACGCACACATACTATAGAGCTGCATGGCTTCACTCACAACATACGTTAAATTGAATGGACTCGAATTGAATTAAATTTAGTGAGTGCGAGGCACACAATGAAACGAATGAGTAGCTATGTGAGTGCGTGTTTGTCTCACACCAGACGGCATTCAGCGAAATGAATGAGAATAAATGAAGCGTAAAGCGGAATGAAAAATTTGACACAGCAACAGACACTCGAATAACTCGAGTTTTTGGGTGCATGCATTTCGTTTGATTCAAGAGACGCAAGCAGTAGACTTTCGTTGTTGCGTTCTCAGCTCATACTCGTGGATGAGTTCACGACTTCGAATTTCCGTCCCTCAGTACTACTTTCCTTGCTGGTAAAAGCACGGGCATAATGAAGACAGGGTGCTGGCAGACACAAGAACTTAAGGGAGGAGTGTTATATCTCTTACGATCTTGGGTCGCTTCTTTTTGAGAATCCGAGCTTCTGCGGTAGTCCAAAATACCACGGATGGATTTTGGCAATTTTTCTCAATCACTGCTTGTCTTTGAATTAGTATGACTACATGAATGCCGCATCATACGTGTTTTAGCTATTATATGTACCTGTAAATATATGATATATGATTCGCATACATCACTCTTTTTTAGTCTGGCAAAGAGAAATAAAAATAACCATAGGAATTTAAAATGTGAAATGTCTAAGAAGAACATTAGATATTTAAGGTAGGATCCCTCCTTTGAATATGAAAATACCAACTGAGTCGGTCGTGCTCGGTCGTGAAAACTTTCCCGGATTCTGGAACTTCTAATTCGATCAAGCTTTGTAACTCCTGCTGTCAGGCGAAGAATCTTTATCTCATCTGCTGTTCCAATTAACTTATTTATTATTATTATTTAAAAATAAAAAAAAAAAATTAAATGAAAAACAGCTGTTTCGAAAAAGTGCCTAAAGAAATTTCTTGGGTAGAATTTGGTAAGTTTCTGATTTGAGGAGAAGTTATTTACTCTCTCGTTGCCACTCACTTTTACTACATTTATGAGATGACCACTTTCGAAATTCCCTGACTTTCCCTGGCCAATTTTTCGTTCCCTGACTTTCCAGTCCAGTGTCAACTATGCACAAATAGAAGGGACCTTCAGTTTAATTTCGAATCCGAAAGCCGATTTTCCGAAGACAGAGAGGAGCTTCACTAATGAAGATTAATATCTTTTATTTTTTTTAACTGAAATTCAATTGTCATCTTTCCTCTAATCTTTATTTAAAACGCAGATGTTATCTCCGCCTCCATCCCAACCTCTTCGAGTGGCTCCTGCAAAAGTTTTCGTTCAAAGGTCGTCACAGTTCTGCCGCCGCTTATGTAGAATTCTGTCGTCATCCACTAAGAGTAAGCCTTACGCATTGTTAATAAACTCCTGCGAATAAACTTCCTGCGCATTTGCGCTTCTCTGCGCCGATGAAGTTTTTATTTTTGAACTCTTAGGTGGCCTGGTTCATATCAGCAGACGTAGAAGTTATTTCTACCAGCTAACGATACTGACACTTTTTTTCACATATTTCTTCCCCACCTTCCTTTCTTTAGTGTTGATATTGCTCAGCCTAAACGCCGCTGTAGGGAATTCTAAATATCTTGTCATCTTTAACTTCTTCGATGTTGTGACGAAGATAATAAATGTCTCGACGTTTTCTACTTTAATTGATTTTTGCAAACTTTTGTTTATTTTTGTCAATAGTAAAAGGTGTTGCCGGGTGATTGGTTCTCTCAACAATATTTAACCTTAGGCGCTTGGTCACCAATTAGTTTCAGCAACTAGGTCCTGGCTTAGTATTAGACCTAATGACTTGCACATGCTTAGGATATCTTCACCCGTTCGAATTTTTGCCAAAAAACACAAGCTCTTCCTTTGCGATGTTCCAGTTAAGCCAGAAACTTATTTACATATTTTTGCCTTTGCTTGCATCCAAGTAGAATACACTGTGATCGATACACACGACCGTTCCGAAAACGCTATCAAACAAATCTTAAAATCTAAACTCACTTCATTTCCCCGCATTGGAAAACTGACATTCGGCCAAGCTAAACTGGCAAACAGCAAATGCCAGATGACAAATCCATACTGTAAATACGGATAAACTGTATAGTTCTGCAGATGTTGAATAAAGGATTGTACAGTATCCGAGAAACAGAACCATTTCATGGCTACCGTAATGCCTTCCATGTTCTGATCTGGCATCTTTTGCTGCAGATAGTTTTCGTATATCCCTTGAATCAAACTGTGAACGAATACAATTCGGTTAAAATTCTCATAAAAAAAGAATTGTAATTTCTACTTACATATTGTAATCTCCCCCTGAGTGCACAACTTGAAGAACATGTCGCATTCGAGTCCCATTGCTCATATCTGTCATGGTTACCAGCGGGCCGCCATCTGAAGCACCAGTAGCTTCAAGTTGCTTCTGAGGCCTTTGTATCTGCAAACGAAACGATTTGTAGTAGCAATGGTAACAATTTGCGACGATGTACCTTAAAAATGTTTGTCCACACATCGAACAGACCTCTATGACGGTCTTTGAGACCGAAATTGCTGTTTAGTACATCAGAAAGTGTGATGGCCTTTTTCATTGCACTGTATTAAGGATAAGCATTTGAAAACTATGAAAAACACAAAAAAAAATAAGAGAAAAGTGTATACTTAAAGAACTGCATCGTAGATATGCACGAACGGACGTCGTTTCCAGACTTCTCCGCCAGAGTTATTAGTGTTCCGAAATCAGTCTTAATGCGTTCCTTTTTGGCTATTTCTCCCAACCTTTAGAGAACTTATTTATGGTAAACAATTTTTAAAGATTGCAGCTTCTGGTTACCTTTCAGCTAGACGAGACGAGTTGATTGGTGGAAATGTTACCACATAGGCAACCTGTCGCAACTGCCGCAGAGATGGTTCATACAAATCATTACAAATGCAAATAATTGGACGTTTAAGGACATTTTTTTGCGCTTTGGCACCTTTTTTGCTAGCTTTCGCAACAACATTATCGGACATGAAACGAATTAGGAATTCTATCGACTGTTTTGGCGCTCCATCGATTTCATCTGGAATAAATTTGTATCAAACGAAATTCTTAGCGAAGGCTTATGTCGAACCTAGAATGATGCAGTTGGGTCTTTTGTCTTTATTAAGAACCGACGTCATTTGGGTGCCGTTCTCTAAAGCCATTTGAAATGCTTCAGGACTCCTGTCGTCGGACGCGTTCACTTCCCGCACTTGGTAACCAGCGTGTCTAGCAATAGTATGTGCTAAGGTTGTCTTCCCCAAGCCAGGCGGACCACAGAGAAGCGCTATTTTCTGCATTGGCCGACCGAGAGCATCGGTAGTCGTGTTCAAAGTGGGTTTCCTTGTTTTCTTCCAACCCCCATTCACCTCAAATTTACCAGTTGCCTTATTGAAGTTACTATATCCTTTTGCAGATACTTTTTCCTCTTTTGGTATAAATTGCCTGCAAATCAATAGAGATTCTGTGATTATTATTCACTCATTAAAAGGTTAAGACAACGCACTTGCCAAACACAACTTTGTCCCACATTTTGAGCCAAAAGAGAAGACTTCTATTCGTTCCTTCGTCAGAAAGCAAGTCGACGTATTTTCTGGGCTTGTACTTTTCAACCCACAGATTGGTTTCGCCTACAAGACCTTGATCAGGTGCATCAATAGGCGCAGATGGGTCTCTGACAGGGGCGCTAGCTGCTGTCATTTTTCGAAGGACCTAAAAAGAATCCACCTGAACTTTATTCCCGGCGTTCTTATTTCACCTACGTACAATTTCTCTGGCATCGTTCCAAATCTCCTCTTTAGATTCCCCCAAGAGTCCCTGATATCCTTTGCTGAAAACGTTAATATCATTGATGTGCTTCGTTTCATATTCTTTTGAATGATAGCGACAATAAACCCTCTCTTGATCGCTGCGCAGCAGCGGTATGAATGGCCATCTAGAACAAAATTTGTATTACACTGCCGGATGAATAATTTTATTACTACTTACTGTGGAACACTGTAGGAGAGATTTCTCATCTTGAATGCATGTATTGCTTCAAGTTGACTGACCTTTGGCTTTTTAAGTGCATTGGTTGTCTCGCGATGTAAACGCCTTGCTTCTAGAACTTTTTCTATTGCTTCCCGATCTCGTTCCTCGTCGAGTTTTTTCTTTTTAGCTTCTTGATCGACATATGTCACACATCCGTCTATGTCATCGATGTCTCCAAAGAGATCCCTTTCGAGCCTTCGTTTTTTATTTAATCCAATATTCTGAAGTTCCTCTTCGACTGAATTTGGGATATGTTCTACTTCCTCAATAGGCGGCATTCGTTTCCCTATAGGAGTGGAGAATGCTCTTTTGGCTCCAGTGGGTGTGCCAAATAAGCGGCGATTAACAGACCCAGAAATCTGCGACAGCTGAGGAGACTCCAGAACGCTGTCATTTGCTGATAAATATGTAATATTCTTGGAGCATCCTGGAGTTGCAGATGGTTCAACATTTCTTACTTGTGTATCTGGAACTTGAACTACCGTCATTTTTAGTTTGCAGGTTGTTTATAGAAAATACATACGTACTTACATTCATCGAGCATCTCCAATTCCTGCTGATAAAGGAGCTCGTACTCTTCATCTTCTGTAGGATATTGATCCATTTTTCTAATAATAATTTATTATGTATATAATAACTTATTTGTTTACACAAATTTTGTACAAAAGATAGAAATCACAATATTGACACTTAGTTAGAAAATTCGCGCGTAATTTGTTTTTAACTGTCAAAAGCTCAGAGTAGAATCAGCGACAAAAATCGTAGACCTCCATCTGATGTCCAATAGAATAAGTAAATATGAAACGAGTACAAGGTGATTCAAATATAATTGTTAAAAAACACAAAAACCATTGCAATTGTATAAAAAATATATGTAAAGGCCATACACGACCCGCTGCCTAGCTTCTCTAAATAATATGTGTGCGAAGACATATTTTTTGACACGAATCGAAGGGACCTACAGTTAAATGCCGATTCCGAACGGAAATTTATTTTTGAGAAGCTTCTAATGACAATTTATATTCTTGGATGTTTGTCAGACTTTCGCAAGAGGTGGGGCAGCGAATAAAAACTTTTTTAGGTGGTACGGACAGCGCTCCCACTTTGCTACGGTCGTAGGAAAACTGCTATGCTATTTCCAAAAAAAAACATATTCGCTACGCACTCTCCCTAAATACCGTAAATTTGCAAGGCTTTCAACCAAAGTGGAGTTCTTAGCACAAATCAAAAAAATTAAACGACCGTATTTACAAACTATCTTTACTTCACTTCACGTCACCAAGTTATTGTAGTCTTTTACCGTTTTGTATACCGTTTCCGTAAGGAACTTACATTTCTTTGGATGGAAAGCGGAATACCTTTTGTCGGCAATGTATGTGGAGTAAATACATATTTATGTTGGTGCAGTGGTTTAATAATTAAGTGCGTTGGACCACTAAGCAAGAAGTCGCTGGTTTAAGTCCCGCCCGTACCACGGGTGGATTATTTTTGTCTTCAAAAGGAATATTAAGATAAAAAAAATAATCTTCACAAATCGGAGTTAAATTCTTTACTTAAGTTAATCATTGCATCTTCTTATCCAGAACCCATCAACGCATTCGGGACCAAATATCTTACGAAAAAATTCTTTCAAAAGGACAATGAATGTCTTCATCCTTTTAAGAAAGGGTGTATACATACTTCGTATCCATAGAGCAGGACTGGGACTATAAGGATTTTATATACCTCAAATTTCTTTATTTGTCCGGGAGATTATATAGTTGCTTTATTCGCTCAAAAAAACAGCTGGGCTAACGTCATTCTTCGTTTAATGTCCTTAGAGATGTCATTTTTAGATGTGATAGCAGAGAAAAAAAGGCTAAAGTCTCTTACTGTGTATATGCGTCTTTAAAATCGATAAAAAAAAAGTGGTGATTATCGTCGATCCGAAGATCTTACGTCAACTGTGGATTTACCGGGCCTAAAATTGCACTTATAGGGTCCAATCAGAAATAGTTCGGTGGATAGACCGTCCGGCCCAGCCGCCAGATGGCCCTATTGGTCACTTTTTCGCAACGGTGCTTCGAAGTGAAGATTTTGTGGGCGGTCATATTTCACACTTACCTCAAGTATGAATTTTGATATACTCGGCATTAAATCGAGAAGAAAATTGGGTATGGAATAGATGTGCATTTGACAATCCACTGATTATCCTAAACAACCACATCTGGGTAAAACGTTTTCGAAACTATATGTCACTAAATCATTTTATTGAAATAATGCAACTGCTTCAAATATGTGTTTTTTATTTAACTAGCTAGTAATAGTTGATAACGAATATTAACAAATATTATGGTATTTTAAAATAGCTTGCAAATTGCTACTTCAGAATTGTAAATCACAAATAGAAGTTTTCTTTATTTAATAGCAAGTAAAGGTAAGATTAGATTTAATGCTAATTGGTCAAATAATGACCATTTCGCTGTCAAATGATCATATTTTGCCAGCGAGAACTATCTGATTTGGCAATTACCATTGGCATGCAGTCTCATCTTACCTTAAGTCTCAATTTACGATCACACATTTTTAAATTGTAAAACTAAACATGTTACTTTGTAAATCAAAACAAATAAGTTGCAAATAAAAAAACCGACGCCATTTTTTGTATAGCAGTTCAGCTTTATAGGGGAGGAAGTCTAAATCACAGTAAGAAAGTAGAAATATATGACGTGCATTTGCAATTTAGTATTAAATATAACTACAAATAGATAAATATTTACATTAAATGGCAAAACGAGGATAGTAATTTTTATTAATAATACTGATCGCTTCTATCGACAATACAAAGTCAAAGTCAAATACATACAAAATTTCAAATATCATTTTTTTTTACTTGGAAGTTTTTAAAATTGCAAAAAAAGGTGCGAATTAGTAAGACTTGAGCTAGGGTACAAAACTGCATACATTTTTGGTGAATTTCACAATACCTTTCAACTGCGATATTTTCAAATTACTTCCGTCATGTATCGCAACCCTACTTTGCAGTCTAAGGCCCTAGTGTATGCGAGTTGAGTTGAGAAGTTTTTAGCTCAATTCTTTTTATGGTTGGCATCTTCCTTTAACAAAAATTTACATACATACTTACTTCTTGGAGTTATTCCTTCATAAGATCAAACGCAGTCGTAACGTTCTATTAAATATTCAGTTCTATTTATTGAAGCAGCTTATAAATTAACCGGTTATATTGTTTTGATATTAATGTAATACCAATAAAATAGAAAATATGGTTAGAGTGTCATTTGCATTCAATAGTTACAATCTAATGGCACAAAGTTTTTAAAAAGTACTCCTAAGATTTATTTTTATAAAAACTATATAAATTAAAATGTAATTTCTCTTTCTTATTTCATATTTAATTAAATTAAATTGTTTTAATACAAAAAAAAATAAACACATAATTTAGAAACTAATAGTCAAAGGGTAGACTCTTCAACAGTCACCTTGTAGGCGAATATCGATCCTTCAGGACCCATCTTAAGGAACATATCACATATAAACATAGCAGATTTCTGCCCGTGCGGACTTTTTAATAGGAAACAATTCTAGAGAACTGTTTCATTGCCATACCGTCCACCAAATGCATGTGGGGGCACTTTATAGCCGTTGCGCGATGAACCCTGTCGGGACATATGGGTCGTTGGATATTTTCGCGCCGACGAATACCTTGAAATCTTGTCCATTGAGATAGCTGTACTCGGTGATTGTCGAACGCTCTGATAAGATGCGGTGCTGTAAGCAGGCGCTGGAGGATATTTTGTCGGTGTGTGCTTACATTTGGGTGTCATTTGATTTTTATACATATTCGCTATTCTTGGACCGAGGACCCATGATGAAGACACAACGCCAAGCATAAGTTCCATAAATGCCCTAGTCATGAACGGCCACATGGGCGCCTTAACAGCTACTGAAGGTTCATACGCAGGGGCAGGCAAATTAAGCCAAACATCACTATTTGCAAACTCATAGAAGACAGAAATCAAAAGCAGAGCACTGGGAATACAGTAGATGAATAAAAATGTCCCAACGCCTTTCATGTTGACGGCCTTTTGATGTTTGATGTTTATTGGCGCCGCTGGCTGTCCGTATGCTGGCAATAGAGGGCTGCGGCGATGTACCAAATATCCAGCAAATAAATTTACAGAACCGAAAATCCAGTAGCAGAAGAGAGGTGTTGCCACCAGTATTCGTAGTCCTCTATCCGATTGATTGCCCACAAAGCAGGCACCTGAAAAGACATGAAAACAAAAAAAAAAATTAATAGGAAAATTGCACCTGATACTTTAACGCATGACAAGGCACAAAATTAAAAGAATTTGCATTCGAAGCAGTAAGCAGTAGAGGGCTCTTAATAGAACATTAAACTACTGACAACAGCTACCCTCGCAATTATTGGTCGGCGCAAAAATTAATTCAGTCGAAAAACGAAGCCGAGACTTATTCATGGATTTCCTGTGTGCTGGTGAAAAGTATCGAGTTACCCGCCACCACTGCTGAACAAAGGATTCCTTTCAAAAGAGCTTTCCAGAGAATATGTACACTCCGTTCCCCATATAGAACAAGATACCAGCAAATACATAATGTGAACACTGAGTATACGCATGCAGAGTGTTGACAATGGACATACGTATTTTCACCTGGAAGACGCGCAATATAGGATAATCGACAAAGTCGACTGTGTGCTGTGCAAGTCAGACAAACAGACAGAGGCAACATCTGTACTTTATTAGCCATGAACACCAAATTAATATTATCTCCACCAATTCCACATACTGATCGGCCTTGAAAGCTATCTAACCTCTGTCTGTGTAGTAACGTAATTTGTTTTCCAGTAAACTCTGCCGATGTACCAATACCAGATGTGTGCATTCTGAGCTCACACTTTGGCGCTCTTTGGGTATAAGTTTGACACACTTCCGCTAGTTTTTAGTGGTTTCCGTCTAAATATAGCCGAATGATAAATGATCTCGCGATTTGTGTATAAGCATTCATGACTGAGTTCTTAACACAATCATTAATAATTGCTGTTAAAGTTTCTGCTGGTGAAATTTATTCCAATTTTTGTAAATTTGGCTTGTTCATAATTATGGGGTTAAAATTGGACTCTAGAATCTGTTGTTTTGTTTTTGTCTTAAAAGCCTGTCAAAAGCAGAACAATTAAACAAAAGAAAAGCCATTTTTTCCAGCATGGAGGTTGTTTACTTTCAATACATTTATTAGAGTGATTTCTAAGAAAAAAATACTTACTTCATACCCAGGATTGCACATTAGACGTTTTACGGACTCTGGGAAGTTATTACCCTTTTTAGCGTAGTTAGATCATCCCCACGAGGAACTATGAGGATTTTTTTTTTGTTTCTGTACATTTCAAGTGAATCCGACGTGCAAATATTATTCCCTCCCGTAAAAGAAGTGGCATAGAAAATATAGCCCAGGGAATGGAAAAGAAGTGCAGCCGCTTCCAGGACAATTCTCGAATGGATATTGTCAGAAGAAACCGCGTTGCGTTAAATGTGCATGAAAATCCCTATTCAAAGATTGCGGTGTGAATAGACAAGATTTTCAGACTTGCATAAATTGAAACAGAAAACACCCGGCAAACTATAGTGGCTGTGAATTGTTACCCATCCAAATATAAATTAGGGACAAACCCAAAAGAAGTATAAACAATGCTCTCCTATGTGGATGCCCAGCTTAGGCTAAGAGTAGGCGCAGGACGTTTGGTACCTACCTACTTCACCTTACTACTGCTTAAGAAATTTCGAAACAGTCAAGCGGAAAATCTGTAAAGAAAAGTTGTGGAATACTTAACCGAAGGCAAAGGAAATGTTTAAAAAGCGGGAAAGAAAGCTTATCAAACATCTGCTTACCGCATACGTATAATATAAATCTATTTTCTAGAATAATTATAAAATAATATAAGACCACCAACTGTAGGTACATCAAAGCTAACAAAAATATAACAAGAGGAAATTTTATGTGGCCCAGGATTCCTCTCTTAAAAACATTTCAACCACAATAACAGTCATGTCATAAATGCTCATCATAACACCCTAGCCTGTTTTCGGACGTTCTTAAGCAGCCACTTCTTATCAGAAAACCAACTTATCTGTTCACTTATAACGTAAATGTCAAGAAGTTACTGCAAAATGGCTCTTTTTATTAATCGAGTAATCAAATTATTAATATTTTGGTAAATTTAAATAGGCAGTATCAATTATCGGCAGACGGCAATAATATAAAAATAGCTGGCAAAGATAAATATTGCCATATGCCTAGTAATGAGACACTGTTTCCGCGACAGCTAATTGCATATATTACACTCTACGACCTCAGACTGTGTAAAAATATTGGTTTAGGTGAATTTAGCCTTCATCAACAGAACATATTTTTTACGATCAAATGGATATAGGTGCACGATAAAGATTAACTTTGTCTGCTAATCGTGATCAACTTGTGCTCATTTGCAGTGATCGAGTATCAAAGGCGTGTGACATCATTTTAACCGTCGATTCAAATGATATTATTATTGCAAGCTACCCAAGTCGTCGATATAATTATGCATTTGAATTTCGCCGTAATTATAATAAACTGAGCATTCGTTCTTGATTTACACTTCGAAAACAATTTTTTAACAGAAGACAGAAGTTTTAGCGCAAGATCAGTAGTTAGCTCGTTTTTTTTATTTTATTTCTACTTGAAAAAAAAAGCTTTATTATTCATTTAAACTATAACTCACCTAAAAGTTCATCAGCGTCCACTAGTCGTGTCACCAAAACTGCAACAGTCTGCAAAGCTGGCAGGCCCCACGCAGCAACCTGTGCCACATTGCTATAGGTATCCTGATTCTTTCGTGACACAGTAGTGCTTTTGGCAACAGTTCGCTGGCAATTTGCACCTCCAATAAGACCCAGTGCGTTAACTGGCTCACAAAACTCACTTCTCGTCTGACGAACTCCACGATGCCATTCTAGGCATAGAATGGACCACCTACATAAAAGATTAACAAGACATTTTTTATTATTGGTGTAAGGAGAAAAAAAACAAAAACAAATAAACCAAACAACATGTCGATCATAGAGAGGACAAACTCTGGAATACACTATGCTATGCCACCCAAACGGCAGCAGCACTTTTTCAACTCTTCAACCCAACTAAATTTGTCTGCTGTCGATCGTTGTTGAATGTTGATGCCGGGCCCCCTTACACGATACTTCAGCAATGCAATGTGCCTCAGACAGCGTACGTGTTATTGGGTAAATATTTACTCGCAAAGGAAATAATCTCAGTGGCAGCGGCAGCGGCAGTATTGGGGTTCCGGCCCAAAATATACAGAACGCTCTATGAAAGGTAATCCAAACATAAGAGCAGGAATAGGTACGTCTATACCTACAACCAAAACATGGAGACAGGAAAAATGGCTGTACAACAAAATATGGAGTTTTCGACTTAATGAGCTGAGCCTAATCGGAATGCGCATGTATCGTGTTCGTGCTAAAGATTGCCATCGCACTAAGAAATCACCTCCTTGCTCTGTGCAGCACGAAGCACGATGACGATGATGAAGACGAAGAAGAAACAGATGAAAATTGTTCGCACACGCACAGAACGAGAGTGAAGATCCAAGGAAGCACACCACCAGAACCTGCTATAGCATCATCACCTCATCAAGGCACCCATTTAGCTTGCAGAGAAGGACGGCCAGTTGGAATTGATTTCGCTTACCTCCATACCAACATGGAAGTATCCAAGTTGGTTATGTTGCTGCTTTGACTGTTTATTTCCCTCGGCCAAATGTGGTCATAACAATCAACCGATGTAAACCGCGATCCATGCATGAGATAAGTGAAGTAGACGAATGAAATTTAAACGAGCTCAACCGCTCCCTATACGCTCCAACGACATGCAAGAGGGTACTGCTGCTGCAATCCCGCATATATTCATACATACATATATTTATGTCTCCAACATTTGCCGAGAGAAAAAAATATAATATGACCAAGAAAATGCAGAGTATGCCTACCTTATCTTAATTACAAGCAGTTTTATTGCATTTCTCGACAGCTGAACAGGAGGATTGCAGCCTCGGTAATCGTAGAACTGTCACAAGTGACAACACATGTAATAATTAGGTTCCGATGCATACATGCTCCCCAAATGGCTGCGCTGCGCGGATGGGGTCAGCACGCCGAGTTGTCGATATCATCCGATGATAGCAGGTGATTTACAAGGAAACATTCGTGTGCTCGTACTCGTTTTCTGCGGTATCTCTTCGTGTCGTTGTATAACAAATAATAATAAATAAATATTTAAGACTGTATGTGTATAGTGTACGCACATAGATATAATAAGTGTTTATGTGTGCTCGCGCCCATTCCAGCTATACGTAAACAGATCTTGTGACTCAGCAGCAGCAATAATTTATCTATCGACAGCTAAGTTACTGTATGTAGCGTATACACAATATGTACACACAATTGTGCACCTCGTGTCTTATCTTTCCTCGCGACTCACTGTACGTAAATATACATACAATTACCAGCTGCAGGTTGATGATCGCTGATCTTCCGTATTCGTTCTCAATTTGCTTGGTTGCTTGACTTCTCATCATCACATCGGACCAAATCCCGTAGAGCTCCATTAAATGTTACATATTACAAATTACACGGAATCCGAGATCAAGTGCACCCCAATCGATTCGATACTATTTGGCATCGATCGTGCGCGCTCCCCCAACGTTGTATGGATGTAGATCATTTGGTAAAAATAGTTGAAAATAAACAAATATTGGAAGTAAACTTGATGGACATACAAATCAAAGAATTTGGAATTAATTTCTTTATGTATCGCGCACACATTCCCAATTCGAGCGCGGAAAGTGGCGGCTATAAGATACAACATTAGGTATTTTTAAAATCTAGAAAAATTGGGAGTAATTTTTTTTTCCAAACACAGTATTTGAGTGATGACAGTTTGTTTGTTGATTTTTTGTGGAGAGGGCTCGAGAAAAACATATACCAAAAAGTAAATTAATGAGGAGCGAGACTAAGGTAACCATAATCATGCCATGCGATGGGCACAAAATTTATTATACAATCAGTTTTGTAATTGCCGTGTTGTTTGTTTGGCTTAGCATATCCGAACGGGTTGATTACATCTAATTAATTATAGCACATGTACCGATGTACTGATAGAATGTTGTTCGTCTGAGGACGAGATCATTAGAATAACCGGTTCAGTGTATAGGTATTTCTCTTTGTTCAGCAGCCTGGCCTACCAGTGGCTTACGACTGACTAACAAGGTACCTATTCCGTAGAATACATATAAGTGGGATGAAATCAAATTCAAAAGTAAAAACATAATATATTCCCATCGGTTTTATGTTTGTCCATTTAACAAGAGAAGAGATGCAGCTACTAAAGGTCCAATTATTTATGCAAACGAAAAACCAGAACTCTGAATTCTAATGAGGATGGCGATGGCGATGGTGATGGACCAAGGCAGAGAAGAAATGAACATAAAAAAATAAAAAAATAAAAAAAATCGAAGAGCTATAATTTAAAACCAATAAACACAGCCAAGTCCTTTACCTACACTCGACTCGAGCGGGGAGGTAGATTCGAATCGAAAAATCTCAACAGTACGAAAGGTAAATGAAAACAAAAAAGGTTCAAAAACTCCAAATATCTGCTGCCCCAATCATGCGGTGCGGTGGTGTACAAAATCAACAAGCAATCATTAGCCCGACGAGATCGCGACGTTGTTGTTGGCTTTGCCCATACCTACCTACAACTTATGATAATTTTCAGAACCAGTTCGATTCGCATTCTCCATGTTAAGTTGATGCTATGGTACTCGCTAGTTGGCAAACGCAATTGCAATTAATTGCCAACACGATTGGAGATACAAGTCATATCCTAGAACGAATGAATTATGACGTCCCAGCATCTGGGCATCCTCCGCATAGGCTCGAATAATGGCACCCTGCCCGCCCGATGCGATGGCTGGTTAGCTATGCTACAAATCTGTTTCGAAGGCGTTTTGCCACTCTTTTTGTTCTGCACTTATGGCGCGTAGGTATGCATTCGCCCTATAAATTTCCATCCAACAAATTCGATTTATCACTTGCTCGTTGCGCTGAGCTGCTACAACCACTTCGTTAATACAACTATCCAGCCAGAGGTTCATATGTGTGTACTAAATGTAGTTATAGTGTATGGAAAAGCACGATCTTGCTTTATATTATCAAAAGGTGGTTCGCATTTGTGTGAGTTGAGTTTTGTGCTCAGCGTTTTATATTCCCAAATGCGAGTTTGGAAGGGAATGGAAATCGTAGGGAGGATGATGTTGATAGCATGCAGTGCACAGCGTACAGACTATACCGACAATACAGACTCAGCTGGAGCTTAACGCAAATTTATTTATTCTGATTTCTGTATGCACCTACTCGGTTTCCTTTTTAGAAG
This sequence comes from Ferdinandea cuprea, assembly GCA_963576555.1. NCBI lineage: Eukaryota > Metazoa > Arthropoda > Insecta > Diptera > Syrphidae > Ferdinandea > Ferdinandea cuprea. Next base: position 1,645,607 of record OY754958.1, read on the forward strand.
CGAACATGAATACGGATATCGTTAGGAGCTCGGCTGCACGTCTGAACCAAAAACAAAAAAAAGGAAAAAGAAAAGAAAAAAAAAATAACGTGGCATTCCCTGTTAAATGTTGATATGTATCTTTACCGCGGGTACAAGTACCTTCATCTTCAATGATTTTGTTGTTGTAATTCTTTTCCATTGTGTGTTGGTCCGAGCGGACTTGGGATACATCGACAAGATGCTGACGGTGAATATGGTCGTTTGCGAGCAAGTTACGTGTGCTGGTTGATACGGCGCAGCGGCAGCGGGTACCTAGGGGATTTTTACCTCTCGGGCATTTCTCGTTATTATTATTTTTCCCCTTTTATTTTCTTCAGGTTCTTTTCTTGTTTTCATTTTGTTTATTTTCCTTTTTTGATTTTTCTTTTTTAAATTTTCAATAGGAATGGAAAAAACATCTTGCAGCAGCACAACAGCCTTGTCCACATCTCGTTTGAATACATTCTTTGGGACCCTTTTTTATTTTTATGTGCAATAAATTCTGAAAGAACTACCTTGGACAGCCCACGGACCAGTTTTTACGTGACAGTTTTACTCATTCTTTTTTTGTTTTTGTTTCTCTAGCTTTCCCATAGGCAGGTAGGCAACTAAGCTAACTTTGTATCATAAAAAGCCATAAGTTTTAGGTAACAACTGACGGTTTGAGCTGACAACTTGCTAACAACTTTTGCGCTCCATATCAGGTGGGTGTTTGTTTCAAAATCGCATGTCATAGAACATACATATACAACAGATAGATTGTAGATTGTAAAAATAATAAATATTCACGATATAAAAACACAAACAAACTGTTAGGGTACACATTTTCAACAATTTCCAACATTTTTTTTAAATTAAAAATTGTTTCTCCCAAATAAAAAATATTCTATATTAAATCGAAAATTGTGAGTTTTCGATTGTCTATAACTTGAACTCAGGGTAAAAATTAACCCACCTACCACACCAGTTTTTTTTTTTTTGTTGAAACTCTAGGAGCTCTTCTTCTGCACCACCCGAGTCACAAGACGACACATTAAACTATACAACTTTTTCAATTTCCAAAGAAGTAATAAATATGGATATTATAAAACTAGTAAGTTTTCTCAAAGGCTGGAGGCAGTATGTAGTTTCGGACTGAAAGAGGATAAATGCTCCAAGCACATTATCTTCTCTGTAAACTCCCAACAGAAAAAATTACAATAAAAATTGAAAATCTCTTTTATTTCTAAGAAGAAAAAGATTGCTCCAAAGCTAGTCAGTTGGTCTGTGGTGACTTCCTACTGATCTTCTTGTTTTCAGGTTGTGATCAAGAGTGGAAGATCACAACTTTCCCACTTCCCGTCTGTGAGTTCTGTCGTTTCGACCTCCAAAAAACCCCATAGTCATGCTTCCCATTGATAATTCCATTTTATATATTTTCCTAACCCACACAGGTTTTGTTTCCAGACATTAAAGTCGAATTTCTCTCCAAAATATTCTTCATTTATCGTAAAACTCAGCCCTCTCTTAAAGATTTAAGTAATGAGTGCCGACTCGAATCAGGGATGGTACGATCGTAGATTATGATCAAACCTGCATATCATTCCACTAAATGAAAGGAGAGTATTTCTTGCATAGTTGTGGGCAGAATAGACCCGGGCACTATGTTGTTGTGGGCAACTCCAATGGTATTTTCCTGACATTCTGAGTAACCATTATACAATTGTTTATTTCCACGTACGGTCCATTCAATTTCCGACGTTATGTGTCTGCTTGTTATGAACTCAAAGGATTACAATTACATATAGCAATCTTGATTACGCATAATTGATGTACCCAGGTAGCTTTTTATGCGGTACAATGCGATTGACCATTTTCTATTTCAATTCTTATTTATTTCTACTCAAGCAGCAACTGTATTTGATACTGTTGTAGAGTGAATTTTTTATATTATTTAAGGTTTTTTAGAAGCTTAAATAAATATTTACAAAAGTTGGCTTCTTCGATCAGACTTTGCTAATAAAAATATAATATATTTATGTGTGTACCTTTTTCTAATCGTTATCTTTGAACATTCTGAAATCAATACCTAAATGGGAATGTTTGTATCGACTGACGTACTTTATCTACGACTATTTCAACAATTTTTTCTTTATCGTTATCATAAAACAAACTTTCAATGGTTTCAACCGAAACGTTTTCGTTTGTTTTTTGTACATATTTGTAAACGATTTTCGACAGTGCGCGTTATCAACTTTATTGCGTTACCTGAATGAATTCGATTAGAAATAAAGAATATAGGTGTGCGTGGTGATGGTGACGGGGAGTTTTTATTTTTTGTAGGTGTGTTTGTAAATACAATTAAGAAGGAGACCATGTTCCGATTAAATCTAATCTATTACTGCATTGGTTATTGCTCCGTTTTTCAGTAGTGGTCGACAACGGATGTTATCCGTTGAGTAATTATTATATTGAATGGCATAAAGTACTCTATAAAATTCGTTTTCTATGACCTCGAAATCATTTAAAAGAAAATGAACTTACCAAACACTGGCAGACATGCCAAAGTAATAGCGCAGAAGGAATGTTGCCGCACATGATGCGTTGGATAATCCATCGATTAGGAGCAGAGAAACGTTCGGTAATTGTGGATCATATCCACAAGCAGTTGTGTTTCGTCCTGAAACAAACCTTACGGTCCATCCTACTGCCACTAGGCTGTGACAAGTAACCAATGGTGTGAGAATTCGATCCCATTTTGTATCCGACAAAATTAAGCATAATGTGGCTATAACAGCGATTCCCAATGCTGCATAGCTCCACGTTGTAACCCACATTTCAGCCAAGTGCTTCTCTCGTTGATCGAAGAGAATATCTGCCTCACACAAGGGAGCACACCGTCCCGAACGATTCAACCTTATATATAGATGTGATTTGGCCAGACCCTGACAGCCCGGTTGATGGAATGATGTCACCTTCGATACCGGCGGAGCCAAACCAACACCGATTTCGCCCGGTCCTTCCATGCACATGTGCTCGTGGTTGTTCTCTTTCGGAAAGCGGTTGCAGTCTAAGGCGGGTGGCCAAGGAAATCCGAATCCTTGCAAAACAGGATGGCATCGTGTCCTTACAGACTCGCACAAGCTTCTGCATGGTCCTATTGGTACTGGCACTTTCGGTGTGCACATTGGCACATACGCGGCACACAAAAACAACTTCAGCTGCGTGCTGCAAATGTATTCAATCAATGGCGCAAATGTTTGCAGGGTAAAGTCAACATCAGTCTGTAATTCATGTCCCACCATATTTGGCATCGAAGTCTCATTGTAACCGATACCGCGACACAGTTCAATTCGAATCGGTTCACACACTCTTGGAACTAAATCTGCATCTGCTAAGCTTCCAGCAAAAATTAACAGTGCCAATGTACAAAGAGCTACGTGTATCTTGGCCATAACTTGTTTCGTTGTTAAATTTGACTTTTACAAAACACAACCGAGAATCAGCAATCGAATTTTCACACCCGAAGCGATCGACTTTTAACTCTGATCTCCCGAAGCAAATATTACTAAGCACTCTGTATTCAGACACTCGTAAACTGTGGTTTGTATATTATAACACGTCGTACTGACAAAAAAATACTAAGAGTCTTCTCAATGAAGTCAACGCACTATGCACATTCAAGGAAGCAGAATAAGAACATCACACTGAAATACATGGAATTCTCTGAATATCGCTGTTCTCAAAAGATCGTTAACACCACAAAAAAAAATATCTCATAACAAAACCATGATGCTGATGAGGTGCAACTACTTTAATGCTTTTGCTCGATCAACCGCCCCAAACCTTCATCGCGCAAATCGATCGTTGTGCGAAAACAATTTACCTACAACCAACAACACTAACGAAAAACTACTCCAGAAACACCAATAGAGGTGAGTAAATAAAGGAACAAATCCACGTCACGACGTCGCAACAGCTCAATTCTGACTGAGTGGGACCGGTCGACGTCGACGAACGTTGTGTATTGTAGACGTAGTGAAGAAGCCAAGAAGTTCTGCTATGCGATTGCGCCTACGGAAAACTAAATCCCAATTTGAAGACGAGGAGAGCAAGTAAAATATATACTTTTACAGTATGGAGAAAAAGTATTACATTTGTCAGTAGACCAGATAGAGTGTGGGTGATGTTAATAGACTTAAATATGAGGGCATTATGCGTATGAGTATATTTTATTTGCCACATTTAGTCCCATATTGGATCTTTGCAAAATGCGCACTTAAAATGTTGTAAAGCACTTTATCCGGTAAGTGTAAAGGGCATTCTAAAGAATGTATATATGTACATATATTCCAAGGACAAAACTTTGGTCAGAAACTATTGACAAAAATATTTTCCGAACAATCAGTAGCGGAGATACGAAGGTATGTTAAATAGTTTAAAAATTACTGAATAAGTGAGGACAAATCGTAGAATTGAAGCAGATTCTTAGAATAATTAATATTTAAACAAAAGAGTCAAGCAGCGAACTGGAGTAACTGGAAAATATTTTTTTTCTTTTCTTCTATATCAGAATTATAGAAAGCCTATCAATAATTCCGGTGTAGAGCCTGTTTGTAAAAAAATAATTTATAGGGTTAGGCATAGGCAATATGAGCTATTGTTTATCAGAGAGCGGCTACAACACGATTTAGAAAGTATTAAGAAAATACGCCAAGGTTTACCACCTACATATAGATTAATGTTTGTCTCTATCGCATGAAATGGATACAAATATATTAGGCGTAAACGGCCCATACAGGACCCAAAGCCTAACTTCTCCAACCACTGTGTGGGCGAAGATATTTTTTTGACACGAATTGAAGGGACCTAAATGCCTAAATGCCGATTCCGAAGGGCAATTAATTTTTGAGAAGCTTTTTATGACAGTTCTTACTGTTGGATGTTTGTCAGGTGTTCGCAAGAGGTGCGGCAGCGAATAAAAACCTTCAGGTGGAACAGGTCGGGATTTGAACCAGCGACCTCTTGCTTAGTAGTCCAATGCACGTAACCTCTAAGCCACTGCACCCACCGTAATACCTTTTAATGGAAAATTAACTGCAATTTATAAAATGTAATAAACCGATATGGATATATTTATATAATTTTCATTGTACTGCAAATAACATAATAAATAGTTTCATTGGTCATTTAACAGATTTGTACGTTTACTTTCGTCATCTTCTGTTTAGGAGGGAAAAAAGTATCCAATTGCATTTTGTATTTTTGTATCTTTGAATTGGAACCCACAACTACGGATAGAGTGGAAGTGAAGGCGATGGGAGCTAAAGCGGCGGAAATTGAGTTTGGTGTCTAACAAGTTTGCTAATCACCTTGTTCTATGGTGTTTGTGTGTTTGTGTGTTTGTGAGTAAATGTATACGCAGACGAAAATGCGCTCATTACATTTTGCTCGCCATGTCTATAGCATAGTGAGAGTTTGGGCTTGTGTATGGTGTGGTTACCTGAAGTTGTAACCAAAACTTCATAGTGGAAGATCGTATTCCATTCTCTTTTTTTTTGTTTTTGTTTAGCTTGTTAGTGTAACCAGTTCATTGTAAAGCTCTAACGAGGTGCAGACGACAAGCAGATCCAGACTTTGATTTGGTTTCAGTAACAATGTGTCTGTGTATCCAAAATCCAAGAGGCACCTTTGGCCGTTTTTGTATTTTCGTTTCGTTTTGACATTTTTTTCTGTAAGACTTAAAACAAAACTTAATCACTTATGTAGGTGGGGCGCAAACAAGGCTTGTTGATTTTTTTTATCCTAAAGTAGTATGTAGGTGTTATTCATTTCTTATGATTTTAGGTGATGCTTTACTATTAATTCTTGGGTTGGTGACGTTGTTTCGGTGACCTTAACTGATTGTGAGTAACAGATGGCTACAAACAACAACAACATAGACATCAGAACAAATGTTGTAGGCGATCCATAAATCAATATGTAATACATATTGTTTAATTCAAATTATTCGTGCGAAATCTGGCAAATTGTCGGTTTTTATTTGGGAATATGCAAATGTTAACTGAAGCACTGTTAACTTTATAGGACACAGTAGATTTATTGATGGTACAACAACAACAACTTCTATACTCTCCGTGTTTTTTACATCATTTTTTCATTACAAATTATTGTAATGCTGCTCAGAATGACTTCAATCTGTTGAGGAAAAAACAGCTTTGAAAACACAAATACACGGCATGCTTCTTACCTCGAACAGAATGGTGAACTGCCAATATGTATCTGTTTGCCATCTGTGTGTTTCACTTTTCAGAAAAATATTTTGCACGTTGTTTTGTACATAAAATAAAGAAATTTTGGGTTTGTTTAATTATTTCTTAATTTATACCATACTCTGAAAAATTAAATAAATATGAGGCCTAAACGGCCCATACAGGACCCAAAGCCTCGCTTCTCCAACCCCTGTGTGTTCGAAGATATATGTATTTTCTATCACGAATGGAATCGAGCATAGTCTGGTCGACATAAAACTATGTTACACTTTGTACTTTAAATTAAAGTATCCTTTTTTATAAAGGATGACTTTTTAAGAGTTAAGTTTTTCAGGTTGGCAGCACTGGTTAGTAATGGTAAACAGTTTTCAGTATATTCTGCCATTTAATCATGGAAAGACTTACAAACAAAAAAAATCCGCTGTTTCTTCGAAAAATTGTGTTCAGCGATAAGGCTCATTTCTGGCTCAATGGATACGTAATGTCGCATCTGAAGTGATAAACAGCCACATGCCATACAAGAATTACCGATGCATCCCGAAAAAACGACAGTTTGGTGTGGTTTATGGCTGGTGCATTATCGGTCCCAACGTTACCGTCAACGGCAAACGATATCGAGCCATGATACGCAACTTTTTTTTTGCCCCAGTTTGCTGAGTTGAGTGGTTGTCACGTGGTTTCATCAATATGGTGCCACATGCCACACAGCTCGTGAAACAATGGAAATGCTGAAGGTTGAATTTGGTGAGCAGCTTATCACTCGAAATGCTCCTGTGAGTTGGCCGCTAAAATTATACCATTTAACGCCTCTTGATTATTTTTTGTAGGGTTATGTAAGGCCGTTAGTCTATGTGGACAAGCCGAACACGATTGAAGTCTTACAGGATAACATAATACGCGTAATTCGTAGAATACAGGCCGAAATGCTCGAAAAAGTTACCTAAAATAAGACCTTCCATGGACCAATGGACCATTTGAAATGATGCCGCGGACAACATAATTTAAGTTTAACAAAACGTAAATGGCAAAGGCCTATTTATCGATTACAATAAAAATTTCGAATATTTGATGCAAAATTGAGTGTTATTTTCGATTTTTATAAAAACACCGTTTATTTACGTATAAGTCACATCAGAATATAACAGTATTAAAAAAAAAGTTTATGGTGAAATTAATGAAAATCCGACGAGAATAAAATGATATGGTAGTACGATCTACTAACGCAAGTTATATGCAGTTAAAGTGAAAATGTCCGATTTCGCGGTAAAACCAGAAAAATGCGTTTGAAATGAAATGCTGAAAAACGAAAATTTTTAGTTTTTATTTTATTTTATTCACACATTCCTTTTTACATTTTTTTGTTTAATAAAATTACATCTATAAAATATGTTAAGTCGGTTTTCTGGCTATATCTAATAATTCTAAAGTCATATCACTTAGAGTAGTTATGCCTCGAAATCAGTCATTTTCACTTTAACTGGATATAACCTGCGTTGGGGTGATATGATAAGCCCCAACTATAACTATAACTCTTTAAATAATACGATAAAAAAAGTGCTTTAGCAATAGATTTAATTTTTGAGAACATACAACATTTCGTTGAAAAATCAACGAAGAGGCGTTAGAGCATAATGGGCGACATCTTATTTCGTTTTCATTGAAATTCATAAAAGACCAGCAATTTTCTATATAATGACCAAATGTATATCGGGGATATATTAGAAAAAATATTTGCTAATTATCTTTCATGAAGGTTCTGGCCTATTGCAATAAGTTAAACATTAGTCTTTCCATAAAGATTTGTAAAGTAGCGGTAGATTTTCAAAAATAAGAGAGTCTTAGCAACGAATTTGAAAGTGGTAAAATAAAGAAGAAAATTTTAATTCATGCTTTGCGATATTGCTTACAGAAACGTTCTACCACAAGAACTCAAAACTAGAAACCAGATGTTTTTTTTAAATTATTTTTGCGATATATAAAAAAAAACTTTAAAAAGGGAGTGTTTCTTGACTGTTTTGTGTAGTAAATGTACTAACTTGTGTTAGAGTATTTTGTTTCGTTTGACGGCTGGCAACATTCGCCGAGCTACAAAAATAAAGGGGGAATCGGCTATTGGCACTGCGGATTAAACGCAACATGACCTTACCCAGTGTACGATAGGACTTATATTTTGTAGCACTACCCATTTTATATTAATCGAAGACAGTTCACAATATAAGTTTGAATTAAAAATATAACAAAAAAAAAATACTCACATTTTCACATTAAGCATAATATTCATAATTAATCTAGTTTTAGTATCTCTACTTCTTTGTCCAGCATCCCTATGTCGAGAACATATAGTTGTGTCTGAGCGCTGCATCGGAGAGTAGCAACCTCCAACAAAATAATAATAATAATCCCTATCTTGACGGTAGTAGATTGTAGAGCACCTAAAATTAAGATATCAATATGAATAAATATATTAATGTTACTTTTCCTTTTTAATTTCTATAATTACCAATATCTGTCATCCAAAAATAATTCCAATTTTTTGTTTCTTCTTCGTTTGTTTTCTTATTCTATTAGGGTCTCTATGGCGACTACATACAGTGTAAGTCTGAAATCAGAAAGTAAAGTTGCATTTCACTACTTTGAAAGATTTAGGATCACCTAGGGTGAGTATTATCCAGTCAAAGTTTTAGGATACCAAATTAGGCAGCCCTCTTGCTACAATCAGGCATAGAAGCCTCCTGCACGGTGTTATGTTATGCCTTCTAATTCGAAGGCGAACTAAACAGCTCATCTTCACTCGGGAAGCCCGTGTCCGGATAGTCATCTGTCTCCTCAAAGTCCGACCATGTGTCATCTATGGAAGACCACTCAGGAGTAGATGGTATGGAGTCTTCATGTAGGATCTCAAGTTCTAAAGGGTGAGGAGGAAGTTTACCAGCATCCAAATCATCCTTCATGTAGGCTGGTAGGGTTATGTAGTCCCACGCATATCTGATTACACCTTTAGACGACGCCAGAGGAACAAGGGATTTTTCATTGGTAACAATGAGCACGCATCTACAATGATCTTTCGGTTCTCCTATCTTCTCGATTTTCCAATCGTCAGTCGGGAGTAATGGATTGCAGAATCGTATTATTTTAAGTATTTTATCTGGCGAAGAGGGTTTGACAGGAATCCAGACACGAGTTTTTAGTCTGCTTGGAATATTTTCCCTCCCAACAACTTCGAGTTTTGCACCAGGCCAAATTTCTCCAAGTTCGCTTACAGCGAGCTTATAGAGATCGAAGGATCGCTGATCATCACAACATATTATTTTAATGTGACCTAGGTGCCATCCGGCATCGCAAGTGGTCGGAAGTGGTCCAGGGTGATCCTTTATGAAATTTAAGTAATTACCAAGGAGCTTTAATTTGACCATTTCCCAGCGTTCATATGAAATGGTGCCATCAATATCGTTTCTATCGACTACTGCCATCACGATTTTGTCTTTGAGATCGCCAGTGAAAGACACTTGGGATATATCGGAAGAAAGGGTAGGAGGATTTTTGGTGTCAAGTATCCTATACAGTTTGAACTTCGCCGATCTTTGGCGCCTTGAAGTTAAGTCGGCGCTGACAGTTTTTGTGTACTTTTTTAGAATTTTTTTGGAACATTTGAATTTTGCAATCAATTCCAGTTTTCTTTTCATTTTCAAAGAATTTCGTCGATGTTTATGGTTTAATGTAGAGGGAGCGCGGTGTAGCAATCCTTGAATGCGCGTTTGGGGTTTCTTACTAACATTTACAGGGTCATGTGAAGTCATAGCGTTTCCAGTTCCGGTAGTAAGACTTTTACATTCTTTTGGCTCGCTGCGGCTGCCGTCAGGTGTTGAATCATGTTTGTCTTCTTTTTCTCTACTGCTCGGCACTGCAGGATCTATACCGGTCGACAGTAGGTTCTCCTCCTGACTGCCCGATATTAACAAAGAGCTGATATTTTTAATTGTATTTGTTTTTAAAGTTTTTGTTTTTAAGGAATTCATAATGGGTCCCACGAGTGGCGGAGAAATGAGGTCCATCTGTACAGAGATCCGCAGTATACAGATAAGGCTAGCTATTCCGGAGGTCGCCAGGTATCCGAATACTCCGTTAACGACTGAGCTATTTTTAAAAATGGGCCCCCAGCCAGGTTGATAATCGGCACGGTTCGTATAACACCTTAAATCCAGCCCAGTTTATATAAGACGAATGAAATAAGAGAGAAGGGAAAATAAAATGAAAATGGGAGTAGGATAAGGTTGAAAAGGGAGTGAGTGCCCTTTAGTTTCAGGACTCATCTAAAGATAAATTCTCAAGAATCTTTGACCTTACTTAGCCCCTACAACTCGGCAAGTTTGACACTCGGGTAGGGGACCAGCATTGATTGCTGGCAACTATTTGTTACTCATTCAAAAACGAATACCACTGCAACTTCAATAAAGCTTATCGTAAAAGACGATTAAGTGGAAAAATTATAAATATGTTAATTTAACATAGCAATACATTTAACATTTTTATTTCATGCGAGTCCGTGGAATTATACTATACCCAAAACAGAGACATACACATCCCGAAAGAGGGCAAACCCCACAAGCGGAACACTAGGGAAGTAGTAAAGTGACAGTAGACTAAAGTACAGGACAATAATAACAACGATATGAATATTTTTCTGTTTTTTATTTCTAATAGAATTATATTTACACATAAAAGCTGTCACAGGTCTGAATGTAAAATTAAAATCCGTTTCAGCCAACAAAGTTGCGGAGAAAAAACTGTTTCGAATAACACTTTCATTGATGTTTTAAATTTTGCCCGCAAAACTAGTGCAGACATTGTCTTCGGAAATGCAAACATGACTTAAATACACTTACAAGTTATTTTAAACTACATAAAGCACTATTTTCATGAATGAATTTCAAAAAGTTTCGCCACCTCATTCAAATCTTGGTACGATTTGTTTTGATTTACAATTGTCCTGGCGAGGCCAATACGGTTGAATAAGTTCCACAGAAGAATGCCAACAATCTTATCATCTTTTAGGTAAAATATAACACCTCTTCCATAGTCATTTTCTTGGGTTTCCGTCGCAGCAACAGATGGGCTTTTAATTTCAACTTCTACTGGGGCCTTTTCTGTTAGCTTTTCCGTCTGTTTATTTTCAGTGGGTTCCAAATTATCGGTTTTCCTGACTTCTTTGGAGGGTAAGGCAAATACACCAACTGTTGGCAAGGAAGCCTCTGTCCTACCAATTCCTTCGTAGCCAATTGTTGGTCCTAAATCCGACCAGAACATACTCTGATGTTCGTAGGGCCTCTCTGCGAAGAAAATTTTAATTAAATTCCGAAGGGGAGAACTATCCTTTTACTTACTTATATCGTTTTTGGCTACCATATTCTCTCCCGCTAGTCGACCGGATATTACCGAATGGTCATGGTGCTCCAATCGCCTCCTTCCCAGCAACGGATCATAAAAGCATGATGCATCTCCGGCCTAATATATTAAAAAACGAAAACCAAAGTAACGAAGATTCGAAATCGTATGATCGCCATGGTCACTTACTACAAATAAATGTTGTCTTGCTTCTAGTTCTGCGTTAACGACAAAACCGCCGATATCTGAATCCACCTCCAGTCCAGATACAGAGGCAATCTCCGTATTTGCTTCACACCCCACACATACAACGGTTACATCAGTAAGTACAGTTTGGCCATTACTTAGTGTAAGCTTTAGACCACTCTTTTCCCCCTTGATTTCTTTCACTTGCACACCTGGGACAACACATACACCTTGCTGCTCCACACGTTTCGTGGTCCATTTACTAAGATATTCGGGCAGAACCCTAGACATGTTTCCTGATTCGGGGAAAATTTGACTGATTTTAACGTTCGAATTTTTCGCGTAGCTCGCCAGAGAGCAAGACAATTCACTTCCTAAGAAACCATTTCCAACGACCGTAATTGACTTGTTCTCATCAACGAGTTTCTTCAGTTTTTCGAAGTCATTCGGCGACCGATAGAACATTATTTTGTCCTGGACATTCTTGGGTGCATTTTCGAACACTGGCAAGTTTTTGGGCGTGCAACCAGTTGCTAATAGACATTTTTCGTACTCAATTTCTGTTCCATCGGTAAGTGTTGCAATCCGTTTCTTTGCATCAATTTTCTTAACTGCATAGCCCTGTGCTATTGCAATGCCTCCATTAGCGGAATCTATGAGTTTTGTGGGATCGACGAAGAATTCTTCTGGTTCGAAAAACAAACTGAAAAATAAACCATTTAACAATGATCTCTTTTATAGGATTTAGAAGCTGTATACCTTCTTTCGGCCCCGGTCCACTGTTTAAAACGGTAGTCTTTGGGTACTACCCCAGGCTCGGAGGCATACCATAGTTCCTTGGATAGGGGCGGCCTCATGTATGGCTTAAATAATTCGTTGCTTATAACCAGAACCTTTGCTTTTGGATCATTCGACTTGATCGCTCGGAATGCTGAAAAACTGGCAGTACCACCTCCTACCAGAAGATAAGGAACTTTCTTTGGAAGATCTGCGGAACTCTTGGGAACTGGAAGCAAGACCCGATTATTGATTTAATAATTGATTGAACATTCGGGGAAAATACATTATGTAATAAATATTTTTTTTCGAAATATCTTTTTTAACACGTCCATTATGTTCATACGAATGCCAAGCCTGACAAAACTATATCCTACATTTATTTCTCTTCTGTTATTGTGATATTCGTAAAATGAAAATGGCCGGCACAAGAAGAAATAATAGGATCTTTGTATATATTAACCCTAGCGGGAAATTTGGGAGGTCATTCTCAAAAAAGGTATTTGGAAGCAATGGTTTTTGGGAAAAAAAGTGTTTGATGTAAAATTAATGCATTCAGGACATATTATACTGACAAAATGTTCTATAATAAAACGTTGATTGTTTCCCTCTGTGGACATTAAAATTTCCGGTGGAAAGATGAAGAGCTATTCCAATGTATGGTTAGTTGTGCATGCTGAAAACTAAATTGTCCATTAAACATAACCTGATAAAGTGTCATGCATATTCGAGTTTTTATTGAATTTTGTTTTGAGTGATTTTAATGTACAAGTACAAGTCTAGTAAAATATTGGATTGAAAGGAGTTTTTGCTTAATTTTAAAATATGTATATTTTGTTATTCTTGGAAGTCGGCAAGATTTCTCTGATCTATAATTTTTAATATAATATTGGAAAGTCTGTAAAATGTTAATATTACTTGATTCGGTACAACCACTTTCGTTCTGGAACTTGCTTGTATAAAAGCAGCTTGTTTTGCATGCTGCGTTTGGAAAATCTTCCAATCATTATCGAATGCATTTGGTATCTGACTAGTCATTTAGCATCATTTGGTATATTGCTTATATTTTTATAGATAAAATTAAGGTGCGTAGATTTTGCATCGTTGACAACAATACGCCATGTTTTTAAATCCACACGCATAGTTTTAGTAGATAGCTTGATAAAGCTCATTTGTCGCGGACTGAATCGAATTGTCTCAACAATTCGTAAAACGAAAGAACAATTTTTTTCTCCCCTAGTGCTTTTTGAATTTTGTTGGTTATTCTGTAAACCTCATCAATTGAAGAGTGTTTGTTTTGCGTTTAAATCTCCGCCAAATCCAAAATTCTGTCTAACAATAAGTGAGTCGAACATGCTCCCAAAATATTTTTTTTTCTAACTCGTGGATAACAATAATTATACGCATAGTTATATTTTTTGCGTTTATTTTTACGCTAACCGTGACTAATTGCATTTTGTTATTATCATACTCAATAAGATCAGTACACAGGGAGTGATCAGTGGTCAATAGCCCTTTCCGATGGGTGACCCTCTTATTATTATTATACCTGATTCTTTCGTTAAATGTAATGTTTTCCCTCTACATAAATGGAAGTCCCCGAATCTTTTTTATACCGCATTTTCGATAAGTGTTTACCGGCACATTTCTACGCCTTTTCTTTTATCAACGTGTGTGCCTATGGCTATAGCCCTGGCAAAGCTTACTGAGGGACAAGCCTTGTACTGTTGCGCATAGGGTAAATTTTTACCGTAATAAGTATAGATTAAATATTCTTTATTTTTTGCCTGTTATTGGATTACTCGAACGACGGAAGTCCGCGCTTAACTAAAGCATAATTGTCTCTTTCAATTTTTCGCTTATTTCTTTCCTGATTAAGTTAATGCTATTGATTACATTGAAACCTTTATTTTAAAGGTCTTGCACGACCATGTCTTTGCGAAACGAAGTATGAAGTCCTCTGGTTATAACTCGGTGTGCCCCTTCCGACTTATTTTCATAAGTGTATCATTCGTTTTGAATTTATTTAGTTTAGTTAGAGTGAATCTTGCAGAAGAACTGGACTGCTTAGAATATTACATCTACTTGCTTGCTTTCAGGGCATTATTTGTATACGGTTTACACTCGGTATAAAGAGAGCGGTTTTTAGTCGCTTCTAACAACAGTATCTATATAATAACGCGGGTTTAGTAAGTAAAATTTATATAAAAAAAATATAAGGTTCGCTAGGGGCGAACAGTAAGACGTAGTGTCGCTGGAAGAATAAAATCTTTGAAAGACAATGCAAAGGAATAACGCGAGGGAACCTTCTACAATAGTGAGGAACTTTTAGCTTACCTACAATATCTCATGAAGATAGACTTAAGTCTGAATTTATATTTTCGCACCTAGTCGCTGGACTAGGTTTCTTTTAAACGAAAAATTGTATTAACCGGATCCTCGTTACATACAATATTACCGGCATTATTTCCATCTGTTAAATATACAATATTTGTTGCGTCACTGACTCTGGAGCACGATACATACAACTGTCCCTGAGTGAAAAAGTTTTTACTCAAATCAAACGCAGCTTTTCCTAATGGGTACGAAATTGAATCACCAGGAATTTTATCTAAGCTTCTGTTGTAGAGGTAAGATACTTGTTTATTAAAGGGTGCTAAAATGGATCTTTTGCATAGTCAAGTATCTGTTTTGTACCAATGTTATGATATTGTTCATAAATAGTTTCAATCAGGGTTTTACTTCCCAGTACAACCCTGCAAAGAGCAGCCGGCAATTCTATATCGTGATTGTCATTAATTTACGGACGTTTACTTTCGCCAATATCTAAGAGAAGTTTAGAAAAATGAGAAACTCCAGACAGTGCTCTCATAATTTGAGTCAGATGAAGTTGCCTGAAGTGCATATAACGGGTGATCCAAGTAGAGATACTTTTTTCAATAGCCTTTTTTGACAGATCACGTGTGAGTCGTGTCATGCTGTCATGTTATTTTTGTTTAGTATTATTTGGCATTTCATAATGGAAAGACTTACGCGTGAACAACGTTTACAAATTGTTCAACTTTATTATGAAAATTCACGTTCTGTGAGGAATGTGTTTCGTGCACTTCGCTCAACTTATGGTCAACATAATCGGCCTACTGAGCGTACTATTCGCAACACCATCACCCATTTTGATACCCAGCATTCATTATTGGATAATATTCGACCGAATAGACCAGCACGCTGTGAAGAAAATATAGCGGCCGTAGCTGAGAGTGTACACGAAGACCGTATAGAGTCGATTCGGCGCCGTTCGCAGCAACTCGGACTGACGTATGGAACGACTTGGCGCATTTTACGTCAAGATTTTAAATTGAAAGCGTACAAAATACAGCTTGTGCAACAACTGAAGCCGCTCGACCTTCCCAAGCGACATCGCTTCGCTCTATGGGCTCTTGAAAAGTTCCAAGAAGATCCGACGTTTTCGAGGCAAATTTTGTTTAGCGATGAGGCCCATTTCTGGCTCAATGGGTATGTAAACAAACAAAATTGCCGCATTTGGGACGAAAAGCAACCTGAAGAGATTGAAGAACTGCCACTTCATCCAGAAAAAACAACGGTTTGGTGTGGTTTGTGGGCCGGTGGAATCATCGGTCCATATTTCTTTAAAAATTATGCCGGTGCGAACGTAACCGTCAATGGCGACCGTTATCGTGCCATGATAACCGACTATTTGATGCCTGAAATTGAAGCTCGTGATCTCGGCGACATTTGGTTTCAGCAAGACGGCGCCACTTCCCACACATCGCATCAATCAATGGACTTATTGAGAGAACATTTCGGTGAGCACATAATTTCACGTTTTGGGCCGGTCGATTGGCCACCAAGATCGTGTGATATCACACCATTCATCCATTAAATTTGAATTTTCTGTGTTTATACCCTATCCTAAGGGTATATTAATTTTGACACATAGTTTGTAACACCCCTTAATATTCGTCGTAGACTCATAAAAGTATATATATTTATGATCAGGACCAAATCCTAAGATTATTTAGCAATGTCCGTCCGTATCAACTTTTGAGGCCTTTAAAGTTATGCTAGGAGGCTGAAATTTGGAGCACATACTCCCTAGGGTCCCGAAATGGTAAAGTGTTAAAAGTTTTTAAATCCGCCCACTGCCACGCCCACAATTTAGAAAAAACCGATTTAAGGCTTAAGTTAGAGAGATAAAGTTGTAAAACCTTCACAAGATATGTAGGTACTGCCTACCTTTATAAATTTGTCATATAAAGTTTTTTGCCACGCCTACTTTTTGTGGGCGTTTTTCACTAAAATGCTGTTTTTTTTGAAAATTTTCGTAGAAATCAAAAAAAAAATGTTTAACAATATATTTAGCCAATATTTTTTGCAATATATCGCCATACAAAGTTTTTGGGGGCCACGCCCACTTTTTGGGGGCTTTTTTTTAAAAAATATTTTTTTGTCTATAAATTTCATAGAATGAAATAAAATGCTATCTATCATCTTCCTTATGAATTTTTTCGTTGGGGTACATAGGGATAAGGATAGGGTATCATACTGTTCGCCCCAAGCGGACTGTAGCCTTTCCTTATGTTTTTTTCTTTAAAAGAGTAGGGAACCTTGAAATGGATCACCCTTTACTAAAAACTGGAATTTTAAAAATTATTAATTCCATTGAACATTTGATAAACATTCAATGTACCCAGTTTACTTTCCAAGAAATAGTCTATCAATTACCTACGTATCAGTTCTATGTTATCAAAAATATATATGTTTGAAGAAAAAGCCAACTTTATAATTCTTAAATAAATTCTTGACATTAATAGATTTATATATGTTAAAATTGTCCTGTGGCAAAGTAAAAAAAAATCACTCCCCAAAGTTCAACTCACTTCACAATCGAAGCTTATCGAATGCATAACATAAACAAAACCCATTCCAACTGGCTTTTAGGAAGAATTAACTACCCATCAACGAGATATATTTTTTGGGTATTAATTTTAAATTCCAATCTCATATCAAGAAATTCAAATCTCATTGTGTTAAATACATTGCGAGTCCCATTTAACTACTTGATTAACTCATTTATATGTTGAATAGCCTCGTACACATAGCTTATCAATTGGTTTAATTTTAGCAAAACAAAACTCCACTGCTCGAGTTGTTCAACTAATTTTCGGTAATTTATCGAGTTGATGCATGCGTCGATACCCTGGTAAACTATATACATTCGTGTCGGTTTATAATCATAACCTCGAGAGAAAAGTCAAATTGCCGGCGAAACATACCTAATGTCAATTAACTTGGGGAACACTTACCTGTACTAGATAAACCCTCTAATTCCTTAGAACCTTTCTTCTTTCGAGATTTTTCACCTTTTAGATATAACCAAGTTGCTACACCAGCACCAGTCGCACCCAGTGCTACTGAAATTCTAACTATATTAGTTTTACCGTTCCCAGATCCGCCCGTAGGTGGAGGAACTGTTGGCTTAGAGCAATCATCTTTAGTATTCGGACTAGCTTGTGAAGCTCGGCATTTTGCCTGCAAATGAAAAAACGTGAAAATGTTTTATTAAAATTAGCGTATTAGAAAAGAAAATAACTTTTCGGGAAATTTCTTTTTCATTAGAATAAACTGGATCGGGACAAGGACGATTGTTGGGATATTCTGATCTTTTTAACTTGGCGCGAGCTTCAAGTGCTCGTTTCTTTACCGTTTGATATAAATTTCGGCTCAATATAAGTGATGAAAGAATTTTACTTTCAGCTGAAATAAATCGAGAATAAAAATAAATTGAATCATTTCGCATAATCTAACCTCAAAGATTACTTACAATTCGGCAGACAGTATCTATTTTTCCCGACAAAGGTTATGGCCTGACGACATGCTTGTACGTTATAGCTTAAAAGCCGTGTACATATCATAATGGATTTTAAATTTAATTTTAAAGTTTAATTCACAAAATTGGTAGAAAAATGCAACAAAAATATATTGAGGAAAATTGGGCTCCAGTCGTCCAGCCGATTACTGCATGTCAGTCAAAGTTCCAATGACGGGAAAAAATAAAAACTGGAAAGTCGACATGTGAAGAGATCAGCTGACAACAAACAGCTGCTGTCAAGAAACCAAATGACATCGTTCAGTTCATTAAATTGGATTTTATTTTATTTTATTTACACAGTAGAATTAATATATGAATACATATATGTATATGTGTTTAGACAATTCATGGTTTAATTGTTGTCGTTTCTGTTATAACATACGGAACTAAGAAAATAAAATTTTTAGACCGAACTACTGTGCGCGCCTAATCTAAGACTCAAAGAAATGTAAGATCTTCAAGGGAAAAAAAAAACTCTGAATTAGGCTAAGTACAACTCTACCAAGAGCTTAAAATTGTCTTAAGATAAAACAATTGGATGTACATTTGGCCTGCGATACCAAGAGGTAAAAAACATTATACCTATGTATTGCTTTTTTTCAAATATTTTATAACAGTAAACTTGAAAATAGCTTTTCAATGGATGCCTACTTTTTTTATATTAAAGCTGGTAAATGTAAAGTTATTTATCAAATAACACTAAAATTTCAAGATTGTTATAATATTTGCAAGAACGCAGCGGGTCGTTTTCGAAGGGTAACCCAACGAAAGAGTTCTCTTGGTACTTGAATGACAATTCTTCTCCTGGAATGAAAAGGTAAATGCCTCTGCAACTGATATCAAAATCGAGACAAGAAGCACTCATACATTCAAAAACTACAAAAGTTATAACCGGTAAATGTCATCATTAGATTGACATTAGAGTGATGCGGTAATCAGATTGACAGATGAGTAATTATAAAGATGGTCAATTCGCCTTCAAACATAAACTCAGCTGTTTCTACGCATTTATACGTTACACGTGCTTTTGCGTGAAAATGGGAGCTTGCACATATATAAGGAATTATAAATGTTTAATTTGTCGCCCCCAGAAATGGCAGACAAACTTTAAATTTCTGAAAAGACTGCGCGTCTCCTATCGTCTCCCGGCTGACACTAATGAGCTTGATTAGATTTAAGAAGGGGTTTTTTTAATCTAATATATACAAAATGACTTATATCTAGGTAATGTCGACGGATTTTTTATGGCTATGTTTACAAACGACTTTAATGACTGCTCTTTATCTCATAATTGAATAATGAAAACTTAATTTAATTTAAAGTAAACTTAAAGTTTAATTCCTGTTGGGACTAATGAGCTTGACGACGAAGTCAATCGATTTATCTTTACTCCTTCCAGATACCCTTGGGAAATAACCGAAGCAGTAAAAGAGAAAAAGAGTGCACCGCTGCATAAAGCAATCTAATATTCTGTGCCATTTAATCAGAAGAATGATTCCAAACTTTTAAAATCTCGAAATTGTTCTATATCTTGAAGGATACACTAAGGATAAGAGTGCGAATTACTCGCTAGTATTGAAAAAGCCAAAAGTGCAATTGCCTCCAATCTTAAAGGAAAATGGCGAATGGGCGAGAGAAGATGAAGATAAACCGAACATATTTGCCGAGCACTTGGAAGAAGCCTTGAAGACCTTTATGCTCTCTATACACTTTTAACTGCGATAACTGATTATCTCAGTGTCGATGCCGCATTCAAAAACTGGAGAACTGGAGACTGGAACTGCTGTCAGCGCTGCTCTAATCAAAGTCAGTATCGACTCCAGTTAGAGTAACCTCTAAAATTAGCCTATAAGATCCTAAGTATTTAACTAGCGGACAGAAATGGATTCTCAGAATCAAAAGAAATCGTGAGAGGTATTCTAAAAGGATGCATCCGGGGGCATTTTTATTTGTAATAACAACACATTAATTCCGCAAGAAGAAGCCACAACTGTAACTACATTTTCTTATGACAAATAAGCTTCAACCATCAACAGCGTTATTGATTAGGCTAAGTTTGTTTATTGCCTTATTGTCCACATTGAACCCAAATCTTCTAAATATTAATTTCAGAAATGTAAATACACTACGAAATTTTAGACTCCATACAAATTCCATACACAGCTAGTTAGCTAGTTTTCTTCATAAACCTCGTTCTTACGGAATTTTGCTTCACTTTGACTTTATTTACAATAAATTAGAATACGTGTATAAGGCTTGGTAGGAAAATATTAAAATTACGACGTAATACAGAAATGATAGCCAATATCTTAGGGTGCAGTGTGTCACAAATGATTTATTTCCTATTTCCTGTTTTATATAGTCAATTCGTTTTTACTCTAGTCCCAGAGCCCAGTTAATACCCTGTACGATGAAGAAAATTAGGGGCTGCCATGCTACCAGCCATCGGATCCAGTCTAAAAGACGTCCATAAAGCACATGTGGACGCTCCCATCTACAGAAAATATACAATTTGTTATATATCACTAAAAATGTGTGATTGTAAATGTAACTTACGGGTTACAAAACATCTTCTTGAGATCGACTTTTTCTTTACAATAGGGGCAGGTCTGCTTTTTGCCAACAATGCACCAGCCTCGAATGCAAAATTCATGGAAAACGTGATTACATGAAAGCTTGTAGGTGTTTTCAATGATACCCTCTTCCTTCTCACTTACAAATAATTGATTGCCACACACTGCACACACATTATCTTCTAAGTGTCTGGTCGGCATTCCCTGTGGAGTGTAATACTGCGGGAAACAAAAGACAAACTTTAGACTAGACTGCGACTAGAATACGAATTCCAACAGTTATTTACACCAATATGAGAAGCCATTTTATCCGAGCAGATCTCGGATATATCGCGACCCAGCACACCGATGTAGAGTCCATAAAATACGCACAACAGACCAACGTCCATCCACACGTTGGGAGGTTGACTAAAGATAAAGTTGAAACCTAAGAATGTTGCCATCATAATTAAATAGCCTATGATACCCAAGCCGTAGCTAAGTTTGTAAATAAAGTAGAACCACTTATACACGAGTCTATGGTGGAATAAAAAATTGTTAGCAACGATTTGTTGAAAGCTCAAAACACAATACTCACCTAGGCGTCGTGCCTTCAATGGGTTTGCTGAGGGCCTTTCTCATGACGACAGCAGTTACCATCGAGAACAAGGTCCAGATGATTATAAACCTATACCACACGTAAAAAAATGATATGACCAGTGGTATAATCCACATTGCCAGAAGGGTGATGGCCTGAAATACAGTAGACAATAATGGTATCTAAAATAACAAGAAAGACGACGAAACTTACGGAATATGACTTGTAGTGGCGTTTCTTCCATTCGACTAGAAATATTTGTGCTATAATCAGGGTGACAAGCATTATGAGAACCATTTCCGAGTGCATCGATTCATGGCCTTTATGCTTCTCGTGCATCAATTGATGCTCGGCCCTATTGAGTCAAACAAATTAGTTGTTATACATAGGGAACAATTGAGATGCAATTAATTTACCTCATTCTTTCTTCGGGCGTCATATCATCCAAGGACTACGAATAAATTTACAAAAGGGCCAATTAAAACATGCAGACATAATTATCACATACTTTGGCTTATCTTTGCGTACCTTGTTAAAGTCCACCGGTGCATGTAGTTCTGGTATTTCCATGTTGATCGATGTATATTTGGTTAGTAACTAGGGGTATATTATTATTACAATTACTGCTACGAATCGAAGTTGTTTTTATGCAAAAACATGTGAAAATTAGAAAATGAAAACTACATCCCGAAGGAAAAAATACACGGCCGTATAATGAGGAAAATAAATATAATTTTCAAGTGTCACGTCACAATTGACAGTGCACACCTGCAAATGTCAATTATTAGATTTGTTGGTAAGGTAGATTTGAGCAGTACTAACCATACAGTTATGATAGAAATTAAAGATTTATCACTGTTCAATCGTTATTGTGGTATGAATTTATCGTTGGTTTTCTTGGCCATGTATGCAATTTTTGCACGAGATTAGAAATAGAAATCGATTTCTCTGCCGTCAATGATTTAACGTAGATAACATTACCGACTTATATACATGTCACGCATTCCCCGTTGGTAGTGCGGTTCTTCATTTCAGTATAGTGGACCCACTCATCTTGCGTGAAATGCTTGTGTGGCTACGTAAACCAACCATTATCCCAACTCACATTCAAATTCAAACAAATGAAATATTTGAATAATGCTTGGAAGCGAAAAATCGTTCTATTGTTCTCTGGGCTTAAAAGTCTTAACTCTGATTTCGCATAGAACTAATTGTGCGGCAGATTTGATATTTCATTTTTTAAATCTTGTTTTGTCGTCGGGGCAGTTCCGTTAGTTAAATTTGTTAGTTAAATAATTATTTATAATATATTTGTCTGTGCCGTACATTTAATTTTGTTTAAAAAATTTCGATCTATTTTTCACTTTCCACTACGATAATTGAATGATGGTATAGACAACTTTATAAAAGTTTCCACAATGTTACGTTTCACGCATTTTGCATGTTTGGTAGTGCCTGCGTTTACTTCCACTGGCGGTAATTGTTTTAGTATTGTGAATGACACTCTTGATTCTTAGGACTGGCATTGCTAAGTAAACTAGCTAAAAAAAACGTATTTTTATGTAATTGATAAATTTAGATTTAAAATAATATTGCCTTCATCGCGTTTCAGAATAAAACTACTGTATCCTACCTAACTATTACCAGCGGTAATGCAGTACGTGGTGACAAATCTAGACTACTACTTACCAAGTAACAGTATTGGCATTTTGTGTCAAACTCTCTTGCAAAAGTAAACCCAACATCTCGCCCATAGATAAGCCCAGTGAAATAAACAAAAATAAACAAGAATTTAATTAAATTAACGCTACTTCCCTGTTAGCATGGTGATGTTAATAGATTTCGCGAGTGTTTGGTACTGAATACCAGCCATTTCCATAGGTTTTCTTGTTTCTATTAAAGAAAACAATAGCGCAAAACAAGAACGCAGTAGTAGTATAATCATTTCAAAGCAACAAAATGTGCATAAATTAACTTACCTCAATTTTGGAGTCAATTTTAATTGCAACAGTGATGTGGATGTTCGGATATCGTCCAAAAGCAAAACTGAATTCTATTTCACCTTGGGTGATCCATGTTTGCGCCCATTTATTGCTTCTTAAAGAGCATTTTGTTTGGGGCGAACGAATAGCTCTACTACCGTCCCCCACCCACTTTCAGCCATGCGATAGAAGCAGAAAAGTGTTTACCGAACCCTTCGGAGAAATTTCCGATGGGCCCTCCGGTTTCAATTACACCCAAGATTCGCATTGCGAATGGCTGATAAAGGCCCGAAATGAGAGTCAATTTATTACGCTTACGTTTCACAGCATGGGAACTGAATGCTCCTATGATTACATTTATGTGTACGATGGAGACTCCTTCAATGCCACCCTACTTGGAAGCTTCAGCGGTCGCACAGAACCTCAGCGTCTGGTGGCTAGCTCAGGAAGTGTAAGTTCAATTGGTTTCATGGTTGTGTTTAACAATTTAATGACCGAGTGTGATGTATTTGTTTTTTAGATGCTGATTCTTCTCTACAGTGACACAAATTACGTGCTAGATGGCTTCCGGGCATCGTACTACATTTCAAATTGTCTGAATAATTGCCATAACCATGGAAAGTGTGTGGGCCATCAGTGTGTATGCCATGGTGAATGGGTTGGGCCCGACTGCAAGGATGAAGCGTGTCCGGATAAATGCGGAGAACTCTTTGGGCGCGGCAAGTGCATAAATGGAATGTGCAAATGTGAAGAAGTAAGCTAAGCAACTATGTGACGTCAATGAATTAATTTGAATTCGATTAATAAATGCTATCTATTTGTTGAGAGAACGGATCGAAGTGCAAGTAAAAACCTTTAAAGGGTAGACGAACGTAATTTTTATTTTTCGTTTTCCATGAGTTAATTTTGCTTGTACTATTTGTTGCTAAACCGGATTAGCGAGTTAAATTTCTGAAAAAAGTTAATTTAAAATTACTGCATACGTTAAATTACGAATTGAACGATTAATTTTAAATGTTCATGCACTTTACACATACAATTTTAAATGAGTGATTATATTCATCGTCAACGAAATCATTATGTCTTCAACCAGAAGTTCGATATCAGTATCAGTTCGTCGCCTAATTGATAGATTTCTTGGAGGTTAATGACATACATTTTAAACAAATAATAAATACGTTCAAATAAAACGTAATTGTGGATTCAGTAGTATCTCATTTTCAAATAAGTTTACTTTTACTCTCTTCTAATGACGTACATTTTTCTCTTCCAGGGGTATACTGGCAAGCTATGCGATTTGTTTGTAAATCCAAATGGCAGCAATTGGCGTTGGTTAGCTGCTGATTCTGAAGGGTTGACACCAAGAGCAGCACACACATCGGTCTATGTAGAAGAACAGGATTCTCTTTACGTATTCGGTGGATATGATTTAAATCGTGTTCTGGACTCCTTGCAGGTAATGTTATATATACGTATTTATAACAGTGATGGTAGAATACTTTTTGCATTGCAGATATATCGATTCAACACAAGCCAATGGGAGGACGAGTGGGGAATTCCACTGCACAATCGTCATCACTTTTATCAGCCACAAAAAATCGATCGTACACTCCTGCAGGCGGTGCTATCGAATCGAAACGAAGACGAAGCAAAGCTATGGGGTCTTAACAGCAACGTGTCATTTTTTACAAATGTTCTGCACACATTGGCAAAAAGCAATTTAAACCAACGCAGAATTCGCTCCTATATTTTGGAAGATATTTTAGAGAACGTCACAGACAATAAGCCTATGGCTCGTTATGGTCATGCAGCGGATAATGTTCCAGGTAAGTACACTCAAATGATCTTTACTGACTCTGAATAACGTCTTTCTTTCGTTTTAGATGGATTCGTAATTTTCGGTGGAAAACTCGAGAATGGAAGCTTCTGCAATGACCTCTGGTTTTATAATACTACAGAGAGTGGAGGCAAATGGCGAATAATGGCAAAGAACTCTGTTCTGAAGCCGCCTGCTGTGGCAAGACATTCAATCAATCGTGCAGGTCAGTATTTGTACGTTTTCGGAGGAACTTTGGAAACAGGAGACTTTTCTTCTAGGTGAGTTTGGTTTGGTATGTTTATTTAAAACCTTTTGAGAGTTTAATATTTCTTCGGTATATTTTTTGACGGAATGCTAGAATGAATGAAAATGCACGTATTTCACATGAGAGTTACTTCTAATGCTAGTTAAATAAACTTTCATATTTTTATATGACCATAGTATCAAAGAAAATCCGTTACTGTATTTCATTTCAAACTGCAGCAATTGTGTTTTGGTATAGTGCTCTTATAACGAAAATAATTTTTGAGTGAACCTCAATCACTAAGAGTTTTATTCTCGACCCTATTTAAAATAACTATT
Source organism: Ferdinandea cuprea (assembly GCA_963576555.1). Lineage (NCBI taxonomy): Eukaryota > Metazoa > Arthropoda > Insecta > Diptera > Syrphidae > Ferdinandea > Ferdinandea cuprea. The sequence goes on from OY754958.1 coordinate 1,671,647, forward strand.
TCAAATATCTAGTTTGTAAATGGTATCAAGGAACGGCAGTAAACGTTATTTTTCGACGGCATACGAATAAAAGTTTTTTAGTAGTGGGAATATCATTGGCTTTTAAAAGGAGAGTGGCTTTTTTGTAGAATTCAAATGGTATACCATCGATTCAACGAGCTTTGTTATCTTTACTAAAATAACTTTACTCCTTAAATACAGTTATCATTTTTCAAATTAAGAACAACAATGCGCGCACAACGGTTTTAATTTACCACGAGCAAGCACAATGCAGACTTGTACTGGTCTGACTAAGTGTCATGTTTTGGTTTGGATTTCCACAGACTTAACTATCATATTCTTACTCGTAATAAACTGGACAATTGTTTTCGTCAGCCCTTTACTCGCGGAAAATATTCACTTAATATGTCTCTTAGACTTCTTTTTCCGGAAGCGTCAAATATAAGCCGTCAAAGTTAAATTAAATTACAACAGTTTTTTTTGTTTAGAGAAAAACAGACTTTCTCTGAAAAACCCAACAGTTTTACTGTAAAATGTGTTGTATCGTATATGAAACGAAAAGTCCATATTACGATGTTGCTTCAACAATATAGAAATTCATATCTGGAAGGTGTACTGATTGGAGGTTTATTTTCATTTTACCACAGTGGGTTTTCTTTTAAATATTCTCCAAAAAAAATTAAATACAAATTCCATATCATAACTTCATTTTTTTTTTCTAGGATATTTCGCGTTAGAGTGCCGACCGATGAAGAAGACAACGACGAGCAATGGGTTGAAATAAATCCCCGAGGTGGCAAAACCCTGGACGTTCGTTTAGCAGCTCATTCAACTGTATACTATCAGCATTCGAACTCGCTGATTGTGTTTGGTGGCATTATGACTAGTTTGGCCAGATTTTCAAAGCTTTCTGACCGCATATATTCTTTTCAATTGGATAAATTCCATTGGACTGAAATTCTTTATCCGAAAACAGCGCTTCGCGATACAAATATACCACGAGAACGAGCATTTCACACAGCTACGATATCCGGTAACCACATGATTGTTTTTGGGGGTTACACTCATCGACATAATAAAGAGGAAATCTGCTACGATAACCAAATGTATTGGTATCATCTAAGCTGTCACATCTGGATAAATCAAGAGGTCTCAAATGACAAGCGTCCTTATCCCAAGAAACAAGGAGTTTTCGCACATGCTGCATCTCTGCGGCTCAACAATTCACTTCTAATTGTCGGCGGCTACCATGGAAATGTGAACGCTGATCTATTCGCATATGAGTTGCCACAGGTATTGCGAGTTCAAAACGATATATACAACCCTGAAAAGTCATGCAGACTACACATGTCACACACGGCTTGCCTTTCAGACCCAGAATGCGGTTGGTGTTCGGCTGATAGTAGCTGCTACGGTCGAACAATTGGGGCTAATTGCACGACAAATTTGCAAATTACACGATGCCCAGGAATTTGTCCCTCGCTGGGAGATTGTCACTCGTGTTTGGTTCATGGTACGCAATGGTCCTCTTCAACAAGCTATTTTAGTGTGGCCAGTAAACTGGGATTGAACGAATGCACTTGGTGCGTACAGAACGCCAGGTGCCACCATCGAGACGATAACTACGGAGTGTGTGGGGAGGATACACCATCTCACACACCCGGGTGGTGGGGCGACAAAGGTACCGAAATTTTAAGTCCAGAACAGTGTACACATCAAGACCGCCGGCCAGGGCTAACATATATTAAATATCATTATCCCGTGAATTTGACAATGCCAGACTTTGTGTCAATTGTAAATGCTACCATGGTTGACTTTGCATCACCGCTTCCAAACACGCAAATGGAACATAAATTCAGCGGAGAGATGTTAGCGCGCCTTATGGGCTTCGTTAGACCACCAAAAAATTGGGAACCAGCGGAATTTCAAATATGCACAAGTTACTCATCTTCTGTACTTAAAGCAGGTCTGGGAACAACGCTAGACTCATTAGAAGATATATCCAATCAAACAACAACGCAGTCATCATGCAAGAGTGTAAAGACTCCCAGCATGGAGTTGCCTTTCCTCATTGACTTCCAAGCAAGGCGAAAAATTAGTGTTGTCAGTATGTACAATGGTATTCAGAAGAGTCAAATGGAGTTGCAACACTCTAGCCACGGCAATCTGAAAGCATTCACATTCGAATACCTGGAACCCTACTTCTTCGGAAACTGTGAGCAGTACACAAATTGTCTTCAGTGTTTAACGGATGCTGCCTGCGGTTGGTGCGAACTTAAAAGCAAATGCTTCTCTAGAGCCATCAATGAGACAAAGGAATGTGCAGTGACTAGTGAAGAAACCACTTCTTGGAAATATTTAATCACACAGCCAGGACAGTGCAACAATTGCTCCAATTATATTTCCTGTGAAGAATGCATAGACACAAAACTTTGCGAGTGGTGGGCTGAAGACGCCCGTTGTTCGCGGCTGGGTAAGTCACCAACTGGTATTCGGGAAATGAATCAATGTCCGATGCCCTGTAGGCTGCGGAATTCCTGCGCTGAATGCCTTAATGACCGCGGTCGTTGCGTTTGGTGTGAAGCGAATTCACAATGCTTCAGCTTTGCAGTCTATACAAGTGAATATCAGTTTGGAATGTGCAGAGAGTGGATCGACCAGTCCATTGCTCCGCTTTCCTCTACTTATGAAACTCCTTCGCCGCTAGTGGCAAACACTATTGGAAAACCGAAGCCGCAACAATGCAAATCATGCTCGCAGCATTCAAACTGCTCTTCCTGTTTGAAGACGTTGAATTGTGGATGGTGCTTTGACAGAGATAACCCCATAGAGGGTGTGTGCATGCAAGGTGATTTTAGTCGACCATTTGGAAACTGCTCGATAATGTTGAACACTTCGAGCTACGATGAAGCTGAGTGGGCTTATTCGCAATGCCCGGACGTCGACGAATGCGGGCTCGGGCTTCATGATTGCCATAAGGAAGCGAAATGCACCAATACACATGGATCTTTCAGCTGCCATTGTCGTCGAGGTTATATAGGCGATGGACGTCTTTCTTGTATTCGTACTTGCTATGAATCTTGCTCACATGGCCATTGTTCAGGGCCCCCAGACTACGTATGTAAATGCGACCTTGGATGGACTGGTGATGACTGCTCTGTTAACTGTGGTTGCAACAACCATTCTACTTGTAATGAACGCATCGGAAAATGTGACCAATGTCAGGCGTGGACAGAAGGCGAGCGATGTGAGCGTTGTCGCCCGGGAAGTTACGGAAACGCAACTTCTCTCGAAGGATGCCACCCATGTGAGTGCAACGGTCATGGAAATCAGGATCTCGGCATTTGTGATGCACGCAATGGCGAGTGCTTTTGTAAAGACAACACCGACGGTTTTAAATGCGATGTATGCAATCAGGACTACTATGGTGACCCTCGAGACGGTGGCCAATGCTACTTCCAATGCGAGAGTCGTGGAATATTGACCTCTGTTGGAAAACATGGTATCGGTTCTTATCAGTCTTACAAGAGTCCTTGGGGTGGAGCCGAAGTGCGCGAATGCCTGTGGCTGGTATCACCAGTGCCAGCAGTAGCTGAGTCCGACACCATCATCCAAATGGAGTTTGAGTGGTCAAGCTTAGTAATGAATTGTGACGAGAATGCTGTTTATATTTACGATAGTTTACCTGATCTGACCGGTACCAGTCAGCAGCGTCAGTTAGTTGGAATTGTATGCAGCCCGTATACATCGCAGAGGGTAATTGAAGCTCACTCCGGGCACTTAACTGTGCATTACAAACAAGGTGGCGATAATTTCGGCTTTAATGCTCTTTACAATGTCAAAAATTGTGCAGCCAGGACATGTCTCGATCCACATGTATGTGACGAAAAGGGAAAATGCATTTGCCCACCAGGATATGTTGGTCCAAAGTGCGAAGTTCGTATTTGTCCAAATAATTGCCATTCCGAGCTGTCAAGAGGTATCTGCGATGCTCAATATGGCAGGTGTCTTTGTAGCCCAAACTATGGGGGTCATGATTGTAGCACTCCTATTAGAACTAATCTTTTACAAGTCACTGAATTGTTTAACACCCTCTTTGTTAGTGATTCCTTGGAACATTTGAAGAAAACCATTCCACGTTTCGGGCACTCGTTGAGTGCAGATAAGCGTGGTTCGCTATGGATGTTCGGTGGCTATTCTCTTTCCAATGGTCCTCTTAATGACATCCGACAGTTTGACACTAAGAATAACACATGGGTTCAAGTAGCGGTGGAATCTACTCCAGACGCGAAAATGCCACTGGGAAGGTACTTTCATGCAGCTGAGATATATTTGGCGAAACAAACGATTTACATTTATGGTGGACTGTCGCGTATTGAAAAGAATAAATCATCACGAACACAAGTTCTGGAAGACTTTTGGCAATTCTCAATTCAAAACCAGCGATGGGATGAAATGGATTTCTACACCAATGAGCGTCCGCCACCACTAGCAGGACACACTCTGACATTCATTAAGAAACATGACAGGGAGTCATTACTGCTGATTGGAGGCATATCGTCGGACAAAATAGTGAATCAGTTGGAGCTATGGGAATTTAATTTGGATGCCGCGCGCTGGGAACGGCTGTTAGCTCTCGGTGTCCAAATGCCTGTCCTATTTGGTCATAGTGCGGTATTCCATGCAACATCTAATATTGTGTACGTGTTTGGCGGATATGCTTCTGGTGAAATTCAAAACAAGTTATACGCTTTGAATCTGCAAAAGATAACATGGACAGAGTTACCAGTATTTAGAGAACTTAATAGACCGGAGAGTAACCTACCTCGTGGCCGATATTTCCATTCAGCAGTTACAACTGAGAACTACATGATTATTTACGGAGGTCGAACTAAGCCCTATAACGCCACAGATGTTCTTGTGGCCTACATTTACGAATGCAATCAGTGGGTGCGCTTAACGGAGGACGTCGATATTTTGGGACGATTGCCGCAGTATACTTTCGCCGAAGGAGTGAGCATAGATCAGGATAACAAAGCCATATATGTTGTTGGTGGATGGGATGGTAGTACACAGAGTCAGGTGATCAAAGTTGGACTTCCAGACGATATTTGTCAGTTCTGGAGTGCAGGGAAGTATTTATGCCGCCACTATATGGGCTGCAGTTTTTGTAGTGTCGTAGCCGAAGAGGAATCAACCACGTTCTGTTTCTCGGAAGGAAATGCAGACGTTTGTGAATCTGGCAATGCAACGCTAAACTATAACAATGGTGCGCTGTGCGATGATGCTTGGATGTCAAGGAGAAATTGTTCAACATTCACCACTTGTACAGCGTGTCTTGCATCTTGGCCAACGCATACTGAGGTGACACCGATTTGTCAATGGTGTGATGATTGTGGAATAAAGGGACGCTGTGTGCCAGCCGGAGCTGATTGCGAACGTCAGAGCGCATGGTGCACTAAGCATACAAGTGTAGGACTGTTGAGCCTTTGTCCCCAACCTCAATGCCACACTCTGAATTGCGAAAACTGTTTAGTGAATGATAATTGCGAATGGGCTCTTAATGACGTTGGTATAACAGAGTGCATCACAAAAGATCTCGTGGAAAAGAATCAGTACAAGGTGATAGGCAACTGCCCACCGGCATGTAGTATCTTTTCTAATTGCAGCAGCTGCTTGACGACGGAACGGGAAAATCCTAAAAACTGCAAATGGTCAGCGATGCTCAATGCGTGTATATCGTCACGGACACAACCGCTCTTTTGCGCAGGCGGTGTATGTGGTTTGGTACTCGACTCCAGTGATATTGAATATTGTCCAGAACCATGCGATGTGTATACTCAATGCGCCACATGTTTAAAGCATGCTCACTGCGGATGGTGTTCCAGGGATGGAGAGAATGGGGAAGGCGTGTGTACGGAGGGCTCGTTGGAAGTTTCATTAGAGAACCAATCCGCCTCAACATGTGAACTCGTCTATCCGACAGCAAACAACAGTTCGCTCATCAATTTGTCTAGTAACTTAACTTGGAACTATGTTCAGTGTCCAGCGGAGAACGAGTGTAACAACGGCCATCACAACTGTGATCCAGTGTCTGAGAAATGTGTTGATTCACACTTTGGCTATCAGTGCATCTGCGCTGAAGGATATAGAGAGGAGAACGGATCATGTGCACCAGTGTGCTCACAGGGATGTGTTCGAGGTAAATGCGTCAAGCCAAATAAGTGTGACTGTTTCTTTGGATATGTTGGCGCCAATTGTAGTATACAGTGTCAGTGCAATGGGCATTCGGACTGTGAAGGACCTGATAAGTTGGACTCCTGTAAAGAGTGTCACAACAATACAATGGGTGCTCAGTGCGAAAAGTGTCAGCCGCTGTTTGTTGGAAACCCGAAAGAGGGAAAGAACTGTGTACCTTGCTTGGATTATTGCAACGGACATACCGATGTGTGCGTTAACGCGGATTTGGATCCGGTAGTGTTTAACATGACTAGATCCGATTTGGAGAAGATATTACCACAGGGCCCGGAGGCAAACGCCACATGTCTTCGGTGTAGTAACTTTACAGATGGAAGCCGTTGCGACACTTGTATAAATGGCTTTTTCCGTGGAACTGATGACTTACACAAAGAGTGCAGGCCTTGCCAGTGCCATGGTCATGGAAACGTTTGCGATGCAGTCACGGGAGAGAAGTGTAACTGTGGTAATAATACGGAAAGTGATGCAACATGCACTGCAGGTGGCGGGAAGAACTCGGCTCAACTTTGCTGGATGGTTCAGTGCTCGAAATGCCGAGACTCATATGCTGGAAACCCTATTGATGGCCATCAGTGCTACAAGCAGATAACCGTAGAATCGAGAATGTGCTTTGATGCTAAACCTATTGGTAAGTTTGATATTCTCTGTAATCGTTCGTATAACATCCTATTACTGTCTTTTCAGAGGAATGTAAAGCAAAACCAGCACCTTTGCGACCGGGACAAACAGTGTTTTTCGTCATACAACCTCGCTTTATGAATGTCGACATACGCATCCTTATTGACGTAACTCAGGGTGAGCTGGATGTGTTCATGTCACCGCAAGACGATTCCTTTATTGTGGAAAATAACGACACATCGGGACATCATTCAGTCTTCCTGGACAATCGATACCGGTGGATGCCGGGTTCACAACTCTCCTACCCGCTGAACATTGCCCAACCCAAATACGAGAACGTCACAATAAAAACAATGAACAGTGAACAGAAACTCTTTTGGACTCCGCATATACACGACTGCAAATCTCTAGGTGGAACTGGATTCTATGTAAAAGACAAACATGCACGTGAATTGAGCACGCATGTAACCCTTAATCAGTGCAATACCCTCCTACGATTATTTGGCCTAAAGAATAGGCTAGTGCTCACATTACCTCAGAATGCGCACAACTTGAGCGCAACAAGATTCTTCATAGCCCTGCGAGCCAGTGCTGGTTCAGACCACAGCTATGGCTCAATCGTATTTCGGCAAGATCAACTACATATCGATTTATTTGTATTCTTTTCAGTATTTTTCTCCTGCTTCTTCCTCTTTCTTGCAATTTGTGTGGTTGCGTGGAAAGCTAAACAAGCCGCTGATCTGCGACGAGCTCGACGTCGACATATCGTCGAAATGTTACACATGGCAAAGCGACCGTTCGCATGTGTTTTCCTCACAACGTGTAATGACACCGAGAGCCCGATGCCATTCGCTCGCCGCGGCCGAATCAAAGTTCTTTCTTCATCATCATCCCAGTCATCCAATCCTCCGATACGGCTGGTAGCTATCGAACCGACCTTTGACAACTACGCCGCTGTCGGTACGGTATTTATTAGTCTACCAGGTAGTCAGAAAGCGCCCAATACTCTGGCCCTAGGATCAGCGCTGATTCTGTTTCCTAGGCAATATCCCCTAAACGCGCGTAATGTCCAGCGGAATCGACGTTCCAGCTCTCACCAGCAACTGCCCGTTAATTGAGCATATTAACTGACTGATACTTATTACTAAAGTGAACAGGGCTCCTCTCGAAAACTGTGTAGTGTTTTTTTATTGTATACTCATTGGTAACGAGGCGGGAATCTCGTTAAGAATTTTTGAAACAACTTTACAACAAGAAGTGTAGTTTACCATTCTTAAGTATCAAAATAATAATACATAAATAGAACGTAATAATATAATAACAAAAGCAATTGAATGAAAAGAATGTAAGCAAATACTAACTGTTGAGTGTTATACAAAACCCCATAAATGTGATGAAACCATTTTAACCTATAGATGTTAATAGTCAATGTATAGGTAAATTGTATTTTACTGATAGGAGAATGTCCAGAAATTGACGTTGCTATCGATGATAAGTTTTGTCAACTGCGGCCCTAGTATTCGCTTAGTTCCTGTACCTGTCGATACGTTGAAATTTTAATTTGTTTCTCGTTTAGGCGAGAGCCATAACAAATGGTCAATTAACTCGTTCCCTAATCAATGAATGTGCTCGAATATTGTTTTTGTGTTAATGTAGAGTATGCGATTTATTCTCTATAACTATTTTTATTTACAAAAGTATTTGGTTTATTCTTTGTTTATTTCTGAAAGTGGTGAGGTATTATTTTTTGTAAGATATTTTGTTTATAGTCAATTTAATTTTTTTTTTGTTTTTTTAGGGAAAAAATAAGTTTTAAGCTATCGAAGTTTTATTCCTTTAAGTATTGCAAAAAAATAATTATGTGTTTACTCTCAACTAATAATTAAACGATTGTTTTCTCTTTTTCTACAAAAAAAAAAAAAAGCTCAACTTTTATACGACAACCAAGATTTTGAATTGATTTATATTTAGCTAATCCGTAAGAAAGACCAGCCCAATTGATCGATTTGTATTGATATAGAAACATGTGGATCTCAAAAATAAAATCTGTTCTTTTGTTTGTTTTCATTTTTAATGGTAAATTTTGTATTTGTGTTTTCTTCGATTGTAATTTTAAAACTTATTTTTGTAAATTATATTTGTAAAATAATAATAATAAATATGCTAATATAAGGTTAAAATAAAAAAAAGGTAAAAAGAATATGTGAATAAATGTAAAAAGTGTGTTGTCATTTTTATTTGTCTCATCTTCTTATGAAAACCACAGATTCGCATGCATACTAAATAATGTTAAAATCAAATCAGATGAGAGTCTCCACTGAATGACCAAGCCTTAGTCAGTTTATGTTTAATTAGTTTTAAGATTTAAAATAATCAGCCCACGAGTTTTCCATGTCATAAACGAATCGGAAGAAAGTTCGTATAATGAGTTGCATTCCTTGAAGCATGGAACAAAATAACGAAAAGGCTGAATTTATGTTTTTGTTCAAAATTGAATTTAAACGAAAAAGTTATTGTTATATGGTAAGCCCAACAAATTTTGGTACGTTACGTTTTTACCTCACATTAATGCAACGTTTCAACGTGATACCTCTATAAACGAAAATTTAATGTCAAGGAAAGCTCTTAAAATATATTTCAATGTGAAGTTTCTCACTCTGATCATTAGGCAAAAAAGTTGCAATTGTGTATGACGTTATATTCTTGTTCGCATTTCAACCACTGGGTGACACTAGTATACATGTAAACATTATAAAAGCTAATTTAAAAGTTAGTGTGGCAATCAAATTGATTTAAGGACATTGGGCAGTACCAATAAAGACTGTCGCTGCTCATACAAGTATGCCAATTACTTTTGACGCTGTTTAATCTAAGGTGTATATAGATTTAAATCCACAAGTATTCTTTGGTTGTTATCTTCGTTTTGAGTTGAATGGTTTCTTTCTCCTTTACTAGCGTATAAACGAACATAACGAAGGTAGTTCGCAGAAGTTCAATCAATTTAATTCACATATTTATTTATTACCTACATACATCATCAAACCAAATAAGGATTCTTAAACATAATCCTTGTTAAATTAACTGAAATCTTTCCAATATTAAAACAAACAAACACATTGGGAGTTAAAGCATACATTTATTGCCACCACCAACACTATTAGGCAATATGAAGTAAATTTATAATTAATCATACTCAGCTCCAATGGTAATGCTTATTTTTCCAGGTAGAACAACTGTTTGATGATACCATTTGTTTGTGTCTAAAATAACTACATAAAAAAAACATGTTAAATTTAAAAAAATATATATATTATTTATATTACTTATATCTCCTTCATCTACAACAACTTCCATTTGGTTGCATAGAAAATAACATTCTGGTGGGGGCATCAAAATCCATTTCTTACTTCCCGAGAGTTGAGCTTGCCATGATGGCAAACGCACATTGTCCACCTAAAAGTCAATTCATTATTTAATGAACAAGAATAATATTTTATCAGTATTACATGCATATGTGCGCCTAATCCTGATGTTCCCATAAAAATCCAATCAACAGCATTATTTTCCGAAGTTTCTGGAAGAAAGTACGGCCTCCCATAATGTTTTCGCAGTTCTTCAGCTGTTTCTGAATTGCAATTACTCCAACCGAAATACCATGCCTTCGTTCCAGCGTCATAAAACTCTGGTGGATTTTCTAATGCATCATAAAGATTTTTAAATCCCGATTTATAAGGAAAAAATTGACAACTCAAAACCTTCTGCTTGTGTTTGGCTTGATTGTACGTTTCTTTGAAGTACCAGTAATCGAATGTCTTAAAGTGGATTAAAGAAAATTCTTTTTGTATTTTTTTAAAGTTTTTTTTACATATTTACCATTAAAGAGCTCCAATTGGATGTTGCATCTGCCACAACAACGGGAACCCCTGAGTAAGCAAATCTTTTCTCGAACTCGTCACTGGAAATTCTTTTAACTTTTTGAATGTTGGAAACACTTTGGCAAAACTCACAAGTAAGCGATGGCCTAAAAGCCTTCCGTACACCATCGGGTAAACCAACTGCACACTGTGAAGAACAATCATTTGTTTAGGAAATCCTTCATCTGTATGTATATTGCGAAATAAGAATTTACCTGACTGTTATGAGGGATAAATGGAAACAATATATACAAAATTGATATCAATATTAGGGTTATTAAAATAAATATGTCCTTTTTCAATTGAAAGCAGTTGTGCTTCTTTAGTAGTACGACTGAAGCCTTCAGATCCCAAGGACTGATTTTCAACTCCTTGCAACTTGATAGAACGGAAACGAGTTGTAAGGAAGCCTCCTCCATATTCCAACTCGACTGCATTAACCAAGTGACTGAAGTCAACTGATATTACACAAAGATTTCCACGTCCACCCCGTCACAAACCTTAAAGAGTACTGTTTAAAAGTCCACAAGCAAATCCAATCGGATAAATTACTTCACACTTCACAAGTTCCCCCTTATCAATCGCTTGCAGATGGGTCTTTTCATTTTGTGCTTTGATTCAATTTTATTCATTGCAAAAAAGGACGATATAAGTTTGTACATACATGTATATTGTTTCTGCAAAAATAAAAAATTAAATAAAGCGTTTTAAATTCAACCACTCTCAACATGTTAGCCACCACATGAAAGAGTTCCCGCACAGTTACGCGTTCATCATTACAAATTTATTTCGCATGGGGTATATTTAGTAGCATTTATTTTTTGTAGTATTCAGAAATGGGTCTTCCGAGAAAAACAAGGCATTGGGTATAACGGTCCACTGTGTTAGCAAGGCTGTCCAAATCAAGCAGAGAAATATTCGTTTATATTGGAGCCTAAATTGCCACTCCTACCAGTGCCCTGTCCATTTAATCCTGATGATTTCGAGACAATCATTGAGAGGACTTAAACCACTGTCAACATTAGTTAAGGATTTTTGATCACTTCCATTCAATCAACTGATTCAAATGTGTGTGATGTTTAATTATGCAAGTAGTCAGTATGCTGCCAACAAAGGCTGATAATGAGCCTTGTCTTGCAGGAGAGTCAGTGCCTTAATTAGATCCAGGTCAGCGTTACGGAGTAACATTTGTCCAACTTGTGCAGGCTTATTATAGCCTCCTCCACCATTTTAGAGGTGATCGGAGCAGCAGGCCAAACTTGAAACCATTTTTTTTACCTGAAAACGGAACAATGACTTTTATGTAATTTTTGAAACAAAAATTTAATACCAGAAACACAATACCATATTTTGAATTTTATATTTTTATATTTTTCTGATAAGCTAATTTGTTTCAGTACGGCAGGTGAAGACTTCAAATACGTGCAAAACTTTTAGTAAGATTTTATTTATATTAACTTTAGACAAATTTTGAGTATTCCATTCGGTAACTCTCCCCGATGTTAAAAAGTTAGATATAAGCGAATATTCCCCGAAGACACTTTTTGAACATTATTTCATTGAGGTACTTTTGTTAAATTTGACCAAAAGAATTCTGTTCCAAAAATTCTCGACTAGTTTTTTATAATTCTGTGGCCCTAATTTTAACAAAATCCTCGTCAATATTTCGAATATTGTTTTCTTCATATTTTGTGTAGCAAGACATGAACTGTGTATGAATAAAATTGAGCTCTTTTTTGTAAGAGCAGAATGGAATGAAATTATTTTATTTTATGGAATGAAATTAACAACAAATAAAAAAAAAATTTTCTTCTGTTCTGTTATCGCCATTTGATGAAAACTTGTAGACGGTATAAAATGAAGCTACAATTCTAAACTCGGACTTTCAAAAAAGTTTTTAAAAATAAATGATATATTTGTAAAACCCTTTCGACGGCGTGTAAGCTAGTTTTGCTAAAGCCTCACATAGAATTTTTATTAGGATCTCCATTCTAACTATGTAGTGTAGGAAAAACGAATATATCATCACAATTATGGGCTCAAAATCTACGGGTAAACAGTCATGAACACGAGACATTTTCGCGTCGCCGAATTGTTCTTGGCAACACCGGGACAGAGTACCAAAAAGCGAGACGGGACGTGTGGTCACGTTACATGCCGTAGGCTTTTTATTGCAAAGAGCTCTGCTTGAAAGATCCCATAATCTCTAAAGTAGACTCCGGCTTCACAGAGAACGTGTATCAGCAAACAGCAAAGAACTGCAAAGCTGATAAACAGAAAATAACGTCCAGCGCGAGTTTCTCTCATTGTATCTGTACTTTAATGCATAAACACGCATAATTTTATAGTTTGGTCTGATGTCTCCTAAGAGTGTTATCTCTTCGCCACCAAAACAAACGCTAGGTAAGCTAACAACACTCGTATATTTTATTAAACCGATCTGAAGCTTAGACCCCAAGTTATACTCAACATTCTATGGCACTTCCAGAGTGCATCGTACAGTTTTTACAAAGTTACCAATTGTAGCTATGATTTCCCCGCTCTTGGACTTATCCAGTCCAGTATCCATTCAACAAGACCGCCTTAATATATAAAGTTTTCATGTCACAGTTGCTATACTCCTCCGAAACGGCTTATCAGATATTGATGACAATTTATATGTACATTTGGTAGATCTGAGAATAAGATTTTATCTATTTTTATACCCCTAAGTGATAAGGATTTTTTTGTTGCCAACTTTTTTTTATAATGTGGCATTAAAAAATACATACTCTCCTATATTTTCACTTTTCTATCACTAAACCCTATTTTTTTCATAACTTTATACTATCAGCGGTCGATAATTCTCACACAACCAGCTTTCTCTCACTCCCTATATTATTTTCGAAAATTATAATTGTTTTCGAATCGATAGTAGTAGTGATGTCAAAAATTATTATTTTACTTGAGTGATTTCATATAACTTCAAAACGATAATAAAAATATTAAAGTCAGTGCGTGCACAATTAAATGAGAATCATCATAAAAAAAATATTATTCAAGACGAAGTTCGCGGGATCAGCTAGTATTTTATAAAAATATTACAAAATTTAATAAAATTTAACTGAATTTTTTTTTCTATGTATACCTATTTTATGTATTTTTTTTAAGTAAGCAAATCGCGATTGAACAGAGGGTTGACAACTACTGTATCCCTTACGCTATTTATTAAGTGAAAGTACAATTTGTCACTTTTTCATGATATGTATTATCTTTCTGTTGGCATAGCTATTATTTGTTATGAACAGTTGTGTGTGCGATGGATTCCACCACTGTCTAGAAATAAGATCTCCTCGGGGTTTCCCTATACTGCGCATCATAGATAAAAGTCACATTTAACTGTCACATTACCCTATTTGAATCCGATTCGAAGTATTACAGGTAAAATTCTAAGAAGTCTGTCCATTCAACCAGTTAACCAATAATCTAAGGCAGTCGCCAATGGCAACTGTGAAAATAATATTTTAAATAGTTCACATTTAGATATATCAAGTAAATATATAACATATATAAAACATTGCACTCTCTAGTAATATCAATTTTATCAGAAGTAATACATGACATGTCTTTTAGGTAAACATTAAGTGCTTATGGTATCATTAGTACTTTATATTTAATTGTCCTTTCCTCATTAGAGAAGATGCAATGGGTGACTCGTGCACTCGCCTACCAACTGCAGACGTGTATTCCACTTTTCATAATGATTATTCTTCGTACAATATCGAATTAAAGGAAATCGATATTTTTCGATTTCATAATAATAATGAGAAATTATAAAGAAATATGTATACGACCCCAAGTTGAGTGTACGTTCATTCTCCTCTTTGAATATGCAAAAAAACAGAATACATATAGGCACATTATATATAATATATATATGTACATTATTTACGGTCTACATACATAGGAATTAGTGAGTTTATGTAGATTAAAATGTTTGTTTGCTTTTTAAATATTATCTAAAACAAAACAGTAAGAAACAACTAATGAATGAGTAATAGTGCATACAGAAAAGTAGGTATCTAAAAAGATAACCGCCAAGATGCATAATAAACCTCTACGAGTAGATATATAAATTAAATGTACATATTTGCATGTGAAAATATTGTATTACCCTCACAAATCCACCTTGTATTTATCACCTCCTTAATTAGTATAATTAAAGAGAACAAAATTTATACACATATGCAAAGAGACCCGCCAGGCTGTGTTTAATAATAAAACACAAGCAACGTGCCATATCTCTATATCTCGTATTAAAGCAAAGTAAGTAAGCTTAGCTTAACTTGCGCTTACATGAACTGTGTGATTCTCTTTATAATAATATGGAAGAGAGTTCAAGTTATTTTTTGTAGGTACCTGTACCTTCTCCAATAATTTTACATTCATACCTGTGAGGCATAGCAATAAACGGTGTTTCTGTTTTAATCCGATTGTCACGGCTTCCAGTATTCATACTGAGCTGGCATTTAATTGTGAATGAGAAGCTCAGAACGAAGGTATTCGCGTCGTGCTGAGAGAACACCTGAGAAAGTCTAGTCGCACTTTAGTTGTGATTTCGGTTTGGGTGTGGTAGAAGGTCGATAAATAATAGCTCTCCTGAAGTAGAAAACAATTATAATTATTTTTTTTTTTGTGATAAATAAGTCAATATTTTGGTGTTTAGTGAATAAGAATTCGAATTATAAATGCAATGAGTGATACAGTGAGTGGTAATCGAACCGAAAAATCTGAAGACTATCAAAACGGTCATGAAGATGTCCGATTGGCGGAAGGAAGTCCTAAATTGGAAATCAGTAGCCCAGTGGATGAGAGCATTGAAAACAGCAATAACAAAAGAACCTGGGTGAAATTCGATGACGAAACGGAAGAAAAGAAAAATACAACTGAAAATAATTTATCAACTGCACTGAGCGCCACGGAAACACATTTAACATCAAAAGCACCAACAACAACTCCAACAACATCACTGGTGGCAAACAAGTTATCTCCACCACCACCATCACAGCGTAATGTGGCTAAGCCACAAGTGCAACAGAGACAACGTTCCTCAACAACAGCCTCACAGATAACTACTACACGATCAAAATCTCCTGCACAGGTAGGTTTAGGTCGCACCTCGGGCTATTAAACTATATCTACGCTAACGTAGAACAATGAGATGGGTATTTTATAGAATGATAGTATAAACAATCTCTCAAGTGAAGGTTATATAACAATATAGTACTACTGTTCGATATATGTATGTGCTCCTTCTACTTAATGTGACATCTTCCAACGATCTACTGGCAATTGTGTTTGTGCTTTTTTACGATAAAAATGGAGGAAAATAACTTAATACTGAGGCATTTTGCATAACAAAGCTCATCAATAATAACGATTTTATTTTTTTGTAATTGTTTAGCACCAGCTACCTATATTAAATGTAGTGATTTTTGTCTAAAATGGTAACCGGAAGAAGGAAATCATGACCATTATATTTGCGATTTCTTCTGTATTACAGCTTATGTTATGCATTCAAGTCGCATACCACTTGTCACGTGCTTTAAGAGATTTTCGATATTGCGATCCGAATGGCCATACAATGAAATTGGTGGTAGGTAGGTATACCTAACCTACATATTTAGCTCACGAAAGTAAGCAAAGTGAGTAGAGACAAAACAAAAACATTAATGAATCTAACTATGCAATGAAAATAATGTAGATGTGATTTTAAATAGAATGTATGTAGGTATGCGATATACCCCACGCCATTCAATGAAAATTCACTGGCGAATAACTTAAGTCAAGCAAGGCGTTAACCCCTATTCATCTCTCTGTTTCTCTGGACTATTGCGTAGAGTCAGGTGACAGTTATCAACTGATATTTAATTTAGGTCTAAAAATGCTTCGTATCAGGTTGACTATACAAATATTTCGCAAATGGGATTTGCTTATCTCTTAAGACTGAACGAGTTTTTGTTAGTAATTTAATTCATCCCCACTAGCAAATAGTTAAATGACAGTTATATTATTTTAATGTGCATAGGTTTAAAAATAATGAACTTTTTAATGGGATTTGCATATAGTTAGGGTATATTACTCATCTACATACATCGAAGTGATTTAACACATAGCAAAATGTAGGTATTCCTGATTTGCATTCAAATATCTCAATTTGCCAAATGCGGTTAAGAATTTAAAATTAATCCGCGTATGAATGTGCATTACATTATTATTGTCTATTATTATTTTGTTTTGAGAGATGGTTGAATCTGATTATGGAATATTATGTCATTGGTGGGAATTAAATAACTCAATTTTCAACAAATCTGTTTAACTTAAAAACGATGCGACTTTCTAGAAGTATTTTGGCAACTCTAACAAGAACCCAAAAGTGTAGGGAAGTGGCACCTAATCTCGAACATCCACAGTTTTCGAACACTTTTTGTAAATATCGTGATAACTTCGTTGTTTTTCCAATTTTCTCCTTCAAACCAAAACAAAATTTGCAAAAAAAATATAAAGTTGGCATGTTTTTTTAGTGTTTAGGAATAGGAAATAAAATTCCTTCCGAACATTTCTTCGGAAATAGGCAACTGGCTAGTTTTTTTTTTTTTTTAAAAATTTTCTATAGAACTAAAACTGCGAAAAAAATTAGAATAGGATTTCTAATTTTACTGATTAATTTATTTAATTAATAATTTTTTTCAGTTTATGGTTTCAGGGCAGTTTTGTGGTTTCCTGGAATCTGACGAGTCTTTATTAGAACCGAATTGATGAGTATTCAAAGTGCGAGTAGAGAATTCGGGCTTCCGATCATAACTCTACATGATAGGGTTAACGATAGAGCTCCTGATAAGCTCCGGGGGCCTTGAACTGCAACAGAAACCAAATGAGTTGCTAGAATAGAAGAAGATAACTCTAATTTTCAACAGCACCGAAGCATCTTTAAGCCTTGCACAGGAAACCGGGAACGTTATTGGCCCAAAAGGGTGTCGGATTTTATACCGGGTCAAATAATCTGACGGTTTTCCCTGTTTTCAATGCAAGTGGTGAAACATTGCCTCCTGTGGTTGTTTTTTTCCAATACGTTAAAAAATTATAAAAACAATGCCCGTCGATTGGGTTGTGGGTTATTCGGAGACTCTGTGGAAGAGAACCGAAACAATTTATTAGTATATTGCTTACGATTAGAAATAATTGGCTTGATTTACCATCCATCGTGGGTGCCGTGGCTAAGTAGTTAAGTGCGTTGGAGAACTTTAGCTTTAGGAAACAAGTGTTCGAGAATAGGAGAATAGGAAAAAGTCTATGTTTTTCAATTTTACATAACATTTTTTATGAATTGGTAATAATAATGATGATAATTCTTCATGAGAATTAATTTATAATATATTTCTACCTCAATGCGAGTATTTTTTTACAGCTTATTCAATTTTCAAATTTAACTTTTCAAGAACTGGTGCACCTACCCTACATTAGTCCAGTATATTTTGTTGTGAGAAGTTGCCGCTCAGAGTCGGAATAAAATTGTATCTCTTTTAATATTACGTATCAGAAACAATAATTCTGAAACTTGAATTTATATTGTTTTAGGCAACCTCACATTAAATAAAAGTGCAACAATCAAATCAAACAAATATATTCGTAACAGTTTCCGTTTTTATTATTATTTTTTTTATTTTATATACCAAATAGAACACTTAACACATTGCATAAACCAAATATAATAACATACACTAATAGAGTACCGATTAAAGGTAAATCTAGGTTTGTTATGTGTGACGGAGGTAAAAACAAATGCATGTCTCTTAGCAGTCTGCTTGGTGCATAGAATAGTATATAAAAAAAATCGCTACAATGAACTTTATTTATGCCAATGTCATTTTGGAACACCAAAGACTGTACCTTTCTTCTTACAATGAGAATATTTAGGCCCAAAAATAAGCATCGACTTTGTTAATACGGAAGCTTAGAATCTATATAAACCTCATTAAACCATTTTTGAAACCGTTAACTTCAGATCTTATTAAAGAGCAGTTCAAAGTTTTTAAGTTTTTAAGCCACATAAAAATGAATCAAAGCACTGTGAGATAGAGAAATCATGTAAACTTAACAAACAATACAAACCAAGTTCTATATCGTTATCGGAACAACATCGTAAAAAAAGCTTAATCTCATGCTGAAAAACTAAACAATCAGAAAGTTGGGACATTTTAAAAAATAAAACATTTTGAAATCATCAGCAAATAAAAGGCATTCACATATTGCGAAAAGCTGAGTGATTTCATTCACAAAGAGTACAAATAGCAACGGTCCTAAATGGCTTCCTTCTGAAACAGAAGAAGTTGCCAAGTTCCACTTTGCGAATACATTTCCTATTATGTAAATAGAAAGAAAGACACTTCAAGATGTTTTAATGAAACTCAAGTTTGGCTAGATTTCCTATAAATGCGGAATGATGATTGCACACCGGTAGAATTTAGAGAAGAGGTCTTAATTGGTCAATAGATAGATACCTTGCTAATTGGCCCATAGTTTTTAACTAAATGGGTTTCCCCTTTTATGAATTGGCAAAATATATGTATATGTATACGAAAATCACCGGTTAAAAGCAAAAGATTGGAAATTATTTTTAACGGCAGAAATAAATAAGATCCACAAATCTTTAAAATAATGAAATGAAGCAATTCAGGACCAACATTTTTTTTGTATTGAAATTATTTACAGAGAACTCCATACATATTACCAATACTTTTCGAAAACAATTCGATTTTATTTTGTTTTTGGGAAACCTGAGGATTTTTGAGTTGAATTGCAATGTATCGGAAACACCTACTACATGACCTTATTCAAGATTCAGAAGAAGAAACATAGCTCCGATAGAGCCATTTATTCCAAAACCAAAGTTACTTTCTTAGGCAAATGAACTAAAATAACAGATCCAAAAGATCTACATACATATGTATGTATCTATGAATGATTTTTTTTGCGATTTTGAATAATCATTTATGATATAAATAGCCCGTTTAGTGAGAATAAAAAAATAAATATTGGGCGTAAACGGCCCATATAGGACCTAAAGCCTAGCTTCTCCAACCATTGTATGTGCAAAGTTATATTTTTGACACGAATGGAGGGACCTACAGTTTAATGCCTGTTCCGAACGGCAATTTATTTTTGAGAAGCTTCTCATGACATTTCTTACTATTGGATGTTTGTCAGACGTTCGCAAGAGGTAAGGCAGCGAATAAAAACTTTCAGGTGGTAAAGGTCCAACCACTAAGCCACTTTTAGTGAGAATAGTGACAGATTTTCCCAAAGAAAAACAAAGGTAGCTACGGTCGGCTAAACATCATTCGGAAATTATTCGATAAATTATCTGCTTCAAAATGCTCATAAGCGCAAAATACAGTGCAACCTCGATATAACAAATCGGAGGGGAACAAGAAAATATTCGTAATATCAAGTAATTCGTTGAACTGAGGTTTGTTATGTTGAGGTTAGATTGGTCTGAAATTCGTTATAAAGAGGTAAAATAATAGTTTTATTCACCTCAATATTACGTACTTATCTTGTTATAGCGAACAACTTCTACTAATAAATGATAACACATTTTTATCAAATTACTATATGTACATATTTCCTATGTATTTAAAAACAATTAGGTAGATAATACATTTTTTTTCTTACATTAATAATCAAAAAGAATTAACAATGTGGTTATAGTAGCTTAATCTCAATTTTGTTCATTGATTAGAAAAAAAGTCATTGATAGTTGTCTGTTTACCACCGGTATGAGTTATGACATCCAAAGCGCAATCTAATTTCGTGATGGATTTCACTACATCGTCACTCAAACCTCCCTTTTTGAGAAACACAGATTTTATTGTATTCAAAGCATTATAAGCATCTTTTATTGTGAAGTTATGCTCATCAATTTCACCCTCTTCTTCCTCGTCTTCATCCGCTTCTGCATTAGTAACTGGCAACACAGATGTGACGATATCAGCATCAGTTAGTTCTCCACAGATGGCTAAATCATTATCAAAGGTAACGAAGTCTTCGAAGTCAGTCTCTTGAACGTGTAATTCTTCTTGAACTCTTTGCCAGGTCCTAGCAAGTTCTGCGACTGGTAAATCGTCCTCTTCATCTTCGCATGTTACTTTAAACCCACTTTTCTTGAAGCAGTTTGCAATGGTCTTTTCAGTGACTAAATTCCAAGCTTTGGCGATCATCCACATGGCTTGTAAAACGTCAATTGTAGTTGGTGTTTGACGTTCAACATCAGCAAGAAATCGTCTGACAACTTCCTTCCTATAATGCATTTTGAAGCTTTGGATGATGCCCTGATCCAGTGGTTGTAGTTTTGAAGTTGTATTTGGAGGTAAGTACTTTATTTTTATATTTTTCAGGTTAGGAATTTCTCCGTGTGCAGTACAATTATCGATGAACATTAGAATTTTCTTGTTTTTTTTCTTCATCTCTTTATCCTTTATCTTAAGCCAATTGCAAAAAGCATCACTGGTCATCCAAGCCTTATGGTTGGACGTGTAATCTGTTGGCAGATTATTGACATTCTTAAAACATCGCGGTTTTTGATATTTTCCGATGATGAGTGGCTTTAGTTTGTAAGTCCCAGTACAATTTGTTCCCAGCAGTACTGTTAAGCGAAGTTTACTGTTTTTCCCACCATTACATTTATCGCTTTTGAATGATAAGGTTTTGTCAGGTAAACATTTATAGAATAGTCCAGTTTCATCGGCGTTAAAGATGTCTTCGGGATCGTATCCGCTGACCAGCTCTGCCAGTTTGTCTTTCCAATCATCACATACTTGTTCATTAACACTACCACTTTCACCGCATATTTTTCGAAAAACAACCTCGTTTCGTTTTTTGAAATTTTGAAGCCACCCGTTGCTAGCACGGAACCCTTCATGTCCCAATTCTACTGCAAACCGCTGAGCCTTTTCCTGAAGAATAGGGCCTCCGATTGGGATATTTTTGTCTCGGCACTGTTTTAACCACTTTAACACACATTCCTCTACGTCTTTGAACTCGCATGATTTTAATCTTTTACTGTTTACATTCAAACCACTTTCTTCTGAAAACTTATCTTTAAATTTTAAAATTGTAGCCAATGTACTTGCGGGAATCCCGAACTTATTAGCTATGTCTAATTTTTTCTGCGACCGATAAGGAACACCTTTTACGTTTCTGAGCCATTTTAACTTAAATCTTTAACAATAGTGACGAGCAGAGGTGTTTACATTACTTTCCATCAAAACAACAATGATTACTTTACAAACAAAAGCGTGTCGAAACATGTCGAGACATGAATCACATTATAAGATTAAGAGTTATATTATTGGTGGAAACTTTATATAAAGGTTTTGGGTTGGCAAAATTCGTTAATTAGAGGTATGAATACTTTTTCTTGATAGTTGAAAATTCGTTATAAAGAGGTTGTACGCAAAGAATGTTCGCAATGTAAAGGTATATTTTATATTGACTCTTATGGACAATTCAAGGGGATTACGAAGAATTTGTTAAATCGAGGAAGTCGTTATATTGAGGTACGTTATATTAAGGTTGCACTGTATATTGAAATGTACTATATGTCACAAAATCAAGAGCGTTTAAAAGTTGAATATTGTGACCTTTAATATGATTCAGATTCAGTAATAAGTCGAAAAACATTTTTGATTGAGTTTTAAGAGGCATACTCTTTGTTTAAATTTATCTATTGACGAATGAAGGCTTACCCTGGGTGGTCAAATTTCGCATCGATATGTATTTACAGATTTTGACAGCTCGTTGATTTTTGTATTCAAATATAAAGTACACCGGCAAATACAGAGTTTGAAGTACATTTGTCGTCGTATTTGTGTATATGCATTTCCAACCGTATCACTGCCAATCTGACAACGATCAAGGGGATGGAAGAACAAAAATATTATCCATCGTAATATGTTCTTATTATACTAAATATTAATTCTATATTTGTTTAATTGAATTTGAATATTTGAGTATCGTATCTTCAATTGACGAATGGAAAATGTTTCCTGCGACCCATCTATTCTTCAATAGATGCATTTATCTAAGCTTAGGACCCATTTTAACGCCATGATTACATGTTTCCATAGAAACGGTATATGGATACGACATTTGTTTGTCACTTAACGCACGGCCAAAAGCTTAAGCCTTGTTGTTTTGTAAAATTTTATTAGCAGTGCACCGCAGACGTTGTGTTTAACATAATTTCTTCAATGCGGTGAGAAATTTCTCCTACAAGTTGTTTCGTTGGATCTGAATTCCGCATTCCGTTTGTTAAGGCACTTTGACGGCACTTTCGGTATCACGTTCAACTAATTTTTGAGGGAATACTTTGAGATTACAAACCAATCACAAATCCAGAGCAACATAAATTTTGAACTTTTTTCAGTTTTCCACAACTGTTTTCGCATCCTTATTACAAATTTGTGATAAGATATATGTACATATTTACAATTTGTGAAACAAGAACTATAAGAACAGACATTTTGCAGACCAAATTTAATTGCACAGAAACTGTTAATAATTCCATTACTCAACAAAAAGTTACATACATGTCTCTAAAGTAATCTATAAATGATTTGTAATTTTTTTATTTTTTACAAATGATTTGCGTACTTAAAATTCTATCTCCAAAAAATGTTCTATAAATTTGATATTACAAATAAATTATTTTTTAAAAAGTGTTCTAATAAAAATGAAAATACCTAGCAAATAAGCATTATAATCTAATTAAGGTGCGTTAAATATAACTCAAGCCAAATTTGAGAAAACATACACAAAACGCCACCGAAATAAAATTGTTGTACCTACCTTTAATTGTATTTAAAATTTAACACAATACAAAATGATTTATCCGACTAAGTTTTTCTAAGCATTTTCCGTGCTGTGTACATTTTTAATTTAGAAAATATATTTACCTAGAACGTTTAACGAAAGGTTTCTAAAAACAACAAGTCTGAAAAATATTGCTTGCCTAAAGCAAGGGATGTGTTTTTTTTTTTTTTGCTTTATGAATTTTTATTCATATGAGTTTGGGTAAATGTTTTTATTGGAATTCACGTAATAAAATAATAATTAGGAACCTACTTACATTACTTATGTATCTTATCTATCTATACTTGAACGAAACCAGATTGGGCAGCTGTATAGTCATGAGTTATACTATTTTTGCATTTTTTAAATACTTATATACATAATTTCAGAGCACACCTGTTTCTGTAGACATCACGCCGGCGGTATTAAATACTGAGAGTACGCATGTCAACCTTAACAATGCGTCAACACCTGAGAAAGTGAATTCTTCCGCAAACATCACAAGTTTAACCAAAAACACATTAAATAATAATGTATCCGCGCCCACAGTGCCGAAAAATGATGTTTCCATTCCGATGGGTACAACAATGCGAACTATTGAACTTTCTACGGGCACAGTACGTGAAGGATTTGGTAAGAAAAATTAGTTTATACAGTTTTGACAAATATTATCAGCTTTTGTTTCCTTTTCAAAGCCAATGGGGACGTAATAGTGACACTACTTCCTTGTAATACCAAATGGCCATGGATAACTCCGGCAATATTTCGCCCAGAGCTTGTACCGGAAGAACTAATGGCCCAAGGACTAACTGTAAGTCTTTTTTTTAAATGGACCTGCTTTAGAAATGACATAACATACATACATTAATTTGTTCTAGCTTACAGTTGAGGAGTATGTTAATGCAATGGAAACACTAGTGAACGACTACAGATTCACAATGTACAATATTTGCTATAAACGCGTTTTAGTTTGCTGGATCTTGTTCGCATTTTGTGTCCTGCTGACCATGTTATTCTCAGGTCTCCAGGGCGTTGCTTTATTTTCATTGGGTGTCTGTTGGTTGTTCCTTAACGCAGCGGCTATATTTTTGTGTATGTGGATGAAATTACGGCTATCACGTGGTCTGGAGAAATGTCTGGCGCGCGTCAATAAGCAGTTGCTTAAACACAAAATCCTACTTGTCCTTGACGATAGAGGAAAAATATCATGTCACAAAGTAAATCTATGTTTCTTGTACTTTGATTCGACGCAATGCGTGGCTTTCCTGAATAGCTTTATGGAGCAGACTGAACAGAATGGCCATAATCTGCAAGCTGGATGGGAGGCAAAATTAGACTTGGACGTAAACGACATCGTAATCCAAGGAAGCAATCCAATGAGACTTTCTCGAAAACAGGTGAGCATATATACATAAATATATATCTAAATATGTATATGTAGAGTACATAGTACATACGCTTTAAAACTTTGTTATGTAACGTATTAAGTTAAGTTTTTATATCCCCTTGTTTCCTTTCTCCGTTGCATGGTCATGTCGTAGAATTTCTTCTGATGATTAATATTTTCCCATTGAATCCATAGGCAATAGCACAAGAAATTTATCTCAGTTACCTTCAACGGTGGGGTAAAGATTTTCTCAGAAGACGCTTGGATTGGACAGTTCAAGAAGCGGGCGTCCATGAAACCCCCCGCCATCTGCAATCGTCGATATGCCCGTGCCAATATGAAGAGGAGATCCTTCGAAATAAGATTAAGACTCAAAGCCAAAGAAATCAGTGTTGTGGCATAAACTGTTTAGGATGCTGGCTCTAATTTCCGAGATGCATATCTACATACCTAGTTACTTAAAAAAAATTATGAATAACTTAATTTTGTTTTGTTTTAGATCGTTTTTTAGTGTCATAACAATAAACGAATGTACATTTCAATTGCTGAAGTGTGTTTTTTTCTATTTGGAATCAGATCAAAGTTTTATAATTTCTTTTCGTATGTTGTTTTCATTTCATAATTAGCTATGCTTTCGCGATTTGCAGGAATTTGGATACCGTCTGTTATTGAGATACGCCTCTCGGTGGGGCTACGATGCTCTGCGTGGCTTAGTGGATGTTACTGCGATCCAACCTGGTCGACACTGTGCTAAATATGTATGCCCTTGCCAATATATTAAAGAACATTTATCGTGCAAACCTCAAGGCAAGTACACACCAACAAATCAATAAAAAGGTTATTTACCTACTTACTTAGTGAGCACTATTAGTAATTTCTGATTTTCTTTAAACGATTTTAAATGACTATTCGAAGTGTTCTATAAAAACATGAATAAAGTGGATAGATACATTTAAGTGGTCTTTAATGACATTTGTAAATTCAGCAACAATTCTTACTCATTTATTGTAGAATTGCACACTAGAATTAATATGTTGTATAATTGTAATTTTTACAGGATATCCCTGCAGTTGCATTGCATATTGTTCGGATCCCCAGTTCCAGAATCGTTACTAACGCGATTGTGTATTGACTTAATTATTGCCGATAAAGATACATAATGTACATAATATTTGTTTTGTTAATAAAAAACTAAATGAAATTATTTTTTTCCGAGGATTATACATTACAATAATTACTTTGGTTAATCGGAGCCTAATAGGACAAAAAGAGAGGATATAGATCGCTGAGTGATTGTGTAGGTAGCAAAGGATAGAGAACGCCTCCATAATGCAGTCAATACATCGGTGTCACATATACAGTGTAGATCAAACTTGATTTATCTATATTTTTGGTTGATTTCTCAAAAAAAAAAATAAATACTCATATAGATATATAGATATTTCTGATCAGACGCGAAAAAGGTAGTACAATTCAAGTTGTATCAAGTTAAAGTGAATATAACAATTTTGAGGTATAACTACTCTAAGTGATATAAATTCAGAAATATTAGATATAGCTTCAAAAACTATTTATTATATTTAATTTCGTTTCATAACTAATTACCTAATTTAATAACGCAAGAAATTTTAATAGTGTTGTGTGATTGTATAAGCCTTCAAAAAAGTAATTACGCCTTAAGTAAAAATTAAAAAACTACGTCTTTCAGCTTTCATTTCAAATTAATTTTTCCTAAAACCTGTTTGTTTGGTAATGTAGCCGAGCTCTCTTATTTGGTATTTCGACATCTTAATTAATTTTGAAAACTTTATCTTCAGATTGTCATCTTTATTGATTTTGAAATTTGTACATCGTTGTATTTATATTTTCAATAGCATCATCAGTTAATGAAAAGTATGGAGACAAATTAATATAAGTCCTGGGAATATATTTTATAAAATTATTTATTTATTCGTTTGAGTAAACATGTTAATCATTTTTAGTTAACTTCAACAAATTTAAAGAATTGTTTATCAAATGCGACACGAATTACATATTTATTAAGCACCATTAACTTTTCCTTTTATTGGGTATTTAAAAGCTTATACAACACTATAATTGGATACATTATATCATTAGGTGCCACATAATTGCTTTCTTGATAAATGACTGGATTATTGATCTGTCAGGGCGGCAAAACCTAAGTATTAATTTGAAAATTTGCATTTGCATATTATTAGCGGTACATTTAACTGACAAAAATCCTCCAAACACTAGTCTTTTCATCAATATATATATATATAAAATATATATATATAAAAAAGCGGTCGATTTACTAAAAACACAAAACATCCATTTTATGGTACTTTTTCAAATTAAGCTTAAGGTTTAAAAAAAAACTTTTCTCAAAAAATAAAGTGTTTTAAAGGAATTTTAATTAAGGTTTTAAAACTTTGCATAGGATTACTATGCAATCATTGTTTGTTGGGTAATCAAAAACAAAAATTCCATTTTTCGTTTACGATCGGATATCTCAGCAACGAAGTAACATAGGAAACACTATATTATATCAAAATGCAGCTAAACTAATAAGTTAAGTTAAGTGATCAGTGTAATGATTCAGCTAAAATAAATTCAGCATTGCGTGTACCTTAAAGTTGTATCTCTGTTGTCATCTCGTTGTGACGAATTTTGGCAAAGATATAGCTCTATAAAAAAAACTTAAAGTATTAACTGTTCCTTTGATTGTTTTGTGAAGTATATAATAAATCTAAAAATTGTTACTCTGAAAGAATCATAATTATTTTACGCTTAATCATGTCATAATTTTTATTGTGCCCGTTGTAATACATCTCTGATCAGAAGGCAGCAAACTCATATAACTGTTCACTTAAAGTAAATTGACATTTGCACTTTGCTTGTCAAAATACAATTGTTGATAAAATTTTGATAAATAAGAACACTAGGAATTTGTTTTGTTATAAGGTACAAAATGTTTAAGAAAAATAAAAATACAATTCAACCACCGACAGCCCCTACAGCTGACGAAGTTCTTGAAGATATTGCAACGTTTCACGTTGACAGACCACTTACCAGCGAAAACAGACGATTGGACATGGGAAACAATCTTGCTGAGTGGTGGAAAGCCTTTGAATATTTTGTGGAGGATGTTAACGATTTGACCTCAATACAAACTGAAATAAATGGCTACAAGCTAAGGCTAGAATCTTCTAAATTAGATGTCGAAACAAAGTCCAAAGTTATTAAAAACGACATCCATGATAACCTGAAAGCAGCCGCAATTAGTTGATTACAAATGCATAAAAGACGTTTTTATGAAATATCGAGAAATCAGCGCGTACGCTTTTGTTAAAACTTTTACTAAAAAATATAATAAATACACAATGGTTTAATGCCTGCAAAACTGAATTAAAGTAGTTTTTTTAAAGAAGTTATCAGTATGTGTACATGAATGTGTTTTTGACTGTGCAAAAATTATTGTTGATTTTTTTTTTACAGAATTTATCAGTATGTACATGAATGTATCTATTTCACTATGCGAACAAGTTTGTGGAAACTCGAAAACCCTAAAAAAAATATTTGGTTGTGCCTCCAAATAAGTGTTAAATCTACTATTACATTATGTTAAGTTAAACTTATTTCGTTCAGAAACAAAAATTGTACAGCAAGTCCCACAGAATAGGACTAATTTGAAAGTCAAGTCAAAAAATGACCTGTTAGTAATTTTTGTTGGTTATTTAGGTCATGAGAAATTTATGTCATTTTCGATTGGGAATACGGAAGAACTCTCCGACCCGGGATACTAATCGAAGCAAACATATTTCATTTGAATTTGAAGTGTACCACATGTCGTTGTATGTGTGTATATGTATTTCAAACGGTGACGTGAAATAACGCCAAACGAAATAAAGCTTAATTCTAAAAATTTAGCATTATTTCAATTCTAAAATCAAACCGAATGCGGAAAGAGGATTGAAATCCCTTAATCCCGCGAAGCGGGTCACTCAAGTACTGTTACCATAGGCGCCTGCCTGACGAAAAGCACATACCCCGAGCGGAGCAAAGAATTGCGTGAGCGGTAACTGCCGCCTGCTGAAAGATATGAAGTCCCTTAATCCCGCGTAGCGTGTCACTAAGGTACTGTTGCCAAAGGCGCCTTATTTAAAATTTGGCTTTATTTCGTTTAGCGTTATTTCACGTCACCATTTCCAACCACCTAACTGCACATCTAATGATTATGAAGGGGATGGAAGAAAAATAGGAGTACATAGTCATTGTAATATGTTTATATTATACTCGTCAAAATTACTTAATGCATCAGCAACACATATTACGTTTATTGATTATGACGTTTATTTTTATGAAAATGACAGGTCGACCCTTTAAAACCCATATATTTAGTTGCTTAGACGTGTGCTAGCTTCCGTTTGATTTAAACTTGAACTCATTATAAGTGCAAAATATATGCATAGATCTAAATGTAAAGCAAGAGCAGCACCGACTTTCTATTGGTAAGTCTTCCGTTCGTACTAGAATAACATTTTATTTTCTGGAAAGAACACAAACCACTTTATTGCTTGGGATTAATATGTGCCAGTTAATCATTCAACTTTTTACTCAAGAACAAAACTTTGGAATGCCTGAACATGAGTGTTGACGTGTACTTTAAATGGTATAATAGTCTTGGACTATTCAATTCTTATTAGATATACCATTTAATTTCACACATCCAACTGCTCATTAAACTGTCAAATTATTTTTGGAAATATTCACTAAAATTAGATAAAATATGAAAGTATTAAATTAGTTTTTAAATGAAACATAATAAAAATTCATAAACGAATTAAATTAATTTCCATTTCATTTCCTACCTCCTATATGCTAAGAAGTAGAAACTTCAAAGGTAAGTTATATTGACCCATTAAAAATGTAATTTATTTTTGAGGTTATTCGTGGAATACATTTTCTATTCTTGATTTTATTATTTTTAGATGAAATTATCATTATTACTTGTTTTTCTATCGCTATATTGTTATTGCGATAGAATTGTAGTAATCGCTGGTGAAAACTCCTTTGAAGACAGTGATTTCGCTGAATTTGAAGACTTTGATAATGACGAAGAAGAATTCGAAGGTGGTAATGGCGAGACAGTCGGCGATTTCAAAGAGGTCGATGAAGATTTGAATGTAAAGGAAGTTCCAGTTCAAATTAAGAAATCGGACAACGATTTTGCCACTATAAATGATGATGAAGATGACGGAGTCGTCGAGGATGACGATAACGAATTTGAACATTTTCAAGATGAAGAAGAATTCGAAGGATTCGATGGAGGCGATGCTAAAGACCTGCCAACAGATCAGAAGGCACCTGAACCAAAATTAACTGTTGCTAAAATTCCCCTTCACTTCAGGTAAGATTATGAGATACTGTGAGTCTAACAAAGATTTCTACAGAAAAAAACATTGTGATTCTTTCATATAATTTAAACTCTTCAATTATACAGGACTCACTGGGATTCATACTGGATGGAAATGTTGATGTTAGCTGGTCTAATGACATACTTTGCAAACTTCTTTTTTGGAAAGTCCAAAAACTCAAAATTGGCACATCTTTGGTTAAACACGCACAGAACGCTGCTGGAGGACAACTTCGTTTTAGTGGGTAGGATGTTATTATTAACCATATATGTACATTTATTGATACAAGATTACTTGACAGGTGATGACGGAAAAATGGAAAATGAATATCCGGGCCTTAACAAGGAGAGCGAAAGCCTTTACACCTTATGGTGCTCGGGAAGAACATGCTGCGAAGGCATGCTGGTGGAATTAAAAATGATCAAGCGCCAAGATCTTGTAGCACTAGTTGCTGGACTAATGCGGCCACAACAGGACCAAATCCATATAAAAGTGGAAATCTCTAAAGATGCTATGGACTCGTTTGTTTTCTGTGTTGGTTCAAAAAAGACGGTCACCAAGTTTTTTAAAGAACTTGCTGATCTGGTACGTACGAAACTATCTTTGGAGGCACATACTTCCAATAATTAACCGTTCTCTTTTTCAGAGTAAATTCTGCATTCTAGTCAATAAACCAGAGGATAGATATAATGTACCAAGTGGATTTAGCGTGCTATCTGAGATACCTGAAGCCACATCGGCGTTGTTAGAGTCACGCGTTTTGCCCGTGCTTAGCAAATACCAGAATTTTATTGATTATATTCATATTTCCGATCAATTTAGTGGACCAGTCCAACAGGAGGATCCAAATAATTTGAAACAGCCCGAAGTAAAGCGCATGCTTATGGCCGGTTTTAACCTTCCCAAAAACTGCGATATGGAAGCGGTGAAGCCATTGCTTGTTTTGGTTTTCTACATAATGGAGAAGTTGAAGTGTTATCGTTTGTCCAAGGATGTAAGTTTATTGCATGCATGTTTGTGAAAAATTGTCTTAAAATCTGTATTTTTCGTTAGGGTAAAATAAAAGCCGAAAAGAATAGACTGCGCGTTGAAGAAGAATTTTTAAAGAGCACACACGTAGCGCGTGCTGAGGCAGCCGCTCAGAGGAGAGAAGACAAGCGCAAACAAGAAAAGGAACGTGTTCTTGCCGAAGACGACCCAGAAAAACAGCGTCGTTGGGAGCTCAAGGAACAGAAGAGGCAGGCCAAGAAAAAAGCTCCCAAGATGAAGCGACTGGCAGTAAAATCACTTTAAATGTTTGTTTAATTTATTTGTCCAAGTAGAAAATCTAAAATATTTATGGCATCAGTTTTAATATGCTTTGTAGTTCAACATTTAAACGGAATACATTGATCGTTGGACAGAAATGTTATATGGTTCTTAAGAGTTTTTATTTGTTTTTGTGCTGAGTCAAAGCTGTATGAGAGGGTGCTGAGTTGACTTTGCATTTCCTTGATGACAGCTTCTCGATCTGTTACCGACATGACGGCATTTGCACGACATTGGGCAAGTTCTTTTTCAAGCACGTCTATTCTGGAGCACATTGATTTCTTTGACATTTCAAATCTTTCCTTGGTATTGATAATAATTTTAGCAGATTCCGCCCTTAATGTATCGGTATCCTGTTTGGCTTTCAGCAACTCTTCACATACAAGATTTTTTTCCTTCTGCAGTTCATCAGTTTTATTTTGAAGCAGGAACAGTTCTTGTTCGCATTTGGCTAATTTCTGACTGCAATCCGGTTTGGTTTCTTTTGTCGTTATCTGCCCTTTTGCGTTTTTCAACTCCTTGCACACCAGCGTAAGTTTTTCCTCCAACTCCTGTCTATCCTTGCAGGCAGTGGCAAGTTTGATTTGTTCATTCTCCAAGAGTTTGGGATACTGTGACAATTCACTAAGTTGTTCCTTGAATTTTGCTTTTATCCGCTTAACCTCTGTTTCGATTTGGTTCTCAATGCGCCTGTTATTCATGTCGATTTTTTCCAGCATAGATTTTTGTTCTTCTACCTTTTGCTGTGCCCCGAGATACTTTTTGCGGTACTCATCAATCTGTTCAGCCTGTTCTTTTATGATACAGTTGTACTCATCATGTTCATCTCGCATATCATTCACCTTTTCGCGTAACATTTTCAACTCAATTTCATCTACATTTTCAGATTTACCCTTACTAGAATTGCCAGCACCGCAATAGCCCTTCACTCGTTCTTGTAACTCTTTCAGTTGACACTCTTTATTCGCACAGTTTACTAAAAGCTGGACATAATCCTCTTTAAGTTTCCGCAACTCATTGGACTTTTTCGGCATTTGACTTTTTCGGATAGGTTTTTCCTCGCCTAAGCTTTTTATATCTGCCTTTAGCAAGCTCATAGCGCACTGCATATTATCTAGTTTTTCCTCGACGTTTTGCCTGATTGCACACTGTTCATCGGTTTTTGGGATACGGGTTGATTTGTTTGCACATTGATTTCGCAACGCTTGTTCTATAATGCGCAACTTCTTGTTTAGACAATCTACCATTTTATCTTTTTGAGATAACTGTTCAAAGAGTCTACAAGTTTCACTGTCCAAATCGTCTTCTGCTGCACAAGAGCGTTTTTTCTTCTTTGATGGTTTACAGCATGGTTGACAAACATCAGCTTTTCTTTCGGGCATTGGTTTTTCTGCAATTAAACCAAATGATGCCATAACATCGCAAATTCCCATTACAGGCAATACATCTTCCTCGATGGTAGTCACAATGGGAATTTCTTCCCATAAGCGAGTTGGATTTTCGTTTTGCATTTGGATAGCTTTTTGCACCATACAATGCAATTTGAGATTTTCGTTCTCTACACATGCCCTAAGCCTTCTAATTTCCTTGATCTCGCATTTAGTTAAACAGGAACTTTGACAGCTTTTTAAGATTTGTTCTTTCAGTTGATCCACAATGTTGTTTTGATATTCGATTTCTTTGATCAATTGCAGGTATTCTATTCTGTGTCTCTTTTTATCAGCCGCACTCATACCAGTTATAGAATCACTCTAAAGTCGAATTTGTTTACAAAAAAAATGTCATCATATATTAAAAGTTTACCTTTTCAGAATTTTCATATTCGTACATTTCTTCTTCCCCCACATCCGCAATAAATTCATCATCAATAGCTTCCATATCACCCTCTTCAACAAACTCGGGTTCACTTTGTGGTGCATCCATAATTCTTTTATGTTTTAATATGTGTTGGGTATGAATAAATTAGGTTTTCTCCTTTTTAAAGTTAAACAATGGATTTTAAACAAAAAAAAATCTACTAAAAATTTTAATAGTTTTTAAGACTAAAATTTTTTTTTTTCAATATTTTCTATTTTAATGAAAGGATTTTTTTTTCTTCGAAACGACGATGATTATAAGTTTAATTTCCTGGGTTTATTTGGTTACAAGTAGATTTTGTCGATTGAAGTTATCATTGGTCATGTCGTTTTCAACACAAAGGTATAATGTACCAGAAAACTACTTCTTCTTCTAACATGCCACGAAAAAGTAAAGCTTTAACAATTAGTAAGCAGTTAGATTCAGTTAGCCAAAGACTATTGGAGAAACTAATAAGTTAAGTTTTGGCCACACTGGTAAGCAAATAAAGATGTTGTAGATTTTAAGTAAGCATGTAATGGATTCTTTGAAGTACAATATCACCAAGAGTGCAAAAATGTAGTACATTTCGTCCATTTTGAGTTAGCTATAACAAATTGCTTAGTTGTCTTAATATTGGAATAGATATAACCCTAAAAAATAATAAAAAGTAAGAACGATTGTAATAAACAACAGAAGAATAAGATGCCAGTTCTAATTTTCTATCATTTTCTTTTGACACGAATTGAGGGACCTACAGTTTATTGTTGATTCCAAATGGCAATTTAATTTTTTTTAAAAGGGTAGATTGCCCTTTTTTTTGACTCACATAAAATCTACCTGTCTAGTGCGACATAACGATCATTCCCATGAACGTAAAGCCAGGCACTTAAGTTGAACACAGCTAAAAATACACATCGTATGACGCAGTCGTGCACTTTATTTATATCACGTTTAAAGGTTAAGGGTCGTATGATCCATAACCACAGTAAGTGTGAATAAGAAGTTACTTCAATGAAGTATCTTAAAGACTCAGCTCAGTTTTCCTGTTTCGCAATTTTCATTTTCATATTATTCTATTAATGTAATGAAAATTCCCTCTAACTGAAAAAACTTGTCAAAAATATTTGAATACTTCTACTGGTTTCATCCCCCTAAAAAGTAGAATTGTGGCCAATCTTAACTTCCTGAAAAACGTTTAAATTATTTTCTATTCACCATCGCCGCTTCTCGAAATATCGCAATATATATATGTATATATATTTAGCGGTTTGGAAGGTATTTTATTACTATTTTCTATGATCTATTTAAGGATGTTTGTGGTAATAATAACAAATACAAATTCGATGTAGAGCTTAAACTTGTCGTCCCTTACGCTTTAATGCGAAAGAAAATTCGAAAGAAAGGGACAACGAATTTGATCTTTAGATTTAATCTGTTTTTTAAAAGCTAATAAATCAGACATAAAGTTTTTTTATTCCTACGACATACGTTTGGATTCTACGGATATATTCGAACGGGAAGAACTTCACTAGATCATTCGTCACCTCTTATACTATTTAGTAGAGTTAAATGGAGCGAGAAATAAACAATAAATAAAGTCCAAAATGCAGCAGGATTTGGGATTTTCCTTTACAGCCAAGCTGAAAAAAGCGATTTCTGCCGTCAATATAAAATCCAAGCTTGTGTGTTGCTGTCGCTAAGAGCTTAGGTTTGTTTTGCGAGCAGCAAAGCGTCCCTTCTCTGGACACAGTGGCGTGACTTGTAGTAAAAGAGCTGATCAACTGGCAAGTTTAGTATCGTCGCTTGAGCCAAACTAAGCGGCTTCGGTGTGGTTTAAGCCTTATGTTTTCCATAGGTTAAAAAGTATTCTTTACCGAGTCAGGGTTGACCGCAAATATCATAGTAATACATTTATTGATTTAAAAACTTATTAACAATGAATATTTTGTCATAATAAAATAAATTGTTATGTTCGTTTGTGTAAATTAGTTGTTTAATCAATTTTTGTTTTAGTATAAATATTTTTCACCCCCTGTGAAACTTATTTTGGTATGGGCAAATATTGGAATTATATATATGAAGACGACAACGTTAATAACAGGATTTTATTTTATTGCAGATATCGATATACAAATTCCAAATGGCATCAACTCAAAGTGGCGACTTTTTAATTCCGTCCTTTCATGGTAACAATGGCTTCTCTACACACAACTATTCACGGTTTAATGATACTTGTGATCATTTAAGCCGTGTAGCTGAAAGAGCTGTTCCATTAAGCAACATTAATCGTAACACCAGCAATCCAAATCCTTTGCGCTTAAGTCAAAATGGCAAAGCGAAACAAATAATAAGAATTGCTTTGAAAAGTAAGAATATAAATGGTAGTGGGTCCGTCAAAAACTCGGACAATGATCAATGTTCCGAAAATGATTTTACTTCATCTGCTAGCTTAAATTCTACACTATCACATTTTGAAGGCGAAGAAAACTATGAGCAAACTTTAAGAAATGAAATGTATGCCAATGACCATGTTATCGATAGCCTTCGAGAGAAGTACGTTTGTTTGAACTTTGAGTTCAACCGACTACAAGAGCGTCATGACGACAATGAGGCTATTCAAAGTGATTCTAGGGAGAATGTGTTGGAAAGAAAGCACACGCAGGTATTTCAAAAGAATCAGACCTTAGATTTGCAACCAAGTAAAATTAAAAATCAAAGTAAAAAAAACAAATATCGGCGAATAGAAGAAAACCAATCGGAAGGTAAGGAGAACATTTCCAACGCTCAGGAAAACAACAAAGAGTTGAAGATGATTCTGAAAACTCTAAAAAACATATTCAAAACTCAGCCAGTAGCTTCAAAAGATACAGGTGAGTTGCGAAAGCTTTACGACATTGTGAAAACTCTTCAAGAAGAACAAGAAAAATTCCGTACTCTAATAAAAGAGCAACAAGATCAACTTAACAATTTTCATACAAAATACGTGCAAGCGCAAAACCTCATCCAATCACAAAAATATGATATAAAACAACTTCACAGCATTAATTCACAGCTCGAGGCAGAGTTAAATGTTAACATGAATGCTTTGAAAGAACAATTTACGAATAAAATCAATGAATTTTCTCACTTGCCAAGAGCAGCTAAATCAGAAAAGGATAAAGCCGATAAACTTAGTAAAGAGAACTGTAGTTTAATAGCTAAACTTCAACAGGTTAAGCAAGAGTTAGCTGAGGCTAGGGTGAAACTTGAAGAAGCAGGCCAAAAGAGGGTAAACACTCTGAATAAGTTGAAAACATCGGAACGGGATTTGAAAATATTTCGCAATCAAAATAACATTCTCAGAACAGAGAAGCGATCTTTGTTCGAGGAATTAAGCAAATTAAAAGGACTTAACAATGATTTGAAAACAACGAGTTCTAAGAACATCTCACGGCAAAAGGAACGTGGAGAGGCATTGCAGCGCCTTCTGCGAAAGAAAATAATAGATCTGGAAATCGAACTGAATCAGAGCAAAACCTCAACAAACGTTCTGGTGGAGGAACGTGATAAGCTAATTGCAGAATTAAATATGCAGTTGAACACCCTCGTACATAATTTCGAGGTATCGAAAAATCACATCCGCATTCTAAGAAGACACATATATTCGCTTTCCGGTGGTCAAAATGTTCCCTTAAAAGTCACGTAGTATATGTATGTAAAATTTATGGAATTCTAATGTGCTAGATCATAAGAATGTACATTATTTACACTCTTGAGTTCTAGCACATCAGAATGACGCTTTAGAAAATGAATTGATGGGACTGTTCTTACCGCACCTTTTAATGTCGAACTTACATATACTAACAAAGTTCAAGGTACGATATTGAAAGGTGTTGTAAATAAATGAATTTCGTATTTCGGTTGATGTAAACAAATCAAATGTTGTGTTCGTAGAAATAAATTACGTATTTCTCGTGTGCAAATTTAAATATTGGCAATTTTATTTTGGACGTTAAAACCGCCGTACACATCTGCTGTGCTGTAATGAAAGGTGGAAAAATCACTGCGAGATCTATAATTAGACTACGGCGCTTTGGAGAGAGCATAAAATGAGGAGAAAATATATTATAATATCGGGGGCAGTGGTGTTTGAAAAATATCACGCTGAGTAAAATTTAATCAGTCAGCAGGGTTGAAATGTACCATAGGTACAGTGTTTGTTGAAAAAGATTGTTCCAAAATGAAATAAGTGAAAATTTAAATGTTACTTCAGCTTTGTTGTTTTAACTTGATTTCAGCTGAATTTAGCATATATGGAATATGTTTATATCATTTAAAGGGTGTTTTTTTTTAGAGATTGGTTTTTCGAATAGAGATAAAACTGACATTTTGTGGCAGCTCTAATGTCATTTATGTTCAGTTTGGTTTTCCATTTCATCATGAACAGGTTAACCAATGAACATTTCATTTTAGAGATTGGTAAAGGCGTTTCAAGGGTCTCATGTGGATTCTCTTCACTCCAAATGCGGCAATTTTGCTTGTTGACATAGCCATTCAACCCAAAACGACAAATGAACATTTCGGCAAAATTGCCGCATTTGGAGTGAAGAGAATCCACATGAGACCCTTGAAACGCCTTTACATCCACAAAAACTGGCTGTTTGGTGTGCTCTATGGGGTGGTGGAGTCATTGAGCCATACTTCTTCCGATCTCTTGGATGGTAAGAATGTGGATGAGATGTGGTTCCAACAAGACGGCGCTACATGCCACACAGCGCACGTCGCAATCGATTTATTGAAGGAAACATTGGACCTCTAGACTTGTCTTTCTTGTGTTTTATTTCAATTCGAAGTTCTACACCTCTAAACACCTAAAAAAACACCCTTTACTTATAACTTGTAAGCAATCCATAGACCTATGTGTGAGTTGGTCATTATGAGGTTCTGCAAAACAAACTGTCCAAGTTCTTATGAAAGTCTGACAAACAAAATAAGTAAATAAAATGAAATGCAATTTTTTTTTTGTATTAATATGCACGGCTTATATATGCTGGTAAGGTTCCCTCAATTAAATTGATTATTAAATTTGTATGACTTATTGGAACGCATAGCTCAATTACAAATTTCACTTGTTCAAAACGATAAGTTCCTGAGTTACGGGGCATCACAATTAGCAAAAATAGTTACTAATAGTAACACTGATTCACTAGCTCACTGACAGATCACAAAAACTACTTTCAATTCACTGGGCTATGGTAAAAAAAAAATTATATATATAACTGTAAACCTCTGAAATAAAAATAAAAAACAAATTGTATTTTCTCCAAAAGTCATATAACTTTTAAATTTTGCACTATTCCATATAGGTACATATAAAACAAAAACATAAATATTATTAAAAAACAAGTTCTCTTATACAAAAATCGTTTCGATTTAACATAGTAAAGTATATGTTATTACGATTATTTACATATCTTGTAACGAACCCAACACTATGAAACATAATAAATTATGTAGAAATATTCAACTTTTCAATAAATTAAAAAAAAAAACAAAGAAACATTTAGCTTACAACTTGGCTTTAACTCAGCCAAATGCTTTAAACATTTTATGAAGATTTTCCCACATATGAATCTCAAAATGATAAAATAAACCTTCAACTAAAAATAATAACAGACTACTTTCAATTGATTGTGTCTAACCAATTTATTTTCACAATGTTTAATTTTCACAATTTAATTAAAATATGAAAGAATTGTTTTAGTACCACTGTAATCTGTATCATCTCTATGTCGACACTTTGGCTCTGACCGAATTTCATTGAAAATTAAAAAAGAAAAAATATCAAGTCTGTTTCGATGAACTCTCCAATTCTTAACCAGTACGAATCGGATCGAGAACAAACGAAATGCTTTGCCTTTCCGAAAATATTTTTTATTTTACCCTCGCCCTGGTATTGCGATCGATGCTCAGTGTAGGTGAATTGTCACACGGTAGCGATGAAACTGATGATTACGGAGTTGCATCGCATTCTTGTTGGAGTACAAACGAATGTCTAATCGCGGCAAATTTACATTTTTTTTCTGGCAACGTATTGCCCATAACCGTTAATTGTTCTATCGCGGAGAAATTCGTAGACGAAACTACCAACAGTGTACTAAATCGTCGTTATGAAAACATAAGTACCGTCACGCTTGATGGATGTGGAACAGCCTTGAACGCGAACACATTCGGTTTTGAGTACATACCAAATTGCGGGAAGATAACCACATTGAACTTGAAGAACTTTTACTTTGACGAAATCTATGAGATCATCTGTGGATCTGGGACTGCACTGAAAAATATACACTTTGAGCACAATGAATTTGCGAGAATTAGTGCCGCCAGCTTTGCTAATCTCAAGGGTGTTGAAATCTTGCATTTTTACAATAACAATCTGAGGCACATTGATGGAAACGCATTTAGTGGATTATTGAGATTAAGGGAGATTCGGCTAGTTGGGGAGTCGAATCTGTTTATACGCCATGCTAATACGTTTAAGGAACTTCTCCGATTGGAAATACTGCATGTGAAGCGTGTCGATAGAGTTACATCTGAATTATTAACTAATCTCCCAGTGAATTTAGATGAACTTACAATCGAAGAGGCTATTTTCGAAGGCAAGGAATTTATTGTTTTATCTCCTCCAACCTTAAAGAATCTCACAGTTTTCAACTGCGACTTGTCATCTGCCATCATAAAGGGAAATGAAATGCTTGTGTTCTTAAATTTAAGTTCCAACTTACTGAAAGAATTCTCTTTGGAAAACTGCACACATTTACAAATATTGGATTTGAGTTCAAACAATCTGACGCACTTGCCACATACGCAATTCACTCAGCTCCACCATCTGGATTATGTCTATTTGCGAAGAAACAAACTGAAAACCATATCTATGCTGATATTTGAAAACTCTCTGATTCACATGCACTTGATTGATTTGCGTGGTAATGAATTAAAACATATCGATGGCATAACGGACACAATTGTACTAAGTACGCATTTGCACATCCTTATCGATGGAAACCCTTGGAATTGTATTTGGTTGGTGAATGTCTCCTACAGAATGCCAGAGCAATATCGTGTATTTCGCTATGAAAAATTTATTTCGAAAATAAATGTAAATGGACTGGAATGCACAACCTATCCACCAGACAGCAGTCCCGATTATCTTGTGAGTGGAAAGAAAAATGCTCCGCCGGCTTTTACCATTGTATATGGAGGGCCAAGAGAATCCAAACGGAATCAAAAGGCAGAAGCTCTTGTTATAGTGTTTATGCTTCCACTGGGAATAGCCTTACTGTTTGTTTTGTTGTACCTATGGATAAACTGTCAGAAAGTGTTTCATTGGTCTTATTATCGGAATTTGCAATTGGTGCGGGGTTCAGCGGAAAGGTTTGATGTAGTACGACAGTTGCCACTTAACAACACTGTGCTTACCCTAAACCAAGGATACGAGATCCCATTGACTGGGTGCAACTGTACAGATCACGGCAACAAGGTTTGTAGCAAATTAAATATCACTTACGATGAAACGCCGCATCAAGGGATCTACGAAGAAATAATAGACAACACCAATAATACTGGTAATTGTTATTACGATCACCTGAGGTTTTCCGACCCGAACGAGATTCCCCCCAATATGCACGAGTAAAACCGAAAACATTTGTATATATGTGATTATATTTATATTTATTTATTATTTTATTTTGCAATAAATATGCTTTAAGCATCAGTGGTACTTAAAATTTTAAAAAGCAGTTGCAATTAATTTAGGTTTTCTATTTTGGTGAAATTTAAGTGTTTG
Organism: Ferdinandea cuprea; assembly: GCA_963576555.1. Lineage (NCBI taxonomy): Eukaryota > Metazoa > Arthropoda > Insecta > Diptera > Syrphidae > Ferdinandea > Ferdinandea cuprea. Next base: position 1,713,104 of record OY754958.1, read on the forward strand.
TCAGGAGTTTGTAGAGGTTGTAGTCTATAAAAGGTCAGGAGTTTGTAGAATTAGTATAAATATTTTTATTTAATAAATTCAAAGGGCGAACATTTTCAAATCTTTCTCCGCTGGCTTTTCGATTCGTATATAAAATATTATTAAAAAAATCGGAGTTTTGCTTTTGAAAACGTCATACAAAATATAATTTTCCTGTACAGATGACCGTCAATGACTGACATCGATCAATCGACTATCAAATTCTCTAAAGCAATTCGACGCAGCTGGCTTCAATTGATGTTTTCAAACACATTTAACATGAAAAAACTTAAATCTACATCAAACAAATTTTATGGAAAATGTAATGCAAAATGTCAATAACAGCAACTATAAATAGTATTTACATGCTTGTAAAAGAAATTTCAAAGAATTGAAAAAAAAAAAATTTTAAAAAGTGCAGGTGTTATGCACTGTAAATTTTGTTTATGTTCTTTTGACATATGAATGCTACTTTATACTAGACTGTATAAGGCAGTTATGGAATATGTTTTGCGATATAATTTGCCGACATATTCTAAGAAAAAGTTAGTGAGGATTTAATAAAAGTCCTAGTTAGATGTACCTTAAGGCGGCCAACTTCACGTGTAGCCAAGCATGATGCATACTGTTGGAATCAGCCCTTACAAGCAGATGAGAGGGCCGCGCTGCAAAGTAAATATTATCACGAAATACTCGTAACCTTTCTCATTCTATAATATGCAATGACATAGAGATAGCTAGAAAAATATCGAAATAATATTGAACGTGCAATAGGTGTCTATTGTTTTAAAAAAAATAGTCTGTGTTGTTAAGAGGCATTAAGTATTAAGTATTATATTTTAGTTTGGGATAAATGTTTTACTATTTTTTTTGCATTGCATTGTATGGAATGAGGGACATGGGGGACACTTTGGGCCATTTACGGGAATTTTTTTCAACATTTAAATGCAATACTAAAGCATAAAGTCCAGGACAGTCCCGCATTATCCGTGACGGTTGGCACTAACCCACATTAATGCAAATAACTCGGTAAATATTATCAGAAGCATCATGGCAGGTCAATTTTCTCAAAAAATTGTTTTTAAAAACTAATAATTTTGTTTTCTGTTTCTTATGAACCTAATGATAATAAACGAAAATTATTTTTATTAGTTTGCAAAGAAATTCATACATTTTATAATTATTGGAAAAATCTATATAAAATAGTAATACAATTAAATGAAAATATAGCAAAACTATCCACTCATTGTTAACTGTGAGGGTGGGGTTTCCAGTAAAGCAGTAAAGTGCGATAAAACAAAAAGCTATTATACCATCGGAGTCTCCTTTTGCATAATAAGATCTTAACATTGTTTAACTATTAAAGTATGTCTCGAAAATATTTTTGTAGCTATAATAATTTTAATATTATAGAACCATATTCATAGATGTTTGATAAGTTCTTATTATGTCGCTGTACATTTTTTTTTTATAATTTCCGCGCACAAAAGGGATTTTGAATACCCTTATAATGTAGTTACATTAAGGAAGTGGAGGATAAGAGAAAGGGAGATATCGACGCACATTGGTTTTAAATCTCTGTAAATTGTAATGTGCAGGAAAAAGAGAGCGGGGCAGAGCTTTCCACATACTAAACCGTAGTTTATTTAACTTATACTCGTAGACTTAAACTCATTTATAAACAATTAAATAGTATTTAATAAACGGCTGAACGCACGTTTATGTTGTTTTAAATGTCAAAAATAATAAATTTGGTTAATTACAAAATTAAAGACCGCTTATGTATGTACCAGTATATGTTTGAGAAGATATTAAATAAACTTACTTGAAGATGATGAACAATAAATTCTATGAATGGTATGTATTCGACAAGGACACATCAACTTAAAGATCCATCCAGTATCTTGAATTTTGAGCGTTACATACATAGGTAGTGTGAAGTTCTTAATAAGTTAATAAGGAATCTGGCAACTGTAGCTAACTACCAAGCAAGCAATGTTTATGGCATGTCCCCAACCAAGTGTATCGAATTATTGAAAAAAAAATAGATAAAACAAATTTAGATTTAATTTCTGTTATATTCGCGATTTAAATATGACTATGAATAGGACAATAATATTAAAAGAAGTTAAACATACAATTTGGATTTTTCAGTTTAAAGGAATATAACTTGAGTTGGGGTGAAACTGGAACTCTCCATCATCATCTCTTTCACGCTATGTTTGGGAGTACCCTTTGTTCCCTTTTTTTAGTGCGAATTTTGCTACGCTCAGACAATTTATTTTGAGTTAAAAAAATTGCTTTAATCATGCCCTGAACGAAAAAAAATATATACCAAAACTCACTCGAACGTACAATGCTGAAGTGAAAGAAAACATGAATATTTTTCACCACTCAGGTTCTGCCCGGGTCGCGAGTTTAAAATTTAAAAGTACATACCAGTAATAACAAATGAAAGCTTGAAGAGAACATTTTTAGAACCAGAGTTCAGATGTAGATACTTAAGAAAAAAAAACAAAACACCTTAGCACACAGGCTACTAATAAACTTTAAGGATATCCGGAATATTTGTCAAGCAAACTCGTTACCTAACAGTATGGAGGGCCAGGAAAGCCAATATGATACGAAATAAACACTTGTGAATATCACCCTTTTCTGCTCTGTTTTTGGTCATCACATTTTGGAGTTAGTTTGCATTCGTGAAATTGTTTTTTGTATTTAAAAATGATAAACGAATAACTATCAATCGAAAAATGTGACAAACACCTTTACATTACATACAGAGCAAGAATGAATTTAAGTGACTATCAACTATAAATTATCACATTAGCCGATTACATCGCAGGATAAGATTGGCTCAATTAAAAAATGTGATCCATAGCGGACAAACTAAGGCAGATGGTTCTGCGTGGCCCGTTTGCGTAATTTCCTTGCTAGCTGAAGTATCAAATACCACTGTTTACTGACGATTAATGGAGTACAATTGCCGGTCAACCTATGAGACAAAATTTTTTTTTTGTCGTTTTACATTCTTTATTGAGAGTAGAAGTTATGTTCGAAATAGGTAAGTTGAAAAACAAAAAAATTGAAAATAAATATATATATATTAAAAAATTTCCCTCAAAAATGATTGCACAGACTATCGCAGCGTAAATAGGAATCTGAGGAAGAAATTCTCGAAAACAAAAACACAATATTTTAATTTGAATATACAAGCATTTATTGGATTAATTTGCTTTCGATAAAATTTGAATAAAACAAAATATATATTGCTTTCGAGTTCAAATTCTAGATGAAGGTAAATATGTATAAATGGTCTAAATATTTATTAAAAGCACATACCCTATAAAAAGATCTAGGTTATTTTACAACTATAAACTGATTTATGGAGGTTACAATATTAATTAGAAATAAATATTACTGTGGATCAGGCGAAGCAACTGGCTTAGTCTTGTTTCTTGAACCTAAAACAAACCGTTGGACTATAACATTTGACTTTGTTCTTGTTGATTTGCAAACAAATTTTGGCTCCGAATTTTCCGATTTAACAGTTGGCCCAAAACGCACAGACTTAACATTGGTGTTGTCATCTAAAATATTTCTTTTTGTTACCAATATTGATGGCTTTAATTCGCTAATAAATTCATTGGATTTATTGCTCTTAGTTGCTTGTAGTTTTTTGGCACACATTTCTGGCGTATTACCGGTTTCAAGAGTCGAAACACAGATATTTTCCTTGTTTTGTTCACTTTTGGGTTCGATTTTGACACGCTGAATATTTAAATCTTCAAATATTGATTTTGTTTGATAAACAGTGCTCTGAATTGGCAATTTACAGCTTTCAGCTTTTATAATATTCTCTTTGTCATCCAAACCAAAACTCCATTGGTGTTCTTGTCCTTCTGGCAGCCCTTCACATTGCTCTATTTTGATAGCAGGAATCTTTAATAGTTCTTCTTTAACGTTTGGCAATACTTCTAAAGATTCCTTGTTAGGCTTCACTTCATCATCTTCAATTACTATTACTGATGCTGAGTTGCCTACAGAGTTAACAATTTCAACATCTTCACATTTTGCTAATGACTCGTTTTTAGTTTTCTGTTGTCGTCTACCGAAACCTACATCGGGTTTGGCATTCTCAACTTCATTCGGGGTGAATGATACATCTTTGTTTGTGAACTTTTTAAACTCGATCTTGTTTTCCGTAAGCAAACTTTCGCGATCAATAATAATGCATCTTGTTTTTAAGCCTTCAAATCTCCACCTATGATTAAAATATTTATAGCATAACGTATGCCCAATGTTAGTATAGTATTTACTTAGCCAAATCCTGTTGGGAGTTTCGCAGCCGTTCTTCAAGTAGTCCTTTCTGTATTCGATTACTACGGAGTTCCTTCTTCAGATCTTCGGTTTCTTGTCTTTAAAATGAAATATTTTTGATCACACACGAGCACAGTTTGTTTTTTTGTTATTTTTTTTCTTAATAAATTAACTTAAAACTAGCAACATACATACATTAGCTATGTAATAAATAGTAACACTTAAAAGGTATGACTAATACATGTGGAATGAATTTGAATTTGATTTAGATTAGACTAGAAACTTGGCAAACGAAATGTGAATTGCGGTTACTCTTAATTGTTGAGCTAAATAAAAAATCTTTGAAAGTGCATACTTGCAGAATAGCAACATAGAGTCTAGCCACGCAACACCCTTGTCGTTTGCTAGAGAAATCAGCTCGTTCTCGGTGATAACAAGCTTCTTTTCGAGATCCTCGTTTTGTTTTAAAAGTTGCATAATTCGTTCGTTTAATTTCTCTAAAAAAAAATAATAATAATATATGTTAATGGAATTTTTGTATTTATTTAGTCAAATTTAGCATATTTTTACATAAAACTAAATTTCGATGATAGTTCTTCAAAAACCTATTGATCTCGCTGGCATGGTAGTCCAACCTAATTTATAATTGTGACAATTATATACTATATAATTTTGCATAAACAAAAAGCTAACGCTAGCCTGTGAATAGAATGGGTGGAACTACCAACAAGATCGTGATGACGAAGAAAAAACTAATAGGGTCCATTCATTATCGTTGTTACCACCCTATTTGTCTTAGGAGAAAATCGCATAGAAGTTTATTTATAATAGGCTGCGGAAATGTGTGCCCTCTCTTAGTTTGAGTTGCGAAAAAATGATGGTTTATTTAGAAACAGCAGCTATTGCGAAAAAAACAACGTCTATGCACCTACAGTGCCTTTAGTTATAAAAATACATCACATTTGAGGAAGCTAGTAACGTCATATAGAAGTAAAGAAGTAGTAATGACTCAGCTTACTCCTGAGCTGAACTCAAGTAATTAGGAAGTAATACCTAATGGACATCCACGTCCACGAGAGTGATGGTTAATGTAAGTAGTGATGTGGGTTTATGCTTAAACAAGTCGAACTGAACTTACAAACATCGAGTACTCGCTGCAAACTAAAAATCTTTGAGACTTTGAAAATTCGAACGAGCTCAAACGAGAATAAATGCTTACGGGTATGAGTATAATGAGTATGATTATCTGCAAACAGTCAGAGAAAAATGGGTATTTTTTTGTTGGTATTTTATCGCGATCATTAAAGGATGTTTGCGAGTATAGCGCGAGCAAATTCACTTAGCCTGCGCAGTTTGTCTTATCTTTCTCTGAGTATCTCCCACATTTTGAAACATACACAACCAAATTACCAGCTTCAATGAGACTGAGACTTTTACTCGTTAAATCTCTTTCGTTTAATTTTGTCCACCTGAATCCTCTCTCTGCGCAATCGACTGTTGGACAAATGATTTGGTTCGCGCTATACTCGAACATTTTTCGTGGGTAAGTTTGTGAGTCATTTTGGTTGTGATGATATGAGAACTCTCTGGCTTACGAGTTGGATTATTAAGGAAGGCAAACAATCAATAATTTCAATTGAATCCTATAAAGTTCGAGGAGTGTTTGAATCCAATCAGCAACGGGGAAAGATATAAACTTCCCGGATACAAAGTAAAGAGTCTTATAGGAACTTAGACATCGATACAATAGTAAGACGGGCGGACGGTTAAATTCAACATTATATTGTACGATTGTATTCTGTCACTGTAGCTCTAGGCAAGAAAATGCTGTGGAGACGAATACAGGTTCATTTTAAGAAAAAAGGAATTTAATAATGGATTACAAGGAACTAGACTGATACACTGGATTTTGTAAAACAAGAATTGAAATGGTGGATTGGTTTTTTAATAAAGGAGGCTGTCTGGAATATGTAATATGTTAAAGCATATTTTGAATTTACCTTTGTAAGTTTTATCAGCGCTACAGAAAATAGTTGTGCATGTTTGAAGTTCATTGTGCATAGCCACATTTTCTCTTTTCAACCGACGAATTTCGTGCTGACTTTCGTTGTAAACTTTTCTCATCTGCAAATAGTTTTTCTTCTGTGCGGCTAAAAGTTGTTTCATTGCTTGCCTTTGGTCGTCAACTTCGGCGAATAATGAATTACCCTTGCGATCTAGTGAAGAAATAATTTTAATGTTAAATCCAATTAAAAAGGCAGTAGCAAACATTTTACCCGCATTATCTGGGCATGAGGTAAGCAATGCAATTTTGGCATTCATCTCAACAACTTGCTCCTGAGTGCTCTCAAGTAAATGCGACTTTTCGTCGACTTCTTCTCGCTTAGATTGGAGATTCTCTTCCAAACAAAGAACTTGATCTTTGAGAATTTCAATGTATTTCTGTTGAATGAATTAGTGAAATGATATAAAATACCAAAAACACAATTCGCATGAAAATTTACCTCCTTTTCTGCCAATGACATTGTAAATTTGATAACACTTTCGTGCGTTTCGTCCAGTTTTGCCAATAGTTCCAAGTTTTCTACTTCCAGCTTCTCTTTAAGTTCCATATACTCCGCTGGAATTCGATAGGAAATCTCAGCTGGGTTGGATGCCAAAGTGAGTTCCTTGATTTGTTGATGCAGCTTTTCATTTTCTGCGCGCAAATCCGAGATGTCCTGTTGTAAGTCTTCATTTTCAGCGAGAATTACACTCTGTCTTTTTTTAAGTTCATCGATCTCGTTCTGCTTTTTGTGTAAAACAGCATCGTCCTGCGATGCTTGAACGCAGGTGAGCTGCTCAAGCTCTTGTGCGAGATATGCCTCAGCAGCATTTGCGGTTTCCAAATTCCTTCGCAATTCATGGATACGCTGAGTGTCCTCATCGTTAATGATGATGAGTTGAGAGTAGCGTTCTTTCAGCTTTTGGTATTCATCTTGTAAGTCTTCAAATGTTATGGAACTTATATCTATCTCATCGACCATTTTAGGTGACTGGAATTAATAATTTTATGTTATAATTTCGCGAAAGAAAATTTGTTTTTACTTAGTAGAAGCGGCTCAGAAATATTTTTGACAGTTTGTTGCATTTAGCGCAGTTTTTTCAAAACCAGTCTTACCAACTACTAACACAAAAAAGGCTTGTTTCGTTATTGAATCTATCGATGTTATCGAATGTGTTTGCAAAGCTTCTAAAACTGTTTGAAACAAAATTTTAATTTCGGTGAGGAAGAATTACTTGTTTTGGTGGTACCTACAGATAAATAAAATATACAAAGGTATATAATATACATGACTCACCAATAAAATTTGCAGTTAAGTATTATTTAAAATATAATAACAAATGAATGCAAGGAAACGCAACCAAGATGAAAAGAAAGAGTACATACCAAATTATTAAGAAAATAAAAGAAGTGTTCAACGAAAAGAATTTCTGGAGACAACTTGCAAAGTTTTAAATAAGTTTTTGTGTGGGGAAAAACCAAACAACGAGAATTATAGTGGATTTATTGATAGTGTATTTTAGGTACATCGCTGTCGCAATTTCTTTCTCTTCCCCAGTCACTTAAAATTTACATTTTTAGGTGGATAATAGTACAATGTTATTATATAGCATTTCAAATGTCCTAGTTAATGTTAGTCTGGTAATATAGCTGGTTCTGCTTCGAACGTAGGTATTATGGTATTTGTTGTCGCTTACTTGGATTTAAAAAAAAACAATATATGGAATAATACAATAATTCCATGGACAGATAACACAAGTGTATCTGTTTTCTCTATACACTCTGTGTTATTCAATATAGCTAATTAAATGTTTGAAACTGAAATTTTAAAAAAGATGTAATTGAGAAAAAAAACTCCAGAAACAGATTTTGGCTTTTAAAGAAATTGGTATAAACAGAAACTGTGTTCACTTTACGACTGCTTACCACATAATGATAAAAAAAGGAACACAAAGAACTTCTTAAAATTATTAACCTGTTTATCCACTTAAAATAAAGTATAGTGTAACCATGAAGCCTTAATTTATGTCACACCTGATATTTAATTTCAAAACTGACAATAAGAAAAATTTTCGAAAGTGTGGCTGCACCATAATTGCTTACGTTCTGTGGAATGAAATTGAACATTTGGGAAGGACTGGATACTAAACAAGAACTCATATTTATTTATATTTTTTCAAGTTCTCAATTGTATTAAATTTTTTGGGCACTTTGTCAACTCATAATAGTAATTATAATTAAAGCAAAACCAAAATATGCAAAGTGAAATTCAATCGGTCTTAGAAAAAGAACAATTAAATATCCCTCTAGTTACTACATTTCAACCAGATGATCTCATAGAAAAGCTGAAACTTCTCAACTACGAGAAACATTTGTTAAGGGAAATGAAAATGAAAGCCCTAACCAGATTTTACTTTGTAAAATCATTTAATCCTGGTGAGCAGTTCTTCATGTTTGTCTCTGTTTGTGCATGGCTTTTAAGAAAATTGGGCAAAAACTTGGACCAACCGCAGGAGCACGAAGACCCAAACGAAATAATCAATAAGATTTTGAAAATTCTTCAAGAAATTGTATGCTACAATTGTATGTTATTGTATTCTATCTTATTTTATTTCACAATATTAAAGGACATTGTAATTGACGTGCCAACTAGTAAATTAATGCAGGGAACAGGACCGATTTGTTTGTATATACTTGATTGCCTAGCAACGCAAGCTGTCAAGGTTTCACAGGTGGGTAAAGGGACCGGTAAAAATAAATTAATTATTATTTTCCGTGTACTAACGAAATATGTATTAGCATAAAATTATTTGTATTAAATAAAATATTTGGTCGAAGCACAAAAAAGTAGAACTTAGTAGAAAATGGCGGTTGAATTCTATATCCGTTTCCGGATGCTGTAAAAACGGAAACTGTTTAAATACATAATGTATGTATTCAGTTACCGTCGTGTTTTAGGCAACGTTTTTATGTTTATGTTTATTGAACGACTTGTGTTTTCCAGCCTTTTACAGACGGAAAATATTATTGACACTTTATTTAAAATTTAAAAATGGTCCGTTAGATAGTTAAATACATTTCCGTTACAGATTCAGTTCAAACGCCATCATATAAAACAGGAAATCGAAATTGCACCCGAATTCCTTGAAGACAACGCCGAAATAATACTTGAAAAACTTGATGATGAACAAAACTCGGCATTTAGTGATGACAGTGATAATGGGGGAAGTTCTCTAAAGGACTTGAATTGGTATTCCAGCCAAAATGCTGCAAGCAAAGCAAACGCAGAGCTGACTTATGGAGGTGACAATTTCACAGAACATGAAATCTGGCGATTGGAATTGGAGAGAGTCCTGCCACAGCTAAAAGTTGTGGTGAAAGCCGACTCCAGAGACTGGCGTTCCCATCTTAATCAAATACAGACCCTTAAACAAAATATTGATGGAGTGAGAAAAATAAATGTCCTTGTTTTTCTTTATTTAAAAAAATAAAACACATATTACCCTTTAAGATCTCTGAAGAAACACAAACTCAACTGAAAAAATTGCACAGCGAATTTACATTTAACTTGGACAAGATCGAAAGTCGTGAAAAGCACCTAAACAACGAATTGAATGGACTAATCAAACAGTTTAAAGACATATCCATTGAATTGGCTGGGGTCCAACATGCCAGCAAGCAAATAGGGCAAGATTCAGAAAGATTAACAACAGAGCTAATAACCATTGTCCAAGAAAATGAGAACAAAAAGGCAAAAATGGAACAGCGAGGGCAATTGATGTCGGATGGAAGTAAGTTTTACCAATCGCCTTGCCGAAATATACATCACTCTTTTCTATTTTGTATTTGCAGGTTCGGTGGTTCACATAAAAAAGGCAATTACAAAACTTAAGGAAGACATTTCCCATTTAAATTTAGAAATTGGTCTGCTCGTACACGCATATGATCATGATATTATTCGTCAATCATCTCTGTATGGTGAAGCTTAGAATACTTACTCTCGTTGAAATCAATCACTTTAAATAAAATACTTTAAACATTAATTCCCAGTTTTAATTTTATTTTTCAATACATTACATTTGTTGCAGACACACACTAATAAATGCATCAACTTTGGGAACATAATTTTCATAGGATTACGATTCGATTTCGTTCAGTTTTTTTTTTATTTGGTTATTCCAAGAATGATAAGTTTTTGGGTTTAAAATAATAACAATAATGTAGAAAACAACAACGATCATATTTTATTTATTTTATTACATAGCTCCTAGAATGTTAATCTTAAATTCCTTTCCTAGTTTTGGTGGTTAGACCATTCCCTTGCTTTTTCCTTTCCATGAATTGTACGACTTCTCGGAACCAGAGCTCATTTGTCCTTTATGAACAGCGCATGAAAGAAAAGAGAAAGAATAAATAGGTTTTAAAATATATAACGATAACAATAAATATTGTAGAATTAATGAAAGTGCACAATTCACTATGGTGTTGTCAAGTTTCGTCTGTACTGTATATGCGTGAATAAACTGTTAAAGGTCGCGAACAGAAAATGCGAAAGTCTAGATACCGGAAAAGGAATATTCTTCTGTTTAAGTCATTTCCGATTAAAAAAATGAAACGAAATGGATTGTGTAGATTAGAGGCTAGAAAGCAGATTTCAATCTCATATACTATGTACTCTCATAGTGCCGACTCAGACTGATATAGAAAAAGACATTCAAAAGATTCGACCTTCTGATTATATAAGACCATTGAATATGTGGCATATTGCTTAAAAAAAGCTGAGTCGAAGATCTGAAAACGCAGTCGAATTTTTTTGTAATACCTAAATTGACTGCTGATTTGGAGGTACCACATAAGGGTTTAGGTCCATTAAATTAAGTTTAAGAGCCCTTTCATTTTCGAAGTATAACTTTTTTTGGAGGCCGAGCAGATCAGTTCAAATTTCAAGATTTCAAAGAGCATGATCCGGAGTGGTCATCCTTTCCCTTTTTTTTTAACTAAAACAAAATTTCGCTGACACTTTATTAATATATAAGTGCAGAGGTGTTAACCCTATAATTGCTCTTAAAGCAGCTGTAAGCAGGTACGAGCTCCAGTTTGAAATTCCCACATACTATACCTACTCTTTTGAGTTTATATCTGGCGGCCTTTTACAAGGCTTTAGTCTACCATACTTTTGTGTAAATCCAGTGAGTGATCTTTCCAGAGATACTCTTAGTACTACCATACATACGAGGAAAGGCTTTGTTTGGTTTAGTTACTTTTACTATTAGAATTGTCTATGTTTATAGTTTTATAAACAGACTTGATGGAGCTGATTGAATGATTTTCCCAAGTGCACCAGTCTAAGACTGCCTAAAGAGCGTTTTACGTGACTTCGTAAGCTTCTTTGTCACTAATAATGATGACTACGTCATCGGCATATCCAATTGCAATGTAGCCTTCTGCTGATTAACTTATACAGCTTATCGACGACCAACGTCCACAGAAGGGGCGATAGCCTGCTGATAGATGGTTTATATTTTAATGGAAGAACGCAGTTAATATTGAATGCCAAGAATGGCATGTAATCTATTAATTATAAGAGTCAAATAAATGTATTAAATTTCGAGATTTGGATAGCGCATCTTATTTTTTATAAACTGAATAAGACAATAACGAGGGAGCGATTTTAAATTTATTACTAAATTTGATCAATAAACGTTCTGTAATTGAATATGGTAATCAACATAATTTCTAAAGGAACTGCCGATAATGTGAAGAAGGAAAAATGAGTACTTAATGTCGGTGATCGTTTGTAACATAAACATCAAAAATCATCATCATGAAATGTGTCTCAAAATCAATTACGGAAATGCAACACGAACATATTACTCATGACTTAGAAAATATATTTGTCGATGATCAAATGACATAAATGCAATTCAAAATGAACAAAATGGAATCGACAAAAACAGAGCAAAGAAACACGACATTGACAATGAAACTTACAATGTCAGGCCTCGTACCCAAGCCGTAGTGGATACTTTTCAAATAAATGTTATTTGTATCAAAAGCCACATTCAGACATAATTTAAAGGTCCATCACCAGTTATCCTAGTCTAAGAAATTGTGTTGTATATCTAAAATAAAATATAAAATCCAAAGCCTAATGCTTTTTTGTACCTTTGCTTGACTTTTTCGGTCTATCCATGCTCTGGCTGTTAGCTGATTGAGGTGGTGGGGAATATGCCTTGTAACTGCCTGATCTGGAGCCAGATCGATGACTTCGCTCCCGCGGACTGGGTGGTGGGCTAAAATCGGTTTCGGTATCATAGTTCGATATTAATTCTGGGTTGTACATATATCTGTCGGGCGAGTAGCGGTAAGAGTGACGTGGTGGCGAATACGTATCCCTCCAATGTCCTCGGCTATTCTCTCGAATTTCATCGTCGTCGTCGTCATCATCAATGGGCGAATATCTGTGCAAGTGAGGCGCTCCGGGTGGAGGAGGTGGCGACATCAAGCGGCCCATAGGTGGAGGACGCATTTCCCCGGGCGGTATAAATGGTGGAATTCCCATGAAGTGTGGCGGTGGTGGTCCCATGAACGGTGGTGGTATGAATGGTGGCAATCGTCCCAAAAGTGGCGAACCAGGAGATTCCATATGTACAGGCGAAGGTGCATTGTTCATATCAGTCGGCGCTAGATTTACGTCCACTTAGAATTAATAAAATTATATTAGTCACAATGAAATTTGTCGGATAAATCATCTACTTACGATTATTATCTTTGGCAAGGTTATGCGTATTACCACCTACAAGCGAGGTCAATTTTCTTCGTAACGCAGTCGCATCGGAACGTGCTTCTTCATACTTCCTTTCTGACTGTCGTGCTGCTAACCATGTTTCGTGAGCACGATTTTCCAGGGTTCCGATTTGCGCTTTGTGGGCAGCTATCTGCGCCTCAATTTCAGCTCGCAAAGCATCATTCTGCGACCTGTGAATTTGTTTTTTTTTTTTTGTTAATAGATTTTGTCAGAACATAGGGCATAATTTTTACTTCAATGTTTGGATTTCATCCTGCATGTTCGTTAGTCTATCAACAGTGCTAGTTGTTTCGCCTTGTTGCTTAAGCCACATGGCTTCCTTTAGACTAAGTTCCCTGAAAAAAAATATTTGTCAGAAAAAAAACCTTTGAAAGCAACTGTTTAATCGAATATCTACTTTTGCAATTGATTCTCCTTGTCTTTGAAATAATTTGATAGAACTTCCAAGCGCGTTTGTGCCTCCAGTTTATCTTTCTCCGACTGATTAAAATCGTGTTTGAGTTTTTCAATCTCTTCGCTAAAGGATTTAACCTGTTCTTCTAGTAATTTCCGAGTATCCTTGAATAGGAACATGTATTGAAATTTTGGTAAATTGTCTATCAATCGAGTAGCTTACCATTTCAGTTTCAAGTTTTTCATTGAGAGAGGTTTTTTGACGTTTTGTATCGAGTAGTTCAGCCTGGACATTAGCCGCATCAATTAACTGAGACACCTTTACGCTGGGATCTCGTTTGACTGTTTTTAAACAATCTTCCAAAGCCTACAACATGAAGAGTGTATAAGATGGGAAATAAATTAAACAAATTCAAACCAACCTCTACTTTGGCCACACTTGTTTGCCACTTTCTGTGTTCTTCTTCGTAGGCAGCTCGTAAGCCAACAATATCGGCTTGGAGACGTTTAATTTCAGCATTTTTGCCTTCTAAAGCTTTTGTGATGTCTAATTCGAATTCAGTCTTCATTTCATCTAGTTTTGTTTTCAATGCGTTTTTCTCGGCTTCAAGTTCGTCGTTGTCTTGCTGAAGAGATGCTATTTCGCCTCCAAATTTAGCATTTTGTTCGGCCAAAATCAACTGCAATTCACTATTCTCTCGACTTTTTTCGGCTAAAATGGCGTTGATCTCCAAAATTGTGTCTGTAAGTAAACATTAAAAATCACATTGTTTAGTTTAATTTCATATTACAAATCGTATACGATTTTGATAATTTAGAGGACAACGTACAATTAATGACATCGGTCATCAACCTCAAACCTCGCAAATAATCTACAAATAATCTTTACATATTTTTAAGAATGCATATTTTACGTTTAAAATCACTTATAAGGGATTCTGGAAACGTTGGAAATGAGACATTATATTAACAATATTTGTACTACTTGGGTATTCCCAATTGGCCTTTTTGAGCTTCTGACTAGTAGTGAATACTGAATATATCCAACATAAGATAAGAAGTAAGAAACTTATACGGCCATGATTAGACCACTTCTCTCAAATTTAAAGAACGGCTTGTCTCGGCTGCACAGGGGCTGTCCCTGGCACGGCGGGCTCTGCTCTAGATGCGCACTGTAATTTTGAAGAACTTGCTCGAAAATTATCCTTTGACCCCTGTCTTATTGGTATGCCGTCTGATGCAATGACAACCGAAATCCTTCTGCGAAAAAACTACCACGTCAACTTTACTCAGGTAACAAAATTGCTTCGGCCAGACTCTGAACCATGGATTGAATGCCATCGTATTTTCACAGATGGCTCCAAAACCGGACAGGGGTCTGCTGCTGGAGACTTTGTGGAACGCGATGACAAAAGACTTTACTACCCCTTGGGAAAACCTGCGTCCGTTTTTCAAGCGGAGGTTTTTGCCATCCTAATGGCTAAGCTATATATATTGGAACAACAGTTGGAGGGCTAAAAGTATTTGCATTTGCAGTAACAGCCAAGCTGCATTAAAACCCTACTGCTAAACCCTCTCACCTCGTCCAAGTTAATGATAAAATGATACAACAGCGGACTCTATGAGCTGTTCAAAAATGTGAAAAACTAAGACACGACCACAACATCGATCTCAGCCCCAGGATCGAAACGACAAAATTGAACCGTCGCGAATCATGTGTCTCAGGGAAGAATTATACGCGAGTCGCTATGCTGATAATGTGGTGGGTGTATTATTAATTTTATTAGGTCCCAGGCCATTCAGTTATGGTATGGCTGCCCATTCCGAGTACTCTCAGAAAAGTTGTTGTTAAATTTGTCTGCTATTTTACATCACATCCTAATACAACTCAGAAAACGTGTAATTAAATTTAAACTTACGTTGCTGTTCGTTGAGCTGCCTTTGAAGCTCTTCCACACTACTTATGATGGACTCATCTCCACTTTGATTATTTAGCAGTTCAGAAACAATTTTATTAAGCTCCAATCCTGCTTCAGCTGCATTTTCCAATTCCTAAATGAAACCAATGATAAAGAAGGGTAAAACTATATCGGTAAACCAACAATAATACACTTCTAACCTTTTCAAGTGAAATGACTTGCTCCTCCAGACCGATCCTGGCCTCTTCACAATCTTCCAATTCCTTTTTGATTGCAATAACCATGTCGTTCGATCCGAATGAGTTATTTTCAATGCTCGCCAACTTATCACATGTCTCGCCCAGATCATGCTTCAATATAGATGCTTCCTTATGCGAAGCCATCAAGCTGCGTTCAACCACATTCAGCTTGGCGATGAGTTCACTTTCCTTTCGGCATTGAGCAATGCAATAGTAACCGAATGTGAACAGCAAAGTAGCAATAGCTGTGATGAACAGACACGCCAGAATATCGAATAATTCGACCACCTTATCGGATAGACTTGTCAAGAAGTCCTTTTCTTCTCTTTGTGGAACTTCATCGTGATATGCCTGTGGGCAATGGTCTCCTCGTTCACAATACTCTTGGGGCAATGGTATTTTGGGCCCATCATTTGATTCTTTTCTTGGAAACAGTATTCGGTCGAGCTCGTCATCGAATTCGGTGCTTTGGGCGGGTTCTTGTGATGGCAAAAAGCCCTTTACGGTGCCCAGAATTGTCTGGAACAGACCAAGTTGGGGCGGCAACGTTTTTCCAACTGAGGAAATAGGGTTCGGTGTGGTTACATCGAATTCAACCGCATTAACTGTATCCTGGTCATCGCTTGCGGGTTGAGTCGGTGTTGGCACTTCGGTGATTTCTTCGTTTTCGGATAATAAATCATTATTGATAGTTGGCAGAGTAGCTTCTCTGTCTGGATTAAGCGATCGAGTTTCGGCACTCTTAAGTAACTCATTAAGAGCTACCGGAGGTAAGGAAGTTGTAACTACATCGGCCTCGTTGATATAATCCACAACTTGTACAGTATCGGTTTTAACCGCGAGCATTTCATCTATTTTTGGTTCTGATATGGTTTGTTGATCTGTATATGCTGGTTCAGATGGAAGCGGATCCAATTTCTTGATTGGTTCCGGTTGGGCTGCTGCTTCAGTTACGGTCTGGGAATCAATGGTGTTCTGTTCAGTCACTGGTGGTGCTCCACTTGTATTTGAATTGGCTTCCTCAGCAGGAGCAACTGGTAAATTAGTGGCTGTCTGCAAATCGATAGTGTTTTGTTCTGTCACTTGCGGTGAGCCACTTGTATTTGAATTGTTTTCTTTAATCGGGACAGTAGGTAGTGATTCACTCGTACTTGATTTGGCTTCTTCAATCGGTTCCACTGGTAAATTACTGGCTGTGAGAAAATCGATAGTGCTTTTTACAGGCACTTCAGAATCTGCTACTTTGTTAACTGGCAAATCACTTTGCGCTGCCTCTGGTAGCGATTCACTAGTAATGGAACTGACTCCTTCAACTGGTGAAGCAGATTCAGCTTTTGTAGGTATTTGGGTGGTGACGTCGAGCCCATTCGCCCCCTGACTCTGCTCTGAGGTGACTGGACTTGCAGTCATCTCTGGATTTTCTGGAACCACAACTGTCACAAGAGAATTACTAATACTGTTGTCGACGACAATTTCAATTGGTTTTGCTTCATCTAAATTGATGGCGCCAGGAGAAACAATTGAACTATCTGTTTTATTTGAAACAGTTTCAGTGCTTTCTGGAACTGCAACTTCATCTTTTATTTTGGAAGAGGAATCTTTTTGTTCGAAAACGTTTAGATTTTGAGACGCTTGTTGCTTCTCATCGATGGAATTCGACTGGACACTTCCTGAAGCATCTTGACCTACAGCCTGAGTTATTGATTCATTTAAGTTAATCTCCGATGCTGTATCGATGAGTACTTCAGCAGTTGACTCTGTTACAGATTCAACAGTAGTATTAGGCTGCACTGATCCGGTGGTCGAATTTTCAACCTGATTACCGACTTCCTGGCTTACACTTTCAATAGCAATCTCATTTGCTGTTTCTGTGTTGACTACACTTGGCACGGAGTACTGTTGCGGCAAGGCGTTATCAACAACTTGACGCGCAGTATCGGCGTCAGTTGCATTTCCTCCAGCGTTAGAAGTACTATTGGCAAAGTCGGGCAAAGCATCAGTTTTGTTATCAAGATTGTCAGTTTGTGTTATATTGGGAGAGAACTCAGTTGGCGGATTTTCTGTTTTTAAATCAACTTCGTTTTCTGCTTCGGAAACAATTTCGGCTTTTAATGGAACTGCTTTTTGTGGAACTACTTCAGCAATCTTATCTTCAACGAACTCCTCTTCATCGTCCTCCTCCTCATCTTCGTACTCGTCATCGTATTCATCTTCATCCTCATCATCGTCTCCTATTTCGTTGCCCACTGATGTACTTTTGTTGGTTGTTTCAAAATCTATGTCCTCGACAATGCCTTCATCGTCGGCGATTGTGTCCGTTGACGTTTTTACCGGTGCAATATCTTCAGGAATTTCGGTTCCGTCTACAACCTTCATCGTCTGCGATGGATTTACATCTACCGTATTCTTTGCCGCGGCATCAGTTATAACCTTTTCCTTGTCCAAGTCTGTCGGAAGCGGTGTAGTGGTGGTAACTTTTTGCAATTCCTCCTTCGGTCGTTCAGAACTTCTCAATTTAGGCTTACTGTGCTTTGGGACTGGAATATGAGGAACACCCTCTACTAGCGATCCCCGTTTGTGCAAGACTTTGTACTCTTGTATAAACATTTTAGGTGCGTAGCCATCTTTTCCGTCGATTTCTACACCCCAAAGTGAAGAGTCGGAAGACTTGGATTTTATTTTAATTTCAGCGCCAACATTAAATGCCAAGACGCCTTCTTGATTGGGCATATATGTTTTCATTGCAGTTCCCAATGAGATAACCCCTGTAACGTAAAATACCAAGAGATAAATGAGAAAAACAAGATATTGATTCAATGGGGATACTTACCAACACATTTTTCATCCACACACTGGCGTTTGTCTGGGATACTTTGATTTTGTACAATAAATGTTAAAATAACTAAACTGATTAATGTATTTTTAAAATTCATCATTTTACATTGTATTCCTTAATTTTTAAATACAAAAAGTAAATATAATTTTCAAGCACTCAATCGCCACATCACAAGCAAAATTGGAAAGTTCGAAGGTTGGTAGAAGTGTAAAATGACACTTGTGACATCAGCTGTACGAAGTTGCTGCTCCCTGGTGCCGAGATTTTATTTTAATCTCAGGGATGTGTATATTTGAAAGAGGATTTTGTTTATTGCATTTTTTGGTGTTAATTTCGCGTAATATGAAAACAATCATATATAAAGTATGATAGAAACATAAATTTTTAAAAAGAAGCCATGGTTGGTCGCACGATTAAAACTACTTCAGGCTGCTCACATTAATAGGCAGACAACGCGCGATTAAAGCAGTGAGCAATAACTTATTCATTTGCATTTTGATTTCAACACTGCGGTGCATTTATTTTTTCTCAATTACAATTTTATATTTCTGTTACTTTGTGAACAATATTTATTTAATGACATTCACATGTTTTTTTATATAACAAAAAAAAGCAACCATAATTAAATTATCTGGGCTTAACTAAGCATATGATATTTTCTTAATTGATTAACTGCTGTTGGATTTAAAATGCATATTGCGCGGTTTTATATGAAAAAGCACCACTAAAGGGCGGATCAGAATGGCGATTTCAAAAACTTCCACGTATTTCCAAGTATTTTGCCACACCTAATTTTTGAGGGTTTTTTTTAACAATAATTGGTTTTCATCGGAAATTACTATAGAAAACGAAAAAAATGAATATAACAAGATATTTAGCCAATATTTTTTCTACCCATGCGTTTTTTCATAAAATATTTTTTTTAAAAAATTTCATAGAATGAAATAAAATGCTATCCATCATGTTCTTAACTGTTTTTTACGCGCGGATTTTAGGGATACGGACATAGGGATATCATACTGTTCGCCCTAAGCGGACTGCCATTACTTATGTTTGGTGTAGGTTGAAGAAGTCATTATAGGATCTTGATGCCTAATATGTATTTGTTTATTAACTCAGTCATCCTACTTTTTCGATTAATGTTAGCTAAGATTAATTAATATAATTTTTGTTTTGTAATCCACTCCTGTATTCCCAGTAAGGACACATTACAAAGAGCTATCTAATCTACCTTCACAAATATTTTTATCGAGTAGTAATTTAAGATGTTGTCAATTTTGAAATCATTGTTTGCAAGTTCGTAGAAAGGCATTTTCTTATGAGGAGAAGTGAAAGTATTATACAAAAAGCACCAGCACATTTTACATTCCCCAATGGGGATCAATATTATGGCGAATTTGCTATTGACATAAGTAAAAAAAGAATTTTTCGACACGGATGTGGAACTTATATAACGGGAAATTGTTGTATTTATAAAGGCAAATGGCTATACGATAAACTACGTGAAGAAGCATATATAAAGTTTAACGAAAAACAAATATTTTGTGGAAATTTGAACTCGGAGGGAGACTACCAACAGGGCATATTCGACTTTGGTGATTCATGTCGAATGTGCGGAATATTTGAAAATGAAAATAGTGGGTCTTTGCAATTTGAAGATTTAAATTCAACTTTTTGGAGGATTGAGATGAAAGATCAATCAATTTTCTTGACAAATAAAACAAATAATATGTTAAAGAAGGTTAACTAATAAATTTTTATCCAGATGCAAGTAATTTTGTTTGCACCTCTCTCGTAATGATTTTATAGCTGGCCCCAAAGACTTGTGCGATGATGACCGAAAAACACATAAATATATCACAGTACAAAACATAAAATCTTTTAGGATAGGATTTATGAAATTTTGACGAATAATGAGTATGAGAGGTGTGTATATTCGCAATTCCTTTCAAGTTATAAGCCTTTCAAAATGAAACTTACCGATAATATAGGTATCCGAAATAATATGTACCTATAGCTACAAAAACCACTTAATATATTTTGTAGACCTAATTTAATAATTCAGTAAATTAAATATAAAAAGCGTCGTGTGCCCAAAAGAACGTTATAACGCCTTAAGTTAAAATTAAAAAGCTTCGTTTTTCAGCTTTTCATTTCAAATACATTTTCTTTAAAATTAGATTTAAAGTCAATGGGTTGCTAATATTGAGGTTTCCCAAAATCAAGATTGAACTTGTTGGTTTTTAGAGATAAGCCAATTAAACTTAAACTTAAAATATTTAATCAAATTCTGACCTTGACAGCATTTTTAAGTGAGGTAAAACCAATAGAATATAATTTAATGCTTTCAAAACACAATGCTGTCTTCTGTCATTTAAGCGAAAGCCCAAATACTCTGCCATTATCCATGCATGCCACTTGCATCGCCGAAACCGAAAGACTTTTCATCATCGGTATGTGCGTTAACGACGAACTTTGTTGGAATGACCACATATTCGATGTCGCCAAGAACGCTGCGAAATATCTAGGCTTGCTTAAGCGATGATAGAAATATTTCACCCCTTCTGATCTGGCTAGAATTGAAAGGCGTTTATTCGCCCCAAACTTGAGTACAATGCAGGATTCAAAAAAGTGCGATTAAACTAATTGGCGATTGAGACAATCGAAATCGCTTGACTCTCTTATTGATACTTCCACCACAAGTGCTTAAATGAAATAGCCAGTTGCATTACACCCCTACAGCAGTTCAACCGCAATACTCGTACCACAGTTCATTCACCCTTAAGCCTATATTCGGATGGACAGTTGTACAAGGATTCGTTTCTCAACCGTACAATACGAATGAGGAATGCTCTAGCACGCTCTGTGTTTCCTACACATTATAGTTTACAGAGATTTAAAACCAACGTGCATCGGTTTCTCCTTTTTCCTAATCCTTCACTTCCCTCATGAACGCACTGTGTTACTTCATTGTAAGAGTATCCAAAATCCCTTCAAAAAAGAGAAAAAAAAAATCAAAAAATAGTAGTGTAAGTGCTACCTCCTACGGTTTGTGCCATTAATTAGTGAGCTTTATTTTAAATTCAAAGTTATTGCAAGGGATTTAAACAATTATTTATTTGGCTGTTAAACCTAAGCTTAAGTTAAATTTTGTCAAAACAAATTTAATTTTAATCAGTTTGTAATAAAACAGTGTTGAAGAATTATTTCCATATTCAAAATTCGTTCTCAATTTTTCAACCCCTTTAGTATTATCTTCGTCTTCAAAACTTACTTCTAAACGGTCAATTTTTTTTGTTATTATTATTTTAACGAACATTTCACCTTAAATGGTCAATTGGAAATACATTTTTTCCTTTGATAATTACTGACAATTCATACTTAATGTTTAATTTTAAGTGCAAACGTTATTTCAATTATTTATTGAAATACAAGAATTACTTGCAAACTGAAAAGACTTTTGCTAGAAATTACTCACTTTACAAATAATTTGTTTGGTGATTTTTAACTTTTCAGCAGAAGAATTTCCTCATTGCAAATGAAATGAAACTTGCAAAGATAAATTTATATCTTTATATTTATATAATATCTTTATTATTATATAATATTACATATTATAAATAAGTTTAATAAAAGATGATAAATATTTGGCGTTAACTGCCATACAGGACCTAAAGCCTAGCTTCTTCAACCACTGTGTGTGCGAAGATTTATGTTTGACAAGAATGGAGAGACCTTCCGTTTACTGCCGATTCTGATCACCAATTTTAATTTTGAGAAGCTTCTTATGACAGTTCTTACTCTTGGATGTTTGGATCTTCGCAAGACGTGAGACACACTGGCCTTTCGCTACAACGCACTTAACGCCCTTAGCCACTGCACCCACAAGTTAAGTATTCCCAATAAGTTTAGTATGTATCGTTGATAAATATTCAACAAACATAGTTTTCAAATTAAAGGCCGGTCATACACACAAATAAATTCAACATGCATAGCGCATGAAGTAACGAACCTTGGAAACACCCAATTGGGGAACTATATCCAAAAAAGCATGGCTTCCACCATCAAACATGGCGGCGGTCCCCTTAAGGTTTCACATTTTTTGCGTGCACTGCCAGACATTCCTATTGTGCATCAATACAAAGTATCGTATCTTTGAATATTTAAGTGAACGATGCGACCTATTTTTATTAAACCCACGTAGTCTACCATTTTTTTCTTTAACCATTCATCATGCAAAAAACATTTCCGGGTATGTAGACGACCCAAACACGACACCACCCACCATTTTTGTTTGAATAATTGGCACATAGGTACAATTTTCTTTGGCTATTACAAATTATTAATACCATACTACTATGATTGGATACTGTTTTCCAGCCCAAATGATATTTTACGACCATGTAGGATAATTAAAATAAAACGACCTAAAGTCCGCACTTTAGTTTTCAGTGTTTTTTTTAAGGCTGAAATATAAGTGTCGGAAGCAATCGGCAGCTAATGGAAGTGCTTGTGTTGCTCATGATGCTCGAAAGCAAATATCATTGGAAAGGTGGTTTTTAAAATAAGATAATTTTTTATTATTGAATTTGTGTGATACAAAAGTTTTTAAGCCTAAAAACTTGTGCAAAAATCGTTTGCGCTTGTATAGAAACGTTCGTTGCCATCGATTTTTTTAGGCGGCACGCACGGTCCTTCCTTTACCATTAATAATGGCAATATTATGAGCCTTTAAGTTTCTCGAGATGGGTTCTTTGACTTTAAAGCTGCCTTTTGGAACTTCTTCTTTAATCTAGCTTCGGTACGACTGCTAGCATGCGAAGCATCCTTACGACTGCTGGCGTGCAAAGCATCCTCATCTAACTTCTGTCAATTTGTCCTTATACTTTTTGTATATTTGTGCAACGTATGTGGGCGCTATACGTCAATACGGATATGAACAACTAGGTGTAAGGCTTAGCTTTCAGCATAGGGAGCATTTTTCGGCCACAGAGGATTGTAGATTTCTTTTGCTACGATATCGTCATCCCCTGTTGCTCGGCTTTAATATTTGGACTTTTTACACTTGCGAATTTCTTTCCCATTCAAATGAATGTGTGGGACAGGTCGGGGTGGGTCAGAGAATAGGCATTACAGATACTGTAATTTTTGGGCTTATATGATGGCCACTCCCTTCAAAATATCCACAAAAAGATCAACTGCTAGTTGAAGGCAAGTTTGATCCTCGGCTTTACCGTCAGTAAAGAACAACTGACGTCACTTTTCCTTCATCGAGTGCACCAATTAAAAAAAAAAAAAAGAATTAAGAAACCTTCCTTGTTGCACAATGACTTTTTTCTTTAAATCTTCGGAGACTGCAGAGGGGCATCTCCCTCTTATTTTTGCGCCCTCGTATTTGTCCATGATCATGGACATGTAGGGTTCCGGAACTTCTCGTTGTCGTAGGGCTAATCATATCAGATCTCCTGGTTGTCTATCAAATGCTTTTTAAAAATCAAACAACGCCACATCCAAATATTATAAGTAATCACGATGTTTTACTATTAAGTGATCCTTATACTTTCGATTGTTTTACAGTCTTCAAGTATGACGATCTGGTATATTCGATCTGAATTAACTATAAATACATGATTTTTGCGACCTATAGTTTCAAAGGCGTTTCACCCAGATGTGGTGGTTGGGATCATCAGTAAATTGCCACAAACACATCTAATCCATACGCACTTTTCTTGCAAAGTGTATAAAAATTAAAATAATAAAAACATAAGTTCGCTTGAGGCGAACAGTATGATACCCTATCCGTATCCCTATATGCCGAAAACTGTAATTATGGCTGTGAATCTGGTTTAATATTGTCAATTATCAGCAAAAGGCTGCAAAGATCAACCTTTTCCACTTTGCATCGGGTACATTTCACAGAACCAATGTTAACCTAACCTATTAAAGTTTTTAAAGAAACATTGCCTTGAAAACAGCATTTCATTTTAAATACAATTTGTTGGGGTTTGGTGTGAAATCACATGGAGTTTTGGAAACATAATCATTTGAAAAAGGAAAGCTTTTAACTAAATCACGGGGCTCTAGATCAGAGGACATTTGTCTGAGACACCTTTCCACTTCAGTCTGCCCTCTAAAATTTAAGGCACTCGTATCCGCATTGGTTTGGTTTTTAAAATATAAGTTCGGTCATCCCTGTCGTTTTGAACCTGAAAGCTGGGATTTTCAAATCAACTTGCGTGGATCATAATTGTACATTTCATTGCAGTCGTCGTGGAATCGTCTCGCCCATTTGCCGTCCTCGGATACCAGGACCATATATTCTTTGATTAAATTAAATACCTCTGAGAATTCTTGATAACAAATTCTCGGATCGCGGTGCATGCAAGCGACTCAGGCTCTATATACATGCATCTATAAAATTGTTAATTTATTTATAATTATTGAGGACATAATATTTATCGTTCGCCTTTTCTCCACCCATAAAATCAATAATTATATAACTTTGAACCTTGCCGTAATTTCTTATATTTTTATATCCCTCGTAATTTTAAAGTTAAAGTTTTAGTGAGCAGAAGAAGATTGCTCAAAAATGTCTGATAATTTTTAAATGTGCATAAAATAAGAAGATAAATAGCAATATTTTTTGGGAAATTCAAAACTGCAGCCATAAAGCTTATCGGAGATAATATTTTTGCCGATATTGCGCAGGTGTTTTAAACGGAAGTTAAACAGTTTTTATTGGCAATTTGGCGAGCAATTTACCTATGCTAAAAATGCTTTTAAAAATATCTTTTAAGTGTTTATAAATTTGCCCAATTCGAAGGCGTGCTTTCGATCTTTTGCGGGCTTGATGGTAGTGTTGGTGTTTAAAGGAAAATTCGTATGTAGTCGGTTTTGGGCCAGCTTGATCAAAGATTGTCTCTATGACTATCTACAACCAGTTTTATATTTCATAGAGATGTGCCTATTAAAACTTGTGTGCTGTTAGACAAAATAATAATTATTTCCTATTTAGAAGTAATGCGAAATATCTATTTATTATTTAAAATATTTTTTTTTTACTTTTCTCATTACGTGAACATCTATCTCATCCCTCACTTGTCGAGTTAACAGAAATATTTATCCAAGCACTCTGTCATCGAGCTACTAATGTCACCCCATGTTCGGCACTCAAGCTAAAATTCTCCTACAGTGAAGAAGCATTATAAACTCCTAATATTAAATAAACTAAACACTTACTTACTTTACTTAACGGGCTCCCGACCCGTGAAGAGTCCCTGCCTGAGGTCGGCACCCTTCCATCCTCTGCGATCCCGGGCACGCTGCTTTCAGTTATCCAGACCACGCGCTCTTGCATCCGCGATGGCTTGGTCTTTAAAACGGAAGTTCGGTCTTAATTGTCTCGAGCCTAGGGGCTGTGATTCGAAGATCCTCTTGGCTGAGGCGTTGTCGTCCATTCGCTCGATGTGGCCGAGCTAATATAGTCGAAGTTTCTTGGCTTTTAGTACTACTAGCATACAGTTCCCGGTTGTATCCTTTCCTCCATTCGCTTTCCTCGCACACAAGACCGAATAACCGTCGAAGGATTTTTCTTTCAAATGATCCCAGTATTAACACTCCTTTCCTGTTTATTGGCCAGCACTCGACGCCGTATAGCAGAACCGGCAAAACCGAAGTAGCAGCGGTTTCCTACGGTAATTCTTCGACGGAACTCCACTAAGATGTCATTTGTGGAGTTGATGCTTACAGGTGAACTCCTTAACTACGTCGAAGTTGCTGCTATCAACAGTGAAATGTTGTCCTAGTCGGTGGACAGATGATTGGTTGTTTGTTGATAGCATATATTTGGTCTTGTCCTCGTTAACATCAAGGCCAACTAGTTTCGCCTGTTCTTCAATAGCCGTGAAAACCTCTATCACGGCACGCTGGGATCGACCGATGGTGTCTATATCGTCCGCATACCCCAGCAGTTGGACTGATCTGTTGCAGATAGTGCCTTCCCTGTTGACACCTGCCCTGATCACTATCTACTCAAGAACATCTCCTTGCAGAAATCCGGTGCATGTTTGAAAGACTTCAGTGAGCTGCTGCCAAACTGCTCATTGCACTGCGTGGTATTTAGTGTAACGCGACACATCTGGATCAGTTTTGACGGGGTCCCGAATTCGGCAATCGCCACAAAAAGCTCCTGACGATGAAAGCTGTCATATGCGGCTTTAAAGTCGACAAAGAGATGGTGTGTCTCGACTTGAAACTCGTTGGTCTTTAAATAACCCGCGTTCTTATATTATTTTTACGCTAGATCAGACGCTACTTCATCATTGTATTTTAATGCGTGATTAGTTGCAAGTTTTTTCAGTTCTTCGGTAGAGGTTATCGTTAATGAATGTTAAGTAAAATAAAATAAATATTAAGCGTAAACAACTAATGCAGGACCTAAAGCAGTTCATACTCTTTACGTTTGTCAGACTTTTGGAATATATGCGGAACAGCAAATTAAAACGTTCAGATGGCACGGTTCGGATTTGAACCTGAGACCCCTCTCTTAGTAGCCCAAAGCACTCAACCACTTAGCCACTGCACCCCAAAAATCAATAGATTAAGCAACTTAAATTCTTAAATCTCCATTTTATTTGCTCTATTATTGTAAGTACGTTGAATTTAAGTGTTTTGCTTTAAACCTGAATGGTACCAACTTGTTCTGGTACCAATTGGGCATTCTGCTTTATTATGTGACAATTATCTCAATACTTTTAAAAACAGCCTACATAATAACAAGTAACAAAATACAGTACATTTGGACAGATTAGAAAACAGAATTAAACAACTAACTGTCGTGGCTGTTTGGTTCATGGCTCCTTCAGTCGACCACCATGTAACAGTGGAGACAGAATGAGTGCATTGTCGGAAGTCTCTACATACCAATGTCTTAACATATGGCATGCGCAGTCTGCTCTAGAACATGGCTCTTTTCCATCGAGTGCATCTTGATTTTACCAACGAAATTCTAGAGAGCAACGTCACCGAAAATGAGCAATACATTCCTCTGTTATTTTGTTTATCACAGCTACGGCTCATGCAAATGATAAACAGAAACAGATTAACAAGGTATCATGGTATGTAATTATAGTCCGAGATAATTTTTTTGGTTTCATTATGCGCAACTAGGTCACTCGCATTCAAAAGCTATTTCGGTTCAGCAAATATCCTTCGTCGTTAAAAAAGGTGAACTGATGTACAGTTGTGTTTTTGTCAAAATTCAGATTGGAATACATAAAGTTGTTTCTAGAAAGATTTTGCCTTCGATGAAAATAGAAATGCGATTATAGATCATAAAACTTAAATAAATAAATTTGGGTGATTTTAACTGCGAGGGAAAAATTCATGTTTAATGCGTTTAAATAGGATATACGAATACGAGTTGAAAAGGAGAGAATAGACAGCCAAGACGGATACCTCCATTTTAAACAAATTCTCATTGGAAGACCTACACCTTTTAACTCCCTATGCCTTAATTCTCTAATATATAAGACGTACAAAATGTTTCTATTATACATTTTCATTATAAAGAAATACATTCATTACTTAAATTATGGAATTGGCTTATACATTTTTTTTTTTGTTTTTTTGGTAAATTAAATTTAAAATTGTTCCTAACTACCTTTTGTAATAAGAAAAGTTTTTGCAACGTGTCTTAGAAATATGGGTAATTAAGAATGATCAATACATTATCAAAATAATGATCTTAAGTCGACGACATCGCTTTGACTATGTTTTAATTTTACACGTTTGGCCTTAAAATTAGACATTAAAAGTATCTTCATATTCTTAAATTATTATTTACTTAACCATGTAAGTTTAACCACCACAAAATATGTAACGGATTGATACCATTAAACTTAAAAGAATCGCAAAGTTAAAAATTACTTATTCTCACACAAGTAAAAAAACTAATAATATTGAGTTAAAGATTACGGTAAAGAGAAGAAACTATTTCATTATTCAAAATGCAATGACGCGCGCTTTAAAAATATAGCGTTTGTAGCTTGATGTGTAACCGAAAAGGTTATATTTATTTGGGTTATAGAGTCTTTAATATTAAGATGACACAATAAAGACGCGCTATAATGAAAGCAAAACTGCAGGGCCTAATCATTTCTTAAAATGTTGATTAAAATTTTGCCCCAGGACGTGTGATTTATAACCCAGCGGCTTTCAGGTATGTGTCAGCACTCGCCAGTTTGCGTTCTTAAAGTCAGAACTAGCGCCGCAATCTATAAAATTGAGCCACTAAAGCGGAATGAAAAAGTTAATATTTTTTTTTGTTTGATTTTGGATTTTTTTTGGTTCATAGGTAATTTTCGTGTCAATGTGGGTCATCATCGTGGAATACTCAGCAACTAAGCTCAGGCTCTACTGTATGTATGTAGTTGTAGCTTGTTCATCTAATACGACCACAGATTAGTTTTAGTCTGGGTTGAAAAAAAAAACACTGTATAGGTACTATTATCAACGGCAACAGTTCTTAAACCTTACTTTTCGCATTACACCTTAATGAATAATTCAGTCACTTGTCACCGAACTACATGGTTTTCCAATGGGAGTGTTTATTATGTGCCAGATTGAGATCGAAGTCAATTTTGGACATCATTCCAAGAAATACTGGTACTTTTGTGACACACAGAGCCGTCTCAAACATCGCCACATACATCGACCATATCATCAAGTTCCGCACATAAAAACTCATTGATTTTGATTCAATAGCGAATCCAATTACGGTAACAGACGCGCTCGTTATATTTCGGTAAAGATATCTAAGTATAGGTATTGTTTTTATCCACCAATATGATAATCCTGTTATTAGTAAAGTCCTGAAAGTGATTGAATGATCGCTCAGAATGATTTTTAAACACTATAATTTGTTTTGAATCTAAACAATTTCAGCCTTTCATATAAGGCCTTCCAATTCAGAAGGGGTCGCTAAATCTATTTTAAATAATTTTTCAATAATTTGAAGTCGAGACTGACACTATTTTCATCGACTTCATCGCAGACTATAGCATTGATCGTCGATTTTGTGGCGATGGCCGAATCCGGAACATATTGATGGTGTCGTGGAAAAGTCCAAATTGGAAATAGATGTTTCGAACATGTACCTACCAGATTCTGACAAGGAGATGCGCTATTATGTCCATCATGTCCATGTATCTCCCAACGTTGGTCTTGTAATAAACTAGAACAAAACCAAATACCTACACACCTATAGGTAGGTAGGTATGCTTTCAACAATAGACAATTAAAAACTCCTAATCTAAAAGACCAAGTGTTATGTAATTATAGTCTGAATTGGGGATTCGTAAACTCAAACTTTACTGCAAACCTCTTGATGCGTCGACAATCGGATCATTCATCTCAATTTACAAAATGTTGAATTCGGTCGAAACGGGCGAACTCCTAGGAACTCGAGAATGGCTTTAGAAAAAATGGATACCTACGTATGTAATGTAAATGGTAGTTTGCGTACGACCATTTGAGAATCGTAGACAAACGGGTTATCTGACCATCACCATATTTTAAAATACCACAGCATAAAATGGCGGTAGTCAGATCAGTGCATTTCATGGGGTGTTTTCTCATCCCGTAACAAATCATTTTGGTGGTCATGTGTTCCATGGGTGGGCCATATTCATTAGTGAATGACTGCGCGTGGGCAGGCATCTAACTTAGTATACCATAAAACACATTTGAAATTTGCTTGCTAAAAACGCCTGAGCGAAGACCCATATAAGTACGAACGTAGCTATGTAAATGTATCTATCTGTAAAAAAGGATCAAAAGAGATCACCGCCACAAACAATAAAATCAATAAGTGTACCTCTTAATACACAAACCTATTTATATATTTTTTGTATGTGTAAATTCAGTTAAATTAATTCCACAAGAAGAGCAATAGGTATTTTCTAATGGCCGAATGCGTCTCAACATTGATTGTAGATGTTTTTTCCTCAAGAACTTATGTTCACATTTTCTCACATTAGTCTCTTAGTTATCTCTAATTATGTGGCTGTCTTAGATATGACAGTTTTATTTTGACACGTATCACTTCTGTTAAACGTTGTATGGTTAGCGGTTTCCTGTGTTTTAATCATCTTAACCCATTTATGTTGTAACGTAGGCAAATAGGTATCCCTTTCAAACGAAATATCCCGCTCTACCTACTTAGATACATATGTATATACTTAACTGGCCAAGAGATGGGGAGCAATTCTTGGAATCGCATGAATAATTGTCGGCAAAACCGTCCCCGACAGAAAGAGTTTATTTGCCTCGATCATAAAACTTCGAGCAATGACATTAGTGGCGCTGAATTCCATTCCAAAGACGGAACCGACTTTAAGGTGAGATAATATTCCATAAAGCTCGTCGGCCCCACAAAGGCAGCGTTCCCACTACAATTTTATGCCATATCTACCAAGCCCATTAATAAGTCAAATAGGGCATTCCATTTTTAATTGCCCCTGCATTGTGCTTGTGCACCATCCGTTCGATTCTGATTTGAAGTTTTCCAATTTGATTTGCAAATGACCATTTATGAGATACGCGTAGAGATACACAAATATATGTGCATATTAAAGTGTTTCCCACGGCGTTGCGTAACAATGGAAGTCACAATTATTAACAGAGCCACGGCTTCCCGTGTTTGCTCTTCTCATTCTGTGCTTCTTTCTTATTCTTTTTCCTTATCTTGCTTGGCCTGTACTCACACTTCTCTCTGTCATTAAGTAAAAAGCAAATAAGAATTTACCAACACACAAACCCCAGTGCCATGCAAAACTATAAACACATTCAATTTCCCGTGCACACAGTGAAGCGAAACACAGTGAGTTCCAACAGGCCAGACGGCGTTGTACATATCACAGATATTTAGTTACTTTACTGCCAGATAATGGGGAGTCTGTCGAAGCCACACCCCCGGTGTGTGAGTGTGCGCCGAAAAAGGCGGTTCTTCTGCGTGAGCTCTTATCAACCCCTCAAAGATGTGGTTCGACAACTACTGGCTACTGGTTTTCGCCCAAACCGCAGCGCACGTAGACGGCTACCGACTGGGCGATCGACCGATGTACTAGCTAAACTCACACAATAGAAACTTGTCTATCGCAACGCAATCCTCCTCCCACTTTTCAATGGATTGCTATTGCTATTGCTGATTGCTGAATAGATTGGGAATAGAAAACAATTGGCAGCACTTAAAAGTGCCTCGCGCCGTCATTTTAGTTGAACTTTGCGTTCAGGCGCGTGTAAGACAGTAGCACCTGCGGAGCGCATATCCTGGTTAGATCCGCCCTTCGCACTAGATCTCGATGACTCGATCGGGACGTAGCGCCGCCACCGCTGCTGGTATGCACTCATTCCCAGAGGGGAACACGCCAATCGGCGGCATGAGTAGTATATAAATGAACAGCCGAATCAGGAAATGTAAATTATAGGTCCACTACTACCAATACGGCCACCACCATCATCGTCAACATCATCGTGCAAGGTGTGTGTGCATGGGCATGGGTATGGGCATGTACGACCGATCGGGTTTCCCAATGCCAACTCCAGCTCAAAACTTGGCTTCTTCAATGCTCGTCTCAGACCTCCGCGGCTGACTAATAGCAAGAGGAGGAGGTATATGTTAAAGTTTACATTTTTATTTATTTATATCGGTGTTGTGTCTTCATACGTTTCACATTCACGTTTTATTTAATCTTTTTTTTTTCGTTGTCGTTGTCGCTTTATGGTATGCCTGTTCGTTTTTTTTTTCTTTATGCGGCCGCAGCGATTTGGAGGCAGCCAACTAACCAGCCAACCATCTCAGCCAGCCAGCAGCCATCAGCAACAGCAGCACCAGCAGCAGCAGCCGAGCGAACACAGGCAGCAGTTAACTATCAAGCTGAAGTTGAGATCGTAACTTTGCAGTTGGCCGTCGTGCACGGAAGCGTTCGGAAGTGGAATATACTTTATTAATAATATTTAGAGTTGATACAGATTTGAATAATTCAAGACACGGGCTCTCCTACTCTCCGCATTCATTGCGCAACCAGATAGTGATTCAGTTGTGATTTCGTTGTGTAGTCGCTGTGACCGTCGCCAGTTTTACTATAGCTCCGCGCTAAAAATTTCCATTCGCATTTTCATTACGATTATACTTACCTATCTAGGTATCTACGGTTTCCAATTGAGATTCTATTTAACATTTTACCGTCGCCCTCTGTTGGGAGATATACTTATATTTTCGTACTGCAATTCAAATAGATACTATTCATTGGGTCGTGAATCTAGGCGCATAGATCGAGTAGCCCGAGATACATTTTCCGCATTGAACAGTTGGTAAGTTTGCACTTTACGTTGTTTAAGTTATCTAGATATTAATAGGTATAATGGTGATGTTGCCTCAGCGATGCGTAACAACCAATGGTAGCTCGTGTTTCGCACACTCGTGATTCCAAACCAGCTACTGTGTAAGGAGCTGTGCTTGTGACTTTGGAGCAGCTCGTCATGTAGATATACGTATAGTACATGGGCCACCGATCGAAGATAGTTGGTTGCATAGGTAGTTGTGTAGTGCGGGTTTCCATCAGCTACTGGGCTTAAGCACCTCCTTCTGGGTAAGACGAGTAGGACCGCAGTCGTTTGCATCGCACACACTGGTCTTGTCTCACTTACGTACGTGTTTGCCCAGCACAGCAGTCCATCCATCCATTCACCATTCATCGGTTTGGTTTGGGTTTCCTTATGCGTAATTTCCACCCATACCTTCATGATGATGTGTTGCGCCGAGTTATGGTGTTGATGGTGTTAGTGGTTGATATGGTGTAGTGTAGTTGGTGTGCTGTGTATTTACCAGGTGAGGGCGAAGGTGAAGAGATGAGGCCGCACAGCTGGTGGCACTCTGTGGCATTAGTCCATTACCATTAGTCTAGTCGGTGGAAGTGAGGCACTCGGTGTCGGAATTATTATTTCATTTTACTCTTCTTGCTCGTGAGTAACACATCGTAGTTGTATACGCGCGTACCGCATCTGCTTCCTATAAATAATATTGTCCAAAGACCAGTGATGTGCAATTCTTCTTTCTACAAGTCTGAAGTGTAATTCGTTTGACAGTTTTCAAAGGTGTTGACGTGATTTAGTGCAGTGTGGTAAGTCTCGCTTATTCTTATTACTTCACCACATAGCTAGCTACCTACCCCTATACCTAGATACCAACATATTTGAAAGGAATGCGCAAAACCCCCCTTTGGTTGGCATTGGGTATGCGCGGCAGTGTGGACTTGGATACGTTGTTTGTTGGTGTTGGTTAGGAGCTCGTACTACCGGTTTTACGCGTTCTTATTGGCGAGTGTTCTTTCGGCGATGGTGGTATGTGGTACCTACATACGCACTTAGTGGATTTTGTTCGATTGGTTTGGGCAGCTGAACCAATCACATTGGAACGTGACAGTGTTGTGTTGACAGCCGGTCAAAAGTTTACAATGAAAAGAAAACGTGCTGATGGTCCAAGCTTCCTGAAAATGGCTTTTCCTTGCGCTGTACTCATTGCGCAAGGCGAAATTTATGGATAAGTCGTTCATGTTCGTTGTGCTCAGAACGACTGCAGATTATTGTGTTTTGGTAAGGTTGACAGTTTGCGATTTGAACCAGAACAAATGTGGTTTATTTGTCAATAATGTTGGAATGTTTGGGTGTTAATTATTATTGTTTTGTCGGGTGTTAACGTGTTGGTTTTATGACGCAGTTAATCATATAAAAAATTCAATTACTCCAACTTAAAACAAAAACACATATTAGTTTGACTGAGCGAAAGATCAGTTTTAAGGTCAACTAAAGCTATAAAAACCAATATTAGAGTTAAAGCGAATGCTTTTTCCATAAAAATACAATATGTAGATTCAGTCGGAAAAATGTAGACATCTTCCGACTTTTCAATTTTTATTCAGATAAATAGTGTGTATAAGTAAGATATAGATAGATTTAATCAGTTTATATCGACAATATCCCTATTGGGTAAGAAGTTCCAAAATGTTTTATGCCTACATCTATATCTATTAGAGGAATTTAGGTAGGTTTGTAAGGGGGCTAGCTAATCTGTTTGTTAAGTGAGGTCCTATCTTTAGACAAATTTAATGATTTAAAAATGCAGTTTGTTAGCGAAATAATTTAGGTAGATACCTACCTCTTACATTCTGTAATTTTGGACGTACAATTATTAGTAATAAATTCCCACACTTTCCTTAACTAATATTTTTGTTTTCCATGCAAGTGTTTTCTATATATTAACTCGCTAGCGTATGTAGGCATCTAAGAATTTTTATTTTAGATAGATATTATGCGATGTACTTATACCTATTTGCCTAGAAACATTTTTGTTTAACTTTGCTAGTCTTTGCGGAGAAAATAGATTATCTCGATCTCATAAAATGTTTGGAGTTTATGTTGTGTTTAGTTAAAAAAAAAGTTTATTATTAGTAGACAATCATACGCATTGAAAATGTTGTAGAAAATGTAAGGTTAACGACTTCACTCTGCTATATGAAATAAGCTCTGAAAATAGCTGCATCCACTCCTTTGTAGCCTTTCATTGATACGATTCTGGGGTTTTATTTCGTAAGACTCTTAATACGATTTTCAAAATGTCGACACTTATCATCGGTAATTCGATTATTGAAGAAATAAATAAATTTTCTGTCAAAAAAAACCCAAAACAAAATCTTGCGATAGAATACATAGCAAACATCCTTTTTAACAAATCGTTAATGAAAGGGTTTTTCATAATTCCGGTTTTTGCATCATTTCTGACCTTCTTTAAACCCATTATTACATGCACTATTCATAGTGCATCTCAATTCTTATTCATTTTTACTTGTAGATTCGCAGAGAAAACTCATGTTGCTTGTTTGAAGAACTACTCTTGTTTGACTTAACAACTAGTTAAATCGGCATAATGAGTAAGGCTTACATGATATAGAAATGTATCTTTATTGCACATATTTCTAACGTAAAATATTCATATTCCCAACGTAAAACATACATGAAAAATAAATTTAACTCAAAGCTTTTTGTACCTGAAATATTGTTATTAAATTGCAAAATAGTATCTACTTGCATAGTTAAATACGTATTTAAGAGATTTGAATTCGATACTTCCTTAAAATCTCACGCGACGATCAAAAACTTTTTATTCTTACCTTGGCCTTTGAAGTTCATACTAGGTACTTACTCATAAAGATTTCTATTAAAACAACAAAGTATTACCTCCTGGAATTTTTAATTGTTCATAATTAATCATACAAAGTCTAACGTTTTTTTAGGAAGAAATAACATTTTGAAAACTTTAAAGCGATACAAAAATAAAAACGGTTAACAATTGGCAGCATATACGTAGATACTAATTAAAATTCCTACCAAATATTTGCCTAAACGAAATAGTTTATTATATTTGAATACGTGCGTGTGCCTACTATTTATTAATTTTTTAAATGAAATGTAATTAAAACATTCCCTTGCCCTTGAAAACACCTAACAATTTACAATACCAACATGGATCGAATTGGATTCAATTGAAGGATATACACGATTATGTTTCTCTTGAACTTTTTAATAAAAAAAAAAACGGATAGTACAATTTCTTTTAATCTAACTTTTCTATATCTCGGCGACTGGCGGAATTTCCATTCCAATTTTCATATGAGTCGAATTCTTTAATACTTCGAAGATATTTCCGGTCGGAACCAAGTTTTTCCTTGAATCTTATTATTCATATGAGTGTGCAGCGCATCTATTTCTTTTGGGTTCAGATGAGAAGATGGTAAAGAGACGTTTATTTTCAAAGAGAACACCTAATTCAGTATTCCCATGAACCACCTAACTAATCATTATGAAGAACATTTGCTTCAACTTAATCATAATGAACTAAATATTTGGGGAGTTTGCAGATGGTTCAAAATATGCGAACATTGAAAAATTTAAAATGCTGTTGGAATCAAAACAATATTAAAATGATATATACATTTTCAAAAACCAACTGTACCTACTTAAAGCAACAAATATTATATTGATAACCAACTATCACCATAGCTGATTAAAATGCAGTATCAGAAAATGTGTGCTAACTTCCAAAGCAGAATAACTAATTCCACTATTTCATTGAGACTTACTGCAGTCCGCGTCTGAATGGTTATAATTTGTAAAGTTTAATTTTTTTTGAACTTTTAGTTACTTACACCAATTATCTATTTTATAGCTTAACATAATTATTAGCATTTCAAAAGCAGAGAATTTTTAAGTTAATATTTAAAGAATGGCAGCAGTATTGACCTATAAACCTATATTTACCCGACGTGTATTCCCTATTTGATTTACATTGCTGAGTTGCTTCACGTTGGGGATTAAACCCTTCCCTATTAGAAAACAAAAGAAATATCTACCTAAACAAATTTAAATATGAAAAAAAATAAATCATTTTAATGATGCCAATAAAATAAATATTATCGTAAACGGCCCATACACGAGCTCAAGCCTAGTTTCTCCAACCATTGACACGAATGGAAGGGACCTAAAATGTAATGTTTGTCCGAATTTCACAAGAGCGAATAAACACGTTTCGATGGTGCGGTGCAGAATTGAACCTGGGACCCCTCTCTTAGAAGTTTAGAAGTCCAACGCACTTAAATACTAAGTCACTGCACCTACAAACCCACAATGATCCCAATACAAATTCAAAAACATTAATGCATCACCTACATACGCAACGTAGCTATTAAAATTGCTTAATTCCAACTAGTTGTAGTTATCTTAAGCAATAAATAAAAAACAAAAACTCATTAAGTATATGTGGTAGCACTCTTCGTCACTCCGATTGGACACCAATGATTGAGATTAATGTTAAATTGTTCATCTATCAATCTTACGCAGTCGGTCAGGTCAGGTCGGGACCCAAAGTGTAATTACCACCTTTACAGATCGAAATCGATTCTTTTTCTGTTATATCCTTCAGGTTGCGGGTTGCGGCTGCCAAAGTCAACAAATACAACAATGATTTCAATTTAATTCATTGTTATGCGAGAGGCTCACTTGAGTTTTTCTAAGAAACCAACAAAAAAGAACATTTTAAAAATTATCTCACCAAGGCTCTAAGGAATCCTGGGAGTTTTCCTATACTTCGTCCTTATTTTTTATTTTGTATGGGACAACAAAGGAACAAAACACAAAATGAAACTAGTTTCTGTTTCTGATTGCCACAGAAACAGATCCACCTCTAAAAATCGAAATAAATGCGATGGCCAAAGGTGGCAGCGGCGACACTAGTTATTTTTATCGGACCATCCTCTTCGAATCGGTTGAGTTGAGGTCGAGCATATCTTCCCTATAAAGAGAGGGTGGATTTTCGAAAACAGAAACAGATAGGAACATCTCGCAAAAGTGGCATAAAAGTGATCGTCCAAACGTCGAACGTTACTTTTTATACCTGGCACAACAGCACCACAGTGCCACCAAATTTCAGGGTTTTCCTGCTTCTTTTAATTTTTCTGAATCTCTTATGTTCTCTATAGATATAGGGAGACAGAAACCAACATGCACTGGGTAATGTTCTGTCATTGTATTTCACAAATCTAATTTCACGCAGCATTAAGAAATGCTATATGCATAAACTTTTTCCTTCGTTCGTTCAGGCAGGGATGCTACTCCGTATCGGTGTACATGCCTCCTCATTGGGATTACGATAATCGTTGCATTTGCCTTGGAAATTCAAAATTCTTTCAGCAGCAAGTATTCGGGACAAAGGCAATGTTTGCAAATTCTTAATGGATTTTCATTACCTTGTCGAGAGGCGTTCGTTGGTGACCGAAAGGCTGAGAAATAAAGAAACCTAATTACCTGATGGTCAAACAGAAACATCGGATTAAGAGACCAGTCTCATGCGGAGTTGTTGCTCCGGCTTAATTTACTTGCCACGTACCATGACGATGTCGTAGAAGGGCGAATGCTGTTGCGCGCGCTGATGCCTTTTCGTCGGATTCTCTGCCAGGGCTCAATTTGGCCAGATTTAGCGCCAGATTTACCTACTCGATTTGTCTTTGCAGGTATGTTGGCATGTGCGGTGGGGGCTCATACCTACCTATACATTCCCTGACAAACATTCAAACAAAGAAGTCGTCGACAATGACGAAGACGACGACACGGTCCATGGCACCATCATCGGAAGAGAATCCATAAAAAGCAGCCAATAATACAATAAAAATAAAAAATTACACAAAATTATGAAGATAATTTGAATATTTTCTTATGGGTTCGAGACGCGCAGAGCATTCTTCCCCCACTATCCAGCTGTGATTTTGGTAATAATTGCGCTATGACCCTGTCTCCCGCTTCGCCGCATCACTGCCTCAGGCATTGTCATCTTGGCATTCCATTTACCATACCATGGGAACCACATCGGCGCGCTTATTAATCACCGAAGAACAAAAAAAATTAAAATAAAAAAAAAACAAGTTGCCACCAACAGCACACTAAATCTTTAGCCACTTTGTCAGCGGCATTAAATGTCAATACCTGGCTTCAATTTGTTGTCGGTGTCAGCACCAATAATACACACCAAGTGACAAGCCCAAAACAAGCGTTGTTGTTGTCCAAGCTTCCAAAAAAAGCTTCGACGACAATAGAAAAGCAACAAGGTTCGCGCTCAGACAAGACACACACAGCGTTGTGGGATGATAAACAAATTAAAACGCTTCCAAATAGCGCTACACAACAACAAATGGCTAATTGAAATTTTAGCATTTTCTGTCAATTAATGGCGGACTATACTCCCGTCCCATCTAAAGTCGAGTCGAGCCGGACCTAGGGTGGCATACTGTTACTGTATGTGCCGTGCTCCTCGTCTCTTTTGCTGGCCATATTAATAATCAGGTAGTTATATTTGGAGCGGAGGCGACTCGTTTGTTTCGCCGCTCAGCAGGGGGTGCTGCTTTATGTGAGTGCGCGCGATGTGGGCCCTCAGGTATCGGTTCCGCGAATCGCAATTAGTTACTGGTGTGGTGATGGTGGATGGCTGGCTGGTTGGCTGGCGACTAAAACAATGGCCTTGAGGTCACCCGCAGTATCATCATTGAAGATATCAAATTTCATTCGAAAATATTTCCATTTGCCAATACTATACTCGTTTTTGTTAGGTACTTGAATTGTATATTGCCGCTTTAATTGATTTTTTTTTTGTTGTTTTTGTGATTCTTTCCTTTCAGAATAGCTGTGGCGAAATTTGTTGTATACTTTATCTGAGCCATAGAAATAAGACAAAATGTTTGCTGTAATGCGGATTGACAACGACGACTGCAGGTCGGACTTCCGTCGTAAGATGCGACCGAAGTGCGAATTCATATGCAAATATTGTCAGCGACGTTTCACGAAACCCTACAACCTGATGATCCATGAACGTACCCACAAATCTCCCGAGATCACGTATTCCTGCGAAATTTGCGGGAAATACTTCAAGCAGCGCGACAATCTCCGCCAGCATAGGTGAGTGTTCGTTATACTAAGATTGTTGTTGTTAATATTGTGTCAACATTTATCCCTTCCACATCCTGTGTCCACATTTATTTTATAAGAGTTACACAACCCTATCACAATCCTTTCTGCCCGGTTAAAGGGTCCTTTGTTTAGCACTGCATGTCTAATTGGTTTGAGAAACAAAGGACCCATCGGCCAATAAGCATACTAATCCATTGACCTACTCTTTCAACTCACATTATCTACAAAATATTTTTATTTAAAACCTAAAAAAATGTATCCATGTTTTCTCTTTTTTTGTAGATGTAGTCAGTGTGTTTGGCGATGAATCTTGCACAAAACCTTTAAAATAAAATAAAATATGTTGCACGCACTACTACTCATAAGAACACTGATGTGAACACTGATCTCTGTCTATATTGGTGATGGTGGTGTTGAATGAAATGAAACGATAAAAATAAACAATTACAATAAACCCTATACATAAACTCAATTCTAAAACTATATAAAGACAACTGGATATATTAAACAAACATACAAACTTAGAGTCGCAATAAAAACATTTAATAGCCTACCATTCGAGAACACAACATATATAGTCTTGTTGACGGATAACATTTGTTCCATTTTATATTCGCGCAAAAAATAAAAAAAAAAAAAATAAAACGGCAAATAAAAAAAAATTATATTTTCCTCGGTGTGTGGTAATAAGCACATAACTTTAAATAATTTTACCTTGTAAGCAAGAATTTATATATATTTTTTTGTTTTTTTTTTATAAACTATTCCACTAGCTTTAAGTCATAGTCTATTTTACTGATTACTGATAATGTTTGTTTGTTGAAAAGGAAATGTTTCACGTTAAAGGCAAAGCAAAATTGTACATAGAACTTTCTTATTTATATACATACCTATTATATATATATATATATATTTTATAATTAAAAAAAAAACTTTATACTAACAAAACAAAAAAAAAACCGTCTATTCTTTCTGCTATTCTTCTAAATTTCTCTATGCTTTAAAAAAAAAAAACAATCCAAAAGTGGCGGTTGCGATTTCTTGGTTCCAAGACTTTAATGGTGGTGTTCTAAGATCTGTAAACATTTACCTACGTTTGTGTAAATGAAAATGAATTCTATCGGCAGAGTACAAATATTCACACACACACACACTCAAAAAACACCCTTTGGGTAATAGTAAGGAAAACGAGAAACGAAAAAAAATTAAAATTGATTACACTCTACTTTCAGAACGATACACGTGGACGCGTATGGTCGCACTTACTAACCACAGCGGCCTGCAAAGCTTGCAACAACTTCCACTGCTTAGTTCTTAGCGCTACTATTATTATAGTAAATAAAAACAAAATGTTCCTTTCTGTCTGTCGCTCTGTTTCGGACCTAAGGATAGAGGATTATGTGTACAAACAATTTAATTTTTGCTTTTATTTTTATAAGTAGAAACAAAAAAAATTATGTTTATTGTTTTTCAATTTAATTGGGGTATTTATGTATCGAGATATTTTTTTGTCAAAAAGCGAAAATTTCTTAAGAAAAGACCAACTAAGTGTAACTTGTTGGCCTTTTTGATATAAGAAATTTGAGTGGCAAATAGTGGCATTTTACAAAATATCCCAACAATTTTGCATTTCTTTTCTTGCTTTTAAAAATCACCATTTCTATGCCAATTTGAGTATTTTGTTTTAATATTATTTATTAAACTAAAAATGAAGCAGATTGATTTTTTATTGCTATATAAAAAAAGTTATTTTTTTTTTGTTTATTTATTTAAGAGGATCTTATTGAATACGGTTAAGCGCCAAGCACATTTAGTGAGTCGCAATAATGTTTGGAATTTTTTATTTAATTATTTTTATTATTTTGTAATTAAAAACTAAAAAACAAAACAAAATTTAAACCACTAAGCTTGTAAAAAAAAGTGAAATATTTATAGATTATGTAATAGACGTCTGTATTTAATTTAAATGTTTGATTTTTAAACAATAAAACTATTTGTATGTAAACAAAAAATTGAGTCCTTATCTATCTTTAGACTTTTTTACAGTTAGTGCTTCAACAGAATGGATATATAGTAAGGATGAACGTGATGTTTTCATCATGGTTTGTGAGAAAAAATGTTCCCAAATGGTTAAAAAAATTAGCCAAATATTTTTAATTAAGGGAACACTAAGTTTTTGCATGTGTTTCTTTCAAGAGCTGTTGTATCTTTGCATCGAGTGTAAATAAAAATCATTTTGCAACTCCAGGTTTCTAGTTTGGAGATCTTCTGGCAGAACAAACATTTTTTTAAGCGCTGGTTACACACAGAAATAAATCTCGTTTGATATATAAGCAGCAGTCGGCACTAAATGCAGTTTCACTACACTTGATTTAGAAATTTTTCCAGTATTTCCTAAACCATTACAAAAAAAAATATTTCATTGCTTCGACATTGGCTCTTGCGATGTTTATGCTTACTTCTAACTAAATCAGTGTGCAGGCAAAATCAAATGGTCTACTGAGGTTGGATGCAATAAAAAAAAAGGTTTAATTTATAATTTTTGCAGTTGAATGAACCAATGCCAAAGCGCACAATTTGTTTCTTTTCTTTCTTTGTACTACTTTTTAAGGACATTTTGGTAAAAAAGAATTAAGTTTTTTATACATAGTAGATTTTGGAGTAAGTAGGAAAGTGCTAAAAATGTTATAAAAAATTTAAAAGTGGATGCTTTTTTTCATATATATTATTATTTACGTTCGTGTTTATTCGTAACAGTAGTGGCCGTGTGAGAGAGAAACGAACGAATAAAAATGGCTGGTTTGAAAAACACTAAAGTTTTTTATAAAACAATATTTTTTTTTCATAAAATTCATTGATTTCATTTCAAGACAAATAAAATAAATATTAGGCATAAACTGGCCATGCAGTACCCAAAGCCTATCCTCAACAACCACCGTGTGTGCGAAGACATATTTTTTGACACCAATGGAAAGAGACCTACAGTTTAATGACGATTTCGAACGAAAATACATTTTTGAGAAGCTACGAGAATGTTTGTCAGACGTTCGCAAGAGGTGGGGAAGCGAGTACAAATTCTCAGGTGGTACAGGTCGGGATTTGAAACAGCGACCTCTTGCTTAGTGGTCCAACGATTTGGCAAGAACATAAATCTATTAATACACCATTTTTGCAAAGCAGAAAATTGTGATTTAAATTCATAAGGACCTTTCGGTAAAAAGTCTTCAAGGATATAGCGCTACTAAATAAAACAATACTAAAGAAAAATGCAGTGTTGTCATCAATGATATTTGCTGATAATGTTAATATAACATTGTAAATATCAAAAATATGTAGTAAATATGTGTATAAGATAGGTGAATATCTGTGCATCGCTACGCAAATAGTTTCTTCTTATTGAAATAATTAAAAAGTGGTGTTTAAAATTTGCGAATAAGTGTCGTCCGTCTCATTTCTAAAAAAACTAAAACTTTAACGAGAATCTCCTGATCGAAGAGCGATGAGAAGGAAAATCTACACCAAAACACGTTTTGGCTCTTTGTAATAAAATTCAAAATTTGACATGTGTGTTGTCTTTTATTATTTTTTTCTACGCAATAAAATAAATTAACTACTCTTCGAATTCTTTATATAAAGCTTTTCTGTATGCCTCCTCCCTTCCTAGTTTAGTTTGAAAGTGAAGTACTATTTGTACTTCCACAGGTACCCTGGACCACGGTTCTGAACCCTGGATCACGGTTCTGAACGGTCCCTTGGGTAAACATGCGTCTGTTTTCCAAGCGGAGATTTTTGCCATCCTAATGGATATGCGCTATATTGGAAACAACAGGTGGATGGCTAGAGGTATTTGCATTTGCAGTGATAGCCAAGCTGCATTAAAAGCGCTGCTAAACACTCTTACCTCGTCCAAGTTAGTACTAGAACTCAAGCTTTCTCTGAAATTTGGTCGGATGACTGGACACAGTGAATATTGTCTCGGTCCCAGGTCACACTGGCATCCAGGGAAATGAGATCTCGGATGAGCTTGCTAGGCAAGGTTTAGAAGAAGTTTTCTCAGGACCCGAACCTGTGTTGGGTCTGCTTACATCTTTAGTCATGTCTACCATTGATTCTTGGGTTTCTCGTGAACACAAGATTCGGTGGCGCCATTGCGGTGGATGTAGACAGATCAAACTACTGCGCCCGGACATTTGCAAAATGTCAGCATATTTTCTTCTATCTTTGAGAAGAATCGACTTCTTGTAGGCGTCCTTTCGGGCCACCAAGCTTTTGGTAAACACTTAAATGTGTTGGATTAAAGCGACACCACTGAGAGGATGACACAGCATAACACTTTCTCTGCCGTTGTTCGGCCTATGCTCGCATCAGGTGGCGGATTTTCGGGGCTGACGTGGTGGGTGCCGAACATCCAAGCTCTTCCTCACTGAAGCTGCTTCTCATTTTTCTTCGAAAGACGGGAAAACTAAGAACATAAATGTAAGGTGTCTGAATGGTAGTACAATGGACCTCTGAGCGTTCCATCGGATAGTAGTGTCTGAGCGCTCCATCGGATAGTAGCAACCTCCGACAAAAAAAAATTGGTTTTATAATAAAAATAAATAAAATTTTTCCCTTTTTATTTGATAACTACCATTTTTTGGCAATACATGGTTGGCACCGAGTATTCGGTTAATGGTAGCAAACAGAATATAATTGTTTGGATATTGTCTTCCCCCATTTACACTTCCTATGACCGCCTTTGACAGTTGCTCTTCTGCTATTGAATTAAATGCTAGCACAATTGTACAACGAAAGGCTTGAACCGGAAACCCAACTTGACGAAGACTTAAACGAATAAAATCTTGTTTCAT
Organism: Ferdinandea cuprea; assembly: GCA_963576555.1. Taxonomy (NCBI): domain Eukaryota; kingdom Metazoa; phylum Arthropoda; class Insecta; order Diptera; family Syrphidae; genus Ferdinandea; species Ferdinandea cuprea. Next base: position 1,758,101 of record OY754958.1, read on the forward strand.
CGATGAGGAATTTCCTGTGGTCAACATGTGCCAACTGCTACAACTTACATTAAATAATGAAAGTGATGATTGCATAAACCTTTAGCACGATTGTAAGAGTCATATATTTGACGACTGAGAAAGTTATATATTGTCGAATTTCTTTTTAAACCTCATAAACTCAAATGTTATGGACATTTTCATTTGATTATAATCTATGTAAGAAATTTGGGTAGTTGCTTTTATTGAGATAGTTTGTTGGATTAATTGAGTCAAAAAATCGTAGGTTACAAAATGGAGACAACACATCAGAATAAAACTGATAATTTAATTCATATTAAAAATAAAAAAATTCAAATTTTAATTGTCTTTAAAAAAAATAAAAAATGTTTGATTGCGTCTTTTTGGACGCAAAATTCTTTTCCACAGCTGACTCTTATAAGTTTTGCAGATCTAAAATGTTATTGGTTTTTTGTGTTTGATTTTTAACAAATTTTGTCAGCGCTCCTTCTCTCTTAATTCTACTTATGATGGACCTGTTCAGATTTAGCGATTTAGCTGTTACATCCTTATTTATTTGATCTTAAATTTCACTTTTTTGCTGTACACAGTAACGCGACACAAAAAAATGCACGAAAATTACGCCTGCTATACAAACGCACACATGATGTAACAAACATTTGTATAACATTGTACATACGTTGTAAAACAAATAGCTGTAAAATCACTGCCAAGGCTTAGAAAAAATAAACAAGAAAAAAATATAAGTACCTAGCTGAGCTCAAAATAACAATTCACTTATTTTTGTCTCTTGCTAAATTTGTCAGTTTATAAGATTTTAAAAGTAAGTCGACGATAAGTGTAAAGTTAGATAGGTACTTAACCGGTCCCACTCATTTATGCAAACAAAATTTCATGCCTAATTTGGCTTTTAAAACAAAGCAATTTTTACAAGCTGAAAGCGTCACCAATTCCTGTTATGACTAAGATCAATCGTTTCACATAACCACAAAAACCCATAAAACGGATTATAGGTATTATCGATACTCATATTACTCATCATCGTATTGATTTTCGCTACCGTTTACAACAACTATGTTGCACTGAGTCAACAACAGCCGCAGCACCACTTAGTCTGCTGATCATTAATTTGTATATTTTGTCTACATCATTGGGACATCCCTTCTTGATTCTGTTTATTTGCAACTGACTGTTTTACTAATTGCTTCGACACATAATTTACAGCGACAAATAAACAAATTCTACAAAAACCACTTAAGACGATCACATTTGATGACATCTCTTTTTAGGGTAGATCGCAGATGACCCATAAAATTCAAGCGAAAGCTTTTACTTACAAATAAAAGAACAGTGGCTTGTTCCTGGATAAAAAAAAGCAACAACAAAAACAATACATTGTATTAAGTCCGTCTCGTTTATTACACATTGTTTTAAATTTTTAATGGATCATCTTCCAAGTTTCACGAAACATAAACATTTTTGATGAACGTGAGTGAATGCTGTCGTAGCCTCAATCCGACATGTGCGAGCACCTATTGCGCCTTGTTGGGTACCTCAGTTAATAATCATCACTTAGCGGGTCTGATGCACAACGAAATTACTCGTAAAATCCGACGAATTGCCACTAAATAACTTGATTATCGCACCAAGCAGATCTAATAAGGAAGCCCAGTGACAGCGAGTCGCGCGTTCGTGCCGCAATTAAGTCAGTTTCAGGCCATGGCATCAGGCATACTTTGAGCAAAGTCACATTATCAGATCAGATCAGATTAAAGCCATGATGACAGCTATCTCATAAACACCGACGACTAAGATGACTTTGACTTCGGTCGCGCACCTACCCCGAATTACGAAATGGCATCATACCATACACCCATGCCATTTTTATTATTGGGCGATTGTGTTGTGCTGTGCGGTGTCTGTTGCCAATGTTGTCACTCAGGTCGTCATGATTGTCACTGAATTTGATGATCCTTATCTATAATCGTATGCTCGCACGTTGCAGCACAAGTTGGTGGATTAACCCGAGAAAAAGTTTCTCAAATTTTGGGGGCGGCGAACAACGCCGACGACGACCGGGGAAAAAGGGCTTGAATTGATGATATTAGATGAGACCTGCTTACCTGATTTAACTGTGGTTTTTTTCGCCGCCACGCATAACAGCATCCGAGTCATTCGCTTACGCAATAAGTCATCTCGTGGTCGGAGTTATCTCTGCGCAACCAGAAGCTGAATCACGTTGTCTTTCACAAGAGGTGAGAGAAAATTCGCGCTGACAGTAGTTTTTCGCTGTAAATTTGTGGTGAGTATTAAGGTAAGCGGCATTCTTGTCACATGCGTAACGTATCGTAACTACTTCTGCGACCAGCCAGCCGTCCATATAAGTTGTATAAGATAATTGGTTCACGGTCTAGCATATTTCTCGCACAGGAGCTCCGACAGTTAATATGGAATAATCGAGGCATTTATGTGTTAGACGATGGAACCTGTAATTGCGGTGAATCCATATCATCCATGTCCCGTCGAAAATTTAATTTTGGAACGTGATCTCTTCACTTTCATCCGCCCCCATGAACATCGATCTTGAGCTCAGTCCTACCTACCGATTAGGTTCACCTATATATACGATGTTTATTGTGGGCGCGTAGAAAACTGTTTACTATTCTTCAGGACCCAAAGACTGTTATTAGAATGTCAAGGGAGAGAAAAATAATGCATCTTCTTTGGTTCGAAATTCCAGACCGCTTAGAATGATGACTTCAATTTGGGTCCCTGCGTATCAGAAGCAGTCCTAATTGGAAGTATTTTTCGTTTGAATTTCGATGCCCATTTCACTTTTTTTTTGTTATTTTTTTTTTTTTGTAATTCTTTAATCTCTTTTTGTCTGTTTGCTTTGTTTTGTTTCTTCAATTTTTGATAAGGTAGACCGTGTGAATTTTCTAAAACGTTCTTGTGGACTCTTGATCGATATGAGCCCTTTTAAAATGTACGATAGCCATTTTTTGTTGAGTAATTTTAGGTTAAGATGTAGGCAGTGGTTATTGAAATTGTGTCAGTTTTATTTGAACCTCTAACACGCTGCGCAATCAGATGTCAATTTGATACATACAGAGTTTAATTCGTTAATTGGGATATCGATGTCGGAATAATATACATATTGATATATTCGTAAAAATGGAATTGAATAGCTTAAGAAAATACTAATCTAAAACATGAAAAGTTTTGCAGATCGATTCGAATTCTTTTTCAAATTGTCAGTAGAGCATGAAACTAGTTATAACCATTTAGTGAATACGTATTGCCATCACTTGGGTTTATATAAAATAACATATATTCACCATTTATGGAGAGTATTAGTATCTTAACATTTTGCAAAGTTCCTGGATTACATCACCGAAGGAAAAAAGGATGCATTTGGAGCTTGATAGAATTTAAAGTTGAAAGATCTGAGGAAGCCTTAATGCATCTCAAAAAAATTGAGGCACGATCAAAGGAAGAATCTAAGAACCGTAACAAGAGGGCAATCCTGGACAGATAATATGCGCCTGAAGATTGACACTCTCAATAATTAAAATGTTCCCGTTGCAAAACTGAGCAACTAACAGAACCACATAGTCTGCCTACTGCCTACCCATCATGCTGCAAACGACCAACGACCATAGGTTGCTTAAAATTTGAAGATAATAAAATATATTTGATAATTTCCAGCTGCAAAGATGTGTGGGATTTTTTGATTTTCAAATCTGAGAAACCTAGTCACTCCTCTATCAAGGACTACGGACCACAAAGTCTTTCATCATTTTTATTGAAAACCTTATAAAGGTGCAGAACGCACATATTTCCCACATATTTCTCACTCACTTGAAGAACTTAGTTTTGCCCATTTTCTTGTCAAAGAAAACTTTGTTAGATATCATTTAAAAAAAAACGTAAGCCATGGAATACAGCGGGCACTCCTTTCTGCTCTTTCTCGATCAACAAAATTAATAAATTCCTTGTAAGTAAAGGCACTATGATAAGATAGTCACCTTTGCGCAAGTCATAGATGTACTAATAACTCTTGAAATATCTTCCAATAATCAGTGAAACTACTATAGTGGATGGATGCAAACTTTCTGGCGATTAACCCCAAAAATCAATAAATAAAAATATAATGTAAGGTATCAAATTGAATTCCACCGAAAATAAAAGGAGATCGCTTCCGTCTTTCAACTGAGACCAAATGAGTATAATTACAAATAACCGAACATATCCCACTCATTGTACACCGCAATTATCATCTCGTATGCCACTGCCCAGTACCTCAGGATCGCCGCATATCCTGCAAGGGAACGTGGTTCTTCAGCAGCTGTTTTCAAGAGAAGTCCCCATCGGACCTCAAAAGATTTATAAACAGATCGCAAGGTGCCCTACAAAACTATATTGTAATCGTGAAAGTATGATTTCCTTTCAATTACGCTTTAAGCAGATGGACAGACACTAATCAAGTCGAAAGAATGAATTGTAAATACTATGAAGTTTTTGCGGGGGCTTACATGATACGTTCACCAAGGCGACAATTTCGAGTAAAATTAATTTTAAATGAAGAGGTAAAATAAATGATTTTTTTTAGTTAAGGCCGTTTTACTTTTTGTTTAGCTAAATAAATCATACGAAATATTCAACATATTTTGTGGTATTCAATTTTCTTCTTTCTTAAAATGTACAAAGTTGTTCTTGTTGCTAGCTAAGAAGTTAAAGCATTTTTTAATTTACCACCAAATTGAAAATTATCAATTTAACTGTAACTAACTTGAGTTAGGGTCACACAATGCAACCGAAGCACTTCGCGACAGCATTTTTATTGCTTGTTTTGTTTCTAATGAAAAATAAATTATCGGCAAGTGCTTCTGCCATTTTTAGCCTGGTCTTGGAAAACGTTGCTAAAGTCAGCCAAGTCTAATTCGACTGAATAGTTCGCTAGCATTGAAAAAGGTGTCATACGACCCGTGCCAAGAATCAGGCCCAGTCTAAAAACTAACTCAGAACGGAGCATCCGGATACCTGGCGCCCGCCGGATCAGCTAGCCTTGTCTGTATAATGCGGATCTCTGTACAGATTGACCTCTTTACTCCGCTACTCGCGGGACCCAAATATGAACTCAACAAAACAAAAAACAAGCCAAACAGAATTAGAGACCGTAACCTCTTTAAAAGCAGACGGTAGAACGGAGACCATACTGTCTACCGGTGAATCTCCTGCTATACCGTGCAGTAGAGAGACTGTGGCTACTCGGGGTTCATCCACTAGCGGCAATAGCAAGGAAACAAGAGGCTCTTCTGTTTCTAGGATTGTAGCACAACATGCAGCAAAGTTCAGCGATTAGTCTGTTTATGGTCTGCACTTAGTACTACTCCCTCGGCAGCACTCGACATCCTATTTTATTTAAAACCACTCGACATCTTAAGTAGACAAGTAGCTGTTAACTCGGCCATTCGCATTTCCATAAGCATTTAAATATTCACCTATGCTGGGTGCCGGGGCATAGAGATAGGCCGAGGAACGAGCAAAATACGGTTCCTGATTGAGAAAACTAACCTTAGATGGACGAGTGGCACAATTTGTCTAGCAACAAAACGGATTTGGCCTAAGCTGGATCTGAAATGCTCTAAGGGTTTGATCGCTCTAAAAAGACTGCTCGGCAGCTCTACAAAAGGTATCATTACTGGACACTGCCTTATAGGCAGGCATGCTACTAGGCGTGGTATGTACTCAAATGACTTCAGCAGAATCTGCATGGACTATGAGGAGGAGGATACACCTTCTTTGCACTTGTCCTGCTCTCTCCCATAAACATAAGGTCTATCTTGGTGCCTTCTTCCATGACAATCTTGAACATCTGTCAACCACTGGAGTTAAAGATCTCTTTCGCTATATTCAAAGCTCCAAATGGTTTAACGAGTAGTGTAGTAAACGTTTAGATCAACGTGGTTTCGCAACGGACCTCTTTTGGTTTAAATGAGTCGGCTTCGCCGATTACCACTTTAACCTAACCTAACCTTACCTAACTCTATGAATGTAGCCTTGTCTTTAAACAGTTTATTTAGCCTTATGATTATTAAATTGCTTATCTCGTTATCATTATGCCCATTGCAGCATCAGCATTCATACCTTTGCTGTGTAAAGCCAACTGATATCAGGGCTCCTGTCTTTTATTTTACGGTTTAGTATATGAAAGTTTAAAGAAAGCACGGTTCCTTAGAAATCCATAAGATATTTAAATGACTTCAACAAATCTTATCGATTAATACATTGTTAACCGCGAGGACAATGCTCTACCAAAATACCACCATGAGTTCGCTACTCAACTCTTTTATATGAAAAAAAATATTCTTCCCAAATACATTATTCTCTTCCTTTTTAAATATATACAGATCCTCTTTATCTGCAAGATAAATGTGTTACCATTGAAGGCACTTAAATAAAATTCCAAAGGAAACGATATCATCGTCATGTTCAACAATTTAATTTCTTCCAACACCTTCCAAAATATAGGTAGGTAGGTATGTACCTACCCAGATAGTCACGAAACCGATCTATGACACAGCCGGTAATATTTATGCGCCATTTTAAAGGAGTTGTTTCCTTTTGAATTCTCTATTGTGCTGTGCCACTAAAACGTGGACATTAAAATATCTGTAAGTCTACTGAACATACATAAGTGTAGGAGTCCCGCATCGGTTGTACGCTCTCCCATATTGTAACATAATTTATAGCAGGGACTTACATATTTCCCGCGGGCAAATGTGTCGCTTGATAAATAGCCAACTAATCGCGACATGCACTCTATAAAGTTCTCATAATCCAGTGCCGGAAGCATAAATGGCAAATTGAAAATCAAACAGAAACAGAAACATAGAGCACGTGAATTCTGCAAACAAGTCAATATAAATAGAGTCGAGCAGGATTCATCAATACCACCAACATTATGAGGCAATAATTAACTTGACGTTGATGTACGTCTTGAGGAAGGCAGTGCAATTCATATAGCACAGCCAAAGTCGGAGTCAGAGTCAGAGTGAGTAGACAATGCGATATTCCCAGCTTCATTGAGAAATGGCCATGCGGTCAAACGTCCATAAAATTGGCGCAAACAAAACAAGTTAAACAAAAAAAAACGAGCTAAAAAAAGGGGCTAAGAGGAGGAGAAAAAAAAGAAACAGAAACAAAAACGATCCCCGTAAGGTTAAGCCGTGACAGGAGCAAGAAAAACCTGATAAGGAGAATGCAACTTTGCAGGCATGTGTTTCGGTGTTGTTAAGTAAATTTCCAAAGGTGTCAGAAAACATCTTGTCGGAATTCATCTAACAAGAAATTTGGATTTTGTTCTCATGGATACGAGGGAACGCTGGGGCGGCTTGGGAGGTTTCAACCAGCGGGCTGAGTTACCTGTGTGCGCTTGTTTGCTCTGGGTGTCTTGCATGTTGTTTGATCCTTGTTTCTTACAACCCAGAGCCTAGTTATTACGGTGCAAGCATTTGGGTTGGGCATACTTAACATACTATTCCCATTAGGAACTCTGCCAGTGGAGCTTCATTCATACTATACGTCACCACCGGATTCCACAGCTATACGATACGAGCCCACTATCAGCTTCAGCACCGGTAGGCAAGCGACAGCGAGTGGCTGTTGTTGAAAAGTCCGAAGCACATGCTGAATCGAAATTGCTTTGGCACACGTCACTCTGAGTGCGGACAGAAAGGATCTTAGTTTAGTCTTCGCCTTTTGCGTATGTCGTCTCCATCGTAGTCGTTGTTGTCATCATCGTCGCCATCGTCGTCGTCTTCGTCGTTGTTGCCATCGCCATCGTAGTCGTCCACTCTGTCGTTTATAACCGATACTTATCGGCATTCCAACAGCTTCGAGATCCAAAGATATTTGTTCGCACTGTTTGCCGCTAAGAATGAACTGGCCGCCCGCGATAAGCGATCTCAACTTATTTGTGACGACAAATCTTTTTGCCTCGCCATATGTACCTATACAGTGTATATAGTGTGCCTTGTTGTGCGGAGGAGCCTTCTCGAAATGAAGCGAGAAATCTTTCGTCGATTTCCAATTTGGGGGACTTGATGCAAAAAGAAATGTTATTTGGGGGTCATAAATCCTCCAACAAAAGCGGTTACATTTTTGGCGATTCTTTATTTGGATTCTCAGTGAAAAGTAATTCGTTTCTTAGGCTTGCTGACTTTTTGCTCGCGGTTTTTGTTTCGCCCGGCCTGGGCAATAAAGATAAGTCAAACACATTTGATTATTTATTCCTTTGCGATAGCGTTTGGGTGACGTCTTTAAGTGTGTGACAAACGATATTCTTATGAATGGGTGGTGCTGGTTGATTTGCAAAAAAAAATATGCTTAATAGGGTGCCAGCGTTCGAAATAGAATTGAATTTATATGGGCCAGACGATTCCCAATTGGCTGATGTCGAAAAAAAATGGAATGAATCAACAAATTTTAAAAGTGTAATAAGATAAGGCATCGGCGATTCTGAATTATTGTGACCTCGAATTTTAATAAACTTCAAAGAATGGGGTGAGCGAGAGAGCCTTCTAATTTTATTTTCTTATTTTTGAATAAAAGAAATCAGTAAAAATACGCGCATTCAATTGAAATCATATTAGTTTTGAATAAGAAGACCATTGATTTATTTCAAAATTATATAGCGTTTATTGGTTTGATAAGGCACTTAGTGCAATCAACTTAAACCTTAAAGCTTTCCGGAAGAGCTTATGCAAAAGTGCCTCTGTCATTGAGGTAACATGAATCATTTATACCTAGTGATCCATTGTACTTCATAAAGGTTTCCCAAGTAAACCAGGTCTGTGGTTTATACTGGTTTATATTGCTGATAGAATCGATGAAACTGTGAACCGTGAAGTTAAGTTCAATTTTGTTTAGCTTATCTTCACGGAGAAAGTGCTCTTGCGAACGTCTGACAAACATCCAAGTAAAAGAACTGTCATGAGAAGCTGTTCAAAAATTAATTGCCGTTCGGAATCGGCAATCGGAAGCTTACTTTTGGTTGAATCGATGCGTCAATAAACAAAACTGCCGTATTTGGAGTGATGATAATCTTCAAGGGTATGTTGAAACACCGTTACATCCACAAAACCTGACTGGATGATGTGCTTTATGGGTTGATGGAATAAAAGGTCCTTCTTTAAAAATAATGCTTGCCAGAACGTGACGGCTATAGAGCCATGATTACCGACTTTTTCGTTCATTAATTGAACAACCATGATGTGCAGGAGCTGTTGTTTCAACATATCACACAGTTCGTGCAACATAGTAACATAATTTCTCATAACGGACCCGTGAATTGGCCTCAAAGATCGTGCGATTTAACGCCGCTTGCCCATACGCCGATGGGCCCGAAACGATTGACCACTTGGAGGATAGCATTCGCCGCGTAATTGCCGATATACGGCCACAAATGTTGGAAAAAGTCATCCAAAATTCGACCTCCAGATTACACTACGTCCAAGCCAGCCGTGGTGGTCATATGCCGGAAATCATATTTGAATTATAATGCCAGAAGGTTTTCTTTCGAATAAAGTAAATTTCATGTCAATTTAAAAAAAATCGTCTTTGTTTTATTCCATTTCAAAGTTTTATACCTCTTAAAAAAACACCCTATATTTGCTCATCGCCATGAATGATTTTAAATCCCCTCAGTACCACCTAAAATTTTATTCGCTGCCCCTCACGGAAAAGTTTTATTATTTCTCATATCGGCCGTATACACCGTTTTTATATTTCACGTATACTACTGTGATTGAGGTTAGATATTACGACTAAATTGAAGTATAAAAAAATGGGTCACATAATTCAGCCCATGGATCAGCCTGGCGGAAGTTGTTTGAATAACATCTCCCGGCGTTTTGTCTATCATTTTAAATCGAGCAAATCTGCGTACTTAAATTTTTTATAAAATATTTTTTATTTTTTCATGTAAAACTTTGTTTAAATTAAAATGAAACCGAATACTTCCAAATAGGCTTTGATCGATCGGATCGGTTTTAGTATTTTGAAATTAATCTTCTCAAAGTTAAAAAGTGATTGCAATAAATTTGGTATGGCGACGTAGATAGTAAAATAATGAATGTTTTTCGCAAATCATAACATTATAGTTATAAATTGAGCAATATATTTGTAATTTATTATTGTTTTCGAAGTGAAGATTTTGTGGGCGGTCATAATTCACACTTGCTTCAAGTATGAATTTTGATATATTGTATAGATGTGTATGTATATCCACTGATGATCCTAAACCACCAGATCTGGGTGGTTTAAAATTGCGTATTAGTAAGTCCTGAGCTAGGGTACGAAACTGTATAAAATTTTCGTGAATTTGATCTTAAAATTCTTTCCGTGTACAGACTACGTGAATAAATTTATAGAAAAAGACTTAAAATTAAAAATTTAAAAATAATTATGTCAACCTTTCAACTTAATGAATGGTTTTAACTTAAAAACTACATTCAAAAGTAATTTTGAGCATTCTAACTGGGCAATAATAATAGCAGACAAGTTAAAAGAATTCATGGTACCTACTCTGTGTCTCTGATAATTATACATCTAAAACACAGAATTAATTGAATAAGAAGTACACATAAAAGGATGTCCTTACGAAATCAGTTATTATTTGACATAAAATACGAAATATATAGTTAATATCATGTTTTTAATTAATGATAAACCATATGACAGTTGTACCTGTGCTCGGCGGACGCGCAAACCACCAACAGTATTATAAACTATAAAATTTCCATTCAGGTATATACATAAATACTTTCATCGCACAAACAGAACTCTATAAATAATCATCAATATGATCTGATTTTGACCTCCAAGTCAATTTGGGGAGGACAGACCACTCATACTAGCATCATTATGCTACCACCACCCCAGCACTCATCAGCATCAGTAGATTATGGAGACGCACAACGCAAAATCGTTTCAAAAGTGCCGATAAACCATCGAACCGAATATGATGAGGGCAGTGCCGTCCCGGTATGTTGTCTTCGTCGCCATCGCAATCACCAACCAGTCCACATGCGATGATCACGATTGCTATCCTGATCCGATCAATTCGACTGCGAAGAAAAGATCGATGCAATATCTCGCACTATAAGCGCGTGTACACACACACACGCAGTATTCAATATCCCCCCGCTCGGTCGTTCATTCCACCAGAAAGTCCCAGTGAAAGATTTGTCACATGTCAAAATCAATTAAAGCCAATCCTCTTCACAGGGGGTTCGGCAATGGCTCACGGTCGCCTCATATCGCATCGAGTCGCGGATAAAATTGATGAAGTTAGGTCAGCGATGCTTACACGATTCAGCGAACATCGGGGCTGTTTAAATCTCAACTTATTCTGCGGATTACTCGTTCAAGTAATCCCAACCCAGCCATCAGCGCAGCCTAGGGAGCAAGCCACCACTTCACTCCACTGTCAAATTATTGTTCGCGCCCAGTCTCCCCCAGTCAGTGCGAGGAGTTTCGCAATCGCCCATCAGACCAGACTATAGATTTCTGGCCGCACCGCCACTGCCGCTCTTGCTGATGCTGATGCTGCGATTCAATTTAACATTTCAACATCGCGGATAATCTCGCTATCACATGGCATATTTAGCCCACTGATGTCCACCAGTCCACAGTCCATGTCGTCGTCGTTGTCTGCCCCATACCCTTGTGGAATTTCAAATTTTATCTGTGGTTCCGTTCTTGTGATGCTGATGCTGATGCTGGATGGCTGTCTGGAATTCCGTTTTTAATTAAGTGCGTTTTCACAGAATTTTTGTTTTGATTACGATGATATAAATGAAATTGAAAGGCCAAATTCGTCGATTTGGGGATTTGATACCTACACACTTTGGACGGCAATGGCAATGGCAATCGCAATGTCACTGTATTTCGCTTGGGTGGCCTCTGTCAACGGTGCGGCGCAATCCAATAAAGGAAATCATTTGTGTGTGCCATCACCGCCAATTTTGAAATGTGTAAAGGAACGTATTCATTTTGGGGTTGATTTGCAATCCTCGGGTGACAGTGACAGGGACAGAGGCCGACCTGCGAAGAAGTCCATGACGGACGAGTAGGGCTTTTATAACGATACGGTAATTACCTATCCGCATTGCTTTCACTGAGGTAGGTATAAGCTGCATTAAATTACCACCGCTTGGCCGGCGGACGCAGAAATACGTTGCGTACGAGAGCGACGCGACGTTTTAATCGCATTTGGCAAAACTTCATTTTATTTCGTTTAAATCGTTTAAATCGGACAACTGCGCGGCGCACTCTGGCGGTGGATGGATAGATGGATGGATGGATGGATGGTGGTTAAAGTTGGAGTTCGAGTTGGACCATGGTGACCACAGTGACCACGCGGAATACGTGCATGTCATTTAAGCGCGAGAGCACCGTAATACTCGCGAGCAGTCAAAGCAGCCATCAACATCATCATTGGCAGGCAGGCATCGTCGTCGTCGTCGTCTTAGCGTGGCATCATACTATCCTCCATCCGCAATCCGCATCCGATCCGCCAAGTAACTTAGTGCCGAGATGTGTACGATTTAATTTAAGAGATCGTGATTAAAGTTGGAAGCCGCTTGATTTATTTACCTTTAGCATTTCAGCCGCCGACATAGGCCATTCGCATTAGATGCCGGTTCAATGGGTTTTTACTTCATCCGAGTATGCCTACCTCGGAGCGAATCCCCCAGAGTTATCCTCGGAATGTCTTCTAAATGGTGTTGGCGCTCTGAAAGTGTATCTCCATCGTTGATGCAGCTACTAAGTACATATCTCCAGCTGACATCTGTGGCTTGATGTCTTTATACGAATGCCATAAGCTCTTGGATGCATGTCCGACCTATCACATATCAACGCGCTTTAGATACCAGTAAGTCTTTGTACAGTTTCCAGTCGCATTAAGTCGCATTGCCGGTCCCTCAGCTCTTCTGTGCACTCTTCCGGCGAGCATATTAAATTGGAAATGCGTGCTGCAGGGCTTACCATGGGAACGATCGGTTGTGTTCTTGTTTTGCAAACTATCCGCTCACCTTGATGACGGCCAAGAGGCAGACTAAATTACAAGGATTTAACTTATATGTTTATATTGATTACGATAGCATTCAATTAGGAATCTTGTGAGTCATACGGTTGACAAGTCCAAGGGCGTACTTTAATTTGTACTGCGACTGCAACAATATTTACAAGAATGTGATGTGTCGTCTGGTTTGGGCAGTATAAATCTGAAGATGTAGAGGGCTATGGCGAGTAATAAAGGTTGTCCGTGTGCACATTGCATAGCAACGCGATTACTGCGATTCGATAAGGAGACACAGAGTCACCGGTTGGTCCGGCTTTGCATAGAACTGCAGCGCCGCAAGAGCAAAGTTCACAGCTGCGGATGTGTTTATGACATTTGTTTCATCTTAAGTGCGTGAAAAATATGGTCGACGTGTCGGGTGATACAACACGCGATAAATGTCGCAAGTTCAATGAAGAACGGTCGTTGAACAGTGCTTAACTTCACCCACCAGATGGATAGATCTGTTTGTGGGGGTTTTGTCTGAGCACATATTAGTTACATAAAACGTTGAGCTTAACCAGTTTAATTGGGTTTCAAGTGGATATTATTTTTAGATTTGATCGATTGCAGTTTTTATTTCGACACGTTTACAAATCCTACAAAGGAAATTTTATTCAAGAGGGGTTCAGGGAGGAGGGTAATGACACGTATTCTGTAATTAATATTCGTCGTAGCTAACCTAAAATTTATAGTTATGAGCTGGAAAGCTGTAATTTAGGGTGGCCTAAATTTAGAATTGTAAAAAAATTTCAAATACACAAATCCTGCCATTTAGAATGGTTGATTAAGTTGATGGAATTAAATTAAAGTCTCCGCAATAAATAATATCAAAAATTTCGTTAGAAAAAAAAATTAAAATATTTAGACAATTTCGTTTTTAAAACGCAATGAAAAAGTAAATTCAAATTTTTTATCAAAGTCTTCTTCCTTCCTGATGATATAACTTCCTGATTTACTATATTTTAACAAAAAAGATTAACAAAAAAAAATCATACAAAAAATATAAAAAAATCATACTTTCAAAAAAATGGAGTAAGTACCCGTATAAAATACTTTGTAGGTATTAAATAGTAAACGCAATCTCAAAAAGTGAAAATAAGCAGAGATGAGTTATGAAAAATACTTTTTACTAAAATCGATGCTCATCCTACAAGTTTGAAAATTGAAAACAACTAAAAATTGCAAACAAAAAAACAGTGGCTCCCAGTGAAGAACTTCGTTTCCTCCAATCTAAGTACAACTTTAGTATAGATACGCGGGCAGTTATGGAGAAGACGAACTTTTTTTACTTTCACAAGATTCTTGATTTTAAGAGAAACCTTGCTTTTCTTTAGCTCTAGTCTTTTACCCCTATTTCTACACCCCGCTCTCCCCCTGAATTCGTTTTATAATAAGAAATATACAGTAAGTATATTATGGCATACAAAAGGATACAAAAAAACCAAAAGAAATATTGTAAATATTATATTTAAGGCAAGTTCTAAAAAAATGTATTATGTTCAAATTTGTTAAGGTACAAAGTTTTCATAAATAAAAGTTTTAGTTTACTATCCATTGGGACAGGAGGTATAAATTAAATGACAGAAATCAAGTAATGAAGAAACCTAAGGTGTGGTAGTTTCCGACTATTATGAAGCAATAGTATTCTGTATTTTTCTGACTTTTTGGGGTTTTATCCATTATTTGAAATAGTCTAAAAATTTTAATTTATACATATAAAATTAGAATCAATATAAAATCTTTTCTAATCCAATAAAACAGTAAATAACATTCGTTGCAGAGAACTACCAACTCGGGCTTTTGCTATTTATATTTAATTGGTTATGTCTTCCTGGTTTATGCCCAAGTATGCTGCTTTTGAGGACATGTCCCATTTTTGTTTAACATAGGAAAAATAGTCATCAACAACAACAACTTTTAAGTAAAATCACAATTGGAACAAATCATCAAAATCAAAGCATTACAACTTTGAATAAATATTGCAATTTGCAAATAAATGCGTTTCATATTTTAATTAAAGTAGTAGACGAATTGATTTGCATACCATATCCACTTAATAGGACATTTACTAGAATGCGACTGTAATCTGATGTACCCGTTTCTTCATCTGAATTGAGAATATCTGTCATTGAGAATATATCTGACAACGCTTTTCTGTTTATAAGGCGATTTTGTCTATAAAATCTGACAGCATGGGCATGAAAAACATACACCCAGAATTCTTCAAAATAATTTTACCCTATATCTTTAAGTATGTGACGAGTGACCCTCTGCAATCTTACCTTTTCTGTAAATTCATTTGAATCAATTCTTAGTGCTCAAATCAAAGTTTACATTGAGTCTAAAAACATGTTAACTCCTATGCAGTTTGGTTTCCGTTCTGGTCATAGCTGTGTTACTGTTTTGCTTAAGGTCACTGATGACATCCAGGAAACTATTGACCAGGACGAAGTAAACTTAGTCGATTTTGGCAAAGCATTTGATTCCGTTCGCCCTGATATGGCTGAACCAATGTAGTTGGCGTGTTTTGGCTTTCTGAAGTCCATCCACCTATTTGGTACAGCTCATAGAGTTCGCGGTTATATCTTCTCCTCCATTCGCCCTCCTCGCTCACAGGGCCAAAAATTATTCGAAAAACTTTTATCTCAAAAGAGTTAAGAATCTGCTCCCCTTTCCTGCTTATCGTCCAGCACTCAGCACCATAGAGCAGAACTGGCAGGATCAGAGTTTTGTATAGCTTACACGTCGCCCTTCGAGTTAGGAGTTCTGAACCCAGTTCTTTTGCCAAATTGAAGTTGGACCGGTTTCCTAGGGTAATTCTTTGTTAAATCTCCACTATGGTGTCGTTTGCTGAGTTAATGTTAGCCCCGAGGTAGGTAGACTCCATAACCACCTCGAAGTTTCTTGTATTTGGTTTTGTCATCTTTAACTTCAAGGACAACTAAGCTTGCCTGTTCTTCAATCACTCGATGATGTCGATATCATCCGCATACCCCAGTAGCTGTTCAAATCTGTTAAAGATATTGTCTTCCGTGTTTACACCTGCCCAGCGCACTATCTGTTCCAGAATAAGGTTGAAAATGTCATATCATAGCGCATCGCCTTGCAGGAATCAGGTTCACGTTGGGAACAGGTCGGATGAACTGCTGCCAAACTGCAAATTGCACCGCGTATTCGCCTGCGTCACACAGCACAATTGGAACAGTTTTACCGGGATCCCAAATTCGCCCAATCCCAAGAAGAGATCCTGACGATGAATGCTATCATATGCGGCTTTCAAGTCGAAGGAGAGATCATGTGTGTCGACTTGAAATTCGTTATTCTTTTCCAGAATTTTTCTTAATGTGAAAATTTGTTCAATTGTCCTTTTGACGGGCCGGAGGCCACACTGATACTTGCCGATTAGTGTGTTGCAAAACGACTTGAGTGGTTCACACAGTACGTTGAATAGGATCTTAAAGTTGAATGTTGCCTTTAATTCAATCGCAAGATTCGTATACAAACTACGTGATACGAGTACGTGTAGAGCCACTCTCGACAATTATTTATTTGGATGTAGACTGAAGCAATTTTTAAATTTTAAAACTTGTGAAATTGTGAAAATAAATACATACAAAAACAGTAGAAGTCCCACTTTTGTTTTAAGCGTCCTTTTTATTTCCTAAACAAGTTTTTAAATTTTATGCATAGATTTTCGATATTTTCAATTTTTTTTTTAAATACGATTGTTATTAAGTTTAATGGTCTTCTTTCCGGTCTTCGAATATTACGAAAAAAAAAAATATTGCATTACACATTTGAATTAAAAATGAGCAAATAAAAGTATGACGCTCACACTTTGTGGTCTTTGCGGCTTTCATTTAAGTAAGTATAATCATTTGTGTAGAAACAAATTCAATTTTTATATTTGTACTTTTTACTATGTTATTTCATTTTTCTCGACTTCATAGGCACAATTCTGGATAGAAAACATAACTGGAACTAGAATAAACTAAAAAGATATGGGGCCTAAATCCGGCAATAATGCATAAGCTCTAAACAATGATTGTCATATAATCACATATGGAGCCATTGACTGGTGGGAAGCTACATTTAAAAAAAAAATCGAGAAAAATTGGCTGTGACAAAGAACTGACAGTGTCGCGATACTAATTTGGGCCGGTTCGAAAGTAGTGAGTAAATCTAAATAACAATATACTTTCCGATGAGATTCTCTCAAAAATCAAATACGTATCTGATTATATTGGGTATATTAAACGACTCGGGATATAAGTCCCTTTAAATGGTTCTTTTTATTTTATTAACGTTGAAAATTTAAAATCAATTTGGCTTAGTGGTCGTCAGTTATCGTGTTTTCCAAAATTACTTAGAAATGTTTGTATCATACAAAAATTTCAATTCCCTAATTGCGTTTACAATTAGCAGTTTGGGCTGTGCTCAGCTAAGAAAGTCAGACAGTAAGTAGGGCATTAAAAATGGAAAGTTATGATTTTGCAATCCTCATTATAACCTTGCCGGCAATGGAAAGAAGAGGGTAGCTTTTAAGATAGCGAAGCTTTTCAAAGCCTTGTGAAACAGAAAGAAAAATGTAAAAAATGGAAAAATATTAAAATGTAATATGCGAATAAAAGGGTCCTTTAGTTATAATACCAAAAATACAATTTGAGACACGTAACAAGTTAATTTATGTTTTAGAATGCCCTAGCAGCGGAAACAAGTTGCTGGAGAGGTTGATTACGATGTAGGATGCATCACATGCATTGGGGCGCTACCGTTTCACAAACGTAATGTTTGTGCTTATCCTTTGCACACATACCACGAGTTATAAATACAATTTAAATTACCTTAAATATATCCGAATGGAAATTAAAATTTTAATATACAGTGAGACCTGTGTAAGTTGGCCAGCTGTGGTGCAAGAATTATTGGCCAACTTATAAGAGTGCCTATGTTTTTTGTCCAACACATATTAATAAAAATCTTAGCTTTTTTTTCATATTGTGCTTGTTTTTTTTCCTAATTTCCCACGAAACAAGACAAGATTTAATACGGGCGTTATTTTACCGCTATGCCTGTCTGCACATTTTGTTCAATGCACTTTAAAGACACACACAAAAATGCAAACGCCACCATGGCGACCAGCAGATGACTATGTTGCTGGCCAACTTTTGTAGGTTATTTTGTATGAAAGATGTAATATTATGTGAAAATGTGCGGCAAAGTTCCAAGATAGATAGGTGGCTAACGTACAGAGGTATTTGGAGGATCAATTGTATACATTTTTTTTTGGTGCTACTATATATTGGCCAACTTCGGCAGGTGGCCAACTTACAAGGGTGGCCAAATTGACAGGTTTTACCGTACGTATATGTAAATCCCTTCTCATCAAACGCGTTAAACGTGCAACAAATCCTAATGAAGAATTAAGACTGGATATGGATCATGTATTTTTATGTTTTAGGCATAGCAAAGCGGGCCAACTACCCATTATAAGAAAACCTAGTTACCGCCTTTAAAAATGTCTATTAGCTGTAACTGGAAGTACTTATCCTTTTCATTTTTATATACATCTCGTGTAACTATCTGTAATATTATTTAAAGGTTTCACACTCAAGCAGAAACGCAGTTGATTTTCAGAAAATTAATGGTCTGTACATCTTCGTACTCTAAATCATTTGTCTCTCCTGAATATAGGTGTTTTACACCCTCCCATTCGTTACAAGGTGCTAACGCGTTGCACATCAAATTGACAGTTGGCAACATCACGATAAAACCACATTCTTTCCGCAAGGGCTCTGTATATAGAATATATCTATTTGCATCTGCATCTTGTTTAGATCTAAATCGGCTCAAACCTATATAAAATAACCCTTACCGCACGCCAAGCCCGCGCATCTCTCTATCTGGCATCCAAAAGTGAAGCAATTTAGCAAATGCTGTTTAAACAAATACTCCTCGCCATATCGTCGAACCAATCTGCAATCTGCACATGCGAAGATGAATGGACCTTTTAGTTGACATTATCAGTTGCTAACATCGGATTCGTTTTGAATAAGAACCATGCCAGAGCAGCAGTGGCGTACCGCTTCGGTATTGGTGCTTCTCAATAAAAAACCACATCCAATCACCTCTCTTCGTATAATGGATTTGACGACAAATTGCCCTCGGATGAATCTGGCCGGAATCCAGCACAACAACCATATACATCGAAGAGTTATTTTGATTTCGGCTCTAGATACCGCGTCACCGAACCGATCGAACACGATCAGGCTTCGCGATGACTGACTAACTACAGAAGAGCTGACCACATCCATCCATATGTGATAGCCATCGTGCATTGTAAGCTTTTCCCTTTTTCTTCGTCTATGGGCATTGGCGCAGGCCGAACATCTCAATATGTTCTTTCTTTGTCGTCCGTCGGGTCGCTCGGCGCACGGGTAATTTTCTTATTTGTTTGGACATGCCAACTAATTTCCACAGGCAGCCTCTGCCGTCAGGTAAGAGTTTTTCCTATACCACCTTTGCTGCGGCTAGAATGTGTGATTTATTTCAGTTCCTTATCTCTTCGGGAACCTTTTAATTAATTTACCTCCGCACTAATAGTTTCTCTGTTTGTCTGCTGAAATTGTCTGTGTGTGGTGTTGCCTTTCCCAATGTTTCGAAGGTTTGAACTGAAGGGAATAGTGTTTGTTTTGAAATTGTGCATATTTGCATTCTAATCCGAGTAAGTAACGTCCGTCTATGCGCGTGGTTTTAACATGTTTTTGGGTCAATGGATGTGTGTTATTTGTCATCCGACAAAAATGTGAATGAATGTCCTTTCGACACTGCTGTATAAAAAGGTAGGTAGGCACTTCCTCAGCCAGGATAAATAATTGACTATCTACGCGGAGTCGGCGATTTGTAGCAAAGTTGAGGATGGATAATTTTATATACACACATATTTACCGCCACAGCAATCGATTAATTATTTCTCCGCTTCGGAACAGTTTTGGGACAAATGCGCCTTCCAAGGTGTCACCTGACAAATTGAATGATTCGATAATTGCGTGAGAGCTGTCAGATTAAGGTGTTTGTCGTCCATTTTAACAGCCGCCAACAATGACAACGATGATGGTGATGATGATGATGGGGACGACGACGAAGGCAACGACAACGACAACGACATTCTCTAACCACAACATACCTACAACAATGACCCTTTTATGTCTGGAAGCAATTTGTCAGGCCTGCCCGGTGGGAACGGAATACTCCCGGATGAGCGCGCCATGTATTTATGTTCTCATTGTCAATCAATTACTCATTCCTCCCTCTTGCCACACATTAATACGAGAAGGTACGATTGCAAACTAATATTCAGTATCCATATGTGGAAATTCCAGGCCCGGAATCAAATTTCAACACCACAATATTAAAATAATTTGGCTAAATAAAGAATTAAATATTTCACATTGATTTACGGGCAGTGCTCCGCTGCAGGGCTATCAAGATACTTTGCGCTTCTGACGCCCACTCAATTGCGCACGAGCCTCGCCAAACCAGCATAGTTCCGTTCATCACCCAGGCGCTCCAGTTGGAACACATTTCAAATTGTCGGCCATAAAATGGAAAGCACATATAATACAATATGTGTTTGGGTTCGGGTTCATGTTCTTATGGCGGCAATCGGGGCAGGTTTGCCAAGGAAGCGTTTTGGCTTCAGCACATTTTGTCAGATTGCACCTCCTGGGCGAATGTGCTGATTGCCTCCACTTATGCGAAGCCTAATCTACAATCTACACGGCCATAGGCGCAAATTTCACAAGGCAATAAAATTTCTCTTGTCGCCCTCTATTGGACACTGAAATGAAATCCATGTTCACAGTTTGTACATTTAACACAATCATCTCATCAATGGACACCAGTTAAACATATGTGAGCAATGGATTTTATGCCCAAAAACAACGGCAGTGACTACGACGACGAAGACGACGATGAAGACCATGGAGTAGAGCGTAGTGCGAGACGGGAACGTGAAGACAGAATACACGTAACAAACAGAATGAAGAAACAACAATAAAACGACGAGTTTTAGAGAAGACGATGGCTGGGGAAGGGAATGGGGTCTCGGCGAGGTGGAACAAGTTTACTCCTTTGTTTGTGCTGCGAAGCTATGAATTTGCGTTTTGTGGGAATAGGAATGGGAATGGGAATTCAAGCTGTAATATGAGTTCCGTGTCCCGTGTGGGTCCACCACCAAACTGGTCTATTAATTGTTTCGAAACGAGAGTAATTACAAATGAATTGAGTTTCGACTAGTGCGGGGCATATTGGTGTGGTGTGTGGATGCCATTGTTAATCGGCTATTAAAATACGATTGAGTTACATGTCACTTGATGTCACATCGACTGGTAGGTATGGTGCTTCTTCTATGGTGTGATTCATTTTTGAAATAAATATCAATTGGATTGAAGTTTCCGAGCGGACATTTATTGAGCTTGTGATATAGGTTTTAGGGTTATCTTTTTGTAACAATGCATTCTGGTTTTATGACTTTATTTTTAAATACTTTGAAAGAAATTGACTTACTGACATAAGACAGACAGACAGCGATAATTAATTTGGTTGTCATCAGCAAATTATTTTAAATAATGTTATTTACTTGTTACCTATGATAAGATGCAAAAACGTCTATAGACAGCCACTCGTCTAAGAGAATAATCAGAGCCCCAGGAAAACATCTCCTTTGAAGTAGAAATACTTCGAAACTTAATTATTTTGATTGGTCTATTCCTCGACTGCTACGCTGTTATCCAGGGCAAAATTGAATCGGTCATAGTAAATAAAAAAACTTCTCAGAATCCGGAATCATAAGTGGAGCAACAAAGGGAACTTCCATCATCCTTAGCCTTATGCTTTTAATTGATCACAAAACAATTTTGAGTTTCTCTTTTACAGATTTAGTAATTCTCCGAGGATATTTAATTTCCCTCTTTGTGATTATTTTCTTATTGAAATGAATTTTAAGCCTACCTGAGATTTTTTGGAACTTTTTCTTGCGTTCTTATTGAATTCGAGGAGACATCTTTAAACCAATTTTATTAGCGTAATCTCTTCTTAAAGTAACCGAATTACGCACTTATCTTAGAGACATCAAATATTTTAAATGAACTTTCGGGCACGAAATGATATATATATGATGTCTGTAGATTTTGTCGTCTTAAACGGATTATAAGTGACACTTACTGGTTTCTTATTGGACAACATGTTTACTTCATAAATGGCAACTTCTGAAAATATTGCTCAACAGCGTGCTTCTGAATGGAATAGTTTTTATTTTGGGAAGAGGAGAAAACGAAGTGTTTGCTCTCTAAAAGGACCGTAAGTATTGCGTAAAATATAAAACTCAAATTGGGTCCTTGTTTTAAGTAATAGCGGGTTAAGGCTAACCCGAACAAAACAGTGACGGAAAAAGTAAACCAAAAGCTTATGAATCCCTATGTTTTCACCCATACGTTCATTCCAGATTTTTAGTTTGTAGTTCTTATCATATCTTGGTCGTGAAGCTGACATGCTTTAATGGAATGTGTTGCTGCCAGCATGTTTAAAAAGAATTTTCGAAATCTCATGGGTGCCTGTTTACCCAATCAATTGAATGTATTTGCAACATACTCTTACTAGAAGCGTATGGTGTTTATTGTGTGATTCACCAAGGACGAATGTGTTATTTCAACTTTATTTTGATTTCCTCGTTTACAGTTTTAGCATTTGCGATAACCAAAGATGTCGATTTGTTAAAATTTAGTTTCATTAATTTTGATACCTTAGGCCCTTCTCAAAGCGCTATACAATGTATCCTATGTCCTTTCCGCAACCTAATCGACATCAATGCAAAGTTTTTATTACCAACCATTCGAACATGATTGAAAGCCAAACATCAAAATGAACATTCTTTTACATTTATAATATTTGTAGGATTAGCGACTTGAAACATTAAAAAAATATTAATACGTATTAGATTCTTATCGATCAATATGAAATTAAAATTTAATTTTTTGAACAAAAAATACACAAATGATATATTACATAAAATTTAAATTCTAAAAAAACCTAAAGTGCACGACTTTTTAGTTCTGAAAACTTAGATTTTCTTAACAATGGCTCTAACGATTTTGGTGTAATTTTTCACATTGACCACATTAACCCTAATTTTCCAAAATAACAAAACAGAAATTAACGAAATTAATTTAAATTTATGAAAATCGAAGTAGGCAGATCTGTTTAAATTAACATCACAAAAAATAGTTAAAGTTTTACAAAAAAAGAATGTTATGGCAGAGCAGGTACCATTATTTAAAACGATAAAGTGAAAAAAAAGCGCTGGATGTTACCCCAAAAACTTTATTTACGAACCTTAAGGCAAATCCCACTTTTTCGGACTTCCCAATAGTCCCGCACACTCAGTAGAAATTTTCGCACGATCGCAGTAACTTTCTCTTTAGTATACTAATGTACCTATATACGACAAAGTTAAAAAGTGTGATATACAAATTATTTTGAACTTAGTAAACGGGCAATACAGGACTTAAAGAAAGCTTTGAGAAGCTTCACATGACACTTGTTACTCTTTGATGTTTTTCAGACTTTCGCAAGATGTAAGGCAGGGAACAAAAACTTTTTAGGTAGTACAGGTCGGACTTGAACCGGGAAACCCTCTCTCTCCACTGCACCCACAACAAACAATTATTTAGCTAATTCTAATTAAAAATATAATTATCCAAATTAAAACCATCTGCATTGTTTTATTGCAATTTTTATAAGGCCCATACCCTTTAATTTCCTTTATGCTCGTTAAATTAAGTCTCCAAACTTTTATTAGTGGTTATACCTAATTTTCACTTTGTACGACTATAACTCGAATTGGGTTGACTATGACGTTAAATGGGAGAGTCATTAAGCATATTCGTAGTGTCTCGATCACTTATGAATTTTATCGCGCGTTGTTGAATTCTGTCAAGTAGCGCCAAATATGTAATTGGTGCACCGGAGCAGATATGAGCGTTGTCTGAATAAAAATGAAAGAAAGAGACTTTGACTTTTACAAGCCATAACATTGAACCCAATCAAATAGTTACTCCTTTTCTTGTTAATCCATTGAAAAGGTTTTGCATTATAAAACCACCCAACCATAGTGTGTCAGTAAGAGTCGAGTAAGAGTCGATCCCAAGAGGATCTTGATTAAGTATGAACACAACAAACGCATAAATGTTAAAGAATAACCAACTGCTCTTATAATAAGAATGGCTTTTAGCTTATAAGTCAGCCACAAAAAGTACTGAGATCTAAAAAAAGCCAAGTTTGTATTGTTATTATATAAAATGCTGCCACGCCTCTTTTTTTTTAATATACACAGTGCTTTTTTTGTTTCGGTATCTGTTCGTCAAATCCTAACTTCACGCATAATTTCATAACTCTAAGTCTTTTGGGTGCAAAGTAAAAAAAGGGCGGCTAGCACGCCCCTTAATGGAAAATAAACAATATTTTAATTTTTTCTCGTGTTTGTTCTTAAAATCCAACCCTTATGTAAATAAAGTTCACGACTGCGTCATACGAAACTTTCTCTGTACATGATATGCGTTTTTGAATCGCAAAATGAATCGAAAACGAATGTTGACAAATTTATTTATATCACTTTTCAGGTTTTGAAAAATTAGATTTTCTAAAAAACGGTACCTACGATTTAGATGTAACTTCGCACATTGGACACTTTTAACATAATTGTTCAAAATATAAAAAAAATATCAAAATAGTTAGAGCCGTTTTTTGAGAAAACGAATTTAATTTAAATTAAAGAAAATCGGTATATGAGAGAAAATTAAAAAAAAAACTATTTCCAAAATCTAAGTATGCAGGTTCTACTAAATAGTATAACAAAATTGGTAAAAATTTTTGAAATTTGTTAGTTTTCGAGATATTGACGGTTTTATAAATTACCGTTAATCGTTTTTTTTTCCAAAAACTGAGTATGCAGTATTTTTGACCCCATCCCAAGTACCCTTAGTACAAAAGAAGACCAAAATCCTAGGAACCGTCTTCGAGAAAATTAGTGATAAGTGATTTTCACCAAAAAATTGTATAGCAGGTACCTACTGTTATTTGAAACGATAAAGCAGAAACTAAAAAGATGCCCCGAGATGTAACCCCAAAAACCTTATATACGAACTGTGAAGCAAATCCGTTGAAGCGTTTTGCCATACGGCGCCCGGACAACAGACAGACAGACGGACGGCATTGGCGGACCCACTCTTGGACTTCTCTGTTGT
The DNA here is from genome assembly GCA_963576555.1 of Ferdinandea cuprea. NCBI lineage: Eukaryota > Metazoa > Arthropoda > Insecta > Diptera > Syrphidae > Ferdinandea > Ferdinandea cuprea. Next base: position 1,783,538 of record OY754958.1, read on the forward strand.
CGTAATATCATATCCCTCATACTCAGTTTGAGTAAGAAATTTCCGCACTATCGCAATAACTTTATCTTTAGTATACAAATGTATACGAGAAAGTTAAAAATCATAATTGTATGTCTTTTGGAGGCTTAGTTAAGAGAAGTGGGCGGCTGCCAGATCCCCTGGATGCAAAATCACAGATGTTAGATTTCCCCCTGTGTTTACTTTTTAAATCCTATTACAGTGCCAAATTTCAAGGTTCTGCGATGATTGGTATTCTCCATAGTTTTCATGATCTGTCAGTGAGTAAGTCAGTGATCCAGTAAGTTACTACTTTTGCTAATTTTGGGGCCTTATAACTCAGGAATTTTTCATGTGAAACAGTTAAAATTGGGTATGGAGTGTCTCCCAGTAAATCCTCAAAATTTTATGTTATCAGCTTTGTTGTAAGCGATGTTAGTTGACCCCTCCTCAAAATGGCCTGAGTTGGTTCGTGCAAAAGTTGCTAAAGAACTTGGCTGGGCACTACCATAACCCTTAATTTGCGCTTCTAAGCGGCTTGTCAAACATCAATTCCGCCACACCTTTCGGGGTAAAAATCAGTCTATGTTAGATGTGTGATGCTGGTTGTTTTACTAATTAGCTTTTTAAATTTAAAAAAAACATCTTAACAAATTTTCACATTTATTTAGTTTATGTTTTTCACAATCTTTTAACAAGTTCCGATTTTTATTTGATTTCTTTTCAAAGAACCAAAGACTATTCAATTTATTTTTTCAATTCGCTTAATCCACGGCATAGGTATTATTTTGTAAAATTCCAGTTTACCTAATAGTTTTAAGATTTGCTAAAATTTGCCTATTTTCCTTTTAAAATCATGAAGCAGTGCTCTAAAATCAAAAGAAAAAAAAACGGGTTTGTATTTTGAAATAGCTTTAAATAATATATTAGTTATGTACATACATACATTTTTGTAACAAAATTAAGATATGAACAGAGAACAGTGGAAAATGAAGCATTTAGCAGTGCCCGCACGAAACTAGACATAATGTTTTATTTAAGTTTTGTATGCAACATCTTCTGAGTCATTTCATTTGTGTTTGTGAAATCTCATCATTCCATTGAAGAGGAGACCCCATTAATCTATGGGTTTTGTGCAAACGTAGGTGTATCCATCAAACACCTGGCATTATTCTCCGTTTATAGTGTCACCGACAATAACTGTTCCCTTGGCATTAATGACTTATCTTCCAAAAGTCGATCTAAGAACGTACAAATCGTTGAAAAATTTAACGGATTATTCGATGAGTATGAAAAAAAAGACAACATCAACCAAATATAGGAATGAAACGTTAAATGGGCTCTCGTATACTATAAAGATAAAATAACCATAAATCCATACTGTGGTCCAACACTCAACAAAAAGAAGCAAACGAAATTCGTTGGGATCGAAAGTGAGAATAACAAATGAAAACGTTAGCAGCCAGAATTAAGCATTTCGTAGATTCATTATACTACCTCTACAGCAAATACCCATTATTTAGACCCAATAAAACTTTGATATACAGCCAGATAAGGTAAATTATTTTCTTGTGGTAGATTTCCATTGTTTTATTCATGGCAATGTTTGAGGAAATCACCACAATCCGAACGAACATGCTCTAGAATTTTGAATATCATAGCATTTTTAAAATACGACTTCAATTTCATATGTTTCCAAGTTATTGCCTAACCTAGGCGATTAAAATACAGAGATACTGCAAGTTGTTGTCGGGGATTCTCTCGCATTTAAGTAGGTATGGTACGGTGCGATTGTAGACATGTGAAAGCTGTGTGCGATCCGAATTGTCACGTTCTTTCGGTTGAATTGTTTGTCAGGTGAAAAATAAATAAATATAGTTCGACAAGCCTTAATCTTATCGTCGTCGGTTCAAGCTTTTTCCTTGGATAAAGAAGAGGGGGTTCTATGATAAGCGTAGTAAGTCTCGAGTAGAAAGCTGTGATAATGATGACTTGTCATTTCTGTGTACTAAATTGTATGAACTTTTGGATTAAGTTCTTCAAGTGTGCCGAGTTCATAGCTATAAAACATTTATGGAGAAATATGCATACATTTTGCTACCTTTTTGACTCAGTTTTATCACTTGTAGTCTCGTAAAATACTTTGTAGATATAACTTGAAGGCATATTGACCGAGTTTTTTGTGTTAATCTGCTCGTAGAGATAACTTGGTGAATAGTTTGTCTATCAGATTAGTATAAGTTATGAGAGCAGCAGCCTTAAAGGTAGATATTTTTAAAATAAAAGTGGGATGGTAAAAAAATGTGCTTCTTCTGGTATTGCTTTCCTTGTACTTCTACTCTTCCGTAAACTTGCGATTATAGATTGTGGGTAAGATTGATAACTTTATTCTTTACTTAAGTCGAAGTTTTTTGTTTTTACTACGAAATTGCAAACTCTGAAATTCACTTGCAATCTGCAGATCTTAGGTCTCCGAAATCTTAGAGCTTATACGAACCACACGCGAATTCAATCGATGCGAGTATGCATTTGCGATAATTTGGAAAACTTGCAGCTCAACGAATGGAAAAGAGGCACTTTTCTTTTGAACAGCATACCAAAAAAGCCATATAGTCGATTTCATTTTTAGAAAATATTTTTAAGAAAATTGAGAAACACAACCAATACAAGCATGTGTATTTTACAAAAATATCTAGCTGCAAGTCAATTCCAACATGATGTCTACACAACAGACTTGGACTCGATAGGTCTTTGTGTTTTGGTTCCAGAAACTAGATGTTGTTCGCTTCTCATTTATAATGGGAGGTTTGTTGTTCCCCGTTTGGCATTGAAAATGCACCTCCCGTGTCACAAGATGCCATACTAGCTTACTACATAAACTAAGTTTAAAGTGACTGAGCCCTATTTTATTCCAAGGCATTTAACGTAGATCAGGTACTTTAGGAACATGGGCCGGCAGATCTAGTTTTGTGGCAGATAAGATAGATAAGTTATGATACCGATTTTAAACTAAGTTCATCCCGGAATCAACAGAATCATCTTATCGCTGGATATGAAAATGACAGTGGAAATAATTTTAAAGCCATTTTCGTTTGAAAAAAACGTATTGAATTGAAAACTAATTAGTGCTAGAAAATCCGTCTTTTGGCTAGAGAGTCCTGTTCCTCAAGGTTTTATTCACACAATTACTTTTCTTTATCACAAAAATTTTATTTTGTAATTTTAAATTTAATCCTTTCAGTGGCATTTAAATGCCTTTCAGAGCTTTTGCTAACTCAACTAAACAAAAAAAATCCTACGATGGGCTGAGGAAAACAAAATGTGGCTTAGTTCTTAATGAGCAATTTTGATTTAGAAAACCCGAAAATGGTGAAGGGTTATTATTCGAAGACCCAAAGAAGCGATTCATTAAGTTTAAATAAGTAAGAAAAGTTAAGAAATGTACCGTAAATATAAATGTCAGCAAATGAGAGCATATCAATTTGTGAAACAGTCCTCCCTCCATTCTACTACTTCAGCGAGAACGTGAAAATTATATATTTTATCAGGATGCATGCTCAAATAGTAAGAGTTGTGTTTCAGAGTCCATATTATAGCTTTCTATTAGCTCTAAGAAATTTGGGATATTTTCACGCAAAATTGTTGTTGATCCTTGTTGCAAGTTGCAACTGAGTCGAATAGAAATTATTAATTCTTTATGAGCTAATAAAACTTTATTTTTTTTTAATTTTATTACGAAAATACTTAGGGGAAATACAAAATAACCTTTTAACTACAAATATATGGTTTCGAGATCGCATAAGATTCTCAACCGACTGGCTTAAATTTTGTGCGAAGGATAACCCGCAGCTTTATAAAAGTCAGGCTCAGGCTATTGTATTAAGCTTTTATAATAAAGACATGGTGATGTGCTGTTGGAATGATTTCTGCAATATTACAAGTTATAGCACACAATTTTTTTATTATTTTAAATTTTAATTTCTTTTGAAAAAACGCCCTTAAAAAGTGGGCGTAGAAAAAACTTTGTATGGACGATATGTTGGAAAAAATATTGGGTAAATATCTTGTTAAACATTTTTTTTCGCTTTCTATGAAAATTTTTGAAGAAAACAGAATTTTAGTAAAAAACGCCCACAAAAAGTAGGCGTGGCAAAAAACTTTATATGACAAACTTATAAAGGAGGACAGTACCTACATATCTTCTGAAGGTTGTAACGCTCTATCTCTCTAAGTTTAGCTTTAAAACGGTTTTTATAAATTGTGGGCGTGGCAGTGGGCGTATTCAAAAAAATTTTACACTTAACCATTTCGGAGCCCTGGGGAGTATGTGGTCCAAATTTCAGCTTCCTAGCTTAATTCTAAAGGCCTAAAAATTACGTACGGACGGACGGACGGACGGACGGACGGACATTGCTAAATAGTCTTAGGAGTTGGTCCTGATCATAAATATATATACTTTTATGGGTCTACGACCAATATTAAGGGGTGTTACAAACTATGTGTCAAAATTAATATACCCTTAGGATAGGGTATAAAAAAATATTTTTGTTACTAAAAACTCGATTAGAATATTAGACAAATTTTGAACGTTTACTAATTCTTCTTCTTTGAGAATGTTGTAGGTGTGAAAGCCTTATAAGGACCTTAAGTGAAGAATTTTCATAAAAATACATTACAAAAGTGTCCATGCTTTGGAATGAGAGCGGAAACAGCAAACGTTATTCTTCGTCTGATATCTGAGGATATGTCATTTTCAAATGCCGTTTTCAGGGCAGAGCGGAGGTGGAAAAAGTCTCTTACTATCTCAAAGTTATAGCTGTCGATATTGACATTCTGGCCGATTCCTCGATATTGGGCATCCCTTCTTGTGGGCAGCATTTACTTTGTTTTGCCCTCGTTTAGCGCTAAATTCATTTTTGTCGCTTTTGTTCCTAGACTCGAAAACCCACAAGTGACAACACGCGGCGTATAATAATAATATCAATATCGTCCGCGTATGCAAGTAATTGAACAGACTTTTAAAAGATCGTACCTTTTCTGTTGGCTTAGGAGTTTTGCACAATTTATTCAAGTACGATGTTAAAGAAGTCACATGTAAGCGAGTCGCCTCGCCTGAATCCTTGCTTATACGAATTTTTAAAATAAACTCCATTACCTACTCACTGAGTGCACAAATAAAACTGAGTAGATAAACCAATTTAAGAGTTAAGATATCAGTGGGAAAGAAAATGAAACCGGGATTTTTTTACTGCTTCTTAAAATCAGCAATATTTCTGTAATCAAAACGATTTGTAATGTAATTTTTGTTTAATGAACGTGTTCCGTAGCGATGACGACGTCTTAGTCATCTACATTGAGGCATTTACTTTATACTTTAACAGCCCTAATAATAAAAATCCCTTAACTCACGAGCTAAGTAAGCGATGGAATAAGACTTAACTCACTAGTTAAAAATTGTTATTAATAAAAATTCTATTACTTTTTTATTACAATCAATCAAATTTTCTTTGTCTATAGAGCATTTTTCAAATTTAATGTAAACAAATAAATGTTTTTTGGATTTAAAAGTGCAATGTGGACAATAAAAATGGAGAATCGTACAAAAAAAATATAGAGAAATTTCTGTAGGAATAACAAAAAAAATTGTTTTCGTTTGCCTGCTAAACCATCACTAAACCACCTTCGACGTTAAGTTAAGTTAACTCACAGTTGAAAAACGTAAGTTAGTCTTAAATTTTTTTTATTAATAGCATTTTACACATAACTCATAACTTAAGGTTAACTCACCGTTTACACACTAATACGGGTGTAAAAGTTTTAAAAAGACGGTTTAGTTTGATTCGTGTCTCTGTTTGAAAAACATTCCTCATCGGACGTTACTTGAGGTGAGGAGGTTGAGGTTTGATAATATCTAGGAGAAATGAGTCTTCTTTATTTATTATTAACATCACAACTTAAAGTGTAGATCTTCTTTTTTACTAATTAAATTCAGATTAGTCAACGAAGCTGTTATTTAATGAAAACACGAATACCTACCAGAAACATCTATTCGACTTAATAATTGTAAGCTGGCTCTAAGATGTGTCTATTAATAACCCCGCTTGCTTCAACCGTGTCATCGAGAACTGCTACTTCTTTATTTGTGTCATTATTTTTACGATCACGACCTCTCAAGCGCCATGCATCTCTCTGGGGAATTTATTTCCCAAGATTAAGGATTTGTATAGGCCAAGCAGTCACATGTACTACACGCATGCGTAATGCATTTATTTGCATTCCATTGCTGTGTTGATCTGCCGCCAATCGCCACCATCACCAGCATCAGCACAACAACCAGGAGCAGCTCCATAGACATCCGTACGCACATCTAACATGGATCGCAGTGGCAATAAAATCATCCATCCAGCAGCGGAGGACCAGTCCAGTCAAGTCCCAGTGTCCAGACTGGTGGTAGGTAGTATCCCAGTAGCGATGTTCACTTAAGAATTATATTTATCGTTCGCCCAGGCAAATTAGTAGTCGTATATAGCCGGGCGTATTCCTTTCCGAGGCACAATTTTGATTTGGCTCTTAATTTATTTCAGAATGCATTATTCCCGCATGTTTCAAAAATCATTAACAGGAGTAAGAGAACTCTGATATCTGATCCCTCCGTGGGGGACCGCGCCGCGCCACGAAACTGCCCAGACCACGTAGTATTATGATTTATGCGCGCTTTCGCATTGCAAGTGTCCAGCGCTCCTAAGCGAGTGAGATATCCTCTCCTCTCCTGTGGCTGGTCTCAGTACGCGATCTTTGCTTACAATTACGGCTCAATAAGAAAGTGTTAATTCGCCTCTCATGTGTACAAATTGTGTTCATTCGCATACAAGTGTTTAAATTTCACCTTGGACGAGAGGGATCACGATGCGATGGACTGGACTGGACTGGACTGGTCTGGACTTAAAAGCAGGGCAGAACATTCTACCAGTAGAGGTTGGCTTAGTCAGCGGATAATTATTTTTACGGGGATAGTTCCCCATGTGCGTTCCCCATACACAAAATATATTTTTAATCATATCGCGCAGGAGCACACGGGATACGGAGATCAAGCGCGTATATGGATGGAAGAAGCACCCATAACGAGCGTCCCGCAAATGCATTTGGATATTGGCAGGATGCCCCGCTGAGTGGACATTCCTCTACCGTGCGGACCCGTGCGGATACCATACTGTGTGTGTTTGGATCACCCCCAAGACACGATATTATAAATTTCATAATTCACGAAATATGTTAAAATGAGTGCTATGGTATATTTTCGCTGGAAACCGCTTTGTATGGGTGCGAGGCGATAGGTGGGCCATTGCCAAATGTCAAAACGAATAACAAAAAGCATCCCAGCAGCCCAGCAGCTCAGCAGAATCAGAGGAATCCTTCCAATTATTGTATTATACCGGGCCGGACTTATTAGGGCCTCCGATATGGATGGATATACTGTCGAAAAACACCCCTGCGGTTTTTGTTTCCGCGCAGCGAGACAACCACTGCGCTCACAGTCAAGAAGGAGCTGCTGAACAAATGTTCGGGATGAATATATGGGAAAATAAATAAAAACATCATTTCCGTTTAACTTGCATTAATGTGATGTTCCTGAGCGCGCTCTCGCAGTCGCAGGACACCATTCAATATAGTAGATGCCGCATGCTTGAATGTTCATTCGCTTCGTGCAGCGAAATCGAATGCAATTAATTTACCCACCGACTTAGAGAAGAGTTAATATTTGGAGTCGAAGTTTAAGTTAGGCATCAGTCAAGTTCTTCTCTATCTATGTAATGCTAGTTCTCGTGGTGTTTGATGAATTGCGTCACGAGAGTGAATCCATACGTTGTCATTGTATGCGGTTATTGGAAACGCCTGGGGGGAAAGTGATTTGTGCTAAGGAACCGAGCGTGTGCGCTCGTTCGAAATGGTTTCATTGAAAAATGCTTTCACCCATTGATTAATAGCGCTTGCGCAAGACTGCTAGTTTTGATGGACAAGTATTTGACTTGAGGAAGATAAAGGATGAGACTGCAGGTCAAATATCTTGACGGGAGTAGTTGGTAATCTTTGGAAAACCTTCTATTGCTGCATGTGCATTTACGTTTTTAATTGAATTTCAATAGACTAAAATTAATAAGTTAATAAAAAATTGCAAGAACGCTATTGTTTTGGCAATAATACTAAATGAATTTATAATATTATTTTGACAACCATAAAACTAGTCAATATTATTGAAAATACATCGAAACTAGTCGGCAAGTGTTTAAAAAAATACATCATTACAGCAAAAGTCCGTACCTAAGACATTGCAGCCTTTCATTATCTACGATCCCGGGAAAATTGCTTTTGAAGGAGGAGCACCATCTTTGCACCTGCCATGCTCTCTCCAAAAATACTAGGACCCTTTTTATTGATCTGTCCACTGTTTTCATTCAAAATCTCTTTAGCTTCATTCAAAGCTCTAAATGGATTAATGAGTAGAGAAGTAAACGTGTAGATCCAACTGGTTTCACAATGGACTTATTTCACTTATTGTTTAAGTGATTCGGCCTCACCGACTGCCACTTCAACCTAACCTAACCTAACCCAACCCACTAAAGAATAATTTCTGAGTGTGGAGCGAAAAAAACCAGTGTACTTTACTGCATACCTTATCTATACTCCGAGATATATGAACTTCGAACTCGTAGTTGCTGTCATCAATAGTTACGTTTGTTGCTATTGGTAGTTGAAAAAAAGATTTTAAGCATTATAAACTTCTGCTCCATGTAAAGTTCGAGTCCCTGCCTAACAAAGCTGATCAAAATAATGGTCATCATTTGTAAAAACATACATATATATTCCTTGCTCCAATAAGAAAAAAAAGTGATACGGTAGTGGGGTCCACAATTACCCCAACTCAAGTTATATCGATTTAATATAAATATTTATATAACTTATCTAAATGCTATAACATTATAACTATTAAACATGGCTTTAAAAAATGGCTTAGTATATTTTGTAGACCGAATCTAATTGCACAGAAAATATTATTTATTCCATGTGATTATATTAACCCTATAAAAAGTTACGTCTGTCTAAAATGTTTTTTTTTTTTTGACTTCTCATTTAAAATAATTTTTTCTTAAAACCTGTACAGTTTATCTATTTGATGCTATTATGTCATGTCTGTTTTCTAAATATATATTATCTAGGCTGATTGATTTGGTTATTACTTTGAAAAAGGTGGAACAAACAATCGAGTGAACATAAATTTTAGATGTATTATAAAGTAACTCAATTTTTAAACTGCGAATTGCGACTTCAGATATAAAAACAAAAAATTGTCTATTTTTCACACAATGCATTTAATTCATTGAATTCATTTAAAGCCGCGAATTGAATGCGTTTAGTGACTTTAATAACTTCAACCTTATTGGCTTCAAAGAGTTAAATGCATTCATCGAATAAAAACTATGATGAATGCTTTCATTGAATGCTGGAAATTTCATAAATCAATCACTTCATAATTTTGCGTGCGCAATCTGATGTCACATGAATTCATTTAGTTGAAATATTTTACGAAACATTAAAAAAAAAATTTACTAAAAGTATGTGATTTAAATGGAAAGCTGAAAATCGTACTTTGAAGTTCTACTCAGCCCAAATGACGAAATTTTCACATTAATTTTGAATTATATAAATTCGAGACCCATTGTTTCATGTAGATGGAGACATTAGGTATGTTCTGGTAAACTTTTCTTTATTTTGCCACAGCTGTATGAAATGAAATTATTTTCATCAACTGTTCTACCATTGAAGACTAAATACGAAAAATTGAAGCAGTTTAAATATTTGACTTTAATTCACAACAAAGGCATTGAATTTCAATAAAAAATCTATTTTGATATCGAAGACGATCAGCTTTAGTGAAAAGCCAAAGATATCTTTTCATCTGATGGTGGAAAACATCATAACGTTCCGCGCGATGACAAGTACAAACGCTTAAGGAGGCAGACAAGTACCACCGTGCATTTCTCGGAATCAAAACAAAAAGGCTTCCTCCACAACTCATATAGCTCAACGCATTTCAATCAAGCCGCCGCCATTGAAATCAGGGCATTCTTTTAACCTTCTTTCCACATCTGTCCATAGTACAGCAAGTTTTGTTATTTTAATTTCCTCCAAGTGCCTTTATGTTATTAAAATAACAATCAGTTGATGTGCCAACACTTCTTCGACATCGCAGCCTAGATCCGAATAATTCAAAACGATCATTATTATTTGAGGCAACTTTTGTGTAACAAATCAAATTTTACGGCTCTTCAAATTGTATTGACTGGTTATTGATCATGTTAACTTTATGATTTTTATAACTACAACGGCGACGAGTATCTAAAAAGTTGGGTTAGTCATCAACTCGGCCATCAAGAGAGGCTGGAGGCCCACCCAAGTCGGGTCCGCTCCGCACATAATGGTAATTGGGGTGCGGTATACAACCTGCTCTATTCAATTCCTCCGAATACATCTCGATAACTAAATGAAATATTTTGTCGTTTTACAAACGAGGCGACACCTCAACAAAGATCGAACGAACATCTATTTCCACTTAACAAAAAAACAACCAAGTTTCCGGATTCAAGTTAATTCAAGAAAATGTAAAACACAAGAAAAAAAAAAACAATCTACAAAACAAAGCAAAGCGAAGTAAGCACACACAGAAGACAAAGTTGACTCTGAGAACCCCACCATAGAAGATTGAACACAAAATAGAGAAAAAAAAACAAAAAAAAATCTGAATGCCAGGGATCAGCAATATTTTAAAGTATAATTCAGAAACCCCGTAGACAAATTTAACATAACTATTAAACATTTGGAACCTGAAGCAGGCACCGTACAAATTTCAATCAATTTGAATGCAAATTTAATCTAATTCGAAACGCCCAATGTCCATTCAAACCGCATGCGGTATGTGATCATTCACCCGCTCTAACAAGGTAGGTAGATACAATAAAAATACAAATTTACATTTGATACTATCCAGAGGTGGCAAAACCTAAACGGGACAGTGCTGGTAGACAGATCTCATCAGCAGCAATGATCTACCATCTGGTTCCGATATGTGAATCTGTCATCAAATCGATGAATGCACGCCAATTCACAAGAACGACCACCGCGACATCTGACCCGGATGTGATGTGATCCTTTGACCGGCTCGATTTGATGGCAACAATTTCAATGGACCCTATGTGGTGCGGCGCAGGACTTCATCTCCTTCAAAACACACACATTTGTGTATGTGTGGATTTATAGCATTGGAGCTGGCCCAGTGCTATTTGCGCGAAAAGGACACTCTTGTCGTAGGTGTACGAGATTTGTTCGACGTTGAAACGCCTTCTCATATTCCTCAAAATACAATCGGCTATGATGCCCGCAGGCCATACAGAAAAACCAAACGCCTACGCCTAGCAAATTGAATGAATACTCTTGTACTGCTTGTGTGCTGTTGGAATGTGGCCCACGTTGCTGGGGTTTTATACCATCTTATAGCTGAGCTGCCATTGCCGATGAGGTAGATTTGGCGTCACCATGAGTTCACCATTAACATGGCAGCAGAAGACGATCGCGCACAACGTCACGATCTTTATTGAAAGCACAATTTGGCGTGCTCTGCTGCGCCACCAAAAAACGGTGGCAGGCGAAATAGTCGTGGCCCTGAAAAGAGGCTTGGTCGGTTGGTTGGTTAATGTTTACGCATTTACATTGTCATAACACTCCTTCTTTCAGTAATTTCTAATTCGAGTGTTCTTTGTTGGGCAGACAAAATAACAGAAAATTTGACAAAACTAATATCCGACGGAACATTTTATTTTTCTAACTAAGCGAAAGTACATATCTCATCATTCCTATCGGACTAGTGTATCAAATAAACGGTTTTCCATGCAAATTTAAAGAGTCTTTGTGTGAACATGCAAATTAGATAGAACGAAATCGAAATTAGTTACCTGAAGAATCATCTCAAACAGTTTGAAATCATAATATTTTAGCTGATATTTGCTTTTAATTTTTTTGTAAATATTTCTCGGAAAATTTAATAGAAAACGACATTGAATACTTCCTATCAGAATTTGGTGAATACCCTACAAAGTTATCGTAAAACAATTCGTAGATTTGCAAAGTAATTTATGGAAATGCAAATATTTGAGCGGTGATTAAAATTTGTAAGTCCCCAAATTAGACCAAGTGAAAATTAATAGTGTCTACCCTATGACTCACCATTACTTTATTGGAATATATGTCACCCCAATCTTTCAAATAGTAAAAATATATACATATTGGGCAATACAAAACAAAGTAATAGAAATATTAATTACATTAGAGTTAAACTCATACATACTGCAACTCAATTACTAAATAATCGTAATTGGAAATGTCAATTACAATGACATGTAATTGAAATGACACGAAAGTTATTCAAATGTAATGAAACAATGTAATTATTTTTTTTTATTATTATCGATTATCGTGACATCGTAAAAGGACATTTTTGATATAGTTTATTGTACGTCCAAATTCTCCGTTAATCAAAAATTCAATAAATTTTTCTATTAAACCTAATTACAAGATTTTAATTACGTTCTAAATGACAGTGGCAATATAATTTAATTACAGTTGGATTTCTCGATTAGAATTTCTTTGTAATGCAATCACATTGCAATTACTTGTAATGTATTGCAATTGTAATTAGATAGTAATCATAACAATCCAACTATGGCCTTAAAACTAACTTCCATGCTTGTTTACGATGCTTTGTTTTTGACGCGAGTAGAAGGAACTTACAATATTTTTAACGAATCTGCAAGACATGTTCGAGAACCTTTTATTATCACTTATACTCTGGATATTTGATCTGTTCGAAAAGATTACAATTATAGGTGGCCTGCTTTGGCGGGTAAGTATGATTTTTTAAACATATAAAGTTTGATTTTAGGGTTGAATTTATATAGTGTTGATGCAGACATCTGAATTTCTAAAATAAAGAAAAAAAATTTATTGAATATAGGAATATTTATGACCGCACATGTTTCCGCGTTAGTCCTATGCGCTTAGCGGTGTAACGATGTACGCCTAAGTCCGCGAATCTCTATTCAACCAAGCAGAATTTTGCATAAAGGCCTAGTATTATACGCTTACAAGTTCCAATTGACTTCGTTAATGCTTCTCCGTTTGGGCTTTAAGCAGCTCGAAATTAACTATAATTTCACTCAAAATATCATCTTATCATATCTCATATCGACAACTGTTGTATTTGGTGTTCGAAAAACCCAAACGTACGACTTGTTCGGCCTTCTTGTTTTTTTGGGGTTGCAGCATTATTTGTAAATTTTTCTTCGCAAACGATAATAAAGGGCGCTTCCAAAGTATGATCACTGATTTTTCATCGTCAGAAATTGAGGATTTGTACCTAAGCGAGGTATGCATCCAGCAAGATGAGGCTACAACGGTCCAATAATCGATTTACTGCAGCTTTGAGTTTACAGATTGGTCTACTATCAAATCAGCCGAGGCAGTCATTTGAATGAATAAACATTAAGGTTTATTTATTTCAATAAGGCTGAAAAATCGTATTAATCTCGCGCGATGCGATGCAACTCTCTAGTAGCGATGAATTAGATGCTTACATATGGACGTATTTATAGCGCAGTGATTTTTTTGAAAAGCGAAGTAAGCGAGTCCAAGCAAGTGCAAGCTACTGCGAACGAAGAACATACTTACCGCTTGAAAGTTTCTCCCAGCAATATGTGGAATCAAGGAAATATTTTTTAGTAGTCTACAACAATCCACTTAACTCAAGCCAATTCTACATGATTACTAATAACTTTACAAATTTAGTTTCTGTGTAGGTATATTAGGATCAACTTCACGTGATCAATGAGTAGGATGTTAACAAAAGTAATTAGTCTTAACCGCAAACGATACTGCTAGTGAATTAATCCTGAGTCATTGTTAATGACTAAGTTATTCAAATTTATGGCTTCTTAAGAGTCTACCGTTCGTGTAGCTTAGCCTTAACGAAATGTCTTGTTTACTGCTATTGTGGTTTCAATGTTCATTAATAACACTTTGTTCAGACAGGATTTTATTAATTTTCGATAAGAAACATAATATTTTGGACACCATGGGAGATATTCCAATGAATGTTTGATAGCAAGAAATGCATTGAGAAAAAAATCTGTCTAACAAAAGTTAATTTTAAGTAGTGAACATGGGGGATTCGCATATAGATACCTGAAATAAGTCGTACGGCCCACAAAATGTAACAAACATTTATTTTGGTTTGGCATTTGCGTTGTACGTACGCGTGGAATCAATATGAAATCGTAGGTCCATATCGACCTATACATGCAGTATGGTGAGAGAGGTTATGGCCCATTAAAGAATAATATTAATATGTATTGGTATTTATATTTGTATGGATTTGATAACATTCTCAGTGCACAGTTTAAAAGTGGTTATTATATAATAATAAGTAACGAAAAGACGGGAACAATTAAATTTTAAACAAAAGCAAAATAATACTTTTAAAAACAATTAAATTTAAGTTTTTGAAATTCTTCTAAAGGGTAATTGTTCAAGCGTAATTTTTTTGAAAATCGAATACAACACCCAAATTTGCATCAAATATTCAAAATTTTTTTATTGTAGTCGATAAATAGCCCTTTGCCATTTACGTTTTAAAGACAACCTCATGTAAATGTTGTCCGCGGCTCCGTTTCAAATGGTCCATTCGGAAGCTCCAATTTTGCGTCACTTTTTCGAGCATTTCGGCCTGTATTCCACGAATTACGCGTATTATGTTAACCTGTAAGGCTTCAATCGTGTTTGGCTTGTCCACATAGACTAATGACTTTACATTACCCCACAAGAAATAATCAAGAGGCGTTAACTCGTTAACTAACTTCCATTGTTTCACGAGCTGTGTGGCATGTGTCACCACATTTCAAAGTCGAGTATCATGGCTCGTTATCGTTTGCCGTTGACGGTAATGTTTCTTCAACGGTCGTCTTTGATGAAAAATGGACCGATGATGCCAGCAGCCCATAACCACACCAAACTGTCGTTTTTTCGGGATGCATCGGTAATTCTTTTATGGCATGTTATGAAACGCCACTCCAATGCGACGTTTTGCTTGTTTACGTATCCGTTGAGCCAGAAATGAGCCTCATCGCTGAACATAATTTTTCCATAAAACAGCGGATTTTCACAGAGTACGAATTTTGATAATAAATTTCAATAATTTGCAATCATTACTCGTTTGCAAGTCTTTCCATGATTAAATGGCAGAGTATACTGAAAAATTTTCACTTTGACAGATGCCGTTTCGACGCCATTACTAACCAGTGCTGCCAACCTGAAAAAATTAACTCTTAAAAAATCACCCTTTATAAACATATAAATTTATGTGAAAACTTACTTAAAAATCGAATTGCAATCTCTGAAATTTAATAATTGGTACAGATTGCATTTTATCTAGACACATGTTTAAGGGCAACATTCAGTTTGCGTACTGAATTTGAGCACTTTAGTCAAAAAACCCATAGCCATTAGGATTTTACAATTTGTTTGCGTTAAGCTCTCATTAAGTCCTCTGCAGAGTTTGAAGTTTGGAGAATATTTTTTTATTAAAAGGATTTTTTTTCTCCAATGGCAGAGAGGTAAAGCAGGATATAATTTGTAACCTATTGCGTATGAGTCTAATAGAAATCGGCGCATTATAATGTTGTCTCGATTGTTTAGGGCTAAATATGTCTTCAAAATTAGGAACATGACAGTTGATAGTACATATGTCAAAGATGGTGAATGATGATGATGAATATGAATTTAGTACTGGAATTCAAAATAAAATAGCATTGAAAGCAAGTAACCCTTTATATCCTTTATATCAAGTCCTTGTTGTAGTAGTCTGAAGTTAATAAGACTTTAAAAATTGAGAATGGGTTCGAGTGCTAAACCTCAAAAAACAATGTGTGACTCAGACGTTGTAAGGCCTGCCTCTCGTCCGGGTCATGCTCTTATATTTTCGTGAAGGCTTCCTCCGATTTTATTCATATTCGCCTAAAACACCACAACTATGATTCAACTACAAATATGACAATATCTTATGTTTAGAGGGTTGATGTCTCTCTAGTAAGCGCAGAAAAAGCCAGGAACTAGTGAAGCGAACCATTCAAAATTGACGATGAAAGCCCAGAATTTCATCCACCTGACCAAAGCTAGAAATATCTAAACTAAAGCCCAACAAGACTGCCCTACCGGAAATTATACCCGCAAAACTATTTAAGGCAGAAGAAGATAACTGAACAAGGATCATAAATACATTTATTTACAGAGATAAAAGGACCTACTGCAGTATAAAACACATGGATAGAAAGCTAACGTTATCAACGCAAAACTTAGGAGGGCATTAATTAATCTAATCAAAAAAATGTACAAGCCATTCTTCAATACTAAATGTCGAACAACTTTAAAGGGTAAACTGAATATAACATCGTTTTTCAAACTACAATTCACATAGATACATACTTTGTAGAATCTTGGGTTGATGCTGAAAATATATTGTAGGTGCGAGGCAGAGGAGGTCGAGGAGAACAAGCGAAAAAATATGTTTTCCTATGACAGCTTTTAGAGAAAGGCTGTC
The DNA here is from genome assembly GCA_963576555.1 of Ferdinandea cuprea. Classification (NCBI taxonomy): domain Eukaryota; kingdom Metazoa; phylum Arthropoda; class Insecta; order Diptera; family Syrphidae; genus Ferdinandea; species Ferdinandea cuprea. Next base: position 1,800,234 of record OY754958.1, read on the forward strand.
AGTCATAGAAATATATTCTCGCAGCTTCAGTATCTATATTTTTAGCCTTAGATCACATGAAGATCAGGAGTCTTTTTTGTCTAACTTAATTTTTCAAGTTTGACAAGGTACACCATTTCTTACCAAATTTCATTGTTATATAGATTTACGTCAGGTGCAATAGTTGATATAAATGGTAATATATTTGATTTCATATATAAAGCTAGGGGTGTACCACAGGGTTTAATATTGGGACCTCTTCTTTTCTCTATGTATGCTAATGAACTTGAAGCTCTTATTAAACGCTACTGGTCCTGTATGCTGTCTCTTGGGCTAAGTAGAGAATGGCGCTGCCCGTATTTATGAAAATTATACTGATATAGAGCGCTGGTCAAGTCGTGATAGCCTTTGAAACCGAAGAAATCCAATTACCTAGTGATATCAAAAAAGTCGTTGGATTTGTCTTACTTGCCTTCCATATTCCTTTATAGCGAGGCAATTAAATATAAACGTATGTTGAAACTTCTAAAAAACTCAACCTGGCATAATCGTATTTATTAAGCCGCATAACAATGATGCACTTCTTTCAGCTCAATCACCACTCGCTGTACCAACCCTTGCATATGGTCGTGAAATTTTTAAGAACTGTAGCTAAACCTCCAAAGCAATGTACCTAGCATTTAGCAGCATTGTGACATTGTAATCGTGTTTGTTATTACTCTTAGTATTTGTATAACGTGTTATTTAATCATCTTTTTAAGTTTCGTACTTTGAGTGTCCTTCCTAACATTATTTCAACGCATCAATCGGCATGTCTTTAAGATTAGATTTTCTTGTTCCAACAAGATCTGCTTTGTTGATTTCTCCTCGGTGTTCGTCGGAACGTCAATTTTTTGTTTGCTCTGCTCACTTGTGGAACTTTTTACCAACTCTTACCTAAAACTTAACACATTTATATACAAATGATGATACCTACCTATGCGGAGGTAAGGTAAATTTTTATTTAATGAGTTTCCCTTCATCATTTGGTTAAATTCTTACCGAAATAATTGCCATAAAAACACACACCAGACAACATTTCCAGTACCTTCCTAATATTTCCGCTTGCACTCCCTTAAATGGATAAGAATACAGCGTAATCATAATCACCCGGTACAGCCATTTAAAAAAATACAAATCCTGTCGCTTTCAACAACAGATGCCAACAACTTCTGGCCATCATTGACTACTTCAAAAGGCTGGCGTGATCATCATCAGCGAAGATTTTCCGCTTATCATCACTCGGATCGGTTCCTAATCTGACATTTTATTCGCTATTAAGTTAAACCAAAACTGGCAATCAACGGAAGAATAAATTACAAGGTCCCTTGATTTTTCCGATTTTTTTTTGGAAAATGGGCGGGTCTCAAAAACTATTTAAAATATGCAAACTCTTGCAGAGATAATTGGGCATCATATTTATAATACCGGCATCATTTTTGAGTGGCCTTTCTAACTACCCGGCTAAGGGTTGTTTGTTGAAAGTCTCGCATATTCTAGCACCCTAACACCAGTGACCAGATTAGGGGTTGAATGCTTACATGTCTAATTAAATTAATCTCACCCTTGTGTAAAAAAAACGAGTAGCTTTTGTCGTTGTCAGTCTTTCTTCCAAGCACTTAAGAGTGAAAAAGAAAACTGTCATCGAATAAATGACAGGAAATTGAAACACTCGTAGGTAACATCGAAAGGAACAGCACTAAAATCTATAAACACAAGTTTTTGGCGATCTCTACAGCCGGCAAACTTGTGAAGGTATTCAATCAAACAAATAACAAATTGGCGGCGTAATTACCTTTGATGTTGATTGTTTTCGGTTCGGTTAATCAACGGCTGCCGCACCTTCTAGTCTATAACATTCATACCTACATGTGTGGTGTGAAGTACTTATCAGTCATGTAAGGCAACAATCAAGATAAGGTACTATCGTTCTGTTTGTCACCCGTAATAAAATTTCATAAAAAAAAAATGATGACTCGCTTAGAAAAAAAAAACACTCACAAAAAAGATCACATCCATCCGTCAAAGAGCTGCACATATGCCCGCGCTATTTACCCTAAAGTCATCGAAAGCCAAATTGCATTCGACCCAAAGAGTGAGAGCAATAAAACGCTCCATTTAGCATGCACGTCAGTCGCATAGTATGGGATAGGTAGAGGCCTGCTGAATCGAAAGGAAGATCCAAAAAGGGAATTTCCGAGAAATTTCCAAATTCAAACAAATTCCCCAAATTAGCCCTATCCTCTGGGGCGGCTTTCCACAGTATTGTTGGTATATCTAGGTATGTACTAAGTATGTGCAGTTCCGTCATGTCGACAGTTGTTGTGTCCGTGCGCGGCATTCTTCAAGCCTAGATAGACACTTGAGGACCATCATTGTTAGTCAAACACAAATATTGAACTATCATAATTTTCTCATCGCTGCATCGTGAGACGTGCCGCGGCCGGCGGAGAAGATAAGCATAACCCAGGCCCGCTCTTAAAGTCAACTTAAGCGCGTGGTGTGAAAATATCCATAACGAGGATGATGATGACGATGATGATGATGATGATGATGATGATGGTGGTGGGCAACATTGACAGTGAGATACTTTTCGAATTGGGTAAACAGTGCGCCTCGCGAGCCGGATGATATAGATAATTGTCGTGTCATGTCGGCTTATTGTCAGATGTCATAGACGACAACGACGACGACACAAAAGACAATCAGTGCCGACTATATGCTGACACACATGTAATTTCCCAAATTGTCTCATTTGCTTGCTTTTCCCATCCATATCCATGGTACACATACTGGAATGAGTTACCGGGAAATGTGTGCCGCTTCCAAATATCGTCGTTTTATCTGCAGCGGGACACACCTTTCCGCAAAAGTATTATTATGGTGGAAACGCCGCAGAGCGAATTAACTTCATCCATGAGTTTTTTTTTTTAGTACAAGAATTTGTTTTTGTTTTTTTCTTTGTTTTTTCCAAAAAAGCGATAAGAGAAGAGACATCATCCCCGCCTCGCTGCCCCGCTCTATCTCTCTACTAGGGGGGGAATTGTGGAATTTATGGGCCTTCGGTCTTCGGATATCAAAGACACTGATGTTGTCGATGCTGACGACGTATTTATATTCGCTTCTTCCGTGCAACCCACGCACAGGTCGTTTCGAATCGTCTAACACGACTTTTAAATTAGGGTTCCTTTGTTCGAACTGAAAGCTCCACTGCACAGCCACTTAGGGAAGATTTGTGGGTCTTGTTTTCTCCCATCTCATCTTGTCGCCGTCGTCGTTGTCGTTTTCTTCGTCGAAGTCGTTGATGATGTGGAATTTGCAATTACGTAGGCATACGCTTAAATTAGTCATACAGAATAAAGAATGAGTTTTTGATTTCTCTTCACTCTGTCACAGACAGGTTTAGCTTTGGGATGCATCCATATATTCCATATTCCTCCTCTCGCCAAGAGGGGCAGGCACGTGCTCAAAATGTATCGAATTTCAGTATCCATATCGAACGTCGATCACTTTATGGTTCCGAGAAACTGAAATAGATACTCCAAAACGAAAACAAAGATCAAACATCTCTAACTGTAAATATATATGTATATATATATATATATATTTTTTTCTTCTTCTTTTTCTCTCAATTACATTCCACGTTTTTGCTTATAAATCTAACCTAACCTAGTGGGCGCAAGCGCTCTTAAGAAGCGCGCCCGCCTAAACCTATATATAGATAAACTTTAAGCCACTCTCATCATGTACCTAATAGCTTGTGATAGAGAACAAAAAACAAAAATACACAAATATAGTTATGTACAGTCTATGCCAACATAGTGCAATTGATTCCAAGTATATATTTGAAAAGATCACAATGGTTGAGAGAGAGAGACGGAGACGGAGACGGATATTAGACTAAATACTACTCGATCTGATCCTTGTCGAGGCCATCGACAACGGTTATGATTGTCTCCTGGGATTCAGGAACAGCTCCAGACGCCAAATTGTGGGTGAGGCTGTGACGCCGAAGATCACAATTTCTGCGAAATACCTTTCCGCAGGAGCCGCAGTTGTACGGCTTGATGTTGGTGTGAGTAAGAAGGTGCGTCTTCAGATTTGACCGTTGGTTGAAACTGCGGTTGCAGACGGGACATTTGTGCGGCGACTCCTCCATGTGTAGGATCTTGTGTACGGCCAGTGTCCGCGACTGGCAGAAGCCCTTTCCGCATTCGGTGCACTTAAACGGCTTCTCCTTCGAGTGGATGTACCTGTAACGAAGAAAAATTCAATTAGCATCTCAATAAAGAAGGAATCGTTTGTGTCGCGCATACAATAACTGGTTTTAGGACTTCTTAGTCGCAATAAATTCCCCGAGTTATGAACGCACAAGGAACAAAAAGAAACATGAAAACCCTACCTAATCACAGTATGGTAATAGTGTGCGTGTGTCCCCCGGGATACCCCATAAAACCGAAATCGATGGCGCCCCATGCTTCGTAGGTGTTTTCGTTTCAAATTTATGACCCGGACCATCCGCATATGAAAAAAGAATTTTTGGAAACATTTTTATATGACAATTATTATTTTTATTTATTGGACTGGACTGCGTCTTTTTATTGGTTCTGTATCCACGGATGCCGAGGCATAAATAAGGCATCTCCGCGGTGACTGCCTGACTCATTCAGGTATCGACCAACATTCTAACGTTGTGTGTGTCGCTTTCAGTGATGATTTAAGAAGGATTAAGCCTTTTTCTCTCAGGCGACATAATGACCCAAAACACTGCGGACAATTTATTAGGTCCAGTCCACTAGCAGATATATCTCTGCCGTTGGTAATGAGCCAAAGATTTATAGAGGCAAAAACCAGATTTTGTTGTGGTTTCGCCGTCGGTAGGTAACTACACATGGAACCGGGGTGATTACGTGCAGCTTTTGCGGGATAATTATACACCTATTGTCGTCTAAAGAGTGCTATCTCAATTTCGACAGCTCCTATGGGAGAGGTGATACAATCAACACAATGAGGAGATTAAAGTTAAGACCTTGCTGTGTGTGCCCAACTTGATAAATGTGTCGATTTGGTCGAGAGATAAACACAACAAGTGCCGTATCATACGGCTGCTACGATGCCTGCGACTGAGACGACGACGACGACATGGAGACTGATGGGGGTGATTTATGCTGAAGTAATTATTCGGCTGTCTCGCGAGTTATTAATGGGATTTGGGGGCAAGAGCTAAAAGCAAAGGCAAGGGCAAATGCAAAAGCAAACAAAGGATTTGCATAACAAACCTGTGGTCTCTGAGATGATCCTGCCGGCGGAAAGCCTTGCCGCAAATATCACATGAGTAGGGGCGTTCATCGGTGTGGGTGCGCTCGTGGATGAGAAGATTATACGATTTTGTAAACTGTCTATTGCAGAATTTGCAGATGAACTGCTTCTTGGATCTTTGTTGATTGCCCATGACCGCTGCAGTGGTAGACGTCTGCTGTTGTACACTCGATGTAGTGACAGATGATGAGGACCCCGTCGACGTTGACGCCGCAGCGACCGCCGCAGCTGAGCTGGACGACGAGGTCGACGTACTGGACAGGTTTTTGACGGATGATGCTGATGAGGTGGGCAGACTACGCTTCGAGCTGGACGTCTGGGATGAGTTAAGTAGCATCTTATCGTGCAGCATAGCTGCCTGTAGAGTCTCTGAGTGCGATGGGGTGTAAGTGGCGTTAATCATTAGATTATTGTAGGTTGTGTCTAGTCCTTGAAGGCCATCGACTGCGGTTGCATCTATCGCTGATTCAAATGACAGCTGCTCGTCTGCATCGAGCAGGTTGAGATCATCACAATCGCCTAGATCACTGGCCAAATCCGACTTTGACTGCTCCTGGTTGCTGCTGCGAAACACATCAGACTTGCCAGTGATGCGTTGCAGGGCAAGATACGATTCCAGTGCTTGTAGGTTGAGTGCGGCTGCAGCTGGCGAGTTAACCGGAAGCATGGCCGCTTGTTGCAAACTGGATACCATAGTTCCTTGTAGTGAGAGAACTACTGCAGCAGCAGCTGCCAGATCGTTGGTCGCATTGTTTGAGAGTGAGTTTGCTGTTCTCGAAGAGGAGAACAGTGAGGGGGAATTTGCGTCGGAGCAGGCTTCAGCGCCACCGGCACTAACTGCAACAGGTTCTGCGATATCCACGACTGATGTCAGATTGCTACCTCCTCCGGTTGCCATGCTGCGCATTTTTCCACCCACAATTGATAAGCAATTGTAGTCTGTGGCAGCGGTGCTCGTCGTTACTAGGCTTGCAGTGCTCTGCTGGTGCTGCATATCGCTCACGGCAATTTGCTCCATAATGTTCCGCGCACAGCAGGATACCACTCTTCTACTCGTTCAGTATTCAATACAGCGCCGCGCACACCTACGCATAGACAACAACCAGCTATAAGGACGACGACGACGACGATGAACATGAAATTCACAGATGACACGCGACCATAAATCACTCTTCAGTCATGGACAAGAGGCGTAGGGGAACGTTGCAACGGGGCAGCAACAGTTTAACAAATTCTACTCAAATCACGGCAATGAAATTAACCAGTCAGTTATGTTAGTCTTTGACTGTTTATTGTTTTATTCAATGTTGTTGGTTAACTTGGAATTCAACAAAACAATGTAGGTATTGTATCTGGAATAATTCATTTGCATCTGTCAGACAACATCTATATCACATGCCTCAGAGCACAAGGCAAACAAATAAAACAATAACAACAACAACAATAAATGAACAAACACGACACACTACGATACAACGAAACGATACCACGAAATATGAAGACTAACACGAAAGCAAAGCAAAGTCAAACAAAGCAAACACCACCCTATTTATTGACTTTTGTCATCATCATCATCATCATCGTCGGTGTGAAAGTACTTGGCTCCTGACACGCCGTCGTCGATACTCAAGGAGCCCGATCGTAAGCGGCGTCAAAGATCGACCGGCCGAAGCTCTAATTAAATGTATGCACAATTATTTTATGGAAATCAGTTGATTATCGGTTAATTGTTGCCACGCACTGTGCCACCAACTGACTCTGGAGAGCGTCGATTTTGTGTATATGCGCGCGCAATGTTAACAAAGTCCACGATACAACTAAACGTCCACCGCACAGTGTACTCTACACGGACCTGTGCTGCCCCCTCTCTCACTCACACACCTCTGCGCCTTTGCGCCGATCACGACGACGAGACGACATCGAACCAGCCATACAGACACACCAACACTGTTGATCGTGTTGATCAACAACAACAATAACACGATTACCACCATTCCATTACCATTACCAGAACCAGCGCAACGGCAACGGCAACGGCAACCACACCGAGCAAGCGAGCGAACGAACGTGTGGTATCGGTGTGGTGTGCTGCTGTTGCTCGCTGTCGATGGTGCTAGCTAGGTGCCTACGGACGACGACGGAGAGGAGACCGCTTACCATACAAACACACAGCCACAGAAGAACCAGAGTGAGTCGATGAGGTAGCCCCGTAGAAGTTACTTTACCTATTCCTTTCCTTTGGTAGTGCTGTTGTGTGCTGGCTTCGATCGTACAGGGAATTTGAATGGAATGGTGTGGGTTAGAAGGGGAAGGTTTAATGGATGCGGATGGTCGATTTGCTGCGATATAGGAATTCCTTTAGCGCTGATGCTGATGGTGATGGTGGTGGTGGTAGGTGGTTGATTACTTCTCGAAAACCTGTGAAGCTTATGGCATTCTGCAGATATTGCTCATGTCCACATTTGGGCACCTTGACGTAGGTAAATACGTGTGTAGTGAGTGTTTTACACGTTTTCGATTCGATTCGACAGGTTGGTTGTTGCTCTGCGCCGGACTACGACGACAACGAAGGCTGATTTTTGTGGCCAACAACGATGTAGGCAGGCAGCAAGCCAAACAATGCCACGGTTTGAAGTGTGATTCGAAGCGGCATGAAGAATGACATATTTTTTCCCCCAAACAAGTTTTCCCATCGAGCCCGTCCTGTCCTCGTAGTCGTCGTCGTCGTCGCACGGTCTTTTTCTTCAGCGAGCTGATTTGAACAATAATTCGCCGACAAACTTTTAATAGATGCACAATTTGCACATTTACGTTTGTCCATTGCTCATGAATTCATGCTGCAAATGGAAATGCTGATTTGATTTAATGATTTCTGATGAAAGTAGGCATGTAGGTACGTTCATACAGACATACCCATATGTAGATATATCCGTAGTGGTGGAGCTTTGCCAACTTGTGGATTGACACACGTCATCGTGTAGCTGGGGGTTGATAGAAAAGGTCAAACGTAAGCTAACGGTTGCAAAAACATTTGAATAACTATGGTTTACAAATTGACTGCTGCAAGTTTGTTTTTGACTTGTATGAGTTTTTCTTTCATAAAGTTTGGGCTGACGGGCAAGAGATTACTTTTTCCTTGATGAGTTATTCATCGTATTTTTGTTCCTACACAATAACATATTTTTGCAAATACAATTTTCATTAATTGCCTTAAACATTAGGACTCTTGACTATTTAGGAAACTTGACGTAAAACAACCAAAATCTAGTCTCTCTTAGACCTCCGCATTAAAATGGGGTAATCTGCCTAGAAGTCCAATACACCATTCCGGGTCTGAACTCCATTGGATGTGGATTTGCTGCTTTAGAAAAAAGAGTTAGCGAAATAAAAGAAAATAAAGTACGAATGTTTGATGTGTTCTTAGAACGCAATTTAAATGAATTTTGAAAGTCGTAGTTTGTTCATTTATAAATGGTAATATTTGATCCGGACTTTAGTCTAATTCTGAATTTTGGATACTTTGGACTGAACAAAGACGTCTTTGCAAAATATAATTTATTTAAATTTTATTTCAGCGTTGATAGTACAAAAAAAAATTGTTTTCAAATTCCCTCCTTACGTTTCTGATATGTGGACGTTTTTAAATATTACCATAATTCGCTACTTTTTCAAAAAAAACAATTCGTACACCGCGAAATGTTATACCAAAAACTCTAAATACAAACAAGTTCATTGAACCGTTTCGTCATACTGCAACTGATGGAATGTTTTTGTACTTTGGTGGTGCTATTTTGTGCCATAACATCATATTCACAGTTCGAAATTTCAGCACAATTGCTGAAACTTTTTCTTCAATTTAGCATTTGACAAGAAAGTTAAAAATCAGTTTTCAGAATTTTTATGAAAAATTTTATTATGTTCAATTTTGTCAAATTTCGTAATTATTTCAAATATTTTGTTTAAGTAAAGAACCGTAACGACTCTCAATCTTATTGGTATCCACATGGGAAACTATCTTTCCCCTTTTTTGTAAAACCTATTTTTAATTTTCACAATTTCCAAGTAAAGATCATACCATTTGGCAAACACGTTCTTTTTTTTCTCTTATAATTATGATGATGTTCACTAGGAAAGTCTATAAATAACAAGTTTGCCTCGCGTTGCGACCACTTTTCAAAAAATTTGCAGCTGCTCAAAAAACACGCAAAGAAATTTGAAGAATTAATTGTTTCCTCGTTCTTAAATAGTCTGCGAAATTTTGAAGTAAAAACATTCTGTCTCGTCTATTGCTTTTGAAGCGGATTACCAAAAAGTAAAATTGGCTTTTGAAAATCGAATGTAGTTGGTATAGGAACTTTTCCATAAATTTGGTAAAGCTCAACTTATTAATGGAATTAAAAGAAATTTCATTATATAACCATTAATTTGTATTCATGTTCAAACGTAGACCTGCTAGACAACCCGATTTTGGCGGAACAGTCCATATGTTTGAACCCTGTCCCGATATCTGTCTCGATTTATAAAATGTCCGGATTTTGTCCCGACTTTCCTTTTTTTTGTATTCTGCTTTGTTTGAAAATGTTTGCTAAGCCAGTCAAAAGTTGCTAATTATTTTTTATTATAAATTTATGCTACGTTAATAAAAATGTTTTATATGCAAATAGGCAAAAGAAAATTTTATAAATCCAACAAACGGCTTTTCTTCCCAAATTTAAAAATATTTCAAAAATTAATTTTCATATTATTTGAACAACTATCCCATTGGGGACGACGAAATTGAGTCCCCAGGATGTTCCTTAAACCGGGTTAAAGTCCCTCACTATTGCGAAAAAAATGTGTTCCATAATTGCATCGATTTTTTGTGTAAGTCCCGATTTTCGAGTCCCGGTACCCTGATTTTAATAAAATTTTATCTGACAGTCCTATTCAATCTAGAGAACACATTCTGCAATTTGTTTTAAAAAAACAACTCCAAGCATATGCCACGCCCGAATCTTATGAAATTAATCCGTAAGACCAAGTTTTCGACCACCTGTTCTAACATTTGTGTAAGTATATCGTCAAAACATGAATAATGGCTTTGAATGCGTCGATTGTTGTTGGTTGGCATAGACCAACGAAAGAGTTCATCGAATGTTTCCTCCAATAAGTTGATTGTTTCGTTTGCTATATAGCACGAAGCGCCATCCTGCTGGAACCCTTCCTTACTCATGCCATTAAATCGGGGAACGAAAAAGTCATTAATCATCGCTCTATAGCAAATATACCAATAACCGTAAAATGCCTCATTTAAAAAAAAAACGTTCGATGGCTCCAAAAGCCCTGTGTATCTTTGCTTCAACGCTCTCCAGCATGCACCTTTTAATGCGTTCCGGTGATACATGCAGAATTTTTGTGCAAGTGTTCTATATGTTTGGCCCACAAAACCTAATTCCTAAGATTTTGTAACGTTTTCGAAACCAACTGAAATCTGGCCATTGGTTATAACACACTGAAGTTTCCACTGAAAGAAGAAGAAACACCCTATAGTATGGACAGCTATACTGAAGTACAAATAGCAACTAGGTAAATTAATTTCTTAATTTTTTTCTACAAACGAAAGGGGGTAACAACACTACTTGTTGCTCTATTTTTGTCTTGTTCTCTCCTTACCCAACGAAACAAACCAAAAAATTGTAAGCCTCATATTCAACACAGAAGTAAGTATCATTCCGTAATACTGTTTTTACCCGATTATGTCTGTTTTGTTATGTATGTATTCTCATAAGTATTCAGTTAAGCGATGCAATCAAGGGTAATTGGAATGCACCAGTGGGAATTCATTAGGACCAGGACTAAATTGCTGCAGCTCTTTTACCGTTTCTCTTGTTCCCTCAATCCACTACTGAGTAGGTATATCGCGCCCGGTCAATTCGTAAATTGGCAAATTTATGTGCGCAGAATGGAAGTCTCTGTTCGACAAGCAAAACGGTGACTATAAAATTTATTTTCAAATTAAAATGCCATTTTGTCGGAAAATAATTTTTAATTGATGGTGGCTCATTCTTTGATAAATGTGACATGATCATGGCATCTGGTCGTTTAATCCACCACTGATTTGCAAGCATTAAAATGAGCAATACACAGTTTTGTACGAAAAATAAATAAACATGGATAGTGGAAGCTGAAAGCATTTTGATTGGTAATTATGAGCGATAAGTGATGTGCATATCATAAAATTTCAAAATTTTAGACTCAAATAATCCGCCTAATAAAGACCTCATATTCTTTCCATATTCCTTTTCAAATTGTTTGGCTTAAATTTTACTGTCATTTGGGTTGAACTTAACACCACAACAGAATACAACAAAAAAGAAATAACCCTCGGGATATCGCGCGCTGTTCTCGTGTATACACTTTTTTTTTAATATCTACTCAAAATACTTAAATGCCTCAGCTGGTTTTAATGCATGCGATCGTGATGTGCAGCTAATATGGGGCATTTTTATGGTAAAAGTAAGTCCTTAAGGCTATTCCAAATTATAGCACGAAAAGGGCAAATCTCTCACAAATGTGTGATAATATTATATGGGCGTAAGCTTGGGTTTTTTTTTCTTTTAATTCTGGCAGTTGTAAGGAGTAAGCGGTAAGGACATTGTAAAGGTAGAGGGATACGTTAGTCAAACTGATGTGAAATCTTAACGCACAGTCTCTTTATAAGGGATATTTCCTTCTCTGTGCAATAAGCAAAATATATTAATACTTTTTCCTATGGCAATAAATTAAAAAAGTAAAGTAAAGGGTTAACCATTTCGGTTATGCAAATGAACTTAGATTTGAATTGTACCTTTAATGAGCGAAGAGCTGCCCCAAATAATTTTGGTGCGAAAAGAAAAATAAATAAAAGAATGAGTGTCACCAGTTTTGGCTCAAACTCAATTAGATTTAGTTAAAATTTACAATTTATCCGTATTGCACTCAATTCGATGGCAAATATAGCTTGCGGATATGGTATGTGAATTGATATTAACATTTCGGCTGAAAAGTGCTTAACATCGCTATGTTCACACTTTATTCTCTCTGTATGTTCCGAAAGAAAACGTCAGTTCGTAGCACAACTCTTTTGATCCGGTTTTATTTCCTGCAATTATATCCTTTATTAATTACCAAAATTTTTAAAACAGAATAACACGATTGGTTTGAATCAACTCTATAATACAGGCAAGTTAAACTACTAATAATAACATTCTTTAGAAGTATACAATCTACAGAATTTTAAAATATTAAAACATAAGGAAAGGCTACAGTCCGCTTAGGGCGAACAGTATGATACCCTATCCATAGCCCTATATGCCCCAAAGAAAAAATCATTAATATGATGATGGACAGCATTTTATTTCATTCTATTAAATTTAAAAAATAAATGATTTTTGAAACAACAATTTTTAATAATAAACGTTAATACTGTTTAAAACAATGTAACAAAATAAAATCCCTCAAAAAGTGGGCGTGGCTAAAAACTTTCTATTGGCGATATGTTGGAAAAAATATTGGCTAAATATCTTGTAAATAATTCTTTTTTCGCTTTCTATGAAAATTTTCCAAGAAAACAGCATTTTAGTAAAAAAAAACCCTTCAAAAAGTAGGGTTCAGCTTTAAAACGGTTTATTCTAAATTGTGGGCGTGGCAGTGGGCGTACTAAACAAATTTACACTTTACCATTTCGGGGCCCTAGGGAATATGTGGTCCGAATTTCAGCTTCCTAGCTTAATTTTAAAGTTCTAAAAATTGCGTACGGACGGACGGACAGACGGACAGACGGACGGACATTGCCAAATAGTCTTAGGATTTGGTCCTGATCATAAATATATATACTTTTATGGGTCAACGACGAATATTAAGGGGTGTTACAAACTATGTTTCAAAATAAATATACCCTTAGGATAGGGTATACAAATATGTGATAGGATTTTTAACAATATAAAATTTCTTCGCAATAACTTCATCCGGTTATAAGCTATTACCAATTTTATACTATTCTTCGAACCTCTGGAGAAAATAAAGTGGGCCTACAGAGCGAACTCGTTGATGACAGTGTCCGCCTCTCATCTGCTCTATAGTATTTTATATAGCTCTGGAGTCTAGACGCAACAGATGTATATCTATTTAAATGTTCCTTTTTCCTTTTACCACTTCCTTCTTGAGCCCATTTGTTTCTTTATTTGTTTGCTAAATATGTTTGCATTTTTTTCCAACAATTAGTTTTTGATAGAGTAAATATGTAGACTACGTTTGAATTCGTAGTAAAAATAGAAAATTTAACAAATTTCATTTTTTAAACAACAATTTTTAATAATAAACGTTAATACTGTTTAAAACAATGTAACAAAATAAAAAACAAACACATTTCAAAAGCCACACGATGGTCCTTTGTTGGAAAGACTATTTTCTTGTGCAGTTGCATGGGATTTAACACAAACCGCCCCCTTATGCAATGAACATGAATGTGCAATTATTCCAATAAAAAATTTGAATAAAAACTTTCAGGTGGTACAGGTCGGGATTTGAACCAGAGACCTTTCGCTTAGTGGACCAACGCACTTAACCACCAAGCCACTGAACCCACGACCATAATATTTTACAATGTTCAAAAATCCAAACCTTCTTATTCTGCGAGTCCAATTAACATTAAAACATGATTTCCCAAAATTTAAATTAAATATAAAAGTGACGATATAATCTTTATTTAACAAAAATAATAACAAAGAATATTAAATTAAGTAAAATACGTCAATTACAATAGTGGACATTACAAAATTAATTCAATAGGTAGATAAATTTCTAAAAAGAATAATTGCTATGACTGTATTTTATATTTGTTTCGGTTTCTCCTGAGATCTATAAAAAACCAAAAAAAAAAAAAAAAAAACCACAACGACGGGGCTAAAATATGACTTATGGGTTAAATAGTAATTAGATTTGCAATAATAACCTTTATTTTGGTCAAATTTAGCTTGGACAAATTATCTCTATTACATCGCGTAATACTAGGCCGAATTTCAAAATGCGTACACTTTTATCATTTCGAGGATGTGTAGAGTATGTGTACTGAACTTTAGCCGGTGTTGTTAACTCTTTGTCATGGATTGAAATGACTTTGCAGGACAGCAGGCAGTAACATATCTTAATCAAATAAGATTGATTCAAGGATTCAAATTCAAAGTATTATTATCTTGTTTAATTAAGAGACTCTACAAACCCAGTCAACAATTTAATGTCAATCAACGTTTTTATATAAGCGCAGCAGAACAAACAATCTCAAAAACTCTGGATCACACATTTGACACAAAACCAACATCTTATTTAGCACTTAAATGGCTCTGAATGCAAACTAAAATGTGAGTTCGCTGCTCAACTCTTTTGTCTAAGGTCCAATGTGACCATGTTTGGTTCATTGAAATTGATTACATTTTACTGCTGACCAAAATGCATGCAGCATTACGATTATTACTGCTAAATAAAAGTTGTGCATTAAATTGATAATGAAAGCCAGAGTGCGGCAGGGCATTCAATATATTTTCTTTACTTTTCTCTGTTACTTCTCGCTCAAATACAATAGGTACTGACAAGTTAAATATTAGGTTAGGTTAGGTCGGCGCAGCAGAGCAGTGTCTTATTCGCCCAAGTGTGACGAACTCTTTATGGATCAACTGCGATACCCTTTAGTGGCCGGTGTACTGAACTCCTTGTGATCCTTTCCTTCTTGTGGTAGCCCAATACTATATATCCGTAAACCTGTAAATATTAAAAAGTGGAACATTAGATAGTTCTTCAATACAGTGACAGGGATTTGGACAAGACCGCAGTCTCTACAAATGTCTGTACTTCTGACCATATTTTCCGTGATATTTAACACGTGGTTAAGGATTTCCACCTCTTACTAGCTTTCATTCTGGTTTTGCATTCCATTCCTTCTCTGAGATTGCAATTTGGTCAACAGAAAATTGTCTGTCATATTCTATGAATGGTGTCATGTAGTTGGTACTGACATTGTTTTCTGAATACATTATCAGAATATTTCAGCTGATTGCTTAGCTAATCCTTAAAGCACTCTTGGCACCCGATTCATGCAAGTATATATCCAGGAGTGGGAAATTTGCAATCACCTCCAAGCCAGCGGCTGGTCTCGTCCTCATTGGACTAGTTGTACCTTTACATGCAATAGGCTCTTAATTCTTGTCATTAGCTAAAGATTGACTGCTTTATCTGCGGCTTGCAAAAAGACCATGCCGCGATATGTCATTTTCGTCGCACAATTGCCATGTACATCTATAGAGTGTGTTGAGAATAGTGCAATTTGTTGGCTGAAAAAGTCACACTTTAATAACGTTAGGTGATTGGTTCTAGCATTTGCAGCAAAAATATCGTTTTCTAGTTCTATGGACAGTGAATTTATTATATAATTATTAGTTTTAAACAAGTTATTTTAGTTAGTTAGTTTTCAAGTTATTTTGGCTCGCTGTTTCTATCGGAAAGTGAAACCTAAGATTCCCTATATAGCAACCGACTATTATTTTTATCTTAATATGCTGAATTTTTTCGACTTTGAATAATAAACGGTTGAAATCTAATCTCATAAATTAACATGCTTCTTTTTTTCATATAAATAGCATGTCAACGTCACTGGCATGGTTTTATTTTTCTCCCTCGAAAATTAACAATGAATTGTTAAAATGGAATCCCCATAATGATAAATGATTTGGCATAATATTTTGAATGTTTTACACCTACCCCATGTTATTGGGCAACTAAGCTACGCTTTGTGTTTGATATACAGAGGTTGTTGCTGCTTGTGTTTCTTTTTTCGTGTATAAAACAAAAAGCGATCTGATATCATAAATCTTGGTATACTTTATTTATAATATGTAAAGCAAGATACGGTCCAGCAAACGATATAAAAAAATAAAATAAAAACAAAAACCGATTCGATATTGATCGCGCGACTTTGTTTAAATTTATTCGCGTGAAATCAACGGAATAGGTATGCAAGGTTTGCGACCCCAGCAGATATGACGTCACCCCGTACCAGAAAAACAGGGGAAAAATGCTTTAAGAAATAAACAGGATTAAGCTTGCTTTAATTTTTAAAAGTAAGTGTCCACTTCGATGATTCCTTTTTGACACAAGGATTAATATTTTTCGTCAACTTGTCTTAGCTTGGACTGACCAAAGTTGGCTGTCTTTTTTTTTTATTTTAAGTACTAGTCTTTGTTGTTTGCTTAAAATACCAGCAGTAAGAGCCTTCCAGACTGCTTTAATCTGAGTGATACAAGTGTCTACACGTACGAATGTTGACTATACTATGAGTAGCTATCATTTGTCAAACGCAGGCAGCATTCTATACATAACCCTTACTGAACTGTCGGGCAATTATATTTTGCTTTCAATTTCTTTTATAACCGCATCACATTCCCCGCTGAGTGCTCACTTGGCGCAAAACAATTTCTATAGTAAAGAAATTAAATTCTGCGACACATTTCGCAGATAAGTAGTGATGTGTAGGTACCAGCAATATAATGAAAGAGAAGAAGAACTAAAGCCCATTGGCATCATCATCATCAGCGCATTCGTGCAGTGTACGATATGGATGCGCGTCAGCGATCCCTGCCGGTATGAAATTTCATGAGCAACAGCGGAAGAACCTGCTGTGAATTGAGTGCCCCAAGACATAAAGTTGACCCCGATGACTTTTGAAATGTTTCTTGGAGTCCGCGAAACCGCCAAAGTTCATTTTGCATAGTCTGCCATCCATCTGTCCGTATGATGCCTCACCGATGGCGCATTTGAGTTGGCAATTCGCAGGCGCTTGCGTCCAAAGATGGAATTCCAAATGCTTCAGGTATGTGCGCCTGTATAGTCTTTGTTACAGTGCAGTGTATTTGCATTTTAATATGTGTATTCGTGTATTATTGCTGTTGAAACGTAATAGAACTTAATAATGTGAGCGGATCCTTTCAATTCTATTTTTAAATTGTTGAATATTTGATTCTTCATGTACATTCATGATGCCTTTCTAAGAGACTTAACTAAATGCAAATAAAATTAAAATCTTCCTAATTAGTAATGCATGAATGTCCATTTAAAAGGCCGCCCTTAGAAGCTATACTGATGGTACCTTGGCAATCTTGGCAAACTTGTAATAGATTCTAAATGAGTTAATCGTCTTATGGTGACAAACATGAAGGATTTAATATTATTCATAAAATATGCAGAAAATGTATCTTTCGTAGTCCTATATAAATTTGATTGTCGGAGAATGAATACAACAAAATTACATAAGAAAAGGCTACAGTCCGCTTGGGGCGAACGGTACGATACTCTTTCCGTATACCTATGCGCGCAAATATAACGAGTTTGAAAATAGCATTGTATTGGTTTCATCCTATTTTGTTTTCTGTAAATTTAAAGGAAATAAACCGCATTTTGGCCATAATTAATTTTAGCTGCAACATATCGGGACTCTAAGGAGAACCTAGGTAGTTTTGGAATTTCAAGCTCAAAATTAAAAGCAAATGCTTTTAACTCTCCCAGGGGGAGTTTTTAGCTGAAATTCTTAAAAAAATAAAGAACGGCTAATAGGGCGATGCCCCAGATAAGCATTTTATTTCATCCTATAAAATGTATAAAATAAAATATTTTATGGAAAAACGCCTTCAAAATGTGGGCATGGTCAAAAACTTTGTAGAGGTGATATACTAGAAAAAAATATTAGCTAAATATCTTGTCATACATTTTTTTTCGTTTTCTATAAAAAATTTCGAAGAAAACAGCAGGCGTGTCAAAAAAATTTACATGGCAAACTTAAAAAAATTTAACATTTAACTATTTGGTTACCCTTAGAAGTACATATATACATATGATCCGGATTCAGTTTTCTTGCATAAATTTAAGGCCTTAAAATTTGATAAGGACGGTTTCACTTACATTATTAAATCATCTTTGGTTTTGATAATGGTCACAAATATATATACTTTTAGGAGTCTACGACGAATATTAAGAGTGTTGCAAACTATATGTCAAAATGTATATACCCTTAGGATATGGTGTAAACACCGAGTTTATCAGTAAGGCAGAGCCAATAAATAACATGGACAAGGTATTTCACAGAAAAGAAGCTGGTGCTACACCAGGCTCAAGCTTACGTCCCCATTATGTTCGCGAAACCTAGGGCCTGGGATTCGAAGATGCTCTACACTTAGCTGAATCACATTTGTCTATTTGATCGATGTGACTGAGCCAATGTATTCGTTGTGTTCATGCTTTTCCAAATCCACGTCTTGATCATCTACTTGCTTCAAATCTTTTGATCTACTGTGTTGACACTTGCCCGAATTCAATAAAGCTTCTATCACGGCTAGCATTTCTTATGACAAATTTATACTCGAAGCACTTTAATAATATTAGGCAGGCTAACTTCCAGCAAAAACTGCACAATAAACTTTTTATAGACTAGTGGGCTTGAATAACTGATTATCTCATACTCGTTACTCATACATTGTAGTCGTTATTCAAATTTCACTTATCACTTCTTTAACTATAAAGCTATGAACGGCGGCAATTGGGACCACAGGAGTGCTATGGTCAAGCCCGATTGAAGCACTAAATGTGATTCTTGGCATCCATCCTCTCGACCTGTATATAAAATTATATGTATCTTGTAGCGTAGTAAGGCTGCTGGTCTGCAAGCCCCTACAGGCATTGCAATATTTTTCAGAGCGGAATGGGAGGCCGACACTCTATTTAAAGAGTTTTTAGTGCCTTTAACCGCCTTTACTTGTAATATGGTCTGTGAAGAGGGAGCGGGAATTTTTTTTTCGAAGTAACTGCATACGTCCTTACTGCATACGTGGGTTCCCGGACATAGAAACATAGACGGGAATGCGAAAGCTGACGAGCTGGCCACAAATGGCTGTCTTCCCGAATCCTGTGCGAAAGGGATAATCTTCTCGCACTTCACAGTGAAGGCAAAGTCTATATGGAGTGGTCTGACGAATTGCGTCATCTCCAGAAAGACTTGGCCCAAATACAACCAGTCCAGAACCCTTAGCCTCTTACATAGAATGCGCGTGGACGTCTCAAGGCTTGTGGATGTCAGCACGGACCACTGGGCCTCAAGCACACACGCTGCAATACTTGGCATTCCCCATAACACCCAGTTGTGATATTTCTGGCGCAAATAAGATCCCTTCCATTGTACTGTTTGAATGTCTCAACACACTTATCGGCACGTAACAGTGTGGTTTCCGTCCCGGCATATCGCCAATAGACCAAATCCTCACACTAAGGCTGGAGAAGGCCAACGAATTTGAAATCGAGAGACACCATTCTTTCATCGACTTCAAAGCTGCATATGGTTGCTTTCATTGTCAGAAGCTCTACATGAGCATGGATAAATTCGGGATTTGCAAAACTAATTAAACTTTGTCGCGTGACGCTAGAAAATTCGCGGTGCAATGTTCAGCTTGCCACCATCTGAATTCTTTTAAACAGGCATTGAATTTCGTAAGGAGAGCAACCGTGATTTTAAGAGGATTCACTTAAAGCCCATTTCTGTTGCACGAAACATCCATCAAATCTAGGAATCTCTGCGCCTGTTATTATGTGACTTTTTATGTTTGTTTTTGTTCAGATAGTGCACAGAGCACGGATGGCAGGCACTATCTTCAACAAAACAGTCCATATACGAACGATATTAACATCATTGATTGCTCACAGACCCACAAATTGCACAGAAAAAACACGAAAGTTGACAAGCAAGGAACACTATCCTTACAAGGAACACTATGCTTACTTGGATACAAAAAAAAACTAAGGGGACTTTGATTTCAAATTCGCACATTTTGTCGGCATTTTGTTCTGATAAGTATTACTTTCTTTAGAATTATGACAGAAGGCTTTAAGAAACAGACTTTTGTAGAACTATGGTTTTCACGCGGGTCGCGATGGGCCCTCAATATCCCTAATTATATGTCCAACTGCACACTCGGGTGCTCTAGTAAGGAAGCAAACTCCGATAGGTATTCCGATAGAAATTGCGACTAAACAAAATTGGTATATTAGTGGGGTCTACTTTTACCCCAAACCAAGTTATATCTGTAAAACCGCTTTGTACATTTTGGAAGCCAAATTTAACAGCACAGGAAATACTAGAAACGTGTGTTTTCATAAAACCAGCAAATTGTAATGTTTCATTTGGAATGCATTTTACTCTAAACTTTTATTTCATTTAAGTGTTAATCTTTTAGGAAACTTTTTTCTCTGGTATGAATTATTCAATATCAATTATTCAACACAAAACAATTTTCTTTAGGCGGCATTACTTTTTTCCGGCTTTATGAAAAAAACACTTTTCTAATATTTCCTGAGCTGTTAAATTTGGCTTCCAAAATGTACAAAGCGGTTTTTATATATAAAAAATGCTATACTTGCGGGTGAACATGTCATATCATGTTGCATACTAAAAGGGACTACTTACTTGTGTGTATCTTGACTTGCACTTGTATTATTAAGCATAGGTCTTAACTGCATCGCTACTGCAAAAGTAATAAGTTTTGGTACTTCATTTGTTATTAAGATAAGACCTTAACTTTCTTTTCCATTAACAGTAAGCGCATATGATCAGCCTTCTAGCTTCAATTTAAAGACGCTTAAGTCACAAACTATGTACTAAATTAATGTGCTTAGGAAAAATGTAAATTACAGGGACAGTTGGGGTTCGAAAGAAGTATAAGTATATGAAGTGTCGGCCATATAGTGGTTTCTTTTTAATCATAGGTTATTTTGACACTGACAGCTGTTTCCCGCTTGAAATCTTGACAGAAAGTCAGTATTATACCTCCGCGGAGCGAAACAAGTCAATTTACGCTTGAACAACGTTGGGAATTATTGAAAAAAGTGAGTGCTGCGTAGCCCAAACAGTGGGTTTTTTTTTAATAAGAAGTTTTGGCCGAAATGAAGCACCCACAGCGTCTGCTGAACGCAAGTTAGTCTAAAAATTGCATGAGACTGGTCCCCATCGTCGTACAGTGCGCAAAGACGACAATGTGGCTTCTGTAGCCGAGAGTGTGCGGATTGTAGAGTAATGGCATCATTTGAACATTTTTCTTCGAAAATGAGGCTGGGAACAACGTTTCGGTCAACGGTGGGCGTTACAGTGCCATGATAACCGACTTTTTTTTACTGAAATTGATGACATGGATTTGGAGGACCTCCTTTTGCGCAACAAATTTCCAAAACGTGTTATCAGCCATCTTGGCGATACCAATTGGCCGCATCGGAGCTGCGATTTGACCCATTGCGACTTTTTTATGGGGGCCCGTGAAGTACCAATGGTATGCCAACAATCCGGAAATGATTCAAGCACACGGTCTTCGAAAATTGTAGTAACAGAACGCTACTGCGAAGCCAGCCGATGCAGCCACTTTTTATCCGGGGGTTGCTACTATCTGGTGGAGGGCTCAGACACTCCATTGTACTACCATTCAGACACATTACATTAATGTAATTAATTTTCCTGTCTTTCGAAGAAAGATGAGAAGGAGTTTCTGTGATAAAGAGCTTAGATGGTCGGCACTCACCATGTCCGCCCTGAGTCAAAATCCGCCATCTGATGCGAGCAAAGGCCGGACAACTGCAGAGAAAGTGTTCTGCTGTATCATGCTCCTCCAACAAATAGGACAGGTAGTGGCAGCGCTTGAGACCAACACATTTAAGTGTTTAGCAAAGCTTGGTGGCCCGAAAGAACGCAAACAAGCAGCCTACAGTCGATTCTCCTAAGAGATACAATAGAATAATAGAAAAGATGCAGACTTTTTGCAAATGTCCGGATGCAATAGTTAGGTCTATCTGCATCCATCGCAGTCGCGCCACCGAATCTTGTGTTTACAAGAAACCCAAGCATCAATGGAAGACATGACTAGAGATGCAAGATGCAGGCAGGGCAGACCCAAGACGGGTCCGGTCCTGAGAAAACTTCTTCTGAACCTTGCCTAGCAAGCTCATCCGTGATCTCATTTTCTCACCTGTTGTTCACAATATAGCGCATAGCCATTAGGATGGCAAAAATCTCAGCTTGGAAAACAGATGCCATGATATATAAATCGATGGGGGAAGATTTATCGAAGTATCAAGAGCTGAGCCCGGAACGACGTTGTGTTCCATAATTAATGGCTATGTTTGCTCTTACTAATATATGGAACAAATTTATTGCATTTTTAAAAAGAAACTTGTATTTGGGTCCGAAAGAAGTATAAGTATATAATGTGTCGGCCATATAGTGGTTTCTTTTTAATCATAGGTTATTTTGACACTGACAGCTGTTTCCTTGTATTTGGCCCACTCTGTATACGTATAAAAACATAGACCATTTGGTTGCGATTGAATAAAAAATGCCAAATCTGGAAACCATTTATAAATCTTTATAAGAACTGCCGCTACAAAAAACATAAAAAAGTTAACACTTCTTCCAATCAAAAGACGTAAATATATCATCAAAATCTCTTGTGAGAGAAAAATCTGAATATGAACACAACATCATTAGTAAAACCGATCAAATCTGTTTTTCTTGTTCATTAACCTGAAGTTGCAACCTGACCTGCATAAGCCCATAAAATGTATTCAACCGACCGACTCTAATTTTGACTTCAGCATGTAATCCCCTAAGCGGGCTTAAGTCCATTCTGTTTTGGGAAAACTGATCCGCACCCTATTAAGTCTCATCTATCAGATTTACAAGGAAATGCCAGATAAGTATTCCAAATACGAGGCACTTGATCTGCCGATAAATTCCGCGTAATCAGGTCGACAAGATCATCAGGCGAATGGGTGCTCGGTTTGCCAAATGGATTAAGCCACACCACACGATAATTGTTGAAAGTGACATTTACTATTGAATGAGTATCTATATCTAGTGCGGGGAGGGTGCCCATGATTCTTTTATTTACTCCTGATAAGTGGCTCACTCTGGATTGTTTGTTCCATTATCTTCGTCTCTTTTCTATCCATAAACGAAGAAAGGATGTTTTTCTTCTTCGTGTTCGTGTTCAATTGTTGTGGGTTCCATCGAGAATAATCGAATCAAATATTTGACAGCACTATTATAGAACACTAGCCGGAGATGGATGGAAGAAGGATATTATCCCATTAATGCCTGGGAATTTATTGCGGTCTGAGATAAACAAAGTGCGGGCGGAAAGGTAGGTACTAATTTAAGTGGAGGGACAACGATTCTTATCAATTGTTGGAAAACCATCAGGAATTACCTGCTGCATATTGTTGAATTAAGGTTATCAGAGCGGACCTAATAGCTTCGATCTTTGGTGGTTGACTGATGGTGCGAGCTAAGAACTGGTGTTAATGAGATCAAAACCAAATCGTTCGTTTTTTCCTGGAATTTTCACGGACGTGGGTATATTATATTTGCTTGACGGTCGGCTGTTGTTTGCGGTCTGAATGGGTGGCTGATGCGGTGGGGCGCGGCGGCTTTTGTCAATGTACAGCCGCGCGGTGGTCACAGATCAGATCCTTCGATGATAAATAAGAATTAAGCCTTGTCATGGAAATTATTCTACCACAAGGCGAGTGAAATGCATAAATTAAAGGACCCGATGAGACAACTAGAATGTGGAATGGACTAGCCAGGCAATAGCAAGATCGCTCACGGATGCTATATGCCAGCGATCAATGCTCATCGATCGCATTTTATCTGCTCCCTCGTGGACAGCGATTTCGAGTACTTACAAACAACTCTATAGGGGGCTATTTACGGAGCTAACTTAGCTAACCATAAGTCAACCCCTCGCAGCGAACACAGTCATCGATGGTAGTAGGTAGGTAGGTGGATGCTCTGCTCCACTTCGCTCCACTCCGCTCCTTCCATCTTTCTTTTGCTTGCTGGTTGCTTGTCGTACCTACATATACCGACATACTATCTCTCTGTGCACTGTGTGTGCGCGAAAAAAAGCCTAATGCTGGACGTGATTACAGTCGATGTTCATTTTAGAATCAATATATCTTGCAATGGTCTTGCAGCTCGCCTGCCTGAGTTATCTTTCCGGGGTGCGCTCTGAACTGGGCTGCGTTGTGTGCAGTGCGCTTTTGCTGTCGAAAAAATCAATAAATAAGTGCATGCACTAAGAGCCACCACCAGCACCAGCATCAGCACCACGGCTTTGACTATAAGGAAAGGAGTCAAAGTAAAAGAAGAGCACAGTGCTGGCTGCTGTCGCGGCATATCCGGCGAAATAAATTTTATGCGCTCGCCCATTATGCAAGCAAAATTATTGATCAGTTGATCCCAACTGACACTCGCAAAGGACGATGTTTATTTTCGTTTTTCCTTTCTGAAACTCAAATATGTGCTCGTAAACGCAATGATGACGTTTGTTTTGCGCTCGCATATATATGGTAGGTCGGAGAGTTAGGTATTGAAGGTATTATGGTGGTGTCCGCAAATATCGGAAACCACCAAACACTGAACGAACACGTGCAAAGTCGCTACGATCAAATGGGACTAATCAACTGGCTATTAGTGTGGTGAAACCCTAATCTCGTCAAGAGTTTGTTTTTTCCGTTTCAGGTACCTCTACCTACCTAATCGAATATTCGGATGTAACCGCGCAATTTGGTTATACATATTCCAATTGTCTGCGCAGTACCACTTTTGGTGTTTGTTCTCCGGTGAAGATCAAACATCCCGTGTGGAACCTCCCGAAATGAAGATAAATACGACTTTGGCTGTGTATTTCCAGCCCAATGCACGCTGTTGCTCATACCTATGTTGTATATTATACAATGACGGTTGATTAAGTTTTTTTTTTTTTCTTGAGTTTTTGTTCCTTTCAATTTAATTAAAATGTAACCCCGCGACATGGCATCGACAAAAACAATTCGAAATGCATTTTCGCATTGTGCCCGCGGCTACAGTGGAGTATTATATGTACCCTTGGAGACACTCCCTGAAAGAAGGAAGAGAAAATGGGCCTCCACCCTCCGCTGGCAAGCCCAGTGCGATTTCATTGATAAATTCGCATGGGACCATCCTGATGTGAGCGCCCTGCTCACTGCACCCAGCGCATCACCCAGTGCAACCCATCGCAGCGCCGAGATACCATATCTAATGATGGGATGTTCACGTCGTCATCGACAACGACGTCGACGTTAAAACAAAACAACGATGCAATCGCGAACCCATTTACAAGACAATGCTGCGCGCGATGGCGATGGTGACGATCAACATGCGGCCTGGCCATGCCAGAGCGTTCAGCATTGAACGTCGAAATTCTTTGCCATCATCGTTCACGTAGTCATCGTCGTCGTCGACATCGTTGTCGTTGTTGGGCGCTGTATACCTTCCATTCCAGTGCACATATAGAGAGAGAGGCTTCAATTTTAGCGGTCGTGATCATGTAATTTCTGCCCACGCACTTACTAGGTGCACGCATCTTTTGCACTAATTCGCCATTTAAGATGTTCACTCGGTCAGCTCAGCTACAGCTATAGATCGGCTGCGCCTGCGCTGTGCATAATTGACAACGGCGCGCTGAAAGCAGAAATACCCATCAGGACCATCACACACTCGGATTAGAAGTCACTTGGGCAAATGTTTGCTATCACCGGTCGGTCTGTCGACTACGACTACAACTCCAAGATGGCCGAAAAGTTAACTATAATTGAATAAGTTAAATGGGGGAACATAAAATTTGCATCGAAGTGGCCGGGGCCGCCTGCCACAACATGAACTACGACACCAGTCTGCGCGGCGAAAGGATGTGTTAGGCCGGGCGGACAGCAAACAGAAATATGTACCTAAACTACAACCGTAGATCCGTCTGTCAGTGTTTGGCAGTGGCGACGAAGACTGGTCGGCGGATCGGACACACTTTGAAGAGTGCCGCGGCTTTTCACAGAGTAAATCGCGTTACGATCCATTGTAATTGATGTCAATTTTAAATGTGTAGAGTTCCTTGCCGCTCCCTTTGGGCCAGCCAGGACTGAGGACATTGCGAGCGAAAGCATCTTAACAAAAAAAAGAACACGTCAATCTTTTCAGTGCTTTTTCATATCATTAGCGGGAGCAGTTTGGCACTAAGTGAAGCGTCAAATTGGCAGATTGATAGAATGCATCGTTGTGCTGACCACCTTGACGTAACTAAATAAGTTGTTGAATGGTTCTCTTCGATGGTGCTGATGCTGATGCTGGTGGTGGTGGTGGTGCTGGTAAATGTCTTCTCCTTTTTCTTGTTCTTAGAAGCGCTGCTGCGCTGTTGAGCTCGAGTGCCGTGTTCGTCACCTCTTTTCCACCGTCATGAGTTGATTATCATTTTATTTTTGTTCACTGGAATATTTTTCATTCTTTCCTTTTGTGATTTGGAGAAGATGTACAATACAAGTTGTATTGTTCTGTAGTCCAGCAACTTCTAGGGTTCTCCGTCTTATTTTTTTATTTGTTATTTTTTTTTCTGTCGAAAACCTGAACAAGCGCATTCAATACATTTCAATGGCAATAACGAAACATTATTGTTTGTGGCGCAACAATAGAAACTATACAAATCGTTTTGGAATGATTTTTAATCGAAATCAAAACAAAGTTACGTAAAAGGGTATCTGAGTGTTCGATTTGCTGAAGATAGAGTTTTTTTTTTATTATTTGATATTGCTTTTTTAACAAATAACTATATATACCTGAATACATACGAACATACATATATATGGGTGTAGGTAGAAGTGCATGTGATAGACCAACAGATGAAAGTTATGTTATGAATGTTTTTTTTTTTTGATTTAGTAGATAGATACTTCATTTAGATATTATAGTTTCATAAAACAATTTGGAATTATTAATTTTCCCACAGTTTACTTTTAACCCGAACTTTGTTTGCTTCTTTTTTTGTGGTTAGAATTCAAAAGCAAATATTTATTTATATGTTCCTAAATTTATATGCTCCTTCGCATTCTTTACATACAATAAAAGTAAGTGACTATTTTATTATGAACTTTGAGCCCAAAATAAACCCCAAAAGGCATCCCGATTTTGGATCACTTCATCATTGAGGCCAATGCTGGTGTTTCTGGATTTGAGTGATCCAGGAGTTTTTAGGCCTGCCTCTCTTACGCGAATGTATATCATAAAGTAAGTAAGCATACTTCAGCGTATGCTTAAAATCACGGGTATATCATAAAGTACATATATATCTTTACAATAGGGAATTTGATTTATTTTATTTCATAATTTGTTCTTATATAGTAAACTTATTTACTTAGTATATTCCTAATAATATAAAAATTATTGAAATTGCTTTAAATTGTAAATCGTTCAAGTTTTAACCCATATTTCTACGTTATCTAAAAGTTGAGCAATATATGTAAGTAATAGCTAACCTGGGCCTAGTCTCTAGAGAATAATATTTCGAGATTCTTTTATAAAATAACATTTTGATTGGTCAGTGATTTTTAAAACATTGTTTTCTGTTTTTGTCTGGTTGTGTTTTTTCACAACTTTTTATTTAAATTATAAATATTGAAGTGTTGTTTTTAATTTTTACTACATGGAATGAGTGGGTAAAAATTGAAGTGAATTTGAAAAATTAGCTAAGGACGGCGGCTCGAGATGGTTCGACCAAAAGCCGAAGCGAGTAGTTTGTCTTATCCGCGTCGAAAATATTGCACTTGGTGCAGGTGGCATATATACGGCATATAAGTATAAAGTTCTAACACAGACACAAACGAGCACAAAATGGTCTAAGACATTGATGACGCAAAATATGTTTAAGTTTCAGCTTACTAACATGCAAATCAATCAATATCATTTAAATTATAAATTCTACTCATACGACCAATAGGTTCAGTCCTGCTATAATTCGTGCTTCGATAAGGCCTGACTAATAAATATACACAAATCCTAAGTTGTATCACTTGCAGAAGTTTGAAACGTTGACTGTAATGAGGAATGTTATACGGATCTTCCAATGGAAGACCTCTTAGGGTAAATCGAATAAAGCTACGTTGAGTGGATTCAATCACACCAAGTAGCGAAACTACTTATATCGGTTTGGGGAAGACATCTACTATACTGGTTGTTGACAGATTTAAAAATGTTCATATCTGCAGGCTATGTTTAATAAATGATTTGACATCATTAATGGTTAGTATAAACAAAATTGGTCCCAAATAACTTCCTTGGGAAATACCCGACTGAGAAGAGAAAGATTCTAATAACGAACCTCTAAATAAACTAAAGTAATTGTAAACAACACAGATAGAATTCGTATGTCAGAACGTTGATATGTACATATGTATGTTTTTCCTAGACTCCCAAAGTGATTAACTGTATGGACCTTGGATCTTGCAATATCAAATCTAAAATCCGCCTAGTGCAACGACTACAGTTTGGAAAAATTTAACTCTGGCGATCGTGCGGAAATTTTGAGTGATGTGATGATATAACAAAATATACCGTCCATTAGTCTCTCTGTCTGTCCGGAAGCCGTATCGCGAAACGGTTCGACGGATTTGCTTCAAAGTTCGTATATAAGGTTCTTGAATTAACATCTCCGGGTTTTTTTTTATTCTTTGCTTTATCGTCTTAAATAACGTTACGTGGAAACAATTTTTTTGTAAAAATCACTTATCACTTATTTTCCCGAAAATTGTTTTAAGGAATTTGGTCTTTTTTGTACTACAGATCCTTGGTATGTGGCCAAAAACACTGCATTCTCAGTTTTTTGCAAATAATTCGGATAACGGTAATTTATAAAACCGTTAATATTTCAAAAACTAATAAAGGGAAATCCGATTCAATTTTAAAATTTATTTTACAAATCTGCGTACCTACTTAGATTTTTGAAATTCATATCACGATTTAATTTAATTTAAATTCGTTTTCTTAAAACACGAAATGTAAGATGTGCGAAATTGCATTAAAATCGTAAGTGCCGTTTTTGAGAAAATTCAATTTTAAAAATTGATTAAAATAAATTTGGTATGTGATTAAGTTACCATTCTTGAGGCCATCCAAAAACGCATCTAATGTACCGAGAAAATTTCGTATGACGCCCTCTAATTCAAATTCAAAGTAAAGTAGGCAAAAAAATGTATTTAAAAATTGTCATTACGTAATTTGCCCTTGCATAGCTTTTTCTATGTCAAAGAAAACTGTCACTTTAGTTTACTAAAAATATTAATCATCCGAAAAAGATTGACTACCAACTTATGAATAAATATCTATCTACCTACCGGATCGGTCACCGAACCTTTTTCCAACTACTTATTTTTAATTAATGAATAGGTTTAGTGCGTGCAACACTGTAAGCAAGGTCACGCTTTGTATACAACAAAGAGCTTCTTAATTAATTTAGCTATCTATGCGTCTATTTGGCAGAACATTTGTTATTTAATCATTAAAATCTTTAATCAATTGCTGTGAACATTTGCATAAATTATGTCAGCGTCTCATTAACATAGGATAGAGTGTAGCAAAACGTTAACAAGTTATGACTTAAATAGAGGTAAGTTGAGACTTTTTAAATGAGATATGACAATAGTAATAGTTTTTGTTTTTAAATATAAATTAATATGTTCCTTTGTTTTTGCATAACTTAACTGATGCCTATGGTTATAGGTATATATATTATAATTAATCGATTTAGATTCAGGTAGAGAGAAACGACCAATCAATCAGGCATCAGTTCCCAAGAATATTCTAGGTCACGACGATACTGAACATTCTCGTCGCACGTATACATACCTACCTACATCCCATGCACGAAGATTTCAACTCATCGAACTCCCATGAATCATCATCATCGCCCGCCGCCATCGTCGTCCTCCCGTGAATAACCTCAATCGAATTTCAATCCCCAAATACCGAGTTTCCGCCGAACCCATCTGCGAACATGTCAAACACCCAATTATTCAATTCGACACGTATACATGTAAATTGCTGGCAATTCAATCAGAAAACCGTCAGAAGGAACCCCAGAAAGGGTTCGCCGTTTGCTTCCCATGTTGGCAGAGCGCGTCTGAGAGTTGTGTTTTGTGTTTTTGCTTTCAGTGACTTTAGCTCAATCAGAGATCGGGCACAGATACCTACCATTTCCGTCGAGGTATTGTTGTGTCCATCACAGATGGCTAAAACGCGTAGAACCTTCACTCAATTGCCTCAAAATCTCCTCAGCTGTCCAAAATGTTTATTCGCTTCAAATGGGGGGCCAGCTCGCCGAGCAAATTTCCCACGATTCGTCCGAACACGTCGAGCCTGCCAATAATTTGCCACCATTTAACCATTTTACTCGGAGCACTGTCACTGCGTGGCATTCGCATTCCGAGAGTTAGGTGTACGGTGTAAGATGTAAGCTTAACTATCCGAATCCAGTAAGTGTTATCGAGCTATCGCTATCTGGTTATCCTGTATCCATTGCATTCATAATACTGGCCACACGATTAATAGCCTTAATTATTGACACAGCTTGGTAATGATGCGAGCATTTTTTATGTGTCGATTGGAACAAGGCCGAGAAAAATGATTACAAACGATCGCCCAGCCATAGTCCCGAAAAGAGAGGAATACAACAAAAGTCAGACGACGAACACGACGACGACTACGACAACGAAACAAAGGAAATATGTGAAAGCATCGGGAGATAAATTGTATTGGCACAGTCGCGCAGAAGTATCAACCTAATGTAAATTTTCTGTGGGATGTTAATGTTTAACGAATTAACGAAGAGAAACAGCGGCGACTGATCAGATCATCACTTTGTCATACTCGGCGGGGGTTATGATGGAGCTCCTTAGATCTACAACGATATGACGGGACTGGGTTGGGATTGTGATGAGGCCGGTACCTGATTTTCCCTCCCCACGGCATTCGGCGCTGTTGTGATCGGAGAATTCCGCTTTGATTTTACGGAGATCGCTCCACGACACGGTCATATCATTCCGTGATATTGAATTACAATTAGCATATGGATCGTGCGTTTGTGGTATTTGCACGCGCTAATCATCAAGGAGGCAAGTGTAGTCCAGCTTCGCAGTATCTGTATCTGATCTGTATCAGTATCCGTATCCGTATCAATGACAGTGACAATGACGTGGACATGCTTGTTTACTTGCTTACAGTTCCCATGTTTAGTGCATGATACGACGCGACGGTGACGGTGACGGTGGCGGTGAAGGTAGCAGCAGCGCGGCGGTCTATGAGAACAACAAGCGGCGAGTGAAACACTTACGAGCAACAAAATGTTGCTGTGCAGCCGGCTTAACGCAAACGCAAACGCAAAACGCAAGCAAGTGTGAGCTGGAGCCCATCGCCCATAAATCATTCCACCCATAGGGTTGGTGGATGATGCCAAAGGTTGATTTTGAGTCATAGCGGTTTTCGTGGTGGTGTGCTGCGCACGCCTGCCCACACAGAAGACACGACGAGCTGACGATGACGGAGGAGATGACGACAACGTCGACGTCGACTTCGAGAGATGAAGTTGCAGGTGACCACATGTGATAATCACATGGTTGCCTCTTGTAGCAATTAGTGGTCCGTCGCCATAAAACCTAAATTGTGGCGCTGCGGTTTTCTCCTGATCTCCGGCCATCAGTCTTCGTTTTATTAACGCAATTTATTCAACGGTGCGCAGTCGAAATATTGCGGTCAATGTGTGAGGTTTCCTTTCATTTTACGGAAATAAACAAAAATTGAGTGGGACGTGCGGTCGTAACCCAATGCTATTACAAAAACACACCAAGATAAAAACAAAAACATAACAATAAGACAGCTCGCACGTCGCACACAATATTGGACGTCGCGTCGCCGGATGACGATGGAGTGGGGCTCTGTGGAATAATGGACGAGTCTATATCGCCATACGGGCAACCGCGATAGACAGCCAAAGAGGAATAGATCGAACGACAATGTGCTAATTGGAATTGGTTAAGACTAAGTCTACGGTACGCATTTATTGCACAATTGACGCTATTTTAATGGATTTACAATTAATTAAGATCGATGAAGCCAAGGAGTAGGTGAACTAAGTCGATAAGTCCACTATTTAACACTAATAAAACGTATGTCCTACCTGTTTTTGTAGGTCTTTGGTGTGTATGTACTTTGGCCCACGGACTTTATTTATCTCTTCGTTGAACTTGGTGAGACTATAATGCAATATGCAATTCTTATCTTACACATTTTAGTTGAACTTAAAGCTTCTTGTTTTCTTTTATTTTCAATGAATCTTATCTCAGTACACTTCAAGACCTACAAACTATATCGAAAATCACGCAAAGTATGTGTCACTGGGGATGCAAAGTTCGTCTTTTTACGCAACATTTTGTATAAAGTCTTAGTGTCTTCATTTGCAATAGGGTCTGAAACTTATAATTTACAATTTAACAGATGATCATGATGTGAATAGATGCAATTACGGCTAATAAACTTATAAAACGATAGAAGTAAACACCCACTTCCAGTAACACATGTCTGATAAAAGCTTTTCAGAGAAGACGCTAAGAGACTAATAAGAGGTCTTGACTGCGCGATACTTAGCACGTATACATAATTGATATGAACACTCAGACTGAATAAGAAATATTTGTTTATTTATTTAAATTTTTTTTTTTTTTTGTTGTGTTTGTTAAACAACGAAACTGCAGCCAAGTCGGCTGATTCTTGTGAAATGCGTATTACATAACTGAAATACAATCTGTTCTACGGAATTTATATTAGTTTGTTAAGAAGGTATCTAATGGACATTATTTTTGATGTTAGTTAAATTTACTTGCTTCGAATGTTTCGATGTTTGATATTTTCATCTCATTTTAATTCGCCAAAACATTAAATAATATAATTAAACACTTTAAAAGGTGATTCAGAGTATTTAATTAAGTCCACTTAAAAACATTCCATCGGTACATTTAGATATTAATTGGGGATCACAAACATCGGGACAGCTCGTTTTGAAGAACATGTCCCAATTAAGAAGGACACTTTCAGCGAGCAAAAAATGCTATGATGGATGAGTTTACTTTTTCGTCAGCTCAAGTTATAGCCCTTCAAAGTCAAAACTTCTTACTTTCAATACTCTTTAAGGTATTACAATTTTAGAACTATTATGGCTACGAAAACAAGTTCGTCCATCTTTTAAATTTTACGGTTGGCTACCGCAATGAGTTGGTCTTTAGACGAAAGTTCATTATCATCTTAAAACAAGAGATTCAAGAACTCGTTTGGTATTCGGAAGCATTATTTTCAATAAGTTTAATCTGCTCATACTATATCCACATTTTGGTAAGTATAGCGGATATAGTTCGCGTTGTATGTTCTCCTTCGTTCGCTCTCCTCACACACTTGACCACATTATTCAAAGAACTTTTCTCTAATAAAGTAGCACTTTGCCGTTGTTAAACTAAGAGCGATGGATTTTTTAAAGCCTTTAATAGAAAATATTTGCTTTTTAAATCGATAATACTCTTCTTTAATAAGTTAGAAATTACTTCTTTAATTCAAGTTCTTTTGAACGGTTTCAAGTCTTCAGACCATTGAAGCAATGCTGGTGTCTTTTTTAAAAAAACTCTTTATTTTTATAAATGATATATAGTTTGTCGCTATTCATTTAACTTGCTCTGCCGCGA
This sequence comes from Ferdinandea cuprea, assembly GCA_963576555.1. Lineage (NCBI taxonomy): Eukaryota > Metazoa > Arthropoda > Insecta > Diptera > Syrphidae > Ferdinandea > Ferdinandea cuprea. The sequence goes on from OY754958.1 coordinate 1,834,230, forward strand.
CGTCGTTTACGTTTCATAAAAAAATCAGTTATCCAAATTAAAAACAAAAAAATTAATTTCTAATACAAACTAAATAATTATATTTTTATCCAAAACAAACTGTATATTGGAATGCAATTAAGGCCGAGTATTTGATATTTCGATTCAACATCTTTCAATATATAAAACATATTTCTGCATTTACTGGGAGCTGAGCGATATTAGAAAGAGTCATCCACAAAGTAATTAAATTCGGAGATATTTCCTGTGCGGAAACAGACAAGGATGATAGATTTGCGTCATGCGTGTTCAAAAATTATGGTTATGACTTTTTATTAATGTTCTTTTTCTCGCATACTATTTTTTGGATATGAACTTTAAATTTTCAAAAAACGGGTTGCTTAAAGCTTTGTTATATATACCTAAAGCATAATTCCTTCACTGATGCCAGAACGTAAATGTACGTTTCTTGTATTTATTTTCTGGTATACATAATTCATTATCGGTGTTGGAACCAAAATAGCAAGGTATGCCAATATCACACGACTGAAGCTGTTGTTCTTGATTAGATTAAGTGAAGTGGCGAGGATAGATCAAAACAGAAACGCAATGTTTATATATTTATTTAAGTTTAGGTAAATCATTACATTACTTTGCTATATTGACGCGGAATTGCGTCTATCAAATCGTTCCAGAAAATTAGGCAGACTGCTCTCAGCGTGCACATTCACTATCAACCCAATTATTTAGACTGCACCCAACCCAAACAAAGTATGGCATGGCCCAATAGAAAGTATATAGTGGATTCCTCTACCTTAATTTGTTTTAACTTGGAAGCATTGACGGTAAATGTACATCGCTCTCTTCTCTCTCATTTTAATACCCATTGTATTAATTGTATTAATATTCCATTAAAAGGCATATTTTTTAGATATGAAATTTATATATGAAAAGAAATATTATTACTTATTCAATATATTGTAAAATAGATCTAAATATAAAGGTTATTCTGTATAGGATTAATTGTATAATATCAAGAAATAGTTTGTTTAAAATATTAATTTTGGTAATGATAAAGATTTTTCTTTTTTCTTGAAGTTTAAAAAGAAATTATTCTTATTTTTGGTTTACAAGACCAATGTTTTATTAAACTATTAAAACTAATAATACATATACATATGTACCCCTAAAGATGCCAGGGGATCAAACACCTTCTACAATTACTCTAAGGACGAAATAGTTTATCTCTTATGAAATTTCTGGCTTCAATAAAAAATCATCGAAACCAAACTTATTGCCTTGATGTCGAAACACAAAGGGATTTAATAGATCTTTCTACACATTTAACCTTTCTTCCATAATAACGATCAATAAAATAAACAATTTGCAAGGCCCATCTATGAACAAAGTAGGTATTGTTGTGTCATTGAACTTTTAACTGCTATTAAAATATCATAAACCCAAAAAACTTAAAATCAACATAAAACGCCTTAGACTCCGACAATGTGAGCAGTCGCATTCAGAAAGCATTCATAATGAGTCATTGTATTTATTGGGCTGACCATAGCTCGTTGTTCATATTAAAATTCCTGTCCCAATAAATTATGAAATGCTAATAGCAAAAAGGGCGTTTTTAAAAAACGAATTCACCACTTTTTCTTTAAAATATGGAACAAAAGACAGAAACCTCTTTTTGTTTAATTAAATGGATATTTACTACCGAATGCTAACAAGTATCTGTTCTAGATCCTGTGGCGACGACTACACAGATCATAGACAAATGTCCATTCCATTGTTTATTTATAAGAAATAGAAAAGATATAACTAACGTTGTCAATCCAACCATAAACCGTGGCTAACGCTGGGAAAAGGTTGAACTATGCGGCGTCGGCGGCGGCGGCGGCTGATCCCCTAAAACGCCAAGCTATTGCGCCGCGCCGGTATTAGTTATTTATGTCTTCTTTACCTACTTTGGAAAATTTTTATGAAATGTTTGATTGCACCCTCGTTATGGGTCACCGTTGACTACCATTTGAACGACCCGCAACTAGGACCCTTGAAACAATAAAAATATGATCGGCCTGCGGTATCCTTTTGTCTTCACAGAGAGTGGCATCCAATTCCTGTAGGGTTGAAAGATGGAATCCCGGCTTTTTTAGGCAGAAAACAGTTGGATACTCATATGTTGAACGCGAGCATATCAATAACGTGCGTGGTTTGGTTTTCCATCGTTTTCCACGATCGTCATGATGACCCTCATTAAATAGATATGTTTGTAGGTGTGGGCTGCAGTAACCACAGCATCTGCCGAAGCCGATATGTCGCTGGGGCGCTGCTTCTGCTGCAAGTGATAACGAAAGGTGGACGCGCCTTTCAAATACGAAATGATATCCTTTCTCGCCGAATTACCAACATTTTTTTTTATTTATTTTTAACTGTCGGCTGGAAAAAATTAAATCGCACGATGCTATATTATAGCTACAATATGTACTGCGTGGATCGGATCGGGATCGGGATTGGGAATAATCCGCACGCTGAATCAGACCGCTTAAAATGGCCATAACTGATTGTCTATTAATTTGGAAGCGGATAATGGAAGATTATGCGAGAATGCGAAGAACGATCACACGGCCACAATATTTACTTAGAACTCCCGCTGTGCTTCTGAATTGAGTATAAGCCCGGAGGCAGAATCCGAAATGAAATCTGCCATCGTTTTTATTGTGTTCGCAAAAGAGCTGTGTTGGGGCCATCGCTCAGTCGCGCAATGAATGAGTTATAAGACAGGCGGCCAACTTAGGAGTCTATCGATTTTTAATGAGCTTTCAGGGTATGAGAACAGACGTCAGCGTGTCCTCCTCTTCGCATTATAAGTTTGCCCAGCCGACCGTAGTCTTCGTCGTCGTGTGGTCATGGTCATGGCCATGCAAATGTATTTTCTTAATTTAACTGGAAGCTGGGGATGGGCTGCTACCATCTCTCACAGCCTCTTCATTTTCTGTCCATATTTCGCCAAAATAGCCGACACTTTTCTAAGCCGCTGGCGGCTCTGTGGCTATTGCTGCAGCACAGCGTGGCAGAAGCAGCGCAAAAAAAAAACACTGAACGACGATCACAAGGTGGGCATGGTAGGAACGCACAAATCGCTGCAAGGAATCGCTGAAATGAGGATGGGTGCAAATATATGCAAAGTGGAACCTTTAGGCTGACATATCGCTGGCCAGATGAAATATGGGTACAAGAAGCTAACCGCATATGCATATTTTAGGGCCACCGTTTAATTAGGGGTTCCATATTAACTGAGCGAAAAAGAATACCTACTACAAGAGTTCTCCCTCCCGGGTTGATTGCGGACGCGAGGCGAGCGAGAGCTGTTTAATCGTCGCAACAAACCGAATGGCCAAACCGACTGCGCACGATAGAGGTTGGAAAAGGGATATGCCGATTGACGGTGCTCGCTGAGAGAAAAGGGCGAGGTGATAATGGCTTAAGTTAACTGAAATTTGATTCAATTAAGTTTCGTTTAGCTGGTAATGAAATGATGCTAAGGGGTACACTTAATTCTGTGTAAATAGCTTCAAGTGACAACAAAATGTTACCAATCAATTAATCCCATCAACAATAAGTTGTGCAATTATAGATTTTTGATCATTCAATTTATAAAGTGATGTCACTTTACCTGTGTTGCCACCATTCGCATTGTATTTACTACAACAATAAACTTTTTCCTACGTGGCTTACCTAAACATGGTTAAGGAAACTACGATTTTCTGGTCCGCTGTTTTCCACCTATGGAACTTGCATTACTGAAATCGAAAGGCTGTTGAACTAACCCTAGTTCTTGCAACATTTTCTTAACTACACTTTTCTAAAACATATAAACTGAAAAAGACAAAACTTGAAGTTAGTAGGTACTCAAAAGTATCGTTTGATGATTTCCTTAGAGAAAAGAAGTCTCTGCAATTGTGATAGTTGATTTTTTTTTTCGTAAAACCATTTAACATCGTTAAAAATAAACTCAACCGAATTTTGGACTCCGAATTAAAATAAGTTCCAATATTAAGAACGGAAAATTATTTCTACGATGCTATCATCTGTATAAAATTCTTAAAATGACAATAATGTTAAGTAGTGCGATAATAATTTGTTATCAGTTAATACGCATGCCAATTTATTTTATAAATTCATCTGTACCTCTAAAAAAAATAATTCCCTGTGTATCGTAGTCGTTGTCGTCTCGAGCGAGCTATCTCTCTTGTGAGAGTGCGTACAGAACTCGGTCGCTATCTAACAATAAAAGGAACTTTACTGTAGATCTCTTCCATTTGTGTCACAAAATAAATTTAAATTGCGCTTTTTTTAGCTCTAAATCATATGCTCAAAGCTAAACAATATTAGCAATAGTTTTGTTTACTCTAAAGTTAATTAATTCTTTTTACTTCCGTACGCATTAAATACTGACCTTTAATATTATTACCTTCAGTACTTCACACAGGATTCGTATTGCGTTCCTTAGGTCCCAAGAGATGACGAACAAAAAAAATGTATATTAGAATTATTTCTTATAGAAACTTAACAACGATGAATGATTATTTTATTTGGGGATGGAAATTTAATATTTTAGTTTCCACATTGTGATTCTAACATTCGGACAAAGGATTATAAACGATGTTATAGAAAATCAAAGTTGTCGAAATCAATGTGGCTGTCTATTGGAATCAACTTTAAAAGTTGAAATTGTACAACGCACGGCACAATATTTAACAATTTATGAACTATACATTTGTTGAGATTAGTTTAATGTTGTAGTCACAAGATGGGTCTAATTTTTTCAAATAATATTGGTAAGAACAGCTATACCTACATACATATTTTAACATATTTGAATATTGGAAAAGTTGACCAAAATGTCGCTAACATGCTAACATTTCTGAAAAGTCAACTTTTTTTATTTGGAAAGTTGTTATGTTTGAAATTGAATGATTTAACACTTTTTTACCGATAATTTTTCTCAAGAAATAAACTGAGCTCTGGCTTAAAATATTGGACCAGTAATGTTACTATATCAAGGACAAAACAAAGTAGAAGTGGAAACCAGAGTAAGGATGTATTCAATGTCTTCGAAAAGCTTCAAAAAAGCTAACAGGCATCAGGCTCTAAAATTATGACCAAAAGTACATCATGGTAGATCGAACTTAATAATTCTTTTGGGATGATACACTTTTCGCAGCGTGGGTGCAGTGATTATGTACGTTGGAGTTGGACTAGTAAACAAGGGGGTCCTAGGTGCTAATCAACCCGTACCACCAAAACGTTGTTAGGTCCATTCGTGTCAAAAAAATACATCATCACACACACAATGTTTGAAGAAGTTAGGCTTTAGATATAATATGGACTGTTCGCGCCTAATATTTTTTTTAACGTATAGTCAACTGAGTTTTATGAGCTTCTAGATAGTAGAAGTAGAATTTCAGTAAATCAAGGGATACCAAATCTTGTGATTTACTCACATTTTTTGACAGATGGGAAGTAAACACGATACAATGCTTTAACATGACATTGAAATTATGGGAACATCATTGCAGTAAACTCCCAGAGTTCCAAGTCCAGCCATAGTACACTTTAATTTACTTATCTAAAACATTTACCTGTCAAATTTGCATATATTTTGACTGTTTTTGAGCTCCTTTCCAGTGGCTTTCATAGTATTTTCCAATAAGTTAAATGCTCCTTCTGACTAAAGTTGAAAGCTCTATAGCTTACAGAACAGGTATTTACTACCGTTTTAGTAACATTCCATTTATAGAAAATATTTTTATGATTAGAAGAGAAAATTCTCATAAAAAACCAATAGTTCAACAGTCCTCTTTTTATTTTTGCATCACCGCCGGCAGGATTTGAATGCTTAACATTAAAATTCAGATATAGTTGGGCTTAATATTTATAAAAATGGACTTCAAAAATTCATCAATAGTACCATCGGGCAGTAATTATTGAGGAATGTCCAATCCAAAAATCCTATAATGACAGCATATTCAGCAATAGCTGATGAATTTTGAGGTTCATTACATTTACCAATATTTGTATACTAGAAAAGCATATTACTCAATTAAAAATGAAACCATGTGGTGCTGTTAGTCTTCTAACATAATTTGTCAATACATTCAGTTTACTAAGTTTTTATATTTTAATTGTAAGTTGGAATTCCGCCTTCTTATATCATATACAATTGCAAAAACTTAAAAAAAAATTAAGTACAGGTAATTAGGTTCATTATAACACATATTTATGGTGCTAATATATTCAAAGGTTATTGCTTGTCAATGACGCAGGAAACGGCTGAACATAACAAACTTTAATTTTTTATTATTTGATAAGGCTGACTGTGCATTTTCTCGATAAAGAAACCACCAGATCCTATTCCTGATTACTAAAATATTGAACTATACTTAGTATGAACTGAGATCTTTAAATATCTTTCAATAATTTTAACATATCTTGGAAAATTAATGTAAATCGACTGAATATATTGTCATCTTATTAGTACTTTTTTTCTTTTCGGAGATTGATAATATCCGATGGAGGACTCAAACACAACTACTGGTCTATTTTGGCACTCAAATAGGTATCTTTTAAAGTAAGCTACCTCACCTCTTACCAAATCAGGACTCACGATTCACAGTGGACACAGAGAAATACTGTTAGTTTTCTATTTGAAACCTTAAAAAGCTCCAGAGAGAGTGGCAAACATGAAAATCTAAAGATAACAAGCTGAAACATATCTTAAGAATTTTGTTCAGCTTACTGACCTAAGCCTCATTGAGCGAGCCGAACTGGACACCAACTGTGTTAACTTTCATTGTCATACAATGGTGTAATTGCGAAAAGCTTAACTTATACGCAGTTTTCATTGTTCAAAGTGAGCAGCCTTAAATTGCTCGCATATGTGGAGCAACTATTGCCATCTAATTGCCAAATCAACTTCTCTAATCTACTGCAATGGAACACTTTTGATATCTCCTACAGATGGTAATGACAATCATTATAGTGATGACGTCTTAAGTAACTAAAATTGAATTCAATTAAAATGCAATACACAAGTAGAAGGGTGTAGAGAGGCTCACTGTTCATAACAATTGTTATTACTTCAATCGTTTGTAATGCTCATGTTTTTCTCCGAAAAAAAACCTTACACGCAACAATAAAGAGGGGCCTCCAAACAAGTGCCAGCAAAGATGAAAAGAAAAATGCTGAGATTTCGAAGAAAACCACACGAAACGAAACCACATTGTATCGCTTTGCTTTTATTTATTTTATTAACAATTTGGGTATGGTGCGGCCGATAGGCACACTAGATCCGATATGTGCTACTCTCAAGCACCCGCTCGCGCTACTCGGCTCGTACAATTAAACAATGCGTCGAACACGTCATGCGATCTCCGATCACCGATCACCGATCACCGTCACACCATCACCACTTCTCAGAGATCCTTTTTTGGGCCAAATTCAAGAGGGTATCTATCCAAGTATCTATCTATATAATAAGAGACACAGAGTGCATGTTACAATAAATTTCACTAATTTCTGTCATCCGACTGAAAGCGGCTCATTGGTTTAATTCTTCCAACACTATAGAGAGTGCAGCCCAACAACCAACAACATATAAAGATAGAAATATAAAGAGTGAGTGTATAGAAGACGACGGACGGACGAGGCTCTTCAACATGGCACCCCAGTTGAGAATGAAAGTTATGTGTTATTTTCTTTGGAGTTCCATTGATCCGTCATTGTGTTGGAGGGACCTTATTGAATCGAAATGACCAAACATTTTTGTCTGTACAATGGTCATTGTCTGCATCGTGGGATGGCACCCATATAATGGACAACTTAAAGTCAGCTTGTCATGAACCTACAACAGTGGTACATTGTTGTCCCAGAAAATAGAGAAATCCATGTCGATTATGTGTGTGGGAAAATGGGACTAATCGTGTGACTAATATGCAGTTCCCATTGACATGGCTTTAACGCTTTGGCGAAGCGAACCAGTCCGTAATTAGAGCTTCTTTAAATGAGTTTTCTTAGTTTGCGAACTCTTGACATGCATGCCGAATCTCAATCGGCACACGGTCTGAAATTGAAATGAGCAGAGGCCACCAAACGGGCCGCAAAACGGAAGAGGCCCAATAAGTTACGTTAATAACACCAATTTGCTAACTGGCATCAAACGAAGCCATAAACTTTAGTGAAATATGTGGCAAGGATGTGGGTCAGGCCGACGCCCGATACTCTTTGTGGAAAACCGCCAGCGCTTAAGTGCCCCGCGCACTCGGATAATTCCGCGTACACTGTCAACCGTCAGAAGCGTATCACAATGACGAATGTGGTACTTGGCGGATTGGTTCGAATTGATTCGATACAAAAGGATCGGCGCGCGATTTGAACCCTGAATGGGTTGCATTTAAGAGACAGTATATGAAGATGGAGATTGCGCAGCAGACAATCGCTTGAGGTTGATATGAGTATCAATGGAAAGGCCCTTTCATTGTGTGCCGCAGCGGTTCTGAAGTGGGAGTGCTGGCAGTGGTGGTGGTGGTGGTGGTAGTTCTGGTGCGGCACCACCAAGAGAATGATATATAGAAAGGGAACGAAGAAGAGTCTTGCCTCCCCAAAAGTGGACTTGGTGCGAGCAGCACCTTTTATCTTTGTGGGAGATTTAAAGGCTTGGTGTATGATGCGATGACTGGGCAAATGATGATCACCTCACCGTGATCATTGGCAGACAATTTGTTTTTCTTCATCAGTCAATCTCAAAGTCATAGTTCGATGTGTTGACCTCTCGCATTGAAACATCAGCAGCGCGAGATACCTATAACAAAAATAAAAGAATGAAAAATGAGATAAATGTTCTTCGAGTGCGACTCTGATCGTTTCGGATTCAAATCATGCTGAGCGGAGGAGATGCTCCGACGGTGATGATTGCTGGGGTGGCAGGAATGCGCCACGTCATCATTTGGAACGTTAAAAACACTGCCATCATCCATCCATCCACCCGCTGCGTCTGTTTTCGCCAAAATACAGTAAAACAAGACTCCAACATCGCGTTCGACATGCTGGATATCCATACTCAATTAAAACATAGCTCAAAATTTACGTCTTGTCATTGTCTCGGAATAGCGATATATACGACCAACTCGTCGTTATGGGGGCATTCAGGTTTTATGTGACACTGATGTTCAGGCTGTAAATAACCCGGCCAATATGGGGGAGACGAAATAAAGAAATCTATTGTGACACATTGAAATGGAAATTATTGGAACCTTTTGATAGAAGAGCGCCACCTAAGACCCTCCGGTGGTCCATGAGTGGTCAGCTATAAAAATTAACTGGATAGTTATAAATTATTGAAATACAATTCCAACACGGTCGACTAGTTTATTGCTTTTTAACGTGCGCACGGCCGCCCGGTAAAACTGAAACAATATTCATTGGAAATTCGAACAAAAACCCGTTCGAGTAATGGCCAACAAAATAGGTATACCGTCGACCGCGCGTCGCATCGCGTCCAGAAATCCAGCTACTACTTCGATTTCAATACCTACCTGATTGGACGGGATTAGTCCCTATAATGCCAGCAATTGATTGTTAATTGTAATTGTTGTGCCTGTCGTCCATGTGTGTCAGGATAGTATTCGAAGGAAATGGGCATCTAACATGGTATCTGACTACGACTCAATTGTACGGCAATAAATTAGATTGGTACTTAGATAGAGCTGCTGCACTTTGGACAAGGGAGCAGGAATTCAGTAGATAACATTTCCAGAACTTGCACACGATCACTTCGTATCATTTAACAAGCGAGCGTGGGGTCCAGTGAACTATTTTTGCGTGGAAACGCCCAGTCGCCGCATATCGTCGTCGTCGTCGGTTTGAAGGGGCTGCGGCCGGTGGCGTATCAATTCCGCGTATTCGCGCGGATATGAGACACTCATTCTCACAGAAACTGTTCGGCTGGTAATAATATTAATGGCATTCCCATTCTCGCTCCTTGGCATGGTAGTGCTTCAGAGGCTATTCCGTATATCTACGTTCATATGTGAAGGGGTTTTGCCAACTATAGCTGGACTTTACCTGTCGACGGACGCGCTATCGAATTTACTAGACCAGCATACTGTTTCTTTACCACAATGGGCTTCTAGACAGAATAGAATTGCCTAGACATACAGTGGAAGACTAAAGTTTTCTAACAAATTTTCTCAGTAGGTCTATTATTTAATTTTCCTTACAGAGATGACAGTTTGCAGGATCAGATTGTGTCATAAGATGAACGTGTGTGTTTTTTAGTGTGACTCATACGAAACCGGATTTAAATTTTGATTTTTCCCATGAGCATTGTGTCGGGTAGATGGTCCTTCCAGCATTCGGATTGATATCAGAGTAATGATGTGTATATTGCAACCCAGTCATCATGTAGTTTCACGTCCCAATAATTATTTATTTCTCTCCTCGTGACTTTGTTCTTAGGAATATAAAACGTAGATTTTGTTCACTTATTGCGGATTTTGCGGCTTTATCTGCGGCTTCGCTGCCTTTTATGCCTGCGTGCCCTGGAGTCCACATTAGTTTTATTTTATTCCGATTGTTTATATTTTTGTTGCGAAAAAAGCGTTTTGTTATCAACGTCTTGTCAGATCAAATATTAAACATTTTTTTTTTTTTTCAAACCTGAGATTTCGATTGAAGCAAAACAGCCGCCATAGCTTCGGCTAAGAAAACTGAATCACTAAGAAGGCGTTTTGCTATTATTGTACCATACTGGGTGGAGACAGCAAAAGCCGTGCCAAGTTCATTTTTAGATCCATCAGTGAAGAGAAAATTAAATTTTAATTGTTTTTCAGTATGCATCATTTCGAAGAAGCTCTAGTTACACTGCGCGTTTGAAGTTTTTTTTATATGCAATGCGGGCATTAAGGAAATCTTAGGATTAGAGGAAAGGAGGACATGCCGATACACATTGGTTTTGAATGTCTGTAAACTGTAATGTGCTGGAAAAACGGAGCGTGGGTGCGTATTCCACATAAATGTAGAACGGCAGATGAATGAATCTTTATATTTCGCTGTGAACATTCTGGGGTATTGCGGTTGAATTGTACAAGAGGTGGAATGCAACTGGCTATTTCGTTTGAGCCTTACTGAGGAAATACCGATAAAACAATGACAGGCAATGTTCTTTTAGCCAAAAGTATTAAACTTAGATGCAATCTATTTCGGTTTTGCAAATTTATTTGAAAACAGATGAAGTAAAGATTTTTCCTTATGAGAACTAATACTGGAATGAAGTTTGTGTAAAAAGAGAAATTAATTGTTCAACGAAATAAACATTCTCTTAACAAGAAAAGCATAAACCTTAAAACAATTCACCTGCCATCTATTGACTTTTGTCATTCACTGTATGTGCGTACTTAATAGACAACGCTGAAGCAGCACACATATGCATCTAATATGTTCTGGTGAATCTACACCGCTCTCTTACTTACTACATTTAAGCCATTCTGGGCCGGACATTAGCCACAACTAATGGGAATGATGATGATAGCACTTAAACACGATATCCGTTTCAATTTGTTTGGATTTCTTCAATTTAAAAGGTGATAATTTTCTACTTTATGGCCCCTGACATGTGGGCCACCCATAAAACTGATATCGCAACTCGATGTTATTCACACTTACGAAGATTGTCGCCGATACTCCTGCGCGACGGTCGTCGTCGTTGAATCTGAGTATAGATACAGCAGTAAAATGCCACGGATGGGATGATGCGAAGCGAACTGCTTTTGGGATTGGAACACTTCCACGACATAGCATAGCAATCGCAGCGCAGCGCAGTCAAAAACGAACCAACCCAGCAACTTTGGACGCACAGATAAGACCTTCTTTCAGGGTTGTTCTGTAGCAATTTTATTGAGTATCTGCTCACAAGGCTGGAGAGTGTTGTTCCACGGAAATGCGTTCATAATCAATATGCAGCCGATTGACTTCTCTAAAAGGTGCACTTTCATGGACGTTCGAGGACGACAGCAACAGGCCATACATATTTAACTTATGATGACATAACGTATACCGAAGAAGGAGCACACGAATACGAATACACGCTCTGTTATGATTCGGGAACTGCGATTTACATGTCGGGGGTCTAGTCGAAGATAATTAGCATTTTGAGGTCCAACAATAGTTGACCCAACGAGCTCTTACTGCTGCGATGGATATTTATTTGGAATGGTATGCTTCTCTATATTTCTACTGCTGTGTGCACCACGTGATTCTGAAATGATACTTAGCCACGGAAATTGTGAGGCTTTCCCCGCAGGTTTCAGGTTGGCTGGCAGTATCGCTGTTATTCGGTGATTGATGGTAGGATATGCACACACAAACCCTCCTCCGACTAAGAAGGAAATGTTAATTAAATTAAAGTCATTCTTCTAAGCTACTCTGCTTGATGATGGGTGCGGCGCAACAGGGCTCTGTATGTGTACCGAATTTGTATCTTTCAACGTTTCAACATTTTTAATCTGATTGAAAAAAAAAACCTATTGGGATGATCTTTTTCCGACATTTTTGGAAGATCATAACACAGTGCATAATTGATGGATCAAGTGCTTGCCTGATAGGTGAGAATTTTCACGCGCGCTCTGGGGTCTCTCCGAATCAATGAATCGCCAATAGATTTCAGATCTGAATCCCCATCTAATGCAATCAATTCATATTGTTGAGAAACATTTCTCATACGAAATGAAGTTTCCACTTACTGTGCGCTTGTGTTTTGAACAAAACAACACCATTAAGTGTTGTTTGGCTTATTCATTTGTCAATCGCCTTGTCCGCGATACAAATAAGGATTTGCATAAGCGTTTGTGTGTCACTGTATAAAGTGAGTGGAGGCATTTGAAGTTATTCAAGTTGCTTCGATTTGTTGTTCCGCAAATAAACTGACTCTTTGGTTGGCTTACTGCATTCTGTGCCTGCACCTTTTTGCTGTAGGTAGGTAGGTATAGGTATCTACTCAGCACGGCGCGTAATTAAGAGCATTATTTATATTTGGCCGGGCGAAGCAGAAAGCAATCGATGTAGGTTTTGCTTGATTGTTCTTAAAATAACAACCACAAAAGAGTTGGGTTTTTGATGGATTTTCAATTTGTCTTCAATGGGGCTACTATGCTTATAAACTTGAAACTTGTACTCGCATCAAGTGGCCGAACAGAGGTGTGAAAAACTGCAATTCTTTTTAAGTACAATTCTTGTACTCGTAAATACTTCTAAAATGTTTCAATATTCAATTTAAAAATGTTGGAGTCATGGTTACTCTAATAGTGACTTCGGAATGAATAAAAATGGCACTTTTTAAAGTTAAGAGAACCATTACAGTCATAAGAAATGTTACGTCTACCTATGAATATATAAAGACCATGCAACATTTCTGTACTCGCTCCAATAAATGTTCTTCTTGATTTCTAATTAAATATATTTTTTGCTCGTTTAAGAAAAATTAAAATACATAATTTATGCCGCTTGGAGAAATTGTAGAAGAAAACAATATTTTGTTAAAAAAAAAACAGCTAACAAAAAGTAGGCGTGGCAAATCTGTGAAGAAAATTAGTGTATACAGATTTTGTGATTTTGCTTTATTCCAAATATTTTTTCTAAATTGTGGGCTAGGCATTTCGAGACCCTAGGATATTTTCCATATTTCAGGATGTGTCAGGACTTAGTGAATGTGAAGGAATTTAAATAGCAGAAAAGGATAAACTAGTTAATTAAAAATGGTATTCAAAATTTTCTTTATACGCTTTTTGAAAATATGCAGATTCGCAGATTCGACATAAAACGGGTTTTCTGATTGTGCAGCGAAAACAAAGAAAACGCGGAGCGACGGCAATTGCTTAAGAAGAACACGTCGGCGTTACCTAAATATTTAAGTAAGTTTTACCTCGAAACCGCAAACTACGGAATTATGGTTTAGCTCTAAAAAGAGAGCATCACAATAGATAAACCTGTGGCTGCCACGATTTGGGTTCATTTGTACTACCATCTAAAATCTACAATGTTCTAAATTTGAAAACTTGCTCGCTACCTTAAATGCAATTTTGAATCGTCAAAAAGAAAATAGAATCATATGATCACATACCAAATTTATTTAACTCCTTTACCAGTGTACTGTAAAGTGACGTGCGGCACCAGCATTCTAGGTTGACATTATGACTCTACATTTGCTTTTCCCTCTTATAGGATGCAAAGTGAGTACCCTGTGCCTTCTAAAACATAATCGCGCAATAGTCCTAAAAAGTAGTTAATGGATACGAACACAAAATCGCTATCAACTCTATAAAGGTAGAAACTTTGTACATTGTTTTTAATGGCTTACGCGATCTTGGAAACTTTCTCCTCAACACATTTTATGTTGATCCTGACGGCGATTTGTTAAAAACAGTGTCTGCAATGTCTCTATGACGCAGCGTCACTGAATGTAAGTATGGAAGACAATTGCATATTTTATACATATAAGATCAAAGAGAAACAATTTTTTTTCTTATAATGTACTTAAGGGATTTTGAATACCATTATAATGAAGTAATGTAAAGTCCGGTCATTAGGGAAGTGAAGGATTAGAAAAAAGGAGATACCGATGAACGTTGGTTTAAATGTCTGTAAACTATAATGTGCAAGAAAAACAGGGCGTGGTAGAGGATTCCACATTCGTATTATACGGTTAAGAAACGAAACCTTATATTTCACTGTACGTCCGTATACAGGCCGAATAAACTTATGTGCATTCCTAGCATGGCGAGTATTGCGGTTGAATTGCTGTAGGGGTGGAATGCAACTGGCTATTTCATTTGACCACTTGTGGTGGAAGATTTGAATCTAAATTATGTGAACCTGCTTTAATAAATAGTAATACAAATTTTGTGTGTACTTGGCCATTTTATGCCCAAACCATCATATCATAGACCAATATGCATTTTAAAATTCGATTTGAATAATTTAGATTTAGAAAAATTGGATTTTCTCAAAAACGGATTTAACGATTTTGATGTAATTTTACATGTTGGGCACATTTAACTTAATTTTCCAAAATTCAAAAACAGATCAAAATTGTTAGAGCCGTTTTTTAGAAAACCAATTTAGTTTAAATTTAAAAAAATCGTTACATGAACAAAAAATTAAAAAAAAATTATTTCAAAAATTAATTTTTATTTTCACATCATAAAAAATAGTAGTAAAATTTTTCGAAATTCCCTTTATCCTTTTTCGAATATTTTTTGCAAAAACCTGAGTATGAAGTATTTTCGGCTCCATCCCAAGTATCCTTAATTTAAAACAAGACCAAAATCTTGGAACCATTTTCGAGAAAATTAGTAATAAGTGATTTAAACAAAAAAAATTGTATGGCAGGTACTGTCATTTAAAAGCATAAAGCAAAATATAAAAAAAGCTGCGAGTTGTTACCCCAAAAACCTTACATACGAACTTTGAAGCATATCCGTAGAACCGTTTCGTCAGACGGCTCCCGGACAGACAGACAGACGGACGGCATTGGCAGACCCCCTATTTTTTACTTCTCTACAGTTGTAATATCATACCTCATACCAGTGTTACTTCTGAGAAAGTTCAGAAAAAATCCAAAAAAGAGTCCCGTCTGAAAAAGGAGTCCGATACAAACTTAAAGAAAAATACATTAATACTGATTAACAATCAAGGACCTGCGCTATCATTTCTAGAAATTTGTTGTAATTGTTTGCTATTGGCATTTTAAATACATTTGAACCTTAATACTTAAGAACTGAAATCTTACTATCGCTGACATTAATGCGCCAAATTAGTTGGTCACCGATTGTTTTAAAAAATATCACTAGTCCGCCTCGCCAACAATAATTAAACGCACAGCGCACTACACCACAACACAGCACAACGATAAAACATGTCAGAGATAGAAAAAAAAGCATTAATGCCATTTTTTTTAGTTTTTAATTCCAGTTATATTTAGAGTATGTTTACTTATCAAGTAGATCCATCGACGTATTCTAGGTTTCAACACTTATTTATTCATTTTATATCACCATTAAGGAAGTTAAGTGTCCCCTATAACAGGGTCAAGGAATAACGCCTTTCAATACATTGAATCGATTTTACTAGCGAATCATGAGGTATCGTGTTTTCAAAATTAAGTAATTCTAAGGAATTTCTTCAGTCAACCAATTGTCTGATTGCAACACGCTTAAATATATTACCAAATTTTTAGAAATTGAGTACCAAAATTATTGATCCATACCCAAACTTATACTTATAAACAAACTTATAGAGCACTTGCACCAACGACGTATAAGATGAGTGCGTACTGAGGGGAATATTGCATCGCTTCAGGATAAGTAGGTCCAAATTTGTCGATTCGACGTTATTCACAACAGCTTGCTCCTTGTTCATCCGCTGTATAGAAAAATTTGAAGACTTACAAGATCCAGCTCGCGCAACACTTGAAGCATCGTATTGGATCCGTTGTACTATCGAAAAAGTATGTTCAGCGAAATTGTCATATTTGGAGGAAATAAAATCGATATTGTTGTTATCGAAATGTGTCGAAAAATATATTATTTTTTGTTCTCCGATTAAATGTTTTGTATGTGGAAGAGATTCAACATCTTGAGGGAAACAATGGAAGAACGCATAATTTCGCGTAATGGATCTTGAAATTGATCTCTTGAGTTCTTGAAAACACATGATCACAAATGATTCAAAATGTATTCGAAAGCGTTGTACCTTGAATGACATTCATCAGATTAAGCGGTGGACACGCATCACGGCATTAGTTAGAATAAGCACAGCACTATACAACTGTTGTCATAGGCGCCGGTCGGACGAAAAGAAAAATGACAACAGCATCTGGGTGCGATCAAGGGGCTTCAACTCTCTTTCTTAAGGCGGCAGGTACCGCTCATGCAAGTAAAGATAGAACTGATAAATTTGTTTATTGAATTAAAAGCCTTTCATTGTGGATTTCAAATTTGCCAATTTTTTTTTTCATTTTCATTCAAGCTAAAACATTAACAAAAAAATTGAGACATTTTAATTTAATATACAATACCTTTCGGACGAACTGGTTCTGATTTCCAAATTATACTTGGATCAATTAACTTATCACATCGAAATTGCCATAGTTACATGTGCAAACGTCAAAAAATTGTATCTTACCATTCTATCCGGGTGACTTTCTCCTTCCTTCCTAGATCCAAGTCAATTGGTTAATTTGTTGATACATAATTAAATGGTTCGTGCTAATGAGTCTTTTATCATGCTTGAGGCTGTTTAACGTCCAAACTGATGTGTTTCTTATTTAATTAATTTATCAAGGTGTTAATTGATAGCTTTTAACATTCATAATGAGACGTTTCTAATTACAATTTATTGCATTTAGCGGTGATATGCCTTCATCATCATGCCTACTTGATATTAATCAATCTTCTGTGGTTTGCTTATACATAGAACTGCACACCACTGCCAGCACAACTCAATTAATGATGCTCAAGATATAATTGGAAGAGTTTGCAGCTCGAAACGAGGACAATTATTGCCTGCAATCAAAGAATGTTACGAAGGGGTATTATAAATGCCCCCAAAAACAGCCAGTGACGAGTGCAATCACATTAAGAAGCAAATCGCAAGTTATTTTCGCCAAAGAAACGGACAAAAACAAGAAAACAGATTGCAATTTCTGTTTGGTTGCGGACTGCGAATAAAGTCACGTAATTTATTCCTAAAAAACTCTCACGGTACTTTAAATATAATTTTCCGTTCACATCGCACATTTACTGCAGCAGCGCTTCGTTGTTTTGGTTGTCGTGAAGTGATTCAAGAAACGACGACGCACAACCACCACCAGATGAAAGAACACACAAAATACAAGTCCAACACTGGCGCAAAACTTGAAATTCTTCTACGTGCGACGATTTCACCCTCGGGCAATTTCTACCGACCATCTCGGCGGCTAGTGCGCTGCGCTGCGCCAGCGCGGGGCTTCATCAGATTGGCGAGTGCAATATGGTTACTTGAAGTAAGTTTATTACTGGTTACGCTCTCAACGAAGTTGCCGTCTTTGCGCGGATCCACTAGGCAGCAGCCAACCAAATGAATGGCCAACCTTCCATTTCACCGCACCGCGCCACCGCAGCACCACATCAGCCGCGCAGCAGCAGAAGATCGAAGAGAGGTCAAAATGAGGAAGACCGAAACCGAGACACGAATGCGCAGACCTACCCCGCGCTCGGTAGGTACACCAGAGAACACCAGAGCACACCAGAGCAGCAGACAGTTCAAAGGAACAGAGTTATTTATAAGGGGCAGTAAAATAAAATATTTCACCAGACCGGCCGGCCGAATGAACCCCGAACAGATTCCCATAAGGAGCCGCCTGCTAGAGCATCAACGATTTTTGAATTATTACCTTCGTTTACTTCTTGTTGGCAAAGAGTCAAATTGGTCGGCACACGCTCGCGGGCACACGTCATTTCCCACGGATCTTCTGCTGTGCTGCGCTGCAGCCACGGTTGCGCTTGCGCATTGCTAAACACTGGACAGTGCATGTCAGATCCATGGCTATACCGCGTTGTAGATACCTACTCGTATGGCTGCGTCTAGGGGGAGGAAGGAGAAATCTCAAATCTGCCAACACCGGTAATCAAACTGACGACAGGAATGGTTCCCCGAAGAGATGCTACGTGTCACCCACTGGGTAAGCTCATTTGGCGACACAGAATACGTCACCGAGCAAATAGTGCAACACCGAGTGTAAACAAATTAGTTGCATTACTTTGCATCGCATGTTCGCGCCTTACATGAGTCCTTCTCCTAGGCACCATTAATTACTCACACGGTGCAATTAAATTGTAAAAGAATAATTAAATGTTATTCCCGCGAGGAGCAGCGGTGGCCTAGCCAACTAGGCAAAAGAAAGGGCTCATGCATGATTCGACCAAATCGACATCAATTAGCGGCCCAGCCGGCCCGGCCTGGCAATGCCATGGTAATGGCAAACCTGAATGTGTGAATACAGCAGTGTGCAGTGCAGATGAAACGACATAACTTGAAGGTTGTGAAACTTGAAACCCGATCCGATGCACTCACCCACGGAAAATAAAACCATTGTCAAAGCGAGGAGCGACGCGACGAACAGAGGAAACTTCAATATATTCTTGTTTTTATGTGAGTATCGCGATGTCGACTCGTGTCGAGTGTATTTCCAAAAAACCAAAACGAATTAAAGCGCTCAAAGGTGGTCGCGATGATGTTGTTTCGGCCGTCAGTCAGACTGATAAACCCTAAACCATGAAACATAGTTTTGAACTCCGAATACGAAGAGTAAGAGAAACCCTCAATTAATTTCATTATCACGTCTCCAAATTGATTTGTCGATTAAGTCGCCTGATGGCCAAACATCTAAATTTGTCTTCTGATACAGATCAACATTCCCAGCAACGGCGGGTCCTCCTCATGGGTGACACTGAAAGGATGACACCAAATTTGACCTGCCCAACGTTGCTCAGCGACAACGACGTAGACGACGACGACGACGACATCGACATCGAAATCGAAGACAACCGCATGATTGAGACGACTTTATTGAGATGAAATGACCACCATCACCGCACCGCACCGCACAGCACCACTAGACCGTCTTGTTGTACATCAGGAAAAGCCAACCCAGACAAAGTAGAGAGTTCCAAATTGAGGCAACTATTTGCCCATAACTTACAGAAAAACAATTTCGTAGGCCGTGTTCCTAATTAGCCCACACGGACGGGCGACCGACCAACGTGAGAATTAATAGTTGACAGTTGTCTTGCCACACACTTTCGATGCGTTCTTGGGCGCTGGCTGGCTGGTTGCTTTGATGGTCCACGAAGATGGTCCCATTGGGATGCCCGACCGACACAGTGGTGTGTTGGAAAGTGTCACCTGCTTTATCTAAACGATGAATCAGTATCACCAACTGCCGCGGAGGTCTGGCTTTTCAATCACATTAAAAACTTAATTGTAGTGGACTCCTTGGACGCGCACACCATTCGGCGGTGGTGGTGGTGGTGGTGTCTTATGACTTTAGTCATACGCACACCGCAGCCTCAACTCTCTCCACCAACTGGCAACTCAGCCAGCCGTGGGGTTTTCTCGTCTTTCTTATTTTATTTCTTACTTACATAGAAGTCAATTACCATTTCGGTATCAGGATGGATCTAAAGGCTGGTGGTTAGCATTACGGATGCAGGTGATCCTTTGCCAACGCGCGCCTGAGACTCATATGCGAGTGCTATGCAACCTGTGGGTAATTTCTGTCGAGCTGGTGAGATTTTTCATAGTTCCGTTTGTAATTTATTTGAAAACGATAAAAAGGGTGTGATTAATGAAGTTTTTTTCCAGTTCTGTTGCGCTGGCATTTGTATGTGCGTAGTAACATGTTTTAATGCTGATAACGCGAGTGCGAGTTTGCTCACACGGCTGGACCTACACGGTGTAGATGCATCAGACACCTCTATCGGCGAGTGGTAGAGTGCGCATTCAAATTAAGATTACTTACACCAACGCATGTGCGTTGGGAAAATTATGTTGCTTGCCAGTGCTGATGAACGATTAAATATGAGATACGATGAGAAAGTGTCTCGTTATCTTTATGGAAAAAGAAACAAAGACTGTTAAAAGGACTTTAGCGTGGTGTTGAATATATTGAAAAAAAATGTACTGAAAACTTTCACTTAATATAAAAGAGTGCGAAATTTGTGCCTTCAGCTAGACCTCGTCGAAAATTGCTGGCTGATTCCTCACCTATAAAACCGACTTACATAAGAGGTGGAATAATAAGTGGGAATCCGATTGAATCAACTTAATTCAAAGGTAATCAAATGTTTGCTAGTTCCCACTGCGTCTCGAGTTCAATAAATCGAACGGATTGTTGTCTAAAGGGTCTGATAAGCGGAGGCGTAAGAAACTCTAACAAAATGCAGTAATTTATGGGCGCTAAGAAAAATTAGGGTATCTCCTTTACATCCATATGCAACAAAAGTACCATTCACATGTAGTTAAACTTGTGAATTCGAGGCCTAAGTGTTAAATATGTAAAATCAATATTGCTTTTAAGGCTAGTACAGACTCAGTAGTCTAAGATAGCAATAAAAGAAACGGTATTAAATGGATTCGCAACGCGCTCTTTGGTATGTTCGGTGAACAAATTGTATGCTCTCATTTTTTGGCAGTACATAGTGCTTTGCGATGACCATTAAAACTTTGTACTGGTTCTTCTAAGGGAAAGACTTATATCTTCGCACACACAGCGGAGAATTTAGGCGTTGGGTCCTGTATGGGCTGTTTACGCATAATATTTATTTATTTTGAAATTAATCAAGGTGAGGTTTTTTAGTTAAAATTTTTAATCATAAAATGGCTAAGACAATTTCACATTCAAGATCTCGATCCACTTTTGGGAGTATTCCAGAGTTAACTGAAGCTTCAACTCTTGGAACCAATCTAATTTAGATTCTATATCGTTCAACTTTAGTCTATATATAATGTCCGTTCAAAAAAATTGTTTGTTCAGCTATCTTGTCTATTTCCTTTAAAGCAAAACGTTTGTTGTTTTCTAATCTTGATTTAAATGTTTTATTGCGGTCAACACATTTGACATTTTCTCTTACTATTTCGCTTTTGAGCTGGTTGAACTAAATACTTAAAACATTTGGGTTTTAGAGGCAATGAATAGCTGAATAAGATTTACAATCTCATTCAAATAGGCTTATCTATTTCGTTACTTATGAAGTTCCTACCATCGGGTATTATTAAAGAGGATACACTAACTAACTCTTAAGGCATCTTAATTTATGTCTTTGAAGTTCCTGTACGTTACTGGGATATTAAATTTGGAAAACAGTTGAAAAGTTTTATTTACAAAAATACTCCATGATAGGGCTTCTGAAGAATTAACCATTTTGTTAATTTCATAATGATCAGTGTTGTGGACACAAGAAAGAAATATGAATATAAGAAGGACATTGAGAACGTTGGACTATCGCTATCTTTCCATGTTGTATGACGCTCATTAAAGTGACAAGTACCTCAATTACTACCATTAGTAGGCCAAACTTTAAACCGTTTACATATTTGTCTATTTGAAAATAGTACCTCAATCTTTATTTTATCCGAAAAATCTGAGTTTTCCCTTGTGTCTTCAGGTGTTCCGCAAGGTTCAAATCTTGGTCAAATGGTAAATTCAGAAAAACGGACTGGTTTTCTTATAAAATTATCTAGAAATCAACAAAAGTAACGCCCTAAATGATGTACCAAATTTAACTGGTCTTAAAAAAGATTGAACATCCGAATCCACGTGTTGTAGATCTTTAATTGATTCCAATATTGGCCAGAGGTTATAATTATTATATATCTCCATTCAATTGGCTTAAAGACCAAACGCATTTTTACTCTTCCTAAATCTTCTGAAATGTTTTTCTAAATTAAATATGTACAAGAGTATGTACGTAAGTTCAAATGAACCAAAATAAAACTTCTGTAGTAATTGAAAAGCTCGTGAAAAATGCTTTTAAATATTTACTACCATCATGTCCATATTACTGTTACATAGTCCACGTAATTAACTTCACTTGTAGTACACAAATTCAATATAACTATATGCACTCCTTTAACCATGTATATCCAATAATTTGAGCACCAATATGCAAGCTATGTAGAAATATCCAGTTAGGTAACTGCATGTTCGAAAAAAGCACACAACATGCAATGGCATCCATTACAGTGGATAAATCCAAAACTGTGCATTCAAATTCAACAAACTGATTCGCTTTTTCAATGGTGGTGCACTGCTGTACCGCTCAGCAAAGTGGTCGGTGATGATTGGCTCCAGATGCATCTAGTGTGTGCCAAGCATTCCAGAGGCATTCCGCCCATATAGCCCTCAGGAATCCGACAATTTGTGTGCACAATCAAAGTCCAGGATTGATTTTTTGTAATTGAGCGCCTTCGCCCAATCGCTGGTGCATTATTGGAGTAAACGTTAAGTTAATTTCCCCGACTCCGTTTAGAAGCGGAGAACGGGTAAAAGTTCCCACACTTTTTACCCACAAAGAGAGATTGCCTTTGATTGCCTACTATATACTCTGACTGACTGACTGGCTGGCTGGCTGGCTCGGTGATGTTGATGGGACCCAGTGATTCTGGTAATTACGCCGGTGTTGTTTGTCGGTTGGGAGTCGCTAAGTGACCGACGGAGAAGGATGGATACGATGACCGACCGAGCGAATGGATGCATGTATGCTGTTGCTGTTGGCCCAAAACAATTTACCACATTGCACAGCGCGAACGCAAATTTGAATTCAGGTTACCACCACGCTTGGCAGCAATTTGTGCTCCTACGCTCCCCGTCCGACACCATTGAGTGGCATTTGTCATAAAACGTGCATCTGGCCAATCTGAAGGAGGGAAGGGGTGGGGGGAAGATATCGTTATTCATTACTATGTGAGAAAGGAATAAACACACTTGCAGATGGAGTTGGATTTGAAGTTTGAGTATGGAGTGGAATGGGAATCCACCCTGAATTGCCTAATTCTCTGCGCGATTCCCATAAAGAACAAGATTGTTTCATTTTAATTACGGGTTGCTGCAGAGCCTTCGGCCGATGTTCAACGCTACTTCAGAGACAATATGGGTGTAGGAGCACGGCAACAAAATCGTTCACTGTCGATTCCGAAAAATGCCACTGGCGATACGAGTCGAGCAAATGACCTTTTAAATGCGTTATACGCGGCCAGTGCCGCGATGTCGAAATTGGGGGCGATTTCGAAGAACGCTCTCGAGAAGGCAAAACAACAACGAGAAATTAAATTGTCCAAATAAGCAGCAGCAGCGGCGGCAGCAGCAGCTTCAGCAAGAAGGGGGACGCGCCTCTAAATGCTCGCGGAGTTTGTCGGGGGCGATTCGGTATGGTATTCGTTTAAGGTCTTTTGGCTCACCGGCACTGTTGCCGCGCGACTGTTTTAAATCCAAATAGCCAAGGGCTATAATTTCACCGAAATGATGATGCGAAGGCACAAAATGTAATCGCTGATCATAAAGTTCTTACAAAATGTTCAAAATAGTCTCAGCCCACGCTGAAAACTTTGCAACTGCCTTAATTATAGGTGTGTTGTGGGTCTGGAATGTTGAGGCATTTATGTGCTTCACTTTCCTTACCATATCTATACCTTCTCCTTGAATGGACGACTCTGATATTTTAAGCAAAATGTATGTTGAATTCCCAGTCTTGAATTTCTGGCCAGAAGATCTGACAGATATTCAAGGATCCTCGAATGCATACACTAAATTTGCAGTGTTTTGCCTACCCATAGCAGAAGGGCATTAAAAGTCCATTTGCGTTTCTTAAGTAGAAGGGACAAGACAAAGCAGGCTTCCGAAGGTGTTTACTTTGCAAGAATAGTATTTGTAAAATATGAGTATGCATGAGTTATTAATATAGTCGATCATTTAGCTGTTGACCGTGCTTGTGTGTGTGCTGTATTGTCGTATCTTCTGAACGCTAGATAGTGGCAATTTTTAACGTGAGTCACATTTTATGTAAGTTACTAATTGGATGTCGAGGAGTTAAGTTTAGACTCGCCAAATATGTGTGAAGTAACAGCTAATTACAAATCGCGTTCGTTGCACAACTCTTTTGTTTTGGCATTGCATTTCCTGCGTGGACTTCAAAGAAGCATTCAATGGTGTAAATGGAGAACTTTTATAATTAAAGCTTATACAATGGAATGGCTTTGTTAGACTGATTTTTTTTAAAACGGCATTAACAGTTTTGAGCTCTTATATTTTGCCAAACCGAGGAATCAGGGATTTCCTAGGGCAGTAGTGACATTTTGTCATATCGGTGGACAGATGCTTGTTTGTTTGTTTACTATCAACTAGCTTAGCCTATTCACCAATATTCAGCCTCTACTGATATTAATAACTTGCTCCCGTCTGCGTTGACGGGTACTGAAGGAGACGATTTAAGGATTAACTCTACGAGTTGTATATTTCAGAACTCACAAAGATCTGACATTAGAAGAAACATTTGATCATCGCTGCTTAAATTTGGCGAAGTAATGTTTCTAATGTGACTAGCGCCATCTGCTTGCAAATAGAAAGAGTAGAACTGTATGCAACAATTATGTATGTCCACTACAATATTTGCATTAGCTCGACCAGCGTTGGTATTCAACACTTTCAAAAGTCAGTGCAGGCCATAAACAAATAAATTAATTTGTCGTCAGCAACCATAATCGTACGATTGGGGTCATCCAGTCTAATATATATCTGAACGACACACATAGGCATCCGATAAATTAGAAGAAACATTTGGAGGAAGCTGCTGTCATGCTGAATCAGATGTTAATCGCAGTGCGTAGTCGTTGTAAAAATACCATAACAAGCGAAGAAGAAAACCAAAATGTCTGATGTTTCCGTGTAGATAACGCGGCCTTAGCATAATCTCAAGCCCGCGTGTGTGTGCAGTTCACTATCTATTGACACAACATAAAACTCGAAGTCCGTAGATGACAACTACAACGCCAAACGATGACAAAATGATTTGCAAACACGCCTATATTGAGTTATGGCACCAATTCAACGCACCAAACGACTGTGACCATTTAAAGTAATCAATAAATAATACTTGTATCTATTAGTTAATTTTTTGTTCCCACTGTTTGGATTTTGTTTAATTGCCTTGACATCTGTTGTCGGCAGTGTTATTATGGCTGAGCGAGAAATTCACATAGACGTCGTCGTCGTCGTTGTCGGTCGCCGTCCATCATGTGCGGCTTTATAGGAGAACTTCTTAGCTCTGACTCTGGGCTAACTGATTAATTGGATGATAATTATGGATAAGCGTCATAAAGCCCGATGATTCTGATCAGCGCAGTGATGTAAACGTTCATCCGCCAATTAGTGAAACAGAAGAAACCTGTTCACATCCGACAGAGGTTGATGATGTGCTGTGTGGCCTTTTTTGTTTTATGATTTTTTGGGATGTCCAAAAGTGAAATTTATGTCATTTCTAAATTTTTATGCTGGCAACCACTACATGAGCTGCCTGATCGGGAGCTATGAATAAAATATATTCAGTGGAGCGTGGGTGTTCACTGAAATGGCAGGTCGTAGGAGGCCGGAGAAAGCGGCTGAGTTTCTGTTTTAAGTTAATTTCCGGAGTGATTGCCGCTGCGATCACTGATCTGTTCGGCAAACAGAGCCATAATGTTCCAGAATGGTGCGTGAAATCAAGTCACATCCACACCAGCCATTGTGACACCAATTGCTACATTGTGCGACAAATCCCTTTGAAGAAGCCGTTTCGTTATGCACCGCAGTTGCTTCCCTCATAACTCTCTCAATTTCCCAGCCCTTGGGTGATGAGAATGCTGTTTGATGGGCGGCAGCGGCAAGCACCGAACAAAGGGCTGAATAGAAATGACATGGCCAAAATTTACACATGTATCCCACAAATAGCGACACTTACTCTAGAGTTGAAAGATTGAGTGTGGCAGGTACCTTTGTCGCACTTGGTATGGTATTGATGTAAATGTCTTATTTTGTTGCGCCGGCCGTTTGTGTCTTTGTTCGGAACGAATGCTCTTTTCTAGCAAGCAGCTATCTACTGTAGTACGAGGAGGCGCGCATTGCAGGCTCGTAAAGTTGCGCAGGTAAACGCACATCGCAAAGAAAGACAATATGTGCGGATTGATATATTGTCGAAAATAAATTACATCATTGTGTCATAGTCGAAATAAATGGGCTGCGCAAAGACACCTTTGAGTCTGGTGAGTACAAGTATCTGGTAGTAGTTGGTTTTGGGGCACAGAACCTGGGTTCTGGATAAAAACAATGCGGTTGCTTTGGCCAAACAGCCGAAACGAAAAGAAGTGGCACCTCCCCTAGCTTGATTGTTCTTTGTTCAAATGGAAAATTAATTGTACAGGTGTAGAAACCATAAGTGGCTATAAATAATTTGTCCTTTGCACCCCTTGGAGGAGATGAAAGGGAAAAGGCTATTTATCGGGAATCCTTATCAGCCACAAGAGCGTGAGAGGGTTGATTTTTATATCGCCATCAGGGCGAGGCCAGCGATCGATCCTTAGCTATACAAATTTTAAAAGTCATCGAATCGTGAAGAGGCCATGTGTAAGCATGTGTTTTTTTGTTAATTCGATTTACTGTAGAAGGAGCAAGCATAAATGTTTATTTGACATAGGTTCATGGAATATACACAGAACGTATAATTTTGAGAAAATCAGGAAGAAAGTTTAACTTTATTGCAAATCTTGGGTGAAACCGATTTAATTTAGTTTTGGAGTTTGGCAGCACTGGTTAGTAATGGCGTCCAAACGATTGAAGCCTTACATACCTTACAATACAGGCCGAAATGCTCGAAAAAGTGACTCAAAATTGGACCTTTCGAATGGATCATTTACATGAAGTTGTCTTTAAAACGTAAATGGCAAAGGCCTATTTATCGATTACAATAAAAATTTTGAATATTTAATGCAAATTTGAGTGTTTTATTTCATTTTTAAAAATTCACCCTTTACTTATTCTTCATAAAGTAAAGGCACTAACATCCGAAGAGTATACTAGTATCCGGAAACTACCTACAACGTTTATTTGAAATAAAAAAGCAATTTTTAAAATTTAGAAATGACTATAAAGGTCAACTAAGAGGTCTACATCGACGGTAGTCGATGTTGCTTGACCCCGTTTAAGAAAAAAATTGATATATATTGGCTAAATATATTGGCTAAATATATTGTGGCAGTGGGCGTATTTTGAAAATTTAAACACTTTACCATTTCGGAACCCTAGGGAGTATATGTTCCAAATTTCAGCTTCCTAGCATAACTTTAAAGGCCTCAAAAGTTGATACGGACGGACGGACGGACGGACATTGCTAAATAGTCTTTGATTTTTCTTTAGATTTTCCTGATCATAAATATATATACTTTTAGAGGTCTGCGACGAATATTAAGGGGTGTTACAAACTATGTATCGAAATGATTATACCCTTAGGATAGGGTATACAAAAATAATATTTTTTTAAGCTCTATGTTGTATTTTTCTTTCCATTTAACTACGAGATCATGATCAGGATTACTTGGATCATAACCCTCCCACTTCACTGCATTCCCACTGGTCCGCCTGCGGAGTTCGCCGGATTGACCTTAAAAAATATCTGCATCCCGATTTTGGATCATTTCATCATTAATCATCAATCAAATGCTGATGCTTCTGCATTTGTGTGATCCAGGAGTTTTTAGGCCTGCCTCTTTACGCGATTGTAAGGAAACGTTGATTGCCATTGCGTGAGAGGGTTGATTTTTATATCGCCATCAGGGCGAGGCCAGCGATCGATCCTTAGCTATACAAATTTTAAAAGTCATCGAATCGTGAAGAGGCCATGTGTAAGCATGTGTTTTTTTGTTAATTCGATTTACTGTAGAAGGAGCAAGCATAAATGTTTATTTGACATAGGTTCATGGAAGATACACAGAACGTATAATTTTGAGAAAATCAGGAAGAAAGTTTAACTTTATTGCAAATCTTGGGTGAAACCGATTTAATTTAGTTTTGGAGTTTGGCAGCACTGGTTAGTAATGGCGTCCAAACGATTGAAGCCTTACATACCTTACAATACAGGCCGAAATGCTCGAAAAAGTGACTCAAAATTGGACCTTTCGAATGGATCATTTACATGAAGTTGTCTTTAAAACGTAAATGGCAAAGGCCTATTTATCGATTACAATAAAAATTTTGAATATTTAATGCAAATTTGAGTGTTTTATTTCATTTTTAAAAATTCACCCTTTACTTATTCTTCATAAAGTAAAGGCACTAACATCCGAAGAGTATACTAGTATCCGGAAACTACCTACAACGTTTATTTGAAATAAAAAAGCAATTTTTAAAATTTAGAAATGACTATAAAGGTCAACTAAGAGGTCTACAAAAGGACGGTAGTCGATGTTGCTTGACCCCGTTTAAGATGTTAATAGTTTTAGGACTTTATAAATTAAAGTAATGCGAAATGATTTGTTATTAATAAAATCTATATAAATTGGGTAAATAAAATATAAAAGTTAAATAAATCCTACTTTTTGTTCTACTTTTACTTCAGGCGTTTTGTGTTGTATAATCGAAAGGTAAGTGAAGTAAGTAAAGACATTCCAAGATGTTTGATAGAAGTCGCTGAAAATGACATAGAGTCAGCCATTACAAATCTTAATAAGACTTACGACAAATTTAATGATAAACAAAAAATAAAGAGATTTCAACGTTACTTATGGGCAACAAATACCACAACAGAGTTAGCTCAATACAGCACACGAAATTTTACAGTTCGAAGTCAAATAGGAATAGGAAAGTAGCAAGGGTATTAGGCTTTGACAATGTAATTAACCCGACCTCAATAATATGAGGTCTCGAATACACGGTCTCTTAAATAGTTAAACGGTACACCTTATTATTTCGTTTTAATAAAATTTAAAATGTTTCCTTTTCAAAGGCCCATTACGTGATGCCACCCCAAGTCCCAAAAGGAATTAGTATGCTACTGAAGATAAGTACGTGTATTTCAATTGCCTTAAGAAAAGCGAATTGTATTTCCTTCACAGATTTTTAGTATTCGGACAGGATTTTCTAAACAAGAAGAATGAGAATATGAGAATGTCCGGATAATGAAAAAAAACGGTAACTCTATTTTAGATTTTTCTTTGGGGGAAAGTAGACTGTTAAACTAAGGGTCTATCTTTTAATCTTCTTTGTATACCGGCGAAGTTATGAATTTATATATCTTGAGCGTTGGGCAACTGATATAAAATAATATTCTTAAATAACATGGAAATATTTCATATATTAATTCATAATGAAATAAAATTTCGTAAAAAAATTGTTATGACCGGATACTAAAATAATAGCGAACGGACACTAAATTCTACCATCTATCTAGCACGGACAACACTTTTTTAAGAAATACGATTTGAAATTATAAAAAAAAAGTATGATACCCTATCCTCATCCCTATGTACCCCAAAGAAAAAAAACATTAGGGTGTTACAATCGACTTATTGAAAACTCAATTCGATGAACGTGTTAGATGTAGATACGTTGGTCGTTTTTTATGGGGCTTCATTAAATCATTGGTATAAGCCGGCATCGTTAAAGGAGCTCAGAGTGGTCGGTTCCATCGAAATTCCATCTAAAATTGAGTTCAACGAATCGACTGCTGCAAACGTGCCCAAATGTGAAAAACTTCGAAATCCTTACATGAATGTTTTGATTGTACTTCAAATTAACACGGAAAAAATGAAAAATCACCATTTGCAATATTTTCAATGGCAATTCACAAATATGTTTTCGTAAACACGACTTTTTTCTTTAAGATTGATTAAAAATAAGCTAATTGAACGCACAAAATATCTCAATCTGCTACATTTCGTTGAGCGTGATTTGCGATAAAGAGTTGTATTTTGCAATCGGTGGTGTTTACAACATTAAAACATGCCTATTTTGTCGGAATTAACAAGTTCGAATTATTAATCTCAATTTGGTAATTCACTACCTCTGAATGATTAAATCGATCAAAATTTGTATATATAAAATATATAATAATCAAACATCATTCAAGAATCGTAAATTGCGAAAATTTATTCGCAAATCACAAGATTATAGTTACAAATTGAGAATGAAGTGTCTTTAGTTTACGGCAATATATTTGTAATATATGACATGTATATTTTAAATCGTAGGCAGACCCTGGTCCCTGGTCTCTGATCCACAGACCCTGGCTTCCACAGCCATTGTCTTCGAAGTGAAGATTTTGTGGACGGTTAAAATTTGCACTTGCTTCTATAACGGAGGAGTTCTAAATCACAACACGAAAGTCGTAATATATGACGGGCTTATGCAATTTTGTTCTAAACATAACAACAAATTGATAATTATTTGTATCAATCCGCAAAACGTGGGTAGTAATTTTTATTTATTTTGATCGCTTCATTGATAACACAAAGTCTTGAATCGTGACTTTCAAGTAGGTATCAATTTCGTCATTTGGCACAGTTTTTAAAATTGCGAACAAATAGTTGCGAATTATTAAATCCTAAGCTAGGGTACAAAACTGCATAAACTTTTCGTGAATTGCAGTTCATTTCATTTGATTTTAAAATTCTTTCTGTGAGTAATAAACTTTTTCAGATATCTTCGTCTATTTAGATATCAGTTTTGTCGTCCTAATTTGAAAACCCGATAATATTTTGAACCTTACTGTACAAAGATAGATAAGTCATTGAATAAAACTTCTTCGAAATTATTCTTTCTAACATTTTTTCATGAGAAGATCCCAAGATCCCAAAAAGGCCTTACACTATATAAATATTTAGAACTATGCCACTTCAGATAAGAAAGCGTTTACTGACTTTTGAACAAGACCTCGTTTAACCTCTTTTGATTAGAACAAGTTAAATGTTAGAAAAGTGCAATTTAAAATTTACATATTCTTTTATATGTCATATGTAACCAACTGCATAATTACAAATTAGAAACGTAGAAAAACAAATTGGTTTTTTTTTGTTTGCAATTCAAAATGAGAAACCTAATATAGCTTTTGCGTAGATGATAGACCTACCACAAAGTCTTATCTTTTAGATGGGGAATGATTTCGCGGCAGTATCCCAATCCATATTCGAATCAAAAAATTCCAACGGGTGGCTGAATAACCACACTCGCTTTAGATATACACACTCGCACACCTATCGGCAGTGACTGAGGAAATGGCAATAAAAATTACTCAATTGAACTACTGTTAACTCAATAAGCACTTGAGGATTCAATATAATTATGAGCGTGTTTCGAATTCCGTCAAAGTCGCTTTGATCCTCCCCGGCATATGGGTTTAATCGAAAAACACAACCGATAAAAATCAAATACGCTCACCAGTATGTAGATAGTACAATAAATGATTATATAGACACGTATTAATACATATCGAATGTAATGGGAATAGGGTGACCTATTAGGGCACATCTCAATTTCGATGTTACCTTGTCCAGTGACATATGTATGTCCCAGAAGGCAGCAAGCAGATACCTCTTCGTCATAATTAAAATGTCTGTCAATGCGCACGCATGCCACAAGGTGAGCATTTTGCCCTCATTAGACCGAACGTGTCTCTACAAATGTCTGACTCCCAAGAGATTTAATGAATAGACGTAGGAACACGGGAGCTGCCCCGCCGAGAGCCAAAAAAAAAAATATTTAAAAAAAATACCACCCTAGTTGCGGAAAGAATCCTTTCAATGCGACACCAGCATATTTGGTGACAAAACAAAGACTTTCTGCCCATCCTTGGTCGTAGTGTTTGTTGTGATTTGTCTGTTTGTTTGTACTAGAAATCTGCATGCATTTTTAGGCTGCCCACAGGGTGTCCTCCTATTCCTATCTCTATGTGTTTTGTAGACGTTGGGCACACTCTTACCTGCTGCTGGGATTTTCAGGGAATGTTGATGTTTGCTGATAAGGATGCACTTAATTGTTTGGTAAAACACAAATTGCACTCACCCCATAGTGTGAATGGTACACTCAATGGGTGGTGACTGGTTCAGTCCACTGGAATCATGACATCACGTCACACAGCATCCGGATAGATCCCATTAAATCGCCATGGGTTGGCATACGCACTGACAATACCCGCTCCCGGTGAACCTACTCTGCCTTGCTCACATTGTTCTGTGGTCCCTCCCTCGTTCCTCTTTTTCTATTTTCTATCAGTGTTAAATGGTAAGCCACAGTGTGGGTGCAGTTAGTATCATCCTTGGACGGCAAAAAAATAAAGGAGTGACACTACCGCTGTGAAGTGTGAACATCATCAAAATAATGTACATACTTCTGAATTTGCATAAATTTTGGCATAGACACCTTATTCCTGGAATAGCGGATTAAATTGTTCTAAATTTAGAATGCAACTGGAAATAGCCAGTTGCAATGTTAGTGGTCTTATGGGGGAAATAATGGTATGTCCTTTTAAGTCAGCTTATGTTACAGAGCGAGTATGTTTAATGTCCATGTCGGGCTCCATTTCGGTCAGTTTCTCTTACTTAAGTGTACCGCACTTCGTTAACAGTAATGATATTACAAGAGTGTGGCAACATTAGTTTGTTAGTTGTAGATCCGCGTAACAAGTTTGCTACTGGTTTAGATCTAAAATCACTGAACCTGACAGTAATATCAGCAAAGCGAACAATGTTAGCCAGCTCGATTTAGCTTAGTTTGGAATAGCCAGTACGGTTTCGACAAAGCCACAAATTGCACATGAAGGGTAGCCTCAGAAAATCCCTGATGGCTTGGAGATGTTCATCATCGAGTGGACTTAAACATGGGGTGGTCACATTTTAAGTCACATGTTCTTCGAATGTCTGCAATTTTACTAAGTTAATTTACAGCACCCTATGGACACAATTGAAGCAGTGGTATGCAAAATTCAATTGCAGTTAACTGCTAGTAATTTTCAATTAATTGAATTGTTAATTTCACTTGACAATTAAAAAAAAAATTAATTAAATTCTTCTTTTTGATAGTTCTTATCTTGGGTGTTTATCAGACATTTGCAAGAGTTACAGCAGTGAATAAAAACGTATATTTGGTGTAGGGGCTGATTTCAAGGGCGTATGCAGGATTTTGACCCGGGGGGGGGCAAACTCATTCAAAATTTTATTTTATAAATAATTCCTTAACAAAAATTAATTATACATTTTCAGAGAGGGCAACTACCTACCTAGCGACTCTCATAGTCGCGGCTTAAATTGTTTGTCATTTTGTGTTATGCATTTCGATTATATTTCTATGCTCGTATATGTCTTCAAGTGTTAGTCAACTAACAACTAACTAGATACAATTGCAATTAATAATTTTGCAATATATCCGCTCGTCCTGATGGATGTTAAAACACATTTCCAGCCAGTTCGCATACCTACCCTATGGAATTCTTCACAATTTTGGAGATAATCATAGCAGCAGAGCATACGTCTGAGCAGATGTTTAAGACAGCGCCTTTCACTTCTCTCCTTTATATGATTTTTGCAGCCTTTTTGCGATCGTGGATATCTCTGCCGCAAAGACATTTATATGTGTACTTTTTGCAAACTATATCAGTGGCCCAAAATATATTAATTGAAATATATATTTCATTTTCTTTGCCCATAACAAAATACAATTTTTCATTACAGTTCTTAGGAGCCCCCAAGGAAAAAATATAAAAGGTAAGGCAAGTACTTAACAGTGAATTTAAATTTATATTGCTTACTTGTTTCCAATGAACCTACAATATTTTTCAAGATTCGATAAATCCCTCTTTTTTTATTATCTATATAACAGTAGACATTAAATAGAAAAGATAAATTTTGGTTAAAGGAACTAGTTTGGCAAGAGTTACACTAAAGGTACTTTTATGAAGGCCAACATATAAAGACAAAACTTTAAATACGACTCCGCTCACGTTATAACCCAAGGAACGTCTACTTACCCGAAAAGTGTCTCTATTAAAATGCTGAAAATTACGGAAAAGTAATTTACATCTTTATAACTGCATTATATTTCATATGACTGCAATGTAATTCAGTTACTTGTCAATTACAGAGTAATTGTAATTTAAGTTACTTCAATAGTAACTATCAAATGTTATTATAAATAAAATTTTTAATATTATTTAACATAATATTTATAATTTAAATATTTACAAAAATATAACTCTAGCGGTGAATTTTAATTTCACTTCCGAGAATCCCGATACATATGCTACTTTGGAAAAAATGTATGTGCGCATGTATTTCTAAAAAAAAATACCACGATTTAAAAAAAACTGAAAACGAGGTAAAAACAATTTAAAAAAGCGAATGAAATGAAAACGAATTATGCTTTTTTAATAACATTCAAATTACTTTTCAATCGTTCAATTACTTTCGTGTAATTATCTTATCTTATAACTTACCAAGTTTGTGTAAAACGGTTTTAGAGTTAGTTAACTTAGGCATTACGAAACTAATGTCATTTTAAGACAAGAGCTATTTCGCCCCTGATAGCCGCACTAACTATTGATTTTGTATGCAGCAGGCACATGGAACAACAAAAATTAAAAAATTTTAAAAAATAATATTAAAAATTACTCTTAGGTGGCAGAAACCGATTTTAAGTATACTTACACCACATTCATCGTTAACGTGTGCATCGGGTTTTAAGTGGTAATCTATAAAATGGGAATAAATTTGTCGACTACTGCGCCATAAACCGATACTAGCTCTGGAATCTATTTAAATTAGCAATTTCTCTTATTCGGGACCATTTTTAAAGCACGATAAAAATTTTAGGCATAATATTCATAAACCAGTTTTAAGAAATCGGCTTCGCCACTTTTTGTTTTTTTTTTTAAGAAAACTCCCCAATTCTGGGAAACAAACACACTGCACTGTCATCGCACCCGCAATCGGCCTTATCAGAGTTTATTGCAGTGCCGCAGAACAGTACCGTACCGTAAATATCATTATCGCTCGGGTTATGGAGGTAGGTAGGTATATCTTCAAACAAAAACTGTAATAAAATAAAAAATATAAAAAAACACGAGAGAAAAATCGATCGAATCGAACGTGTGTTATCGAATTTGATTATTGTCGTCGTCGCGTTTTGCTGGCAATCGTAGGCCTGCGCTTGCCTTCATTTCGGATCTGATCAAAAATATAGCTTCCGCTGGCGTATCTCATATCTTTTGCTCGTATCTATTACGGTGCACATGAAATAGAAACATTGAAAGTAGAAAAAAAAACCAAATAAAATAATTTTGTTGTTTTCTTTGTTTGTTGTTATTTTTTGCATTATTTGTTTTTGCTTTTATTTTTTTTAGCACACATTTTGACACAAATCTTCATTAGTGTGTTTCTGTGTTGCCGTTTGAAACGGTGGAACACGGTGAACAATGTACATAAACATGCTAAACGGTACTAGGTCTCATATAATGATAATAATTTACTACACTTGTATTTGCTTATGACTACGGGCTTATAATTTGTTACTACTTAAACAACTAGCTAAATCAGTCTTGGAGCAGAGAACGCTCCGCCATTAGGTACTAATAAACAGGTTCCTATATCTAAACAGCTAATCGCATATAATACTCGTTATAAACTTTGGCATAGTTGTCGAATTGTTGTCGCTAATCAGGTGGCGGTGGAGTTCATGGGGTGTCTCCGACCTTTCATGGCCTGGGGAGTGTGTGTGTGTGGCAACGCATCGCATCTCAGGGTGGGTGCACCAAACTACAGGTCACTGGCAGCTTTGGTTTGGTTTCGAACTTGAAGCCTTTATCTTCCCGAGCGGGAAGACCGCTGCTCCTGGGGTTTACCTCTTCATGATCTCGTCGATGGTGAAGCCGAGCGCACGCTTTGGCTTATCGGCCAGTGGATGTGTTTGAATGATGGTTTTTTGCGAAAGGTCAAGTACGGGTGAGGGCAACTTGATGTCAATCTCGCTCTGTTGCTGGTGCTCCTGGTCGGGTGCGCCATGACTTTGCATATGGGTCTTTAGGTTGGCTCTTTGGTTGAAGGTGCGGTTGCAAATGGGGCATTTGTGCGGCGCTTCTTCCAGGTGGGTCACTTTGTGTACGGCGAGGGTACGCGATTGGCAGAATCCCTTGCCGCAGTCGGTGCACTTGAAAGGTTTCTCTTTGGAATGAATGTAGCGGTGATCACGCAGATGGTCCTGGCGGCGGAACGCCTTGCCGCAGATGTCGCACGAGTAGGGGCGCTCATCTGTGTGAGTGCGCTCGTGGATGAGTAGGTTGTAGGACTTTGTAAAGTGGCGGTTGCAGTATTTGCAAATAAATTGCTTCTTTGGTCTGGTTCCGTTTGGGCCGGCGATTTTCATTGGAGGAATACCTCCCATAACTCTGGCAGCAGGGTGCATGCGTTGCATATCCGGATATGGCCGGATGTGCAGATGCTGGTGCTGATGTTGGTACAGAGCGGCGCTCCGGATCCATTGATTCATTAACAGAGCTTGGTGCTGCGCGGCTTCAATAGTAACGCCATTTGCTGTTTGATTGTATGTCGCCAATGGATAGGCATGATGCTGCTGTTGCTGTTGGTGCTGTTGTGCCATCTGTGCTTGCAACCATAAACGGTGTTGCTGTTCTTGTTGAAGCTCGATATTCTGATGCAACGGCACTGGCACTCCATGATAGTGCATGGGGTGCTGTGTCGACTGAATCTGTTGTTGTTGTTGTTGTTGTTGTTGTTGGTGCTGCTGCTGTTGTTGTTGCAGCTGTTGATGATGATGATGGTGGCGCATTTGC
Organism: Ferdinandea cuprea; assembly: GCA_963576555.1. NCBI lineage: Eukaryota > Metazoa > Arthropoda > Insecta > Diptera > Syrphidae > Ferdinandea > Ferdinandea cuprea. The sequence continues at coordinate 1,871,663 of OY754958.1, forward strand.
TCCATTTCATACAGCGGACTGTGCTGAATTTTTTGAATTCGATCTTCCGTCGGCGTATGTGGCGGCGTTAAAATCGGAGAAATGCTCGATGCTCGCTCCTCTTTGATTGTGATGTATTCCGGGGAGAAATCTATAAACAAACCGAAAAAAAAAACTTCCGTTAATAACTATTTCACCGAGGAACACTTGTGACAGTTTATTAGAACTTACCTTGATCTCTGATGTGAATCTCGTCAACGGTGATGTTACTTATTGGTGAAGCTGATGTGGATGACATAATTGTTGAAGTGTGGTGGTTGATGTAGGAATTATTTTAAATTTCTCTAGTTCATTCGGTTGCACAAACACTTTGCTGATTTCACTTATAGCACAAACGAACGAAAGAACGAACGAAATATTGTTCCTTATGCGATTATCTTTTACACAGTACGTTCCCGACGAACTCAGTTACACAACTAAAACTGTATTCTCAAACTGGCGGCAGAACAACCCTCCAAACGAATATATCTAATGAAACAAACGTCAGCAAAATAAATGTGTGTGGCTGCCGTGGCGTAAGAAAAAATCGAAAAACTCTCTTCACTCTTCGAATTCCGTGAGTAGACTAAATGAAAACGTGTCTTGCCTCTGCCGTATCTTGCACAGTAATAACTACTTATCGTCGGTTGCGGACCTGTTTAAAGGCATTCGGTTAGCGGTGGTGGGGGTTGTTGGTGTTCCGTTGAGTGAGTGTGTGCGAGGGCTAAACAAATAATTTCAGTAAAGATGGTGACTGGGAACCGCCTACCTGCATGCAAACAACGACCGTATACGGGTTCGGATTGGCTAGCGCTGCCTGCTGGCTGGTAAGTCGGTGGAAACTGTATGGCTCCTGATCGACAACCGGGTGGCAGCGCATAATACACGGTTCGGTTCGTCGAGAGGCAAATAATAAATATGCGTGTGTGTGTGTAGACTTTATAGGGGTTGATGCGCGCTGGGTTTTCGTCTGCATCCCTTTTTTTGCTCCTTGTGGTTAGATATTGATTTTTTTTACATGAAGTTTTTTTCCATCTATTGTTTGCTTTCTAGTACCTATCCTTGTTGATTCCACGTGTCGCTTCTTAGGAAGAAGTAAAAATAGCTGTTGACGTCTTGTTTTTGTTGTTGTTTAATCATTAAAAATATAAGGAAGATACTTTTGCATCAAAATTGGTCACAACACCTGGCGGTGGATATGAAGGATAGAAAATACTCCTTACATGGACTGAATTATCCTCTTTCATTGGTAAGACTGCAGGTGGTGGTTGACGCTAATAGTTATGTAATGTGGGACCTATAAACATTTAATTAAGGTTTGTCATCAGATGAAGTAATTGATTGGTGATAAAATATTAGTAGCTTATCAAATTAAACGTAAAAAAACAACATTTTATTTCCTTACACAGTCGTACCTAGTAAATTAACCTATCTAGGAACAAAATTTATTCCCTAGATAGAGATGCAATGAAAATATCTTGAGCCAATAAAATATTTTGTGGCTTTTAAAATAGCATTTTTCTTATCATTTTTAGCAGTTAATTTGTTTTACGGGGCGCTTTGATGTCAGATTCATTTTCATAGATACATACCTTTATAGGTACGTTATTAGGGTGTCAACCTAAGCATGTACATGTGTATGTATTTAAAAACATACCTATTGTAATAAAATTAAGCTAAAATTAACAAAAAAAAAATATGTATAAAACTTAAAGCGGCCCCTTCCTACACGGACATTGGCACCTAGGTAGGCGATAACTGTAGATTATTTGTTTACTAAATTTAAGTTTACTGCAATAATTAGGAAATCAACAGATCATAAAATAAGCACAAAAATACCCCCCAAATTCTTAAAAAAAATATTTCACTAATAATTCATAGGCATGTAGGTTTTTTTTAGGTTTTTTTGAACTAAGTTGGGTACGTGGCTAGGTATAGTAACTAACTTCCGCTTTTACTTTATTGGAAATAATTAAGTAGGTATATACCATCCTAAAGCAGTATAAACTCAAAGAGGGTTTCGTATCCTTTTCATGGGTCGAACTTTTTCAATTTTCATAGATACATACCTTTACCTATATATCGAAATATAGCAATTGCAATGGGTGGTGGGCTTTAATTTTATTCGAGACAATCGAGGCCTCAATATAAGGTAGCATAAACAAATTTTCTTTATTTCAACAGAACCAAAAACAAAGTGTTACGAAAAAAAATTTTGAAGGATTCTTAGTCAATGTCTATAGAAACGTTTTAAAAATACGTATATTTTTTTACATATTTCAAATATAGATATTTATACCTATATAGCTTAATATCGGAAATATGAATTTTTCTAAACGATTGACTACCGAGAACGATGAACGGACTTTGTTTACCTTTATTCAGTACCGACTTGAAATTCAGAGTATTTAATGATAAACCCGTAAATATTTGGATTATCGAGAAGATGAAAGCTCAACAACACTATTCTTTGGAAAAATAACTTTTCCGCTTGGTTTTGTATTTTTGGGTTACCCATTTATTCGCCTATCAGTAATATCATGTAGAAGAAAATATCTATTATTTAAGGACAAAGGCTTGTGATAAATTGTGCTCATCCATTTATTGGTGGTGACACTGTATGGATATTCGTATCGATTGCGTCCCTGCGAATTAAGATCAGTCTTCATATTTTTATATATTGAAGAAGACTTTCAATTTCTAGTGATTCGTGTAATAGAAAGCCATGTCTTCAAACCAGAACAGGCATTTCAGCAATTAACATATTTGCTGTGCAATTTGAAGCCGACATTTTTACAATTTTAAGTTGTTGTTCGATGCCACCATGCGATTGTTGGGGACAGTTTCTCGCTTTAAGACACAAGAAATTGTATCAGATCAGGGTCAAACCAACAATCAGTGCTAGATTAACGTCGTCAGAAGAAAACAACCAAAAATTTAACTTTGGGAAAATTTTTACCAAATGATGTCTATATATTAAAATATGCTGTTGATCATATTTTAGGACGAGAAAGGCTAGTTTTAAATGACCTATACAGAATATAAAGCATAGCTTCTCCAACCCTTGTGTGTGCGAAGATATATAATTCTGACATGAATGACAAGGAATTATGTAAATTGACTGGTATTATCAATCAGCATACATTCCAAAATTCAGCGTTATTTGAATTTTACAAAGTGAAATAATGCCAGACATTGGAAAAGAAATTAAGCCGAATTCAGAGAGCAAGCGCAAAACATTTTGCAAAGCCAATTGTACTTGTTAAAAAAACAAGTGAAATTTAAGTTCAAACTGTGTTGAACAGGATTGTCAGACAATTTAAAGATTAATAACTGGATTAATAAATAATCAAAGTTTGGTGTAAAAGACTCTATTCAAGGTATTTATTTAGATCCTAAACCTCGTTTCGTTAATAAGTAATAATGAACGTACCTGTTTAATTGTTTCCTATCCTAATTCAAATTCTTAAACTTTATTTAAATAAATAAAATGAAACCAAAATATTGAATGTGTTTGAAATAGGTACCTTCGTTAAATTTTCAGAGATTCAAATCTGAATAGGAGGAATTTTTATCTAAATATATTTTTAAATTCACTTTTTGAATAAGACCGAACACAAATTTGGTATTACTTCGCTCGGCGTTATTTTACAGCAGCCTCTTACTTCTAATTAAAAGGTGGTAACGTTTAACATGTCCACGGGACTGCAACACCTAAATCGCAAAACTTATCGATGTGAAATATTAAAGAATAATTATGTCACCTTTAATTGGGGATATCGTCAAGGGTTTCGGTTGGTAAACCATTCTGAAGGGAGTATAGAAACGCCTTTGAACTTTCTATTTTGCATTTAATCGATTTTTATTTTATGCGAAGCACCCTTCCTTCCTGCCTCCAAAAAACTCAATGTGGAAAGAGTACAATGCATGTCGTCTTCATCTTAACAATATTGAGGATTGAGATTCTCCTACTAAGCTTGCGACGTAACATCGCTCTGTCCAGTGATAGATTCGATTCCGGTTACCGATAATATTCCGTATTCGGCAACTTACTGATTTGATTTTTAATACAAAATACGTGATAGGAGATGCGGTCTTTAGAGTTTGGAGAAGTTATTTTCTATAATTTTAAAGATATACGTAGGTCATCTTAATTTTCATAATTTTCAAGGCTTTTTAATAATATTGTGCATAATGAAATCTTTTAATAAAATATGTCTTTTTAGGTATTTTGAATTTAAAAAAGTATTATGTACGGGGTGAAAAGAGACTTTTTGCAACAAGAAAATTAGTTAGGAATTTAATAGATGAGCCCTTTGGGATGAAACTAAACTTTACCTTTTCTCCTTTTTATCGAGTTTTTTTTCTTTTGCTTCGGAATCTTCCAGCTTTTTATTTCAGTTTACTTTATTTATCTTTCGTACTGAAGCCTTCAAGTAGGACTTACAAAGAAAAAACATTAATAACGGGGTATCTTTTAATTTTTACAGAACACAGACAAATTTAAAGTGTGAAAGTAGTTTCATAGAAAGATTTTTTAAAATTGATGTGTTCTTGTTTTTCTCCATCATAACTAGGCAAGACAAAACAATATTAGGCGTAAACGGCCCTTATAGTAACCTAAAGCCTAGCCTCTCCAACCATTGTGGGTGCGAAGATATACATTTTGACACGAATGGAAGTAAAGGTGTAATGCCGATTACGAACGGCAAATTGTTGGACGGGTGGCAGCGAATAAAAACTTTTTGTGGTACGGATCGGATTTGAACCTGGTACTCCTCGCTGAATATTCCAACACACTTTACCACTAAGCCAGACTGTTTTTTGAAACTATTTTCGAATAGTCCATTAGAAAAGAGTGTTTTTTTTTAAACGATTTAAATTTCTTAATAAAATAATTCTGCTTTATGATATAAGAAACTTCACGTCACAATGCGACTATAGATGCAGTTTCTCAAAAAATACATTAAAAACTTTTTTATTAGATGTTCGATTCAGAAAGTTTCAAAAAAGCCTTTCAAAATCGTAGTGCTTATTTTCTAAACATATCAATAAATTTATTAGAGAGAATGCACGCCAAATTTCAGAGTAAAATTCGATTGTAATACGTTGTTTATATAAAATATTAAAAAATATACATATTTGAAGTAAGAAAATAGATACCATTTCGAAATTAAATTAACACAATGGCTGTTTTGGAATAAAAAATATTAATCTTTTCAAATCCGATGGCTGCGATTTTAGTTTCGCTTTTTCAATTGAATTAGACTCACGAAATATTTTACTAGCTACCAGCTAGAATGTGAACTTACTAAAACTTTGTATTTTTAAAATAACATAATGAAAACTTTTGCTACTTGACAAAGAGTACGCATCTATAGCGGAGCAAAGAATATGCGTGAGTGGTACTAACAGCCTGCAGAAAGAGTTTTAAAATCCCTTAGTCCCGCGAAGCATGCCACCTATAGGCAGTGGCCGTCCTATTGTTCAACTCCTACATTAACGCCTAACTTTCAGATGAAAGTATATAGAAAACAAAGAAAAAAAGGTCGCTCGTCATAGAGACTAAGTCGTTCAAATTTGTAATGAACTAGAATCGTTTTAATTATGGAAATCAAAAAGTATCCGAAAAGGACATTTGGGCCTGTTTTGTGGTTTGGTCCTAGGCTAATCATGGCCCTGAAATCTTAATTTTCTTTATTCATAAAAACAGTACCTATGCTATATATGCATTTACATTGCCTCTTATGGAGCCGTATATTGAAAATTAATGAATGTTTGTTTATATAAAACGTGCATAGAAGCTGCCAATTTTAATTACTATTTATCTTCACTTTCTCATAGGTAAGTGATTTGCATCAAACGGTTTGGAAAATATTAATATTTGTCGTCGAAAATCGGACAAGTTTAGGAACGTGTGAATTTTGGCGAGCGCCAATAGCACTTTTTGCTAAAGAACGTAGTAATTATTTTTTTGAAAATCATTGCAAAACTTTATTTAGACGAAAAATATATCTAATAAATAAACAGTTGTTTTTGTGAAAAGGTTCGGTTTGTTACGCATGTGACTTATTAAAGAGCACAGCAAACGCAGATGCGCATTACAGTTTGATTTTCTGATTTGATTTCCATAAGGAATTGGTTGCGAAATCGTCAGCTGAGAATTACAAGGTCGTATGTGAATAGGAAAATCCGTTTACGTACGACCTTGTAATTCTGAACTGACGACATTTTTAAAGACATCCAATAGAGTTTTCACTATACATTAAATTTTTGTTTTTAGTGGAGCGCTGTAAGAATAATGTTTACTACTTAGATATGTGAATAAAAACCAAGAAAGTATTTTCTTAAATATATTAACAGTTGCAAAAGTTAACTTATATGTATGTAGTAGGTACTTATGCGTCTAAATCGCAACAGAAAATTTACTGAACGGCAACATTTTTTAGGCACGCATATTGATGCCACTATCTATTGATGCTGTTTAAGCCACATACACGGTTATACCTCAAAGTAAATTTTAATCCAACAAATCAATGTGAAGGAAAAATTTAAACTTCCCATTTTTTCTTAGAATGACACAAATGATAATTGTATGTATTTCAATGAGAGATGTCATCGGAGGGTTGTAATTTAGTATATAATTTTCTCAAAGACTTAAATGTTCTGATCTATCAATATGTGTTTGTTCTCACAAAAAACATGATGTGGCTTTAACTTTATTGACTGAATCTACGATTTTTCTACCTTTGAGCTCTTCCAGCCTTAATAATGTTTTTTTCTATGACACTGCCGCTGGTATTTGAAGAGGGTTCGGTTCCTATAGAACTTTTGCTCAACTGATTTTGGCTGAGCTCTATCTGCATTGCGAAATTCTAACCAAAATTCAAGAGTAGGAACTGCCCTAAAATTGTCGTTCGGAATCGACATTAACCTGTAGGTCTTTCCACTCGTGAAAGAAAATACATAGGTATTCGCACTCACAATATTTGGAGAATTAAGAAGAATTAAAGTTCTGAATATTTATTTATTTATTTTTTATCCGCACACTCTGAGGCGTACCGAGTAGGCGACAAACATTATTCAAGAAAAATTGTATGACTGTCGACAAACACAATTTTGTTTAGTTAAGTAGTTAAAATCTTCATAAAAATAAAGGGCATTCCAGCTCAATAATTTTCTTCGCTTTTTGCCGTTTTTATATTTTTGCTTTATTTAGAGGGAGTTTCGGCCACGGGCGGTAAAAAACCACATCACTTCACTGCTTATATTAATAGATGTGCATTATTGAAGCAAAAAAAACTCCTATTGTTGTTAATGAATTGATACTAAACCATCTATGAAGGTACTTCATATAAAGGTAATCTTAAGAATACACGCAAAAAAACGGTTTTACCACATCAAAGCGAACTTAGCCGGCTATCGGAATCTTAGCGGAAGCAATGTCGGATACATCAAACCAACTTTAATTGAAAAACAACACCAATACTTTGAGTCAATTTGAAAATTCAAAGTCGGTATAGGTACCTAAAGTTAGGTCCTACACGCGATGTAAACTATGGAAAATATTAGCACATATGGAGTGTCCGGTCCATCTATCAAAACAACTGCAACTGTTTGACATAAAACTCAATACCAAAACCAACTTGTTTTGTTTTCTAAAGGTTTTTACTCAGGTGAATTCTACTACTTATGCGGGTATGAAAACATCCAAGACAAACAATACGCACATATTTTTCACATCCGTCGTTGCTTTATGTAATTATTGAAATAAAATAAAACACAAATTCCCACGCGCAGGAAAGAATTTAGCATATGGTCGATGTCAGCATGGAATTTGTACAAGTGCTGCAAACCTGTGCATGTAAATCGAAATGGCGTTAAAAATTATCGTAATTTGTTGTTTCAGCACCATCACAATCTGATTGGTTTTCCTAGCGCATGACCACCGTTCTTCACTACCGATCAAGAGAATTCCCAATTTTCGTGCGTGTGCGCATCTGCAAAGGATTAATAATCCCAGCCGAAACGGGGAGGTTATTCCAGTCCCGCGTATTATTATAATCCTCCACCCATGTTCTGTTCGGTATCTCTGGGCACATCGTAAATTGCGAAATTCTTTCCCCTAATCACAAAACGCTGTTTACAATGGAAGGCGCAATTTGATTGCATGAAGAGGTAGATATTATTATAGGTACCTATATCTGCTCCGGAACAAAGGGAGCGCTCCTTTTGGAATCACTCGCAGTTCCGCGGAAATGCTACACTCCGATACGCCAAGATATCGCGGTCTGATTGAAGGCGTTGCGGATGACATTCATTAGTACTTCCATTTACTCGGGTAAAACTACTTTTTACTGTCACCTGTTTGGCACTGATAAGCAGCCGCCCGCCCCAAGTCACCATGAGGCGGCATGTATCTTGTTACCGCTTTGATCAGTGACATTGTGAATAAATTGGATCTGCAATCACTCATGTTTCGCTTTTATTAGAACGGGCATTTTTATTGGGGATGGGGTGCGCTCGCTGCGACTTTATCTTTAAAGCTTCATCAGCCGTCATAAAAGGCGGCAAATTAAAGTTAACAGTGTTTCAAACCTGCTTCGTACATAGATATTATAGTAGGTAGGTACCGCACCTTCAATAGAGAAGATAGAAGAGCATTCCGCAGCGGCGCGACACAATAACTCGATGCATTACATTCATCTTTCACCGCGAAATGACTTGGAATATGAAAAGTAGGCTCATTGTGGTTATCGCATGTCCTTCTTCTTCTTTTCTCTTTTTTTTACCTTCATCTTATCCTATCCATGCATTTGCACTAATAAAGTAGTCGTTTGACAAATGCTACGGAAAACACAGTTCACCATAATGTCATAAAATTAAGTGATTTTTTTTGGAAATAATTAAAAAATGTAAAAAAAAACTCATAAAACATGAACCATTTACCAAAAAATTAGAACAAAATTCAAGGTTGTAGCTGTAATAAAAAGAAATGGAATTATGATTTTTTAAGGCATCTATTTTCGTTCCTGGAATCGAAAAAAATGTTACACTTATAAGACTGAATGGTAGCTAGGTATAGATATGCATAGACCGTTCCTGTAAAAAGACGAATTAGGGGCAATTAAAAAATGCAACCAAGTGTCAGGTAGGCGAAAAAAATTAGGCTATTGAACTATATATTTCACTGCAAGGAATTTTATGTATTTTAATTTTTATATTATCATGAACATTTTAGGTTCTTAACATGAAACTTAAACTTAAACGAGATCCTGTCGATTTGTTCGTTATATATTTTGAACGGATTAAAGAATCTTCTGTCTAATCTTTTGACGTTTGCAATTGACTGTTGGTTTGTTTCGATTAACCCGCCTTGTCAAATCATCGGAAATATGCGTTTTAGGGATTCAAATTTAACTTACTAGATGTTTATAGAATTTTATTCCGTATAAGATAGACAAAGCTCAGAGGAAATTGCATCTAGAATTAATGCATTTTTAAGTACTTAAGCGTCAAATATATTTTATCAATAATTAGCAGTTGTATATATTTATATGGACATTCAACGTGGGTGAGGTGCCAACGAGCTTCCGAAGATAAATCATTTTCTCCTACTTAAAAAAATACGATAACGGCTTTCTTAATGAGTTTTAAGTTGGGTTTAAAAAAATTATTCTACAAGGTTCAAAGTAATGCAAAGTTCTTACGAGGAGAGTTGATTTACCATGACGTACTGCCCCACATACGACCTCGAATTTCCTCTTTATTAAAAGTCAGTAACGAGCAACGATTGAATTACAGACCGTATACGTTGTGCAATCTACGAGTGCAGGAAGACATACTGCACTTGTTCGAAATATGTTCTCTCATCTCCTCTTCTTGTAATACGGATGGGCCTTTCAGCATTATAAGAACTTAACATAGTCTATAACTGCCTGGAAGGCCAATTTTAGCTTGTATTACAATCTCGTATGACATATTTTATTAAAAGCCTGGGAGGCGACAGAAAAACGGTAGAACATAATTTGTTCTTTACACATTGGTTATTCGATAAACCTGGTAGATTGTGGTGTGCTTAATTATTTACCCGAATTGGTAATCAGATATTAATAAGCCCCCTCCGATAATCAGAGGTAGTCGCTTCAGTAAAAAAAAAAAGTGCAATTCCCGGTTTTGGAATAGTTGTGACCCCAGCAACATACAATAATCTAAACGAAACATTTATGAGATAATCGAACACGATTGGTGCTAGACAACTCTTGAGGACCTAAATGCATTCATAGCATTTTTATTTTAGAATTGTCAGGTATCTTAGCTAAGATAGTATATTCAATTAGCTTTCCTTAGTCTCCTTTCACACATTCGCCATCATCTTTTCTGATAGTACACAGTAACATTTTTTTTTACTTTTTAATGCCTTTTTTAGCTTTCCAGATAGAGTAGTTCGACTCTTATTCGCAGCTTTTGGAAGCTTTTCCGTTCAACTTTAACCAATTCGGTTATTTCGCGAAGATATTTCATTTAGCTTTTTGCTTAATCCGATAAATTTGTCTTTACGTTCAAATACCATTTGAAGAGATAGTTAAGATAGATTTTTAGTTCGCAGGTGGGTGCGCCCTCCTTTTTTGCGAAGGTAGGCGCTAATTGTGAGATGGAGACATTTCAAGCTTTCGGATATCAGTTTTACAAAAGAAAACATTAAGTTCGACGGGAGAGGTTAAGTACCAATCTCCTGAATTTGTCAACAAGTCAACATACCTATGTAAGGAAGAGTGGGGCTAGAAGAAACATTTAAAAAAAGGTTTCCCATAGAATTAAGAAACGATGGGAAGATTATACGCTACCCACGTATCTTCTTGAGTTGTAGAGTGGAGGTCAGCGAAGGAAGATTTGCCAAAAAACAGTCAGTTTGTAACTCCTTTTTTTGTTCTTCACACGGAAGAAGTAAATACATGAGTCTCTAAAATTGAAATTAAGTAAAATTGTTGTTTTCATGTGAAATATGTTTGAATTTCGCTTTTTTGTAAATATTTTTCTTTGCGATAAATTTCATATTAATATAACATTTTGTCCGGATAAGTTGTAACGTGTTAAAACCCGTGTTTATCCAATAATTATTTTTTAATGAATAACATATATGTATTGAATTAAGTGTTATGATTTTTATTACTTCTAAAAAATAAATTGATTTTTTCTTTAAAAAAATGTGATTTTTACAGTCTATTTTGTTACGGTCTAGTTACAACTTGCGTTACACGCGGTTTAAATTTAAGGACTACGATTTTTTAAATGCCAACAGGTTTTGTACTTAAAATATAGCCTTTTAATTTATAAAAGGTTTTTCAAAGTCGGAGGAGTAACATCGGTTTTAGCAAAAAGTTTTACTTTTACCTCCACACTCCCCTATTTACATCTATACCAACGACACCCATGTCTTTATACTTTGATTAAGGATTAAAACTGAGGTCTTAGATTATCGTACATGTAAACAATTTTAAATCAATGAATTTGAATTCGGAGTGTTTTACTATGTTGCATGATGTATTCTGCTGTAAAACCCAAAACAAATTGTTTAACCAAATATTAAAAATACTACTATTCGACTTAAATTTCTAAGTATTAAAATGCAGAACGTAGGACCCGGACTGATTGTAGGTTCTTAAATACATATAAGCAGTGTTGACAAACAAATAGGTGCGTGCGCTTAATAATTCTCCGAATTGCTTATGTCTGTTAGTAATTACAAAGTTAAAGCTGCTAAGTTAATTTTTTGTATTTCATTTGTTTTATGTATTTATGTTACAATAAAGTTTGTTTTTTAGTATGCAGTTATTATTGCACCTTAACATTGTTCGGTCCATCGTATTTTCTTCGGTATGAACTTCCAAGCATTTTACACCGCCTGTGCCAACTCTGAAGTATATTTTGTATTTGAAGCTGCCTAGAGCCTGCTTGACATCACTTTAAATATTTTCTATTGATTCCAGGACTGGAGAATGTTCCGGCCACTTCATTACTTCGAATTGGTGCATTGCAAGTATGCTTTGAAGCTTTGTTTTGGGAGTAGTCTTGTTGGTTAGTTGGTTCCAGATAGTCTAGATTCATTCAATACACTGCCGAAACACGAGTTTATGTTATTATTTTTTAAAAACTTTTCCTCAAAAAAAATGTATAAAATTGATAAAACGTTGCCCCAGAAAGAAGGAATCTATCTAACTTTAGAGTGTTCATTTTTATCTTAGTGAACGTATTCCTATTTAGCTTTATGACATTAACTTGTTGCGCATTTAGCAAATCATTCAGTTATTTACTCTGCCTTCTACCACCCATTATAAACGAGAGAAATCCAGTGAGTATAGGTACTAACATACATCAAAGGCTTTAAAAGTCGGCAAACATAAAACGTTTTATAGTACCTATTTGTCTAATAATAGGTACCTAGCAAAGCTGAAAACTTCTAGGAAGTTAAATTAATTTACTAGTTGTTTTCCTTTGACGTCAATGGCTATAGTACCTACCTTTTTATTTTCAAAAATGTAATCAGTGGGCGTTACCTAATGGTATTAGATTAGCCTCCCATAAAATGATATTGCGCACGGTCTCTAATATCACGGGTAGGTAATATTAATTCATATAAAAAAAAACAATTGTCACGCCGCCATCAGTAAACATTCCTATTCGTCTTATGTATGTGTGCGACCGCAATTTTGGGGTAATTTTATCTACACAAAATCGACAAACCAATAGAAAGCATTCGCCTCAAATTGCCATCAACAAACCGTAACCCTTTAATGGTAAACCTAATATACCAATCCACGCACCAGGTACTTACCCCGTTAATGTTTGTTTTGGAAACAAATCAAAAGAACTTCACCAGATGAAAGGATTAATCTAATGATTTGTCAAAATGGTTAACCCTTTTTCAAAATATTGTCTCCGATACGTAAAAAGGATTTAGGCGAAGCAAAGAGACCTTGTCGCTAAACTAAACTGCTGGGGTGTGTGTGTCTAATGGAAAAACTGCAAGCATCTTGCGAAGGTTTAAATTGCACATGACCATAAATACGTAAATATTTGCAGGATTTCTGGCAAAGACAAACAATATTCGCATCGACAATAAACAACTTAATTTCCATTCCAAGGTGAAAGGATCCTTTCACTCCGTAATGAAATCATTGAAAGGATACGAATATGACCAGGAATCCGTAAATGTGTTTCAGGCGGCAATTGCCCTTATTGTTTAGACTACTGGCGTAAAGGGGTGGATCGTTGACAATAACAAAGCTGGCCAGCCTACCTGACCTTACCGTAGTTGCTGATGCAAATTTCTTAGCAAATGTTAACCCATTCTGACCGTGTTGAAGGTAGGTAGTTAAAGATACATAGATACCTGAATTCTGAATCACTGTTTACTTGCAAAATAATTGAAATAGTCGCTTTTCCACCCTTTGATTGCAATATTTGCCATCGCGGAACACCCCTTTTATATGATTGCAATAAAATTGCGAGTGGAAAAGTTGGGCGAGTCCAGGCCTGCCTTTTTGCCAAATACTCGTTGTAAATTGCTGCAATTTTGCAAAGTACAATAAAAACGAAAAGTATGAGTGTCCTTGACTGCGCTATACGAGGAATTATGCCAATTTGCGTGATGATTTCAAGGACGTCTTGCACTCTTTCGATCGCTATACAATCTCTGAATAGCATATTTTTCTCTCCTTTCCTTTTCTTTTTTAATATCCATGGGAATACACAAATACCTTACATACAGAGGATTGAACGCACAGATTTGTTTGAAAACGTTTAATAGGCTTGTAAGTGGTGCCCTTATTTGGGACTTCAATTACGAAGAGATTAGGAAGCCATTTGAAGTCCCCTCCTTGTTTTCATTTCGAGAACGTATATCTGTCAGCGATGCTATGTGGCGTTATAGTGAAATTATAGCCGATCCTTCTTCTTCTTAGTTATTTTTTATCCGTTTCCCAGAACATTATGGGTGCAGATACCCCAGATACATTGGTGTGTTCGGTTACACGAGTGCACGCTGTTTATAGTGTGTACAGTCAAGCTGGCATTGACCGTCAACACTTGTTGCCATTACGTAAATTTATTCTGGTGCGCCAATTTGTCTCTTATACATTATGCTGTGCGCGGCTAGGATACCCATGATACTCGTCGTTCTATGTAGTGTAAACAAATTTCAAGGGCTTAGTCGGAACGCCACGGTGCATGCATAGATTTATGAGATTACGAGGTCGGATATTTTTACAAAATACCCAAACCACTCCTATTACGTAATTTATGGGTAGCAATGCCAGAGCCTCGTTCGTATTCTTGGATATTTTGCTGTGCCTTGGCGTGAATGTGTGACCACTTCTTGTTTAAGTGTCCGATTTCAGTGTGTCACCCTTAATCGTTTTGTAGGCGTCCTCCAACAATGTATTTGAGTAATTTTTTTACGATATTTCTGGCACTTGAACTCAACGCACTTGCTTAAGTGGCGCTGAGGGACATAAGGTATACGCATTCCCAGATCGGGTGCATTTTCGGTCATTGTTTTTTCATATATATATTTGCCCTGCGTCCTAATAGTGGGATGCATATGTTTGAGGTATTAAATCATCGAGTTTATGGGTGCGCCGTCATGTCTGTTGGGTTGTTCTTCACACTTCCCCATCCCAAGTTCGCACCGGACACCGTTGGGAATTGTTCGCTCCCATATTCAGAGGCTCTTTAGTTCACACTAAATCGATAAGGATACTCTTACATTTGCTTATCGATGTATACGATTTTTGGCTAGCAATGACTCTATGTTCTGGTTGTTTTTCGTAGAACAAGTGTTGAACGATTAATCTCTGAACGCCTTAGAATGTTTCAGTTTTCAGGTTGCATAAAAAATTATCTTTTCGAAAACGAGCTTAATGGTTTTACATTAAAGAAATTTTGGTTTGATAATGAAAAAGAGGTTAATAGAACCTATGAACCTAGTTTCTCACACACTTGTTGTGTGTTCGAAGTTATATATTTGGCACAAATGGAAGCCAAATATTTTTAGCACAAATCAAACAAAAGTCAAATTGAATAATCAAATTTGAGAAGCTTATCACTTCAAGTTTGCCATCACTGCCAGTTTTGCATAGTTGCAAAACTTTCGCTAGATGTGAGGCAGGGAATAATTTTAAATGATACGTTAACCATTGAGCCAACATAGATTTCAGACAACGAAAACGTTGACGTGTACTTCGTATGTCTTTACCTCAATATTAAGTTGTAAACTTTAACAGCCCTTTTAATAAAAAATCCTTAACTCACCTCTAACTCAGTACCTAATTAATCGATGGAATAAGACTTAACTCACGAGTTAAAATTTCTTATTAATAAATATTCTGACGTTTAGGAATAAAATTTACGCAAAACTATTACTATTTTTTGAAACGAATGTTTTTTAAATTTAAAAGTGCAATTTAGATAATAAAAATTAAGAATCTTATACAAAAACTATAGGGAAGTGAAAAATTTCTGTAGAAATAAAAAAAATACATTTGCCTACATATGTTAAGTTAACTTACAGTTGAAAAACTTGAGTTATTCTGGTAACTGGAATACAGCCGTGTAAGTTCCTCTCTGCACTAAGTACTCTTACCCGCTCTACTACTTTGCAGACCAGCTGGACAGATGCGAGTCTGATTTTGACTTACAAGACTTCGTTCAGCACAGTAAAGAGCTTCCCTGGCAATTCAAACATGAGTTCGGCCAACATCATTAATTGTTCCAAACCTTTTAGCAAGACTAATAGATAATAGATTTTGCCTATAACATTAACAGTAATTTGTAAAAAGTTGTTTCCTTTCAATCAAGAATTCAAAACCCCTAGAAATCTTCTTCCAATTTCATGCTATATACTATAAAGAAAAAAGCCAAAATCTAGAGTTTCAAAAGAATAAGATTCCGGAAAAGCATCCAAAATTGACAACAAATTGAGATGAGCAGATTTGTGTTCTGAGTGGAACTCCCTAGGCGGCTGCTATAAATCATTCGATCAATACGGGTAAGTATGCATTAAATATTTCAACTTGATTTTGTATATTTTTTAAAATGAATAAACTAAATAAAATATTTAATTTCGATGAACGCTACAAAACTAAGCTGTACCAACGATATGTGAGTTTGGAATTAATCCTTTAAGCAATGTTTCAATCACTTACATTTGAAACCGATTCATTACCTTCAAATTTAAATGAAATTGAACTGCTCAGTTCAACTCTTAAGTGATTCATTATATTCCAGTAAAATCCTAAAAACAGATATGTTTTTTTAACGCAAATTAAATAGAGTTCTTTAATAGACTTACACAAAATCAACTCCTACAGGTGGTAAATTCATTCTCAATTACAGTAGGAATGCATGTCCTGACGTTGCTACTAAACAAACAATACCAAGAAATTAACCTTGGCATGTTTCGCTTGATGTGTTTAAATGAATATTAATAGACCTGACGATGTGTATCTGCTCAAAATCTGTGAGCAGCCTCTCCAAAGCAACACAAAGCCCCAACAACGATTTATCAATCATTTACATCGATCTCAATAGTTTATTCCGGACACGTACCGGTATTGTTCGGGGCTGAGCTCCTCTGAGCATCACCTTGTCAACATGTAGGGTCGCTGCGAACAAAGCGAATGGATCCGACCGACCCACACAGCATCATAGACTCATCTCTGAAAAATATATCCAAAAGATACCTACATTTCGGGTCGTGTATAAGCAAGCCAATGGCAAACAATGGGCAGCGTATCGATTTTTAACTGTGTACATTTATAATTCACCAGTTAATGACACAACGTCTGTCATTTATCACTCAAGCGAGAGGTGATGGATTCACAAAAGCCGCCATCAATTATTCGGTGTGATGATACGAGTATGGTATGATGCTGTGTGAACCGAAATCTCTTATTATGTAGCTGCGTAGCCCCCATTGTGTTCGAGTTGAATAAGAAATTATTAAAAATTAGCGGATACACGACACAGTCTGTACACTGATCGTGCACTCATTTATCTGGAATGGAGAAAAGTACTTAGTTTGGATTGCTTCTTATCGGGTGCTCTTGGTTGCCCCGGCAGTTGATTCTCATAATGCAGAGTAGTCGAATATTGGGTCCCATGAGAAACTCTCAGCAGACGCCCACCATAGCCACCACAAAATAACTGCCCCTTTTAATTAACGCGTATATATGTATACTCGAGGGACGAGTGCGACTCCACTTCACAATCATCATCAGGCACATTCCGGTATCGCAGCAAATTAAGTGAGCAATTTGTATTAAGAGCACTCTGTTGATATAAGATATTCGAGTATTAGAGTTCAGCTATGTCGATATTTATCCCATTTAACAGAAGAACATTACGAGCTACGATGTCCTTGACGAATTCGAACAAAATTGCCAAACAATAGGAAATTATTTGAAAGAAGAGGTATAACGTGTGCGACATTCTTTTTGTCGATTCTTAACATTAACCCATAAAGCAATTCCATGATGAGGCATGATGATTCCTTCAAAGGAAGTCGCGCAATAAACCTTCGCAAAGGTACCTCGGCAAGGACTTTAAAGGTCGCGTGCAATCCACTGTTTTGAATATAAAGAAGCTAATATAAAAAAAAAGAACGGAGGAGCTATAAATGGTAGCTACGAATATAGAGTCATAAACGAAAGGACTTAGTCTTAAAGTCAAAAATTAAATAAACAAAAATGGCATGGCAATTGCTGTCATGGCCAATGAGGAACTGTTCTGGGTATTTTTCTGACATACTACTGCGCGTTCTGTTAGCTGTAAGCAATGAAAAATATAATGGTCGTACGCAACACCAAAAGGAGCAACAATAAAAAAAGGTGAGATTAGCTTGGTGACAATTCATTTCGAAAATAGCGTTCCATTGTAAGATTTAGCTTGGAACGAAATATTTTGATGTTTTTTTAAGTAACTTGATTGAACTCCAATTTGTTTAGATCGGTTGTCAGCGTTTGAATGGCCAACCAAAACAGCCTGTGACTATGATGCTAGGGTAGAATATGTTAATAGAAGTTAATTTTTTTTTTTTATACATTCATTAAAAGTTTTTACAAAATTCGTGCAACTATTACAATTTAAATGATTTATGAGAAATAGATTGTGCAATTTGCTTCTCTCTGCTCTGTGTAAAGTTATCTATGAAAAAAGGTAATGATGATGATTATCGGACCATCTCGCTTTTTTGTATGAGTGCTCCTCCCCTGTGGCCAAGTAAATCCTCCAGAATCGCTCTGAACCACGCACCTTTTGTTCCTTCGTCCATACTGATCTGCCGTCCAATGAGCAAATACATGCGGTACTTGGCTTGTCTGGCTTTACTTACAGCAAAGAACTGCAAGGGAGGAAAGCAGAGCAAGACTTCCATAGCAACGGTAAGAGTTCCTTTCATTGCACCAGTAATGAATACACATACACCAGATGTCTTCTGAGAGTGGTAGCTCTTGGCCACCAAACAACAGCATCTTACATGAGGTAAGGTCTTACAATGCATGTGTATATCCAGTGAACAAGCCTGGGGTCGAGATCCGAGGTTTTACTGTACATTCTGCGGCATTACGAGAGAATGTTTTGGCTTAGGTTATAGCCCATTATGTGTGACGCTAAAGACATTTTTGAGTCAAGGGTAATACCTAAATATTTCACTTTTCTAGATAAGATAAGCTGAGTGCGAAAAAAAAACTGGCCACCTAGAGTTCGCAACTGTGTTCAGCGCCATTGTCATGCGCTCACAGAGGTTTGGTAGGTTACTTCCGCTGACAATTACACAGACATCGTCAGCGTATCTGCAGGATGGTCATCCCAGTCAAGCCTTCTGAACACGAGTCGACAAGAAGATTCCACAAAGTGGCGGAGAGCACACCTCCCTGCGTAAGACCTTTGACAGCTCGCACAAACCAAAAAAACAGCTGCTAATTCTACACTTTTGAGCATCTTTAGGATCCATTCCACCAATGTGGATTCAATTCCTTTTGACCTCTATTCTGTAGAAGATGGGGTTGTCAAACGCACCCTCAATATCCAAAAAGACAGCAAGGGAAAAGAATCTATGGCCAAGTGCTTTACTAATTCTGGCAATGAAGTCTCCGTAGATTTTCCTTTTTGAAAGGCATGTTGACTGTCGCAAATATCCAACGTAGATGGAATTCTCAACTTAAGCTGAACGTCAATCAATTTTTCAAAGCCCTTAAGCAGAAATGATAAAAGAGTGATAGTCCTGAAACTTTTTCAAGATCGTAAGTGGGCTTCTCTAGTTTGTGAGTGAAGACCGCGTTAGCTCTTTTCCAAGCTTTAGGAATATGTCTCAGAGCAATGATGGCTCGGTAAATCCTAGTTAGCAGTAAAAGCATAATATCAATAGCTTTTTGCAGAAGTACAGGATAAATGAACAAATAAATCTGGACCGGGTGATTTGAGCGGGTGAGAAAGCCTCTATTAGTAAGTATTATGATTGTTTCTAATATATATATGCATACAGCTGTAGCCAAAATGTGACGTAATGTTCAACTACTATTTTTCATCGAAACTAAATAAATATTAGGCGTTAACAGCCCTTAGGGGACCAAAGGCGTAGGTTCTCCGAATATTGTGTGTGCGAAGAAATATATTTTTGAATGTTTATAGTTGAATGCAGATTCTGAACGACAAGTTTGAGAACCTTCGTATAACAAACATCGAAGAGTAATAACTGAAGCTTCTCAAAAAATAAATTGCCGTTCAGAATCGGTCCCTTCCATTCGCGTCAAACGAATTATCTTCGCACATACAATGGTTGGAGAAGCTAGGGTTTGGGTCCTGTATGTGGGGTTTACGCCTAATATTTCTTTTGTTTATTCAAACCTGGGACCCCTCGCTTATGCGTCCCACGCACTAACCGCTGAGCCAATTCACCACACCATTTTTTATGAGTCAAATGCAGATAAATAAATAAAATAAAGTGTACGACTGCGTCATACGAAACTTTCCCGGTACATGAGATGCGTTCTGGAATCGCCTTAAAAAGAATGATAACATTTGATCACATACCAAATTTATTTAAATCACTTTTTAGTTTTAAAAATTTAGATTTTCTCAACGGCACTTATGATGTAATTTCACACATTGGACACTTTTAACATAATTGTTCTAAATAAAGAATTATAAATATCGTTAAAGCCGTTTTTGTGAAATCGAATTTAAATAACATTTAAGAAAATTGTTATATGAAAAATAAAAAATTATTATTTCAAAAATCTAAGTATGAAAATTTGTTCGACTTTAAAGTATAAAAAAACAGTAAATTTGTTTGGAGTTCCCTTTATTAGTTTTCGAGATTTTGGCGGTTTTATAAATTACTGTTTATCATTTTTTTCCCAAAACTGAGTATGCAGTATTTTTAGCCCCATCCCAATTATTCTTAGCATAAAAATTTCTGAAACCATTTTCTAAAAAATATAGTGATAAGTGATTTTCACAAAAGAAATTGTATGGCAGGTACCGTTATTTCAAAAGATAAAGCAAAACATAAAAAGATGCCCAGAGATGTAACCCCGAAAACCTTATATGCGAAGTTAAAAGCAAATCCGTCGAACCGTTTCGCCATGCGGCGCCCGAACAGACAGACAGACAGACCGACGGACGGCATTGGCAGACCCACTTTTTTGGACTTCTCTTTAGTCGTAAAATCATCCCTCATACTCAGTTTGAGTTCGAAATTTCCGCACGATCGCAGTAACCTTCTCTTAAGTACCAATACTAATGTATACGAGAAAGTTAAAAATGGTTTAATTAAAAGGATAAACAAATGACCAATAATTTAGGATTCTGTAAATATTTTAAAATTCTAATAAACTTAATCGTTAAAAAAGACTTTTCCTTTCAATGGCAAGTTCCTTGTAAAAATAAAACTATGCAATTCGTTACTGATCTAGGAAATTATATTTCTTCTGAAAAGCCCACTATAATCGTTCAATTGTATTTACTAGCGGTACTGTGCTGCGGGGTGATTTTCTTTAATCCCATTCCTTTTCATTTAGTAGTTAGTTAGTTATAATTGACTTTATTTCATTATAAATGCTACAAATAAATAATGTTTCTTAGTCTATTTTGGTTTGGCTTAAAGCCGTCTACCAGATTGGCAAAAAATATGAATAACAATTGCAAATAAATATTATATCTATATCTTTACATAATAATACGAATGCTTTAGAAGTTTCCATCTATTATACATTTTCGGTAGCGAAGTGCGTTCACGGTGTAATTGTACAACTTATCCCAGCCTTTTTCTCCATTTAGTATGTCGATTGCAACAGCCTCCTCCAAAATATATGAACCGAAAAATCGTTCTCCCAAATCGAATTCCTTTAGAACTGGACATATTGCTAGAAAGTGCATTCCATCTTCTCTTGCTTTCGTATTACAGATACTGCATTAAATTGGTAGTTCTGGTCGGTGAGGTTATAATTCAATCGAACCAACTCTCCTCTCATTTTAAAAATAGTGCTAATTTTGTCTCTTAGAAACAGTTTAAAAAGTATGTCCGCTCTTCAACTATCTTTAACAGTATCTGTAATGTCGTATATATATAATCTAAACAGTAACGTGCTAAGTATACACCCTTGTTTCACTCCCATTGCGGTCTCGAAACCCTCGGACAGGCAGGTGCCATCCCAAACGAAAGATATGTTGTTTGTGTACGCAAAACGTTTATTACTTTTGTAGATATTCCATATCTAAAGAGTTTATAGAAAAGTGCTTCACGAGACGCACAGTCAAATGCTGCTAGGAAATCTACCAAAAATGCATAAAGCTTTTTATGGTTCTTTCGTAAGCGATGTTCGTAAGCATAAATATCTGATCGATCGGCGAATAGTTCTGCCTGAAGCCCGCTTGATATTCATGAATGATTTTCCTGTTATGGACCCAGTGGATAAGCCTTTTGAAAATCACTGCGCCAAAGAGTTTTGCTGAAGTGTTTAAAAACAATATAACTCTATAGTTTGCTGGGTCATCGTAGTCACCTTTTTTGTGCAAGGGAAATATAATCGATTTTGGGAAACTTTCCGGTATATCTGCATTTTCAAAAATTAGATTATATTCCGATACAAGCGCTGATAAAAATTCAGGAGTACAATTCTTATAAGACTCAAATGTAAAGGATCATTCACATGAGAGCGAACTGCGAATAGGCGAATCGCGAACAAATCAATTTTAATGTATTTATGAATAGAAAATTTATATTGCTTCTACCACAAAAGCTTGATATTTAATTGATCTAACATATTATCTAAAAAAAAATTGAGTCCAAATTGATTTAAATAGCAATATTTACAATTACAAAAAATCTCCCCCGAATTGAAAAAATCTTGCCGCGAACTGTCACTCTTTATTCACAATCCACATAATACAAACGCGATCCACAAATCCGCAAATGAAAACTTCGTTCGAACATAACCTTAAAATTGACAAATCCTGCTGCTAACATTTACAAATCAGATTCGCGGGTACCTGCGACCAAAAAAAGTTCTCATGTGAAAGAAATGTCAGAATTTACGAATTATTTAGCCGGTTCGCAGTTCGCGAGTCGCTCTCATGTAAATAATCCTTAATACGGTCGCCTGCCGGGGCTTTCTTTCTTTTTAATTGCATTTTCGATTACATTTTGTACTTCTATTAAAGTTATCGGGGCATCCAGAAATTCGTCGATAATCCAGGGTACTGCGTATTGAATCGGCTGAGAGATGTTTGTTCCGTTGAGCAGGTTGGCGAAGTGACTTTTTAGTAGTTCAGCTTTCAAGCCTAAGGCAATATTGCTTCTTCTACCATTAATAAGTTTAACAGCTTTCCAATACCCTGCTGAACACCTTGTTTCATTTACAAGCTCAATATTTCATTAAACGCTCGCTTTTTACTTTGGCAAATGTTCTTAAAGTGCTTATGCGTATAGAGTTTCGAAAATATGACTGTTGTTCGCTCTTACTAGTCTAAGAAACGCTAAAAATGTATCCCTCGCTCGCCTGCAATCTACATCAAACCACTTTTGCCTGCTAGAACCATTTGCATAATTTTCTCTGGTGTTTTCGGTTGCCGCTCTTTTTATTATTTCAGTAAGGCTTTCAATATTTGGCGTCGCATTCGCGCTCCTCAAAGCATCTAACTCCTTATTTAGGTTTAACTGATACAGGTTGCAAAAGCTGTCCTTCTATAGTAGTGTTGGTGGAGGGCTTAACTGCGTTGTGTTAATATTAATCGGGTTCCTAGCATGTGGTCGGAGAATGTCATAATTGCTACCTTGAATTCTTTAAGATGTGAGCACAAATTTTCGGATGTTTTCATTTAGTATATGGGACTGCTAAAGCATCAACATAATATATTGATGCTAATATTTCCTGCACAAAACTGCACCAACAGTTGATGTGATATGAAGTTTCTAACTAACATTTTATAGGTGGGATTTAATTAAAATATTAAATAAGACTTAAATCTTGGCCTCGTCTTTTATATCTCAGTATATTTTATGACTCATTTGATAAACAAAAGCCATTTTTGTAGGTGACGTGAAATAATGCCAAATTTGAAATTTGGATTTTATTGGGTTTAAAAAAAGTTTGTATATAGCCAACCAACCGATAGCCAAGTCGAACAGTGAAATCAAGCAGGGAATGAATTTTAAAACGAAATAAAGCCAAATTGTTTTATTGCTTATTCTATAAGAGAAATGTTTTCGGTAAGATCTACTCAAACAAAAACCAATGCTCAGAAATTAATATTACGTATAAGATGAAGGTGCATGGTATTGGGCATGATGTCAAAAATCAAAAAAAAAAAAAAGAGTTTGGTCGATATTGTGTTTCGGTATTTTAAGGCAAGCCTGTGTCATATTACTCAGCACTTAATCGCGCAAATTAAGAAAATGGAAAATCGCCCAAATTTTATGGGCGACTAAATATTATGACAGATAGATCAAAAACAAAAATGTCGAATCATTCAAATATTCTTTGAATTATGACAAAACTCCCAAATTTATTTATAAATACAATTTCAAGTTTTTATATAAAATCGGTGCACATCAGGAAATGGTCTTCGTAAGTCCTTTGCCATTTATAACAGTTCCAGTTTATCTACTAAAAAGCAAAAGAGTCGGACCTTAAAGTGCAGTTTTGAGAGAGACTCAAACTTCTGAGCAATAAGCACTTGATGTTCGGGACATTGTTTTAAGAGATGTTTTAGAAGCAAAGAGTATCTATCAGTTCCAAAGATATAAAATTGTTTTGATATATAAGAAAATTTGAAATTTTTTCTTGGTGTTGCCTGAAGCGAATTTTAATTAAATAACACATTACACATTTAAAACCTGACTTTATTTTATAGCGCATTATTTCGTGTCAATATTTACCTCAATATTTTATTTATGAAAAAAAAATGATCAAATTTCCTATGACAATTAAACTTGAAATTATCCGAAATCTATTTATTCAAAATCAAATATGCAAATGTTTATTTGATTTTGAAACAATGATAAATCAATCCTAATTAAATTCCAACAAAAACTGTTGGTAGAAAATCCTTAAATTTAATCTCAAAACTCGTAACAATTTGCAGTTTTTATTTTGAAAATACATAGCGTAAAGTTCATGCGGTATGTACCTATGTATATGAATTTCATGAACCCTTTGAAGCGGCTAACCCTATTATCTTCCTGTTGAGGGAGGGTATCTGCCCATTGCAACAGTATCTATACGAGTTTCAGGCAGTTAGTGTACAGCAATGCCACCATACCACTGCTCCACCACTCTTCAAAGACTAAATGAAAAGTTGATGGGATTTTTGTTTTCGTTTTTGTGCTCCTCACCCGTTGGCAATAGAAAACTACCCTGCTTGGTTGTTTCCGTTTCTATTTGCATACTAATTTCAAGTTGACTTTTATTTCCTCCTTGTTTTTGTCCTCTGCCGAATAGGTCCTTCTATTCGAAGGTATGAATAATTTTCTGTTTATTCTTTGAAGTTTTTCAAATTGAATTTTCATATTTTCGTTACTCCCGCAGCTGTAGAACACAGTCAAAGCATATTGCTGAAGATTTTCAATTGAAGATTAACAGATTGAAACATAATTGACTTATTCCGATCTGAATCTGAAGCGAATCTACCATGTCACATCAATTTCACGGAACATCACCCTAACGGCCATAGTTTCACCATAATTGCTGCAAATTTTCCACATCATTATGGGCAAAACATAGGCCCTTGGGTTTGGGTAACCTTAGCAAACTCACCGGGGAAACATAACCTCGAAACCCAAACCCAAAGCATCATGATGATTATCTGCGTTGACATAGTCGTGTCCTATATATATATATATAAGAAAGATACTGACGATTTTGGCGAGATCCCCCAAGACGTGCGATCATTTATGACCTTTATCCTCAGTACAGCTCCTACTGCGTGTGTTAATGTGCGCATTCTGTAACAATTCACTACCTGCCGGGCGTTCTGAAAAGTCATAATGCCTGCTAGCAGGAAGTTCGTCGCGCTTCAACAACAATCGATGTTTACACGGAAATATTTTATCGACTGGACCGTGTATACTAAATATATTGAACGTGGATCGCGGAGGTCCTTGACTGTGTGCAAGAGCAATGAGAGGTACCATCCTGCGTCATTAATGACAGAAATTTAGAAATACAGAAGGTACAATAATTGAAGGACCATAATGCTATAAAGTCATTTCTTTTGATGTTTTGTTCTTCGATTGGGAGTATAGGATTTTTCCAACGTTTCTCAAATGTCCTTTTTTACGATTCTAAGACTGCTGTTTTTATGGCTCAACAACTCGACGTGCATGAGAACGTTTACCAGTTCTAGATACTAGTATTATCCCTGGCTCTGTATTTAATAAATTTTATGATAATTAGGGGCCATAATTTCAAGGGACAACAATGACAGTGATTCTGTCTTTGATTTTGTTGCGAGTGCACGTCACGTCAAAGTCGTCGTTTTATGATTATCTACGGTCGCGTGGAAGGAGCGTTTTCGAAAAGGGCGTGTGCACCAGCACCACCTTGGAATGTTTGCTTTTCAAATGAGGCCACCGCGTATTTCGAAGAAGTGTTGCAACACTCGCAATTTGTTTATTTATATTTTTTTTTTCTCCGTCAAGGTCATCGGCATAACACGTCTAGGTATATGGTATCTACATATGTACTTTGCTTTTATTTTATTTTTTTCAAAACAGCATGATATATTGGTTACATTGCAACTAATAGTTGTCATGTTGTCACTGCTTGCTGTTGGATATGCCAGCTAATCAGTGGCAAACTATGAGTGGGTATGTAAGGCCCCTAAACACTGTCGGACACAAGTGGCCACTTGCTACTTCATGTCTTATCTGCTCATGACTTCTGTAGTTTGCAAACCACTCGAAAGTTACAACGAACAAGACCATCTCGAGAGCGTGTTTAATTAAATTCTCAAGTGTGCCAGCTCCAATTAGCTTAACTTCAATAAAGGAATGTGCTTCCCTTATGGCGAATTGTCGTCATACAGTGACTGCCATACTAATCCATAAACCAGATGTCAGTGCGGTACGGAGGAGACCCAAGGCAGTTTATTCTGCGAAAACGATTTTATGTATTACTGATGTTTGCATGGACCCGATGTTTGGTTGGCGATTGTTCGGCACGGACTGCCGCCCCAGGAAGTCGCCACTGCCATCCTCCAGGCTCGTATAGTGATTGTCCTTTCGGACAGGACAAACAAACAAAACAGCTGTAGCATAATTAACGCAGATTAAATGCAAACATCGTAACATCGTTTATTATGCAATAATCCTAAACGTTGCTGTGATCACGAAATTCGCATTCGGTGCGCATTGTGTGCGTCCAAGATACAATAGGGTGGACATTGTGGACATGGACATACGTCTGGCACTTCAAAATCAATAACATTTCGTTTTATATGGACATGACCTTAATGTACGAGTTTATGGAGGTGAATCATGGGGTAAATTTCAAATCTGTTCTTATTTTTAATTAAGAAGTCGAATAGTTGTGCGTCCAATGAATGGATACGGAATTAAATAGATCGTTCGTGCCCCCGCCTTTATCTGTAATTCAGATCAACATATGTAGGTACACATATCTATATCAATTTGTTTGTTCTTCTTTAAATGGCGTATGATGTTTGAACTAGGGCAGGAGATATCTGTTTATGGATCTAAGTCAAACATTTAACAACCTTTATGAAGATGTTTTTCGCAAATTTCAGAAATACAAACATTTTTGTAGATTCAACTGCTTGCAGTATGTTTGTTTTTTTCCAAGAAAAGTTCAGCAAATTGGAGAAAAAAATCGAATTCATTCTAGAAGCTTCAAAAAAATACTCTGCAAGTTTCCGAGTCCCGAAGCATGTCAATGTTAAGACCAAATCACATAAACTTAGATTCATTCTCGTTTGAATCGATGGAAGATCTTGGACTTTGTTTTTAAGACAAGTTTGTCGATTTAAAATTCCACTGTGAGGCAGATATGTTTTATAAGCATTTCCGTTACTATATTCCATTCATACTTCATTCCTTTCAGTCATTGACAGAAACGAAGAAATCGGTTTGATTTGGCGATTTGAACGAACCAGGCATCGCACCATTAGAAGCTATTCTTCAGTCTTATTACAGTCACCTAATCAAATAGCTCTACAACCTTCTTCTTTAGCGGTAAAGTAATCATTACCCTCCTTTGTTATTTCATACCTATAGTTTATAGTAGAACAAGTGGAATCTGACGGCTTGTAAAATGTTGTGTAACACCAAACGACAAGTCTGTAAACACTTGACTTGATACATTGTCACGATGAAAATTTCGTTTATAAAATATTATCATTATAGAATGACGTCATAAGGCAAAAAATAAAGCGGATGGCTGCAAGCGAATGTTAAATCACATGGGCCTGGGAAGCATTCCACTTACCACACCAACAAAATAACTACTACACTTCAACTTTTAGGCTCAGTTTTTTGGCTCAAGGAAGCCGATTTTTGTCTCAATACAATCTGTATAAATCGCATCAACATTATTATGGTAAGAAAACTTTTAGTTTTTTTTTTCTAATTTAGTTTAACTATTTTATGTGTTATAAGTATGACATGTGCTTTTAAAAGTGTTATGGGAGGCCCAGTTTCATATCACTAAGCCCGTGATGTATATCCAATAAAAAGCGACCTTTCCTTTTGTTTGTAGGAGCTCTCCTTTTAATATATCAATATTTAGCACAAGGCTACAATATAATGTCGGGTACAGATTATAGATCCTTCGTACTTCGTAACAAGGCGCAGTAAATATAACATATGTTTTATAGTATTTTTTTTATATTTTCATTGGTAGGTTGCTTTTTCCATGCTAAACATTTTTAAAAATACCAGTTTTGAAACACATTTACCTTCCATTCTCTATATGGTTTCGGGGACGCTGCTTCCATTTATGCAGGCCAATCCAAGTCATGCTTTTCTTTCAAATAAGTAAATCTTGAATCTATGCCATTTTTGTCTTCATCCTACATTGGACTACATCTTTGTTTAAGTCATTTATAATTTGCGACTGCATTTTCTCTTTCATTCGCTAAAAGTTTAATTACGAAGTTAGGTAATAGATTTAGTAGCTACTTCTTATCTATCCATACAGGTATGAAACATTTTTTCCTTACTAACTAACCGACTTTCTAACCGCAAATCGTGATGAAAATCTTTAGTTAGGTATAAAACTTGGAGTTTTTATTCCCCTAACTCTGTAAACGCGCAATGCGAACTGATTTTTGGCTATGACCCTATGCCCTGGTCCTTTGTGAGGAATTTGTGCGTAATTTTAGAAAATCATGACAACTAACGTTCCTTTTTTTAATTGTTCCCTTGCCCACATGTGCGATCTCAAAGGTCTATTGTATCTCAAGGGGGAGTTAGCCTAAGAGATAAGTGACTTCACTAGCGAAAGCCACAATATCCGTAGTTGCAGAGTTTCTGAATTCTGCTGATGTACGGAACTCTTTATGGAAGATCTGTCGTCTTAACCAGTGAAGGGCCGGACTCATAGGGGATATGTTCAGAAGTCTCATCGTCCTCTAGACAGAGTCGACATTCAGTTTCTGGGCACACGTTCATTTTGTTAAGATGATACTGAGGCCGTAATGGCCTGTGAGGAAGCCCAACAACTTCTCAATATTCTCCTTACTTAATAGTACAGTTTCCTTGTAGGAGTAGGGCTTAATTAATCTTTTGGACTGCCTTAAACCCGGGACACTTTCTCAGTGGTTCAGACGAAGTTGTTGTACCCAATCGTTAACTAGCCCAATTGAGTCTGCAATAGGGTTCTGGTCCAAAGAACGGAGATTCTGATCCGGCTCTAGTCAGCTCATCTGCGGATGCTCCTGCAACACCCTGGTGACCAGGGACCCATCCCAGTTTAACTTTGTTACGTTTGGCTAGGTTTTGCAAGGTATCTTAGCAGCACTTCACTATCACAGAATTCACAGTGTCGGATGATAGTGCCTGTAGTGCTGCTTGACTATCCGAGAAGATGTGAATCCTGGCACCTTTAATTCCTTTTCCATCTAATGATCCTTTAGGATTTCGCGTAAAGTATACTCGTATATAGTACACAATAATCGCCTACCGTGCCGGCACATCGATCACTACTGAATCTTCACACTAAGACAAATTCTGCAAAAGACCACCGAATTTTAAGTCAAAACCCCCTATATTTTCATCGACTTTAAAGCAGCATATGAGTGCTATATTCATCGTCAGAAGCTCTTCATGGTCGAATTCAGGATCCCATCAAAGCTGATCTTAAGCTATTGACGAGAAAGCCAAAGTTCTTCCTCGGGGTAAACATCAACGAATGACATATTAGTGGGGATTCTATGAATATACTCTATAAAAGTACAAAGCAGTTAAAAACCTTACTCTAACTTTTTACACAGATAACATTAACTAACGCGAGCTGAGTATGCACTCAACTTAAGATATTATTTCATGAAGTAGGGCCCTATTGCACCAATTCCTTATAGCTCATTGCTAACAATCGATCTTGAATTTAGATACGATTTATGTTGCAACAAGAAGATTGAAAATCCTGTTCGTCCTCCAAAAAATATAATCGGAGATTAGAGAATGTTGTTGGCACAGCATAGGCAATATGAAAATACCACAAACATTGGACACGACGCCAATGTCTTGATTTTGTCTTATCTTAATAGCTATGTGGATTTCTCGGCTATAAAGTTCCCAGAGAAACATTTTAATCTTCCAAAATGAAATGTCACGCAGCATAATCGTTATTTCACCCAAAATACCCAGACCTCAACAACATTATACTGGCCTTTGCGTCAGGAATTGATTTGTTTACAAAATCTATTCATTCATATCTGAAAAGAAGGACCCCATCCACACTTGGTGAACGCTGTGTTAAAAGCATTTACAAGGCAATCAGCCATCAACAAGGATACAATGATAGATACCCATTTCTCTATCACTTTTCAGCTATTCTCCACGCCTCATTAAACATAGAACTTCTTCTTTGTGGACAAATGTGTGACCATGCAAAAGACCACACGCATGCTCACAATTTACCTCTGCTGCAAAATGTACTTCATTACATGGCCATTGGATGGTGTTTGTTCCTAATTGTCCTAAAATTGCCTAAACATTGAAGACAAGATTTTTTATGTGTTTCCCTTTTCTCTTTTTTTTTTTTTCTTTTTTTTTTGTTGGGTCCTTTGTTTAGGTATGAAGACCACAACAAGGCTGGTTGCCAGGGTTTAAATTTCTTCGGAGATTAGATTCCTGTTGGGTGTTGTGTGCAGTGTGCATGTCCTTACCTTACCCTTATTTACAAATATCCGAGAAATGAGGACAACAAATTGAAACTTTTCAAGGAATTCAAAGATCGAATGTCGCCCATTGAGGTTTATACAATCAAAGGACGACATCTACACAGTAGGTTGCATTGAAAGGTGCGAAATGACAGTTGACTTTTTTTTCCGTATTGTGTGTGGCAGTCTGTGGCTGAGATGTGTGTACGCAATTGGAGAACCAAACCAACAATTGTCTCCAAGTGTTTGTGTTATTGAAAAATAAACACAAATGTCGTGTGCTGGTGGCATGAATACGGCTATTATCCGCACTGAAGTGATTCTTTTGATACTTATGTCGTATTAAAAAAATAAACTCCCTCAACAATGAGATAACGAGCGGATCTGTGTTTATCAATTGAGGATCAATAATCCTGTCAATGGCGAAAAAAAAGAAGTATTTTCAAGCAGAGAGTTGGAGTAGATTCGATGGTTGTTGCATCACTTATAGGCGGCAATTATTCAAGAGGCTTAAGAAATGGCATAAACAATATTACAAAAAGAGATCTTCAGTTTTGTGCAAGCACGTCTTTTGGTTTTATTTTTTAGCAGCCAGACACGTTTCAAGTATTTTAAATGTGTTTTAAGCGTTATAATATATATTGGTTAGTTGATCAATGGTTTCGCTGATCGCGTTTAAGTTTTGTAATTAATTAATCGATGTTGGGCACTTTTGTAAATAATAACAATTATTATTTATACCAATTTAATAATCCGACACCATACAATTTTTAGTTTTAGAGCAAGAGAACTTTGAACCAATCTATAAGAAAATACTGTTTTTATTAATTTTATCAAATATCGATCATTTCGTGCCAAAAGATATTGGTTATGCGTGATCTGTAGCGTTGACAGTGACCAACGTCGTTTTCGAAGAGGTACGTACCAACAACGCCGCTGGCCCATAAACCACACCAAGCAGTCATTTTTCGAAAATGCATTGCCGCCTGATGAACCTCGTCATCCCAATCGTCGAAAAATGCGC
This sequence comes from Ferdinandea cuprea, assembly GCA_963576555.1. Taxonomy (NCBI): domain Eukaryota; kingdom Metazoa; phylum Arthropoda; class Insecta; order Diptera; family Syrphidae; genus Ferdinandea; species Ferdinandea cuprea. The sequence continues at coordinate 1,903,605 of OY754958.1, forward strand.
CTCGGGGGTAAAGATGAGTTTTCGGCCAAAATTGGGTCCTCTTCCAAACGCGTCGAAGCCAAGTCAGCGGCGTTGTCGGTGGTCATTAACGTTGATTTCCTGTGTCAGTTGGATCTTGTACGAGTGCAGATCGAAGACCCGCGCATAATTCACCAAGTTTTAGTCTGAGAACGGTTGAGTGCACGGCAAGAATCGCCTGCTATTGCCTAACAGACTGTGGCTGTGGATGATCTGGCGTTCCTTTAGACTTACGGGTGCTGACTGATTGCTTAGATACCAAACCGGCCTTCTCGAATTTGGCCACTTAACGTCGGAGAGTCTTAACGCCAGCATCTTTGGCATTAAATAACACTTATTTTAATAATTAGCTGAGGCCAAGATAACAATGTAACTTCGATCGAATATTTTTCTACTTCGTTTTACATTCGCTTATTTAAAGTTCAGATTTTAAACCCTTCTTCTTAAGTAATCCGACTTTTCCAGAATCTTTAATTCTTTGGGAGAATTTGTATTTAATGTATTAAATTATCCATGCAGCAATCGAAAATGTGTATTCCCTGATTTTAAATAAAGTTTTTGTATTTTATACTTTCCAAGGACCTGTTGTATGGTTCACCATACTTTTTATGGCAAAAACAATTTTTGCATAAGAGAACTTGTTTTTGGTGTGATAAGATGTAACCGCGAGCAATTGGCGGTATTAGCTGGGAGTTTGCTTGCGTATAAAAACGTATTGAGGAGGTGTTTTTAGTAAAGAAGAATATCACACTATTATGAACACATGCTGACGGTCCTCATTGTGTCTCATGGAAAATTTTCCACCTACCCTTGTAAAAAAAATTCTTCTTATTCTTATCGCCATGGAATAAAGTGCACGACTATGTCATACGAAATATTCTCAGCACATAAGATGCGTTTTTGTATCAAAATCGAGTGAAAATTGTGATATCAAAAAAAAATATTTTAAAAAATTAAAGCACGCAGATTTGTTCAACTTAAGGTTATAAAAAAATATATTTGGAATTAAATTTTTCAGTTTTTGGGATATTGGCAGTTTTATAAATTACCATTATGTTTTTTTTAAACTGCGTATGCATCCATACGGCTCCCGGACACACAGACAGACCGACGAACGGCATTGTCGGACCCACTTTTTTGGACTTAACTTTAGTCGCAATATTATTCCTCTTACTCAGTTTGGGTTCAAAATTTCCGTACAATAACTTTGTCTTCAGTATTAAACAAACAAATTTACATTTTAACAACAACCTCAATTACGATAACTGCCTGAATTTAAATCGCTTGCTTTTATCGAGGGCCTACTGTTCCTCATTGTTCCCAAATAATATTTGTGAAACCAGCCCTTATTTTGCAATTTGAAATGTTGTAAAATGTTTCAGATTCAATATTTAAGACATAAACCATTTTATTATTAGGCGTATGGCCATGCTACAATGATATTATATAAAAACATCAATAGATGGCACATCAAACATATAGAACACATATATCCAGTTTAAAAACCTATATTTCTTTAATTGTACTACCGCTAGGGCTTTCATTGACGGTTCGTAATGAAAGCAAAGGGTTGGTGTAAAAGTTAAAATGTGTGTGTGTGGTTCGTGCACAAATACGTCTAATCTAGTACAAATACAAGAGTCTGCAAATTGTAAAAGAAAGTGAGTGCATTCAAAATATATTCATAGTTAATAATATTGCCTTCGCAAGATGTTGATTTATAAATACGTAAGTATATGAAATGTATTAAGAAAATTTTCAGTTTTTTATTCAAAAATGTTTCTTTGTAAGCTACAACTATAGCTTTCATAATAATACGTAAAAATACCTGAGCTGCCAATAATATTAATTTAATTTTAAGGTGAATACAACTAACATCTGGTTTCTGTTTTGGTTCTGGTTTAAACAATTTTGGATGAGTTTTTTGCGCTTATCTCTCTCCTACAAACTTTTTTCCGTTTCGTTAAGCCTATACAAACGATGCTGGCAATCTAATATACATAGGGGAATGGGGAACAAAGCATTTAAAAAAAGTGGCACCTTTTGGACGTGAGCGAAAGTTAACGAAAATTTGAAGAGTCGGAGTAAACCGTCATTTCGGCAATGTGCATATTTCAATGTATAGTCAAACCACAATAAACATATATTCCAAATGTCTGTTCAAATTTGTTGTTGTTCCTTAAATCGCTAGGTATCAACAAAAAAAAGCAAAGAAACCTCTGAAAAATTTGTCAGAAAGCATGTCTCCTATTTCATTTAGAAACTTCTAATTGGCCAAATCTTTTCATATGCCAAAATAGCTTATTCCCCGCTGCTAAGTGCGGTTGCAGGCGTACTTTGCATAGGCTTAACGAAACGGAAAACAATTAACAAATGCACGAATATATATATTTACATACTCATATTTTGCAGTGCGTTTGTATATGCCCATTGAGGTTGTCCCTTAAATCACACATGCGTTCTCGATAAATTCGATTTTGGCGAAAAATGCTTTAGGGGTCTTATATTGCTTGCCAATATTTGGTTAAAATACACTTTTTTTCATCATTTCTTACGAACTTTTTTTCTTAAATAAACAAATATTACGTAATTTTTTTTTTGATAAATCTATGAAATATTTCGGAACCACATCTTATTTTTTTGACGTATTTTTTCAAATATCTTCTCAATTGCTTTGAATGGAAAACCTTTTGAATCTGTGCGATATGTACATCAACAAAGGAGTTCTGAAGTTTGAAATATGGACAAAAATTGCAGCAAAATTGATAAGCTTATAATTATAAGTATATTAGGGTGGGTCAAAAAAAATCGATTAATTGTTTTTTTTTCTACCGCAACCGAAAAATTTTACACATCTAGAAAAATTCATATCTCACTCATTAATTGATCATACATTAAAACAATATTGAAAATTTAATTTTGATTATTTTACGAAAAATTTGTTTTTTGCTTTTGAATTTTAAAACTCGTGAAGAAAAGAGGATTATGAAATAGACAATACATAACTCTGTAGGAAATTAAATCCTCTACAAAAACGTCTAAAAATCAGAAACATCGTACAGCAAAATGTTTTATTATTCATATTTTGTCGTAAATTTTTTATTCGTTCGGAATTATTTAAAATTATGGAAATCAAAATGTTTGTTTAAATTGGTCGACACCCATCAAAGAATATTAAAAGAATATATTCTTGTATTTCCAAATTAACATCAATGCCAGGAACTCATTTATACAAATTTACAAAATATTTATTAAAGACTTGCCTATAGCTCCAAACCAATTTCAACCCTGATTTACAATCTTTTAACTTTTTATACTCGTCATTATCTAGATCATATTTTACGATATTTTAACACATAGAGCGATAAAATACAAAGCTTGCAATCGCGTGTCGATTTCTTGAACGTGCCCAACGTAACCTAATGGACTCAAAAGTCAATGGAATTTTACTATTAAAAACATTTTAAAAAATGTGTTTACAACGTCAGTATATTTATCCATATGTTCTTGGTATCTCCAATTTCTTCTCTGATAAATTGGAAAAAACATTGGACATTTTATTTTTGAGTCTCATATACCGTCTTTAAAAATTAAAAACCCTGCTTAAAAACTATTGAGCAAACAAAGGTGCTTTCTAACACATTCTATTTAGTTTTCCCATTTCCACAAACAATTAAAAACTATTTAATGACACAAAACAATTCACAAAAAATTGTTTTTATCGCGGCGTCAAAAAAATAATTAGTAATTTATTCCAACACGCTCTATGTGACATGTACGTTGGAACGCGGCTTTTAAATGCGTTCTGTTTGACGAGGCCCTTATACGTCGAATTTCATTTATAACGGCTTAGAAATACACAGTACTCTGTTTTGGTTTTCGTTTCTGTCAAACGGTTATTGTGAATATCAAGTGAGCACGAGTACCTACAGTTTGAAAGCAGCTGAACTCAACTTAACGAAGTCCCTTGAGTAAAATGACTGCGTCCACATGCTGGCCTTTAGATGACCCCACAGTATACTATGATCAAATTTCTACTGGCATATAGCCACTTACATTCTAATGGCGTTTTGGTTTGGTAATTGCAGAGAAAAACAAAATTCTACTTCTATTATAATTTTTATGTTGGTGAAATTTCGTGTCCGTGTAGCAAGAATCGGTTTCAAACTTCCAATATCGAAATGCGATCAGTTGAGAGCTAATTTTAAACTAATTGAACACCAACTGTCGCAAACAAATGAAAGATAATTTAAAAATTAAGCTATAGGCGAACAGTACAAAAGAGATATACCTACCCGTTATTTAAACAATCAGTGGCTTGATAGCCTATTGAAAGAATTGGACATTGGACAAAATTCATTCGTATTCAAAAAGCTTGAGTTAAAAAATGAAACATACAGACAGCTGTTAATTAAATTGAGGAGGTGTAAATATTTTAAAAAACCGATATCTGCAAAATTAATCAGAAACCAAAAAAATGCGCTATGTTTTGGCACCAACATATAATGTAGCATAAATTTAAGTGATATATGCTATCACCGCCATCTATATGTTTGAGGAGAAATGTTGTGGGTTGTGGTTTTTGCTAAAAGTTAAGCTCAGCTGCTCTCAAACCTATTTAAACTTGTAAGCTGGAGGAAGAAATATACCAGTTTCAGATGCCCCAGCCATAAAATTGCTTCGTGTACATACAGATCGCGTATTTAGCGTAGCTGTGTATTCGCGGTTTTAGCGCTCTTTCTGCGTAGCGTTCTAAATGCCGAGTAAGGCTACGGTTACAGTGGATGGGTATTCTAACGAACAACAGCTCTGACGAAAAACAGCTCCATTACATTTTAATTTTATTGTACAGTCTCGAAAATTTTTGTCTTTTCAAACAATAAAAAATATATTTTAAGGGCGAAGCATTTTACGTTAAAAACGAATATTGTAGGTGGCCGCAATAAATTTCGGTATAATATATTAAAGGGGATGCTGAAAGCTTGTCTACAGCTAGTCATTGATTTTTAAACGGTTGATAAATAAGTTTTGATATTTTTTGTATTTTGTATAAAAATCATTCCAGATAAAATGATTTGTGTTGCATAATAAGTGAATCACAAGAATAATCGAAAACCAAACTAAGTAACCTGAAGTGAACGCCGAGCTATGTAGAATGCGAAAAAAAGTCAGAGGGATAAAAAAGGGCACTCGAGCCCAATTCAGAAACATGTTCGTGGACATCTCCTCGTTCATAGTCGGCTGGTAATCTGTTTCAATATTTGTGGTAGAACTGACTGCAGATGTTTATCAATCGAAAATCAAAACTATCTGAGAAGCTCCCTTCCTCATTTCTACACCTAAACTGCTAGACAAACACCTCATAGGACTTCGAAGGGCCCAATTTGTTCTAAACGGCATCAAACTTGCATAGATCTTTAAAATGACCAAAAAGTAGATTTAACTGTTGTAACACGAGGAAAAACCAACCATTTGTATGTGAGAAGATATGTCTTTTGATACGAATGAAAGAGACCTACAGTTTAATTGCCGATTCCGAACGGCAAATATATTTTTGAGAACTTCTCATGACAGTTTTTACCCTTGGATGTTAGGCAGAATTTCACAAGAGGTGGGACAGCGAATAAAATAGTTTAGGTAGTGCGGGTCGGATTTGAACGTGGGTCCTCTCCGTTAGTAGTTCGACGTGCTTAACAACTAAGTCACTTCCACTTGTGGCTAATGGCCGCATTATCGCACATTACTTCCTCTGCCAAAAAGGAAAAACAATAATGATGCTTCATCCTTTTTCTTCTTTGTTGACTACGAGGTCCTAATCAGAAATAAGGGACCATAAACCTACGACTTTACGGCATGTACAATCTAAGGTTCCTCACTTTTTGAAACTGATTATCTTTTAAGCACCTGGATACACGTTCATCGTCATGTCGCACGAGGCAGGAAGATTTTATGTGAGTCAGAGAGAAAAAGGTACTAGAATCCACCGAAAATCCACTTTCAAGTTGAATTCTCGATGGGCATGAACGTTTTGGTCCCGAACCATATTACTTTTGACAGAAATCTTTATTTGGTATTTGCTATGGCAGAGTGAAGACTAAAAAACAGGTACCAGAGAGCAGAAAAATATTTAACTTCCAAAGAGAAACAATGTTTTTCGGCGTTTCATTTCAGCGTTCCCCAGCCTGACTAAGGTTTAAGTGGAAGTTCATTATAATGGTTTTATTTGTTTTACAAACACAGAAATCCTAATACCTATCTACTATTTAGTACTCATATCAGCTGGGCGCTACCACTGATAAAACATTTTTAAAAAGCAATGTTACGCTGTGATAGCAGTCTAGGTCGTGTATCAAATAAGACAAAATTTAAGATACTTATCGTTTTCTTTATTAATATTGTTTCGATTCCTTTATATGTATTATGTATGTTTGTATGAGGTACCTACGTGCGTTCCACAAAATGCAATTATTCATATCGCATGACTGTGTTTTAATTGTAACCTACCGATGGATGACAAAATCAAAACCAGAAAGTATTCATCTCACTTAGTGAAATTGATTTTTTTTTTTGTGCAAATTCACGTACCGTAAGTAGGTACGTGTGTTTCCTTTAGGTTAACCTATTTGAGGATGGTAACCGCAGTAACCTGGCCATGCCCAGTTCGAGGAAACAACGAATGACGGAATCAGACTGCCACTCATCTTACGTGATTTGGTTTATAAACACGGCGGCTCAATGTTAAGTAGATACTTATCCACTCACTACTCCTGTGTGTTAAAAAATAAATATTTATACCTTTTTTTGAGTTAATTAGTGAAGGTGAAGCAGGAGCTTCACTTGTTCCGCTCGTGTAAGTAATGAAAGGGTAAATTTAAAAGTCTGATGTACAGTGCCCACTGAAGAAAGGCTACTGAAAATACGTTGGTTTTATAGACGAACAGACTTCTTTACGGGTAATTTCTGTAATTATGCGTGTGTATTTCGACGTTTTTATGTCCTTAAAAGATGGTGTTAGCGGCGATAAGACAGCTTGGTCGATGTTAACCGTGGGTTTTAGTCAACTTACAATAGGCAGTGCAAACAAAGGTTGTCGTTTTGTAAGCATAAAATGAGTTTTCATGTGCATTGTATTTGTATACTTAAGCAGCAGACAGCAGATGAATTTTAATATTTTCGTAACTTTTGTCTGTTTTAAGTGTAAACAGTTTTTTGTTGAGTAATAATTTTGTTCGCTACTTACTTACGTACTCATATTTATACAAAGAACATCATAAATTTCGAGTTTCCAAAGTGGCTTGCCTATATGGAGTCCACCTTTTTGACCTAAAACAGTATCTGTCACTGTGTCCAATAAAATGTTAATGATGAAACAGCCAAAGTGGTCAGAAAATAATGTCTAGCACACGGTAACTCCGGCTCGATGCCTTGTTTTTTGCTGTATTTTGATGTGATAGCCAAAAAGCTGTCAATCGAAAAATTTAGCAATCACCTTGTTTATCACCTTACACAGAGCAAGACTTAATGAAGTGGCTATCAATTATCACTTATCACTTTTCCCGATTCCAACCCAGAAATGTTTAGGAGTGTCTCTTTTCGCACAAATTTAAAGGTCACCGAAGTTCTGTTTTTATGTTCGAAATACCACACCATAGTAAAAGCTTTACAAGCGGGTAAGATATTTATGTTATCTATGTTTACCAAAAACATACTAACGTAGTTTGGGGAAGCTTAGCAAGATGGCACATACAAAAATTACAAGTTTAACAAAATAGAATTCTTAAGATGATGCTTAATCTTCCTTCATATCAACCATAAATATGATCAGATGATCAACATATAAATATTATTATTTATTATTTATTATTTATTATTTATTATTTATTATTTATTATTTATTATTTATTATTTATTATTTATTATTTATTATTTATTATTTATTATTTATTATTTATTATTTATTATTTATTATTTATTATTTATTATTTATTATTTATTATTTATTATTTATTATTTATTATTTATTATTTATTATTTATTATTTATTATTTATTATTTATTATTTATTATTTATTATTTATTATTTATTATTTATTATTTATTATTTATTATTTATTATTTATTATTTATTATTTATTATTTATTATTTATTATTTATTATTTATTATTTATTATTTATTATTTATTATTTATTATTTATTATTTATTATTTATTATTTATTATTTATTATTTATTATTTATTATTTATTATTTATTATTTATTATTTATTATTTATTATTTATTATTTATTATTTATTATTTATTATTTATTATTTATTATTTATTATTTATTATTTATTATTTATTATTTATTATTTATTATTTATTATTTATTATTTATTATTTATTATTTATTATTTATTATTTATTATTTATTATTTATTATTTATTATTTATTATTTATTATTTATTATTTATCATTTATTATTTATTATTTATTATTTATTATTTATTATTTATTATTTATTATTTATTATTTATTATTTATTATTTATTATTTATTATTTATTATTTATTATTTATTATTTATTATTTATTATTTATTATTTATTATTTATTATTTATTATTTATTATTTATTATTTATTATTTATTATTTATTATTTATTATTTATTATTTATTATTTATTATTTATTATTTATTATTTATTATTTATTATTTATTATTTATTATTTATTATTTATTATTTATTATTTATTATTTATTATTTATTATTTATTATTTATTATTTATTATTTATTATTTATTATTTATTATTTATTATTTATTATTTATTATTTATTATTTATTATTTATTATTTATTATTTATTATTTATTATTATCAGTATATATTCACGCCGCCTTATTTCACGGACTACAACTTTGTGTACATTGTCTGACGCTGCGAATCTGCGAATCAACTCGGCATTCTCCTGTCCTCTTGAACGCGAAAAAAAATTGTAAAACCTGGCCGCCATATTCTCTCTCCATACACATGAACAGAGATTTGACATTTGTTTGGTGGTATTTACGAAAATAGATATGATTAGCTATTGAAAATGACAATTGACATTAAAACCAATATAATTCCTTATTTAACGTAAACTGCAATATAAGTGCAAACTTCGTGAGTAAAAAACGTTGCGTTTTAGCTTCGAGAAAATTGAGAGACTCTCTCGGAGCTGGCTATCTGGTTCAATACACAACTGTGATCGTAAGTGAGTGACGGACAACTGCGGTGTAAGGTATACCCCTTAAATGAGGGTGTATTTTTCAGTCACCGAAAATAGCAGTGTCACTTTGCCACTTTATCCACCCCATGCTCGAACTATGCGCTTGGGAAGCTTAATCGGTTAATCTTTTCGTTTCATTGGTTGATATCCCGTAGAGGGCACCTTTCGTCCAAAATAGTTCTAGAGGGAATGCTAAATTGAAAGGATGAAGATTTTGTCAAACTTATGCTCTATGGTATAGTTCAACCATTACACGTTGGGGATTTCGAGTGATGTCAGGTGAAAAATAAAGTCCTATGCTATAATTGCGTTGGCGAGGGGTATCAAGTTTAAATCCGACTCGTATCACCTAAAATCTTGTATTCGCTGAGCTAATTTCGCGGAGCTGCAACATTGAGCAATGCATGCATGATCATAATAGATCATAATAACTACCGAGGGAGCATCGCAAAAACCCAGGAAAAAATGCATATTTGATTGTTTAAGTCGGTATCTGTATGGGCGATAATAATAACATCTCGGCCATGAGATCACTCATGACATATTTAAAAGTTCTTCAGTCATGTCGAACTATTCATCGTGCATACTGAGATAATGTATTGCACATCTGGTAATGTTGTGAAAGTAACAGTGATTTGTAATGGTGGACAACTCTTCCTACCAAAATTAACGGCCGGTATAAACGTAATAAAAACCCACATCATATTCATTCTTAATAAACTTTATTTTGTATAATAATAATATGATGGAAAAACTTTAAAAGTTTACAGAGGCAAATAAAATACTTTCGAAACTCCATCTAAACCCTTATTTCTTATACTATGTATGTATATTTACTTACTATGTATGCAAACCTAATCTTAAATTGCGCGTTCACAACTTATTCACCGAAGGTGTGTAGCTTTATTGCTACTTGGACAAAGGCAACCCTTTGCTAGGAAGATAATACAAAATGTAAAGTAAACACTTAGTGTTTGGCAAGCCTTAATAACGACTAATAAACTAGTTAAAAAACAAAATTATAGAAACTTAAGACTAATAAGGTGCTCTTTTTCGGCTCTACACATAATGTCAAGTGCACATAATAGATGAGAGCATTGCAAAAGGCAGCTGGGCTCGACTTACGGTCTAAACTTTATAGTGTATACAGATAAATTTTGAATCACATATCTAATAGGTTTTCATTCTAAACTAGGAGGCTAGCTGCCCTTCTTAAAGTGGTAGCTCGCTGGTATAGGAAAGGTATGCAGGGTACTGCCGGTAGCCTCAGCGCCGCATGATATCCTCTATGCTGAAACCAGTTCGTCTTGGAGGTGGTGGCTGAATGTTGGCTCTTGCGGCTTGTTGCGAAGGTTGAACCTGTGGTGACGGTGCTGCTACTATGTTCGGATTGACACTGGGAGCTGGAGAAACGTGCATAGAGATGTCAGGTGGTGGACCTGGTTCTATTAAAATTTGCGATGTTACCGTTGCGGGGTGGATAATGGGTTGGATGTGCTCTCTGGATGAAAGCGGTGGTTTCGTACTCAGTGGAGATGTCATGTCATGCATAGATATGTCATCTTTTGATTTTAGAAGAGATTGGTGTTGTCGACTCATATTGATAGCCATATGCGAGTGGCTGCTAAACTGTGGTGATCTGTGAGCTATCAAATGGGGCTCACCATCTAGTCCTATGGGTCTCTTTCGAATGGGAATAGATCCCAGAAAACTCGGCATCGAATCAAGTGTGGAGTGTGCATTTAAAGAATCTGTGCTTACCGGAGGTACGGATGAATTCTTCTGGTGATGTAAATCCCGACGAACATGTAGCATGGGAATATAGGGCTCTGGCGGCTTGTGCGAAGAGGGGGAATGTATGGATTGTGCAAGACCTGATATGAGTGGAGGTCTGGCTGGAAGATGAGGATGTGGATTCAATGTTGCTCCATACAATGGCGGAAGTTGTCCACTACATAGAAAATCATTGTATTCTCGATCTTTATCAGAGAAATTAGGACGCATTGTATAGGTTTCTCCACCTTCGTGGTGGCAATGGGTAACTGCCTCTTCACGTTCTTTTCGTTTCTCGGCATTCAGCTGCTCAATAAAACGTTCCTCTTCGTCATCCACTACCTCGTCATCTTCATCAGCCTCATCGTACTCGTGGTCATCCAAATCACAACTTTCATTGTTGTTTCCACTCTCATTGATTTGTAGTTGAACGGTGTTTAAGGTTGTTGTTGTTTTTTCTTCGCAATTTGAAATGTTTTCTTCCACTTCTGAAACTGCGTTGTCCGGAGACGGAGACCTGTGCCTCTGCACAGGCGACTGTCTTGGCGAGTCAACCTCCAGGAGAGAATCTTCCTCGTCATCAGTTCCATTTTGTCCATCCTCTTCGCCAACATCTAATACCTCTGTGGGAACATCGCCGACGGCATGCGTCAACGCATGCCTTCTCAAATCACAATTCCGACGGAATACTTTACCGCATGACGAACACTCGTACGGCTTATGATCGGTATGCGTCAAAAGATGAGTCTTTAAATTTGAACGCTGATTGAAGCTGCGACTGCAGACTGGGCACTTGTGTGGCGATTCCTCCATATGCAAAATTTTGTGAACTGCCAACGTTCGTGATTGACAAAATCCTTTGCCACATTCTGTGCACTTGAAAGGTTTTTCCTTTGAATGAATGTATCTAAAACGAAATAAAAAAAACATAAATATTAATCTTTTGCATTGAAATTACTTAAGCTACCAAATTAGCACAAGCGAAGCGCTGTGCCAATGCTTCGCCAAACAATACCAGCAAAAAAAAAGTACACACAACTAAAAACTGAATTTGGTGGAACTGTTTACTCATCGTTCGTATTTTTCATCCGAAATACTAATGGCATTCGGAGACAAGGCGGCTCGCCTTTGATCCATTTCAAGTAAACGAAAATGTGTGCGCGTTCGTCACTTGTCATTGCTGCTACATCTATCATAGTGTTCATTAGAAAGTTCAAGAGTGTACACAAAGACGACAGGTGAATACCAAATTTTTTATTTTGTTTATCGTTTAGATTTGCGGTTAAAAAAAAACTCCCCTAAAAGATAAACCTTTTTTTTCTGAATTAAATAAATATTTTGTATTTTGTTTGAGTGTCCTGGACCTGCTGCCTGAATTTCAATGAAGTTTAGTTATATTTCGCTAATTGTTGGCTGTATCTCTCATCCTCGAATCAATACTTGGAGCTTGTAAGGCTTCATAAAATTTATTTCCATTATATATGTACATAGAAACCGCCTATAGGTATAATTTCAACTAAGACGTTTTGAAATGTCGGTTAAATACACATTTGGCAACATATTAGTATGCTATCATGGTATGAAAGCGTGTCAATGACTCTACCAGCACAGAAAGACGATCTAGGATATATGGATGCTTTTCACCAGAAACAAAAAGGAAGGCATAGATCTCGAGATCCGAAAAGAAACGAATAACAAAGGCGGCTCAAACTCTGCTGTCAAGCTGAAGACACAATTAAATATGGATGAATGAATGGTAGACAAAATTAAGTGAAAATATAAGTCACCATATTAGGCCTATATATAGGTCCGCTATATATAGGACCGTACCAAGTATTGTACCTGCTAAGGTATTTTAATGTAAAGTGAGAATAAACTAACTCATTGCAAGTTTCAGTTAAAAAGAATGCCTGTTATATAACTGCAGATTCAACATCGTTGGTCTGATCTCTGTTAACATAGCCAACAATATCATGTCTACCGTACAGTTTTAATCCCGCTATGTCTACAAAAAATAAAATAAATATTAGGCGCAAAGTCTAGCTTCTTCAACCTTTGTGTGTGCGAAGATATATTTTTGACACGAATCGAGGGACCTACAGTTTAATGCCGATTCCGAACGGCAATTTTATTTTTGAAAAGCTTCTCACGACATTTTCATACTCTTGGATGTTTGTCAGACATTCACAAGAGTATCCATCCAAGTATACATCCAAGAGTATGAAAATGTCGTGAGAAGCTTTTCAAAAATAATATTGCCGTTTGGAATCGGCATTAAACTGTAGGTCCCTCGATTCGTGTCAAAAATATATCTTCGCACACACGGTGGCTTCCCATTAACGTTCTTGTCAGACTTTCGCAAGAAGTGAGGCAGCGAATAAAATCTTTCCGGAGGTACGGTTCCGATTTGAGCATGAGACCCTTCTTTTAGTAGTCCAACGCAATTTACAACTAAGCCACTGCTCCCACCTTAAATTAGCAGTGTAGCTCCTTGTTTGGCGTTAGATCACTAAGTCAAAATTAATACATATATGTATGTATTTTCATACATATTTGAAGTGTGTAATACGATAAGAATAATTTTGTGTTCAAATAAAACATGTAGTTTGCATTGTTCTCAACTGCAAAACAGAAGCGCCTCTGGTCTTTTGGATCGTGAGTGAAGTTGACTGCTGACAGTCCATAATATAGTATGTCAATGCCACTAAGCGTAACACAAACTAGGTACCCGTCTGCACGCGTTCATTGAACAGAAAGACTGACAATCTTTGATGCATGCAATAGTTATTATATGCAGTAGCTGACTTGCTTCGTAGTTTATTATTTAAATGCTTTATTTTAATATAAAGTAGAACATTTGTAAAATGATCCACAAAATCTTTATAGTTTAATATATGTACATACATATGTATGTATATATGTAGGTGTATTTAAAAACGATAAAAACTATTTGCTACTGAGTTATGACTTCTAATCCCAGGTTTTTATTCTAAAATTTAAGATTTCCGCAATAAAAAAAATAAACGGTTCTTAAATTGAATCCAATGATATGAACGCGATTTAAATTCATGAACCAATTTGCATACTCTGATTCTATAAAAGCGGATTATATAACGGCCTCACTTTTACATTGAACACTGCAAATGCGTATTATGTCTGTACCCAGGTTCCAAGCTCTTGATAACCGTACTCTACTCAACCCTATGTTCACGCGAATTAAATTAAAATTTAACACATTCCCTTAATTTTATACCTACATGTGAGAGTTAGCCGGAATAAATTAAACATTAGACATGTTTATTTCTACTCGCGTGGTGCTGCTACAAGATCAGGTAACTATACAACTGTTCACAAAGCACTTGCCCTGAATCCGAATCTCATCCACAGCCACACACGTGAACATTAAATCAGGCGATGGCGATGGCAAGATGAAATCGAACAGGTTTTGTGGTGGCCATTTGTTTGCGTTTTTATTGTATTATTTGTAAGCCACAAAACGCGCTTTTTCATTTTCATTAATTTGGTGGTTATCTCCTGGGAGTGTTTAGAAGTAGATTCAATATTTTTTTTACTACTTAATTAGTCATAAAAATGTCTCTACAAGTCTATGCGCATTCCCGTCGACCCGTCGATAAGACGACCAACACCATTAACACCACCATCACGCTGGCTTAAGTTGGTAGTTGCGAGTAATAAAATTTACCATACAGATATACTTACTTAACACAAAACAATAAACAACTACAGACTTACCTATGATCTCTCAGATGATCCTGGCGACGGAAGGCCTTTCCACAAATATCACAGGAGTATGGTCTCTCGTCGGTGTGGGTGCGCTCGTGAATGAGCAAGTTGTATGACTTGGTGAATTGACGATTACAAAATTTGCATATGAATTGCTTCTTAGGTCGCGATGCACGTCCAGGTGCTCGCAGAAGTCTTCGATCCAGACCGGCATGCATGCTGGGCGGGACTCCTGGAGGGAAAAGACCACTCGCGGCAGCGGAGGGTGGGAAGGCAAAAGAACCAGCTGATGTGGGCGATGGTCCAGGTCCACCCAGGTACGCCGCTGGAGAGTACATAACTTGTGGGGGGCCTCCTGGTCCCTGACCTGGACGAGGTAGAAGCATTGCAGCTGCTGCAGCTTCCCGTAACGCAAGTTCCTTACGTTTGTCAGCCATCATTGCGATTATCTCATAGCTTGATCCACGTTTTCCCTGGCCAATCACATCTTTGCCTAGACCGTCTGGTCCATCCATTATTCCTGAATAAAGAGCACCCGGACCGCGGAGATTTCGCGACGGCAGCACTGGAACAAACGCAGATATTTCACGGTGGTGACTCGATTGGGGGCCAGATGAATTGATAATCCCTGCCGCTGCGGCCAAATGATGCTGGTAAGCTAGTTGCGACTCATATGAAGAGCCTGGCGTTAAGGCAGTAGATCCACGACCCCCCGACGAACCACGCTGCACGTCCGAACTGGAGTTTGAACTCGTTGGCGATTGGAGGAACTGCTCCATTCGCGATGACCGCACCAACGGCACACTTCCATGGTCAATAACTGACTTCTCTGTCGGCATGATTCCTTTTACATTTCACGTACTAAATACTCAAAAGTTGTGCGTTCTTCTACGCTTTTCCACTATAAGCAGAAGCCTCTATCTCTATCTGGAAAAAAAAACGTACACATACCAATTAGATAAATAGTTTGTCTGTAATCTTATCAATATTATGTATATCTATAATAAGTGTAGTATATTTTGTTGTTGTTGTTTTTGTTTAAGGAAATTTCAAAATTTTGTACAACAACCGCGCTCTGGAAAGTTGATTATGTTGACGTGTGGTTGTTTGCTCTGTTTTTTTCAGTCTGCCCCCTTTTTCATTGTGCACACCGCATTGTTGGTGGCCGATAAGACGCAATGATTTAGCTATCGTAGAAGTATGTGGAAGCAAGGTATACTCTGGTAGTTTTTTTGGGACATAAGTAAGTATACCTGGTATCTTTATTGGCTTATGATAATCGAATGGCCATAGATAAGGAAAACATGCAGTGGCTTCTATATCCAAACATTTTAAACGAAACGAACCTGCTTTTACTCTATGTAGATAGAGAAAGGTAGGTAGGTACCTTAACGGGATACAGGCTAGAATTTCTCGGTAAATAGATAGTGTTGTTTGTCAATAGAATGGAAGCTAAATGTGTATGTATCACAATTTAAGTTGGATAAATTGTGGTTGCAACTGGTTAAGATGATGATTTTGTATAGTTTTTTGCTATGAGTACGGTTGAAATTTGTTATTTTTTTCAAATTAGGTAAGAGAATAACAAAGCTTCGACACGAAAAATGCAAGGTGTTTCTAAATAAATTTTCAATATTTTGGGAATGGTGCGCTTGTTATAAGAAAAAAAATATTCCAAAATATTCCAAATATCTCCAATTAATACATTATTTTAGGAAAGCCCTAATTTGGTATACCTACCCTGACCTACGTTATTTCAAATAGCTGAGTTAATACTACCCACAGAAGCTTCATGCATCGCTTTGTTTTAAGAAGAACTTAGGGCAAGACCTTATTTAAGTCGACTTATTATGGATCGTATAAGTGAACATTTTCTAACATTACTTTAACTCTCAATCAGATTGGGTCCTAGTTATATTAATATACAGAGGTTTTGGTGTAATATTTTGGTTCGAGTTACTACAACGAATAATTACAGCTGACAGCTGTAAATGAAAAATACTCAATCTACTTCGTCTCGATTATTACCAAAATATTCGTATTCGAGTAGAGCATGCTCATACAGAACAATATACGTTTGTAACAGACTGTGTCTAAAAATTCATGTTGTTCACCCTAAATTCTATTCGAGCATATTTGTGCCTTTTAAACATGGGAAACTATATTTTATTGAAAAAAAAAACATGGCAAAAAAGAAATGTATGTTTGATTGATTGTATGTGTATGTATGCGGATGGAAAAGATTTGTATTTTATGAAGATAATATCCCCACCTGCACCTGGTCGCATAGACAAGAAAGTCAAAACCTCTCGCTTTAAAAATCAAGCCATCCAGGATATCATACCTGGATCTAAATAATGCATAAACCTTAATAGGCAAGAATATTTTTAAATTCTTAGAATCGTTTAACTCAAAGCTTCAATTTTCAATATTACTTGAAGTTTAGAAATTGCAAAACCTAGCATTTTTCTGAAAAAAAATTTCGTTATATAAAATATAAAAATACGTGGAAGTTTCAAATTGTGAAAATAATTTGAAACTTCCACGTATTTTTATATTTAACCATATATCTTTGAAAAGAAATATTTTAAGATGGAAATGATATTAATATACCGTTTGAGCTTTTGCATTAACAATTCGACGTCTAGTCTTATCGAATCTTTTTCATGATCCAAGTACTAATCCATTTTCGACCAACCCACTTTCATAACCTTTGTGGATGGGGGTTAACATATCCATTCATATGGCTCGAAACTTAATATGCTGTCAATTAAATTAAACTACTAGTAAAAGTATACATGTCTTCATTTGAGATATGAAAGATATATAAAATGGGATTTGTTTCTATTTAATATAGTGTATAACCTTCAGGTCAATCAAAACATTGTTTATGACCGTTTCTCACGGTCTCCTTATAGTCTGAGACTATTACTTAAAAAAGAAAAAGAGATCTGTTTTGACATTTTTAGTGTAAGCCTAGAGCAAATGCGAATCAAATATCGACAGACAACTGAATTATGTGTTCGATATTCAAAGGTGAAAGGGAGTGAACTTTTTTTTTGTTGAATTCAAAGCTGAAAAATACCATTAAACATAAGGAAAGGCTACAGTCCGCTTGGAGCGAACAGTATGATACCCTATCCCTATCCCTATATGCCCCAAAAAAAACCTTAAGAAGATGATGGATAGCATTTTATTTCATTCTATAAAATTTAGAAAAAAAAAAACATTTTTTGAAAAAACGCCCCCAAAAAGTGGGCGTGGCCAAAAACTTTGTATGGGCGATATATTGGAAAAAATATTGGCTAAATATCTTGTTAAACACTTTTTTTCGGTTTCTATGAAAATTATCGAAGAAAACAGCATTTTAGTGAAAAACGCCCACAAAAAGTAGGCGTGGCAAAAAACTTTATATGACAAACTTATAAAGGAGGGCAGTGCCTACATATCTTGTGAAGGTTATAACCCTCTATCTGTCCATCTGTAGCTTTAAATCGGTTTTTTCTAAATTGTGGGCGTGGCAGTGGGCGTATTCCAAAAAATTTTACACTTAACCATTTCGGAGCCCTAGGGAGTATGTGGTCCAAATTTCAGCTTTCTAGCTTGAATTTAAAGGCCTAAAAATTGCGTACGGACGGACGGACGGACGGACGGACGGACGGACGGACGGACGGACATTGCTAGATAGTCTTAGGATTTGGTCCTGATCATAAATATATATACTTTTATGGGTCTACGACGAATATTAAGGGGTGTTACAAACTATGTGTCAAAATTAATATACCCTTAGGATAGGGTATAAAAACTTATGTCAGGATCATTAATGCAATAAAATTCAATATAGGTACAGTAAGACTAAAACAAATCTATTCGTAAAATTTGAACTAGCGTACAACGCATATGATGACTTTTTACTTCTCTAGGAAACTAACATAATGTGGCAATTTTATCCTGGCGTTCGTCACTAGTTCTGTAAATTCTCCTGCTTTCAATACCAAGTTAAATTTGGTAATGAATAAGAAAAGGGGAGGGGGTGGAATTACAACAAAAGTTGTATATAGACAGTTACTAGAAAGCATTTTAAGGACGATTGGTCAGAGATGGACTAACCTGGCAGGTCACAGGGTATCCAAAGCCTTCTGAGGAGATTCTGAATCTAACTAGAACTCAATTAAGTAAGATGGTTGTAATCCTTTCTGGACACTGTCTTCTAGGGAAGCATGCCAGTAGATTGGGTCTCTCGGTTACTAGCGTGTGTAGATTTTGTAGTGGTTTATGGCTGACAGACGATATAACGTTTCGTTTCAAAATTTAATACCATTAATAATTTTTGCAACACAGAAGATGTAGCTGGTAAAAGTAAACTGGCGACATTAAACAGTTGAGTTTTTGATGCAGGAAAATAAATTGCTATGGGGAAGTGGCGTATGATATTCGTCTTGAGGGTGGTTTCTTTTTAACGACTTTTGAAATAAGTTCTCCCAGGGATCGTGATGGGCCTATTGTGGAGTCTAGTGGTTTATGTTAGCATACATTTCACTTTACATAACCACGCTATATATATCAAGTGTGTGAAACCTATTGGGTAGCTAAAGAAAGAAAAGTTACTATAAATTTTCGTGTTCCCCAAAGAGCAGTTTGATTAGTATCAAAGGTACAAAATCGTCCAGTTATGAGATCGACACAACGGAAATAAAAACTGTAACGTTTAAAATGTTGCTTAAAAAAAAACAGGAAGACGCGCTGCTATAAATTTGTCTCATATCATACGTTTATAGTTACAAGGGCATAGTAATTTTGTATTAGGGTTTCTCTTCAATGATCGAAGACAGGAATAACATTATTATGATTTCTTGTGAAGCAATTCACAAGATAACACAATGAAAGTGACTTACAAGCACTCAAAATAAAAACCGGTGGCAAAATCGATAGATCCCTTTTTCATAATAATTGACATCTTGACACAGGTAGCGCGGAGAGTTGAAAAAATAAAAACGCCCTTGTTTTGAAATTTTTCAAGAAGAAAAACAATTTGGAGATTCTTTTCAGTATGTTAGAGTAAACTAAGGATAAGGAAGGTACCTTACAATACATTATATAACTACACTCGTAGTAATGGTGTCTATTTTATGTGAAATATTTTTTTTTGGACCCAGTTAGTTTTGGAATGAAGTTTGACACGTGTTGAGAAAAGTATGCAAAATAATGTTAACTCCCACAAAAACCCTATCTATGTGATAAATATTTTATGGTTATATATACATAGGTAGGTACCCACTTTAATTAAATTCCTTCAAAATAGTCTGGAAAGACGATAATAATTCGCTGACTATCATCAAAATTATGATACCCGAACACAGTGCAAACTTTGCACATTCTGATGGACGGACTACAGTTTGAGGATAAACAAAAACGTTTCAATAGTCTGCAGCGTCATGATAAAATATAAAAAGTGGATCAATAAGCCATCCCAGAGCGAATCCACCAGAAACGGAATGGATCCCTAAATGGAGAAAATAACAATAACAATAATCTCTAGAGCAACCGCATATGTACGTGTAGATAATAGCATCAGCAACAGCATCCTCTGCTGGACCCAAATTCAATAAAACAACTTCAAAAAAGAAACAGAAAAGAAAAAAAAAACAAGAAAATGAAGTGGCAAAGAAGAAGGAATAAGTAAACAGAGATCGATGCTGATGCTGACGGCGCGCGAGAGGGTCGAAAGGCTTAAAATTTTCCACACGGTGAAATAATGATGGCTGCCGCCCGTTGCGTTAGAGGTGCTTTTCTGGTAGGTGAATATACTGAATAATCGTAATCAGGAATCCATTAGGAGAGCAGCAGAACTAGTCTTCCTGTGTCACATTGCAAGTACTGCGGGCGAGTGCACAGCATTTATGATCATGACGTGGCGCGGATAGTATGCAGCCACCATGTACCAACTGATCTTAATAGTTTCAGAAATTGGGTAAAGGTACATCGAAGAGTGCTTAAGAGCATTGTACCAAACGTCTCTGACCATCGGAGATACTCGTTCAACGAACGCTGGACAAAGCCTTTTATTTAATGTTTTCTCCATCATCTTCTTATTCGTTCGTACCTGTAAATAACCTAACCGTCTCTGCGCAAACAATGTGCAACTGAGTGTGTGTACCTAGGTTCTTTTCCCGTTTATTTGCACACCTAAGTGGATTTTGCTGTATTTAAGAGATATATAGGAATATGCTAAAATCATTTTGAACTCACCCTGAGCGTTGTATTAATAATAAAATCCAAAATCCATTTATTTGTCATTGAAGTATCTCCAAGTGTATTCCACATTTAATTTATCCATGCACATTTACTATAATATTCAAGACACTCTGCACTACCACGGCCTACTATAGTAGCATTTTGGGATCAAAAGCCCAACATGGCATCACACTGTGTTCGGTGGCAATGGCAGTGGCAGCAATCACTAATACACGCACACGATCGCACCAGAATTGTTAACTTTTCTTCGCGTTAGGCCACTCAACTTACATACGTATATCGCGAGCAAGCTAAGCACCAAGCTACACCTTAATATATTTGTTTTAATTTTAAGTTTTCACTAAGAATAACAAAGGCAAATAGCTAATTAAATCCCTATAGGCTAGCCGGAGCCCATAAACCAGATACATGCGTTTTGCAATACTCCGAGCAGTTATTTTTATCTTTTTACACCTCGTTGAAGTAAAAACTTCAAGTACGTCTTTGCATAATTTATTTTACTAATTCAATGAATTAAATTTATAAATAAAAATTCACTTAAATCGTCGCACTTCTCATATATCGCACACTTAATTCAAAAAATCCATTTCGAGCTTCACACAGTAATCCAGATGTTATGTAGTGGTGTAGTGGATCAGGTTTTGGAATTTCATTCGGTAGGTATCTGAGATTTGTGCCTCGCATGAATTCAATAGGAGCTGACGCTAGCGCTACCAATTTGCTCCTCAAGTAGTCCCAATCTCTTCCCACACGCCAGTGTGCCAATTGGGTGTGAGCAGGAGGAAATATCAGGTCGAAACGAGACAGACTCAAAACTAGATACCGCACATACAGACGCGATTGCACCAACACTCGGACATTGGGTTTGTGTACTTATTTCTTAAGACGCTTCAAACAGTTAAATTACAGGTGCGCAAGGTACGATCAACTCTTTAAGACTGATCGAAGAGCAAACTCGAAACTCTGTTGGGGGCATATACTGGTGAGAGATTAGGTCTTGCTACCAACAAGTAGGTATGTGAGACGAAAGCCAGAGTGAATTGGATAGTGTGTTAGTCCTGTTGGGAGAGTGGGACAGTTTGAGCTACCAGATAGTTGGTATGGACGGAGAATAAGAATATTTGAAAAGTGAACGTGTGTGCCGATGCCACTGTCGCTCGCTGTCGCGTTGCTGAGATCCGACCCGAGCTCAAACTCAAAGTTAGGTTTTTGTTCAGTTTGCCTTTTATCGTTTCTGTTTCTCTTCGTGTTGTTGTTGTTGTTAGTATTTGTTTTTTTTTCTCCGATTCATTTAAAGATACAGATACGAATACGAATCTATATAGGTAAGTAAAGAAATAGTGTATAACCTGTCTGTGGTGGCCCGTAGCTATTCAGAACTGAGCTCTCTTTTTCTTACCGTGTGCGTATGGCGCGAACAAAAACAAAATTCTTCAGCTTCATTACCTGCAACTTTAAAGACGAGCTGTACTTTAGAATCTGAGAATAAGAATAAAATATCAGATTTGTTTGCAAACAACAAAAACATAGATAAAAGAGTCCAGTTGCGAACTTGAGTCGTAGTTCTAATTGTAGAAAAAGGAAGACTTGCGGATTGCTTTTGACATTAAATTATACCTGCAAATTTCAATTGAGAATTTGCTGGTTTTTGAAGGACCTGAAACAACGCCCTACAAAAATGTTAGAGAAACATTTTAATATGGTAATAAGGCCATTTACAAAAAAATTTGGCTTGTTTCAGTTTCTACACCTAATGTTATAATATCGAAATGGGTACTATTTCCGTAAAATCGTATGGGTTCTTGTTTGGAGCTATTGATTAGATTTTTTTTCCTAGAACATTATTAGGACCTTTAAAACGATGTTAAAATTAAGAGCCGATATGAATAACCTCCCGTTATTTTTTTTTTATTAAAACCCAACAGAAGAATGAAAGAAGTTCTAAAATTAGAGTAAGTGTGAACCAATAGCGTTGTTACTTATTGTTAATATCAAATGAATCGACTGCAAAAAAAATTATCCTAGAAGTCTGAACACAAGGTTGGTGTAAAGAATCCAAAAATAGCTGTGACTTTGACCGCCTGTGTGCAACCACGCTCAGCGTGGTTTAAAGTTTACATAAAGTGCATAAGTCGTGGTCTTGACTCAATATACGTCATGCACAAACCAATGAATCCTTCTCAATATTTCCATAGTTTCTAAATTAGTTATGAAACATCTTCCTGCGTGGCATTAACTCCCAAACAAGTTTTCTTATATCGGTTTTAGTGAAAATTTTTAAAATTCTTTCTAATCTATTGATATGAATCATATAATACAGATGCGAAGAATAAGCGCAGTGTAACGCTTCTTTAAAATTCATAGTTGCAAACAGATATAAATCAATATGTGGGTTAAACTTAAACTTCGGTACATATATAACACATATATTTACCATTTCAGTAAAAAAGTTGTTAAAAGTTAAGGCTCCCTTAATAAATTTTGAACGTGGAAATATGGTTTCTATGGAATTTTTCATATATGTTTTGATGCACACATTCACTGTAATTCGTACCATCACGTAATTTTTTCTTATAACATATAGCATTCAGTGGTTTTGAATGT
The DNA here is from genome assembly GCA_963576555.1 of Ferdinandea cuprea. Classification (NCBI taxonomy): domain Eukaryota; kingdom Metazoa; phylum Arthropoda; class Insecta; order Diptera; family Syrphidae; genus Ferdinandea; species Ferdinandea cuprea. Next base: position 1,927,250 of record OY754958.1, read on the forward strand.
CTGCAAACAAAAAAAAAATAATTAATTAAATATTAGGCGTAAACGGCCCATAGAAGACCTAAAGCCTAGCTTCTCCAAACATTTTGTGTGCGAAGTTATATTTTTTTGACACGAATGGAGGGACCTACAGTTTAATGCCGATTACGAACGGCAATTTATTTTTTAGAAGCTTCTCATGACATTTCTTACTCTTGGATTTTTGTCAAACGTTCGCAAGAGGTGGGGCAGCGAATAAAAACTTTAAGGTGGTACAGGTCGGGATTTGAACCAGCGACCTCTCGCTTAGTGGTCCAACGCACTTAACTACTAAGCCACTTCAAAATTAAGTTGCAGCTAATTTCGGCATCGTGTTGTATAGCTAAGGGAAATATTCATAGTTGATGTTAGGTAAACTGTTTTTCGCTCCATGTGGTTGGCTTTTTTGAAACTAAAAAGGATCTACTTTACTTTTTTTTTACAAAATGACTAGTTTCAAACGTACTTTGGAAAAGAAGCTTAAGTCACTTTCCTTTATCATATTTTGGCCGATGGTGGAAAGTTCATTTTTTACCAACTGAACGACGAAAGCAGATTTAAGGGTGAACTGCTAAGCGTTTCAGCGTATACCCGATACTGTTAAATTGTCGAAGACGTGGAATTCAACTATAACTATGCGGTTTGAACACTTATGTATGTAATTGATCAGCCGAGTTGAGAAGTAGAGATACAGTGAAAATTTTAAGTCAATTCCTACAGGTAGAGGTAGAGGCATTATCATTATCATCATCGTCATCTTCAACGTTCTTTAATTTGTTTTGTTTCTTTATTTATTTCTTTTTCATTTGGTGTTTTTTTTTTCTTATGAGCACTCGGTTTAGTTGGTAGTGGTAGTGTTGTGTGTACCTTCAAATTCTTTAAGTTGCTTACTTTAATCTTGGAAAACCAGAAACTCAACAAAAGAAGGTATAGTAAGAGAAAAGGTAAAGGTAGATGGTTGCCTTTCTTCCAGCTACACAGGTAAGTATAAAGTACTCGATCGATGGAAAGAAGTCCATGATTCTGGAGCCGGTTTGGACCGCCAAAGATTTTTTTATCCTCTTCGCTTTGACTCTTTGTTTTTTATTTCTTTTTGGATTGTTTTTGTTTTGTTTTTTTTTTTTGTTACCTTCCTCTTCCTTCTTGCACACAGCGGCGGAGATAGCTGCTGTGGCTTTACCACCAGCAGTCTGCCAAGCAGGAGCAAAATGTTATAGTTTTGACTTCTGTACCAGTAACTGAATAAAAAGGTAGTGGCAGTGAATAAAAATTTATGCACGGTGTCAATGAGCTCAGCCTATTAAGAGTTTGATAATGCACTTGTCTGTCTGCCAATATGAACATGTACATATGTATGCAACTGGGTATACGAATACCTGAGAAGGATGTCAACCGTGGTAAGTTGGTAGTTTTTAAAGATTAAGTAGCTGCCGAGTTTCTTGTGAATTTTGATTTGAAGATCCGGAATGGTTGGTTCTTCTTAGTTTCTTTTTAATTACAGAAAAAAAGAAGTTCGCATTTTTGTATTACCAGTATAATCATTAATCATTACTGTAGGTGGTTTCACATATTATGTAGGTACTCACCCGTTTTGGTAAATATATATACCTAGTTGTATATTTCGAAAAGATGTCAACGACATTATTTATTAAAACATACAAAACAAAATATTGTAATATATTAAGTTTTATTTTTGTTTAGTTCATTGAATTTATTGGCAGTGCTGACTACTGTTATCCAATTTTTTTTTATATAATTAATCACCCTAAAAATGTTTACATAAAAAAGGAGTAAAAAACTGGGACATTTATATTGATTTTATACGAATTAATTTCAATGTTATATTTTAATAATAATACTTGGTGTTTAAGTTATTCGTTTAGCAATAATAAAAAAATTAAGAGTGTAATTAAAATTTATCATTTTAATACATATTTTTTTTTTTTTTAAATATTTCTTTGGCATGACATGAGTGTACAAAAATATAAAATATTTTTAGCGGTTTTATGTTTCAGGCCTGTTTACATGCATAGAACGTTCCAATACTATACCTATTTAATTAAATTATTCAAAACCCCTTAGCAATGAGAGAAATCTTAAAAAACAAATTTGAATTGGATTAGGTTCGTTGCTGCAACTTTGATTTATACTTAAGACTTTGGAAGATATTTTTAAGATGACAGAGCTAAACAAATCTATTAAATTTTAATTTAGGTGTTAGTTCCGCAGGCGTGTTTTTGTTGGCATTTGTATGAAATGCGTTCATGAATTTGTAGTGTGGGAATCAAATCTGATAGTTATAGATATGCCTAATGTGCTTTGTTCGGAGCTTGCCCATTAGCATTGCATCATAATTGTGACCAGGGCTTAAGATGACAAGAGAAATTATTTTCCAGGAACACTCAAAAAAGATCGTGGAAAGATTAGTGAGTGAGAAAAACTTGTGGCCAACCTCAGATTACACGAATTTCTGGTATTAACAGATCTGCACAATTTGAATGTTGGAAGAATCAGGCGTTGAGTTGTCATATTATTTACTATTTCGTTAAAACAAACAGTTGATTTTAAAACGTACTGTTTCCTGTTCAACTCTTTTGTATGTACATAAAAAGGACGTTTAATAAGCAGAAATTTAAAAGCTGAATCAATTGTGTATCTTCATTGCCCACTTCTTTAACTCTTTGAACACACATCAAGGATAAAAACCAGAAACGAAACTGAAAGCATAGATACAAAATGCTAAGAGAACCACAACCAGGGCTTTTTCTTCACCTTTATGGTATCAAACATATCACCAAATTGGGTTAATGCAATCGGAGTGCTACTGGGCATCACCTCCGGGGTGATGCGCTACGGTAGCTTGATATATTAACAAATAATTTTATGTATTTTAAAGTGAATACATCATGAATAGGCTGTCAGTTCACCAGTAGAAGAAGACATTTTGTTTACTTTGATGCACACATTCCGCTTTCGGATTTTAGAGTTTTGTATCGCTCACTGCATTAAAATATGTAGCAAACACTGGAAAAAAAAATAAACTAGTTTTTGGTTAGTGTGCCGAAAAACTTTGCATATTTCATTTCCCTTGATAATTTACAAAGGCAGTTAAAAGAGGTGGGTAAAAGTTTGATAACAAATTCGTTGATACATACTTCTGTTATATTAGCAATTCATTTTTTTTAAGGATAAATTCGACGTCGTTCGTCCTAGATTAGACTTCGTCATGTAGTACACTTTAGCCAATAGCCTTTTTTCCTCCAGTTATGAAGAATCATAGACTATCGAAGATTTGATTTAAGGCCCAAATATAAAAGCATTATTCATCAACGACTGAATAATTGTAATTAAAAATTCTAACTGCATGTACATTTTAAATGGAATTGAAGTAATAACAAGTTTTGTAATTGAAATGTAACTAGAAATGTAATTTAAAGAAATTTTATCATAGCACTTTTTTTTACAGCTACAGTTACATACCACCAGCTGCCTCTTTCTCAGATCATATAACATTATCTACATTAAACTTGAATTTAAGAGTTGGTAGTGTTAATGTTTCCCGGCAGATGTGTGTACATCAATTTTGTAGCCGATATGAAGGGAATTCAGCTAAGACAATTTTAAACGACGGACCTATACATACTGCATAGAAAAGTTATACTTTGGTTCTAGTTTATAGGACATTGTAGAAATTGAAATCGCGATTTGATTTTGATGTACTTAGCAATAATTTTGATATAACGTCCACGACGATCAGGGTTGTCACAAACGACATTAAAAAATACAGTGAGAGTTCATACACAAGAGTTAGATTAACTAAAATTATAAGTGCGGTATGCTTACAAGTTTGATATATGCATGTTGAATGTGCTGTATAATCTGAGAAATAGGCCGAAGTCAAACATGATGCTTTATTAAAATTGTCGAATATACATGATAAATTTTCCAATGTAGGTAATTGTAATTGAGATATATGAAATGCGCATAAAACTGTTATAAATTTTTAATTAGATTACAATAACTATTATGGTTACGACAAAACTCTGAAACAATGCAAAACAAAAATATTATTATCCGCTTTGCAAACCAGCAGATTGTCTCCAAATGTAGCTAGCCTTGTAAAACTAATTAATTGACTGATTCTTAAAACAAAAGCACCTTGATTTATTAACACATCAAGCAGTGTTGAGTACCCATATACAAAAAAAGTGTTAACCTACCTATGTCTGCTGGAGATATTATCTTTGCCAAAAAATGCAAATTTCACTTCCAAAAACTTGACCTTGGTTGTCAAAGTAATTTTTTCACTTTTCAAATTGATTTTTTTTATATTTTTTTTTTTCTTTTTTGTGTGTGTATTACAATGAACTTGTTTCCGTCGACAACTTTAACTTTTTTTAAGACAAAAAATTGTGATGTAAACAGTTTAATGAATTTGAGTTGCACAAAATAGTTTCCCATGAAGTTTTCTTCTTTCTGTTCTATGAAACTCTCCATCACAGTTTAGTACGCAATTTTCTGCAAGTATATGAAGAGTGACAAACGTGAAATTTTAAATGACACTTATTTGATTCGCCACACTCGACAGTGATCTTGTCTTCCACAAATTACGCTTGCCAACCGCTGTTTCTTTGGGCTGAGAAGTCAACTGTGTATTAAGAAATTCTTTATAGGACTTCATAATACAGTTCCTACTCTATGGGTCTATAGCATGGACACTTTTTTAAACTCATGAAGATATCCTTGATCGTTTCGAGGGAAAAAATTTGTTTGCACAGGGTTTTGGAGGAGATGTTTCAAAGACGAACTATATACTAGAAGTAGAGCGGCGTCGATCTGAGCAAAAATTGCGCATTGGACGTTTAATATGGTGAGTAGGTAATGTAGATCGACTGAGTACCAAAACTCAAGCACTCAGAATCTTTGTTCTTAGTCTTGGGGCCATCGCAGTGAAGGAAGGCCTCACGCTTGGTAGCACTCACAAGTGGATGGGGACCTGAAACGTGGAGTGGAAGAAGTTAGCACCGATGACTGTAGCGCTGCCTAAGTAAGTAAATATCAAATATTGTACTATTTCATGTTCTTTGATTGGTTGAAATTTCCAAAAAAAATCCATACGAATTTGTATGGTTTTTCAAGTCGGCTAGCCTGATTTCCCTGTAAAAGAAAAGGATGATACATTTAGTTTTAAAAGCATCTAGTTTTACTAGTGCAACTGAATATGAAAAATTCATGAAAAATACTGAAACATTTAAACATCAGCAATTTTACATAATTTCTTCATTAACGAGCGATACTTCAAAGCCAGCTTAGCGGGAGAGATGGGAATTGCACTTACAAACGTGAAAAAATATTTTTTGATTGCAGAGCTGTTAACCTAATAAAGTGCAAAGACATGCTCTTTGGTTCCAACTTAGATAAGGTTAAGCACGACTATTCTCTTTAAGATTTTCATCTGCCATTGGTTTGGTTTCTGAGGATTCAAAAATATTTTAAACAAAAATCAAGTGCGTGTAACCAAGTGGGTATGTTTTGTTTTTTTTTTCGTTTGTTTATATGCTGAAGTGCTTCACTACTTTTAAGTTCATGAATTACATACTAGTGTTTCTTTTTTTAAAGCTTTCTAGATGAAAATGCATACGGATAGGCGTACGCCGTTACCGTATGCAGAATATGAATAATCAACATAAACTATTCTATAATAATATATACATATACTATATGGTTTTTTATTTTATTTAATTTCTTTGGAACTATATATATGTATATATATATACTTCCTAGCATTTAATAACTTAGTTAAACATTTACTATAATAATAACACATCGAGGCATTAAAAAATACATTGTACAATTTCTAACTAATTCATAATGTATACATATATATTCGCATAAGACATTTTGTTACCAGGACAAAGGACGGACCCTCCTGGATTATTTTTATTGACCAATTGGTCCTTTTGTTTAGTGTAATTCTTTGTTTTTTTTTTTGTGGTTTATATTAATATTCGCTACTAATCGTTTTAACGTTTTGTTTTTAGTAAAAATAATTTATTTGTAGACTTTTTAGTTTTGTTTGTTTTTCTTTGAGAATTTTTTTCTTTCCAACACTTTGTACAATGCTTGTTGATTTGTTTTTTTTTTGTTTTTTTCTGACAATATTACATACACATATGAATAATAAAATAACAAAGACACAACAACTAGATGGATAACTTCTATTGTAACACGTAATATACGTGTGCGTGAGTGTAGCATCTCAAATCTGTTTGTTTCATTTTCAGGGCTTCTGTTCATGTTTATTACGAGAAAATAGATTTGCTGATACTGCGACGTTTCTTTTTATGGGGCTTAGACTTGACCCCTAGTTACCCAGTTTTAATCCATCGATCAATTGAGTATTCCAAAGCGGATATCCAACTGAAAAGAAAACAATGTCAACGTGTATTCGTTTTGTGATATTAAACTCCGTCTTACCGCTTCTTGTCCATTTCAGATTCAGTACTGAAGTAATAGTGTCGAAGTTTTGACTCTGGTGGGATAATTTCAAACGAATTCTTTCGACCAGATGAATTGGTTGACATTGAAGCTACCTTATAGCCCTGTAGACATGCCATACCTAAACAAAATTAATTATTTTGTTAAGTCTAAGTTGACAGACATCATCCGAGTTACTATTGTTCTTACCGAAAGCTACTTTACTGTTTGCATCTTGATAGAAATACAAGCATCCATCTTTAAGCACACAGTATCTCTTCGACCAACCACACCAACGTGATCCCAACTTCATAAGATAACCAAAACAATCAGGACGATCAATTCCACTGGGTGGGAGTTTTAAATTTCTGGAGCTAAGAAGAAAGTGTGTGTAGCAACGGTTTTTATTTATTATTATTTTTTTTAGTTTACCTCATATCTAACCAAGGATCCGCTTGAATTGCCGAATGCCGCATAACTGCAATCCAACGAGCTAAAAGTTCATCTGTATCTGCCGCTAGATACATGGGAATTCCTTCCCCAGAATCGATCTTAAAAGCAAACGGCTTTCCAAAACTAGTGTCGCAACGCTCAACGACATGTTTGGCTAGTATGATTGCGCCCACAGGTTGAGTATCCTGGACAAAATTAGATAATCATTGAATTTGTTTAAACATTTTTCGACAAGAAATTTAAAAAAATTGCGTATCTATTCACCTCTTCAGTCTTGTAGTAATATAAGCAATGATCTGGTCTCAGGCAAAACCATCTCCTTACCCACTTCTTTGGATTTGGAGTTCCTTTAGCATGCCCACTTTGTCGCCACAAATACCCCTTATGTATGACGGGACTCGGAGAGTCTTGCTTCTCATTCATTAACACGCCAATGGTACGAGCTACCTCCAATTCAAGAGTCTCGCATCCTGCGTGTGCAATTTTAACTACTTCAGTGTGATGTTTATCCAATACTGACACTCCGTTCACTGAGATAATAATATCACCAACTTCTAGTCCAGAACTCTCTGCTGGCGTATCTGGTTCTATAGCAGCCACCACAACAGGTTTCGAGCCATGTATCCTAAATCCAAATTCTCCAGAATCACTTTTGACAATAATTGTTTTGTCGATTTCTGAAAATATTTAACTGGTTAGGAAATTGTCAAACAAATACGGAAACCTTTTAAATTGTTGTTAATATAGTAATAGGTAGGTACCACTTGCTTTGCTGCTTAACTTGGATAATGCCTGTGCTTCGCGCGCCCAAACTAATAGCATAAGTTTTAAAATTTCCTCTAATTTGCCTCTAAATGGTTCCGGAGCAGAGTTTGCCGATATAAGGTCTAGAAATTGTGTGTTTATTGGACTCAGAGAATTTGGAAGAAAAATGCAATTTGTAGGAAGTTGACAACATACCCAACATCTTGTTCAGCAGCTAGCTCAAAAGTGCATAACTTTTAAAATAAACTGTACGTTTACGAGGTGAACGAAGTACACGTGGTATTATTAGACAATGCGTCGACCGACCGATCCGATACTATTATTAGAAAATTAAATTGAAAAATTTGGCCTCTCTATACTATGCCTTCCTTAATTGTTCGAACGGCGCGTGATCTTCACCCATCGGCCTATTCTTATCAACTGCAGCGCTACCGAAAATAGAGAATTTTTTGAGGAAAACATTACATATTTAAAAACGTGCTCACTCGAGAGAGCAATTTGCTTGACACGGTGAGTATGGGGTGAGAGTTTTTTTTACTTGTCCAAGGTAATTATGAAATAGGGCCATGTTAATATATTTTTTTATGTAGACCTAGGAAAAATGCGAGTATGTACTTGAGTATGTAGGTACATTGGTAATTTTGTAATGAGTCATGAAGCTTTTATAATTGACACTAAGGCAATACTTATCATCAATTTAAGTTCCCTTTGCTATTCGGACTTATAAATACATATGAGTGATTATGTTGATTGAATACAGTATCAATGGTAATCTAAATTGAAACAATGACGACATTTTGACGCAAATAAATCGAATCAGCTTATGTTGTTGACTATGAATAGAGGCTCGTGCCAGATGATTTGAAAATAATTAGTCATGGAAAGGGACGAATTAAAAATATATAAAAATAATCATCAGTGGGTCAATGAATTATGTATATTAAGCTACTTAACGGGTGATTTTTTAAGAGGTTTAGAACTTTTTTTAAAAAAAACACAAAAAATTCAAAAAAATGAATGAAATATTTATTTGAATCGATAGTTTGAACCTTGCAATTTAATGTTTAAAGATAATTTCATGCAAATGTTGACCGCGGCTGCGTCTCAGGTAGCCCATCCGCTGAGTCCAATTTTGGCATACTCTTTCACACATATCGGCCGGTATCTCACGAATGAATGCATGGATGTTGGCTTCCAGTGCGTCAATCGAAGCGGGCTTGTCCCTATACACATTAGCCTTGGCATACCCCCACAAAAAATAATCTAATGGTGTCAAATCGCACGATCTAGGCGGCCAATTGACCGGCCCGAAACGTGAAATTAACTGTTCACCAAACTCGCCGCGCAATTGCGCCATTGTTTTGCGTGCTGTGTGGCATGTGGCACCGTCTTGTTGAAACCACATATCATGCAAGTCAAGAACTTCCATTTCGGGCAAAAAAAAGTTTGTTATCATCGCTCGGTAGCGTTCACCATTGACAGTAACGCTGCGATTCGCATCATCTTTGAAGAAATATGGCCCAATAATGCCGCCGGCCCATAAACCGCACCAAACAGTGGCTTTTTCGGGATGCATTGGTAGCTGTTGCAATGCTTCTGGCTGATCTTCACTCCAAATGCGGCAATTTTGCTTATTTACGTACCCATTCAACCAAAAATGAGCCTCATCGCTGAACACAATTTTTCGATAAAAAAGCGGATCCTCGGCCAGCTTTCCAAGAGCCCATTTACCAAAAATTCGGCGTTGTGGTAGGTCGGCTGGCTTTAGTTCTTGCACCAGCTGTATCTTAAAAGGCTTTACGCCCAAATCCTTCCGCAAAATTTTCCACGTAGTGCTGTAACAAAGGCCTAACTGCTGGGAACGGCGCCGAATCGACATTTCGCGGTCTTCTGTCACACTAGCTGATACGGCCGCAATATTTTCTTCAATACGCACAGTACGTAAACGTGTTGGTGGTTTAATGTCCAACAAAGTAAATTTGGTGCGAAATTTGGTCACAATCTTCCGAATAGACTGCTCAGAAGGTCGAGAATGCCGATCATAAAATGGAAGCAGCGCGCGATGAACATTTCGAACCGAGCACGAATTTTGATAGTAAAATTCAATAATTTCCAAGCGTTGTTCATTTGTAAGACGATCCATGGTTAAATTGCAAACCAAACTGAAGCTGTTTGACAGTGACACAAGGTACTAAACACACGTCAGCTGTCAAAACCAGTGTTGAAAAACCAAACCAGCTAAAAAATCACCCTTTAGCTCAAAATGATAACTTCAAATGTGGTTTAAGGTAAAAAGTAGAAAACTATCGACTAGAGGTATCAAAGCTTTCTACAATACCAAAATTGTTTGAGAGTACTGTTAAGGACAAACTCTTTTTCGCTGTAAAAGAAATTCTTTCTAAAAGTCAGCATGGCTTTGTTCGTGGTAGATCATCTGCTACTAATTTAGCTTTGTTAACTTATTATAATTAATAGTTTTGATGAACGATTACAAGTGCTGCACTTTACAAAAGCGTTTAATAGGGTGCATCAACATTTACTTTTGGCTTAGCTTAAGTCTTTGTGGTTTCATTTTTCAATGCTAAAATTGTTTAGTAAAAGTCAATGGTTCTCTCGTGATAGAAGTTACTTCGGGTGTTTGGGCCCGCTGTTATTTCTATTTGTTGCGATTTATAAATGATGTTCATGAAATATTTCAGTTTTGTAAGGTTTTGACTTTTGCTGATGATTTGAAATTATTTTCTGGGACAAAAAATGTATCTGATTGCATCCGTTTTCAATCAGATATTAATGGATTGTCGGAGTGGTGCAACCGTAATGCTTTGGAACTTAACATGTAAAGTTTTTTCAGCATATCGTATCAGTATTACAATTTTGCACAATTATTTTATAAATGATCTTAGACTTCAGCGTTTTGATGAAGTGAAAAATCTTGGTGTCATATTTGACAATAAGTTAAGTTACTTTTTTCATTATGATTATAATTTAGGCTTCCTTAAACGTAATAGTAAAGACTTTCGCGATGTAAATAGCATTACAATTATTCATTGCTCGTTAGTAAGACCTTAATTAGTATATTAGTCCATAATTTGGGATTCGCCATATGGAATTCACGAACTTAGATTCGAAAGAGTCCAAAAAACTTCACGAGATCAAATAATTAAATATATTTGATGAGCTTCCAAATTATGGCAGAAGGTGCATTTTAGTTGGTCTGCAAACCTTAAGTTTCAGACGCGATGCAAATTCCGTCATGTTTATCCGTGATATTCTTAATTATCATATTAATTCACCAGAATTGATATATCTTTTAAATACAAATGCTCCCCATAGGTCAAGCTTATTTTCTACAAATAGGCACAGAACCAATTATGGTAATAATGAGCCAATAACGAATTCTGATAAGTTATTTTTTTTGTTACTATCAGCTTCAACGCCAGTTTGTGGGGTTTGAAAACTTATCTGATATCGAAGTATATTTTGTTCAAAACTTTAGAGTGGATTATACAATTCGATAACTATTGAATAATGATTAATAGCTGTTATTTTATGAATGTAACAACAGACTTGTACAAATTATTAATTTCATCGCTCAAAATTATCAATAGTTAGCGTTTTTACTTGACTATTATGTTTGTCTTTCTTATATTTTATTTTGCGTGCTTTTAATTTGTTTTATTATCTCACTTTAAAGTAGGTGAACTTTTTCTGATAAGGCATTGTTTTTTTCTTTTAAAAGTCGATCAAAATCATTGTGGTGATTAGTTATATCTGACGAAAATTCAAATTCATTAACCGTGTCAAAGTTTCCCCTAAATTTTTAACAAATCTTTCTGCAAAGAGATGTCGCAGTGGACTCGCGTTGTTCTAATGAGCCGGCAACCACGGACATATTTGAGCAAAAGCTCATGATATTAATATGTGGAAAAAATTTCTCAAATATGTCCGTCTTAATCTTAAAATTTCTTATACAATTCAGCAGCAAGTTCTGTGCAGCAAAACATTTGAAAAAATTCACAGAACTTGCTGCTGAATTACACAAGAAATTTTAAGATACAACATAAACATAATTGTTTACATAATTTGGGAACCTGTTATTTGTAGCCGTCCTTAAATGGTAACCATCCGTTGTGATTGAAACAAGTTAATAAATCGGAATGTTAATTTTGTTTACAAAATTATAATGTAGGGTAAATGTACCTACAGTTAATCAGAGTACACAGTGAATAACTTGCTCTCATTATGTCTCCTTCTATTTAAAAATGAATCTGAAAAAGAGAAAATAACACCTTTTCACTTTCCCTCGCATCAAACCATCGGTCTGTGCGATCCCGTTCTCGAACTCGATTATACTCGTGTGTTTGTGTTTTCTGCATAGGCAAGTTATTTTTTTGAAGTGCATATATTCCCAATAATGCAATGTATTTCCACCTGTCTCACTACCAATCTGATGAAGATCAAGGCGATGGAAGAATAATAGTATTAGCGATCGTAATATGTTTACATTATACTAAATATTATTTCTTTTTTAATTAATTTAATCTTCAAAATTTAAGAATTGTCAAATGCATCAGCAACAAAATTAGCATTTACCGGTTATGACGTTTGTGGCATTTGAATATGTAAGTGCTTCTGCTTTTATTCTGAATTCAAAGTCAGAAGCAAAATTCTCAGCTTTCCAGAAGAGGTACCGTCATTTTAGTACCACCCACACTTTCAGAAGAGTCCAAAAAAACCAAAACGAAATAAAAATGTGTGTGTGGTAACTTCATTTCAGTTTAATATTTGTACTTCTGGTTACATAGACTTAGTAATTGTTGCGGATTTGCGTCCTTAAGTGAAATATCTTAAAAATTGTTAACATGTTTTTCTAATATGAAAATATGGTACACAGTGAATCAATTGAAAGTGGCACACACTGACTCAATAATTGTAATATAAAAAGAACTGTTTTTTTTAAATTCAAGTTCCGGAGAATGGATACACAATTAAATCGCAGGCATTGAATGGCTAAAAGGTATCAACAGTGGATAACTTTTTAGTTCCTCCGCCACTGAAATCGCATTTATAATATTTGCCGTAATTTTTTTTCCACCTAATGCCGATTTTGAGCATTTGCCCACCCCTGCTATAGAAAACCGCTTTTGAACTTTCTTATATATGTAAGTAAGTACATAAATATGGTAAGGAGAATGTTTTAGCAATCGTACTTTAATAAGGTGAAATGTTATGATAACAGAGAACTCAAAAGAAGTGGGTACCAAAATTCAATCCGTATATGTCTGTTTTAGGGTTTAAGGTTTTTTGCTTTGTTTTTTTTTATTCATATTAATATTGATATTCAAATAACGATCTGATTTATTATTTACCTGGACTAAGGTTCATTATATCTGTTATATATAGCAAATTAACATAAGGCACAAATTTACGCAATTTAAATGAACCCCAGCAAAACATATTTAACATCTTTAACTGACGCAAATGCGAACGCAAACTAGTGGGTTTAATATCACTGGTGTCATAAAAGAAAATTGTACAACAACATGTACAAGCACGTGTAAAACAAAATCGTTTAAGTTCAGCATTATGTAAAAGAATGAACGTCATACTGACCATTTCAATGTACAGTAAGCGTTTATTGTCTCTCAAACTTGTGCTTTTATCACAAGATTTGGAATATTGTTAGTGCATATGCTCTCCAGGTTAATCCAACAATACGTTGCCGGCTGTGATTTGGACGGATTTGCGGGAAATCTAGCTAAGACTATAAAAAAAGAAATACAGGACAAGTATAAGGCAAACAAAATTCTCCTGGTTATCCTAAGAATGCGCAAAATATTTTAATTGTGCTAATAGTAGTGTGTTTGTCAAACAAAGTCGGCAATTGATTAGTTATAGCACTGGTGGTAATGAAACTTAGTTTGCCATTAAGGATAATTTGGAGACACCTGGCAACAGCATCTACTCCAAACAAAAACATTCATAGAGAACAAGAGTAAACAAAACACAAAGGATAGGTAATCAATTTGTACAATTTAGACAACGAGAAATTCGAAGCGTTTATTATCAACGCTATAGCGACCTTGCGTAAACAGAGTTAAATCACTGCTCGGAGCTTCAACAGATTTTTTACAAACATGTTGGACTAGTGAAAAGAAAGAGTCCTTCAAAGTAAATTCTTGGAAAGTGTATGGAAGCCTGTATCGTGAGGTGGAAAAAATATGTACTTCTCTTGCTGATATAAACCAAAGAGTTATGACAAAACAACTTGAATACCTAATGGTGTAACCATCTTTAAAATAGCTACAGACAGAAGCGGAAATGCACAGGAAATTTGTTCGCCGAAGTTAATTAAGAATGCTCAAGCCCAACTTTCTTCAAGTATTAAGAAAAAGTAACTGGTATTACGTTAAAATAAGTTAGGAAAGACTTCAAATACTCCAAAAAGCGAAATGCACTTGGGCTATCATCTGAGAATTGGGTATATCATCTGAGTTTTAATAAAAGATGGATTGAAAGCATCTGATCAATATGGCTAGTGATCTGATCGCCAAACTCATGAAAGTTGTTTCAAGAACCGTTATATGAACGGTTGTTTTTAATTATTAACAGTAAAATTATTCGATACTTTTTTAAGGAACTGAATATACATATACATGTTTACAATGGGTTCCACCATAAACATTAAAAATACAAAATAAGACCCCAACGGTTTTTTATTAGAGCCTAATAAGCCACTTGGATGGTAGGTGTCGTTATCTAAAATGATAATACAACCAAAAACACAATAAATGCAACCACTATAACTCTCTTTATATAAACTTTGAAGAAAATCTATCAAACAATTTTGCAATGGGACATCTGGACAGGCAGGCAATCAGACCGACGGAATTTATTGGAATCAAAAAATGAAGATACGACAGGATTGTGTCCTTGATTTTAAATTCCATTTATATCCAACATATTTACATACAACATAGCACTAATTTTATGGCCACATGTACGTTAGGGCTTTCCAGTTAAATAAAATACTGTAGAAGATAAATATTCCTTAAGTTGAGGCGAAGGTCTGATAAAAATTCTCATTAAATAAGAAGCAAGCAATCATAATTTAGTGTTATTAGTTTAGAGCCATGTGATATGTTACTGGGTAAGTAAAATCACATGAAATGATTAATATTTTCGGCGCAATCGAATTCGGTCTATAAAATGTACGTATTAAGCGGTTTTGTTCAATAGTTCTAGTTATAGCATTTAGAGTACGTTGACAAATGACTGTGTGTGTATGCATACAAAGATTACAATTTTCCTGAGATTGTAGATTTATGTAAAAAGAAATGGCTTAGTGCCAAAGTGCCTTTTAAGTAAATGCCCTTTGATCAGTGTTAGGCCAGTCCGAAAAATGAATTTTAATAAAAATCTAAACTTACTGAATGAGTTAGTCTTCTGACGGTGGTACATTTCCAATGTGCATCTTCTTTGCACCAGTCTATGAAGTATAACTTGGTATTTTGAATGAAAGTTCTTTTCCGATTCGGTGGAACCTCGACGATCTCGATGCCGATCTGTAATATGTTAAATTTATCGAAACCAAAAAACTAGAATAACTGTACTTTACCAAAAGTTTGATGATCCAATTGAATCCACACATCGATGTCGGTTAGTCGGGTATAATGGCTGCTGTCGTAATTACCACGATACACACAGTGATCTTTATCAACTGCAATTGGTTCATTGGGTAGAACACACGGACTTGAACCAGCTGGACGTAAAACTGGAGGACTTTGCGAGCTGTTATCCTTTCCACGTTCTTCACTCTATCAAAGAAAATACATCTTTTGTCACTATTTGAATGAAAAACGTTTTACGTCATACCTTAGCGCGAATGTTTTCCTGACGAGTCTTGTAGTGCCTTCCGCGATCACCATGTCTTTCTTCGGAACGGAATCGCTTGTCCATTTTCTTGTATAATCGCTGAGAGGTTTTCGTTGTAACCGGTGAATCTGCGAAATCAGCTGGTGGCTTCACAATGTCCTGTTCATCGTCATCCTGCTCGATTGCCGGTATAGATTCCTGAGACCCAGAAGCATTAACAATCTCAACTTCTTTTCCACAGTGTAAACAATGTACTTGCTGATCTACTCCTACGTCTCCAGCTTCGCTGTAAAATACCGAGTCTGAGCCTGGTGATACAGACCGTAGTGACTCAATAGACTTCGCCTTCAGCTGATTCACAGAGCTGTGTGATTTCGGTGGACTACTGGAGGTCATTGGTATGGGTTCTTGATTGTAGTCCGCGATCTTATCCGTATTTCTTCCAGGCACGCTGGTCGCCTTCTGCTTCCTAGGAGTGCATTCTTCTCTAGATGATCGACGAAACTGTCGTCGTATTTTGGGACGGAACCTTTTCATCTTGCTTGGGCTGGTACCTTCGACGGTAGTTGCTGTGTTCGTTGCTACCTGCGTCTCGGGTGTAACTTGAGTTGTGGCTTTTGGAGTTAGTGACGTCTTCTTGATGGGACTAGTTAAAGCACGGAGATTCTCCCGCTCGATATCCAACTTCATGGAGGTTTTTCTTCTACGACGTTCTTCCTCCGCTCGATGTCGTCGAAATTTGGACAGTTTAGGGTCGTCTTCATGCGGAGGGCTCTCATAGTAGCCAGAGGACGAATATCGTTTTTCGCTGCGTTCATCGTCCGAAACAGATTCGGCCTTCTTCTTTGCGGCAATTGCCACGCCTTGTTTGGCTGCAATGCATACAGATTTGACAGGTGACACCACGACCGAGACTGGGAGTGTGGGACCTTCTTCTTTTAGTGGGGTTACCGTCACGGACTGATTTTCGCCGGCAACATTGTAACTTCCTGAAGATGTACTGCACACGGAATGAGAAGGTGAAGCATTTGGAATTGCATTTGGAGAAGAAGCAGAGTGAGGAAGCACTTCTTGCAACTGTTCGTCAATTGTTGGCACGTCCTCAGACAGACCATCTCCGCGTGTGGAATACAAAGAAGATGCACTTTCAAAAGACGACCCATCATGAGTTCTTTCCGTCTGCGAGCTTTGAGCTGAAACTAAGAAACAGGAAAAGTTACGAGTTCACCCCTAATTCAAAAGCAGAAGACTACACTGCAAGCAGTTCACCAAACAACAGCAAATACCACCAAATAAGTGGCTGGACAATAGCAACTAAGGTCTCGACTTCAACAGAGAAACACACAAACATCAATTAGTATTGGGAAAAGTTTGCAAACCTGGTACTTGTGTGGTTGATGAGGAGCTTGTCGTAGTGGGTGGAGTCTTTATACCTGGCGTACGTCTAGAGGTGTCTGTGCACGTGATATACTCATCGGTGTTGGTACTGCACTCAGATAGATCGGTGTTAGTCTTAACTGCAGAGTCCCGGCGGCTGTAACTATGAAACTCGGGTGGCACTTGACTCGCTGCCGTTGCAACAGACATATCCAGAAATCTAAAAGAACAACATCATTATAATAAATTACATTTAAGTGAATAAAGGTTATTTTCTGACCTGTGTGACAGATAACTTGAATCAGAGGCTGGCGACAACGTTTTAGAAAGACGTCTTACAGGAGCTGGGGACTTCTTAGGGGATGACAGTCCCTCGCCACGAATGGCAATAGTTGGAGTAACCGCAATCGATGGCGATTGAAGCTGGCCTGGCACCGTCAGACTATTGCCTACTTGTTCTTTGGCGGTTTTCGAAGTTTGAGTAGAAACGGGTTTCCCCATATGAGGAGGAACTAAGTAAGTTGGACTCTGGTCGGACATTTGATCATCGTAATCAAGGGCATCAGTGTCAATGGAGCTTCGCTGTTGGTGCTGAAGGAGCAAATTTTTCCTCTTCGATGATGGCGTCAAGAGATGCGACGAACCTGTGTCGCTTTGCTCTCGGGGCTCTACAGTGAGGACAGTCACCTGTGAGTCGTTCCACAGCCCATCGGAATGGTCCCTTGTCAGGTCGTTGGCTAAAGAATCCGATGATGGATAAGTAGATGTATTTGCCAAGAGTTCCTCCTGACATGGTGAGGGCGGAGCAGATTTTGCAAGCCTCATATCATTTGTTGTGCTTTGATCTTCCAAACTAATCGATCGTTTTCGGAATCTATCTCGTTTGCAGGAGTTCTGTGCAGAGCTAATACCGGTCACTATAGGGACTGGCTTAACATCGAAAATACCTTCGTCTTTTATAGGCAGATTTTGGTATAAATAATCGCCTCCATCTTCCTCCTCCGCTGTGCTGGACGACTGAAATCCTTCGCCGCTCGTAGAAATCGACGGCTGATGCGATGCCCGCTGTGCCTCTTGCTTTCGCTGCCTTTCCAAAAGAATCTCTCCATCCGACATTGTTTTCATTAGTTTCTTTCGATTTATTTTAGGACTTGGTTTTGGAGACATATGCGGCTTAAAGTCGATAAAGATTTCCTGCTCTTCATTACGCTCGTCATCCTCCTTCTCTTTCTCTGCAGGTGGTACTCTCACAGGCTCACAAATTTTGGGTTTTACAATTGCCGTGGACATACCCGGGAATGGTATAATAAATGGTTGCATTGGCATCGACTGACGTCGAGTTGAATCTCGCGAAAATCCTCCATCTCCTGGTGGTGCCAACATGGATGACCTTCGTTGTTCGCTCCATGACTGGCGATGTATTTCCAGCTTCTCTAATAGATCGTCGCCTCGGTACTCACGAACGGCATCTCTGAGCAGTTCCGGACACTCTGTTATATGGCGACACACGTCTTGTGCGTGCATATGTTCCCGACGCGGTAAACTGTGTGTATATGACTCCACATCTAGTCGATGCTGACCACAAGCCCGCCGGGGTAGACTATTGCGCTCAAAGTCAATATTCGGACCCTCAGAGTCGGTTACACTATCAGCTTTCGATGATCCAGGACCATAAATACTTTGCGATGCTTGCATACTCTGAGAGGACGATCTAGACCTAGGAACATTATGTAACTGAGAATCTATGCGATCGCGTGCGCTAAATGACAAAGCTGACTCCGTATCGGTTGCCCTGTATGAGAAAGCACTGTCATGAGACTGTTTTCTTGGCAAATCTCTCATGTACAATTCATTGGAGTCGACTGTCTTCAGATGGGAAGATATGTTTATTGGCGGTGGAGGTTCATAGTAGTTAATGCTGTTTTGGTCATCTCCAGTGTCGGTTTGTATTACCATCGACGGTGATCTAGGCGGTTCTTCCGATTGCGTGCGATGCAATTGCTCATGATCCAATAATCTGTTAGAGAAAGGATATTAAAAAAAATTCCGTGTAACCGTGCGACTTGCTTACAGTTTATTCTTATCTGCTGATAGATATTCGTTTGATGGTCCACCCGATGGTCTGCCATTGGTCATTTCGGATAAACTTTTCGTTAACTTTCTTCCATTTAGAATGCCATTTGTCTGTGCACCTTGGGAAACCACTTTGACCTATGGCCAAACATACAAATATAAGAAAAACAAACAAACAAAAAAACTTTAAATCAATCCAAACTCACCCTATGCACAGTCCGAGGGCTTAGAGCTAAATTGTACGGAATGCCCTCTTTCTTCGCTGCAGCATAACATTCGGTTTGTGTTGCTTGAGTCTTCATAGCATTCCGTTTAATCTTCTCTACCAGAACAACTTCTGCAGCAGCTGGGGATTTAGGTCCCCCCAAACCACTGACACCTGCTCCCGAAAAATCACCAACTGCACTTCTGTTGACCTGCATCAACGAAATCAAATCCTCTCCGGCCGGGTGAGAAGGAGCTCCAATCTCATGCTGATGCATTGGTATGAGTATATTTGGATGATGAATATGGTAAGCCGGTTGCTGAATGATTTGCGTATGTTGATGCTGGTGCGGGTGAGTGTGCGGCATTATGTGATGATGCGAAGTCCTGGTAACAAACGCTGCCTGATGTTGTGGCTCATACATAGGTACAGGGTTAATAATTGGCTTCTTTCCCCCAATAAGTCGCTCCTGACTCCTGGCCGCTTTCATTCGACCCGATGAACGCAGTCCCAATGATGCCTCATCGAAGGAAGTCAGTGTGTGTGATCTGGCAAAGCTAACATGTTTCGTCCTAAAGTCGCATTCAAATTATGAAAGTCAACGAATTTTTTTTACATGGAAGGGATTACCTGGGAGTTGGTGGTCCACTAGGAGCATTAGTTGGTGGGGGAGGAGGTGGCGGAAGACCAACATGCGCTGGACATCGATATACACTGTCAAAGTGGAATGGATTTTTTATGAATGTTTACTATTTATGGCAACAACACTAATCTGGGGAACGTTTAATTAACTCTAACCCTAAGGTGTTCATTCACACTTCATACTTATAGTAAGAGGTCACTCCATCGCAAGTGTACATGTGCGTGTTTATGTGTGTTATGAAAATACCGAGGTATGATTTGGCAAAAAGCGAAACTGTCTCAAACAGAATTGTACATACCACGTAATGTGTTCTGAATTCTGGCTCAAGTACGGCGGCTGATTGTAGCCTCTCACGATAAACGCTTCTTGCTGGAAGCTGGATTCCGGCAATGACAAATTTTATAACAAAACATAAATGTCTGTTCTCTAGTGATAGTGATATGCTATGCGGTAAAACAAGAAAAAAAAACTAAGCAATTCGGCTTTTATAGAAAACTAACTGATTCGCAGCCAAGTCTTTAAAGCAAGCATAGAGAAGGGATTACAAGAGGCACTCATGCCACACCCTCTAAATGGGTGCGGCATTCTACTGCAGGGTTGAGGCACATACATATATTATACAAATATTTAGGCGAAAATGTTCGAAAGATAGCTACAACATCGATAAGGTGGTTGGCATACAAACCCTAGATCTTTTGGTCGCAAATTGCTGTCTTCCATTTGGATGTCCGGTTCTATCCAAGAGTATCTAGACGGGGGATTGTTTTCGGTACCACATTTGGCTGATATTAGTATGGAAGCTGGTTGTCTTCGAAAATAGGAACTGTCGAGGTCTTCTTCAGGCGATTTTAGTTCTTGTTGGCCACAGTGATGATGATAACTAGAATAGTCAATATTGTCTTGAAAGATATATAAATGAATTTGTTTCAATGTAATTTACCGTGGATATTTATAGAATGGGGCATAGTCAGCTATGTTCTCATCTGACGGGGCTCTGCGTCCAACACAAACGCCGAGGAATGATTGCGGAGTTCCTCTGCTCGAAAAGCATCCAAAAAAGCGTTCCCGCCTTGGTCGTTCAATGGTGTTGAGCTGCCTATCCGTGAGACAGTACTTTTACCAAAAGGCAAGCAATTAGATGAGATGGCTTTCCAAGAAATGCTCTTATAACAAACCTGCTCCCTGATATCACCCTTTGAGTAAACCGAAGCCTTGGGGTATAGGTCCGATGGAGATGGATTTCGTGTTCTTCGTCTGCCCATATTTTCATCCTCAGAGTCATAGCATCTCTCCACTTGGTACGCGTTTGACTAAAAACTCAAAATAAATTAATTCCACTGTGCCAGAAGAGGGACACCACTAAGTACCTTTGCGGATGTTTCAATATTCCCTAAAGAGATTGCATGATGCAGCCCTGAAAGTACACACAAGCCAACAAAATTTTCAACAATTCAATTTAAAATTAAAATGTAAAAAAATACAATCGATAAGATTCAAATGGATCTTAATTGAGGTTAATAGAGCACAAGATGGGTCCACAGGCCACACGTTACGAATGACGTCATTGCACTTTCTTGCATTAGATACTTTCAAAGAAGAAAAAAAATCACTTTTTTTCCACTTTACATTTTTGTATATACATTACGAGCACAGAAAAGCAGTTCATAAATAAAACATGTTTACTTTGAAAAGTGTTTACTTAGAGATTTGTCTAAAAATACAAAGCAATCCCAACTGAACTGGTAGCAAAAAAAAAACACACAACTATAGAAAACCGCAGAGCACCTCTTATCCGAGTCCAACTGTTTATAGTTCCGAAATTCAATGAGAAAAACAATAAACTTTTGTTTGACACAAGTGTAACAGTTAAAGAGAGCGCGAGTAAAACTCCTGCATACAGCAATGGAAAGGTAGTACGCGTGTGCGAGATGGGGATGCTGCAAAGTGCTATCAAACAGTCAAGCATCCCCTCTTGTTCGCAGATACAGCTGATTTATCAGGGGGAGTTCTCTATACCCTTAGATTTATTCATAGTCAGGAAAAAAAATCTTCCTTATGTATATTGTTGATCGAAATAGGTGAAAACGAAAATTAAAAAAAAAAAACTAGAATCCACTTTTCAGATAAAAATATTTGTTTTGTAGAAAATCCAGATCCTGTTCTCACACTCACCATTTGAATGTATAGTTGTGGTAGTCATCTCTATAGGCTGAAGGGTACCAGCAATCCTCATCAATATTTAATCCCAATGAGTATAGATTAAAAGTTTGAAATCGAAAATTTAATATTCCAGGAAATTAGAATCGAAATAAAGAACATTCAGGTCGAAGGAAATTCATTGCGTCAGTCGCTTTGAAGGAAAAACTTTTCTAAAACACTTGAACTCCAATGAATGATCCTTTACGTAATGTAAATCCCCTTGGCTAGTACCAGATATGATGCCCGAGACAAAACGCGAAATGTCCCTAAAAACATACCGCGAATAGCACAGAAATATCGCAAAAAAATAAATATTGTAAAACTTCGATAGCTATGGGCAAGATGTTTCGGAGGGAATTTGAAAACTCGAAAAAGTTTCAACAAAAAAAAAGTTATGTAGTCTTTTCTTCGTGTATAACGTTCGCAGCAGCCCTTACACCCTTAACGCAAAATCCTCGACACTGAATGAAGTACCATCAAGTCGTCTTTTCATCTCAAGTGCAGCGAAAAACAGTTAAATATTTTCTTTGGCGAACAGTTTTTTGGGAGAGCGCAAACGCTGCTCCAAAGTTTCTCCTCATGGAGGGTGCCGAAATTTTCTAGGTATGACCCTCCATTATTGTGTGCTGTCAAATGCTGCAGGCGGAAGGCATATGTAGTTCGTCGAGTGGAAAATTGTTATTCGTTGTGTAACCATGGTAATAAAACGTGTCTTCTGCTTGAAATAATTTCCAAGCATCCAATGCGGTGGGATTATCGTAGGAGGGAAAAATTACAACGTGCGGGTATATTGAGATATTTATATTAAGCCTTGACTATAAGAATAGGTTTAACTATGTCCTTGAATTTTTGTGTTTTTTTTTTACAATGGAAGGGTATGTAAAAAGAACACATATTAGAATTTATCAAAATCAGGGTTGGGTTTACCAAGTTCATTTTATGAATTAATTGCCTCGTACATGGATTGAAATTTACTCCGACTTTATTAGACGACAAGATTAGTTAGTTTTGTTTACTAAATTTTTACCGGTACAAGTTGCACTATTAAAATATGTATGTTAGGTTATATAAGAGTAACCCAGCAGCACCAAACCCAGTGAAAGCTGTACTTTCCGACAATTCCCTTTAACGGACATATTTTTGGGAACAATTAATTTTGTCTCTAATTTGCTATTCAAAATATATTTATATAATCGGACACTTTTAATAGAACACGCATTAATCAAATATAGTGTTAGCGTTTGAATAAACATTTAAAACCGAACACGAGTCCGAAAAAAGATGCAAGAAGTGCACAACGTCCCTCTACCCTCATTCCATCTCGTTTTCTGCTTGACCATATTTAGTACACTGCGATTTCATATCACTTATGGTTGGGTAGGCGCAGCATCTGGTGAATAGTGAGTCGTGTGCGTAAATTTTTGCTGGTAGAACAAAACAAATTACGGGCATAACACCAACGGTGATTTCTTTTGGAAAGCTAACACAGAATTTACACTACACGGCTTTGCATAGGTAGCTCGAGTGTTATATGTTTTGTGTTTGTTTTCCGCAATGTTTATGAGTTTTAGAGTAGATGTGAGCAGTGACGTGCAACACCAAAATTTCTAGGGTAGAAATAATTAATTTACATTTGTCTTTCATTCTTATAGGATGCAAAGTGAGTACCCTGTGCCTTCTAAATCATAATCGCGCAGAAGTAGTTAACAATAAAAACACGAACTCTAAACTCTGTTTTCTTTTTTGTAAACTTGCAAACTTTTTTGGAAAGATTCTTAATGACATACAAACTTGTTAACATCCTCAATATGTTTTGTTGATCCGGCAAGAATAATTAAAGAAAAAAGGAAATTCACACGAGTTTATTTAATAATGATAAAAGTTCTACGTACTCTAAATGCATCAAGAAAACTTTAAGAGCACTGAGATCACACCAAAATAACATTTTTATTTGCCTCAGTTAAAATGGACGGCCTGAAGAAATTTGTTGAATGTGACTAGTTAAGATGCAGTCAAAAAAGTGTACGGTTATGATCTCTCACTTTTGATCGTAAAATCCTTGGAAATACAAAAGAAAAGGCAGACAAAAATGTAAATTTTCTGAAAAATGCGTTAACAAAAAAAATGGTGACAACTTAATCTTATTAATCAACCAAACTGCATTAAGATAATTATATCTAACTCAAAAAATGTTTTAATACTCGTCATCAACTATTACCAGTTGATACATTATGTATTATTTGAAACAGTAGCATTTACCTTTAGTTTCAAACTAACTCAATTCAAAAGATTCATTAAATTTAATTTGCATTCAGGAGGGAAACATGACTAAAATACAGAATATGTATATTCGTCTTATTATTATCAGAAGTCAGGACCGAAAACCTTAGACTATTTAGCAATGTCCGTCTGTCCGTATCAACTTTTGAGGCCTTTAAATTTATGCTAGAAAGCTGAAATTTGGAACATATACTCCAAAATGGTAAAATGTTAAAAAAAAAAACACGCCCACTGCCACGCCCATAATCTTGAAAAAAACTGTCTTAAAGCTGTAGTTGAAGAGATGAAGGGTTAGAACCTTAACAAAGTATGTAGACCTAAACTCCTTTACAAGTTTGCCATACATAGATTTTTGCTACGCCTTCTTTTTGGGGGCTTTTTTTTTTTTTATCAATATGTGACTTTCATCGAAAATTGCAATAGAAATTGAAAAAAAAAATAAAAAAGCAAGAAATATAAATAAATTTTTTTCCACTTTTTGGAGGCGGTTTTTCAAAAAATATTTTTTTTTTCTTACATTCCATAGAATGAAATAAAATGCTTCCATCATGATCTTAACGCTTCTTCCTTTGGGGCATATAGGGATATGGATAAGGTATCATACTGTTCGCCCCTAGCGGACTGTAGTCTTTCCTTATTTTTTTATGCCTATTATATTTAAATTATCTACCCTAGCAATGTATCCGTCGGAACGGAACATTTTCCGCAACGCATACCCTGACAGAAACCCTAATTACATTCGAGGTATCTGATTTCGGAAAAGAATAAATAAAATGCGACGAAGCTTTGATTTGACATGCGACAAATGTTAGATTCTGATAGACCGAAACATCGAAAAGCCGATAAATGCACGCATATTTGTATTTAAAGTACTTTAAACTTATATGTGCCGAGAGGAGGGAGGCATTTCATACCTAATACAAGAAAGTATGCCAATAAGCTTACTACCGTAAGTTAGAAACCGATTTTAGAGCTACCGATATTCACATTCAAAATATATTGAATCGATATATTTTCGGAATTGCCATCTCTATGTTTCAACATATTTCTTAAATAACCGAGTTGTCAAAAAAGTGTCAGAAAACAATTTTTTTGTTTTCAAAATGAACATGTACAAAAAATGGATAACGCAGCTTTATTTATGGAAGCAGAATCAAAAGAATTAAGGGCACAAAATAAAGAAAAAAACGAGAATAGAGAAACAAAAGTAAGATAAAGATCTGGCTGATGCGGCGTAATTTATCTTATTATAAATCTTATATTATACTTAAGAGTTTACTTACAGATTTAAGAAAACAAATTCCCTTTAACAAGTCTGCATAAGCCTGATTGGCGTAACATTAAATAAATACAAAAGCCAATTCAAAGCACTTAGTTGCTAACAAAAAAATAGCAATTCGTCAGCAACTTCATCCCAAAATTAAGCAAAAGCTTTCGGTTCAAATTGCCACAAGTTCATATTGAATGTAGCTTGTTCTTTTATTTGCTCTTGCTCTGAAAACAAAACTAAGCAATAAAAGCAAAATACTACTTTTCTAATTTTTTTAATTTCTATTGTTTACATTTTTCACTACTCAGCTGAAAATCGGAAGAAAATTCCGCAATGTTGTCGGAGGATATCGGACAAAAAAATGATGTGAAACTGTCACAAATGTCGCTGAAAATGCACTTCATCACACTGCAACGCAGATCGTACAAAAAATCCTCTGAATCGTAGGAAATCGGAGAATTTTCCGTTCCGACGGATAACTTGCTGGGGCCGTATATTAATACATTTTATGCTTTTATGCCTTTATGGATGTCTTTATTATGTATACAAGAAAGTGTGGATCGATAGATAGAATTCATAAAATTTGATACAATATTTTTCGAATTTAGAATACAGAAATGGCTGCCCGCCATCTTCAAACAAATTCCAAGTGAACATTTCAAATATTAAACGTTAAATTTATTTTAGAAATAAATTTATAACTAACTTTCGTTCTTTAATACTCCAAAACTATTCGTATATCATTATATGTTATGTATGTTCCATTAACATGTTTGGTGGTCTACTTTGCAAGGACTTAAAATATTAAACTGAGGTGAAAAAAGCAACTTCGATTCATTTAAGAATAGACAGTTTTCCGCAAGAACATTAGCACAGTTTTCAAAAATTACAACATATTGTAATGTTGTTTATATTTGGAAGATAAATTGGTCGAATTCACTGTGTCCTTTCAGACACTCTCATAACATAATCACACTTTCTCGTAAACATAAGGAAGTAAACTAAAGGGATTTGCTTCAATTTTTTTTTTTATATAAAGATTTTCTTAAATTTAAATAAAGTTTGCTTTCTTCAAAACGGCTCTAACGATTTTAATAATTCTTTGTATTTTAAACAATTATTTTAAGAGTGTCTTAAGAAAATTTAATTTGTGAAAACTTATAAAGTGATTTTAATAAATTTTGTCACCATTCTTTTCGAGGCGATGACGCAGTCGTGCACTTTATTTTTTATACTTACATGTATAATTCCGGCCTTGGCGAAGCGACGTAAGCGGCTACACCCCGCCCATGTATGCGTGGAAAGCGCGCCACCCACCACATACTTGAAAATACTAGACTTTCTTGCTTTAATATATCTACACACATATATACATATATTTTTTTATTTTTTTACTTATTAACCAAAAAACCTATATTTGTTGATTAGGACTCGATAGGGGTGCTTTTGTTGAGTTATGAATGTATTTAGAACTGTCGTTTAACTTGACCGATTGACTAAAAATTTAAACAATGTATTTTTGTTTTCGGCCTATATAAGTAGAATTAGATATAATAAAATGATAGAATCCCCTGAAATCCATACATCCTCCTGCTCCAGTAATTCATCAATAAGAAAGAGTTCACATGTTTTTAATATTTAATAATATTTTTTAATGCAATTAAGAAATCAGGCTGCTAATGGAAATGGAACAACAATGTTACACCTTACTCTTCTCATTAACTTTAAGCCTAAGCGAACATTTTTTTCGAAATAAAATTGAATACCTATACCTCTTTCTATCTTTACTGAACTTATCCAAACAGCGGATGTGGGTTCATCACCCTTCACTGTTGCCCTTCAGCTGAAAATGTTTGTGACTTAACCTTTAACTGTTTTTCAGAATCCCTTGCAATAAAAAAAAATTATTTATTCCACAAAGTATTAGATTTATTTTGATTTTTTATGAAAAAAAAAACAACGAAACAATATGTGATTATATTAACATTGATTTAGCTCCTAATATAAGTATATATAAAAATCCTACATCGAGTTTTATATACAATACATTTCTAATACTTGAACTTTTCGATATGCCTGATATTGGTGAACACAATTATGTATTATCGTTCTCTCCGTTTCAACATTTTTTTGTTTATGTTTTTTTCTATGAATGATTTTTTCGCTAAGGTAACCTCAAATCTTTGGGTGGCATTTTAGGGAATCATTATACAGGTTTGATTTTTTAATACTTTGCACTATGTCAGACAGATGTCGTTATCTGCTCCACAAAGTGTACTGGTTTTGACAGAGATTGCGAACGTTGACGATAGACGTTGTAATTTTGACAATTCATCGCAGGACATTGGCAAGCCATCGTTGACAGACCCTCAGGTACACTACGACTTTTCGAAGAGTGACGCAGCGACCCAGCCCCACAGTAGTTCCTTGTAAATGAACTTGATTGAACAACTGTTTTTGGTCTGAAATAGAAAATGCATTGAAGAATAATTATAAGGTTTAACGAAAGAAACTTACCTTTTTGGAGTACATGGCAAACAGTATTGCTCTGGATAGGTACAAATACATTGAACACTACAAGGATTACTCACAAATGAAAAACTTTTTTGCAGACGTCTTCCCATATTCGCTCCTATACTACCAGATCCAAATGTGTATTTCCGCGATTGGTACCTGGCTTGGTTTTCACGAGCCGCCGCAGCACTACACTTGTGCGGATACATCATACCGTCATTGTAGCAATATTGATTACCATAAGGATGAAAATGACTAGTTCCACCACCATGATATCTGGAGGTGATATTAGGTACTTGTTGACAATTATAGCAACTTCTCTGGATAAGACTTAGGCAAGCCTGGCAGCCGCATTGAGCCATGCATTTATATTCACTGCCAGGCAGGTTAAGGTAACTACGATTGATTAGGTCTCCAGTAAAATTACTGTTCGCGGTAGAGTACTGTGACCTTAGCGTGCCATTCGTGCAACCTTTAAGCGTTACACTTTGCCTGGTGCTGGAGTAGCCTATGAAGAATATCAAAACTACTGCTATAGCAGCTGCAGCTGAACAAATGTAATATCCAGCCCGCCCGTACTTGAGAGAATAATCGTTCAAAAACATCGTAAGTGGCACACTGATTATCACAGGCAAAGATTCTGCACCTCTAATAAGACCTAGAGAAAAGGCAAGAAACCATTTAAAATAAAAATGTCAGCTAAGTTTTTATTTTTAGTTAAAAACAAACTTACCCCATGCCTTAGTGAAATATTTAGCCTTAACTCGCTGTAGGGCCAGCATCTTGAAAGAGTATCTAAAGCCTCCAAATCCAATTCCGTATATCCAACACAAAACGCATAGGGGCCGAAAGCCCAGTACAAACGAAAGGAACAATATTGACACGGCGACAGCTATCAAAGAAGCCTGAAAATTATAATACATATAGGTTAACTTTATTTTAATTTTGTGTTTGCAGTTTCTACTAAGGTCTAACTTCTCCAACCATTGTATGGGTTATATTTTTGGCAGAAAGGGACTTTTCATGACAAGTGACACTTTTAGATGATTTTCAGACTTACACACGAGGATTTGCTCAATCTTCGCTCAACAGTCCAAAAAATACGGTAGCGGTTGAACTGTTTGCATATTTGCCACTTCGACTGGACCGCAGCCGTTATGGAAAAAGTATATTTTATTTAAGTTTTATAATATGTCTATGCTCTTAAAGCGATGAAGCTGTCTTTCCTGCATCCCTACTATGCTGCCTGTGGGATTCGACGGTTTATATTAAAAAAATATTTGCAGGCCTCCTGGTTTCGTATCAGTTCATCACGGAAGGCAATCAAATGCTGGAGTTTTTGCATTTATGTGATCCGGTCGTGAAGGCTTCTTTGGATTTTTGAACTTGAATTAAAATACATGTCTGTCTTTTCCAAGCTAATAAAAAACCCTTCCCCCTCTAAAACATTACCCCGTTACATGGAAGTGTGATATTCGCTTATGAGGGTTCTCCGATAGAACTTCTATCGTCAGCAATGAATGACTGAACATTTCAGTGACACCTAGCTCTTGGTTTTGCTTCCTCATGCATGTCCACGATCATCTATACGTAAATTTCAGAAATTCGTTGCTGTCTTAGCACCAGTCATATCAGAATTCTTGGTTGTCTATCGCAGGCTTTTTTTAAATCAACATGGAGTAACGATGTTTTACCATTAAGTAATCCTTATATTTTGATTGCATCTGAGTTTGATTCAAGTTTCTAGGTCTACACTTAAGCCCGGCTGTGCCGTGATTATTGGAAGTATTTTCACATTTCGTGAATTTCTAGTAAACACAACTAATAATACTAAAAACCTTCCACAGACTAGAACACCTAATAGCGACCCTATTCGAAAAGTATTTCATGGTAAGGGGTAAAAAAATTAGATTGTAATTTAATTTGAAGCATAAGTTATATTAAAGAATCGGCAGCTAAGCGAAATCGAGCTCTAAAACTCTTAATACGAACATTAAACAATGCTAATTCTGAAATAGAGAGACCGACTGCGGACGAAATTGCAGAATCCAATTTGTTTACTTTTCTTCTCCACCATAATTTTGGAACAGAATTTCTAAAGCGTGTATGTCATAATCATAAAATTGCAATGCACTTAAAATTTGGAATCTTAGGGTTGCTTAAAATAAATACTGGATTTATGTTTAGATACTTACTTGGGAAACGATCTGAACTGATATAAATGTATTTTTGATTCTGCAAGACCTCCTTATAATTGAACCAGCTGTAACTACCCCTAGGGTTGTGGAAAGTCCAAGAAATGTCTGCAACAACACTAGGTCCTGGATGTCACAACCTTCTTTGGCAGCATGAAGAGACTACAACAAAAACGGGTATAGTTCGAATTTAATATTTTTAAAAAATAAGTCTTAATAAATTACCATTGAAAAAATTGGAGCATATATCCCAAATGCAGATACTGCCGACGTTATAATAAGTACTCGAACTGTTGTAGACTTAGCTGGCACGAGATCAATAAAACATTTCTTCGGACTTTGTACAGCCGTCTTTTTCTCTTTCACCTTAAACGAATATGATTTTTAAGTAAAAGGAAATATTTATATACTGAAACCGACTTTTTTCCTCTGGTTTTTAAGGTGCTGAATGGCTCGCCTTTGGGGGTGGTAAAGTGAAGCAGGTCGATACAAAAGTCCCATAAAAAAACTAATCGATACCATTCCTGTTATGATTTGCAGTCCAAGTCTCCAACCCATTTTACTAAAATGCAAACGTTAAAAGATGTTAGGGCTTAAGATTTACGAAAAGCATGCAAGACTCACCCTACTCCTTCTTTCAGTATAACTGAGAACAATGCCAAGCCTACTCCTTCTCCCGACATTGCAACCATTTCGACAAATTGCCGACGTTTTTTAAAGTAATTTCCAATCATTATGATCGATGATTCTCGTACCATTGACACACCAAGCCCTACCAACACTCCTGCGATGAAAATGGTTAAATGTTTCAGTATAGAAAATGTGTGAACCTTACCATAGCTAAAAGACATCTGGCTCAGTTGTGTTGCGAACGATGTGAAAAGTACACCTAAAGGAAGCACTAGGCCTCCTATGACAGCCAAGAGGCGTGTTGATTTTTTTCTACAAAAAGCAATGACTACGGGAATAGCAGCTGTGGACACTGACCAGCTTAAGGCCCCTAGCCAATCTGTAAACAATTATTCTTAGTAAGAAGTCTTAGAAGAGTCAAAAATATGATCCAACCATTTTCGTTTTTGTGTCCCAAATGTTGAGTGGCATAGAACAATAGCAGTCCATAGGAGAGTTGCAGTCCTGATGTCAGAACATGAGCCAGAAAAGAAAGCCCACAAATGATCCAACCCCACCCCCCGTCAGGGTAAAAATGCTGACGAATTGTGGTCGTATCAACGCCAGATCTTCGCAGAGCCGGTATGTTCCTATGCAAAACATGGAATTCGCGATCTAAAAGTCCGGCTGGAAATGCTGAGTCTTCATCATCTGTCAGTCTGTTGCCTCGTTCGTATCCTGAAGGGCGGTCTTTACCTCCGATATTCACTTTAAAACTTATAAACAAATGAATTACAAACCTGAATAGCAACTGGGTAGTTCTCTTGATTTCTGCTCACTAAGCCACTGATCGGATGCTTTGGGGGCTCCTACATGACCATGACATTGGCACATAAAACTGTTCCCATAATGATTATCGAAAACATTGGATAAGGCAGTGATTGATTGAGAGTGCTGATTCGAAAGGTTTCCATTGGCGAAGCTTGGCCTCGACTGCTGCCTCCTAAGATGGGATGTGGGTGGCAAAGGAACCGCAGCTGGCAGTACTGTATCATCCAAGTGCAAATGACGGTGATTATGATGATGTTGATGATGCTGCTGCTGCTGCTGCTGCTGCTGGTTGTTGTAGGCGTTGTATGAGTTATAGAAATTATTCATAGCGGCGGGTTTGTTCTGGTACTGATGCTGATGCAAGTCCAATTGGGATACACTTGGTTTAATATCTAATTTCGATGCCGATGCGATGGAAGACAACCGAGGACAGGACTCCCACCATATGATGGGTCTATTATTAAAACTACAATGACAACAAATGTATCTATTCGTGGTGAGTGCATTAGGAGCAGCAGCACCTTCGGGATTGCACAAGGTGGTGGCGGTGGTTGCGGCAGTCAGCGACCGGTTCCTCTCAGGTTGACGAAGGTCGATACTACTGGAACACTGGTTTTGTCACACTGTATTCAATGGCCAATGGTGAGGTGGTTGGATGTAGTAATTGTTGTTGAACTGTTGAAGCCGAAGCCTATCGTTTGCACACATGCATTGTGGTCTATTAAACTTATGGTGGTGGTATTGCTGATGGTTGTTGTTGTTGGCTTGAATTTGTGTCAGTTGTGGACAACTATGGGATATAGGATTTTCCGGTGCCGGTTTATGTTGCCTCTGGATAAGGGGACATCCATTCATCGTTTGTGTGGTCGAAAAGTCTATTTTCTCTTTACGATTGCATGTGCACTTTTCAATCATTTTAATTGACTTTTGTTCAAGATGTCCAGTTCATTATCTCTTGCGAGAGAATTGTGTATCTGTAGATAAAATAAGTAAGGGATTTGTTTAATTCTCTGAACTATGGCCTAAGTACAATCCGGTGATTTATAGTATGTAATTTAATAATAATTTGCATATACATAGATTGATACCGGCGCAGCAAAAGTGAGATATACCTTCGATCTTTGTTCAGTGCACAGCAATTGAGCTGGATAATTCAATTAAGTCATTAACAAAGGGAAACTTACGAGTATGTTCGAGGCAATGTTCGAGTGTGAACCCTATTCTCAAATGTTGCTTTATCACTAGAAACTTTTGTTTGGAATACAAGTGAGATTGAAAAGCTGAAACGTACTGGGTACTTGTTATGCATCTATGCTCCGTGCAAATAAGAAAACACAGGAAAAACAATTTCCAAGCACTTTATAGATTGGGGGTGATATGTTCGAGTATATATGTATGTATGTATAAAGAGTTCCCACCTGTTTTGTGTTCAATGGCAAATCTTTTCGGGGGTAAAAATCCCATGTCTATAGCACTTATCTCTAGAAAGCACGCTATATCTTACGGTAAAATTACTGAGGGATACACAACACATATTGAATACTGAACAAATAAATTTAGCTATCCTGTGGGTATTTGTTTTCGTAGAATTGAGTACGTAAATATGTAGAAATAATTAAATCATCTATTGGAGAAATAAGCTTTAAAACCTATTGAGCATTTTTATTGT
This sequence comes from Ferdinandea cuprea, assembly GCA_963576555.1. NCBI lineage: Eukaryota > Metazoa > Arthropoda > Insecta > Diptera > Syrphidae > Ferdinandea > Ferdinandea cuprea. The sequence continues at coordinate 1,960,700 of OY754958.1, forward strand.
GAAGCAGTATAAAAAAGGAGTACATACACCCAGGACTCAGCGAAATTATTTGCTGGGAGGAATTTTAAGAACCGAATTGCCGTTTTTTTCATCGTCAACAACAAGTGCAAATTCTCATAATTTAAATATGTATATTTTATTACCTGCTCTTTACCTATAAAATATACCTATCCTGACTGACTGACTGACTCAGCGAAGCACAGACCGTTTCAGTAGAAAGATAAAATTCCATATTTTAAAATGACATGTGTAATTTATAAAAAAAACATTATATACCTATAAAAGTATGCATATGCATAAAACTACATATATAACCAGACTGCGCATTTTCTTGACGTAACTTGAAAAATGGTCTCCTATGATATTGAGTTTGCAGAGCAAAGTACCTCTCCGAAGTAAAGTATCCAAAGCAGGCTCTTATGCTTTATCAACCACATGTTACGTCAACGATACTATGTTATTTCACAGCTGAGTTCGGCTTTCAAATTTTTTCTCTCAAATACACGCTCATCCAATCTGCAGACCTTTCCCCATCAGTCAAATTTTATATTGTACTTAAAACTCGCTGGCCGCCTCAAAACATAATAATATTATTTGTGAAATTAAATGAAGTCGTTTTCGATTTTGTAAAATATGGTGAAAAATTGGTTCAGACAGAAGTTACGACTGCAGTAATACTAGGGGACGGAATTCTTTAAAAATGAAACCTTTTAGTTTGCTAAACCAAAGCTTAGTATTTAATAAGTAAACAGCGAAAACCTTTTTAACACTTCCGCTCTCAAATACGACAATCACATACATGTGTTCAATGTATACTAAACTAGCTATCCCGCAAGGCAAAAATGCTACATATTATCAAAATGAAGTGGCAAGTGAATAGAAACATTTTCTCAAACTATAAAAGAACCCACAAAGGATTGAGTACAAAATGCTGGTTAATAAATTGTATCATATGAAATCTGTCAGATTTAAGGTTGCAGCTATCAGTTGAGTGTTGTTAAATAATTTCATGAGTACAAAAGTTTTGGCAGTAAAATGATGAATTATGCAAGAATATCTAATAATTAGGATAGGCTCATGGCTTATATGCGTTCAAGTAAGGTGATTTTCTCAATCTTCTCAGCCTGTGTAACATTACTTGAGGCCTATGTAACTTTGCCTCAAACCTAATGGGTTTTTTTTTATAAAAACAGTGGATATAACTAAACAAGTAAGGCAATGCACCTTACAACTAAAAAAAACTTATCGCACAGAGGAATAACAAAGTTATTGTTTAAATTTGTTTTTATGTTTAAATTTTGTTCAATATGGCAACCCTAATTAAGACTGCTATGCTCTCAAATATTTATCAATGTTCCACCCAAACCCTAATTTAAGTCTTACGCGGGTAATGATCCCCACTGATACCACTACTGGCCATTTAATTTGTAATTTGAACTTCCATATTCAATGTCCAAAAAGATTGTTCAAGATTTAACATTTAACTTTTGAGAAAGCAAATATTTTTTAAATACCGCAGACGTACCCCATTCGCTAAAAAAAATACGGGTGATTTACCTGCGAATTGTTGGTGGATACAGAAAGCTCCTCTGACGTTATTTATCCAAGTCAGGGGATGGTATTGTGTTTGTACCTAGCTATTTTTAGCGCGTACATGAAAAAAGCATTAGCCTTTTCGGGATTATAATCTCAAGCGGTCTGCAATAACTTCCTTAATTTATGTGCAAGTCGAAAGTTTAGAGTAATTTTTATATAGCACTGATGCTTAATTGTAATTACAGTGAAATTAAAAGTTTACCTTCGGTAAAGTTATTAACTTATCTTTATTCATTGGAGCTCATTTAGTGAGAATGCTTTGGAGACAAGATTTAATTAGTTTGATTGCCTACATCACCTTAAAAAAATTGATACAAACATAATAAACATGATATATCATAAAAAGCTCTTATTCAATGGAAACACTAAAACCGAATGGTAACGTGAAAAAGCAGCCTTCATCTTGGATTAATGATGTCACACAGACCACCAAAAATTATAGTCTTTGTCCACAATGCCACAATGCATCTTCAGCAGATGTGCCTTCGCACATAAATCCCACGTGACCACAACTGTCGCTAAAACTAATTTGTAAAGCTTTTTCTTCCCACGAAAGATTAATGTATTACATATTATGTAGGTACTACCTATCTGTTCAGATGTGTTAAGCTCCATTTTCGGGAACGTAATTCTTTTTCAATGTAATATCAAAGCCGTGTCATGTAAAACTCTAAATTGAGATAGCGAACAGGAAGGAAAATTTATTTGTCAACTTTACTTTATTTAATTCAGTTGATTATTTGAATAGAGTTACCATTCTTGCTCTTTAAAGTTGATATGTACTTTTTGCGGGCTGGTAATAAAAGTAATAAATGAATATTTGCCCAAAATTTAGTTTTGGGGGATTGTATATTTTTATAAAACTATCAATTTGGACCGAAGTTTGCAGCTTTGAATTACATGAATGCATAAACAATGATATGTGTGTGCAACTCCCCTGCTTGATTTCACTGTTATATTTGGAGTAGGCACGAGGTTGGGTGTATGCAAACTTTATTTATACCCAAAAAAAATCTTTGCATATACCCAACCCCGCACCTACTCCAAATCCAACAGTGAAACTTATATATACAAAACTAATTACAAAATTAGTGTTTGTTGCCAATGGCGTCCTCCGCTTGCAGAAAGAAAGTTGAAAACCCCAAAAAAATTGTTAATTGAAAGATTGTGTAAATTTTCATAATTTTTTTGGGCAATTACTCGTTTTTTAGGCGATCCTTTTATTATGAATTTATTATTGGCCGAATATGTATTTCTTGGTTTTGGGCGATTGTTCGCACAGCCGATATTAAATACTAAAGGGTGACCAGATAGCAATAATAGTTTTTCCAATTGTTATATTTCAGCAGACAACCAGCATTCAAAAAATTTGACATTGAGTTTAAAAAAAAATCGTAGGTACACTAAACTATTTCGGGAGCAACATACATACATACATCCATACATAATTAAAATGTAGATTACATACAACCAACGTAATCATATACAAAAACAAACACCGGATCTAGATTTTGTTAGTAAAAGTTTACTGTTTCGTCTACTTCTTTAGTAATGCATTTATTATCGTACACATGCGCATCAATTTTTTTCTCATTCTGTACGAGAAAACGATACAGAATTTGTGTATGAAGGTACGATTTTGACGAGTCATTTAAATGACGCTGTTACGCAAAAATCACGTCACAAAGCAGTCATTTTAATGTCGCTCGTGTGATCGACATTTTTGGGATAACATTTTCGGCGTCATTTAAATGACTAGGAAAATGGCGGACCAAATAACATGACTTTTGTGCCAATAAAATACGGAAACAAATGGCCATGTGATGGTTGTGTTGTTATGTGACGTCATCATCAATTTTAAATGGTGGAATGCTTTTTCTTCCCTGCTCACATAATATTTAATATATCATTAATTTAATCATTAAATGAATGGTTTTGGAAAGTAGAACAAGCAAATATCGACATTCTTGAAAATTATTTTTAAAGGATTCAAGGGCGTTATTCGATGTTCCAAGGACCTCCGAGTGTATGAAGTCACATAGCGCATTTGGTTCTACTTATCAAACCCTTTCATTTAAGGCTCATATCATGCGGGTTGAGAAGAAAATGACATTCGACAATATTAATATGATTAATTTTTTTTACACCGCAATGGAGGCAGGCTGATATATTTACATATATAAATAGGTTTAGTTTCAAATCAAATCTCAATCGAAATCAAGATCGTCTTCACTGCTTTTCAGCACACACGCTGCTAAATACGCCGTCTCCGCAATTTCCACCATCATCTTAAAAGTTCTTTTGGACATTTTTTATATAATATTTTTTTTTCTTTTAATTAAAAAAGTTGTACTAAATGACAGCAGCTATATTTCTGTCATTGGTGATTACCCTCTGATCGCAAAACAGAAAAATTACGCGAAATTGAAATACCTCATAGGAAAGGTGACTTTTATCATCTTGATAATGTCATTACCATGTGATCATCATTTGATCGCTCATCATATAACGAAATCCCAACGGAAAATTCTCAATGACTCGTAGTGTCCGTCATTTGATTTTGGGACCAAAATGGCAATGATAGTCATTTCGTGTGATCGCCATTTTTTTGGAACCCAAAAGGATAATGGAGTCTGCAAAAGCATATAACAACCTGATAATTGCGATTTTCTATTTTTAATCAAAAATACGAGCTGTCAAAAAACTATCTGAGGAATGTGCAAACTAACCGGAAAAAGCTAAGGATACATAATAAATAAAAACAATAAAAAGTACACATTCTTTTGGTTTCAAAGTGTGGGTACAGTCGGTAATCCTAGCTACGAAAAGCCACCACAGAAGTTGCTTCTTAAGGTTATGAATAAGACTACAGCCTAGAGCTATAATTTTTTGGGGTAATGAAATGTTAAATAAAGGCATTATTTACCTCTGAGACTTTCATTTTGTACCAGCATACTTTTCATTTAGAAACAAAGCCAAAAAATCATTGTTATTGTTCAATGCCTTTCGCTGAGCTATAGTTATTTGCATATCCGCCAAAGACTATTAGGTTTACCAAGATGTCTTTTAGCCTTTATGAATAAAATTAACGTAGGATGTGCGTACACCGCCACAAGTGTATCTACCTTGATTAAGACATTCCACTTTGTGAATTAAATAACCTGTGTCAATAATGTAAATTGGACAGAGTAGAAATGGGGACCGAAAATTTGATTTCCTTACCACGGTGCAGATTAACTCGTGATTTTTCAAAGTAAATATGCTGTTTTTTTGGAAATAAATACGTATCCTTCAAGACGAGACGGGAAATTTAATGAAAGCCAAATAAAATTAATCCAAGTGAACAAGGAGCACTGCTGTAAATTGGTTCAACTTCACGCTGCGTTGTTACTCCCCCTGCGGGACAGTCAAAAACACGATTTGTCATCCAAATCAACCAGATTTCGTGACGAATCGCTATGTGAAAGTCGACTTAAGGGTGACAGGGCGACACTTGAGGGTGATAAGAAATGTATTTGAAAGACTTAATATTAATACTCCCAAGTTAAGGTATAGGTACATCAAAGTTACTATAATTTATTATTTAACAGAATTTAACCAATTCTCTAAAGTCTGCATAAATCAAAAAGAGCGTAATAGACAATTAAAAAAGGAAAATGTACATCAAATTGTGATTTGTTATAGGTGAGAGAGTAAAGTGTGTTTGATAATTTTAGATCATTCCCTACAAAGAGGAATCATTTTATAAAGATGAATGTAAACAAAGTAGATAACTGTGTACCTTTCTAATAGAACTATAAATATTGACACTTAAAAAGTGTTTAACTAATTTAATGTAGTGTTTAAGTTAGTCTTCCCATATTTGGAAATTTGATTTTGTACAGTTGTGTAAGGGATGACAGATTAAAGGCTGTCGTCCAATTCGTTATTGATATAGGTCCTTGGAAATGCTGTGCAATTAATTCATTGCTACTAAGGACATTTGTTAAATTTAACTCGCTTAGTTTTTATTGAGCTTGTGCTGTTCATGCTCTAGTTTCCACTGCACGGATCATAGAATTCAATTAAGGAGTATGTGCTCATAGCTAATATAAACTTGGAACAAAATAGTGTTAAATAAACACATTAAAATAAAATATAAATAAAGGCAACATTCCAAAAATGACGAAACGGTGCCCGCGTTGAAAAAAAAATTATTGGATATTACATTTTTTTCGTTTTCCATAAAATTTATGAAAAAAGGAATTTCGGTTTAACAAATATTAGAAATATAGAACCGAAAGCATTGCTTCTCCAACCATTGCGTGCGCGAAGATATATTTGTTTGACAGGAATAGAAAGGACTTTCAGTACAATATCGCTTCCAAACATCCGTTTATTTTTAAGAAACTTCCCATGATAGTTTTTACTTTTGGATGTTTGTCAGACTTTCGCTAGAGGTGGGGCAGAGAAGAAAAACTTTAATGTGGTACTGGGTCGAATTTTAACCTGAGACCACTCGCTGAGTAGTCCAATGCACTCTACCACTGATACCCTATTAACACCGCATTGAAATCTGAGGTTTCGCAAAAATTCCTGAAATCTCTATCGAAATCAGGAGGTTTCCATATTTTTTAGATTTCCAAGCCTCGTTATTGTATTAGGTTTCGATGTAACCTCCTCAGAATCTGGTTTTGGAATCAAACGCACCTCGGCATTTGCAGTGAAAAAGCGATTGATCCTTATTTTTTTGAGGGCGCGGACGGCACCACCGTAAACGTAATTGGTGACAGACAGATGTTAAAAGAATTAATTTTTGCCGCAAGTTGCTGAATTGCCTCTCGAGCATTGGGCGTTCCACCAGGACGAAGCAACCGCTCAAACAGCGATGGGGATTTTGAATCACCAATTTCGGGACCGTGTGACACGTTTCGGCCAAAAGACAGTGAAAATTGAATTTTTGGCAGACCATTTTGCAAAAAAATGCTAATTTTGGTAAAATTTGCTCAACATTTTTTTCTTTTAAATAGTTGCGATTGACAAAAAAATCATTCGTCCAAGTCCTCGTGAATTGTATCTCCAATCAGATCGGCTGAGTGGTTTTCGAGAACTTCTGACTTTCGAATTGAGTCCGCACCTTCCCAAGGCTGTGTCTCCGAAACTTTTATTCGGAATGAATTGAAAATTTAGGTTAATATTCTCGAGATTCTCAAAAATTTGATTTTGAAGCTGTGAAACCCATCAAACCCCTTAAGCAAGAAAGTTATAAGTGACACTTGCTAAGCATCCTCAGTTCCACAGAAATTATTAGGAGTTCGCATTTGCATCCAATACCCAAATATTTTGCTGCATTTGCTTAAGGAGTTTGTACAGAGTCAATTAAATCTAGTAAGTTGTTAACTTCCGTAAAAGTCAAATTAACGTGAGCAGATTTAGTTTCATTGAGTACAATACTCCAAGTCTTTGTCCACTCAATTCCATTGGATTACAACCGTATTACTCACGGTCTATTTAACTGTATCATCCGAAAACGTAGCTACAGTTGTGCCATCTTCTGGCGAAATGTCTCGAGTAGATTAAAAATAGAGTGGGTCCTAGAACACTTCCTTGTGTAACTAAAATAGTTCATGAATATAGTTTGAATTAGTTCATGAACAAAGCATTAGCATTTGTTTAATAAATTTCAGTGGCAGTAGTTTCTTATTGATAATCATTGAATGCGGTACGCTAATATGAGTTAGACTTATTTTCTATAAATATAAATACAAAAATATATAATTAGCTTAAAAGGTCATTCGTATGGTGATGTCAAGACGGATTAAACATTGGGACTGTAATGATGGCAGATTGCTATATATTAAAACTCTGTTAATAGTCATTGCATGGCTACGGCTCTTAATGAATAATGCCAAACTAGTTTGTATCTAGCTGTACCAAGATTAATTTGTAGTAAACAAAGTCCAAACACGTTGGCTACATTGGCTGCGCCAAATCGAATCCCAGCCCTCTCGTCTATTCACGGGGCGGTAGCCAGTTAATTAAGAAAGTAACATCATGATCACTGGGTAAGACAATTTAGAAAGTGGCTTTATTTCCAAACCTTCAATGTTCGAAATTCTGCTTAGAGATTGTTACCAAAAGGCTTATTGAAAGATTTAATTTATTTTAATTGGCACTTAAAAAGCCCCATCTATGTCAATATAAGGAAAACATAAATAAACCATTATTTCCATGCCGCGATATGTTCTTATTTCGTTGATCACATCTTATGCGGATGCGCGGCTTTGGCTAGTGCCAGAATCCGAGCGCTTGGGAAACCATTCTTTGACGACTATAACATTTCTGAATTCCACCGGGTGGTTCTTAGTTCACTGACACGCTTCAACCCTCAATTCCAAAGACCTTATCACTGGTAGTATTAAAACGACTGTATAGCGCTAATTGCAAGCCCTGGTAACGGCCATTTTACCTACCTTTGAAATAACGACCGCCGTTATTGTTAAAGCTATTACGGCCACAGAAACAGACATTCTTCAAATCCTTTCCTTAATAGAGTGCTTCTTGCCGATCTTTATCATATTTACATATATACATAAATATGTATATATGTTGGTATTGTCACGTTCAAAGGAGGGATCCTACGAACCCCGTCAAAAAGGCAATGGCAATCAACGTTCCATTACAATCGCGTAAGAGAGGTAGGCCTAAAAACTCCTGGATCACACAAATACAAAAACATTAGCATTTGATTGGCCTCAATAATGAAGTGATCCAAAATCGGGAGGCCTGTAGATACCGAACCCCACAGGCGCATCAGTAGGAATGCAGTGAAGTGGGAGGGTTATGATCCCTATAACCCTGATCATAATGTCTTTGTTAAATGGAGGGAAGATGTCTATTTTGCAGATACATTGTCATGTATACATTTTTCACATTTGTATGTACAATATTTACGGAATTTTCAAGAAAAAAATTATCACTTCTGAGGCCATCCGCAATAACTAGACGACTCCCACAGACTGTCTCAACCTAACCAACCCCGATAATTTAATCGAAAGAAACCATAAACAAAAAACAATTTATTCTACACGATTATTTGCTCAGCTACTTACTATGGCATCAGTATCCATTCGTATCCCTCCCTACACCCACCCCACTGTGATCAAACCGATAGCAGCTAAAATCGCAAAGTTCTGAAGAATATAATCACTTAAAATTTATTAAATTTCGTCCCAATATTGCCTGCAGCAGGGCTAAACGACTAAACAAAGTTGAGTACTCTCCCTTCGGCCACTTTATAAATTAATTTCCATTTGATTGCCTCCATTAGTCTCCTCGTCATCTTCGTTCGCTACAAAACCGTGAATATTAAAATCATATTTGAGTGCCCAATAGCATAATGTGAAACACTTAAGAAGTAAACTTTAAGATGAAATCGATAGTCAACTTGTTCAACAAAACTCATAATAATTACATTCCAAACTATACCTACCTAGACCAATCAACAAATTTACTTAAAATTCGCGCCTAAAATTCAATAAAGTACACAATTTATGGCTATCACCAGAAAAGCCAGTCCAACTTGAAAAACAAATTATTGAAAATTGAAAATCCATTTAATCGTACTTCATATACATAGTAGAAACCACTTCCATTCGTACATGAAGATGAAATGAATGAATAGACACTTGGCATTACCATCCACTTTCAACTAAGCACACTTAATTTAAAAAAAAAAACTGGGCGAAGGTCATAGCGTCTATTTCCACCCCATATGACCTTCAAAGGGACAGAGAAGTTGATAGGAGCAAGCACATACTAGATGAGTTGTTGGGAATTCATGGAAACTGCAAAAAGGAAACCTTAGTTCTCCTCCTACTCAGCAGAATACACACTCTAATCGTCGAAATTGCCCCCCAAAGTTCTGTTAAGGAATCGATTTGTGTGTGCTCCTCGGTAAACACACTATCATAACAGGCAATGTCTTCTGCTCATTTAATAAATATGCAACGACGATGCCGACAAGTAGAAAAATAAGAAGTGGAAAAACTCATTTAACGCACAAGACCCAGATCTTAGTGAGACAAGCAGCAGTACCATTAAAAATGTGAATAATGGTGCGATCCAATTTTCTGTGACATAAAATAGAAAATTTTATGACTCTTGAAGGCGAACGAACGACCGCCACTGCCACCGTGTCGTCGTTGTCGTTGTCGCAGCAGCAAAATTGTAATTAGGCCAATTGCAACCACATACTAGCGCCGATGTATAGCTAGCTACCTATACAACCGCTAGAGATAGTGGTGGAGCTCAAGCTCATTTAGCTTAATAGTTTCGTTTTCAATGATGGCCACCTTATTGCTGCTGCAAGGCCATGCAAAAATTTATGTTCCCAATCCCCTTCATCGTCGTCAACAAGCCAACATGCCAACGACAACGACCTATGGGCCGCTCTTCGTCCTTTACAAATGCTAATCTATTTATGAGTGAACCGTCCTACATAAAGAATTACAGCAAATGACAGCTATTGATGTCAATTACGGTTTTGAGTTTGTTCTATAAAATATGAGATAGGGAGTCTGCTGACACACTTGCTTTGTTATGCTTGCAGCTCATCACAGCGATTAAAATTAGGGGGGTAAGATACAAGCCTTACAAATATTTTTACGTACACGTAAGGTAGAGAAGCATCAACTTAAGCGGCTATTATCAGATGTCAGATGAAGCTGCCTGACTCTGACTGACGACGACAGCTTATTATATGAAGAGGACCCATTAATTTGAAAAGTAAAATTATTATTTAGCCGGCGCCCTTTTTGCGTCCTCATCAACGAACCGTATACAATGACGGGGACGGCCTAGTTGTTGAATTATGTATGCATGCGGTACCCCATACAAGGAGTCATAATTTCTATATAAGAACCTCACCAGCACAGTCGAGATTTTCATGAGTCCATTGGGGCTTTCTGGAGCGGAAATTCAACCAACCCGCTTGAAGATTTTACAGTTACCACACGGAAGGAGTGATTCTGAATCTGATGCTGATTCTGATTCTGATTCACTGTGCTTCTGTGCGGTTATCACAAATATACCGAAAATTACGTGCCAACATAAACGCATTAACAGAGCAGGAACAGGAGCAGAAGTTGAGAATTGTGTACACACTGCGGTTTCTGCAGAATTAATTAAAATTTCATACATACTGCATTCGAATATGTACTCAGCGCAAAGAATTTAAATTAAAAATCACAATAACAACAACACCGCAAAGTAGTACAAACGATAAACAAGAGCACATCACACAGAATACGCTATACACTGATTTAAATGTAATATTGTAAGTCTTAAGCAGGTGAACAAACACATACCAGGCAAACAGTAGTCGACGAGTTAAATATGCATCCCCCGAATGTAATTCTCCGCAGATCCTCGTACATCACCGAACCGAACCGAGTATAGAGAGTGTGCCGTTGTCGTTGTCGTCGCTCATTCACCCTATTATCTCCGATGGAACAAGGACGCAAATACGACGAATACCACTTTTTTCTTTTAACTCTCGGGTCAATAAATTCTGTTCTATACAAACACACACACACACGATCGCATACAAGAACACACACACATACACACACACGCTCCAATAATGTAACACAATGCGAGCGCAGCGTTCCAAAACTCTCCTTTAGATATAATTTATTTTTATTGTTATAACGATAACAATAACACTTTCTATTATTTATTCAATTGCCTGGGATTTTCATAGGTCTTCGGGCTTAACTCACAGAGTATCACAGTATCACTATTGCACGATGACGACGACGACGACGACGACGACGACGGCGACGACGAGATGGATACTCTAACTCTCGTTCTCGTGCCGTATCTAGGCACACTCATTCACAATCAGCGCGTATTGATTCGATGTGTGTTTGTGATTTTTCTCTCTATCAGCGAGCGAGCAGCTTCCACAAAGTGTCGACGGAATTCACCCCATCACTGTCTTTAATTAAGGTCACGACGTGTACACCATTAGCAGTTTAGAGATTGTGAAGCTGGTATTTTTCTTTTTCTTATTATTTTTTTTTCTTCTTTTATTTTATTCGCTTCGCAGGTACCTCCTATTTCAGAGACCCTGGAAAGCCTCAAGTTTTTAGCGCACTGAATAGTTCGTATAGAAATGAATCCGTATAGCGAAATATGAAAGATACCGGAAAATGGAAACCTCACGCACTTTTATAACACTCGTGTGTACTGCGGCTGTGAATAGTGAATACCTGCTCAGGGCCCAGGTACGGAAACAGTTAAAAAAAAACCCTCAAAAAAGACAGCAGGAGCAAGTACTGTATAGGACAAGAAAAAAAAAACTATGGCACCAGTGAAACGTATGCTAGTTCCGCGCCACACTACACCCGCAGCAGAGAGGAGTCAGACTCTCCGCCACCACTCACGCCGCAAAACTTGCAGAGACAAATTTTTAGTATCGGATTTGAAAAGACGACGATTTCTGGAGCATATTGCAACGTCTAAAGCTCACCGCACAAAGCTGTTGTGTGAAAGTTCTTTCTCTGTTGGGGCATGCGGACTGATTTTGTAATTTCTCCATCGAATCTGTGTTCCATCACCTGCTGCTGTTGCTGCTGCTGCAAAGGCGACTATGGCCGGTTTGTATCTCGTAATGGGGGGCAGCTTTTCTTTGCAGCTCGTTGCCTCAATGTATGCCTCACGTGGCGCGCGCTAGAGCGCACTGGTGGTTAAATTTTGGTTTGAAAGCTATACACCGTCGTTATGTATGAGGCGAGGGGGCACCATTAAGATTTCTATGATTTTGCCCCTGGGCGATGGAATGTATTTTGTTATGACGCGGTTATCTCATCGTGTTCAACTTTCATAATTCATCGCCCCAGTCCAATGTGGTATTATAGGAGTGCATTCTTCCACTTGGATACTCCTTCACTTCCTTCTAATTCCATAAGTATCATCGGCACACACATGTGTGTGTGGGAAGGGTGGGGGTTTTTTTTAAAAAAAAAAATTCACGAAATCATCGTTTTTGACCGAGTTTCAGTTCCAGCCTGCAGATTGCACTTACGTACTTTAATTGTTTTAAAGTTTTCCCACTTTACATACTGATATTTCTGGCCATTGTGTTTTGTGTGTCGGTCTTGCCCACATACGAACGTACATACATATTGCATCTCAATCTCGGTACTGTTCGGTATCTCTAACACTCATAGTGGCCTATTTTGTTAGGAATTCTCCGGAACTAAAAACATTTCTGTGCGGTGCATACATAGTGGGAGAAATGCAATCAAGGACGACGACGAAGCTTACAACACTGTCGAGATACGTGTCCCACTATGAAAGTAAATTAAAGTTTTCAAAAGAACAATGTCCATTTGAAAATGCACACACACACACAAACACTGGCACGTATTATTATGGTTATTCCTGAAATTACGTGAAGGCTCTTAATGGTGAAAACTAATGCACTTAGTATTTCTAGCATATGTGGTTGCGTATAATTAGAATTTTGAAAGGCGTACGAGGTGACTACAAATCGCTGGAGGCAAATGATATCACACCCTACATACGGATACGAGTATGATGGTCCTTTTACAAAACGATATCATAAAATGTCAACTTGTAGGATACATACATATATCTATATATCTGCACAAGATAACATAATATATGTAGGTATGTGGCTGCGTCAATGTGTGCTCATGGAAAGATAGGATCTTAATGATTCATGGTTATGGTATCCCAGTATAATCGAGGAGTGTTTATTTTAAAAGCGTTTATCGAATAAACGAAACGAGTGCATACAAACTTACCAACACGAGTAAAACGAAAGCAAATCAAGACCGAGTAGATGGATAGTATTTCAAATTAAACATCTGAAGTGGACACTGTGCATTAATTAAACTTCATCCTCTATAAAGTGGTTGCCGGGTAACACATCAAAGTTCGATGTTGATTTTGGAAATCTGGAAGAGTGTTTGTTTACTCCCTCGTTGGCCATTTGGGCTCAATATTAGTGTTGTCATTTGCGAAACTTTACTAAAGTATTAACAAATGTGTATGAGAGTGTAAGTGAGATAAAAACATCTGACAAAGTATTAGAAAAATTAGCAATATATGAAAGCTCTTACCGGATTTGGGCATGAAAACCACTTTCACTTATCTTTATAAGAGTCGAATTGGAAGCAGATCTAGACACCAATTATTTAGGATTATATCCAGCGCTGGCAGGACGATACTCGACGTTGAAAGATTTGTAGCTGTTTGCCTCTAGTAATCGCACGTCAGAGATGTGCATTTGCTCTGGACGGGTTAAGGTATTTAATGTATTTATTATCAGTTTATTAGAAATCTAACTTAAACAATAAAATTGCTTAAGCATCCAAAGATTTGTGGGCCTATAATAGTATGTATGGCAGTACATGGGAGATCTCCTCAAAGAATGCCCATTGTATTTACATGAAAAACAAATTTAAAAGGTAAGGGTTATCTACAAAACCAATAAAAGGGTTATAAAACTCTGCACTTATAACATATAATAAAAGTGGCATTATCCAGCTCTGATTCAAGTTAGAGGGATAAGTCTTAGTAATCACCTGTATTTCAGGCAGTCGCCTAACGCTTTTCAACAATACGGCAACCATATGGACAACTTTAGTCAAATCTGCAAACACCATTTAATGGACCGTAATTTTTTTGGAAATAAGTAGCCAATGTAGCAATGAAAGCTGGGAGCATGTTAATATGTATGTGTATAATATTGAGAAAGCAGGACCAGCGAGCCGCTCTTTAACAACTATTTAAGGTTAAGTGTAAGAAGATTCTAGGCAGAAAGGCATTAGGACATGATTCATAAAATGAAACATCATTTAGAACGCTCGCATGGGTAGGCGAGTTTTATGATTTTTTGTTGAAATATTTTTGCTATGTTAAAAGTTATCGTCACTGCAAAAAGATTACAACAGTACAGTTTCCAAACGCATAGCTCTTCTTCGCCTGGTTTAATACAAAGTTACTAAACGAATTTTCGCCATCGGACACGACTACACGTTAATTACAATATAAAATTCTGTAAGAGTTCATTTGAATGAGAGCAAAGTGTAAATGTAATTATAGAATATGGAACAAGGACACAAACACAGTGTTTGAGAAGAGGGTTGTATTTAAGTTACATTTTAACACTTGGAAAGCATGGAAAAATAACCAATATTATTATTTATTTTGTGATTGACATTTAATCACCAACAATAATCATCTCTCCTTATTATAGACAAGGAAACGGTGTGAATTATATGGACACCCTTTACTACATTCCTACTGTTCAAGTCTGTGGGGTTCGCCGGTTTGACCTCAACATATATCTGCAGGTTTCCTGGTTTCATATCACATCGTCACTGAGGCCAATCAAATGCTTGTGTTGTGGCATATAAGTCATACCGAAGATTTTAGGCTTGCCTTAAATCCTTGGAACGTGGGGCCGGTCGTGTTCCAATTTTTGAGGTTAGTTCTTTTAATTCGATTAAGCCTTGTTACTCTTCCTGTCACGCAAAGCATCTTAGCATCAGCTGCTGTCAAATTGCGCACACACTCTTTGTACATTGCGACATGTATATAACCGCCGGATGAACAACTAATATGCAAGCCTTTATTTCAAGTTAGAGAGCATTTATTCGGTCACAAAAGAAATATACACTAACCCAATTATTGATGTTGCTTCGCTGCTAATAAAAATCTCTGATATTTTAACTTTCTTTTACACTTGGGAATCACTTTTCAATTCAGATAAATTTTTAGAATAGTATGGAACTCTTAGGTGACTCCCGAGGAGGAGTCTTTGCCCCCTTGCCCCCTGTCATTAATGTTCAGTTTGGTTTGCCATTTCATCATGAACAGGTTGACAAATAAACAACGCTTGCAAATCGTGCAAATTTGTTTCGAAAATAATGGTTAAACAATTTTTTTTTCAAATTTTTTTCAGTGTTCAACAAGCAAAATTGCCGCATTTGGAGTGAAGAGAATCCACATGAGACCCTTGAAACGCCATTACATCCACCAAAACTGACTGTTTGGTATGTTCTATGGGCTGGTGGAGTCATTGGGCCATACTTCTTCCGAAATGATGCTGCAGAGTCAGTTACCGTTAATGGAGACCGGTATAGAGTCATGAAAACCAACTATTTTGTTCCCGAATTGGATGGCATGAATGTGGATGAGATGTGGCCCTACATGCAACACAGCGCATGACACAATCGATTTATTGAAGGAAACATTCGATGAGCGCATAATTTCGCGGAATGGACCTGTCATTTGGCCACCAAGATCGTGTGATTTGACACCATTGGATTTTTTTTTTTTGGGATATGTGAAGTTGCTCGCCTACGCCAACAAACCAGAAACGTTAGGGGACTTGGAAGACAACATTCGTCGCGTTAATGCCGACATAAAACCCCAAATAACCCCAAATGCTTAAAAATAGTGGTTGAAAATTGGACCACTAGGCTTGTCTTTATTTGAACCAGCCGCGGCGGCCACATGCCCGAAATCATTTAAACATTAATAGCATAAAATTATCCTTCCATTAAAGCCAAATTAATGGACATTACAACGATTTTCTTGTGTTTTATTTCAATTCGAAGTTTTATACCTCTAAAAAAAACACCCTTTACATCTCCATGATCATCTATACTTAGGTCGTCAATAGTTTATTGCATCTGTGGTAAATCAACCTCCAGCAAACCCGCACTGTTTACTTTTTGGAGTATTTGACAGATTTCGCAACTTCTTCTACTGTGAACTAGCAAAAAATTGAATACATAAATGGAAAAACTATTTTAACAGAAATATTAAGACACATATTCAATGATTTATTATTAAATTATATTCATTCAGAACTTTTTGAATACCTTTTTTTTTTTGAATAAAGTTAAATTTTTTTATTAACTTTACACGTTAGATACGATTTTAAAGATTGGACTTAAAAATTGTGTTTTTTCTTTTTAATAACGTTACCTGCCATACAACTTTTTAAAAACAAAAAAACTTATCTCTAATTTACACAAAAATGGTTTGGGAACTTTGGATACTTGTAGTGCGCCCGGGAATACTGAATACTCAGTTTTTATAAGAAATATCGAATGACTGTATTTTATAAAACCGACAATATCTCAAAAGCCAATAAAGAGAATCCCAAAAATTAATGTATTATAACTTTTTTTAGTTGATGAACTTCACCCCCACATTTCTTTGTCGTAGCTTCGACACACTGCGGATTATAGGATTATACGAGGCAGCATTGTGTAGTTTTTTCTTTCTCCTGTTATGTATCCAATTATGGAGTTCACAGGTTTACACTCTAATATTTTTGTATTTACTATTATGAACCTTATATAAAATAGTTAAAGTTAAAGGACCTAACACAGTCCGCTTCTCAACAAACATTTTTCTCAGATATTTTATATAGATACAACAAATAAAACATAATTTCCAGTGAAAATGCTTTCAATACAACGAAACACAAGAAAACCCTTAATTTTAATTGGTGCAATTTCTACTTTACCTTTTCGGGAGCAAGCCTCATGTCGCAACCATCTTAAACCATACACAAAAGAAATGCAATTCAATATAAATATGAAGAGTTTTATTTTTAATAAATATTCGCTTTTATATTAAAAATTATTATTGACAATTGATTAACCTATTAATATATAATTTACTTATTTATTTTTTGTTGGTTTTTATTTTTAATGGGATGCTAAAACTTAATCTTTTGTTTTTATTTAACTACACTTAAGTATTTGGTTGGATAATTTTAAAATTGCTATCTAGAAACAGAGTGTCATGATATAACCTTCCGATCTTTGAAATATGTATACTTGAGCTTCGTAATGTAATTTAACATGTAATCATAAGCAACTGTATAATTTTGTTTAATAATTGTATATGGTGTTATTTTATAAATAAAAAATAAAATAAAAACTCTCTCTTACAGATGTACGATCTGATGATATATTTGAATTGATACAGAAGATTCATTTTAACAAATTAAAATTTCGTTGAGTTGAGTATTCTGTTCTCCGCAGGACTATTTTCTAAGAAAATTTTTTTTATTTACAAATCCGATTTAAGGGTCCTTTTTAAACTTAATAGATACTACGCGCGCGCAAGTAATTTATTTAAACAATAAAACGTAGATCGGACGTTAAAAATAGGCATTTAAAATAAAAACTACATCTAAGTGTGAATGAATAATATTAAGTAGGTAATCATCTTCGAAGGCGTCGTATATATACAAAACATTTTGATCTCAATTTTCCTAACTTATGTATAAACTACAGATTTTTTTGTTTTCCTAATTAAATATACAGTACAAATCAATCTTCTGTAGCCGTTCAACATCACTGGCATGTCATGGTCGTTCGATAGTCCTGTAGTTAGTCAAACTTTTCCAACTCTGGGATTGGTCTGCACTTAAGAACTAGGAACTAATTTAAATTTGTATATGTATCTTTTTTGTTGTTTTTTTTTTGTAATGTAAATTTAAGTATTACAAACTTCATAAATATGAATATGGTTAAAGATATGTAAGTAGGTTTTTTGAAAATATCATTTTTTCTATGTTCGTATGAGTTGGTGAGTATGTATTGGTAGATTTACAGAGTAGATAATATTTTATTTAAAAAATTTTTAATATTTTTTTTTTGTCTGATACTCTCTTTTCTTCCTTGCAGACATAATATTATTATTGCAGGCGAAATAAAATAAATATATAGGTAAATCCAAATAAATTAATCTGCAACTAAGCATTGTTTTAAGTCGTATAATTGTGGTATATAGCATGGCGGTACGAGTATTTTGATTACGTCGTCGTTGCTGAGTAAACTTAAAGGAAATTCTTCTTAGTAGAGTTGTCCAGCGGATTCCGAACTCCGTCTTTATCTTTTGTAGTTATCGGTGGACCCTTGGATTCGAAATTTGGTTTGCTCATTGCTAGGGCTGGATTTAAATCTAGCATGGTTCTTGGACTCATTGCGACAATACTAGCACCAATCGGACCTGTTTAAGTTTAGCGAAAACAATTGTACATATTTAAATTGATGATGCCTTCCATGAAGACACAAAGCTATATGTATGTAAATGACATGCATACAACTACTTATATAAAATAACTGTGAGGGTGCATAACATGACAATACAAAAATGTGCTATAAGCATGCTCTTTATGGGCGTATGGAGGATGCAGTTTGTAAATTTATATAATGAAATAATATTGGTATTGCAAAATTCTAAAGTGCGTGGTCAGTAACTGGCAACATGGGAACGAAAACTAAAATATCAACAAAGTTTTCCTTAAAACAAAAATATATAAATGTATGTATACATTTTTGAACACTACTCCCCAGTGTTTCCAGCGTGATTTATTTTGCTTTCATAAACTGAGATTTTAGTCAAAACTGAAGGCCATATCTGAAAATGAAGTTTTAACGGGACACCATTGTAAAGATATCTTTTTTTCAGTTTATTATTTTAAATATTAATATAAAGAACGGCTAACTACTTTAAATCAGGAAACAGTGATACGGAGAAAATGAATACAAATTAGGCGTTATGGGCCACATGACCTTCTCAAGTCGTTGTGTGCGAAGTTATATTGTTGACACGAAAGGAAGGAACCTTCTGATGCCGATTTCCAACCGAAAATTATGTCAGCAAATTATAGTACTGCACCGGATTTGAGCTTCTGAACTTTTTTCCATTTATTTTGTTTGATCTTTCAAGTATCGATCCGCACGCAATTTTAACTGCCAATCTCATGTCATTCATAAAAACATAAGGAAAGACTACAGTCCGCTTGGGGCGAACAGTATGATACCCTATCCCTATCCTATGTACCCCAAAGAAAAAATTCTTAAGGAAGATGATAGATAGCATTTTATTTCATTCTATGAAATTTATAGAAAAAAAATATATTTTTTGAAAAAATGCCCCCAAAAAGTGGGCGTGCCCAAAAACTTTGTATGGGCGATATATTGGAAAAAATATTGGCTAAATATATTGTTAAACATTTTTTTTCGATTTCTATGAAAATTTTCAAAGAAAACAGCATTTTAGTGAAAAACTCCCACAAAAAGTAGGCGTGGCAAAACATTTTATATGACAAATTTATAAAGGTAGGCAGTACCTACATATCTTGTGAAGGTTTTACAACTTTATCTCTCTAACTTAAGCCTTAAAACGGTTTTTTCTAAATTGTGGGCGTGGCAGTGGACGGATTTAAAAACTTTTTGAGTAAGATTTTAAAATGATTTCGGGGCAGTGAAAACTGTCTGGTCGATATTTGGCGAGATATTAACCTCCTACCTTTGTTGAACAAACCCATAAGGCTTATATCTTCCGAATATTTCAGAACATAACTTGCAGCAAGGCATAGCTTTAATGGGTTACGTTGAGTCTCAATGCAATGATTTCTTACATGAAATCAACAGCTTAATCCTACGAATAAAAGAAATAGATCGCCATAAAAAGTATATCTAACCTTTATAAATTTGTTTTTCCGACTTCTACTACAGTCAATATTCTGGAACAGTCTGCCATGTTTGATTTAAAAATCATATCGATAAGGCTTTCTTTCTTGAGTTAAAGAGTCAAGGTTGAGAACTACTAAAATTATTTTTTTTTATTTAGGTCTAAGCAGTCCTAAATGTGGGCATGGTACAAACTTTTTTTAAGCTTTTTATGGTAACTTTGCCGGACTACTGAGCGAGGAGTTAAAGGTTCATATCGTCCCAAACACTACTTTCAAATTTGGACTGTCTTGCCTCCTGCAAAAGTCAAACACCCACAGCACAACAAACTTAAAGCGTCTCAAATTTCTTCTTCGGAATCGGCATAAGAGCGCAGTAACTTAGTTGTTGGACTACTAAGCGGGGGTCTCCGGTTCATATCTGACCCGTATCACCTTAAAGCTTTTATTCGTGCCCCACCTCTTGCGAATGTCTGAGAAAACATCCAAAAGTAAGAACTGTCATGAAAAGCATTTTAAAAAAAAAATTCCGGTTCGAAAGCGGCATTTTTCAGAATTCAACAGATTACCATATAAAGTTAATCTTCTTATCTTATGAATAACTATCCACCTGCCATACGATTTTTTGTTTACCGAATCTTCTGAAATGTTCACTTAAAGGATATACACCCTGGATATACTTTTAGATGTTTAGGCAAATATTATGCGTGAGTTATACGGTCCAAAACGAAACCTCACTTACAGCAGTGGCGTAATGAAGATTGGCAACCAATTAAATGAAGCCTGTGATTAAAGCTGATCGTGGGAGAAATAACTGACGAGCAACACCTCATTCTTTGACACTTTGAAATAGCTATTACAAATAATGTTATATAAACAAGGACAACAATTTTCCTAAAAATTGAATATCATAAGATTCCAAGAACATGTGGATTATTGTGCACAGTTATGTCCTCCCAAAACTCAGCAATCACTTGTTTTGTCCAGTTTTTGAAGTTCCGATATATGAAAAGTTTTTGACATAACAAGTCGATGTTATTTTTATAGCTTGAAACACCAAATTGTTAAACAACTAATCTACATTAACAATTAAATTAACTTATTTCATTGTTTGCATGCGTAGCGTTCATCGTTTATCTCGTAAACTATTTGTTTCTGCGCTCAACAAAATACTCGTATTGAAATCGAAATGCTGTAAAGCTTTATTTTACCTTTGAACCTTTTTTGATAGCTCGGAGTTCAAAAGTTGGCCGCTTTTGGTTTTGTGAAAAAATGAAATAAAACTATATAATCTCTTTCACCGGAATTCCGATTTTCATTCTACCAAAAATTTGAAACCGAACTTCAAAAACATGCACAGTGATGTGGCGTTCGAGACCACGAGTGAGCTGAATTTGTTTTGTAAAGTTTTCGAATTATGGCTGCACTCTCGCAACTTAGTGAAGCAAAAAGGTCACAAAAAGTCTGAGGTAACATTCGGGTATTTGAAGTTTTTGTTAATAAATTTGTACACAAGACATGCGTACATAATGAGAGAAAATGCCTTTACTTTACATTATTTACACTCTGTCGAATAATTATTCAAAAGAATTTATGAATCAGTATTTATATATTATTTAAGACTTAGTTGTATATTTTTTTTTTAAATAGGCGACATATAAATCGTTGCTTGAGATGTGTTGGTGGCAAACGGCAAACATTAACTGGAATTTTTTTTTTCGAAAACAAAATTACGAATTGCACTTGTTTTAGCAAAATGCTTGATGATGCTGTTTTTGCCAGTCATCTGTGCACAGACAGAAATGCTTACAAAAGCATTTATGACGCAATTGATGCTTTCGAAAACAACGAAAACGACATACCTACAGTTTTATGAATGCACCGTTTTGAAAAGAATACAATACACTAACACTAATCCTACATCAGAATTTTAGAATCCATAAAATCCATTACAGTAATGCAACTCAAAGAGAAAAGATACATTAAAATTAAAATTAAAAAAAAAAACTGACGTCAAGACAGGAACTTTTAAAATAACTGATCAAAATCAGTGTGTACAGGTACGCAAAATAAAAGCGATTAACTAAAATATTTGAATATTAAATTATGTACCTACGTAGATACCAATATAGAACTTGTAAACAAACTTAAATGTGAAATACTGACTTTTTTGTATAAATAGACCGGAAAATAATTATTTTTAAAACAAAAAGAACACCATCGAATTATCACATACATATGGGTCATCGACAGCAAAGATTAAAAAAAATATGTAGAACTATCGATGGTGTAGATACAAGATTTATACTTAAAACACTTAATACACATATAGTAATAATTATACGCCCACGGTTTTACACACAATAACTTTACACACAACATTTAAAAGCTGAGATGAGTACTTAAGAGATCCGCATCACGGAACTCGGCAATGATAAGGTACATACGGTGTACGCTGTCCAACTGTGAGAGCTCCTAACAAGTGGCAGTTATAAATTTTGCTCTAAGACATATTAGTGAATCTAGATGGTTGGGGGAAGCATGGGAGATCATCCTTTTCGGTGACTTTTGGGTGGTAGTGGTGATATTTAGTTTTGTGAAGGTGAATTAGGTTGGGATGCTGGCATAGGGTAGCTGCAGCAACGGCGGCGGTATCCTATTTTCAAAGAAGCCGCGACATTTTGCCATCTTTTGAGTTCTTGCCAATCATAGCCGAATATTCATCTAGTAATGATAACAACGAAACAAATAAAAGAAGAAAAAAAAATCCAACAATTAACTTGGTGACTTCTGCCTACGATTGGCCGTAACCCTGCCGATGTGTGGAGCGTGTTAAGTGTGTCGACTAATTATTGTGAATAAAAACTACGATAAAGAAGAAAATTGTATCCGCAAAGCATTGTAAGCATTTCATCGAGCCACTCAAAAAGCAGAGGATACGTTAGTTGATTTGAGATTGATTGTGTTGTTTGTTTTGATTTGAATCTGTTCGCGTGAAAGAAGTGTTCGGATACAAAGCGGTCGGCTGTCGGGCCTGTGAATCATGTGTGTTTGTTTTTTATTCTTCTTAGAAATGTTTTTTTTTATTTTCGTTTTTGAATTTTGTATTTGTTTGTATTGTTGGGTAAACAATTGCAATTGATTTTTGGCATAAGCTAGATTATATCTATACATATTTACACTTGTATGTGTTCATTTTGATTTTTTTGGAGTACATACCTGACTTCGGGCTTACTAGATCTTTCGTTTTGTTATTCATCCTACGCGGTCCAGTTCCACCAGAACCCATCGGTCCAGAGTGTGGTCCAGATCCAGGAGTTCCACAACCACTCACCGCACCCGGTTGACCTAATCAAAATAAAAAAGAGAATATTTAATTATACGCATATATTGAAGTTATATCTTTTAAAATGTTAATCACTTGAAAAGTGAATAAGAGGTAATAACATGTGTGTGTGTGTGTGTGTATTTTCTTCGCATTTTGTGTGTTCAATTCAATGCATTAAACATTTAACGCGTTGTTTGTAAGTGAAAGTGATAGAAGCGACTAGGTACGTAATGTCATTGAAATAATAATTACTTTGGTGGGTGTTTACGCGATTGTGTCGAGCATCAGTTCTCTTCTCTAAGGTTTTACCTTCTATAATATAAACGTAGTTGAAAGAGTATACCAAACATTTGTAATATGTTTCTATACTTAACAAATTACATCATTACACTGTCTCTCTGTTGCTTCCTCACGTTTGTACCTATGAATATTAAAAGGATTTTAGCGTATGCTATGTGAACCCTTAACAGGGTTTTAGGATGTTTTTTAAAAAAAAACTTTGACACATGTCCCATTCCAACGAACGGCAAAAATGTTGCAGTGAAGATATTATTAATAAACTAGTAAGATGAACAAGAAAAAATGCAATTTAAGTATTGCAACTTGCCTTTAATTAAAGAAAAAAAAACTTACTCACATACGTACAAACCATTCGAGTATATAGTTTTATTCGTACGCCTTCAACATAAATCTGAAGACACCCGGGAAGCATTTCTATAAGCTTTAGGCGGAGAATGATTTTAAAGATTTGCTTGAGGATTTACATTTAAATGTCGGAGAGCAAAATACCCATCTAAAGATAATATGTATCTACATACCACTGCGACGATGGATGTAGTCGGCATGTCCTTACAAAAGCCCTACAGCGGCAAGTTATTGCTGTAAAATTTATCAAAATATAAACCACTCTGCAATTCCTCTATTTTCCGCGCTTACTTAGGTACTGATGGACAAGAGTAAAGCGTTTGTTCAATAGTAGAGGCTATGTACATTGTATTAAGGAAGCTGGAGAGTACCCACGCAGTCTAATCAAAAGACCCTTTAAAATATATCTTATCACAGAGATGCGGGGAAAAGTCGATTTATCTAGGCACCATTTCTAACCACTGTGTTTAATTAATGAAAACATGAGCAGATCGAATTAGAAATTCCAATACAGTTTCTATACAAGCGCGAAAGAGAGGTAGGCCTAAAAACAACAAGATCAGAACAAAAACAACGTTTAATTAGCTCCTACAATCATTGTGTGTGCAAAGATATATTTTTGACAATGAATGGTAGTGACGTTGCAATCCACAATATAGGACAAAACGCCACTATTTATTGCAACGATTTCGAGGCAGATTAGGAATCCACCAACGTTGAGTCCAAGACAAACTCTACGAATGTAGTTTGAAAAAATGCTGTTTGTTGAGTTAATATTCTGCTAGACGATAATTAAAAGAAAAAGATATGATATCCATGTCCTTCAAATATTTTAAGAGCCGAATCCAGGGTAGATCTAGTTCAAAGGACTAGACAAGTCCGCTACATCGGGGGAATACTGCTTGACCACAAAAAAAAGAATTATCTTCGAATCCCAAACTTCGTTTATAAAAATCCCATCCCAAACCATTTTGGATGGGAGATCCCTTATAGGAGGGTTCCTATTATCGCAGATAATATGAAATTGTATTATTATTTCTCAGGCAGCAACCTTAACTGGAAGGGAGCCCGATGAATAGATACATATATTCTAAGCACACAAATGGAAACAACTTGCCGCATCATTAATATGCAGAAGTTAAGCACTGGCCATTGAATAAGAACATGAAATTCTTATCATGACGTCCTCCGGACGTTTTCCAAAGCGGATTAAGTTAAGGGGTTACATGGGTTTATTCGGGGAAAAAAGTTATATTTTCAACAATTTTTTTTAATATCAAAAATAAAATATTTTACTCAAACTTTTTACTGTCTTAAAGATATACATTTGAGAAAGAATTTCTGAAATTTTAAGGAAAAATATTGAAAACTTCGTCATTATTACGTCATTTCCGGTGATCCCTCGGAAAAAAGGTGCATCCGCGGTGACAGTAGAACATAGTGTTTTAGTTAGGAGCATAAATTAGAATTTGGACGAAGGGAAAATAAATTGGATTTTTGGCAGACCTTTTTACAAAAAAAAGCTAATTTTGGTAAAATTTGCTCAACAGTTTTTTATTTTTAAATAGTTGTGATTGAAAAAAAAAATCTTTTGTCCAATTCCTCGTGAATTGTATCTTGAAGACCTGTGTAAAATTTCATAAAGATCGGCGTTGAAAACAGAGTTTCGAGAAAAACGCGTTAAAAGTTTGGATAACCTCAAATAAACCTCGTGATTCAATTGAGTGCGCACCTTCCCAAAGCTGTATATCCGAAACTTTTATTCGGAATGACTTGAAAATTTAGGATAATATTCTCGAGATAATGTAGAAATTAATAAAACAATAAAAAAAAATTCAATTTTTTGAAGTTGTGAAACCCATGTAACCCCTTAAGACGTCATTGAACCCAAGAGGTCGTACTACGAATACCACGAAAGCTGCTAACGGTCAAGACGTAGGAACGGAAGCAGACAGTCAGTTTCAGTTTTAAAAAACAATATATTGTGTATGTATGTGGAATATGTATTTGCAACACCAATCAAATGTGTATAATTATTTGTACAAGTATTAACACCAAATACGTATGTTACATAATCTTATTAAAATCACACTCACATTAACGAAATAAAAAAAAACTACTCACCTGGAAGTCTAGGGGGTCTTGGCTGTTCAACTGGAAGTACTCTTCGTCGTTTTTTAGGCAGCTTCGCTCGGGCTTGTGTGTGCGAGTAATACATTGCAAAGTTACTTACTATGACCGGCACTGGCAGTGCAATTGTTAGTACACCGGCCAACGCACATAGTGCGCCAACAAACATTCCTATGTATGTCTTAGGAGCCATATCACCATAACCGACAGTGGTCATTGTGACCAGCGCCCACCACAGACCCAGCGGTATACTATTGAAATCGTTATGCGGATTTGTCTGTATTCTTTCCGCGTAATAAACTAAGCTAGCAAATATTACGATGCCTAACACTAAGAAGAATACTAGAAGCGTCAGCTCTTTGGCCGATGCGCGAAATGTTTGTATTAGAATTTTCAGCCCTGACGAGTGCCGCGTCAGTTTGAACAACCGCATTATTCTTATAATGGAAAAGAATTCTAGAATGTCAGCGTTCTCAAGATGTGACGCAAATCTCTGAAGCACTAAATCAATATAAAAGCTAAGCGTTGCAATGTAATCTATGATGTTAACAGATGACTTTATGAATTCACATTTATTTGGTGAGGAAATGAATCTAACCTACAAGAAAAAAAAAAGAAAAAGAGGGAGGACGTAAAGATACATATGACAATAACATACAATTTTACTATACACTAGTTTTGCACGCATTGATCTGCAGATGCTTACCAAAATTTCAAATGTAAACCAAGCATTGCACACGCACTCTATGTAGAAGAACGCAACGTGCGCGTTCGTTTGGGTTTTATCCAGTACCCAAGCAGAGCTTCCATTTGCAGTCCTCACTGTTATATTTCTTATAACAGGCACCCGCATGTCAGGATGTGTCTTAAGGCAAAACGATAGAATTGAAATACATATGAAGAACACTGACACAACCCCAATTATCTGAAGGAAACAAAAACGCATAATCAATGAAAGGCTCAGGAGCAAAATAGACTGACAATTCAAATACCTTTGCTGCGTTAGAACTGTAAGGCTCATCAAAAAGGGACCAAATACGAGGTTTCATTTCCTGCCACCAGGAAAGCGTTCCCTTGTAATAGTCCTCTTCGAAGCCAAACTTTCGCGCTAACTCTTCCTCTGAAGGTTTTTCAGTATCCAAGTCCAGTCTGTCCAATACTGCGAGAGTCTCTTGGGTATCACGATGCTGTAGAAACACAAAGACAAATCAATTGAAGGAAAATCGTATACTACCTCTGCTAGTCTTACCTGAGTATATGTCATCCAACAACAGGGCTCAACTTGATTTGAATCGAGACCCCAAAACTCCAGTTCTTCTTCAAAAAGAGGACCGCACACATCAGTTGGGTAATGCAGTTTACCAGTTCTAAAAATGTTATTTATTTTGTCTATTGAGCTTTCCTAAAAAACCTTCCACTTGCCTGTAATAGTTCAATACTTGAGCGAATACTCCAGGGTGCCGATCAAAGAAATACTCATTTAATATGGGGTCATAGTTGGCCAAGGCTTCCGTAAGTCTTGAAAGCCGAGTGGCTGGTATCTTCTTAAGGGTGGCTTTGTATGTTTCGTGCCGTATTCCACCCACGTTGAGAACCACGCGGTTTTCGGAGTCCATGTTAATTAAATTCATTGCTGCAAATAAAATGCATGTTAAGGGTGGTCCGCAACATGATATCAAAATATACACGTACTACGAGTCATACCTTTCTATGTTTTGGTTATTGCTTCCCGATCAAAATAAATTCAAAACAAATTACATAGATGAATGTAATTCGATTTTTTTTTAAATCTTATCTTGAGAACATTTTGCAGTTGATTCGACTGTGGATCTGAAATGAGAGAAGCATTTTGTCGGAAAACAAATATTTATATAGATCCACAAATGGTCTATAGAAGGAGAAGGGAGCAACAAACAAGTACAAATATTACTACAAAGTGACAGAAATACAAATAACAAACAAAAACTGCGTTATCAGCGAAAAGTAAAAGAAACAGTGTTACGGTTTAATGTTAGGAAGTAATTTTTTGTCGGGGTATCGCATCTGTATTCCATTCACACCATACAAAAATCATAACGGACTGTCAAGTTTACTGTCAGGTAAGAATATCTCAGTGCATTTATACATTTGGCAGAACCAATGTTTTACAATCTAAGGGTACGTCCTAATTGCGCAAGTTTCTTGCTTCTCGCTATATCACTATACAGGTAGGGCCGTGGGTTCACGATGGTAGAAAATAAGCTTCAACCAGCTTTACCAAAATTAATTTATAAGTATACTCTTTCATAGAAAAGAACCTAAAAATAATAAAGAAACAGGAAGACCCAAATACTCCATCGTAACGTCTAAGAAATTGACATTTCATGTACTTATAATCGGCAAAACCTTGATGTTATGCAAGTGACTATCACTTGTCAGTATATAACGTATTCTCTCTCTAAAAAAATTAAGACGAACATTTCCTACAATCAAAATCAGTAAACCTAAAGGTGACTCAAGAATCATCATCATGGATCATCATGATATTATTGCTCCTTCAGCAAATGAAATTTCAAAGTGCAGCTCTGAAAAATACCATTTTAAAAGGATTAAGACCCCATCAATGGGGCTAATGACTTTGCAGCGGCTGCTAAACGGTTATAAGTAGGCTAAGCATACACACAGCCAGACAGACGAACCGCCGTGTAGTCTCTCAATCGATCATCCTAATCGATGCGATACCCGCATATAGGATAATAAATTTGCACTCTTTTTATCCCAGCCACAGCTGTGTCGCATGATGCTAGAAAACACTTTAGCATTAGGATAGGTGTCTCGATACTCAACAGATCAGTTCAGCTAAACTCCAGGCGAAACTAGTTCACCTTGAAGTAAATCAGCAAACTAACAAAAGTTAAGGAGTTCCTCTAACTCGGGATAAACATGGACGTTCAAAATAAAAACTTATTGCTGCTACTTCAGGTTGACAAAACAATCGTTCAAGACTTCCGACTTAAAGGACTAAAGGTGAGCTTTACAGATAGCCATCCCCAATCAGTTCTACTATACGGGTGGGCGAGTACTAGACGATACGAAGAAAAGGAAAATGATAGACCAAATTTCTGCGACTGATATTTGCCGATACAACTCTATAACTTGTACCAAGTGCATATGAAAATAGCCCAAGACTACACTGCGGATGAACAATAGTTCACCTGCTATGAGCATTTTCGACTCCAAGCACAAGGAGATGACACCGTGACCTAACCTGCGTTCAAGTTCGCTTTGAGAAAAATAGAGCAAAGTAAATTTCCCTTAATCATCAAAACTGTTAACGAATATTCAGAAGTTATGTCGAAGTTTATAAGTCGACCTTTTTAACAAGACAAATGTAAAAGAATGTATTCACTCATATTTTCTGCATTAATAGCTAATTGGTCTAATTTGTTAACAATTCGACGCAAACATGCGTAAGTTTTTATGAATTTATATACAACCGCATTTAATTATCATAAATGGTAATAGCATTTTTTTTTAAATCAAAATAATTCCAAATATTTTGAAGAGGAATATCGATAAATTTTCATTGGACTCATTTTGTGGTTACAGCAATGGCAAATAACAATGTATTTGCCAATTATCGCATGTATCAAACATCAAGTCTGCGGTTAAAAGTAACCAAGGTAAAAGAAAACTACATTCAAATTCCATCCATCATCTTCAGCGGTTAAAATTAGTTGGTAGCCTTTTGCTTATCTATCCATTTCCAACATTTCTCGACTTATTTTTTCTCTTTTTTGAAAGAATTTTGTATACATTTCAGAAGTCAGTTCGTCCTAAATCTATTTAGATGTGTTAACATGCAACCTTCATCTAATTACTGTTTCAAGCAATATGATATGTAAATTCCATCGTTGCCATCAACATGTTAACGTATATCGTAATTATTTATCTTGATTGTACATCAATTAAGATTATGATTGTAATGCAATGTAAATTCGCGTAACCTACCGCACATGGTTTCCCGCGTGCATTCAAAGCTCATCAAGTGAAATCACCGTTGGAACAAAATAGTGCCAGACCTGCGTACAAGGGCTGTCCAACATTTAGCCATGCCACACAATTGTTTACATGAATTCGAGATTAATGCACTCACAATAAGTATTTGAATGACACTTTGAATAGGCTTCGAATTGCACTGATTTTATGATACGAGTCTGAAGTTAAAATCGGCAGTTTTTCAAAATGTTCTCACTACATTTGCTTATTTTTTTTTTTGGTGTTTGAAAGAATCTGAAGAAATGTATGTCTAAAAAAAGGCATATTTTATAAACAAAGTGCGCGAACTAACACTTAACACTCTGTATACACATGCGGATGCCATGTTATGAGGTACATGTCCATGTGAAAATAATTTCAATTATAGCCATAGCCCCACCGTCTCCACTACCACATCACGAAACTCCCACTTACGGCTACGACGACGTCGACGACGACGACGACGACGGGTGAAAGAGCGGAAAGCTCTTGGATCGATCGATACATAAAAAAGGCGTATTTAGAGTATAAAACTGTGTTGCGACTGTAAAAATAGGTTCCAAACGAAAAATCACATCATCCCCAGTTGCAATGCCAGGAATAATCCCCCCAATGTATCTCTGTAACCATAGATTATCTTTATCGGAAGACAAATCAAACACCCTGACGGTCGGTGCTACAGAAACTAGTACACTACAAAGAAAGATTTATACAAAAAAAAAATTCCATGAACTATTTGAAGCACTTCTGACAGATTATTCGGTTTGGTGTTATTTATTTTCACAGTCATTCAACTGCATCGATTTTTCAGCACACTCATCTGTCCATCACTCACAAGGATTTTTTCCTTTTGAATTTCATTGAACCGATTTATCTGTACCGATTTTACGTATTCGAATTTATTTCGTATTAAAGTTGGTCTCCCAGATGATTACTTACACGTCCTGCGGACAATTTTATTTCACAATGTGATATCCCATGTATGATATTTCTCAGCAAGTGTATGCATTGTATTTAGAGCAGCAGCATTTTTTTTTTTTGCTTCGTTTTTTGTTTTTATTTTTTTGTTTCTCAATGGCAAAGGACAAACAAAGGATCTAACAATTATATACTCTACTAATTTATGAAACTCAAAGAAATAAAATAACACAACAGTTGAGTCCACTTGACCAGTATAATGCCACCCAAAACAAAAATACACTCTTCTGGAACGACTAACAACACGGAGACCACCGCTTTAAGGGAACGTTTAAATGGAGAAAAGCTCCTGAATCGACTGATTCAACCGTGGGGCGCACATTGCTTTATGCGTATGAAAAGTTTGCCGTGGACCCCACTGTTAGGTGGGTGGTGGTAGTGTTGGTGTGGTGTGGTGGAACTCGAAAAGGTATTTTTTTTTCCTGTTCTCTTGAAAAATATTTACTCACGTCCACGAAGAAGCCATGTACACTTAATCTGGCGCAGGGTACTGATGATTGCGAGTCAATTGCAGGAAATTAAAAACAAAGTATAACATTTTTATATTATGCATTAAGGGTGGCAGCGTGATTTGGTTTGATTTCATTATTGAATTTTAAATTGGGGCGCTCTTGTGTAAACATTTCAAACGAAGCTTTGATAAAAGTTTTAGAATTTGAAGCACGCAACTTTTTGGAATTTTCGTCTTCATATTTTTTTTTTTTTTGTTTCCTAAAGTGATTAATGCGGATACTAATTGTTCGGGCACCTGTAGGCATTATTGAAAGAAATAATTGGCTTGGCTAAAATTGTGTGCGAGGAATAAACGATTTTAATGGTAATTACCCAAGTTGCCATGTAACCAGTTTTATTTTTAAAATTATTTTCGAAATAAGTTTCTGTCAATGGTTATGTTTAAAATATTGTTGGTTGTAGCTACACTTAAAATATTAAGTGCATTACTAATCAACAAAGGAGTCTTTTCAGCCAGCCGGATAAATATTTTGCCTTTAATTTTCTACACTGAATTGGTTGAAACCCTTTTTTTCAACTGCGCACGCCGCCGTATGAGCTTCTCTGTCTGTGTCTCGCCATACTGGTTTAAAATACGATTTTAAAGAGTTTTAAAGAATAACAGCAGGCCACCCAAGTTTTTGATTATTTTGTCACTAATTGTAAGACTTATCGATTGCTTTTTTTATGCAGAATTTTTTCTTAAAACATGACAATTGAACTACACATTCTTTTTATTGTTAAATAGTTTTAGATCCAAGATCAAAGAGTAAAACTAAATATGCAGTGATACTTATGACTAACTTTTTTACATACAGAGCAGAGTAATAAGCACGTGTCCAATATATAGTAGTGGCGATTAATATAAAAGCGAAATCTCTTTTCCAAACTTTCTGGGTCGTTTGATTTAGCGCAATAAGATGTTACCGCATGCTATAGGGTCCGCCATTTAACGTTTTTTTTTCAACTAGTGCTTATTTCGCGAATGGTAACACTTAGCTCATATCTGATTAGACAGATAATTAGTTTTATCCTTCCGCTGAACGAATATGGTTGTGTATACGCTTGAACAACGCTGGGAAATATTGGGACATAGCGACATAGAGAAGATGCCGATTTTGCCAAAAAAATCATCTTTTCAGATGAAGCTCATTTTGATCTTGGCGGGTATGTAAACAAGCAAAATTGTCGCATTTGGGGCACAGAAAACCCGCACGCATACATTGAAAAGCCGATATACCCAAAACGAGTCACTGTTTGGAGCGGATTTTGGTCCAGAGGCCATTTTTTTTAGAAAATGAGCAAGAAGTGGCCGTTACAGTCAATGGCGATCGTTATCGGGCCATGTTGAACGAATTTTTGTTCACAAAAATTGAAGAGGAGGATATTGGCAACATTTGGTTTCAACAGAACGGCGCTATGTGCCACACAGCCGAAGCTACACTCGATGTTTTGCGCCCTGTTTTTGAAGATCGCATTATCAGCCGCAGAGCTGATGTCGTTTGGTCACCGCGGAGCTGCGATTTGACACCGTTGGACTATTATTTGTGGGGTGACGTAAAAGATAAGTGTTACACCGACATGCCAGAGACAATTGACGCTTTAAAGGACAATATTCGTGAAGCCATTGGTGAAATACAGCTGCACACAATCGATAATGTGCTTAAAAATTGGTCCGATCGTGTAGGCTACTGCATGGCCAGCCGAGGCAGCCATTTGAATGAAATTATTTTCCATTATTAACCGGAAGGATTGTGCTTTAAAATAAAAAAAGAAATTAGAACACAATGACTAGTCGAAATCTATTTAAAAGAGGACATATTTGCGAATAAGAAACAAAAAACTGTCCCTAGAAGCACGATGGATTTTAATATTCTAGAACAAAAAAACAAAGACATAATAATCCTATTCCGCAACTGTCGTCCATCTCTTAAAGAACACATTCTTATTTAAACATTAACGAAGCATAGAGTTCTATAGCTACAGACACAGAGATTTATTACCTGTGTTTTTTTAGATTGGTTAAGTAGAAAAATAGGTGAATGGAAAAGAAATTACTGAATTCTGAGGAATTTTTTGAATATCTTTTTTTTGCATATAATACTTTATGTGATTTTTAACTTAATTTTTTGTTAAATAAAGAATACTGAATCATTAAGCGATACAAACAAAGTCATTCGCACAACGGGATGAACAGTTTAGTTTTCTAAGCAAGAAAAATTGTTTATTATTTTTTAAAAAGCATGATACAATCTATATATCTTCGTTGGCCGAAAACTCATCATGTACTCCCTGCAGAGCCTGCTACAAATCTGTTTCATGATAACTAACGATGATGGTGTATCGCAAAAAAAATATGTATAAACATTGAATTTAAATAATCCATAGATATATTCTACGCGTGTGGTTCATATGAAATTCAATTGTTTCTATTTGTGTGTATCCTCCATGGCTTAAAAATAGCTCAATTTTAAATAAAAAAGCAAATCTAATAACTACGCTATACATTTCTTAACCTGTTTTTAAAAATCGTTCTTCATTGGTGTGCAAATAAATATTCACCTTGATTACCATTGTCATTTTTCAATAAAACACGAATGCTTGCCGATTTTACAGGACAAAGGTTGGGTAAAAATGTAATCCGCCATTTTTTTGTAGATTCTTCTTAGACGTCTGTTATCTAAAACAACAAAAAGGGACACCAATAACGACTTAAAAAAAAACGTAGCGTAATGTCGCCCTTCGACTTTTTTGTGGTGTATTTGTGTAAATACAAAATAGCGTTGTATTAAGTTGTTCGGTAAGAGTGCGAAAGCCTAAAATAGAAAAGAAGATTTAGTTTTAGTTGATGTATAAAATAAACTCGTCATTTGTATAGTCATCCATGAACTTAATAGTCGCTTTCTTATCTCCTTTCACAGCATGTAAAAATGCACAGAGTTTTCTCATCAATCTTTCCTTTTTAATAATAATAATCAATAACCATTAATTAATAGTTTTTGTTTTTAAGGAACACAGAAAATATTGTAATACCAACACCAGTCCTTCTGAGAGATTTTATTTCATGTCACGCACAATGACGATTAGTGATCGGGTTCAGTGTTGTCACTTCAGAACATAAAAATGTGGTAGATTAACAGAAAAACGAGTGATAGATTTTAAAAAAATGGTGTTAGATTTAACTGTTTATTGCATAAGCTATTTCAAACTCAAGCGATGTATTTACAACAATCAGCTAATTATTTATAAAAGCAAAGTTTCGGAATTATATTCTATTCGGTGAAAAAGATGGAAAGATGACTCCACGTACAAAATTTAAATTTGGGAAATAATATAGAGAGAAATATTGTGATTTGGAGACGTGGAATTGACAGATCTGGATTTTCATGCACTCATTGAGCTATAGAAACAATATATTTGCGGGAATGGAAGTTCTTCACATTATTAACTGGTTCTGAAAATTCAATATTTTGAGTCAATTTTAACAATTTATGAACAAAAAGGTGCTTTACGTAGGCTGTTCAGAGCAATTTCCAAAATTGTACTGAACAGTGATTAAAATTCCAATACACACAAAAGCATAGTGTTTTCTTTACATAATTGTATCTTAGGCTGATGAACGACACAAATGGTTAATCAAATTGCATTCAGACATCAGAAAGGCTTTGTGTGGTAGAATTTTGAAGCACAGTAGTAGAAGTGGTAGACCCGACAAATATTTCGATTTAGTGGTAGATCTACCACATTGTGGTAGAAGTGACAACACTGATCGGGTTTGTTGAAAGGACACATCTAATCCAGGGTGTGGGTGAAGTTCTCTCGTTTAAACTAGGTACTCAGGCACAAATTCTTCCTTGTACCACTTTGATTTTTTCGCTACCCAACCTTTTGCGACAGTCATAAGAATGCCATTCGCATAGTGTTACCATTCGCACTATTAAAAGAGAATATGGTAGAAGTAAGCTATATAAGGACTGCTCTTTTGTACTTGCTCATATTTTTAAACCAGATTTGTTTAATCCTGCAATCATTTGAGTCTTGCACTCATTTGAATAAAAAGGCTACATTTTAGTCTTAAGGCTACGTTAAATTGATTGATTTCAAAATTGAATTCCCAATCTATTATGAAGTCTTTTTTGAGACAATCATTTGAAGCAGTCATAGGACTTGGAGTAAAAGAATGCAATACTTTCATTGAAATCTTCTTACAATCTTTTACACAAATTTAATTATTTTATTCTTTTAAATGGATTCGATTTATTGAAGTCTTTTAACTGCAATGAAGGGTTTGAACTGGCTTTGAACTCTTTCAATTGACTTGAAATCTTTTATCATATTTACTATACTATTATGTACTATATATACTGATCGGATTACAATTCCGAAAGAATTCTTAGAATCGTTGGAAAGGGTGTTTTTTTTAGAGGTTGGTTTTTCGAATACACATAAAACTGACATTTTGTTGTCAAATCTGGCAACTCTAATGTCATTTATGTTCAGTTTGGTTTGCCATTTCATTATGAACAGGTCGACAAATGAACAACGCTTGCAAATCGTGGAAATTTATTTCGAAAATAATGGTTCAGTTCGCGAAGTTTACCGTAAAATTTTGTTCAGTGATGAGGCTCATTTTGGGTTGAATGGCTACGTCAACAAGCAACATTGCCGCATTTAGAGTTAAGAAAAACCCTTGAAACGACATTACATCTAGTGCTCTATGGGCTGTTGGAGTTATTGGGCCAAACTTTTTCCGAAATGATGCTGGAGAGTCAGTTACCGTCAATGGAGATAACCGACTATTTAGTTCCCGAATTGGATGGCATGAATGTGGATGAGATGTGGTTCCAACAAGACGGCGCTACATGCCACGCAGCGCACGTCACAATCAATTTATTGAAGGAAACATTCGATGAGCGCATAATTTCGCGGAATGGATCTGTCAATTGGCCACCAAGATCGTATGATTTGACACTATTGGATTATTTTCTTTGGGAATATGTGAAGTCGCTCGCCCACGCCAACAAACCAGAAACGTTAGGAGACTTGGAAGCCAACGTTTGTGGCGTTATTGCCGACATACAGCCCCAAACGCTTGAAAAAGTGGTTGAGAATTGGACCTCTAGACTTGTCTTTATTCGAACCAGTCGCGTCGGCCATTTGCCTGATATCATATTTTAACATTAATGGCATAAAATTATCCTCCCAATAAGCCAAATTGATGGACATTAAAACGATTTTCTTGTGTTTTATTTTAATTCGAAGTTCTATACATCTAAAAACAAACACCCTTTATTTTAAAGATGGAGCGCTCAGACACAACTACAGGTCCATTGTACTACCATTCAAACACCCTACATAAATGTACCTAGTTTTCCCGAGTATTAGCTTTAGTAAATATGGTTAAAGATTTCAAATCAATTGAAAGAATTTAACCAGTTTAAAGACTTCAA
The DNA here is from genome assembly GCA_963576555.1 of Ferdinandea cuprea. NCBI lineage: Eukaryota > Metazoa > Arthropoda > Insecta > Diptera > Syrphidae > Ferdinandea > Ferdinandea cuprea. Next base: position 1,997,856 of record OY754958.1, read on the forward strand.
ATCGAATGCATTCAATAGACTTAAATAATTCAATTTGCATAAAATATTGTAAGAAGATTTCAAGCATGCATTTAAAAAGTATTGCATTATTTTCACTTCAAGTCATATGACTGCTACTAATTATTGTCTTACAAAGAACTTTATAATAGATTGGAAATTCAATATTGAAGTCAAAGTACTGGTGTGAAGAATTTTGATTGCATTCGAAATAATAAATCAAATGACTGCGACTTTAGTAATTGCAATACCCAACGTATTGTATTCTTTTACAACTCTGTTTTAAACCATATTCACCGTCGAACACTAAGAGTTTATGATCCGCATCAAAAGTTATGACGATTAAGCTATGTCCATACGCAATTTTAAGGCCTTTAAATTTAAGCTAGGAAGCTAAAATTTGGACCATATATTCCCTTGCGTTCCGAAATGGTTAAACTTTTTTTTAATACGCCCACTGCCACGCTTCAAATTTAGTAAAATAACGTTTTCATGGTAAAGAATTAAATGAAGGGTTAGAACTTTAACAAAATATGTGGACAACATTGCCCTCCATTACAATTTTGTATTTAAAAAGTAAATTTAATTAAATTTGACCAGAGAAAAAGGCGTTGAGATCGATGTATGACATTTTATTTAATTTTTAATTTTTTTTTAATTTATAAAAATAATCATATTATAGAAGTTAGAGGTGGTGGTAAAAATGGTCTGAATTGTTCTTTTAAATAAGGGTGTAGTGCCAAAGTTGCTAGAGAACTTGTCTGAACCAAAAATATCGTATGTATGTGTGATATACATATATGAAAAAATATTGGCTTAATATCTTATTATACCCTATCCTAAGGGTATATTAATTTTGACACATAGTTTGTAACACCCCTTAATATTCGTCGTAGACCCATAAAAGTATATATATTTATGATCAGGACCAAATCCTAAGACTATTTAGCAATGTCCGTCCGTCCGCCCGTACGCAATTTTTAGCCCTTTAAATTTGGTTAAGTGTACAATTTTTTTGAATACGCCCACCGCTTTAAAGCTAAACATAGAGAGATAGAACGTTATAACCTTCAGAAGATATGTAGGCACTGCCCTCCTTTATAAGTTTGTCATATAAAGTTTTTTGCCACGCCTACTTTTTGTGGGCGTTTTTCACTAAAATGCTGTTTTCTTCGAAAATTTTCATAGAAATCGAAAAAAAATTTTTAACACGATATTTAGCCAATATTTTTTCCAACATATCGTCCATACAAAGTTTTTGGCTTCGCCCACTTTTTGGGGGCGTTTTTTCAAAAAAATTTTTTTTTTGTTAATTTAATAGAATGAAATAAAATGCTATCCATCATCTTCTTGATGCTTTTTTCTTTGGGGCATATAGGGATATAGATAGGGTATCATACTGTTCGCCCCAAGCGGACAGCGTTTTCTATGGAAATTTAAAAGAAAACAATATATTGGTAAAAAACGAACATAAAAAGTATGAAAGGCAAACAACTTTAAAAAGCGGAAATAAAGGCCCAACAAAATATCAATATAAAGCAGAGCCCTGATAAACATTTATGAAAAAAGAAAAACAAAAGTATGGTATTATTTCCACATCAACAATGGAATACGGATTTTTAACATATTTGCAACCCCCTTCTGGCTTCACTCTTAGATTTGGAATAGATGCTTAGTTGGGTATATGCAATGATTTATTGGGTATAAAAGAAGATGGTAAGACATATGTTTTTTTAAAATACCTTTCTTTATTTTCCTAACTTTCAGATAAGAATTTTATTTTCTTTATTTTAGGGCATCACCCAATAAGGAAAATATATTCTATTATTCCGTACGAATATTAAAACGAAATATTGGCAAATTGGCTTTATTTGCTAACTAGGAATTTGGTGTTATTTCGATTTTGAAATGGAAATAATGCCAAATTTTTTGAATTTGTGTCGCTTACAAATACGAAAATTTCATAAACTTTATGTACCTACTTATTATCATGAATTTTAAACATATTTTTCTCTAGTAATCTAGGGTATAATTAAGGAGAGAAATTTTCATTTTTGAAAAAATCGATTTTCTCAAAACATCACACAATTTTCAGAAATTTTCGTTTTTCATTTTATTTGTTTTTTGTTAAAAAAGATAAATTAAATAAAGAAATTCGTACTATGGAGGAAGAGATATAGATTGATGTCCATATGACGGCAGATTACTGCTGGTATTTGAAAAGACATCGGCCGTAAGCATCTCATTTAAGAAAACCATTAAAAAGATAATTTTTGGGCACTTTTCAAAAATAAATTTTTATTTGTCAAAAGAGTTTTTCTATAGAAGTATGCATATGCCATATCTTAACAAATAAAGCTGATGGATGATTATTTTATTATGTCTACAGATATTTAATTAAATTGGATCATAGTTTTGTTACTGGGGTTCAGAGTGCAGAGGCATTATTTGGCTTATATTTACAAGTCATTTATTAATATTATTTACTAAATTATTTTCACTAAATCGAGTTGTTTTTATATGACTTAATCCGATTTGGAAGGGTCTTAAAAAATTTTAAGCCTTTTAAATGAAGTGTATTTTGTGCACGCGCAGATGTACGAAACTGAAGTCAAATTTGTTGACCGCCTGGAAGTTCGTATGGTTGATCATCATTAATATAGTTTAAATTATTTTATAAGTAATTAGGAAGTATACCATTCTTCATTTTAAATATAAATACTAGCTACATTAAATTTAATTTGCTGCCGAATGTTTAGCCACCCAAGCCTGCTTAGCATATCATTTATATGCGTGAATCTTCCACACTCCAATATAATTATCATCGCTCTATTCTGAAACCTCTGAAACCTTGAGTCCATTTTGAAGTTAAAGTCCATAATAAAAAAAGTCCCCAAATAATAAAATTAAATTAAGCCCCAAAAGAACGAAATAAGACCCCAATTTTAAAATAAAATGTGAAACTCCCACACTTCAATATAATTCTCATCGCTCTTTTCTGAAACCTTGAGTCCATTTCGAAGTTTAAGTCCATAATGAAAAAAGTCCCCAAATAATAAAATTAAATTAGGCCCCAACAGAACGAAATAAGACCCCAATTTTAAAATAAAATGTTGTTGTTTCGTATTATACCTTTTTGGGGCTTTATTTCATTTTTATTTTGGGACATTATTTTTTGGTGCCCTATTTTCTAAATCAAAAAGGTATACGAAATAAATTTTCAAGTTAACGAAAGTAATGCATATTTTAAAAATCTCAGCTTGAGAGGTTTGTAATTGTTAAATTAGAAAATGATACACCTACACAACTATACTTCCCAGATACAACGAAACGTGTGTGAACATCTATTGTATGCTCTCAGTAGCGCTATGCAACTACTGGATATTATGTGCCTAAAATATCTTCAAACCCTCTATGACCTATATATATATAGTAGACTACATGCAACATACAGCTTCACTCTCGCCAAAAACAATTTAAGTATGTTTGTAAAAATTTCATGTTTAAGTACTTTTTATCGTAAAACCGCGACATTTTACTATAAATATAAAATTGATAAATGCAAAATGCATATTATAATCCTTAAGTAAACAACTTCTACGTGTTTGGGGTACATTTATAAAAACTGTATTTACTTCTTCATTTTATTGTTTCTGCTTATGTACTTAAGTACTACACTTAAATTAGATCCCGCATAATATCGTCCAGCAACATGCGTTGTACCAAACTCATTTCTTTAAGATTGCATAGCTCATCAATTGCACTCTTGAGAAAGTCTTTATCACCATCGTGCCAGGCAGCAACCAAATCAGAAAGAATACATTTTAAATCAACAGATATTGATTGCGTGTTGTCGACAAAATATGGTGACATCGTATCCAATTCATAGTTGTCGTCGTTTCGAAAATTGTAATAGTACTCTATCAATTTTATGTGAGAAGGAGACTGTCTCGATGGAGGCAAATTTAGTAAGATCAGAAGCAGCAGCCGAGATATTTCAATTTCTTTAAGCAAATCAGAGTACAAATGTTGCTTTTTACGCTCGCACAGATTATCAAATATATCAGTCATGCGTTCAAGTGCCCCCAGGTAGTCTCCGTTTTCTATATTTTTCTTAGCACATAGTTCCAAATCGAAAATGCGATGGCTGGGAGAAGAAAATGTACTTGTTCCATCGAAATTTGGATTTATTTCTGTTGTTTCACGAATAATTGCAGCTTTCAGGACACCGTCGTCAGATACCCTCGAGAGGGCTAGGTAGTAGGCTTTTAAAGCTCCCTTTAGAAAACAAAATGTAATAACAACTGCTGATTACTGTATAATGTAAATGTAAACCTACTTCGTGGTATTCGCCTTTGTTTGATCGCAATTTGAGATTCTCTGGAATGTTATTAGCTTTTAAAAATGCCCTGGCCGATTTGAGATAGCAATTCACTTCCGATAAGTTGTTTCCTTAAGAATAACCCAGTAAATTTGTAAGGTGCTCAAAAAACAGATCAAGCAATTGCATACCTATACTCTTTTCACATTTAGCAGCGCCCAGGTAACACATGGCAGCATACTGATATATTCCAGCATCTTCGAACTTTATAGATAATTCATTAAAATCATCCAAGACTTCGCATACATTTGGAGCAAATCTCCTAACAAACACAACCAAGTTAATTAAGTGAGTGTACATTTAGGAATAGACACTTACTTGAATACGATTCTATCGAATTTCTTCAATCTATTGGAAGCTTTTAAGTATCGGTCTATAAGATTTTTTGGATGTGGTTCCAACATTTTTTTCATTTTAATTTTGATAAGAAAAAGAAAACACTATTAAAAACAAACAATTTTCAACAGTGGGTACCAAATTTTAATAATCTTGAAACAGCTGTACAGTTTGATTCCAAAAACATCGAAATGCCGTTCAAGATCTGTTTCATTTGTTTTCATCACATTGGTATTGGCCATGAGTCAAAAACCTACTTATTCAAAATTACGAAGTCCTAGGTTTAACAGAACGATTTCTGTGTTTTTATTTTTATTTTTTTTACTAATTACCGCGCATAGAGTTATTTGTCAACTAAATAACGGCCTTTGTTACTTTTATGAAAGTAAACGAAATCCTAAAAACAGCTGAATATTGTTTGTATTTGTATCACTTGCATTTTTTTACAATATAATAATGGCAAAATATGCCCTAAAGATAATCTTGACCATTCAAAATGATTGAAAACATGAGCAGCCAACAGCAAACATATTAAATTAAAAAAAATTTTCTCCCAAAATTTGGAGATTTCAGTGTATTATATTATATTATATTACTTTGAATAAACAGAATTTTGCCTTATAACTCTGACAGCAGTGGATGGGCCTTATGCTACATTTGCACCAGAAGATAAAAAATGACTCTTATGACATCTGTCATTTTCTTAATTTTACTGGTGTTTAACGCCAAAATGGAAAGAATTTTTTTTGAATTTAAATTCAGCTCATGAAAGTCAGCTGTCTCAATTTCTTCTTGCTATGAGAATCAATACATAAATAAGTCAATTTTTGTAAAAAGCGAAAAAAAAAAAATAGCAAAGCCAACACAATTAATCGATAAATAGTTCTGGGCTGAAACCAATGGAAGTGCCACCAACTAATTCCAACAGAAACATAACTTTCTAGTTGTCAAACTAGAAAATATAATATCTGTCAAACTATCTGTCACCGAAAAATACATTTCTTTACATAATCGGGAAAATTTATAAGGATGTCTGCATTGTTTCAAGTTCTAGCTAAACCCCAATTGGTTAACAATTGGTAAGTTAGATAAGATTGTAATTGCCTTTAACCATAATTGAAATATTGAAAAATTTTCCCCAGGGCAAAAGCTGCAGCTCCTTTAGTACGATGGAAGTCAATTGGTGCACGCGAAGCACCACTTATTGATGTATCCACAGCTCTTGCAAAGCCCGAAGAAATCGAAGAGAAGAATAAACTGAGTGGAAAAATAACAGTTCCTGTTCAGGTAAATTTATTCCTTTACAAAAGCATTTGAAGCATCTAATCGATTCGAACTTGTTTAGGTTGATATTACTCCAATATCTGGAGTACCGTCCGAGCATGTGAAGACGAGGCGGGTACGCATTCACATACCACCTAAAAATGCCATGCAAAGCGGAACCAACAACATTCAGAATTGGCAAATTGAATTCGACAACCGCGAGCGTTGGGAAAATCCACTGATGGGCTGGGCATCAACGTTAGTTCATGTTGCATAGAACTGTTGAAGAGTTGAATCGAGTAATCATTGCAACTTTGCTTATTTTCAGTGGCGACCCATTATCAAACCTGCAAGTTGAGTTCAACACGAAGGAAGAGGCAATTGCTCACTGTGAAAAGAACGGATTGCGGTGGTTCGTTGACAGCGATGATAAGCCGAAGAAAGAACGTGTCAAGAATTACGGTGTTAACTTTTCTTGGAACAAACGTACTCGTGTATCCACAAAATAAACTTTTAGTAGGCTGTTATTAAATTACAAACTGTAAAAAAAATTGAGAATGATGTATAATACATTCTTGTTAAATGCGATCAGCTTTAAAAGCCAAAAATGCGAATAGTAAAAATTGGATGTGGTTACTGCCAAGACATAACTGACTTATATGAATTTAAATTGCCTATTTTTATAGGAAGCATACTTTTTTCTATGGTGTTGAATGCAGATAATTTTTCTAAAGCAAATGTTTTTATCGCGTGAAGTGTGTGATTTTTCTGCCGAGATTGCGGATGCGAAAAGCAGATTCGTAAACGCTGAATTGGCAAAGCAAATATTCATTGCACACGCTGTCATTTACTGTGCGTAAGTGTTTTAGTGTGAGCCCAAGTAATCCACAAATTAAAGTTAACACAACCATTGTTGACTTTAATTAAAAAAAAAATGGCTTAAGCCTGTCTCAGCCCTTGCATTTTTTGAAAGGTGTTAGCCCTTGGGTGTGTTAAAGACTATTTTATATTCATATTATTTTGCAGTGTTTCAGATACCACAACATATAATTTTATGAGAGCAATTAACAGTTAAATCCGATTTACCAACATTTTTATTCTTATACATTCAAGTTTTTTCCATATGCTATTTACAGCTACCAATTTTAAAATGGTATTTGATTATTGTTCGTTTGTGCCATTTCACTGTTTTTTAAGTTTAATTTGTATAATTAACAAAACGGAGGCATGCGTTCCTTGGCCCTGGGCCACTTGGAAATTCTACTAGATATGGATTTACACTGCCTCCTACAAAGCCTTATCGTGATTAATTATTAAGGTTTTTTGATAAAACCATATAACTACCATTTTGCATAGTTAGTTTAGTATTTTTGTGTAGGCGTTCAGTTTGTTGAATTCCGTCCACTTGGTGAAATTTAAGTGAGGACAGGAATAATATAAAATAAAGTCCAACAAGGCGGCTAGGCTGGGCGGTCTACCCGGCGAATTATTTGAGGCAACAGGAGATGACTCGAAAAAGAGCATTCACCAACTCACTTCCAAGATTTGGTCAGATGAATGGAACCTATGCATCGTTTGTCCGTTTCACAAGAAAGAAATCCTTCTAAACTGCGACAACTATTAGGTATCAGTCTCCTAAACATCGCATATAAGATCTTGCCAACAGCATTGTGCGAGCGCCTGAAACCATTTGTCAACGATCGGATTGCACCCTATCAGCGCAATGTTAGTCCCGGTTAGTCCACACTTGACCAAATATTTACAATAAGGCAGATCCTGAAGAAAATCGCAGAACTTCAGATCGATAGTCAGCAACTTTTTATCGATTTCACGACATTCTTTGTCGTTTTGAAATAATTTTTTTCGTAAGATATTTGATTCCGAATGCGTTGACGGGATCTAGAGGAGACAATTCAATGATTAACTCTAATAGATGTACAGCGACATTGACCTGGCCAAAAAAACTGTCTCTTGGGTGTTTGAAATTTGGAGGGAATGAACACCAACACTCCAGCAGGACAGAGAACGAAGTAGAGGAAAGCCTCGCCTTAGGTGGTGTGCACATATCAACGAGCAGAGCAACGACGGCGGAATGACATTGCATTTAAAATATTTCCATAACTAATTGGTGGCGGAATGAATTATTGTTTTTATATCTGAAATTTTTCAATTTCCGACAAACAGGCAGCATGAATTTAAACTTTCAACCTAAAGTGGCCCTTACTTTTAGCAAATGGCCCTCATCATGGCAACGCAGGTTCCTATGCCCGAAAACCCAGATGAGAGAGATTCTAAGCCGACGGCCAGCACTGGATAGTCTATCTACTCTTCGAAGAGCGTAGACGTAGTCCTGGTTGAGACGAGTACCATAATTGTGGCCGACTGTCGACGAAAATGGATATGTTTAAGTTTATTTTTGTACAATTTAAAAGTAACTTGCTATCGCAAGGACCTCCGCTGGAAGACGCTGGACGAGTTCGGAAGCCGAAAGTATAAGAATGTGTGTAACTCGTGTTAAAAGAGACCCGCTCCCACAACCCATTTTGGACCCGTCAGTGAAGATGGTTACAGCGGATTCGTCAATGACAGTCCCTACCTCTCAATTTGGTCTGTAAGAGAAAGCAGCAGTAAAGGTTTTCTGAAAGTTAAGAACCAACAACCGGCTGCTTGGAATCTTACTGCGCTGCAGGAAGCGGTTGATTTGATGCAGGTCCAGGGGAAGAATGTCTAGAATCCATTGAGTGTCTCCTTGGAATCGCCCGTAGGGGTCCCGTGGTTACGATTGCAGCAGTTCTCTGCGTTTTCCCCATGCGCAACCACTTTAATGCCGTCGCTGCCTATTCGACAGGATTTTATTGAGAACCATAGCAGTGGCGATATAACCCCCTTTGGGCTGTTCGCCTGCTGACCGATTTGGTTGAGAGGCTGTTCTTAGCATGCAAACTATCCATTGACAATGAATTCCTCCACACCTGATTCGAAGATAGATAATTGGATGGCTTCATTATGGACATTATTAGCAGCACCTTCTATATCTAGAAAGGTGGCTAGCGTATATTGATGGTATTTGATAGACCTATCTATAGTGCGCACTACCTAGTGCGGTGCTGTCTCAGTGGACCTACCTCCGAGATATGCATGTTAAGAATTACATAAGAGCGACCTGATCATCCCGGATGCGTTCTAGTGTTTCAAGTACGAAAGATCACAAGCTAATTGGTCTAAAGCCTTTCGTAGACATTGTTAAGCAGGATGCAATTACTATAGGGTCCGCCATTTAAAGTTTTTTTTTTCAACTAGTGCTTATTTCGCGAATGGTAACACTTAGCTCATGTCTGATTTGACAGATAATTAGTTTTATCCTTCCGCTGAACGAATATGGTTGTCTATACGCTTGAACAACGCTGGGAAATATTGCGGCATAATTGGGCCTTTTTCATTTCTTTTTTTTAATGAGCGTTACAGTCAATGGCGATCGTTATCGGGCCATGTTGAACGAATTTTTGTTCACAAAAATTGAAGAGGATATTTGCAACATTTGGTTTCAACAGGACGGCGCCACGTGCCACACAGCCGAACCTACACTCGATGTTTTGCGTCGTTTGAAAAAAAAAAGTTATTTGGCGGACCCTATATAAACGAAAAAAGCCGGGGTGTCACTTTGTTTTAATGTTTTTGCAACATAATGGGAAGGATACCAGGATGTACGATACAATTCAGTATAAAAAGATGCATCTATTGTGAACTGACAACAAAAATGCAATTTAAAATAGATACCTACATGCACACATACATAGGTATTTATTTGGCATCTAATGTCGGTTTCGATTCTTCCGAAAGTTTTCGACAATTCTTCTCCTAGACACAATAGAAGTATATGCTTCTGGCTTTGAATTCAGAATCAAAACCAGAAGCACTAACGCATTCCAACACCACAAACGTCATAATCGTTTTTGTTGCTAATGCATTTAATAATGGCTGAAATCCAAAACGTAATACTTCTGCATTACTGCGTAATCAAAGCGTTTCAATATGCAAACTGCTTACTATGATGCAATGCATACTTTTCTAAAACGCATCAACTGCGCAAACAGAGCGCGAATGATTGTGATGCATAACAAATGCAAAGCAGCGCAAAAGAATTAATAACCCTGGCATCAGAAAAGTAGTGTGCCTTCATAATACGCATTTTGTTTTTGTCATTTTGGAGTTTAGCCTAGAGGCACAATTGTTTAATTTTGCGCTCTTATTTCATTCATATCGACCTTCCCCAAAAAAAAAAAATTTATTTCATTCATAGATTTGATACCTTCACAAAATGTATGGTTCGAATATGCCTGCTGGTTATTCGTCAACGACCTGAAAAAAAAAAATACTTACCAATCACCCTGAAGTGTTATGGATTCTGTAAAATATCTCAAACAATCCGTCCGTCCGTTCGTTTTTTTTTATTAAATAAAATACAAATATTCAAATAGGTTTTTTATAATTCTTCGTTTATTCTGCTTAAATAGTCTTGGTTAGGAGAGAAGGGGAAGGGAAATCATTTTTGGACACAAAACTAAGATCTCTTCCCTTAGAAGAATTTCTAATACTTTCCTTACACATATTTTATATTTTATTTTATGGATGTTTGTCTTGGCAAAGAGATTATTCTCGTACAATAAAATCTTTTCTTTTATCATTTTTAATTAAATCATCCTTCGAAAACCTAACATTTGCGAAATAAAATCTAAAATACTTGCCGCACTAACACACACACGGCATTTTTTGTTTGTTTGTTTATTATCATGTTTTTTTTCTTTGTTTAGTTTTTAAATTGTATGCATGTTTTTTTACGCAGTAAGATAAAATTCAATATGTATTTAGTCATACAGCAATGTCTTATGTATTACATTTTATAATTAAGTGAGAGTAGATTGCTAATTTAGAATCTTCGCCCACCGGCTGGTGATCGAGACCGGAAACGACCGCCTTGGCTGCCACCACTTCGGCCGCCACTGCTAAAGCCGCCGCCACCACCGCCACCGTAGGAACGGCCGCTATCGCGACCACCCCCACCGAAATTATCGCGTCGACCACTGAAACCGCCGCCATCTCGACTGCTACCGCTGTAGCCGCCGCTACCGCCTCGTCGTCCGCCTGAGCTGTAGCCATTGTCCTGGCTGTAACCGCGACCGGGTGGTCCTCTTGAACGGAAACCGCCGCTGCTACTGCGTGGCCCGCGGAAACCTCCACCGCCACCACCGCCTTGACGACGACCAAAGTCTCGGCCGCCACCACGACGACCCTGTCTGGGGTGACCCTTTGAAATTTCGACACGAAGTTGTGAGCCCAAGATTTCGGAGCCATTCAGGATGTCGCATGCTTTCTCCGCCTCATCGCGATTCTCAAATTCGACGAATGCAAAACCTGGGGGATTGAAAGCAACCCAAACAGAGTTTAATTTACCGTATTTTGTGAATTCTCCTTCCAGATCCTCCTTTTTAACTTTGTCGGTGAGATTACCAACGTAGACGCGTGTGCCACGACTGTCACTCATGTTTGTAGTTTCGAAGATGCGCTGTGTAGTTGCAGTAGTAGTAGTAGATCGACTTGGATTGCTGTAGACGCTGACACGTAGAGCTGTAGTAGGTTTTCGTGCGTATGTGCGTAGTACGAAGACGACAACGTTGCCTACGAAGATGTGCACGCAGAGTTGCTACGACGACTTCGAGTTGACTGTGAAATGTTTTGATAATAGTAGGTAAAGGTATTCGTTCTTGATATGAGTAGTAAATGTGATTTTTTTTTATTATTTGCATGTAGAATAGTAGGTACTAGTAGTAGCAGTATAACATAAAATTCGGCGTACGTGATTTATATTTGTAATAAAGTAACAGCGAAATAAATTAAGTGTGTATAGTAGGTGGTGGTACCAAAGGAGAAATTTTCTGTTTTTCTTTTTTAAACTACAAACATTGAATGAAAGAAGATTCGTCTAATTTGTCTCGGTGGTGGTGTTGACAGCAGATGGTGTGGAACTTAAAATTATACCAATTTCGTACGTGAATGTCGTTGAATTAAATGAAAAAAATAAACCTAAACCTAGAAATATTGAAATGGTGTTGGAAGTGGCGACTTTGAAACGCTTTTTTAATGGCATTATTAAATGCTGAAAATAATATCAAATTAAAAGTATATGCTTAATGCATTGTAATCACTCTATACCATGATTTCCTTCCATAATTCAAGGCAAAGTGAAGACAAGTTTGTTGAAACTAGTGGGGAGAAAAAGTACTCCAAGCTGTTTAACTGGTTCATGCATTTATCTTTTTTGATTAACATCTATTGGAGATTTATAGATATCGAAATTATAGCGCAGCAAAAACAAACAGCTGCAGAGAACTAGGTAGAATAGCAACTGCAAACAGAGGATATTGTAGCCAATTAATGCAGCTAACGAGAGTGGCGTTGCTGTTTTTAGCAATACAAATATGTTCTCGAGCTGAAATACACAGATCTCAGGTTAAGAGGAAGGGAGATGACACATTTCCTGCCATATTGTTGTTAAGAGGAAGGAAACAAGTTTATGGTTTGTTTGTGGCAACCATGATTAAATTAGTTTGATTAATTCTGGTTTCCATTTGTAAAATAAAGTAACGAATGTTTTTCAAAACAAAACAAATTTAGCAGGAGTATTTCTCCAAACAACAAACAAAAATGTTTTAAGGATGATTTTGGGAAATTTAATATAAACAAGTGCTGAATTTAGCCGCATCTTTAGTTTAAAAATATCCTACTGGAATGAAGAGAAGATTTTGCAATTATAAATAGGGAAAAAAAGCAGCAAAACTGATACCAGTTTAAAAATGAGGTTAATCTGTGATACATGGGTACATACCGCATCTACGCACCAAGAAATACAACCATTTTAGCGGTACGGACAAGCATTAAAAGCTCTTTGAAAAGCTTTTATGACACATTTAAAATATAAACTGCGTATCTCTGTGCATTGCAATTAAAAAGTTAGTAAGAATACATAACAAAATAAAATTAATTAATGAGGAGGAAAACATCTAATCTACAAGGCTAGACCTAAATAGATTTCGAATATTTTAAAGATAATAAATACAAACAAGATGGCGTCAAAACGGAGGCGGCTTCTTTTCGCCAAAACAATGCGCATGTCACACCAAAAAATTACCATTTCCTACCGCAAAGAAGCCGAAAAATATGTATCTATAAAAAAAATAAAAGAAATATTCCAGTTCCACACCCTCCACATTATGCGATCGATGGATGAAGATACTTTTTATGTAATATTTGCGCAAAAAATTGTCCTGACCATGAAGAAATTAATGCATGCGTCATGTTTATTTTTTCCACAAACTGAGGATAATTTTTTTTTGTTCTTAGGAAGAGGAAGAAATTATATTTAATTTAATTTTCTTTTTTTTTCGTTGTTTTTAGCCATTTAGTTGCAATTTCAAATATATGTAAGTAGGTACACATTTTGTTCTACATATATAATTTTGTGTTTGCGCGCAGCCAGAAGGGAATATATATATAATAATGTATATGCAGTTTTTCTATATGTAAATACGGCGTTTCATCGATTAACAATTAAGGTGATTGTGTCTTGTTCTGTCTGATTCAGCTTCATTTGCATATTCATTTATTTTTTTTGCAGGCGGATAATGAAAAATTCGATGCGATAGATACTATGTATTTGGGACGGTTGTAGGTACAACACCCCATTCAAGATGGCGTCGTTCGGAAAAGATATAATGTATGCATATTTTTTCGTGAGAACAGCTTTCCTTGCGATTTCAGTGTAATCGACGCGATGAAGCCACAAATGGCGTAAATATACGAATTTGCGTTTTATTTTAGATTTTCGATTGATTGCTGTAGCAGAATATTGAGCTAAAACAAGGCACAGGCACTTTAAATGCGCTCTACGAATTTTTTTTCTATATATACTATATATGTAGTTTTGAAGAATATTAGGGAGTGGAGAAAAAACGTCGAAAATTACACACAAATGTAATTTTTTCTGTTTATCTTTCCAAATCTTTCTTGATATAATGGGTTGAGAATTTTACCGTTGGGCCTAATTTTCCCGGCTCTTTCGAAGTGCTCAGCGATGCACCTGATGAATTTTTTTTTTGGAAAAAAAACCTTTTTACTTTTTCACTAATATCTTTTTCACCACCACTTTTTTTCACGTCTGTTTGCCACAAAATCTAAAACGAGAATATTCGTCGTTCGAGAAATGGCGGAGGGCAATGGCTTGGTTTTGGATTAGGGTGGAATTTTAAACCAATCAGAAAACGGCATCTTCGCATTTTGCGCCGGTGGCCGGTATAAAAAGATTGGTTTTGTAGGTTGGTAGTGTTTCACAGATATGTTATAAAAAGATTTATGAGGCGCCATCTAGCTGAAAATAGCGCGTATCATAAATATTGCTAAAACAAAATGAGGACAATTTAATGAATTGTGTAATTAGATTTCTTGTTTTATCTTAAGCTCGTTTTCATCATAAGCTATACTACATTTATATTTTTTATATATATTTTAATTCGAAAATGATCTTATTTTATGTAATTTGGGAGAAATGAGATCATATTTATATATTATATAGATGAAGAAAAATTAACTTAATTCAGTAGGTAAGTAAAATTTTGAAAAAGTAAAAAAACAATGAACAAATAAATAAAAATATGAATGACAATGACCAATACCACCTCGATTTCGCAGTCTCTTTTTCGTTTTAGAAATACTTTAAGACATAACTCGTGTCTCGTGTCCTAATTGCGGAAAACGAAAGATTTTACGTGCAATGTGGTTTAATGGTCAAAGAAACAAAAAATCGTTATATTAGCCTGCAAGTTGACAAATTGATATGTAAATTGAAGATCGTCAATCAAATCACTGGTAACTATCAAAATGAAGATAAATAGTCAAAAATATGGCATCACTGTTTTTGCAGTACATTGGGCCGCAAAACCAATGGAAATTCTATATGAAGAGCTAGGTACATGAATTTTGGCAAAATGGCCCCCCAAATCAAATGAAAAAGGGCCCCAAATTATTTATAATAAATAATTCATTATGAAAAATGACCCAAAACTTTGGGAAAAAGGCCACTTATTGGCCGTATTTATTTTGCAGTAGCCAGTAAGCCATCATCTTTTACGATGAGATTTAAGGAAATCCGGATTTTTCAATAATGTTTACTCTAGGGACTATAAGAAGTTGAAATCTAAATCTTCATAAATCTTATCATAAAAGATATTGGTTATATAATATCTGATATTCTGATTTGAAAAAGGTATACATATACATGTAAAAAAAAATTCTTTAAATCAAAATAAGTTTTTTCTTTATTTTGGTACTAACTGTATAGCATCTATGTATATGAAGTTAATAAATGAAAAACACTTACAGCCATTTTTAATTTTTGGTTGGGGGCAATTTCTAATTGGGGCCATTTTTCATTGGAACGTGACACATTTTTGAGGTCATTTTTTTATACTTTTGGGGCCATTTTTAATTTTGAAATTGCATAATTTTGAAAGAGCATTTTAATTTTTGTGGGGTTTTTATTTGGGGCCATTTGTTATTTTTTTTCCCAAAGTCATAAAGAAGTTAGCCCCAAACTAAAAAATGAAAATGACCCCAAAAATATAAAAAATGGTCCTAAATCACAGAAATTTCCTTGTTGTTATTTCCCATATACATTTTTGGGGCCATTTTTTTTAGGAAATTAAAAATTACTTTATTAAATTAATTTTCAAATTAACTAAATCTGTTTCAAACTGAACGTAAGCTAAGATTTTTATTATCATGTTAATTTGTATTGGTTTTTGAATGAGTTTTCCCCTCCACCCTGATCAAAATCCTGCGTACGCCCATGAAGTCATTAAACTTTCGACAAAATAATTTACCTCCAACAATAATGAAGTACAGTTATGCATAGAGAAAAAACTCGCTATAAGAAACGCAATCCAAAACACATTTTTGTAAGCCAAAGTTACATTTCGTTCTAAAATTAAGAATATAAAAAAATCCGGTTATTAGAATCTTGTATTTTTCTACGATGACAGGTACCTGAAATGCTCGCTCTATAAGTACAAGTATTTCACAAACATCCGTAAAACATAAAATAATAACTCAACAAAAAAAATATTATTGTTTTTGCTTGGCATTCTTGTTTTATTTACTATATGTGTGGAAGTGTATTTTTCTGTAAATTCAAGTTTTACATAATCCAACCATAATTTCAATACAGAATCATTTTAATTGCGGCGTATATACCATTTACATACAAAATATAGCTCCATCTAGATTGGAATAGAGATGAGTACACAAACCATACAATTTGTCAGAAAGTTTGTCTCCTACTTCATTTGGAAATTTCTCATTGGTCAATTATTTTTGAAATTCAAAATTCCTTATGTCCCTATTCAAAGCACTATTGCTGGTGTATTTTATTAACATAGGCTAAACGAAACGGAAACAATTTAAAGAATGCACGAGTATTCACATTGCGGTTTGATTAAGGGAGTCTAGTACACTCGTACTTTACATACGCAAGGTTAACCCTATTGCGGTTGGCCCTTAAGAATGGTAGGTTGGTAATTGAGGAATATAGGGTGTATCCCGGTGGCAAAAGATATTCAAAATTGTCAGTTTGCATAATTTCATATTAATAGCACTCTAAAGAAATTAAATAACGTTTAAACGCCATTAAAAATATTGCTATGATATGATAATATTTAATAATAATAATAATAATAATAATAATAATAATAATAATAATAATACAATGGTTAAGGTGATCAACTTGTTGTAATATATTTACAACTGTTCTACTTTTCTCCGATTGGACAACTTGTAAGTTCGTTAATATTGTGGAATAAAATGTAACGCCATTGAATAGATTTGAGCGGGAATTTATTATTAGATAGGCATGCATCGGTTGTAATCCACTACACCGAAACAATTTCGGCAGGTGTACACAAGGAGTTTAAGGAGAGCCTTTTGATTTGTTGTAATTTTGGTTTAAGCGGAAAATTTGAGTTTCAAAATGTTTCCATAAAATGTTGAATTTCAGTGCATTAAAAGTGTACTAATTGAGTGAGTGGTTAGGTGCTTCGGACTACCAAGCGCGTGGTCCCCGGTTTAAATCCGACCAGGCATTTAACTATAGGTCCCTTTCATTCATGTCAAATATATATCTTTTAACTTAAAATTTAACCCTGCTTTTGAAGGAGAATAAAATGACACTGATTATAGTTTGCCATGTGATAATTACTTTAACCTTTAATATTATAAAAATTGAATTTTCAGCTTCAAGTCTGTTTTTCAGAGCGTGCTACTAAACAAAGTAGCTTCTTCATTATGTACACTGTTTGGTGATGTCGCTAAAAATATGCGTGCTATGTATTGGTGATAATAGTTCCAATTCTTCCCAAACTTTTTTTAATTGCGGTAAGAAACCAATTCCTTCTTGGAGTACAGCGTCAGCACTACCATTTTCTGGTGTTTCTGGACCCTTATCTTCACTTGTTTTGTATGGTTTTCTGATCAAACCGGCCTTCTCTGGTTGTTCTGTATCTCTTTCCGGAATATGTCATTCTCATTATTTAAGGGGTTACATGAGTTTCACATCTTCAAAAAAATCGAGTTTTCTTATTGTCTTATTTATTTCTGCAACATTTCAAGAATATTATTCTAAATTTTCAAGATTTATTTGAGGTTATCCAAACTTTAAACGCATTTTTATCGAAACTGTTGGTAGTCAAAATTTCTCGAAAACACACTTTTACAAAGGATTTTTTTTCAATCACAACTATTTTTTAAAAAAAAATATTGAGCAAATTTTACCAAAATTAGAATTTCTTTGTAAAAAGGTCTTCCAAAAATCCAATGGACCCTTCGTCCAAATTCTAGTTTATTTTTTTCACTCCTGATGATCCTGTCACAAGTTCTACTGTCAACGCGAAGGCACCTTTTTCCGAGGGATCACCGGAAATGACGTCACAATAACGGAGCTTTGAATATTTTCTTTTGAAAATTTCAGAGATTCTTTTCCAAATGTATATCTTAAAGAGAGTAAAATATTTGAAATAAAATATTTTATTTTTTATATAAAAAAGAAATTGTTGAAAACAGAACTTTTTTCCCAAATAAACCCATACAACCCCTTAAGTCGCTTGGGTATTAAAACTTGTAAAGGAAACTTCTCAACATATCTATCTATCCGCATAAACATACACGCTAAATATTGTGAATGAAACATAACATATGTTGAGGAGTTCCAACAACAATATTTTTCAGCATTCGTTCGTTTTGTATGGTGAAAAATTTTGGGATTGCACTCCTCAACATATGTAAGGCATTATGTTTTTTAAGTGAAAATATCATCTCATAGAGATTTCATACTAAAAATTCGAATTTTAAACCTCGAAAACGAATGTTGAATGTTGTTACATATTAACTTGTGATTATTTCATTGAGATCTATAAAGCTGCATCTTCGAATCTTGTAGCCTCAGAAACTATAATATTCCCCCTGATTGTATTATTCCTATATATATATTGTTTTCTTCCACCCTCATGCACCTACCAAAATCAATTTTATATTACAAATTTACTTATCACTTTATAGATCGCTTTTAATGTGGAATGAACTGGACCTTGAAACTAACGCTGACTCATATCTAGGTCAGATGTCGTCTTGTCTCAGAACTAATTAAAAGTTCTCAGTAAACGTCAAACGGCTGCAAAATTTCAAAACAGAAGGTAGTTACCTAGCTACTATTAAAATGCCACTCACTTGTTCGTCGAATATCAAACAGAGCTTTGAAGCCAAGCTTTTAGTCACAACTCACAACAGGTGAAATAGATACAAAAGAGAATAGGTAGATACCTACAGACAAGCCAAAAGAGAAATCCCATACCATTGTAAGTCGAACTTGAGTTAAATCAAGCCTCACTTTAAAAGTTTCTTCCACTGAGTGTATCCATTGTCGTCTTCACCTTTGAAGTGTTCGCTTGTGCTTTGCTTTTGTGCTTCGTTAAAATTATCTGAATGTGGTGACCGCACCTAAAATCTAATAGCAAATCAATCAAATTGCTTTAAATCCTAAGTTATTGATCAATAATCGCGTTAATTAAACGAAATAAGTTAAATTTATTCGAACATTGTATTGTTGGTGCAAAAAAGTGTTCATCACAGTTAAAAAAAATGGCGTAAATGACGATCGAATGTCTGTAGATTGAATCTTCGTTCTTCCACTATTCTCTCCAAGTGCTGTTTTTTTTTTTTTTTTTTTTTTCATTTAAATTCAGTGAAAAAGAAAACAAAACCAAAATCATTGCTCAACTTCCTATAAGCACATTAATTGGCTGTCAGTTTTGAGTTTATATACCTGTTGATGCTCGAACGAATTCACCACTGATTAGATCGGGTATACGCGAAAGACGGACGCATAGAGAGAACTTCACGCGTGCGGAACAGTACCATTTGACGCAAGTTGCACAAACTTTTTTATTAACTTCACTCGTCAGTAACCAAATCGCTCGAATCCCCCCGTAATTAAGTGTGGATTCGACGCTTTGTACCTACAACCACACGTGTGCTGAACACCAATACCACGGTAACACCACCTGCATTTAAAGTATCTAAAATCTAACTGCATATGAACGGTGGTATCTATTGGCATTCGAAATCCAAATTGACGACGGGGGTTCAATGCACAGTGCCTTTCTGCAGCTTTTCATTCACATAACATTGCCTCGCGTTTGCTTTTGCTTAGTTTTTCGTGACGACTACGCGCCATCACACACTTCTTTGTGTCGGTCGCGCACACAGATAGTCTATGCTTTGGTATTTGTACTTCGGTTTTCCGAGTTTCCAGTGTTGTGCTTTGTTTAGTTCTTCGTAACGGTTCTTTGAGTGTAGATGCATTCTTAATCTGGCTATACCAGTTTTTGGTCGTATCGTCGTATTCGTATTCGTATCTTAGCTCATCGTGACGGTTCCAGCTGAGAAGCCACCCCCGCCCAAAATAGTGTTTTCAGTGTTTTTGAGGTTTCTTATACTGTTTATTACAGTCGTGCAAGTGAAATTTAATGTTTTGCGCACCTAAATGTGTAATTTGCGTACATTTTCTATACCAGGGTTTGTCATAAGCGGAAATCAATGATTTCTCAGTGAAACAAGTGACTATGACATGTCTGAAAATGAGTAATCAAAGTAGTAGGTGCTACTCTGGTTTGATTGTGATATTTTGTGTAACTTATACCTGTTTTAATTTGGCATTGGCTCAAAGACGTGATAGTGCATTTAGTGAGAATGAAATAGATATTGACGGGGATATTCCCCAGGATACTCTTAATCGACCCGTTACTCAGCTCCATGGAGGTGAGATTGTTGGTGAGCGAATACTTCGAGCTGTCGAAAGTCCCTATGTGGTAACAGAGGATATTGATGTCCCCAAAGGAGCTAAACTAACGATTGAACCAGGAGTGACAATCGAATTTGCTCCATCGACTGGAATTACTGTCCAAGGAGTCATGCATGCTGTTGTAAGTGGTTATCCGATTTTTCATTTCGCAACTATTTCAGTACATACTATATTAAATGAACCTGTTTCCATACGTAAAAATCGCGCTATCTTATCAGTTTACACCTGCGAAAGTGAATGATTAAGCTGCCGCTGATAGTAAGCAAGGTGCACATTCGTACCTACCTAAGCAAACAAACGAACGCTTGAATGCGGTCGTCAGAGATAAGCATGTAAACAGATTGCGTCATCGTCAAAAAACCTTCTAGAGGGAGTTAAGGAATGTTTCGCAGTTCATGCAGTGAAATTCAAAACAAGTGTAGAACATATTGCCTTTTTATTGTTGTTATTGCTTTTATGTTAAGGAAGGCATCCACCGATGAAATTAGGGCAAGTGACATCATTTGAAGGCCAATCGATATTATTACAAGAAAAATAGCAAAACATCCCTTACGAGTGTTACGAATATATGCAAACCAGTCAATGAATGTTGAATGGGGTTGTCAACCTCGCTAATTATAAACAATGAAGCTTTCGTGTGGTCTAATTATGACTTGGATGTAAAATCAAAGGAGTGCTTCCTATACAATTTGGACACATATTTTAGAACATGTCGAGATCTAATGCTATGCTGTTGGTTCTCTTATTAGTAAGACGAGTGGAATAAGGTCTAAATCAATATCCAATAAAAAATTGGTTTTGCGTGTAGTGTGTTTAATGTAATAAGTACATATGTACCTTTATCTGAAGTTTCGCTGGCAGTGAAACGTCTATTTTAGGCCCGTTTAAGTTATAAACCGTCGAAAGTGAACATTTTCAATTCGAACGTCAGGTTTGGTTGTCGCAATAGTAGTAGTACCACACTTTTCTTTAAAGCCAAAGAAAATGTATAATTCTTTATTAACGGTATTTTCGTTCTTAAGAAGTTTCGTATTAAATAATGTATATCTTACTGGCTGTTAACCGCCCATGTAGTTATAAATGTAGTGGTGGTCATAGAAAACCAACATTTGAAGAGTTTTCATCTCCAACATCTTTGCAATTTATCCAATAACAACATATAGCTATTCATATTTTTTTTCGTTAAGACAAAGTAAAGTAAAAAAGGCTTACTTCTTTTAAACCAAACTATTGTTTTAAGCAAGAAAGTCCTAAATGCAAAGAATTTTGTATTGATTGAAGTTGTATTTCACTTTTATGTGTTTCTGAAGGCTCTAGGAAATAAGGCCCCAAGAAATAAAGACCCAAAATAAAAATGAAATAAGGTCCCAAAAATGTTAATGCGAAACAACAACACATTTTTTTTTTAATTGGGGTCTTATTTCATTTTTTTGGGGATTTATTTCGTTCTTTTGGGGTCTTATTTCATTTCATTGTATTTCAATATTTTTTTATTTGAGTTCAATTATATGTAATAGTATCGCAACGTATCTGTCGGTTCAATGACTACTGCAAAATTAAGGCCTCCGGACGTTCTGACGCCACTATGACGTAGAATTTGTCAAATTCAAATTCTGAGGTCAGGATGTCATCCTTATGACAAGTTTGGATGACCGTCTGATTGCAACTTTATACATCGGCATCGACGTTTAACGGTGTCTCACACTTAAATTATTTTAATACTGCTGTGGGTCTACGACGTAGATACATCAAGGTAATGTTCTCAGTCCAATTTTATTCTGATTGTTTGTGGATGAAATATCAAATAGTTTACCTTATGCTGACGAATTTGGTGATTCAATAGGTGGTTTGAAATTCATCCTAATACCGATGACTTTGTAATTGTACACAAAGTCCTTTCTGATAAAACAAAAGAAGACCCCCCCCCCCCCAGCAATCAAGACCCTCCCGAGTTATTTTTACTTATTTGATGAAATAAAAATTGAATAAAGAATTTAAAAAAATATGTGTCAAAGCCCTTACAGTTAATTATCCTGTATAGTTAGGAAATATTTACTGATATAGACGTTAATGGTTTTATGAAGTCATATTTTTTAAGTGGGTTTGTTACTGAAAATC
Organism: Ferdinandea cuprea; assembly: GCA_963576555.1. Lineage (NCBI taxonomy): Eukaryota > Metazoa > Arthropoda > Insecta > Diptera > Syrphidae > Ferdinandea > Ferdinandea cuprea. Next base: position 2,020,409 of record OY754958.1, read on the forward strand.
TCAAAAGTCAGAAAATACCAGAGTATATTTTTTATCAAAAATATATGCCAAACGAATATGGTGGACGAACAACCCAAATACATAAAAGAAAGTCGTTTTTCAATACTTTTGTTTTTAAATTTTATTGGGACTTTCCTCTTCCCTTAAATAGTCAATCTAATCTTGTAATTCTAATAATATTTATCTATCAAGCATATTCAGTAATAAAAGACTTATCTATCTTATCTGCACAAAAAATACAATAAAATAAAAGTCGTCCCCTTTCTGCGTTAACCTCATAAATACATTTCTTATTTATGTAACTCGGTTTTTTTTTCATTTTCAACCTCCGTCCCGACCTATATCTTCTCGTTTTTGCGAACTCAGTTTGAAAAAAAAACCATTTATTTTGACACCATATTGACTAAGACCTGAAAAAGAATTTGAACTAAAAAACTGAATTCTATAAACAAATGTAATTAAGTAGTCGAAAGGGGACGAAATACTGTATGAAGATAAAAACAAATGTGATGGCGCAAACAGTTTTTACCTTTTCTTGAAAGTTTTTACTTAAAATGTACTGAACATTTACATTTGGCCAGATGAGAAGCGCTACGTTGTATGCTTTCGGCAGCTTGATATCTGCTTATTTAGCCATAGAATCTAGTCCCTGACATAAGGACATACAGTTACGACAAAGGCGTAATCCCATAGCTTGTCAGCCTTAATATCTGTTAACGGGTTGTACTTGGTGCCAAAAATCAGGACTGGTGGTAGTAAAAAGAGTCGTGCAGTTCGTTCTTCGATTTAGCCTCAACGTTTTCCAATAGGAGAATTATTAGCAAGAGTAATAATAAGGGTCGGTGTGGATGAAATTTGTTTCTCAAAGTTTTTACTATCACCTTTTGAAGTAGGAAGATGTTGGCCAAAAACAGCTCTTAATAATGATAAAGATATGATAAGCCTTACTAGTTCTTATAAAAACAAACGACTGTCTTTTTTAAGTTAATCTATTAATCTGTTAGAGGATACAGTTTCACAAGTCATGACAAGCTAACAGTCCGGTGGCTTTGTTTTAAAGCTTTATTTTTTGTGGAACTGGTAAAAAAAACCCTGCAAACTATAATACAACATTGCGGTTTATCTAAATTACTTCATGGTTTCAAGTTAAGAGCAATGAAATTTTGGTTTGGTGCTTAAGCTTATTATGTCACAGCATTTAACCATATCTTGCTTCACTTTCGATCTCAACTTTCTTAATCGGCTGACGTTCTTTTGTGTACGGGCCCTGCTGCCGCTGTTCTTCAAAAACAATCTTTCCCACAAACTATTTGATTGAATCGAACTTCCGAAAACGCTATAAGAAGAAAGAAGAAAATGGCAACCGAAAACGGCATTTAATGTGACACATTTAAGAATATTTTTGATTGGAAGACTTCCAACCTCCTCTGAAAGTATTCACTTAGAAACCAAACAAAATTTCGATTTTGAATTTAAATTTTGAATAGATTCAGCATATTATACCAAATTTAATTGGGCAAATAAAAAAAAAGTATGTAATAAATATAAATTTTACAAGGGATAATATTACGTTGTTTACATCCCCTCCGTCGTAGTCAGATTTACAGTGAAGATGTGGAAATTCACAAAAAACAAAAAAAAATATGCTTCCTTCTTCGATTGGCATCCTGGATTGGATAGTTCTTTCGAATTACAAATCGAAAGCGACATAAGTATATCCTTATTCTCTTAAGAAATAGTCCACGCATCAAATCCGTAGAGCAGAAATGAAATTGAAGGTGCCATTTTTAGATGTGTTGGCAGAGTCGACGTAGACAAAGTCCCCTTCTACCTCAAAGTAAAAGATATCCCATCCGTACCACCTGAAAGTTTTTATTCGCTGCCCCACCTCTTGTGAACGTCTGAAAAACATCCATGGGAAGCTTCTCAAAATTAAATTTCCGTTCGGAATTGGCATTAAACTGTAGGTCCCTTCCATTCGTGTCAAAAAAGTATATTCTCACCCACAATGGTTAGAGAAGCTAGGCTTTAGGTTCTATATGACTGTTTAGCCTAATATTTATTTTTTTTATACTCTGAAAGTTGGGGCAGAGTAAGAAAACTCCGCTAGGTAGTTAAACGAACTATAGCTTTACTGAACCATTGCACCTAACAACATACACTACAAACGATGACCTAAATAGTGTCTTTTATTAACAAAATTTAAAACTATACTCAAAACCAAACTATTTACTTCTATTGTACAGAGGTAAGTTACAACAATTTTTCTTTCCAACAAAAACATATATCGATCCAATAGCGTTATGATACACTTGGCGCCACTTTTCCTGGAAGTGGGAAAACTAGAAACTCTATAATAACAACCCATAGAAACAGCGTTGTGTCCGTGAAATGTATCTACTGCATACTCTTTATCAATCACAAACCAAGTTGAACTATATAGAAATACCTACGAATTTGTTTATACACTTTGCAAGTGGTGTCAATAAAATGAATCATAACATTCATGGAATGAGATAATAAAAATGAGAATTACTTAATCCTTACCGATGCAAAAAAAAAGTACATAAATAGACACGAGTTAGTCAGTCTAGTCTAGTCATACAAAACAAAGTGTTTGTAACAAAAAAAAATTATAAAATGATGGAAATTAAATTTTTAATTACCGTCTTCACCCAAATGCTAATTTAACGAAAACAAAAAAGTACATTCTTCCGACAGAAAATTGACCTACACAACAAATTGTCTATATAGACATTGGTTGTAGTTGTGCTATGTAGGAACCCAAGAAGATTAACAAGTGATTCAGTCTCAGGCATACAAAAGATCTAATTGAAATTGAATGAGAGAACTGACCCAATGGTCTTTAGGTCGCGGCTTCTTAATTGATGTCATTCATTCCCTTTGATTATACATGCTCTGCAGATTGAATTATCTTATTAAGGGTTTCTGGTTACACTTATATGCAATGCAATTCTGGGGAGTGGCGCTGCATTTAATAGACACCTTTTTATTTTTAGGGCACTTCAACGCGAAGGATTACGTTTACATCTCGCGATGCTTCCAACAGAGTGTTTCCTGATCCGGAAGAGCTGGGCGCACGACTAGTCGATGGTCCAACACCCCTGGAAGGGAGATTACAAATCTACCATAAGGGCCAATGGCGTTCGGTGTGCACCAATTCTCGAAAGTAAGTCTAAGAATGAGTTATAAGAAAAGTATTTAGATAATGATTGCATCCTTTGTAGCTGGACACAATTAGACTATCAGACAACGTGTCGCCAAATGGGATTCAAAGGTGGTAGATTCTGGAATTGGATAGAACGTTCGGCGAAAATCGCTCCACGATTGCTGTATGAGGAACCCAAGTGTTTAGGTAGTGAATCATCGTTATTCGACTGTAGTTGGCAGTCAAGGCAGCTCGGTTCAGGGGTGTGTGATTACCATAGCGATATAGGTATACAGTGCTTGCCAGTACATTCAAGCGTGACAGGTCACTGGCGAGGACTACGCTTTGAAAATGCTCCTGTCGCAAAGTCACTGGGTATGGACAACACAATTTATTCTGCAGTTTCTCAGTCTAATTTGAAGTTTGTGGACATTATCCGGGCTGGATATGGTAAAGATGCAGTCGCCAAAGCTGCCCTTGAGGTTCTTGGCTTGCCACCAGAGATGGAGCACATTGTTATCAATCATTCGGCATTCACTGGATTTAATACCACTTTGCCTGATGGGGGATTCTCAATGAAGAACATAACGGTTAGAAACAGTAATGGCATCGGTGTATTTGTCAACTCCAGCTACGGCTCGGTCAACATGGAAGGCTGTGTGGTCGTGGAGAACGCAGCTGATGGTATAAAATATGTCGGACATGATTTGCGCAATGATTTGCGAACTGATCGAGCGACAACCCATGATTTCTGCACTTTGCCAACAACTTCTGGACAGACATTTCCGATCAGTCTCTCTTTACATCAAAAATTCTATGCTGGAGCTGCGAAGGAGTGCGGAAAGTACTTCTTTACCCATCCCGGCTATGTACTGACAGTTCATTTTGACTACTTCACCGTGGCGCGCAACGAATCGGCGAGTGTAACAATCTTTGATGGTTCATCTCCCGGAGACCGTGTATTGACGTCTTGGAATTTAAGAAACTACACACGTCATCAGGCAGTGACCAGTACCAGAGACAAGCTCTATATTCAGTTTAGAGCAGATATGCGAACAGAGGTCTTAGGATTTATACGCGTAACCACTGGTTTTACACGAACCTATGACTTAAAGGTGGTAGATTCTGTGGTGGAGGACAACTCCGGCCGTGGTATTGCCATCGACAATATCCGCTCACAGTTACAAATTCAGAGAACGGTTATATCAAACAACGGTCACGTTTCTGGTGTTCATGTGACTAGTGGAGCTGGCGATGTGAATATCACTCAGAGTAACATAAGTTTCAATAAGGGCGATGGAGTAAATATTACGTACTACGGTGGCAACCGTAATATTTCACGGAGTTCGATAAGCTCTAACCAAGGATATGGTTTCGCTGTTTGGCTCAACGAAACAAAGGACGTTGAGCGAAAGGAATTTATCCCTTTGAATCAAACAACAACGGTGGAGTATACAGATTTGTTCAACAACTTGGAGACTGGGATTCATCATGGAAACTTTTGTGCTCCTCTATGGGTGAATATCTCAGGAAATCATTTCAATTCTACAAATTTGGATGATGTCCACGTGCATAGCTGTTGGTTTAAACTAAAAAATCCTGATCAGGAGAACTTGAAACTGCAAATCGGTCATAATCTCTTTGAAAACAGCAAGCGAAACTCGATCCTTCTTAGCCCAGCTTTGAATCTGGTTGGACGGATAGAATTCAATCAGTTTCGATACGGATCCTATGGTTCGCTGTACATTAGAAACAAGGAATGGGACGAGTTCAATGAACTGCCAGTGAGACTGGTCATTCAGAGCAACTACTTTATGCGAAACAAAGGTGTATACGTTGTATCCCTAGGTTTATCGCCTTACAGTGAGAGGGACGTGCAGTGGCTGCTTTTTACGAGAAACTTTGTACGAGAAAATAAGGTACGGGAGCCATTTGGACCGGCATCTCCAGATGCCGGAGAGAGAAAATTGAATCCACGATCGAGGGTTTCAGCACCAATAGTTATCTCATCGAGCAACGTGGATGTGTTTCGGAATATAATTGCCAACTATGACTCGCAGTATGAGATTGGTTCACAGTTGTGCGACCAAAGTCAGATTATTAATGCCACTTATAATTGGCTCGGCTACACCGATGAGTTCAAGATTTACGAAAGGTTATTCCACCGAAACGATCGGTATAATTTAGCTAAGATTCAATACCTACCTTACCTACTGCATAACTCGAATCCAGGTAGTTCAACAATTATCTCGATTCCCACATTCGTTCACAAGTTCTTCAACGAAGGCTCTGACTTGGTAGGTGGTGAAGTGGATGGTCAAGAAATGATTCCAGCTGGAACGTACCGAGTCAATAGGGATATAAATATTCGCCCGGGGGGGAAGTTGATCCTTCAACCGGATGTGACGCTGAAGTTCGAACCTAGTGTTGGAATGATGGTGGCAGGGAAGTTAGAAGCGAGAGGACGAAGGCCGGATGATATATTGTTCACCCTGAAGAGAGACACCCCAATGCCAGGACGGACAAACGATACAGTTGATGTCAATGGAGATGACATGGAGGCAATAGATATGGAAACTGAATCAATTATGCGAAAGGAAGACTCAACAGAAGTTCCGGTTCGATTGTTGGGTGGAGCTGGCGAGTACGAAGGACGTCTACAAATTTACTTGGACGATCGCTGGGGAACTGTCTGTGACTACGGCTGGAACATAATAAATGCCGCCTTGGTCTGCCATCATCTGGGCTACACTCTCAATCCACTAGATTGGCGAATGCATCCATCCCAAATGCCAGGAGTGGGAACAACTGAGGATGTCATTGTTTCGAATATAAAATGCACAGAGCATGACATTGACATCACTAAGTGTCGTTCCGAAAGGTTGTCCCGAGGGGAATTCGAAAACTCTTGTTCACATGAAAACGATGTCGGAGTACGATGCCACGAGGGTGGCTGGGCTGGCTTGAGATTCAGCATGTTGGCAGAACGGGCAGATCTTCAGTACGTGACTGTCGAAAGGGCGGGACTTTTTGACTATAAAACAAACTCATTTAAGCCTGCTGTCCAGATGGATTTTGCGCGGCACAACTTGGAGAGTGTACGTATCGTTGATAACCTGAACGACGGCCTTGGTATAATCTACTCCGATGTTTTTGGAGGAAAATCAATTAACAATATAAAGAACAGCGAATTCACTAACAATAAAGGCGATGGAATCAGTCTTAAGCAGCTGGGTTTGCGAGTACATGGATCGGTAATTAAGGACAATGTTGGTAGCGGAATATCGCATGATCCCGTGGTGTCTGCCATAGAACAGAGGGAGCTAGGTGGATGGTTCAAAATGGCACCGGATTTCAACACCTTTGACACTGACTATGAGCCTGTGTTCCTCCCCAAAAACGACTTTAACTTTGACCTCGGCACTTGGCAGATTAAGTACATCATTACTGAGAAACATTCTGGCGAGAGTGTGAGCAGAAAAATGGCCATTCGCTGTCAACCTGGCTATGTCATGGGAATACAACTGCTGAATCCAATCGAAAACCGATCAACGGAACGAATCTCAATTCTTGATTCTCAAACGGAAAACGATCGGTCTAGCCTGTGGGAGGTAAAACGAGACCTTAGTGTTTTTCCTGTAACAAGTAGCAGCTATGGAATCATACTTCAATACGAAAGTGGCAGCAATGCTTTGGGAGGTGTCGTCATCATGTTGTCAACACTGGCAGCTCCTACACAGGACATTCGAAACCGCGTGACAAGTGGTCCAACTCCGTCGCTAACAATAAGATCGACGAAGATCCAAAAGAACGCACGAGCCATTTCAGCGTTCTACTACAATCGTTATTTCGGTCAGAATGGGGAGCACTATCTTCGAAAAGCCAATGAGTCAATAAAGATTTCCAACTCAGAAATTAGCTCAAATGATGGCGAGGCACTGCTGATAAAGGCACCGTTCTGGGACGTACATTCGAGCAATATATCTGAGATTACAATTCACATAAACAATACGTTGATATTCCAAAACGGTTATGGGATACGTCATGTTTCTAAGGATCTACGATCATCGAACAATCTTTTCCACTACGCCCTGCAGGACAACACAATCGAGTCGAATTTGCATGGGGGTCTGGACATATCACTGCCCTATGTGTGGCAGTACAACGAGAATTTCACACATAGTATTTTCCTCGGCAACAACACGTGGAGACGTAATCGAGACTTTATTATCGCCATCAGAGGTCATTACGCTTCTGTGAATTTTTCATCGAATTTATTCTTGGATAACGACTGTCGCAAAGGCCTCATAGCCTTGGACGGGATGGAGAAGAAGATTAAGTTTGACTACAATCGAATGGAAAACAATAATGGCAAGTTTATTGTGGAAATTCGGGCGGACAGTCTCAGCGAAATCATTGGAGAAGTACCGGCTTTCATCGAATACAACACAATCAGGCAAAACCGATACGACCCAGTTGCAAGCTATAGAACCTCAATAATGCGCGCTCAAATAAGAACGCTTAAACAGGAGCAGAGAACATTGCCAAAAACCGCTGTGATTCGATTCGACGGAGTACAAAAGGTTAAAATTCATCGGAACCTCATGTCGGAGAACTCCATGGATTATGATTTGATCGCAGGAGTTCGGTCATCAAGGCTAAACAATTTCTTATACGCCATGGAAAATTGGTGGGGCTCCTCAGATCCAGCGTATATTCGTTCGAGAATTTTTGACTTTGACAACTGGAACAATCACGCTGAAGTGGTATTCCAGCCATTTCTAATCGAGAACTCCTATGACGCTAGTGTGTCTGTTGACACAAGCACAAATCATGGTAAGGAATTAGACAGTACTTTGGATAAGATCGGAGGAAGGATATCCAAAGACTTTACCCTGAAAAAGCGACCTGAACCTTATAGAGTGACATCTGATATCACCGTGATGCCAGATGTAACGTTGACGATACAACACGGAGTGGTACTGGAGTTTGAACCGAATGTGGGAATTTTGGTGCTGGGAACTCTAAACGCAATTGGATATCAGGATTCTCAAATTGTAATGCGTCCCCGACCGCCGAAAAATCATGAATCCTATACTCTCCTAAATAAGAGATCGCTGGAGAATCTTGTTTCGCATGATTCTATTCGGCTATGCACTGCCAGAAATTGCTCATCAAGAGCACATAATGATGAGCTGTATTCGGTGCATGAAGGCTTCTTGGAGTACTTCAATCACACCACTTTGCAATGGGTTCCAATTTGCGACAAGCGATTTACCGAACGAAATGCTCAAGTTGTTTGCCGGGAACTGGGCTATGACCCACTCAATGTATACTACGGACACGACCGACGAATTGAGTTCCACACGAACTCGTTGACACGCATATGGTCATGGGTACAACCGTTAGAGTGTAAAGGTGATGAAAATCGCCTTGAAGACTGCACCGAACGTTTGAATGGACAGCTGTATGGAAGACTGCATGAATGCCATTGGAATGACGAATTTGTCTTCGTAAGTTGTTATGGTAACATGGACACTGATGATCTTACATACTGGGGTGGAGTGAGATTTGCAAACTCTGATTTTGAACAAAACTTGTACGAGAATCGTGTCCACGACATTCGCACGCATGGACTGATGTCTGGAAGAGAGAGTCGCCTTGAGTATGTTCGTTTAGAAAACGCTGGTATTCTGCACAATGAAAAATCGTCGGCTATACAGGCAATCTTCAAGAATCCAACGATCACATCTGTGACTATACTTAACTCGGCACATCATGGAATCAATTTAATATCACCAAGTGGATCAGTAAACCTGAACTTCATCAACATCAACAATACGTTTGGTAATGGATTAAACATCATTTCCTTAACAGGAGAAGGGCGCGAAAGCGATTTGTCCAGTTTTGCTCCCCTTAAATCGTTAGACATCTCTTACCATCTCTACTCGTTGGTAGACATCTGCGATCCGAATAAAGTCATAACTGTAGAAGAACGTATTCTATTATACTACAAGTATGACAATAACCCAGTGAACTGTGTGAAAATATTTAATGCAGTTTACCGTGCCAAACCGGTGGGCTTCCGTTTACTGCAGTCGAACTTGTTTAATCATTCAAAAGAATATGGAAGGCCCGATACGATTCAATTGTACGATGGGGACATCTATAATGTATCATCCAAATTTCTGGGACAGGTTGAGGCAGATTCTTCAAACCAAAATTCGTTCTTTAAAACAACAGGCCCGACACTTAGCATTCGGCTTATTGCAAGCGGTGCACCAGAGACGCATGGATTTATAGCAGAAGTGGTCACAGTACCAATCTCAGCCATTGGACTAAGTACGCACTATATATTCTTGCAAGCTTATTTGATTTTTATATATTAAAACTTTTTTGCAGATCGAGACGCTCAACATAACCTAACATACTCCCAAATAAGTGGCACCACTAAGGCTGCAGTTACATATTCTTCTGCTGGAGAGGTGTCACCAACGTTCACATTAGCATCGAATAAATTTAAGAACAACTGCCGACAACTGTATGGTAATTTCTCCACTTGCGAGTCTGCCCTCAGGGTTGATGTTCAAAATATGCAATCCTTCTTCTTTACGGTATAGATTTTGTTTTAAATATCTTTCTTTCTGAAATACGTTTTAATTTGTATGCATTTTTAGAACAATCTTGTGCAAGGCAATCAAGGAGGACTATATATTCGGGCGGATTCCCGTGGAACGGCGACATCTTTGAAGGGCTACATAAAACATAATCTCTTCGTTCGAAATCGCAATAGGCCAACGCTGCACATTGAAGCCAGGCAATCCTCGCCATACCAGGAAGTTATGCTTTATCGAAACTACATAGCTCAAAATGATGCAAAGTATCATGATGTGATTCGATTGCGGCAGGTAATATCGAATTTTACGTACAACTATGTGCACAGTAACACCGGAAGTCGAATTATGGAGATATCCGGATTTAATAAGGTTCGACTTCCCATCTACCAAACAACAGCCCATAATGGATTCTATGAGTATGATTACAAATAATTTCCCCCGGACTGTGCTGTAAATTAATTTTGTATTTTTTAGGAACGTTGCCACTAGTTATGAAGGACGAGCTACTATTGTCGCGGGCACTGCTGGTCAACAGTATGTTGATAACATATTCCAAAATTTTGAAAACGACTACGAAATGATAACGGTCAACAACTCAAAGTATGTTAAAACTTTTCAAGGATTTTCAATTTCGTTTTTCCCTGTAGAACTGATAGATTTCATTTCTTTTGTATTCTATTTTCCTCTACTGTTGCATGCATTCCAACGTTAAATCACACCCAAAAATAATTTAAAACACAACTACAGCTTTGATATGCAGTATTGGAACAGGTAATATTTTAATAGTAATATTAGACAGCCAAGCATAAACATTTTATTTATTTTTTTTTAATTTGTATTCCAATTTATAATACATATATCATTAATGGAACTTAATATAAGAAACTTAATATTAAAATATTGAAATAATTTAGTCTACAATGCTATTACGACAGACTTAGTCATGAGTGCAATATTGAAAGAGTAGATTTCAAACATCTTTCACAACGCAATATTATTTAGATTCTTCTTTTTAAATGAGGCCATACCTTAAAGATTGTCAGATAATGGAATACCATTTTGATTTTTAGAAAATTATATAAATTTATAAAAATTCCTCAAAGACAATTCCTCCTGTACCGGCAAGGTACATACTAGTTTTGCATATGTGGGAATTGATGGAAGCATTTTAAGTTATGCGATTTTTGATAAAACGTTAAAAAGCTTACAATTTCTTCAATTTCTTATTCCCAATTACTTAGGTTAAATAGTCAAGGTTCGAGTTTACCTTACAATTGGAACAAGATATCCACATATTTTTTATATATATAACATTCTTCACATGTTGTACATATTATAGTAGACGTTTTTGCAGTAGACGTATTTCTAAATTAAATGAAATGGGGAAACATAAATATTTAAACTGTTGCATTGAAATTAAAACCATGTTTTATATTTTTGCGTAAATTTTTAATTTTTCTCTCCATTTAAATTCAATTAACTCTCTAAAAAATATGGCTTAAGCTATGATTTTTTGGACAAGCACCTAGCGGCGGTCCTTTATGTTAAAATTATGAACCTTTTAGACTAGTTAAAGATGCTCTATTAAACCTCATGCTTCTATGATCCCGCTACAGTAGACCTACCAGACGTCCCGATTTTCGACAGTTTAACCTTGCCCCGATTTTCTCCGCTTCGGAAAAATTTGTTACGACCTTAAAGACTATACTAAATTGCCACCATTGCTCTAAATAAATCCATCCATAAACTTACTATTATCAGGTTAATCTAAAACCAAACTTTTAGTTAGCATCGTTTGCTTATAAATATTCTTAAACCTAGCCGCAAAAGATAAATGTAAGGGATAACTTTTACCAAATTCTTATAACTATTACTAACTGATGTACATATATTTCTCGTAACAAACTTCCTCTCCACTCCCATTTTAGACAAAGCATGAAAATGTCTCTTAAATGAGAAAGGTACCCATAAAACCCCCTATACCACTGATTTTTTTTTCAATGTCGTTCAGAGTCTATATTCTAAGTTTCAAGTAAATCCGACAAATATTTTTTTTCCCTGTGCATTATTTTAAGGGTTGCCACCTCTAAATGAATACAATTGGGACAAAACACGTATCTAATTATTTTTTATTCTCCATCGCCCTGTAAAATTTCATATAATTATGTTAAGCGATTTTATAGTTAGGGTCTCTTAAGAAATATCATGTTTTTATATAAGTGTGCCCTGGAAGAACATAACTTAAACAATTTTCAAATAATTTTTACTTAAGGGTAGTGATCATATCAAAACATCCCTTCTTAAATTGCATTTACGGAGTTAGCGCTTTGTATGATGGAGTTGAAGTGATTTATTTTCATTTCAAACTTTTCAAAAGTAAGAACGAGAAATTACTTCACTATCGAAAACTTCCATTTCCCATGTGAAGACAAATTGACCTATATTTAGTTGTTTGTCACGCACACTTTGGGAGGTGTCTTTTACGGCTGCCTAAATTGTTCAATGCTTCTGCAATGGAAGGTGTTAGAGTATGAACAATGTACTGTAACCTTTCCATTAAGTTAAATAAGGGAGTTTCAAAATCAAAGTATTTGCGTGGCTTCTAAAATCGTTTATTAACATAAATGACAATAAAGTCAGTCAATAAAGTTTCTATGACAATATCTTTTTTTTAAATAATCATTCATACTATGTACATATTTTTTTTAAACTGCCGTTTGATTGTTTAGCACTATTGAGCTGTGGAAATCCAAGATAGATGCACGCCACAACTATTGGAGCTTTAATGAGACTATTTCCGTAGAATCCCGAATTCGTGATAAATCTGGTTGGTCTACTTATCTAAAAAAAAAGTATTTGGGAACAGAAATATAATTTTTTTTCTCTGTAGATGATCCATATTTACTAGAGGTAGAAGCAGTTCCCTTCCAAATGAATAACCAAACGATTCTGGATGGAAAGTGTCCACCTGGTTTTTCATTAGTTGTGGATACATGCTTTATATACATCGGCGCACCCATGCCATTCCGCGAGGCACGAGACTTTTGTCGTTCTGAAAACGCATCGATGCCATTTATTCGAATTGACAGTGCAACCTTATGGTCGTACCTTCAGAGTCAAATGCAACACCTAAAGTATGACTTTTAATTTAGTTTTAATGAGTCAACTAATAAAAATGAATTCTTAGATATCCTGAAAAGGTATGGATCCAGGACTACAACCATATTGATAAATGCACCAGTTTTATTTTCCGTGGAGTAGAAGTAGAAGAATGTGAGGAAGAACTCGGCTTTATATGTGAAATAGACCCTAAGGTATGTCGTTATATTAGCTATTTTTTTTTTAGAAACATTGCCTTAATTTCGATGTGTGTCACATTTTAGGTTGTTATTGATCCACTTTCATGGAGGGCGGACGTTTTTGCAATAAGCATTATTTCGGCGTTCATATTGGCAATTATTCTACTCATCCTCGTCGCAATTTGTTGGTACGCGAAATCGAAACACAGACACGTTCAACGTCTTCAGAGAAGAAACAGCATACGACAGAGTTTAAGGAGCTTGAATGGCATTGATCCACAAGGATCCTTAAGGCGACGCAATTTCGTATGAATTTTTATTTAATTTTAATTTTAACTTTTATTTCATTTAATTTTTTATATTGTCTTTAGTTATTTTTTTTTATTTTTAAATGATTTTGTTTTGTTTATTTTTCACAATATGTAAAAATAGAACATGTCATCATCGACAGCGACGTTGACAAGAAGCACAGCTCCTGATTATAAGAAAATGGAATCAAATGGATCAATTGATTCAATGGATAAAAGTGTGTTGAGTTCCGCAGCTAGTTTTGATACATACGAAGGACCTAGCGCCAGTGGAAAGGAATATTACAATCAATCTATCGAAAGTCCAAAGCTGCAAATCGCTGACAAATATGCGGAATATAACACTCAAAATTCGCTAAAAGCAGCACCTTCAAACTATGGCAATGAACCAAAAGTGGCTACAATAGGTTCGACAAGAGGAGGCACATCGAAAGCAGTGCATGCCCCTAAGGCTGAACGGTTTGAATTATCCTATCGCAATGAGGGTTTTCGAGACAACTCCACATTCTCTAGCACAAGAAACAATTCAATTAGCACAAGTATAGCTGAAGATTCACCAATAATGCACCAGACTGATGTCGCCGACGCTGATGATGTGGGTTCAGATTACTATGGCAACGCAAGTACGTTACCGTTAAGAACTCACAATGAAAATCTTGCATTTTTGAATGAACTTAAGCACACTCTTCCTGAGTACAAGCGCGGAGAAAAGGAACAAAGTCACAGTAGCTTTCTAGCACGTCCCAATGAAGTACCACACTCATCGAATCAATCACAATCTAGTACAATGCCATATGAGGAAAAAATTGATAACTTTAACTTTACTCCTGTAAATTACGATCTCAAAAAGGAATTTCCGCATATTGTAAGAGATACTGTCCCCGAGAATCCGGCAGATATACGTAGACCAGATTCTTATTATACTGCAGTACGAAGTAGCAAGGCACCTCCGCAATTTACTCAGCCGTCCATCCATTCTCCGAGAGAGGCCAACAAACGCCCAAAGACTGTTTATCAAACTGGTGACCAGGAGCCCAGCTCTAGTTCCTACATGCGATCGAAATCGGAAGCACTGCTCGAAACGAACTTCGACGATGAAGGCTCTAGCAGTCCTATACATCCACTGCAGGCAGATAGCCGCAGCTACAGTCAGCCACTGGAGACTGCTATGTAGTCTTTAATTAGTTTTAACAATTTTGTAAATAGACAATCGAACGAACATTTTTGCGAAACGGGAATTATATAGTATTACAATATATTTAAATTCGATGCAAAACTGCCTATGACACAATTTTACACAAACGAATAAATTAATTAATCTTAATTTTTTACTAAAATATTTTAAATTAGTTTGTAGTATAAATTTAATAAATGTTTACAAAATGCTTAGATTTAATAAACGCAATTTTAAATTGTTGAATTATATTTACTTATTTGTTGTAAAAGTTACATAGAATTACTATATGCAGAAATTATATGGAGGACATATAAAGGAACAAGGCACTACAAGTTCTTTATAAGATCCAGCGCAAGCCATTTTAACATCCGTATAAAAAATAAAAAGGTTTGTACATTTCATGAAAGTGGTATGTCAACAACCCATAGCCCCCTAAAGAAACCTACATATATGAAATTTTACAAAAATTAATTTAATTTAAACAAACACGGACAAATATTTTCCAAAAACAGGGGTGTAGTGCCTATATTTCTAACTCAGCCGCAAAAGGTCTTTAAATTGTTCATTTTAAATGAAGACATGAAAATAAAATAATTTAGTATTATGGTTTTTTAAGAAAAGGCAAGTTCCCTTAGATCGACAAAAATTGCTAACAAGTCAGCAATAAAAAGTAGACCAAAAACAAAGTCTTAAATATAAACGTTCAATTTAAAAAAAAACTATTAGCTAGTTTATTGCTGCTGACAAAATTCAGTCCTCGGGAGATTTTTTCAAAGGGGTTAAAGTCCCTCACTACTGTGAGAGCATACCTAGCGTTCGCAAACAAAATAACAAAATACTTATTTAAACTTTATGAAATCCAACAAACAAACTACAATAATCAATTCGATGTGCAAAATAAACAATTGCATAATAACAAATAATAATGGTATTTGATTTTAAATCTTACACCATTGCAAATAAAATTACATACACACACACAAGGGTGACGTACCGTGTCAGTTTTTAAAAAAAAAATACTTTTTAACGAATAAATGCTCGCTTTTGATCAAACTTCTATGCTATCAAGGTTTAAGAAAATTGCTCAACCCGTTGTTTCAGAATTTTTAGATATTCTCTAAAAAAACAGAATGAATAGAATTACATATAGGTACTTTGAAAAAAAAAAACAATGCAAAATATTGTGGATCTTGTAAAAAAGGTCATGATTATTTCAGTGTGATTGTATCTTGGCGAAGTATCTTATAAGTATTTCATAAGGGGAAAAAATAAACTTATTGTGGGTGTGGCAGTGGGAGTATATACAAAAAATTAACAATTTACCATTTCGGGACCCTAGGGAGTATATGTTCCAAATTTCAGCTCCCTGGAATAAATTTAAAGACCTCAAAAGTTCATGCGGACGAACGTACATTGCTAAATAGTTTTTGTTTACCACGTTTACGACGGGTCTACGGCGAATATTAAGGGGTTTCAAAATTAATATACCCTTAGGATAGGATATAAAAATGTATAATAGTGTTTAAAATTCTTGTAAATTGTGTTTTACAATTGACTCATAATCCTTTGTGTTTAAAAAAATCGTTTGGATTTCAACAAGTCAAAAATGTTCTTTATCACTTAATATTCACTAAAAATTAATGACCCGAAAAAATCCCTCTTGTATTAAAATAGAAATATGTACTTTAGAATTGTTTATTTTTCTCAAATGCTTATTTTAAAGATTTTTTATGAATTTTATTTTTTAATTTTATAATATTTTTTTAATAGATACCAAATTTATCATGCAGTAATGAATTATGAAAGAATTAAAATAAAAAAAAATGCAAACATATTTATAACTTAATTTGTTGATAAGAAATAGAAGTACCTACATACAATTTTTTTTTCTTTTTTACATAGATAATTTAAAAATAAAACCAGGAATTATATATGGTATTTCAAAAAAAAATATATATAGGCATTTCAAAAATTTAAGAAAAACTAAATAGTACCTACCTATGCAGGTAAACACAAAATTTTTTTTTTTTCTCTTTATTAGAAAAACTGAATATGCAGTATTATTGGCGTTAATACAAGTATTCGAAATAAGTGATTGGGGTTTTTTATTTTTTTAAATTGAATGTCAGGAACCGTTATTTAAAATTAAAGAGAAAAACAAAAAAAGCGCCGCGAGATGTTACACCACAACTAGTAATAGGTACAATCTTTGAAGCAAACTCTTCGAAACCTTTTGCTGTACGACGTAGGTTTTTTTATATATTTTTTTCTTATTATTAAACCAAATCATATATCTAAGCTTTAGAAAAATTTCCATGGATTGAATCTTTTTTGAGAAGATGTGGTTCGATTGTGTACATATTTTTATGGACACGTCTATTCGAACAGATCAATAATTTGGGATAAACACGGGAAATAGGAATGGATTTTTAGTATTTATGTATAAGGCTAGAAGCCAAGGCAATTTTTGTCTATACCCAATTCACAATGGCGCGTTTGGGATTTCTCGCCAAGCCGAGATCTAAACATAAATATCGTCAAGTCAAACGCAACGCCGATATTCAAATAGATCAACACACGTACGCATGAACAAATGTGTTGCTCGCGCGCTTTGACAACAGTAAAGTCTTAACGAAGCTTACCAAAGCCTGCAAAGCGCTGTGTATAGGAAAGAAATATTAATCTCTGCGAAAAAGGACGAGAATGGTAAAAATCTAAAAAAGTCCAAAAATTTGGAATGATCAAAATGAGATTACAAGATTTTGCCTAAACCTTATTGGTTTATTACAAACAAAATAACATGTAACATGTCGTCCTGCCAACCCATGGTATCTACTACTTGATTCGGTTTGCTTTAAAAGTTGACAAATTGTAGATTAATTGAATCCAGTATTTATAGATAATGTTTATTGCATAATATTTTAGTCTGCCATGGCTTAGACCCCTTGAAAAGTGCAAAACTCAAAATTAAATAATAAAATAAATTTTCAACGTTACTGCAAACCTAATTGAGCACCCTGTACCATGTTGAAATGTGCTTGCGATAAACTTTCGACACTAATCAAAAGCACTCATATTAAACACCTACACACGATACGGCGCATGACATATCGTGCGTACGCTTCGAAACAAGCGTGTATGTGCAGTATTCCATATACATATCTATAAAGTCACCCACTACAGTAACATCTATGTATATACAGCAACCGCCGCGGATACGATAGATACTCGAGCTTTTGGCAATGAACAAGCACCACCACCAAACTACTCAGCTACACATAGTCACGTTTACAACGACCAACGTCAAGAGTTGTATTTCTGTTGTACGTAGTAAAATGTCAACTCTCCGAGCCGATTCACAG
Source organism: Ferdinandea cuprea (assembly GCA_963576555.1). NCBI lineage: Eukaryota > Metazoa > Arthropoda > Insecta > Diptera > Syrphidae > Ferdinandea > Ferdinandea cuprea. The sequence continues at coordinate 2,038,341 of OY754958.1, forward strand.
CGTATCCATGAGTTGCATGCCAAATCGTGAAACCAAGCCACTGCCATCACATCAGTCAACTTTTTGTGGTGGTGAATGAAAGTCTCTTATCTCTGCAAGAGAACGGTCCAGTGATCGAATCGTTTTACGGGAAGGCTACGGCTACCACCCACCATCACCGCGGAAACAATCTACCCCCTTTGTTCGCCAATAGCCACCCCCGCACACACACACTATACACCTTTTGCAAAAAAAAATAAAATAAATCAATGCGTGAATTGATCTTCCACTATTCTAACAGTGACCACTAGTCATAAATTGTGGGTCGGTCTTAGTGCGTTCTCTGGTGATAGATAGATTTTTTTTTTAAAAAAAAGAACCCATCACAACTCTGCGCCCATAATGAGTCTATTGATTTTGTTCCATCGTGCAATGGCTTCCACCATTCTGATATACATTGTTTAGTGCAATTGCCATGTGTGCATGTGTACATGTGTTTTGAAGTAGAGAGTGGAATGGTTGGTTTCGTCTAGAAGAAAAAGAGATTTTCTTTTTTCGAGGTTTGGAACAAGAAGTGGATTAGTGATGTTTCTAGAATTAGTATCTGCGGCTCGTTCTCCATAGACTAACCTGTTCGCGACTTTTTTTTCGTCATTTTGTTGACACGTACATAGTGTTACAACGTTATGTAGTTCTTTATCGTCATCGTTCCCGTCGCCGTTGTTTTCTTGGCTTTTTTTGCAAGCAGCGTAGTGGTTACATTACAACTCGCGCTCCATATGCGCAGGTCTGAATCCAAATTTATTTCGATTTATGTATGCCTTTGGAGTTGTGTAGTGAGACAACAGACACTGAAGTTCAACATTTCTTACAACGTAAGGCGCTCGATGCACACACCATCGTCGTTGCAATAAATCGCTAAGGTAAGCGCGTCTACATCCAATAACTAATGCACTAGCAATAGAGGTTTTAATTATTATTAGATATCTGTATAAAAAGTAGATATTTCGTAAATTTCAGGCTATCCTTTGTTTGTAAAATAGTAAGGCAGCCAGAATTCCCACAGAAAGCTTTTCAGTGTCGGTTTAGTTAAAACTGAATTGTTAAAAAGTGTTGTCCCTTATGATTATTATGATGGTTAATCCAAAGAAAGTTTTAGTGCAGTTTATAAAGACAACGAAAAATACGACAACGAAAACGGCAACAATAAATACTACACATACTCAAGAGCTGCACTTGGCAGTAGTGTGGTGTGAGTTTTAAATCTGCAAGTGTATTTCGAAGAGCAAGTTTATATGAGAGAGTGCTTTGCTAACACATAGGCAACAAAACAATGGATAGACGCACACAACACCACCAGTTCACACTCTTTTGGATGTTAGATTTTCCACAAAAAAAAAAAAAAACAAGATACATACGTGAGTTACAGCATTCAGCAGCTGGGCTAGCAGCTTTTTAGCTTTTCCTTCTTGCCTATCAAACCTAGGGTACACGTAATCGTGACCGGATTGAGCTTTCTCATAATGATTAATTATTGTTCTTGGGCCATTCACTGCACTTTGATGCTTCTCAGATGAACCTTTAAGAGAACCCACGGAAGAGAACATATATGTAGATGCAGAGACAGCAGGCTGACTGACTGACTGCCTGCAACTATACCTGGCTCTAAATTCGGGTTTTTTGAATAACCAGTATGAACTGGCGCGGGCGAGACATATTAACTTAAATTTCGACAATCAGACATAGTTCTTTGATAAATTCAATTTATTGTTTGTGTCAATTTTTTTATTTGATTTTGTGAGAAACTTGCAAATGCAATAAAATAAAGCTCGAAATAAATTAATCGAGATACAAATGAACACAAATTCGCTCTGGGTATAGTACTATATGGTGCGGCGCATAAAAACATAGAGGCTCGCCCTCGCTTTTTGTATGGGCAATATTTTATATTCGCGCATTTCGACATTCTCGATGATTTACTAGTACCTACTAAAATGCACATATAGTCACACACAACACACCACCAACACCAGTGCACTGTGTGCGACACTATACACGGAAGAAGATATAGACATCCACAATCAGTTTTTGTAACGCCGCGCCGGTAGACGAATCAACTAAATTTTTATTTACGGTCCGGTTTATTGCACAATACTTAAACCGATACCACCTAGTGCCAATCACTTGGATTTCTTCAATACCATCATGAACTAACAATAAACGCCCAAAAAGTGTACCGACCATCCAACCAAAAAAAAAAAATAAAATATTATAAGAAAAAACTGCGGCGCGTGGGAGACGTCGAGAAAACCCCCAAAAGTGATTAATCGTTAAAATCGATATTGTGAACCTATGTTGTACGTACACCCGGAAGGTGCTATGGCTATGAGTGTGGTTCCGTACGAAAGAGGCCGGGTAGCTGGCTGGCAGTGAGAGGGGGTAAAGACCCCATAATTCTGATGTGTGTACCGTGGATTGTATTTCGCAGACGACTATATAATTTTTTTTCTGTTCGATTATCGAACTGACCGGCGAATATGATAAGATATATAACGCACAAGTTGCGAACACAGTCAATAAACGATAACCTTAGCAATTGTATTCTAACCAAGAAGGTGAGCATTTTAGATAGACACTTACTTGACGATAGATATAATTTTACCTTTTTTTTCGCAAAAGTACGCCTCCTACGAAATAGTTGAAGGTCATGAAATATGGCTTCCATGAAGTAATAATGGTTGTTCACAGCGCCTCTCCAGTCTAAAAAAAAAGAAGCATTTTCAGGATGCAAGCGCAGATTTTACACGACTCGTATTCACATGCACATAGACAAGGATTGTACTCTGAATTTGTCTATGTGCATGTACACACATGTGCGCCAGTTTGTTGCCTCTTCGACTGCATGCAAGCACCCCTTGCAAACTAATTTACGACAAACGTATATTTTAATTTTTATTTTTTTTTTGTGTTGTATTACACATAAAAATGTACATATTTATTTATTTTTATATTATAACTTCTTGCTGAGCAATAACTCTTGAAATGCATGTGTCTATCTATGTAAAATTTCACAATTTTCATTTTAGAGTGACGTACACGATTCTGGAACCGAATCTGATGGTGATATAGATGCTGAGAGAGCCCACTCAGAGCCCGACATGGAAACAAGTTAGTTAAACCTTGAAAAGAATGATTTAGTTTAATACTCACTTTGATTTAAATTATGTAAAATAATTAAAATTTTGAATTCGAAATTCATTAGGCATGAGCTCCCGCCTAGACGCTACTTCCCCAACGGATACCGCCTGTTCCTCTGATTCCCCTGCCATGATGTGCCAGTCCCACCTGTTATATGATCAGCACAGTTCAGAGGAAGAGCTAGAGGTGATCAATGGACCCTCGTCATTAGCAGCTGCTGAGGCGGCCGCCAGTATTCTAGTAGTACGTGGAACAGCCTCTTCACTCATATCGGAAAGAGAGTCGTCGTCTTTAGAACCAGACGAACTTTTTGGCGAAGCTGCTTCCACATCGAAACGTTCCAGTTCAACAATGATTGAAAACCGAAAACGATCTTTGGCCCATAGTTCGGATGATGAGGTGAATACTACTTACATATACATAGATACTTTACTTTGAAGATTGAATCTGAAAGAAAAAACCCGTAAATTTTTTAATAGTCTACTGTTATAAAGTTCACACCAACCAGTATAATATCTACCGCTCGTCATCTTTTCAAGCTGAAATTAAGTGCACAAAAAATAAAAACACGAAATCAGGCACTGAAATGCGCTACTGGATTTAGCGTTATTGCTGTTAACTATTACCCAATTTCCCCATTATACGATATTTAACAGAGCTTGTTCTGCATACTGCACTGTGAATCGAGTACATAACATGCTATGTTCAAAACAAATTTTATGTTTCAAATGAATTTGTATTATAGGAAAATGGGTTTATTTTTTAATGCATTTAACTGTTGTTTACAAGACAAGTCCTATCTTAGGAAATAAGAACCGAAATGGCATAGTTCTACACAGTGAATGATATTAGCCTTTAATAGATAGTGCTTTGTTAAGCAGTTCTTTGTTAAGCAGTGCTTTGTTAAGCAGTGCTTTGTTAAGCAGGCAAATTTAAGGCTAGTTGAGCTATGCTGTTGAAACAAACATATGTCTTAATGTTGCTCATGAGGACCAAAAGTTATGCCGATCCAGCAATTACCGACCTTGCTTCCGTCACTGATTTTAATGCAATTCCACTTGAGAGGCAAAATTTGTTGCAGAGTCCCAAAATTTTCAAGCTCAAATTCGTTTACTGTAATGCTTACAGTGTGGAAAACAAATGGAAACAATTTTTTCGCTGAAGTTAACACATTCCTCAGAATACTTGTAGACAATGGATTTTTCAACAAATCGTTCATATAAAGTTTGTTACCACGCCCATTTGAGGTGTTTTTTTATTCATTAAGAATCACTATGAAAAATGTTTACAAAAATGGTCATATTTCAATTTACCTCGAACAATTTTATTGAGTGTATTTTTATTCAGCCATTCAGAAAATACATATTAAAAGAAAATTGTGAAGCCTTGAGTCGAAATGTATTGTAATTACTCGTTGGTGCATAATATTACAGATCTTTAATAAGTCCCTAAAGGGTGTAAAACAAAGCCAAGCATTGATAGAATCTATATAGAATTTCATGAATACAAATTCATTATCTAGATCTAATAACAATTAAGCAGTACAATTTTAACTTCTATGCAAAATAAAATTTACAGGGAGGGGACAATTTTAACGACGCACTAAATGCATTATTTGTAAGGACCATTGTGCTTATGCATCTCGCGCAGGTAAAGCTTTAGCACTTATAAAAATTCAAGTCTAGAAGGTTATGTTGACATCTCTTCTTAAACAAGTGAACACTTTCACGAAGAATCTTGGTTTCAGAGACGAACATTGGTCCAATATGACGTCGCTGCGGAACACCTGATGTGAAATCAATAAGATCTGATAGATCTAAAAAATAGATTTCAGCAAAAAAAATAAAAGTTGTAATGATATTAAAAATATGTGTGCTTATGCAGATATAATTATCGTCTACTCCTTTTAATCAACAATTTAATTTTATTTATCTGACTGATCATTACTAATAAAATTTGAATATTTTCAGTTAAAAAATATACTGGAACCGATCTCAACGCCAGTGAACTTTCGTTCATCACCGCCATTGGAGGCGTTAAAGCCGAATCGAAGCCATATGTTCCGATCCGCAACTCCACTTATCCTGACTGAGGCGAGTCGCGGTATTGAGAACATTAAATTATGTGATAGCACTAGTAGTGACCAAAATGGTAGTGGTGATGGTAGCAGCAGCAGCAACAGTGGCAATGGTGAACAAATCACAGCCACAAGCAGTAATCAAAGTAGCTGTATTGCTGCATTAAAATCAAGCTGTAGCAGCCATCATATCCACCAACCTCAGCCAAAATATCAATTTCATTACAACAGCAGTAGGAGTAGTCCTGCATCGACATCAGGACTGGAACTGGACGTGCGTTCCGTTAGCCCGCCGGCGAAACTTTTTCATTGTGCAATATCTCCGCGCCGGCGACCAATGCGAACACATCACGCACCACAAAGACTACAGCGTCCTCATAGACCATGTTTAGATTTTGATAAAATGCAACAGGTAATTCAATATTTTTTAGTTTCTCTTCAAAATGTTTACTTTTTTTTTAAGCGTAGGCCATTTATTTTGGTCAGGCATATTCTGTCTTTAAAACGAACGAAATTTATGATGTTTTTAGAAACAGATACATATAGACAAATACATGCATACATTTATTGTCTATGACATTATAAAGTTTGCTTTCGAGATTGACTCGGTAATTCTGTTGGTTTATACTTAAATGAATCTGAATGCTCGCCGACCAGGTATTGTCCGGTCGTTTCTAAGTGATTCACCCCATCTCATCCCATTAGCCGAGTACAGCTTTAGATAGCGCCTTATATTCTATGCAAAAATAGTGCTAGTACAATTGCATTGGTCTTATTTAAGATAGCTCACTCCGTTTTTTAAAAATGAAATGTTGAGCAGGTGTCTACATTACAATCTGCTTAAAAATCTTGACAATCCATAGAAAGTGTGAAAGTTGGTCTAGCTTTATGATGCTCGAAATGCATTCATAACTACTCATTTATGCAAAATATTGGCATCAATATCAACGCCAAGTGTTCATTATTGAAAAGTTAAGTGAATTGATGCGCAAACAAAACAAAATAACTTTCTCTTTAGTATACTAATGTATACGAGAAAGTTAAAACGTCACTGAAAAGCTTGATGCGTTGTTGATTTGGTAGACAAGAAGTTAAGAAAAACATCTTAGCAGATTAAAATATAAGTAAATACATTGTAAAAATTCAAATATAAAAACAATACAACTTTCTAACGCGTCTTGCTATTTGCGTTTCATAAGCGACTTTTCACTATTTTCCATATAATATATTTTCGCTTAGTATCGCTTCTTTAATAAGGTACCAAATATTTTAGAATTATTATTATTTTTTAGTGTAGAAAGCATCAAAGAACGCAAGACGAACGAATCATAAGCATAGTGACTGTAATAAAAAATTGTAAATCAAAGGACAGAATAAGCATGACCAGATCTTATTTAAGTTTAAAATTGGACAAAAAAGTCAACTTTCGTTAGACTCGCTGTTAGTGTGATACGTTTTCACTCTAATACGAACAGTCCAACTAAAGAGCTGTATTTTTTTTAATTTCATATCTGTTTACCATTCGTTTAAGAACCCTTTAAGTTTTCCATTTTTAAGTTATTATACCAAAAAGCATGCTCTTTGATTCGTGTTATTGTTTCGACATACATTTTATAACACGAGAGGGAAGTATTGGAAATGTTCGAAACAACTAAATGTATATGTATGTAATTTAAGCACCAAAATTTGAAAAGACTTTAGAGTTTAGGCTTAACTTTTAATATTGCCTTTAAGAAACCATTACTTTAAAAAACTAACTTCTAGTGACGCAACGCAACTAGCGTGTACCATGGCTGCGGTTAATTTTTCTAGATATGCAGGCTTGTTGAGTACTATACGCTCCATTTACCATTTTTTAAGTTTTGTAAGTGATTTGTGAAAATGCACTAAAATCGTACGCACTAAATATAATTAAAAAGGACAAATTCATACATCGGAGGTTATATTCGTATTAAGATCCAACATTTTCAATTTCTTATTGGAACTTTCCAATCCCATAGGTTGAGTTAAGATCTAATTCAGGAAACAAACCAAACAAAAAAGAAAAATATCTTGGCCTAAGCGTGAAATAGGGGATGTAATTATAGATACAATAAGAGACGAAAGTTCGCAACAACTTCATGAAAATTTTAAGTCGGTGGGGGGTTCGACACAAAATAAAGATAATCATAAGTTATCAACAACGTTAGTAAAATTAAAAATTAAAAGTCTAGACTAGTTGTAAATCGGATATCGATATTATGACGGATTTTATTAGCTTAGAAATCAATATGGTACTGTCTGCAGTAGTACTCGTATTTTATATGATAAATTAAAAATATGTTTGTTTTTCCAAAACATTTTGTAATACTTTGAATATAAATGGTGGAATTGAGATAGGTCGATATATTCAAGGAAACAGCGAAACTGCCCGGTCTAAGTAATATAATCAAAAAGCCATATATCAGTATTGATAATGTAGATAAAACATTTATCGAAAACACATAGTTAAAAATAAATTATAAATTTTTATGAAATAATATCAAGGTCAACAGCAGTAGCCTTAATTAAACAATCTGCAGATAAGAAAATATATTTTTTTGTTATAGCTGATAGACAACTCAATAGAGCAATCATTGAAGACTATAAGCTGGTTATATTTGTTGCAAGATGTATAGACGAGTTATAGAAATCATCAAGATTTTAGCGAATATTTAAATTTGTTTGTGACCAATTGGCAGACTATCAGATATGTGTATACAAAATCCAGGAGCTCATCAGGGTAATTACCAACCAATGCATAATTTGGATACATGGCAAGGATGCTAACAGTCTTTCAGTCTTTTCTGCTTAAATTATATGAAATTTAAATCACTTAATACCTTCTTGCTTTTAGAGCTTCGCAAACTTGCTACATATGAGGCATATTCTAAATATAACCTAATGGTTGTTTACATAGTTGGCAATATAAATCAAATTGCTAAATAAGTATGTGAAAGCATTTGAAATAATTTTTTTTTTTTTTTGCTGTTCATATTTCCTTAGCAAGTTCTGCAGACGGTAGAATTATGTCTGAACAGTAATTCATTTCACTTTATTTCACCCCGGTACTGTTGCCACAGGTGCGTGCCTGGCTATACGCGTGCCAGGTACCTGCCGCTTGCAGAAAAAGACTTTAAATACTTTAATCTCGCCCAAGTCCTGTCGCCATAGGCGTCCTCCGGAGAATTTGGGTACCGCATAAGGAAAGAAAGTTGGTTTTGGATGATCATTTATTTTCTTATTTGGGGCTTTTCCGTCTTGACAACAGATACACATATTTGGGCTAATAAAACAGAAGTGAATGCATTCCCACAGGTGAACAAGTGTTGATTGCGATGTCGCACAGTAAAAAACGCATTTGTGCGGCGGCAATAAGGCTTCGCGAATATGTAAAGTTTACAAACACAATGCTGTCTTCTATCACTAAAGCGAAACCTCAATACCCTGTCATTATCTATGAATGGCACTAACATCAAATTACCCCGCATTCAATTTTGCCAAGAACGTTGCAAGAAATGTTCGCCCCTTCTGTTCTGGCTTCTCAAGCTTTTATTCACCCCATTTATAGCACAACGCTCATATCAGGTCCGATGCACCCGTACGTGTTTGACAGGATTCAAAAAACGTGCGATCGAAACATCGCGAAATAGCTTGAATCTCTTAGTCATCGTCGCCCTTTCAACCCCAAATCCATCTTATATTGCTCAGTAGCCACCCTAAAGCTTGGTTTTGGACGTTCTGTAAAATACAAATATTATTTCCACACTCTGTTACTCTGTTGTAAACTGAACACTATAGTTTGCAAACATTTAAAATTATAGTGCATCGGTTTCTCATCCTTTCTTCTAATTACCCATTTTCTTAATGTCCATGGTATTGCAACCCTGAACCCAGACGCATGTTAGTCGATAATCGTCTGAAGATATCCTTTTGTCAATAGCTATCTCTGAATTTTTGCATTGAAAAAGAGCTCATCTTTTCCAAGATCATAGAAATAATAGTTGTTGCCATTTGTTCCGTCTAAATTATTATTATTTTCCTCCGAAAAAAAACTCTTTTCATTCGAAATTGAACCTAGTAGCACATTTGTAAAAAGAAAATTTTTAATACAAAACCGGTTTATTTTGAACGCAAATGTCAGAATATAATACTTTCATACCACGAACTGTGTATCATTGCTCGTTTTAGTCATACTGTGGTGTCAATGCCAACTGTTTGCCTTCCAAATTAGCGAGGGAGTTGTTAAGAGTGAAAACAGTTAGCATTTTAAATATTTAAACAATAGTTTTCTCTTTCACACCTTAATATACAATATGTGTGGCAACAACTGCGTTTGTTTAGCTGTTCTTCCAATAATTAATTCGAGTTAAACATCATCATTTGGAAGAATTTGAAACACACTGTCAGATGTCACTTATATTGGTGCAAATTTAAGCATATATCAGAAAAAAGAATTATAGGTAATTGTGTTTATGTAAAATATACTTTACGCAACTTTAATGCAATTAATAAAAAATACACAAATAATAACAATAACTTTGTATCGTTGGGTTAAACGTCAGTTCTACTCAGCTTTTTTACATCTCATTTTCGATTTACGTATTTATTTTAATTATTTTTTTTATTTGGTTTAATAACATAGTGTAGTTCTTCATATGCTCTTCAATTTGTTTCGGTTTTTTTTTATAATTTCGAAACACAAGTTATCCTTTTTTAAAAGATTTTAAAAATCGTAATAAAATATGTTTCTTTTTACAATGATATTTCATAGTTTTTTTTGTTTTTTTTTAACAAAATAAATTTTAATTAAACTCAAGACCTATAAATCAAGAATTTTTTTTGTATCCATTTTTATTAAATTTAAGCAAAGTGACTCAACAACCAATGAACCTCCAACGTGTAAGAGCGTATTTCCAATAGTATGACCATTTTGTAGGAATTATCGTATAGTAGCCACTACTGTGATAAAATTACTGCAAACGACATGAATTGAAAGTATTATTAAAATCACCTTCCCAAAAAAGGACTAACACTAAAATTAACTTCTTTTTTATATTTGCAGCTTCAGGACCGATCGGTGTCCTCGTGGCGGCACAGTAGCGAACATACAGGTGAATTGTCTGTTTTCTGTTGGTGATGAATAACGTTTGCCCCAAGCAATCGTGTGAGCAATAAATAACTTGGCCATTAACCCCCACGCCATCTTAGCCACCTGTATAAGACCTCTCTATCCAGTGGTCCTCGTCGAAGTATATTGGATGTTTGTGCTAAAAATTGTAAACATTTGCAATCAATGGATGGATTAATAATTGTCGGATTGCCAGTTCTGTCAACAAAATTTACCCGTATGTTGATTTGTTTCCCAGGGAATGGCAACGCAGCCATGTTGTATTAAAACATACTTTTAATGTATGTAATTCAATAATTTGACATGATTGTTATAGGTGTAACTTTGGAAAGTATTTTTGTTATGTTTAGATGCGTTTTTGTTAAATTATTTTTTTTTCTCACAATCTCCCAATAGTAGTTATTTTACGATTATATAATTTGTTTGTTTTGTTTTGTTTTAATTTTGTCTAAACCGCCAATTATCTTCGACGACAGCACAGTTACAGCAACAACGTTTCAATAATATCGAAAACTATATTTATATAAAAAATAACAAAAATAAAAATTGAAAAATAAAATTCTCAACGGAAATAAAAGTTATCCATTAAGCAAATTCATATTCAATTATATATATTTTAACAACCAATTTAGTGTATAAAACTCAACAACAACAATATTTAAGTTGCAATATGTATGAAAGTAGAAATATGTTTCTAACACAATCCCTCAAGTCCTCCCACACAGTGAGGACTGAGCGAGTTCGTTAACACACAAACTTAAGTAAACAATAAGTTATTCAAATAGAAAACTATATATAAACAAACAGTAAAATAAAAATAAAAAAAAAAATTAAAAGATATAAAAATATAGAGAAAACAAAAATTAAATTTAAAAGAGAAAAAAAAACGCATTAACCAAATACCAAAAGTACTAAACAATTTATAATATCACTACAATGAATTAATACAAACAAAAGTAATAAAAATATTTTTTTCTAACTTTTTACTCAATATACATACAATACTAATTATAAAAACGGATAATAGAATTATACAACAAGAGAAAAAACAAAAAACACAAATTCATATTTTAGTTATGGAATAATCATATGATGCAACAAATAAGGAAACCTATCATTTTTATACGAGAAAGAGAAATGCAAAACAAAATTACATACAAAAATAAAATTAAAAAGAAAAAAAACTTACAAGGATCATCTTAAACATCATCATCAAATTCAGACAATTAATACAAAGTAAAGTTAAGAAGTGGAAACAGATGTATGGAGCAGACAGAGGCACACCCGTTGTGTGTACAATTATTATAAAAATTAAATACAAAAAAAAAAATCCGAAAACTTAGCATTTAAGTAGGTATCGAACAAACAAAACAAAAAAAATGACTGAAAGTTATTGTGTAGATTTAAGGTTTTAAATATAAAACAAACAAAAAATAACATTTGGTTGAATAGTATACATTTAGATTTATCCAAAACTAATGATCTGCATCATCGGAAACTGACACTTATGCGTAGCATGCAATTCCGTTGATTAATAATAAGAACTGTATAGTTACGAGAAAAAATAAATAAACAAATCAAAACATATTTTTCATTGTAACAATGTATGGGTGTAACCCCTTCTACTGATGATATTAATGGTAATGCGATCATTTTGGATACAATTGTATTTACTCTTTAATTTAAGTAATTTCCTCTACCTTCTCTGTGAACAATAAATTATGGTTTTGAATAGATTTACAACTGTCTATGTCATTATCATTGTTTTTAACTAACGAACACATAACAGAATGGGAAAATGAATTACAATTAATAAAAAAATTTAATGTATGAACAAACTATGTGTCGTTTTGTATTTTATGTATGAAATTATTTTGGGCTCTACATACTCTACGGGGTAGGGAGTATTACTTTAACTCTGCAACTAGACATGTTTTTCATTATTTTTTTTAATCAATAGCGCAAGATCTATATGTAAAAGTTAGCAATTGCTTTTGCACGGAAAATATCACAAACTCAAACCATTTGCTGAGATTTGTATTAATAAAAATTGATTTGAGTAAGCTAAAACTTTTTCGATGTTCGAAAAGCGCCGCCAGTGACCTTTTAATTATATGAATAAAACATTTCAAACTAAACTATTGCTAGCAAAATTCCAAGTCTGCTAAATAAAGCTTTAAGGAGTTCAAGAACCATTTGTTCTATTTTTGACCATAGCCTGTTACCCCTCATTGAAATTAAAAACGTCTCCTAATCCATTTGCTTATCGTGTTAGTAACTGGATATTGCTTATTACATATACAATTATTAAAAAGAGAAATATCTCATGTGATATTGCATACTTACTTACTTACTTACTTAGCCGGCTCACGACCCGTGAAGGTTCCTTTGTGTATTTTCCTTCCCAATATTAGCTCTCCTTTCCCGATTATGATCCCGCAATCGGCGCCGTATAGCAAAACTGGCAAAGTAAAGGTACTGTAGAGCGTGCACTTTGTCCTTCGAGTTGGGAGATTTGAACCCATTTGCTTCACCAAACCGAAGTAGCAGCGGTTTCTTACGGTAATTCTTCGCCGGATCTCCACCAATATGTCATTCGAGAAGTTGATGTTTACATCGAGGTAGATGAACTCCTTAACTACGTCGAAGTTGATGCTATCAAATAGTGACATTTTGTACTAGTCGATGGACAATTGCATACACTACACGGCAATCCGTCCAAAAACATTAAAACATTTTGGGTTATTCGATTGGGGAATTAATTTGTATTGTATGCAAAAAGAACTTGTCTAAAATATGTTTTTTCTTGATGTTTTAAGTGCCTTTTTTAAATGTTTTCAAGGACCTGTGTCGATGAATAAAATACTGTACGAGTTTTCTAAAAACTTTAAATAGGAATTAAAGCTGTAAACAAGAAAATTTTTCTTTAATTCCCTATTCTTGCAACCATGTGACTATAATACATATAAAACGAAATGTCTTTGACCAGTTCCAATAACAAATTTGATGTAGATCTTAGATTTGTCATCCCTTACGCACTTATGCAAAAGAATATACGAAAGAAACAAGACCACATATGTAATCTTTATATTTAATTTGTTATTGGTAAGGCCTTACCCAAGTCTCTAGTTGCAGAGCTTTCACCCTCAAACAAACATACCTCATGTGTGTTATTATTTCTAATACATATATAAAAGTTTACACTTGAAGTCATTCTCCTATTGTCATAATGACAGAAGGAACATAGATAATATTTGTTTGCTAATAGGTATGCGTTTTTATTTACGCTTTGTTCTTTTAGGTGTCCATACACAATACACAATACTTGTGTAATATCATATCATTATAGAACAATAAATTTCGAAAATAACTTCTTCAATAACTTGTTGTCGTTAACAAATTGTTAAACTTTTGTAGGGATTTTAAAACTCTTATGAAGTTTTTTTTTGTGTTAATATGTTATTGTGTTGACAAATGTTGCTGTTGGTTCTTCCAGCAAATCAAATTCCACCCACATATGAAGTTAGGATATATTTTCTTAAAGAATTGAAATATATTTCGATGACCATTTGGCTACATTTGGTATAGAAGAAGCCAGATACTCATTAAAAGGACCATTCACATGAGAACGAGTAAACGAATAGACAAACTGCTAACAAATAACTTTTAATGTATTTAAAAACACAAAAGTGTACACTTTATTATTCCAATTTCAAAATAATTACGCAGTTAAATTTGTTTCAGTTTAAAAAGCGAAATTACGAATTTCAAGTGCCCGTGTGTGGGTCAAAAGAAATACAATGGAAACTTAAATTAAATTGCACAGCAATCTTTACTCTTATCAGAAATGAGGATGAAGGAAGAAGAAGATACGGCAATGGTCGTTCAAACCAGAATGAACAGATAATTCAAATTAGGGTGAAAATAGTTGTTGAATACCGTGCAAGTGCGCTCACACCTAGAGGGCCATTGTGTTCTCACACCAATCAATCATACAGCGGCAGAATCTGCATGCGAAACTGCGTAATAGTGGGTAAGGCAGTTTTACTGTGGCGCTATCTACATTTAAAATATTATATTTTCTACAGTTATAATAGTAAGAACACGAACCATGCATGTACTAGAAAAATCGATACAGGGTGTGCTAGAATAAAACTCAAATATGTGTATATATACAGTAGATAATATGTATCCAGGTAATGCATTTTAACACTAACATTTTAGTTATTTTCCTGTGGAACTAATGATATATATGCGATTATAGTAACGATTGTAATAATATAAGATCTTGAACGGATGCTCCAAGCTACTAATTAATTATGTATTTTCTTCTTGTTAAAACGCGACTAAGAAAAGATATCTCAAGTAGTTACAACGACATTCTGGTATTCAATTTATACAATAACTAGCTGCGTACACTTGCTTCGCTATTACTTATTTTGTTACTAAAATACATACATAGCAGGAAAAATCATTTTATAATCATAACAATCATAAATCATATATAGGTACGCTTGGACATTTTTTAAATAAAATAAGAAATACAAATTGAAATACTTTTTATACACTTATATACACATTAAAAGCTTGCATGTAAATAGATGGAGAAGAAACATGATTTAGATATTATTAGATTAGTTTGTAATAATAGTTTAACGCAAGTATGTTTTTCCCTAAAATGCTGTTTTCTCCAATACAAAAACATAATTTAACATTACTTTTTCTTTATTTAAAAAATCAGTGACCAAAATAATTTAACTTCGCTGGCAAAAAAAGAAGAATACTTTCGCTTAACAAATAATCAGGAACTGAAATTTCAAAAAAAGCACAAATAACTTACAAACGCGTTTTCGTCGGCGGCTGAAGTTTAACGGAGTTATGTTTAAGGAGCATGGAAAAAAATTTAGGGCGTTTTCTCCTGGATTGCAATGATGTGTTACGAGAAAAGGTGGTGGTAAATATTACCCGAGTGGTCCGAATTTGCCTCCTCTAAAACAAAAACCATTTTAATTTGGTTGGTTTTAAAATATTTTGTCTTAAAATATTTTGTTTTATTATATTATGTCAAAAATATCGAATTTCTGGTATACACATTATCGACTTAAATAATTCAAACGCATTCAAACTTTTGAAGGAAAATGCATTTGAAATAAAAATATATTTATTTAAATTTTACTAAATAACTTTTTTGGGCTTATTAAATCACATAAATCGGTTAACATTTCTTGTGTTATTTAATGACGTCTAAGAAATGTACCAATTAGTTTTTATAGCTATATCTAATATTTCTTAAGTTAGATAGTTATACTTCAAAATTGTAAGTACTCACTTTTACTTGATATATCTTGAGTTGGGGTATCCATCTACTTAAGTATTTTTTGTAACTGGAAACCCTGAAGTACAGGTGGTCTAATTTTAGTGTAAGTGTATCATTACCCAGCCAGTGACTAGTATCCGGCATTAAATGCTTTATAATAACAAAACAAAATATTATGTTGAGATAAAAAAATGCATGGCTATTATTTCTATGGAAAGCATTGGTCAAATTTGGCTTCTTTAAACATAATATCGACCGCCATGACAAATGCCATAGAGTTTGCAAAAATTAGCGGATGGACTAAATAAACTTAAAACTTAAATCTTAAATCAATATTTTAAGGTTATTAGAACCATCTTTTTATGAGGTGTACTAGAGTGACCGTAAGAGTAGATATTTATTTGAATTGGAATTTTCCAAAAGAAGAACTAGAAAAGAAAGAAAAACTAAAAAAAATAACGTACAGTTATTATAGCTTAGAAATTAAATCGAACTGTTTTCAGAAGATTTTTGGCAGCTAAGTCCAAGCCCAAAATACCTAGATAAACTTTATCAGATAGGTTCTATAGACAAGTTGCTTATATCCTAATGACAATAATACAATTAAGGAATAAGGATCAGATTATAATGAATATAGGTATGAAAAATGTCTTAAAAGCGGATATTCCGATGCTTTGAAATTCCATTACACTGATATTAGTTGGGACCAAGGGTGGGCTTATGAGTTGGACCGCGCAATCTTGCAGCATAACTATGGTTTCCTCTAAAATATAGTTATAGTGGAAAAAGAGTTAGCTGGCCGGGTACTGGTACACTAACCCTACGTAGTGAAAAAGAGTAGGTTCTATTATATTGGCTACCACTGCATTTGTGATCAACATCAAATTATATGCCGAAAAAGCAATTTCTGCGACTGGTTTATGGGCCTTTGGTTTTTAGGTTGAAATTTGGAACACATTTAACATGTGAATCTATTTCGTAGGGCACTATTTCACGTCGCAGTACTCGCTGCTTCAAAGTATTTTATATGTTTTTTTTTTTAATTATGAAATTATTACATGTTCAAAAGGGGTGTATATGAATTAGTTTTGTTTCCTTGTTACTATATGGATACAAAAGTTGTTAGTTTAAATAATCCAGGAAAAAAATGTTCCAGTTTTTAAAAAATTGCATTTTAAAATAGATATGTAATTAGAATAATATCCTACTGACCTTTTCACTTCACTGCCAACAAAAATATTTTATAAAGCAAAATCCAAAATGGCAATAAGCAAAATAATTTTAAAATTGATTTTCAAGATTTATAAACGCCTAATACCTATACCAGATATTTTATGTTATATGTATGTGCTTAACACATATTAAATGCGGTTCACTCAATGTAGATTCTACTGTGTAAATATTAAACTTTATGGTTTCCTAAGTTGTGGCATTTGCCTAAACTCAAAAATAAGCAGCTTAATTGAATCGGTTTCAATGTGACATTTGACTATTCAAATTTTTACCCAACATCATCACATAACATAGCACAACACAGCGAAGCGATGATTACTTATGCAGGCGAGTTTAGCAATATTGTAAGGTTTCTTGAGAATGCAAATTTTAATCAAACATCTCGGCATAGAAACCATAACTATTTTCATAGCCACGTACCTTCAGTTTGCATTCTTGTGGCAAGTCCACTTCATCACGCTCATTTTCAGTATGGGGTGGCAGTTCATTTATAAATGTATGCTATGTATGTAAGTACGTCGTAATACTTCAATCCGACCGCATTCGCTGAGGGGCTCTTGATGCACTTACTAACGACGTTTATCGGCTTCAATCGCCTAACGGGTAAATGCCTTCAACTCGTCTGCCCGCATAATCATCATTATCGTCAGATCTCCGTACACTATGCGTGCTACATTACACCGGCACGCGCTGCTGATAGCGCCCTGTCACAAGCGCAGTATACTGTTTTGGTGTGATGCTGTTTCTAGCCTCTTTTAAAAAGATCTACGTGATGTTAAGCTGTGCTTTAACCTGTGTTTACCACCGCAAATGGTGTATATTTGATTGATTTTTTATTGAGAAGATAATTCCTTTAATTTGTTCCTCCCCCTTTTTGGAAATAATTTAATTGTGACACAGCCCATTAAAGAGTGTACCCTAATTCGAAACATTTTTTAACATTTTAGATGTTAGACTAAAGACTTCAGCGCACGTTTATATTGCAGCCATAAATGCATCCAGCCATCTGCCGCCGAAAAACAAAGGTGATGTTTACGAGCTGTCAAGTGGCGATTCACACAAATTTCACGCCTCAAGGTTCACCTTGTTCAGATCACTAAGCGTCGCGGGATATTCTTACAGAATTTTTATTTGATACTAATGTGTTAATGATCGGTCATAAATTGCGTGCGTCCTTTATTGATTGGGAATAGTTTTTCGTCTTCGTCATTGAAGTGGCTGAGGTCGTCATGTACAATCGCACTTTCTTTGCGGCGCGTTGCTTTTCTTGTTCTGTTTTTTTTTCTAGAGAAAACGAACGTCAATAACGCTCGCGCGTTATTGAAGGATCTTCAGCTGCCTTTAACTTAATGACAACAGAATGACTATCTTTTAACATAACAAATGTTTTGTTTTTCCATTGATGGTCCTAGAGGAATTTTGGGATTTAAAGAAATTCTAGATTAATATTGTTAATTCGCGGTTGTACCTTCCAAAAATATTTCTTTAATATCTTATTAAGGATGAGTAACTTGACAGCGCATCTTCTTCATCTTCATATTGCACCGTGTATTTGGAGTGTTTATGACATATGTAACCCGTATCGTGAATAAAGTAATCAGCGTATATAGCTCCTGATGAAAATTAATAAGCGTGAACAGTCGGAGTCGCTATAATTGCTGTTTTGGCGCATCTACTATTGCCTGAGCTTCAGCAAGTTTCCCTTGCTGTTTCGAAGCGTCTGCGTTCAAACCAATGCCTTTTGACTGCGACTTACCTGCTAACTATTCCCTGAAGTTCGGTAAAAAGGTTTACTTTGCTTTTTCGGAAAGCCTCCATTCTTATTCTGATGTTGTTTCAATCCGAACTCTTCTATCGAAGACTCTTCGATATCCTTAAGCTGGGACTGGGATACTCTTCACTCTCTCTCTTCATTTTCTCTGCCGCAATTCTCATTCCTTGCTGACCATGCTATAATGGCGCGAAGCATGGACTTCTGGTTGATGACGTTTGTAGAACCTAGGCGTCTAACACCGAATTTCTACTTCTGGGTACTTTGCTGTATCTCTTAACGAGTGCACGTTCAATGATGTTAGATGCGTTCCTTGCATCGATTGGTCGATTTGGTTGGTTTGCTTCGTGTATTCTTAGCATTACAAGCAGCGTAGCTGCTACAAACCGAACACAACTTTGACATCGTACTTCGGTAGGCTTCGTTGGCTTCATATTCAGTCTTGTCAGTAGCGGCGTGTACCCATATTAGGATAATATATTGAAATGTAGCTAGATGCGAATCATAGCCAGGTCCGCAGCCGCAGCGTTGAGCATGCAAAAAACAGAAGGAAATCCTATTCCAATTTGAACTTTAAGTGAACTAAACGTCCCCACAGGCAGACAATGTGACGTTTAGGGTTCCAGGCGTTTTTTAAAATGGCAAAGTATCATAGAAAAAGCTCCTCCATATATTTATATACAAACTGGTTTTCAAGGTCTAAGACAATCCAAAAAATGCTTAGGAGATTATAATCTCAAAAGATTTAAAGCATGTATCAGTCTTAGCAAAAATAACCTACATATCTTAACTGGTTTCCTAACGGGGCATTGCAAACTCAGGGAACACCTAAGTACGAAAGGGATATCAGATGAAAGTCTCTGCAGATTCTGCAATGATTCCACGGAAACTCCAGATCACATACTGTACTGACCCAAAAAATGTTTAAATATTTGGGAAAACACCAAATTCAAAACCAACCACGAATACTCATTCTCAGATACTTAAAAGAAACTGGACTGGATGTGCTCTGAGTAGGGTTTTGCTTGCCAAGGGGCTCTGGAAGAGCGAGCAAAACCTCTCCAGGTATAAGTAGGGGGCACAATAAATCACAAGGTCGCAGTGTAATACACCCTATATATATTATTATTATTATTAACCCACTTTGGGGATGTGCGAGCAACCATAGTCCCATAAAGGGCTAATCCGAGATATTATCAGAAGACCCTGGTTAGTCCTGAAAGCGCATTACCGGACCTCAGCTCCAAAGAAGTCAAAGTCGAATCTATTGAATTGAGTCGCTGTACGTCCTCTGAGATGATCATATTGACTTTTGAGGTTCAGGCAGCCAGTCACCTTAGACAGAGCGTTATAAAATTATTATTTTCTTCTCATTCAATAATCGAGCTTATAAAAATCCCGGTTGGACGATACCAGTAACCGTTGATAACCACGGAGCTTAGTAGCTAAAGTAAATATACTGTTTATTGAATACCTTATTCTACAACACCCAACAACGCCTGATTGCTGCTACTGATAGATAAAACAAAACCCACTGAAAAAGTCCTCCCTTTATTCACTATAATATAAATAAATTTCTTCGAAACGAGTATCTACCTAATTTCTGTTAAAAGAAGAGTAAATGAATAATTAAAATTGACTCAGCTTATAGCAACGTATATCATGGGATTAGTGTTAAATTGAGATGTTGTGAAAACATACAGGATTTTTTATTTGTAAACAAAATATATTACGCAAATTTTTATAAGATAAATATTTAATTTCGCATAATCTTTTTATACCACCGAATTTAGAATGCCTACCCCAGCTACCGATTGATGTGTGTATCTTTCGTGTTTTCTCAACAGAAATCATTTCCTGAGAGGCTACTAGCACCTGATTTATAAATAAACATACATCAGCCAATCCACCTTAAAGAAATTGCCAACTTTATTGGGGCAACGCGTTTTCTGAACGAAATCCACAGTAAATTTATGTACCTACCCCAGAAATAAGACATAAAATATTTATAAATAGTTGAAAGATGGACGACAGTTTTTATGCAGAGAAGAAGTGCATAGAAATAGAATATTAATTACTGTCAAAAAAGATACACACATCCCCAATACCATATGGCCACATACCTTCATTCCATTTCGTCACACAATTTATGAGCCGGATTATTTGAAGACTCATTTTTCGAGTCTCTTAAGGAAGTCAATTGATCCGTCGGCTATGTACGTGCAACAATTCACTCAGATTAGTCGGACAAATAAATACTTCCTTGCTACTGAAGAAGATTACAGCACAGTATTGACTATTCATTGTCGTCCCAAGGGAACAAAGACACTTTAACATTCGCAAATGACTACCTTCAGTGGTAAAGAATTTGATATATTAAAGACGATTTCTCGGGCGTGCAACGGAGGAGGCTTACTAGTCCTCATTATCAAATTTTTGACTCAAAAATATGTCCCACCGTAGTCCCTAATCCCTATTTGCTCCTAATAGGATAACTGAAAACCCAACTGCTGCTGCAATATTGCAATACATACTTCATTTAAAGAGTTGCTGGTGAAAGGCAGGTGTTAGGTCTGTTTGCAGCATCTATAATAGATCAAAAGCAAAGAACCCCTGAGGTTAACCGATTATTGCGAGAATTTGTTCATCACAAACAGCCTCTGTCCTGATGATCGCTCATTTGCTGACATTTTCTGGTCTCGTTATAAGAAAATGTAGCAAACAAAAGCTGGAAGATGTCCCTTTTTGTCTTCTTCTCAAAAAATCAACTTTCGAAACTCGTCCGACGACAGCACCCTAGGTAGCACCGCCTTTTAAAAAGGTTCTTCCGTGTACTCTCATCTGTCACCACATGTTGGCACCATCCGAAGATCGATAGATACAGTCCAGTGACACTTCGTTTGAATTTTGCAGCATTCTATTCACGGGTAGCTGTTTAGCACACTTTTGTCATGCTGCGTGGCAAGCCAACTTAACTGACCTGACAGCAAAAGGATACTTTTCATATTTATCGAAAGATGAAAATTTTCTAAAAAATAAATTAACCAAAAAACCTCTCTGATCTGACACAATTCACTGATCAAAAGAAACAAACCAAATACCAAAGTCAAAGGAAACAATAAAGTGGCGACTGAGCGACTGTGCGATGTGTTGTAGTAAGTAGTCAGTACGCCGAACCAAATTAAAACTGTCGGCGGCGCAAAATGACTTCAAGAAAAGAGTTTTCTTTTTTGAAATTCGATAGTGATAATGAAGAGCTATTCGATGAGAAAATAAATTTGTTTTCCTCCAAATATTTTTGCTATTTCCCAGCTGTGGCCGGTCCCCCCACCCAGCACGTATTACAACTACAACACAGTTCATACCTACTAAATACGTAAGGAGAGAAAAACAACAACTAAGAAACACTTGTCTGTCCGCCAGAAGTCATAGAGTTTGATGTAAAAGCGCCGCCGACGAACGCGCGAGTTGATTTTTGTTTGACAGAAAATTCCGGCTGCGAACACTTTAAAGTAGTCCCATTCGGAGGAGTCGTCTTCGTCGTCGTTGTCTTCTTAGCATACACATACACTTACTATGTGCTGGTATGGCATTTCAACAGAAACACCCACTCCCAAGGTCTATTTATCATTTCATAAGCAACCATGGCATAAATGAGAGCCGCGCCGCATCACGCGTAATGAATGGTTTGTTTGAAAGGCCATCTAAGAACGAGCAATTCTAGGTAATTATGTGTTTAATCTTTCACTTCTTATTGAACAACCCCCACGAATCGGTAAGGAATTGCTTTTTATCTTTTGTTTGTTTACTAACAGATAATTACAATCACAATTCCTTTGATTTATCCACCACTGTAACCGCTTTATCCATCGAAGCCGCTTTGTTATTGTTTTAGAACGATGATAGTGAACAACCAGTGTTTGTTTACCCCACCACAAAAGCGAGGATGAGGATGTTTTCCCTGCCGATTATCCTCCGTCCATTGCGTCATAATCAGAGCTCAACGCGTGAATCCTGAGACCTGTTTGTGCACGCGACACGTGTGCGCACTTTGCGAGTGCAATGTTTTGAAAACTTCGCTTAATTGGAGAGTGTCGCACTAAATCGCAATTCGAAACTGTATACGAATTGGTATGGTTTTTGTGCGACGCATAGCACACGTGCCACCCTTATAGGGGGTGTGCTGCGTGCGAAATGAGGGTTGTTGAGATTCGTTTGTGCAGCGCGGTAACTTACTTAAGGAGGTTTGTCACTTAGCAGTTATCGCACAAACAAAACTGTGTGTTATGTGATGTCCTCTTCGAATGTTGGTCATTCGAACATGATGCTCATTAGTTTTTATTGAAACGCAACACCGAGTGCTGAATCCCATGACACAGAGGGATGTTCTTGCATGCCATTTCCATGCGGGAAAGCCACAATATTTGCGTTCGTTTAGAAATTGGAGTCATGTTGCTTTGTTTCGTGTTGCTGTTACTATACTCTAATGAAAGAAAAAAGAAATTCGAGGAATTTTATATCAATAAATTGAGAGATAAAAATTGAGATGAAGAACCTCACTCTATCGTAACAGTTGCATATTAAGATATTTAGATTTTATATGGAAAATTGAATTCGTAAGCACATATGGTTAAGCAATGCCATTATTAGTTCAGTGTTGGAGCGGCGTCAAACAACCATAGAGTACTTATACATCTACTATTGAAAGAACTTAATATCTTAACTTGGCACTTGAAAAATTATTTTATATTTCTCTAAGAGAGGAAACTTTTTTTGTCTGGGTTTTAGATTATTTTAATATTCTTAACGGTTCCACACTTTTTTCATTACTGTAAGCATAATGTATAAAAAATACTAATGTAATGGATTGTGTCTGACAGAAGTTCAGCATTTGCTAATTTCTGTTAGTGAACGTTGGAATCGTCAAATTGTTATTGCCAAACTTTATCTGTCAAAAGTCTGTTTAGATAAAATGTTATTTTGGGAATGAAAGGTGATACCTTTGCGCTTTTAAACTTTGATATAGACAAGGCATCACGAAATTGTATGATCGCTTGAATAGAGATTATGAATAGAAGATTATGTATTTGTATTTCCAAAAGGAACAGTGCGATATTGGAAATGTTTTACGTTACGGGAAAAAAGGTTTTGCATAGACATAAATGAATTCGAAATGGCCAAGTTCTGGTTTCCGCCGGCGCTAAATGTACAATTTGTAAGAAAAGGACTCTAAATATCAAAAATATTGTCAATTTTAAAAGGCAAGCAGTAGCTCAGTTGGTACACTCAGAGAAAAGAATAGTCAGTTATTACTATTTTGTAACTATTTTCATTATAAGAATCGGGAACACAATTTTTTTTTTTATATAGTCAATGTAATTAATGAAAATAGTTAAATATGACTATTCAGTTTGTCAATTTAAATTTTTTATTTTACTTATTACTTTGTTTACAAATACCTAATATAAGTTTATAAAGAAAACTACTAATAATTAACAAGCTAAACTAGAAATATTTCAGTGTAAACAGTGTTTTTTTATAAAAGGAATATAAAGTTGTGGAGTATTTACTTTATTAAACTTAAAAATATTAAGTCTTTTGTATTCAGCTTCAAGTTCAGTGAAGAAATATTATTAAAGTAACATCTCGAGAATCTAAATTAAATAAGATTGAAGAAATATGAATCAAAGAAGTATTGATAATGTTTTTTTTTTCATAAAGATCGGTATTTAATTTTTTGTTGATTTGCCGTTAATGTTTGGTAATAAGCGAAGAAATTTCAAAATGAATTCTGGTCACCTATCAAACGGTCCCGTTGATTTTTCTTCATCAAAACTTTGAGAGAAATATTTATTTATCTATTAACAAATAAAATTATATTGAAAGTGTTCGGAAGATATTTGTATGTTTTTAACGCTTATCCTGTACTTAGAAAATATACATATGTCAAGAAATTTCAAATAACTATATATAAAAATAGGCGAAATAAGCCCTTTGAAAGGTGCATTTGGGCAATTTTGATCCATAATTACAGGACAAGGGTTAATAGCAAAATAAATTATAATCTATTAGAAGTTATATGTAAATATGGTTACATAGTATACCTCTATGTCTTAGATTGTTTTACCAGGTAAGATGCTCCCACTTTTTAACTTTCTCGTATACATTAGTATACTAAAAAGAAAGTTATTGCGATCGTGTGGAAATTTCGAACTCAAGCTGAGTATGAGGGATGACATTACGACTATAGAGTAGTCCAAAAAAGTGGGTCCGCCAAAGCCGTCCGTCAGTCTGTCTGTCCGGGCGCCGTTTGGCGAAACGGTTCGACGGATTTGCTTCAAAGTTTGTATATGAGGTTTTTGGGGTCATATCTCGGGGCATCTTCCTATTTTTTGCTTTATCTTTTGAAATAATGGTACCTGCCATACAATTTTTTTTTGTGAAAATCAGTTAACACTATTTTTCTCGAAATTGGTTCCAAGGATTTCGATCTTGTTTTGTACTAAGGATATTTGGATTGGGGTTAAAAATGCTGCATACTTAGTTTTTGGAAAAACTTACAAAAACATTACAGTTTTTTTATACTATTAGGTCGAACAAATTTGCATACTTCGATTTTTGAAATAATTTTTTTTTTCATGTAACGTTTTTTTCAAATTTAAATTAAATTCGATTTCTCAAAAACGGCTCTAAAGATTTTGATAATTTTTTGTATTTTGAAGTGATTTAAATAAATTTGTCACCATTCATTTTCGATTCATTTTGCGATTTAAAAACGCATCTCATGTACCGAGAAAGTTTCGTATGACGCAGTCGTGCACTTTATTTTAAACAATTTTCAGCTTGATTGTACTTCAAAAGTTTCGATTTAAGTTTTTTACATATTTAGAAAATAAATTGACAAATGCATATTCACATGTGTATATATATGTCCAGTCCAGTCCAGTGACTTACAGCTTGTTTGATCCGGTGCCAGTTTTTTTTATTTGTTTGATTTATTAATTGGATTTCACAAATTAATTATTTCTATTTTCGTTGATTTTTTAACTATATATTTTGCTCTCATTTTTTTTACCTTTTTTAGTTCTTTGAACTTGTCACTCCAAATATTCACAATGAAATGATCGAATGCGAACAGAGAGATCATGACGGGACGCACGCGAATCTACTTTGTTTAGTCCTTTATAACTATGTATTCTGTTATTGTTTGCACCATCATGCATCAACTTGCATAGTTGTTGACTACATCATAGTATGAATTGAGTATAAGTTAGTTAGAAACGACTAATATTTATTTTACAGTATTTGGATAGCAGATAAGGGGCGAAGGCCGTAGAAATCTCGTCCAAGGTGATAGCACCACTCTAATTTATGATCACTGTACATCAGGGTGGTTCAGTTGAGCAGTAAATCATATATATATATATATATCATATATGTCCATAATTCTGGCTTATACCTTTGAAAAACTCTGAATGGAGTCAGGTGAGGTGATAACTGATAGTTGACAGTCACTTTATTCAATTTTGTATCACTGATTATCACATTATTCGATTGATAGCTATTTCCAATGATCAAATTGTTTTCAACAAAAATAAAATGTAGGTATATGTAGCAAACTTTCTTTAAATACAATTTTATTTCTCGTCAGTTAAGGACCCCGTAACTCTTTATTGCGCGCATCAAACCGCATTAGCTTTCCAACATTTTTATTCGCAATTGAATTGTCTGTTTAAAATTTATGAATGTTTCGTAGATATAAAATAGTAACATAAATCCATGTCCACTCTTCCGGAATTTAACTTAAAATGGTGTGACAAGAAACCTCCGTCCGCTACCCTTGTCCGTAAATATGTTTATTTTGTTCTTACTTGCAAATATTTTTCAAGGAACCATTCAAGCTTTAATAAAAAACTGTGTCATACGAAATTATGCATTGCATAGGTACACATATGTATTGCAGAACACATTTTTAGTGGATGATTTAAGGCGATAATGTTTAAGAAGTCTGCTTTAAGATCCAATTCATCAAAAAATAATTGTATACAATTGAACAAATGTAAAATTAATTAAAAAAAAAAAAAATAATCGCATGCACTTTGCTTGCTTTGCTACTTCCGTACTTACTAATGAAAAATAAATAACAAATCAACAAACCCGAAAACAGCAATCGATCGATCTTTCATATTTTTGTTTATAAATAAACATGAACGCAATCGCAATTTGAAATGATTCTTTTTTCTTCTTTTTTTGCAAAATAAATCAAAAAAGATTTTAAAATTAAAGAATAACAACTACTTCCTCTAGAAGTTACTCAAACGTAAACCATTACACAAAGCATGAATGCTAAACAAACAAACGCTCTCATCGATGGATGCACAAATATTTGTACAAATAAATGTGATCGGATTTAAGGAACACGCACAAAAGTACATAAACAAGTAGTATCTATGCATATTTGTTAAGGACTACCATTGACCATATTGTCATCGTGGGAATCACTAATCCACAACAAATTATTCATGCATGCTGCTGAAACGAATACAGCCAATAAAGCGAATTATGTGCTACCTGTTCATTGAAAGGGTATTTTATTTCATTGAAAATTCAGTCATACATTTAATACCTAAGTTGAATACTATTTTATTACCATCTTTGAACGGCTGGACCTGCAAACTACATTGTAAGAAGCAGTTACTTGTTTGTATAGATGAATGCAATTATTTTCTATTTTAAAAACACACTCTTCCCATGGCAGGGACAACAAAAGTTCGTGCCAAACTTAGAAAAACAAGAAAAGTGGAGCCTTCCGGTTTCGAATCTACTCCCAATATTTTTAGTTAAAAAGTTATTTCCTTCTTACAAAAAGACACAAGGAAACAGACTTTATTAAAAACAAAAAAAAATATATGTATGTAAGTACACCAGACTCTATACTCTGTCAACATGGAAGTTGACGGATAGCAGCTCGAGGAAAGTGGCTTCTTTTGTTTAACGTCACGTTTTGTGGCATATTCTCTTTCTCTGCTTTCATGGTGCAGTTGACGCAAACGTCGATATCCCTTCGTTATGAAAAAAAAAAAAAAAATTAAACAAAATTGCGCTACACGAATGTGAACGTGAACTTACACTATAGGTACATACTTTGAAAGATTCTTTTATCCCGAAGCCATTTCCAGGAGTACGAAGAAGTTCCCCACAGGAAGAACGTATATTAACACGAATAATACAAAATAATAATAACAACACCAAGTACCGGCGTTCATTTCATTTGAAGTTTATTTTCCACACAATTTTCCTCCCCGATACGTCAGGGGTGGGTTTCAATTATTGATTTCGTTCCTTTTTGTTTCGAAACTCTGGAATTATTTTGAAAATATTTCTTTCATCTGATGAGATCCAGACTAAAGCATATGCGAACCGATTGCGGTTGCTGTGAAACAATGTTAGGACATTACTGCCACCCAATTCCTCCCAATAGGCGTATTGTTTACCGAGGGTTTGCGCCACCACCGGTTCCAAATGCAAGCGCACAAATGGCAGCATTTCTTCATTGAAACTATAGTTAACTTGTGGTCTGAATTTGGTTTCAAATTCATTTCCAATTAACTGAGCACATTGTTCGAGGGCACTATGCATTTTTTTTTTTACAAATTCAATCGAACGAATTGTTCTGTCCGGCTGTGAAAATGAATACTTCCTATTGCGAGCCAACAGCGCAACAAAACACAAGTGTAGTGTTTAAAAAAATAACGATCGGGGAGACGAAACAGTTGAAAATTGCATTTTCACAGCTCATTCCAAGGGGCCAAGGACATTGATTGACATCAAAACCCACAATTTTGTAGTGTCAAATACATTTTCCATGGTCATCTTGGGAACCCAAAATTCTGGTTAACCGAAAAACCAGCAAATGGTTCGCGGTCACACAACTCCAGCTCAAGGTCAGAATATTTGTATCGACTGCTTAACGATTTGTTTTGAGCCACTGCCCAAGGACATTCGAATCACAACAAAATTTCAGCATTGCCACATCATCGGTATACAAGTACAGTACATGCGCACCATTGATTGAGTACACCCGCTATGCGAGTGACATGGACGATCGCAGCAGTAACAATGTGTCCCGTGCCGAGGAACAGAACAAACAAGAATGTCACTTCCTGCAGATTAGTCATAAATTGACGAAAATCAAGATCTTCGTTGCGCATTATATGGATACGATTCAACAACGACCTATTCAAGTCCAATTTGACACGGACAACAGTACCTAACACGTATTGCTTCGGATGGTGATGGCATATTGTGTGTTGTCAAAGATCCATTTAGCACTTCGATTCCAACTGTGCCGGACTTTTTGTGAAATAATTTACAAGATGTCACTGGGACATCTTCGTTTCTTCTCTTCCAATTTGTTTTGTAAGAGAAGAGGATACAATTATCCAACTCCAGCTGTTATAGTTGGAAAGGACTGGTGAATTGGAAAACCGATAATGCGTGTTTACTACTGAAATTATTTAGAAAGTTTAAATAGTCGACGGAGAGAACTGTGTGTGTGCGCCCAGTTGATGAAAAAATCTGCAACCTGTAGCATACATTACGAAAATGGATGCCTAATTATGTATGTTATGTTAAAAGTGATTTGGATTTTGGATATAATGATTTAGTTTGGTTGGGTTTTACTGGAATCCAGTTGCGTGACTTTTCAACTGTAGCTTCCGATATTAACGGACCTTAAGAGGATTTACAAATTTGTTTTGACAATAAACTAACGCTTTGGTATAATTCCTTAAAAGGAGTGTTGTGCAACGGCTGATGCTCTGAGTAGTACTTAAAATTAACCAAAAGGTAGACAGAGTCATTGGGCAATTAAGCCACATATTTCATTTAAGTGCAACTGTTCTATATAGCTGTAAAAACATAGTGCCAATCATATTTTCCGACTGCAATATAGTGAAAGGCAAATAAATGACATTGCTAAACAAGGAGAAACACATAATCAAATTTTGTTTGTTTTCAGTAAAAGTCGGCTTAAGCTTTTGGAACATCACAAAACCATCGTTTTAGAGCTTAAAAGGCGCAATTTCTCCCAGACAAGCGTGTTTTCAAAGTAAGTGCAACAAAAGAAGGCTCTGTGTCAAAGGCAATTTTTTTACGAAATTCATTTAAATACTAGACATAGCAGTCCAATCAACGTGTCATCGTGATGCATAAAAAGATGGACTCATTTCATTAGTTCAGTTACTTTAGGGGTTGAAGTGTTTGTTAGTTAAGTTCTACCAAAATCTAAATATGCAGAAGGAACATAGCAGTATGTAATACTAAAATAGAATGCGTTTTTAGATTAAGAAAACAACCTCTTATAAATTGAGCACATTGACCAGAAATGTTTGCACCACAGATGACCAACTTACGCAAATTTCACTGTACATTCTTACTCTATGTTGTTTATACCCTATCCTAAGGGTATATTTATTTTGACACATAGTTTGTAACACCCCTTAATACTCGTCGCAGACCCCTAAAAGTAAATATATTTATGATCAGGACCAGAATCTAAGACTATTTAGCAATGTCCGTCCGTATCAACTTTTGAGGCCTTTAAAGTTGTGCTAGGAAGCTGAAATTTGGAACAATACTCCCTAGGGTTCCGAAATGGTAAAGTGTTAAAATTTTCAAAATAGGCCAACTGCCACGCCTAAAATTTCGAAAAAACCGTTTTAAAGCTTAAGTTAGAGAGATAAAGTTGTACAACGTTCACAAGATATGTAGGTACTCCCCACCTTTATAAATTTGTCATATAAATTTTTTTGCCACGCCTACATATTGTGGGCATTTTTCACTAAGATGCTGTTTTCTTCGAAAATGTTCATAGAAATCGAAAAAAAATGTTTAACAATATATTTAGCCAGTATTTTTTCAATATATCGCCATACAAAGTTTTTGGCCACGCCCACTTTTTGGGGGTTTTTTAAAAAAAAATGTTTTTCTATAAATTTCATAGAATGAAATAAAATGCTATCCATCATCTTCCTAATGCTTTTTTTCTGTGGGGTACATTGGGATAAGGATAGGGTATAATACTGTTCGCCCCAAGCGGACTGTAGCCTTTCCTTATGTTTTTATTCTGTGAGATCATGCTGGCTGTAGAACCTAAACCTTTTTTTTAACTAACTTCATGTTGAAATTTTTGTATGAATTGGTTTAGTTTTTTGTAATAATAAAGAAATATAAATAATTTTTAAAGTTTAATTCAAATCAGAAAAAAAATCGATAATTTGAAACGCCCTAAAATACGAAAAGGCGTTGTTTTAATGATTTCATATTAACTTAGATTATTAAAATAATAAATTACTTGCTTTCCCACTAAAAAAAAAATGTGCTCCTTTAAACAGGTAAAGGGTGCCCCATGGAAATATTATATAAGTATATAAGTATTATATATAAGTTCTTAATGAAAAAATCTAATTATTAAGGAATAAATCTATAGAAAAGCCATTAAAACATCTCAGGGTTACCATGGGTAATCAAACAAAGAGAAATTAAAATAATGTTAATGTTAAAAATAAAATGTTGTCTCATAAAATCATGAGAGGTCCTTATAAAAGTTATATGTACTTATGTTTTAAAACTGTGCGACATTGGTTGTTCAAATATCTATGAATGTCGGATATCTCAATGAATAAGTTAAGTGACCACTCCAATAATTTAACTGAGATAAATTCACCCATAGCCGGTGGAGCTCTAAGAAAATGAAAAAAAATTGGTCTCGCGTTATTTACACTTTATCGTTTTCAAAAAATTTCAAAATATTCCTTCTAGTACAAACAAAAAAAAGGGAATAATCCACTTAAGACAAGGTTGGCAATCTGCAACTTTGACTGCTAAATAAGCAATTGCATTTAATGCAAGTCTTTTTAATAGGAACTTCCATAACTACATTTTCAAAAGCAACGCTTTACAAACCATAGACTTTACTATAACCTAACCTAGTCCAAAGCCGGAAAACACATGACTATTTTTTTTTGTGCCGTCATTCGTGTATTTCATTTACTACACGACTTATTGAATGTTCTCAATAATAAATTAAACTCCACTCCATCAAATTTATCCCTGTTTATTGTTTAAGAACAATATAAATTTGTTTCCGCATTTTTAATAATTTTGTTCCCCCAAAGAGAGGAGAACATTTTATGTTCACAATAATTTTCAATAAATTAATGGTTGCCCCTCGTTAACTTCTACGAGCACAATTATCACATCGCATGTCAACACCCGGCAATGTAATCCGATTGAGAGCGCGATACATAGCCCTGCTAAGCCGATGCACCCCATTAACATCGCAAGAAACCCAAAAAACCAACCAACAATTAGTACACCAATATAGTGGCGGTAATAGTTGGGCACAGTAAGTGTTTCACATGCGTTTCAGATGCTTCATGGAACGTCGACGACTATTATATGTGTGGCGAGAAGAGACCCAAAATAATTCCCTAACACCAAAATGTGTGAAGTGGCATTGAGTTCCGAAATCTATGTGTGCGTGTTATAAGCTCCTTCTAATCACAATAGTTTATAGTGGCATAAAATGTGAAGAGATGCGTCTGGCAATAGTTGTGCAGCCTGGAGCTACTGAGTAATTGGCCCTTTATATCCCGTATTAATGACATATGTTCTTGTTGGGAATCCTGAAGAGTGTAATACCTATACCTTTAGGAGTCTCATCTGAGATGATGAGATTATGATGCCTTAATCGGTTACATAAATATGTCATTGTGATGTCAAGAAGAGTAATACTTTGAAGTGCTTCCAAGGAGTTGCTGAAAGATATCATCTTTGTGAAAGTTTCTTACTAGATTTGCTGGTAATTATTAGGAACTAATTTTAAATATATATATTATACGCCTTGAGGATTTTAGAATGCGAAATTCGAGAATGGAATGTATAATTTTTATGCGATGGGATTGGTACTTACTAAAATGTTGCTTTATTTGTTGTGTACCCATTTTTATTATGTAAAATATATATACTTAGTTATTTGATGATTAATAACGCTTTAACAGAAAAATCGATCAGTGTTCTTCTAATTGAACTTATTACAAATTGAAAATTGGTGAGATGAGCAATAAAGGGAACTATCTGCGACTTTTCGTATTTGGAGTAATTATATTCTTCATAAATGTATATATTTATTCCGTGTAAGTCAGTCTAGAACTGACAGGAAGGTTTGGATAGTTTAAGTTTAATCCCGATAGGTGGCGCTGTAGTCGTGACATTTCAAATTTTCTTATTTACATTCGGCTTACATTCACAACAAAAAAGTCTTACAATTAGATCAAAATAAGTAAGCTTAGGTTAAGATATTAACGAAAATATAAATTTGTTCATAACAAAATATACGTTAGGATTGGCTATAGTATAGGCTTTTTTTTATTTGTAATTTACTTAACTTGCTTTACCTAATGGGCTCCGACTCTTCGTCCCTGCCTGAGATACGGCAGCCTTTCATCCTCTGCGATCTCGACCACTCTGCTTCCAGCTATCCAGACCACGTATCATTAACTGTATCATGTTCAAATGTGTATTATTATTAATTTGTAGATATTTAATTTAATTTTATGTTTTTTTAGCATAATATTTTTTACGGACAATACGAGAAGATCTAACTTTAGACTTCACAGCTGATTGTGAGTTCCAACTTCCTAGAGAAATACCTACCAGCGTTATATTTAATAGAGACTTCTGCCGAGAACAAGTTTTTCAATGAGTTTTTTCCAAAGTTACATATAAACAAACAAATTCTTTCAGAGCAAATATCAATTTTTGATAAAGTGCTATATAATCCGCACTGACATGGGTTTTTACTTGCAAATCAAATTTAAGGAATTTTGCACATATTTAAGGAATTCAAACTCGAAATCGAATTCTCGTCCAATTTTTGTAAATCGCAGATAAGTGCGACCTTAATAAAAGCAACTTATATAAATTTGGGCAGTTGCTTTCATTGAGTTTGTTGCAATAATCGAGTAAAAAAATTGTAGGTGCCAAAAATGACAAAAAGTTAAACCCCTCAGAACAGTAAAAAACATAAGGAAAGGCTACAGTCCGCTTGGGGCGAACAGTATGATACCCTATCCTTATCCCTATGTACCCCAAAGAAAAAAAGCATTAGGAAGATGATGGATAGCATTTTATTTCATTCTATGAAATTTATAGAAAAATTTTTTTTTTTCAAAAAACGCCCCCAAAAAGTGGGCGTGGCCAAAAACTTTGTATGGGCGATATATTGGCTAAATATATTGTTTAACATTTTTTTTCGATTTCTATGAAAATTTTCGAAGAAAACAGCATTTTAGTGAAAAACGCCCACAAAAAGTAGGCGTGGCAAAAAACTTTATATGAAAGACTTATAAAGGGGGGCAGAGCCTTCATATCTTGTGAAGGTTCTTACACTCTATCTCTCTAACTTTAGCCCTAAAACGGTTTTTTCTAAATTGTGGGCGTGGCAGTGGGCGGATTGAAGAACTTTTAACACTTTACCATTTCGGAACCCTAGGGAGTATATGTTCCAAATTTCAGCTTCCTAGCATAATTTTAAAGGCCTCAAAAGTTGATACGGACGGAAGGACGGACGGACGGACGGACGGACGGACGGACGGACATTGCTAAATAGTCTTAGATTTTGGTCCTGATCATAAATATATATACTTTTAGGGGTCTGCGACGAATATTAAGGGGTGTTACAAACTATGTGTCAAAATTAATATACCCTTAGGATAGGGTATAAAAACTGTCTTGCACAGGTAAACAGACCAAAACTGATAATTTAATTTATATTCGATTGTGTCTTTTTCGACGCAGAATTATTTTCCCACAACTGACTTAAGTCTTGCAGAGCTAAAATTTTACTCACAGAAGCATAATTTTCTTCAGCCCATTGAAGGCATAGAACAAATAAACAAGAAGGAAAATAAATTTATATAAACAGCTAAGGAAATAGAAGTTCATGCAACAATAGTTGCTTTTATCTAGTCACCTTTTTTAACGAGTTGCAGTTACTGAGTCAACAACTTTAAGATTCAAGGTGTTGATTTTATCGAGCAGTTCCACGTATCGAGGGTTTCTTTTATTGAGGTCGCACTGTACCACCTAACAAACGTCAAATCTTTGACTTACAAGTATTCACAGATGAAAAATATGAGAGAAATTGGCGCCAATTATTACAAAATTTGTGCCGATTCGAGGGAACCGGGGTATGCAGAGTTGGCTATCTATATAATTACTCATCTGTGTGGAAGAACGGCATAATAAGCTATCCGGAAACCGTTAAACAGATAAAATCAATTGTTTTGAATGAATTTTCGAATTGAATTTTTTGGAAATTTAACTAAAAAAAAACACATTCTAACTTCTACCCCCACGTTATCCAATGATTCCGACACAGATGCTGCCATACAATTTTAACGATTGTAATTTTCAATTCGTTTAGGTTTTCCTATCCCGATCAACAAGTCGCAAGACCAAACTATGAGATATTGCGGGCGTTTATTTTAATTAGAACTCAATTGCGTTGCATTGATTATTTTAATACTTAAATATTTGATTTAAATTCGGTCATATTTTAATACGTGTGTATAAAAATGTATCTAATAATAATATTAATAGTGGTAATAGTAATAGTAGTATTTTACAGAAAAGAGTTTTATTTGAGTTTACTGTGTGTAAGAAAAGAAACAAATTTTGTCATTGAAACATTATTTTAGGTTTTTTTTGTAAAATTTTTTGTTTTAAAATTGATCGTAGTGGGGCGTGGAGCGAGAGCTGATCGCAGGTTGCGTCATATGGGAAAATCATATAAGGAGATTCAGGAAACCCTTGAGTGTTCTGTCTCGGCAACTGCCAATGCCTTACGCTATGTCGAAAAGCCAGAAACTCTGGAAAGGAAACGCATAGCTGATGACAGGTTAATGGTACGCTTATCAAAAAACAACCCGCAGCGGCATCTTCTAAGGTTATAGCAGATAAGATTAATTTATCTATTATGAACCATTCGCAGAAGGCTGTTAGAAAATAAACGCAAAGTTCCACTCTTGACAAATAAACATCTGCAAGCTCGGATTAAATTTGCCAAAAATCATGCCGATTGGCCTGCGCCGAAATGGCGTAATATTCTTTGTCCTACTTGTAGGAACTGGTTCCCGACAATAAGTCCGACGTCCGTACAGCAGAATATTTACCCCAGTATACGGTAAAAAACCATTAAACATGGTGGTGCGAAGGTCGTCATTTGGGCATATTTTTCGTATAACAGTGTGAGTCCGATACATTTGATAAATGGTATCATGGATCAACATGTTTATGCAAGTCAAATAATCTCATCATTTAACTCTTGAATTTTTTTTTTGGCTTATTGACGTACACTTTTTCTTTTAAATATCCCCAAAGAAAGAAGTACAAAGGTGTCAAATCACACGATCTTGGCGGCCAATTAACATCGGCATGATACGTGAGATAACATGCGAAAAAGAGCCATTCCATAGTTGGAGGTGTGGCGTTGTCCACGTTGGAAGCACTTATCGTCCAGGTGCATATCCTCTATTTCTGGCCAAAAGAAGTCCGTTATCATCTTACGAAATCTCATTTTCGAAATAGTACGGCCCGATGACGCCGCCAGCCCATAAACCGCACCAAACAGTCACTCTTTGTGGATGCACATTATTTGCATTTCCTACAAACTCAGGTTTCTGGAATTTGTGCACAATTCTGCCGATTGTGGACACATTTAAAAGTTCATTTTCGTAAAAGGCTTCAACAATCTAAACGCGCTGCTCAATTGTGTACCTCTCCATGGTTTAATTTGTCAAACACTGAAACAAAGAAATGTCAAATTAAGTTAGGCAAAAAACTAGACTTGTGCATTAGTGCACAAGTGCATTATGATTGGACCACCCTTTAGTGGGGTACGACAAATAACTTTGGCTACATGGTGTTTAGTACAATTATTTTGGCGCATAGTACAAATTTCAGGAATCAATAATATACTACTGAGCAATGTCGGTTACTACAATGTAATTTTATCTTATGTTTAATTTGTATACTTTTTAGAGCAGTCAAACCAAGACCAAATAATGGAGCGGAAAGGTATCAATATAATTAAAAATCCAAATTCAAAAGTTCAACATAACAAGTTCATGGGTTCTAGGCTCCAACATTAGCGAAAATAGTAACTCACTTGCAATCATCGTAAAACCTTGAAATTTTGCACAGCAATAGGATTTGGGGAGATAACACAGGGAAAAATCTAACATTTGTGATATTACATCCAGGTTTACACCCACTTTTATTAACTCAGCGTACAATTATGAACAACGCCAAATTTGTATTGGAAATACATAATAAAAGTTTCATAACATTAACATTTTATATCTAAATTTTGCCACACGACTGCGTCATACGAAACTTTCTTGATGACATGTACTTTTAAATCGCCTCAACCAAAATTTGATCACATACCAAATTTATTTAAATTGGTTTTTTAGCTTCGAAAAATTAAATGTTCTCAAAAAGATTTCGGTGTAATTAATCGTTAATTACACATTGGACACAATTAATTTAATTGTCCAAAATACAAAAACAGATTAAAATCGTTTCAGCCGTTTTTGAAAAAATGAATTTAACTTAAATTTATAGAAATCGTTAGACAAAAAAAAAAATTAAAAACAAAATCGAATTTGTTCAACTTTATTTTGCAATAACTTTCTCTTTAGTTTATGACATGTGCCCTTTTCGAAATGCATATTGAATTCTTTTACTTTTGAATTTAAAATGAAATTTTGTAGTAACTAGAACATTTATATTTAATAATTTTATACTTATATAGATATCTAAATTTTTAATTTTATGAAAAATTAGGGTACCTACTTAGAATAATTAGGTTTTGTTTTACTTCCCGAAATTTATTAATTTCTGACATGTGCCCTTTTCCAAATTGCATATTCAATTCTTTTACTTTTAAATTTAAAATGAATTTTTCTAGTAACTAGTGCATATATATTTAATAATTGTATACCTATATAGATATTTAAATTTTTTATTTTGTGAAAAATTAGGGTACCTACCTATCTAGTCAACAATAACACAATTCTTTTTTATTGCAAAATTGGGACGACTTTAATTCTGTGTTTAAAAAAAAAGTAGAACTATATTGCTAAAACAGAGTGGCATTAAAATTACTTCAATGTCGCGTATACGTAAGAGATCCATTTCAGCTTACAGATAAAGATTTTAACAGAAATTTTGGATATGTGATTTTGTTTCGAGGGCTTTCTTCATTATTGTTCATTATTTGTATATGTTGATGTTGACCTATACCTCTCTTGGCAATAATACAAAAATCCCAAATTTTAATCCTACAAGCAGTTAAATTGTCAATACAAATATCCTAACAATATCTCTCGAATCTAGATGAGTATAATTTTTTAAAATCGATCTCATTCTTGATCACATACATTTGTATATACAAAGGGACACCGCAAAAAAGTGTTCATTTCGGGTTACACAAATCCAGTGCGTGCAAAATTTGTCCCACATATTATCACATGACTTATGTTTGGTGCGGATTTTCAACAAACAGTTTTGGTAGTTCAAATGCGCTTACAAAAATCCTCTTACATCGAAACAAACTAAAATTAAGATCCAGCTGGATTTGCATTTCCAATCCCACACAGAACTTGCTGCTTCGAAAGTGTATCGAT
This sequence comes from Ferdinandea cuprea, assembly GCA_963576555.1. Classification (NCBI taxonomy): domain Eukaryota; kingdom Metazoa; phylum Arthropoda; class Insecta; order Diptera; family Syrphidae; genus Ferdinandea; species Ferdinandea cuprea. Next base: position 2,076,819 of record OY754958.1, read on the forward strand.
TACAATGCTAAAATTTGTTTTCAAATCCAAGAGATAAATCCATTATGCTCATTTTAAACGGATTGAGGAAAATACATTTCAAAAATAAACAACAACAAGATTATATTGACGCACGCCAGTCGAGCCGACACAAACCGGACTGGTGCAGCTCAATGAGATTGGTTAATTAAAAAGAATTGAAATCCTTTAACGTAAAAGGGATCAACTACTTATTTAGATTAGGCCAAGTAGGTATACAAGTATTGTTTGACGAATGTAAATTGGTACACTGCCCGTTAAACAAAATCTGTAAGGCACATGCAAAAAGGACACGAAACATTCAAAATATTTTCAAACTTTCCTGTAATCCTTTGCCCTTGGTGTTCGGCTAGGGAATTAGAGAAGGGATTTGAACTCAATTGCATTGCTGGCGGAGACGCAGCAATGCAATTGGATCCGAAAAATGTCCGACATTACAGTCAGGCTCTTTGTCCGCCATATTTCTATTTTTTTGGTTTGGTGAAAACAAATCGGGTACATAATTTGGAAAACTGGAAACTCCATTTACTTCTGTTCTTGCACTAGAAAGATGAAATAATGAAGTTATAGTATCCATGAAGACATGGAAGTTAAAACAAATCACAATTAGAAAAATTGTTAACTGAAAACAACAATTGATCAATATTTTACATTGATGATAACTTGAATTAATATCTTTTTTAAGGTTCAGCCTTTTGGCAGCCAAACGCTGCTTTCTTTACAGCAAATGTCAAAAATTTCAGTCAGATGTCTTTGAATTTAAATCAAGAACGGCCTACCCTTGACATATTGACGGGGATTATGTCTCGTGGAGAGTATGTGTTTACCCACAATGTGAAAATACTCGTGTTTCCACGAATACACATATGCAACTGGTCAAAAAGCAAACCGCACTATTGCAGTATCTTAATTTACCACGCGGAATATGTCAAAACTTCGGTCCACTCAAGTGCCCACATGAAACCAAACCCAATACGAAGCTACGTACTGGATTCTGTAAAATATCCCAAGCGTTGCATGCAGCCGGGGCCTTTGAAGTGAAACCGGAGACGTCACAGTGTTTTCCGGGTATTTTAACAGCACCATCATCATCATCGTCATCACAACCATAACCATCCAGAAGGTGTTTACGACGATGTCAACAAGCAACACATACTCATATTTAAGCATGTACCTACTCCTCCACCCATGTAGGATATGCAGGCTAAGGAAGCATGGCAAAACATGTTTTCCTTTGGAAATTCTCAAATTACATAAGCTAATAAACCATCCCGGACATTGTGTGGTGTTGTGTTGAGTCCAGCATTTGTCAACATATGGAAACAAAAAGATCCTGCAAGGTGCAACCAGTCGCAGCAGCATTTGGCACATTACAATCGTTATTTATCGAACAACCGATGAAGACATCACGATGGCTTGACAACTAAACTCCTACTCAGCCATTGATGTATTGTGCTTAAGCAGATTTACACTGGTTTTGGCCACTTTGGGCATTGCCGCAACAATAAGATCAAACTGCAGCCGATGACGATGAAAAGTCACACCGACACACTGAATATGCAACCGCACCAATTCAACAATAAGATATCAAAATATCCCGGCACCGGGGACCCAGAAACCGATCAATTAAATCAAAGGAATGCTCATAATGAGCATCGAAGAAAGGACACGTTTAATGTTTCCGAACGTTTTGATGTGCAGCCATTGTGAATACCTGCTGCATTCAACTGAGAGCGCATTTGAAAGGAGAATCATTCGTTCTTTTTTTCATCTTTTCATTTTCATTTTTCCTTCGGACTTTGGAAAAGGACATGGCATGCACACAATTAAAACCCCTACTGGGTCACACACACAATTCTTCCATTTTTTGTTGGGTTAAACAAAAAACAACAAGCAAATGCGCTGCTGACTTCAAACGAGAGCAAAACGTCTCAATTTCAGAACTCGGCGGTGTCCTTTCTGTTGTTATTGACAATCCTAGCTTAAGCAATTACATGTCCAAATGGTGACAATAATTTATTTTGTTTTTTTCACTAGGTTCCGCCGGCGAGCGAGAAGCATGTGGAAAGAGTGTGTGCTCTTTTTAGTATCAGAAGGATATATCCAAGCATGTACAATACCAGCCTAGCTATTCAAGCGGAAAATCTTCAAAGGAGATATAGTTCCATTGGAAATGGAAGTCACTTGGCAAGGAAGTGTCCCACAATATGACGCCCTCATGTTATGACCATGCGAAATTGTTAGACGCTCAGATTTCAAACGCCGATTATGTGTTGATTTGGATGTTTGCCGGATTGTGTTAATAATTTGCTTACATGAGGAATACTCACTTATATTCGTGTGATTATTTCTTTAATAAATTAATGCAGGTCCTGTCAGAATTCATATAAATTTCTTTTAGGCCGTTTTGTTTAATAAAAATTGGCACGCGCAACGAATTTCTATATTCCTTCAAGGATATGAACCAAAAATTTGTTAATATTTCACTAAGCGATATTTTCATACGGCAGCAATTCAATCAGTATCACACACCAATCCACCACTATAATAAAATGCAAGCTGATATGCCGCTCCGTAAATATTTGCTGCTGCACCAATCAAAAAGGAAATGCCTATCAACATCTAAAAGATTAACATTCAAATATTTTTAATCGATCTACGTGACAACTGGCTTCAATATTGTACTGACAACAATTCCAAACAATTCGTCACAGTTTTACTATTTCTTAAATACGAATTCGGTGTGCCTGTATATAAAATGTATTTGTGTGCTTACTTATATTTAAGCTACAGGACTGCATTCATGTAGGTATTCATTCCTACGTATCAAAGCAGATTAAGACCAATATGAATCGATTCGTTTCACAGATAGAAATCCATTAAAGCCAATCATTTGACATTAGGACACAAAATATAGTCACCCATACCGCAGTGAGTGCTACCCAGCGGTTCCTTGCTCGCCAGGACCTCCATAGCACACACAAAGCGAGGCATATCAATGTGTTTTCGAATTGAAAGGACGCGTATCAAATCGGACTCAGCTTGTTATCTTCATCTGTGATCGAGCAGCAACAATGAAATGCAATGCATACATGTTCATATCACTGGGTATAGGTACCAACTAAAATTGAAAGAAAAAAAAACGCTACAGACAAACGAACGAACTAAAAATCGATCCTTAATGTAATTGAACACAAAACAATGCTGCATGAAAACTCTTTGTTTGGACACATTCGAATGAGAAAATGGAAAAATATAAAAATAGAAATATCAGAAACGAGCATTCCTGGATAGAAACTAAGGCCGCTTACCCTTGTGTGTTTTCCTTATTAATAACCGATCGAATGCGGTAGCACAGTAGGTCGGCAAGATAAAACGAAGCGGAGGTGGCAAAGCGGCAGTTCAACTATTGTGCGGAGTCCTGTGAAGTTAGAGGTGAAAGAAGATAACTAACCCGCCCACCATTTCGATGCTCGAGTAAATTGAAATTAAAATTTGCAAAACACCGTGACATACGAATAAAGTGAGTTATTCGGCAAGTGAGTAAAAGGATCATCAGACAAGCGTCCAAAGAGACCGACATTCACTCTACTCGAACCCATTCAACGGTGGTCTCGCATTTCAAAGGAGGCGAAGGCGAAGGCGACAATATCGACAAAACTAATTGATTTCAAACACCACAGCAAAGAGGGTGTTTCTGGGATCTGTGAAATCTATTGGTCCTCTGGGTCTTGCCAGTGCTAAAAAATAACATAACTAAATTGGAAATATGAACACATATTTCCCTCGTTAGACACGGTATCCAGTGTGGTTCCTTGGTGTGGGTATTCTTTAGTTTCCATTCCACAAAACTGTCAAGGCAAAGAAAAGCAAATTGAATTATCCTGTGAACAACGTAATTATCGATACTAAGCAGCTATATGAATGTCCGTGAAATGTTTTACTAACGTCTTTTGCATTCAACTAGTGGTGGCGAAACACAGAACATTTCGTTTCACCGCTGGACCGCATTGAACTTAATAATTGACCATAATGTGAAAGATCTTACAGGAATTGACAAGGTTACATTTTTTTTGTTTGCCTTGTTTTAACAAATGGAATATCTACTACACTCAAAATTGTGTACGCACAGCACGCACAACCAATTCGATGCGGTCGCGAAGGTCCTTTTCCTCAGGAAAAAGAATGAGGTGCCTAACGAAGAGCATAAATCGTTTATTGAAGGTCTTGTAAATTCATTATCCTGTAGTTAATGGCACTGTGGTGAGACTAATAAAATTCTGTTATTGCCAAAGCGTTTCTGGGGAATATTTGAAAGTGCATCCACAAAGCGTAGTAAATAAAAAGGAATCAGCTGTAAAGGACTGTTCACATGACAGCGAACTGCGAATAGGTGAATCGCGAACAAATCAATTTTAATGTATTTATGAATAGAAAATTTCTATTGCTTCTACCACAAAAGCTTGATATTTAATTGATCCAATATATTATCTAAAAAACTGAGTCTAAATTGATTTAAATAGCAATTTTTACAATTACAAAAAATTTCCCGCGAATTGAAATATTCTTGCGGCGAACTGTCATTCTTTATTCACAATCCACATAATACAGACGCGATCCACAAGTCCGCGAATGAAAAATTCGTTCGAACATAACCAAACTTGACACATCTTGCTGCTAACATTTACAAATCAGATTCGCGGGTACCTGCGACCAAAAAAAGTTTTCATGTGAAAGAAATGTCAGAATTTACGAATATTCGCCGGTTCGCAGTTCGCGGTTCGCTTTCACGTGAATGATCCTTTAATCTACTTTTCATCAACTTTGCTTACATTTGCAGACTTAGAGAAAAGGAAAAATTTTTTAACGAAAATCTGACAAACACCCAAGAATATAACTTGTCATAAGAAGCATTTGTGCCAAAAATATTAATTCGCAAAAATAAGGACTGTTATATAAATAAATTTATTTAGATATATTTATATATTTATATGTCAGTGTTTCTTCTTTTATATGACTTTAAATGGCGATTCATTATTATAATATAATGAGTTTTAACTAAATTCGACTTAAATATATTCTCAGCTCCCGTAGCCCTGGAAGTACATGATAAGTTTTTGTACGTAAGGAACATGCTTCGTCGAATCGACGACGACACTTTTTACAATGATCGTGCACATAATCTATGTATGTACCAAACATTTTGTTTGACTGTTTTTATTTTTTAGTTCATCTTGCATAAATAAAAAATACATTTAGTTGTTTTTTAGTAATTTTTTCTCCTAAAATTAATGTTTAACTGATATAGTTTATTTGACAGAATATACAAGCATGTCTGAACTTTGCAGAAGGTTAAGCTGTATTTGTTAATATCATTCTTGTTTTAAAATTAAAGTAATAATGGACAAATGTATATACGCACTCCTTTTTTTTAATTGGGATTTCCTAAGCTTTTGTGTTTTTTAACGAAATTTGAAAGCGAAAACATTACTTTAAAACTTAATTTGAGCTTTAGATGAAATCGTTATATTTGTATTTAGTTACATTCACCAAATAAACTTGTTAGTTTGACATTTGGCTGTAGTGTCTCAGGCAGGGAGGGTTCAAGGATCATATTTAAACATTGACACCCCTCCCCCCTCCCCCTCTCCCACTCACCTCATTTGAAGGTACTAGCTAGAACTTTCCCGAAGAAATTAAATAATTGCGACTCATATAGGAAAGAAATTTGAGCCTATTATGTTAGATATGGTTTGAAAAGCTATAGGAGCACTCTTATTTTGCAAGAAAACCATTGCTAACAAATGTAGTCACCAGTCCCTAAAAACACATTGGCTTAGTAATAAGACTGATACATGATAGATTGCCTTAGCGAAAAATGTGACGGTAACAGAAGTTTTGTCTTAGTTTAAGAGATACCTGATAGCACCCACAGATCTCTGTAACTTTTCGGACAGCCAAGTTGCAAAATGTTTCCATAAACCCTATGATAGCCATAGAATGCCGATCAGGTCCTGCGGAGATTTCAAAGCAGTTTAATATTAACCACTGTTGGATGAGGTGGCATGGGGATATTCCAGACAATTGTCATGTTGCTGTATTGATCAAACTTGGAACCAGACTGCCTATTTCAACCGATAAGGGTTATCTGGCTAGAGGTGATAGAAGGGTTCAAAGTGTAGTATCTTTCTAAACCGACTGCTGCCATTATATGTGTCATCACTGGGCGCTGTCTTATGGACAAATGGACGAGGAAGAGGAGAGAAGACAATTACCCGCTTTAATTGCGTATGCCCTGCTAGCTCCAACTTCTTCAACAAGTGGGATGAGTAGTGAGGTAACATAATGGGCAATAATTTGGTCGGGTTTGAATCCAGATTGTTTTTAAATAAATTAAAAAATAAATATACCAGCATTAAGCAATTAAATGACTTAGCGACATGCATCTAATGTGATCAAATCCATAAGGACTTTCTTATTGATGTTTTGCCGAATACCTATTTAAAAATTAAAAATCTTTAATTAAGTGTGACTTAAGACCTCCTAAAAACTCTTCACCTCGAAGACTAAACAGTGAAAGCGTTTGCTAAGGGTCTTGGCTACTATTTAATCAAAAAATGTAAATAGGTACCTACTCGTCACTTTTTCAACAACAAATGGTAGTTGGACTTTAACTTTAACGTCACATTTTGTCAAGCTAGGTATGTATATTGTATATGCAAACTAAATTACCAAAAATATAGGTTCTAACTTTTCGCGGCTTACCAAACTAAAAACTTGAGTAACTGGGGTGTCAAAATTATGAGATTTTCTTGGAAAAGTGACAAATTACAAATTGTACATATCAGCGATAAGTGATTGTCAAGTCCTTGTCGTAGAGAGTTATCCCCCGGATACGCAAGTTTAAACTTTTTTTTTTTTTTTGAGAATAGGTGTGCAGTTCCCTTTTGTGACTTTTAAACTCAGACAATCTTAATAAATGAGGTGTCTAAACATAGAAAATCTTTTGAAGAAGTGACGAATAACACTTTCACCAAAACTTAAGAAGGGGTTAGGTAACCGAATAAAAACAACATTAAAAAAGTGAGTAGGTAAGTTCAGTAGAAGTGAATTAAAATAAATCATAATATACCTAAGTATATCATTTCAACTTTCTATAAATGCGTAACTATCTTCAATTAGTATTTCAATGGCTTATAATCACAACATTCCACTAATGAACTAAACCTCTTCCTATGCTCTTCCTACAGTACCACACCAAAACGTTAATCAATTTCCATTTACTTAATCAAAATATCATATCAACCCCAAATAAAGCCATCAAATTGGAAACATTCGAAATCAAGCGAAAAAATCCACTCCTAAATACAGTTTCTCATTCGTTACCTGAACTATTCATCGAAAAAAAACAGAAGCCCTTCTAGCCCAGAGGCCCTATATGAGATATAGCAATCTTTTCTGTTGCCCAAGCAAACACAAAACAACTTAGGTATACCCATTTCCGAAGTACAAACATATATACACGTAAAACAACAAAAGTAAGGAAACGAGAAAAGTCTACAAACAATACAAGCAATTCGTCGCACTGTTTGACAACAACCCTTGTTCGAAGGGATTTGTGTTTGCGAAACAATCGAGCTGTGTGTGAACACAAATTCCATGCCAACAACTAATCGACCAATCACGTCAAGTCTCCGCATTCTCTACAGTGCACTAACACAATGCGTTGTGGCTAAACGAGCTACCTACCCTCAGAACAGACATTAAGGCGGAGTCATTCACCATCGAGTATAAATAGCAGCAACTGCAGCTGACAGAATCAGTTTCGAACAGACTTTCGTATTGAGAATAACGCAGAGAATAGTGATATAGGAAAAATAAAAATATTTGATTCACCCGTTTGTTAAGTGTAGAGTTTTAGTGAAAAAAAATGGTGCAAAACATGTCTGGATTAGAATTCAAAACAAATTTCTCAATTGATGCCATCCTTTCAAACAATATCAAGAAGGAATGCCAGGAAGTGATTTCCAAAAAGCCAAATGTGTTGACGGAAAACTATTGCGACGGTGATTTGACTTCATCGTCGGAGGACTTTGAGCATCCATCAAGAACCAGTACTCCCATGAGTAGTGTAGCTGAATCACTGTCATCAGGAGAGGATAAGATCGATGGGGAGAGTTGCGATGGCGATGCAGATGCCGATAGTGGTGATGATAAAAAAGATGGGGATGAGAAGAAACCCCCATATAGCTACAACGCGCTGATCATGATGGCTATTCAGGACAGTCCCGAACAGCGATTGACTTTGAACGGTATCTACCAGTATCTTATGAATAGATTTCCATACTTCAAAATGAACAAACGCGGATGGCAAAATTCTATTCGCCACAATCTGAGTTTAAACAAGTGCTTCACGAAAATTCCACGCAGCTACGATGATCCCGGCAAGGGCAACTACTGGATCTTGGACCCCAGCGCTGAGGAAGTATTCATCGGTGAGACAACCGGCAAATTGCGCAGAAAGAACCCAGGAGCAAACAGATCAAGATTAGCGGCCTACCGCCAAGCAGTATTCTCACCAATCCTCGGAAGTTATGGCGCCGCTCCACAATTCAACCCATCGCCATACAGCAACTACGTGGGAGCAGCAGCAGCAGCCGCCCTATACCAACGATTGGCTCCTCCATCTTACCACGCTGGATACCCAGGACAGGGTGCATACCCTTCCAATCCGTACGCGATGTCAATGCAACAAGCAGCCATTAACCCCGCAGAAATGCTTCAGCGAATGCAGTTCTTCAACAAATATGGAACCAGTTAAGCGGGATACAATTTGCTTTTGGGAAACCATTTTGAGTAGCCTCTCCGAGGCCATTGCTGTGATCAGTGATCGCCTTATTGTGACAAAGTCGTGTATAGGTATCTTATCGAAGAACGGTTCCAGAGAATAATGACATCTCCAGACGAATGGGGGGCGTTCCAGTCCAAATATTCACTCCATGCAGGCAAACCCGATGGGAACTTGAACGATGAAGCTAAACATTTATCCTAATGTTATAAAACTGATATATTCTTCTTTTTTTTTCGTTATAAATAAATTTGTATAAAAAATGAATTCTTTTTGGCTTTTTTCTTTCGTTGTTCATCTGCTCTGCTGTTGTTGTAGTTCCAGTTTTCTATTGTCTCAATTTGTAAGTGACATATCTAATGACAGATCCAGCTGTGCTGGGTTCCTGCGGAGCCGTTTGAACCATCCAGAACTGAAACAGGTAGACAACGTAAAATGACTGCGACTGGGGTAGTTTTCCCGATGAATAGAAGACAATTATCCGTTTAGGCGTCACCATCGCCGCACTTTCTGACATCTCAATTTCTCATTTAGCGGCTGTAGTCGTTTGATCCAACAGCGACTCGTCCGACACTGCAGTAGGATGGACACCATGAGCTGTAATTTATTTGTTTATTTAAATATTTTGTTCAGTTCCCTTAGGAATTTTAATTCAATCCGGAGACACGCCTTTTGAACGTGGGCACACAACAAAAACGCACACGAACCCAAATATAATTTGTATAAAGCGATTACAATAATAAATACATTTTCGAATTAACAAAAAGGACTAGATACTAGTACACTGAACGGCGTAGTATAGGAGGATTTACTGTTAAGTAGATCATAACATTTGAAATAATTGTAATCTTTACACATCGTTCAGGTATTGTAGAGATCCAGATTAGGTGGTGGATTTACTGAATTGGATTCATTTCACAAATCCACTTACCTAATCCATTTGAGGATGCAGGCTTTTGCGGTTCAATGTAAAGACAACTTAAGAGGAAAAATAAATCCACTCACCGATCACACACGCACAATGGAGCAGTGCTCGAAATGACATTAACAAGGTTATCTTCTGCTTGGCTTATGCACTTACGGAGAACGTTTTTGTACACACTCACTGAGCTGCCAAAGTAAACAAGCGTTTGCTTGAAGTAGGTAACCTACAACGTGTATATATATAATGTATCTACCTACATATCTGGCGTAAGTAAGTAATCAAGCAAAATAAGTGGATTTATTTTAAGAACTTTTGGCAGATGTAGGCATTTTCAATCAAAGGAAATTGGAGAATGTTCATTATTACTTACAAGGATAACCTACATATACAACATGGTGTTACAAATTATTAAAAAGGGGTTTTACAGATTATTTCGAAATTTTTCTTCCTTTCTTTTTTATTTAATCAAAATAAACAAATGAGGTGGATAGCAACGTATTGGTAGGTATATTTTGTGCACAAACATGATATTGATATTTAGATATGTAAATTTCTTTTCTGTTAACGAATTTGTTGTGAATTGTGTCGTTCCCACGCGATATTGTTATATGACAGTCAGTTTTCCAAACAATAAATGAAAATAAAGTATAAAATGGCATATCAACATCGATTGTGGCTTTTGAAAGCACTTTTCATTCGAATCTCGATAAAAAAAATTCTAAAAAATATACATACATTTATCGAAATATAAGAAATGCAGTTGCGAAAAACCCATTGCAGTGGTTAAGGTAGTAGCAGTCGACTGTCAATGTAGAGAAACGTAGTATTGATTAATTTTTATTACGAAGTAATTTATTTTTATTCATTTAAGTGAAAATGTGGGAACTTCTTACATTTTTATTACAAATAGAAAAAAGTTTTTAAAATATTTGCAAGGCTATCAAACCTAATCTTAGAATTAAATACATAATACACTTCGTCAAAAAAGATCAACATTTCTATAAAAAGTAATAGAGTTGAACAAAGCTTGATCGAATTAGAAGTTCCAGAATCCGAGAAAGCCTTCACATCAAAGAACCCATCTCGAAAACATTGGAGCACGACCGACTCAGTTGGTATTGTTATGTTGAAAGGGGGGATCCTACGAACCCCGTCAATAAGGCAATGGCAATCAACGTTCCCTTACAATCGCGTAAGAGAGGCAGGATCCTGGATCACACAAATGCAGAATCATCAGCATTTGATTGGTCTCAATGATGAAGTGATCCAAAATTGGGAGACCTGCAGATATTTTTTTTGATGTCGAACCGGCGAACCCCACAGGCGGACCAGTAGGAATGCAGTGAAGTGGGAGGGTTATGATTCATGAAATCCTGATCATAAACTCGTCGTTAAGTGGAGAGAAGAAAAAGAAGAATAGAGTTGTAGCTGAAAAACACGCGGTGCAATGTGCTGATCAATAGCAGCAGCTCAGGCAATGACTTAGCAAGGCGATATAATTTGACTCTTCAATCTTCTTCTTATAGACTATTTCAAGGAATTACAAATTGACCCCAGAAAATGTCTGCTATTTCCGTTTGGCGAAATGGGTCCAACACTCCAGACTCTAAAGAACTCCATGCCCCTAAAGAACCATTATCCTGCCAATTATACTGTACGACACCGAATGCTGGACGATAAGTACTAAAAAAATAATCCTAGCTATCGATGAATATTTGATCCTGTGTGCGAGGACAACGAATGGAAGCCAAGATACAAGCGCGAACTCTATGTGCTGTACCAAAATGTGGATGTGCCTAATCTAAAAAGCCAAAATGAAAAAAATGTATTAATACGGGATGGGAGTACCTATGTCTTTAATTTAACAAAATGTTGTTAATGAACTATTTATTCGTTTAGTCTGCGATATGTTTCGACGATTGTTTACTAAGGCATTCCTTATTTTTATCGTCATTGACTCAGATTTAATGACAATCGAAAAAAATGTATAGGTACCTGAAATCATATGTATATCTAAGATATTTTAACATACCTACTTACGTGTTTCTAAATTGTCTCTTAATTACTCTCAAATGGAACATCCTGATGTACGGGTGGTCATATGATTATGGTATTGCATTGTGAAAAATGATTGGTTTCCAAACTTACTTATGCAGGTAAAAGCTTTAAATTTATAGAAATAAACAGAAATAATTTTAATACTATGTAGGTACCTACTTATATTTTACTTTCTAAAAGTAAAAGATGGGGCACAACTTTGATTTTTCTTGTTAGTTGCCTATACTGCTTTTCCCCAATTTCTTTAAAAAATATTATGTCACAATATGATCATTTAAAAAAACTGAATATTTTTAAGCATGACAACGCACTTACACTTACAAAAACTTATTTGGCCTTACAAATAACATATTAAGAGTCATGCTTAAATAAGTGGCCCCTTTTCTTACTTGGTACCGGTACATTGTTGCGCATTTCCTACGAATCCGCAAAGACAACTGTGTTGGTGCTCTACTTATAGCAAAAAAAAAACAAAAACCTTAGAAAGTTAAACAAAAATAAATTCAAAATAATTGAACTGTCACTTAAAAGTCAAAGGGCGGAATGTTGTAAGGTAAAATAATGTCCAATTATAAGAAAAAACGTATATCCTGAACTTCAATTCGACGGATCAAATAAGCACTTTTAAAAAAAATTTCAATAAGATTAGACTTCATAACCTTGGAGAAAGGTTTCCTTTTATTGGTAAATGCCATTTCCATAGAAAATATAGGGTGGCGCGCTTTGGATCACAGGCGACGAATCAGGCTACTTTTACTAATATCAAATAAACAAAATTATTTTCGATTTCAATATTTTATATTGGTTTTGTAACATAAATGCAAGAAAACCGATAAGAAATGATTATTTTTTTTGATATTTCTTTATATTTTTATTAAATTTACGAGTTTTGTAACATAAATTCCACGTTCATTCATTTAAGTTTTTTTGTTACATAATTGTTATCCAATTCGCACTAAAAACAAAACAAAAATAAATGAAATACATGAAACAATTTAAAAATAATAAAAACCGTATTCAAAAACTGTATAGTTATTAAGTAACTTATTTATTAACATTTCAATAAGTTATTTCTTTATGGATGAAATGGATATTTTATTTAATGATTTGTACTATCTATCGAAATATAAAATAAATCTAAAGGTCGCAAACAACATTGGAATATTTGAATTTTGAGAAGAGCAAACTTAGTAATCCATAGATATAGTTTTAGAATAAGTCAGTTGGATAACAAATAAATATATTCTCTTTGTTAAGTATTATTTCTCCAACAAAAATCATAATCAAAGTCATAAATGAGCTTGTCATTACTTACATTATATTGAAAACAATGGTAAATCAACTGCAGTAACAATAGGCAAGTTCAGAGAGTACATAAAATAAATAATTTATGAAGTTTATTTATATTTTTAGAGATATCTACTCAAAACAATACTTTGTTACTTTTTGCAACTCATCCGACACCGAATCTCTCGTTTATGCATGCATGTACGTATTTACACGTATTGAGAGAAAATCCGCTTAATTATCTCCCTTTTTTAATTTTTGTTGCTGATAACTATCTTTTGTTTCAAGAACAAATTCGATTTAGCGTAAGTCAAAATGGCAAATCCATATTCCAATTTTTTTTTTGATCCAACTATTTTTGCTCAGTTTCTGTTCATTTACTCTCAAATTATTTTTCAAATCCCGCTTTGCATGTTACCTGTACCCTTAAGACTTCGCTTTCAGAAATCTTTTCCTCTTGATAGTGATCGTCTGACTGTTCAAATCCTAGGATCATAAACTTACCTACCTTAACTAGTATATTTACTCAATATGTTAAATTTCATACTTCCGGTAGTAAAATCATTAATTGAAAATATTCAACTCCTTTTCTTATCTCAGTTTTGGCAGGTACTCTATAAATTTTTGCTAAAAATCATAAAGAATGCCATAAAAATTAGTATTCTTTTATTGGTTTATGACTACAACAGCACGTGGGACTAAATAACCTAAAATAGTTTTACGAGGTATCATTATCGGCTAATCCTGCCGAAAATAAAAATCTCTGAATGAAATTAGATCATCTTTTTTTGTACCTGAATCTGAGCTAGTACCTATTTTCATAGATAAATGTGAAAGCTTTATCGAAGCGGTTTATCAAAGTTTACGAAAGTAAAAAAGATTCGTATTTAAAGTTCGTACCTACTCAATATTCCAAAGCCACAAGAATATAATATGAAAGAATATCTATAGGACAAAATTCAGAGAATGTAAGTTAAATTTCAGTATAATTTTGGTTCCAAAATCGTCCGACTTTCAGAAACTGTCAACAATAGGTAGATACATGTAAAAATAGATAACCGACCTTGAAATTGGCGATGCGTATATCAACCCTTTTCTGCTATCGATTTTAGATTCCGTGTCAATTTGAAAACACGGCTAGATTCCCGAAAAACATTTCGAGAGCCCCTGTTGAGAGGGAAAAACTTAAGCTACATCTGGTACTAATTAAGCCAGCAATATTTATTTTACTCTTTTACATATTGTCCACATGTACCTACTATACCACAGCGAATTCATGATTCCTCTCTCAGTGAATGGTTCGGTCCAGTATACTGTCCATTAAACTATACAACCATATAATAAAATTAAATAAAAAGTAATAACTCTCAAAGGTCAACTCCTATGCAAACATCGTCCCTAAAACTGCATCCGGAAGGACAATAAAATGTTCACCTCGGATTAGCTTTGTTTTAAAAACAAATTTCCACTTATCTAAAGATACGATGTGTAGTGCAGACAATGTCTTAACCCTTTTGGCGCGCTCTCTACTCTTCTATACCAAGCTCACTGTTGCCGATATCTTCCAAGAACACGTCGGTTTATTTGGGTAGGCTCAATGGTCGCTTAACCACAGGATTAGCATGTTTGCACAAAGCAACCATATCGCAGTAAAAACAGTGTTTATTGCTGTTGTTTCTTATTTTGTCTTGTTTTGTACATACAACTCTTCGCTGAACAGTAGCTAAATTTTCCAAATTGACCTCACCCTCTAAGGCGGCATCCGATAGTCGGACTTTCTGGACACACGGTCAAATATTCATAAACGGATTATCTATGAGAAAGGATTAAATTTAAGAGAGTAGGTATGAGGATTAAGAAATGCCATCAACACCCACTAAACTCCTTCGAATGCGCATTGAAAATCTATTTTGCGTACTAATTGCCACACAGAGGTAGGTACAGATATAGAGGTCGAACATCTCCGAAAATACTCATATACCTACCTAAATACAGAGAGAGAGAGAGAAGAAGGGACATTCCTAGATGAATCGAGTCCATCACTAGTGATTGTTAAATTTAATGAACAGCAAAGGGTTAAACAAGTTGCTTTTTTGTCAATCTGACAGCTCTTGACATCGTGGTAGCCCAGCGCGAATACCAGGAAGACCTCTCTGTAGGTTTTCTTGTTTAATTTTTTTTATTTTGTATGTCAGTTCTGCCCACGTTGCAGACTCCATTCACACTTAATTAGTTCAATTTAAAAGAAATCATGCTCTTCAGACGCCTGGTATTAAATACAATCCCAGCGTTGGCAAAATAACGAACCGAGTGCTAATGGCCCAGCAATGCCCGAGCCCGGTCACCTTCCCCCTTCATAAGGGATGGCATTATGTTTCGATTGCTGTATATGTTTGCACATCAATTAATAAAATTCAAGTAGAAAGTGTAACATTATGGTGGTCAATACTGAAGCTGCTGGTTATATGAATGGCAAAGAAAAACTCGAAGAACTCTGATTTATTTCAGGACAATTGTGGACAACAAACCATCAGAACTAAAGTATCTCTCCACAACAAGCAGCAGCAACCACGACGACGACGACGACGACGACAACAACAACTTTACTTAATTCACTTAATTGAAAAACGGGTCAACAAAGGCCACTGCGATGTATGTAACTAATTAGAGAGTTTCCTCCGTTCTCAACGAAATGTTTCGGACAACAATGAATATTCATTGCGGGATCTCAATACTACTATGCAGTCATTCAGAATTAGACGGGTCTCTCTAATCGAATTGACTCGAGGAGCAATTATTATTTCATTTTTATGTCGAACAGTCATAAAGTCCCGTATATGTGCGGACGTAGTGTGGACACGCCACCGCTTAGAGGTTAAATATTGTCATTCTTAACACTTAGGCTGTAATTAGATTTGATTAGGTTAATTGGTGGGTCTGCGGCTCAACTGAACGTGACTTATACTCGTTTATAATTCATAATTTTTTTTTATCTGGGCTATATTGTGACCCCCAACGATCTTAGTTCCTCAAGAGGTCAATACTGCCAAATAAGCAAATAATTCTCTCTGACTAAATGGGTGAGCGAATCACAAGAAAAAATAACACAAAATCAATTTGAACAGCAATAACAAAACCACATGAGGAGGCAACAACAGCCATTTTGTAAACATACACTCGGCACCAAAGCCAAAGCCATCCCGTCGTCCAAAAAAGACAGCCTATCCAAGGTAAACATAAAAAGTCTCCACATTCCACCATTGGATACAACGCTCTTAACTCCCACCATGTAGATACACAAGCGCCAAATGGTTGCGCGCACCGCACCGCAACACAAAAACCAAACAAACATCAACTGCATGCCTTCATATATCTACCTACCTTCTCATTCCTTAGCATACTGCATGCCCGCCTGCTTACGTAAACAATTTGCATAGACAATCCGGCGTTTCGGTGCAGCAACATCGGGTCCCACCATTTTACCACCTACCCACCCACTACCGCAGTGCAGAGATACCATAAGCAGTTGAACAACAACAGGAAACCAGTATCTAGATACAGTAGCTGTGTTTGTCGGATGTCTCAGTCTCAGCACAGCAGAACCACCACCACCAGGCATCGGTAAACTGTCGTCGTTGTACCTATTCTCCTTGTTTCAGTTTGTAAACTCTCGACAATAATTTACAGTACACACGCATCACAAGAGATCAGAACATTGGAAAACATTTGTACGCCAATGTGAGCTGACAACTTGCCAAGCTAGAAGGAGAAACAGCCAGAACAACAAACAGAAACATTGCGGTCCGGTCCCCTAACAGCCTGTTCTACCTTTGCAAGCAGTCGCAATACCCAAACCCAGGGAAGCTAGGTAGACACCACACTATACCACACGTCCACACCAACACCATTTATCAATTGTTTCGTGTCGGGTTGGGTTGGGAGAGGAAGCAAACCCGATTTTGCGCATATCGTTCGGGTAACGCCTCTTACATTTTACTCTCCATGAGTGGAGAGTGATTCCATCGATTTCATTGGGCGAGCCACGAGGTGTGGTTACCAAAACTCTCCAACTACATATATAACCAACCATACAGAGGCAGCATGTAAGGCAACCCGATTTAGTCTACGAAATCCCTCAGAACGAATTGGTCGCGAACGCTGTGCGTCGTGCTCACAAAACCCGATCAGTGATCAGCGTCCTTGCAACGCGAAATGTGATAGAAATTCAATATTTATCTTAGAAATATCTCGCATCCATGTGCATTTAAACTATTCCAATTGGATTACAGTGAAAACAAATGGTGACAGTGAAGTGTTAGACACAAGAAAACAAAAAAAAGAGATATCTTGTAAGCCCATGACAATGGTGAAAATTGACGGTATACAAACATCACCGATTCATCACCAATCTCACGCATTTCTGCAACACCATCATCATCATCATCACCAGCAAACGGAGCTTCCGCATACTCCGCTATTCAACATGGCCCGAACGCCACACCTGAAGTCCAGTTTCTCGATCAATTCGATTCTCCCCGAGACAGTTGAGAGCAACCGCGATATGGAGCGGCACACACCCACCCCGGAACATTGTCCTGCGTCTCCCCTTGGCTCCGAGGAACAAGATGTCTCCGACATCGAATCCGACCTAGATGTGACAAGTATGTCACCTCCACCGCCGGTGGATGGGAGTGAAGGTAGCGTGAGCAGTCAGCAAAACGAAAACGGCGACAACGATAAAGATGGCGACGATAAACCAAGCGACGGAAACTCCTCCAGTGATAAGAAGGGCAACGAGAAACCACCGTACAGCTACAACGCCTTAATTATGATGGCAATAAGACAGAGTCAGGAAAAAAGGCTCACGCTGAACGGTATTTATGAGTACATCATGACAAACTTTCCGTACTACCGCGACAACAAGCAAGGTTGGCAGAACTCGATACGACATAACCTGAGTCTGAACAAGTGCTTCGTGAAGGTGCCACGACATTATGACGATCCTGGTAAGGGCAATTATTGGATGCTCGATCCGTCGGCCGAGGATGTATTCATCGGCGGTTCAACGGGAAAACTGCGCCGGCGCACTACTGCAGCGTCCAGGTCACGGCTGGCTGCTTTCAAGCGCTCACTTATCGGTCCAATGTTTCCAGGACTGGGATACCCGCAATTTGGACAGTTTTTATATCCTGCCGCAGCCGCAGCAGCAGCATCAGCGCCATCGCTTCTAGCCAGCATGTACAGTCGTTATAACCCATTTGTACCAAAGAATCCAGCGCTTTCACTGCCCATGTCATTCGGTGGAGCGGGGGCGCCATCAGGAATGGGCTCCAATCCAGGATTTCCCGCCAACATGGAACGCCTTCTGTCTTCACCCTCCCACCAAAGCGGTGCCCAAGCACCTTCACTTCCGTCCTCTGCTGAGCTTTACCAACGCCTACAATATCAGCAACTCTTACAACAACATGCCGCAGCGGCAGCTGTAGCCGCCCACCAGCGTCAACAACAACAACAACAACAACAGCAGCAGCATCAGCATCAAAACGCTCACCTCCAGCCCCTTCAACTTTCAACACACCTCAGCCAGACAAGTCCTTCAGCGCCCGTGTCACCGACGGTACCGCCAGGACCTATATACAAGCCAGTCACTGTCGTGTCCCGCAACAGTTGAGACTATCATTCGCCGTCAAATTGTGATCGAATACGCTGCTGCGACTGATGATCCACCACCTCCCCACCCCACCCAGTGGCCGAAATTCCTTGTTGTGTACATAGATCTTACGTCCGTGCTGCTGTGCGTCCGTAAGCCTAGTTTAGTATTTAACTTAAATTAATTTATTTGTTGACTTTAATTATTATAAAACAAAATGACGAAAAAAAAAAGCTTTTGTATCACCGCTAGACATCTCTATCAAGACAAATTTTATTGTAAATAAGATAAACGCTCTTCACACAAGAAGCGCATAGGGACCTCCCGTAGATAGTATAGGAAATTGAATCGAAGTCAGTGTCTCTACTGACAGATGTTTTAAAGGAAGTCGCCGAATTCGAATAGAACAAGAAAATCTGATTTTAATAAAAATATTTAAACAAAATACAAAATACAAAACAATCAACGTGTCGTGTATCATTTTGTTGTTGGTTTTATCTCTTCTGATTGCGCTCGGATTTTGCAGATTAATTAAGCTCGTTATCGTTAACTGGTACCTAAATGGTAAACTAAAGCTAAAGGCCTTGCAAAATGTGACGCCGGGGTGATGATGACAGACGACAAATTTACGATCTACTTGTAGCTGGTCATGTACTAAGCCATCAACTGCAGCAGTTACACAGACCATTCTATCAATTAAGAAGCGTGTTGGTGGCGGCGCGCTCTAATTAAGTTGACACATGCGAGCAATTGAACAGGAAGTAATTGATAAAAAGAGATTTTAGTCACACTACCCACACTGACACGTACAAAACATAAACAGAAGCAGCAGAAAGTGGTTGTTTGGTACGCGTGGTTGCTGCTGTCGTTGCGTGCATGCAGACAGTTTAGTCGGTGCGCGAATATAGTGACAGCTTCAAATTGAATTGTGCATCCGCACTTGGTTTTAAATCTAAGGAATCGTTGGTTTTGCAGCCAGCCAGCATATTTTTGATCTCTGAATGTAAAGATGTATCTTCTTGGGTCATATAAATAAATTGTTTTTTTCCATGTTCAATGTTTCATTTGGGGTAGGTATCTAGAACAAGAAGTAAGTTTAATAAGGTTCATTTGTGTCATAGGTAATTGAAGATACTAAATATTGTTTGCTTCTCTTTAAGAATGGGTTGGTAGAAAAAAGTTAGTCTTGATCAATCCTGTTCGTATTAATTTACAAAGTACTAGTTTTGTTGTATTCACGTCATCTGTCCGTACACGCGACACTTATTTAAATAATTCTTGTTAAGTTAGAAATCTACAAAAGATAGGCTGGATCTATACGCTTTATTACATATTAAGAAACAAATATAAAATATATGAGCTCCCCGCAAAAATGGAATCTGATTCAAGCTTTATACTATGTAAAAAAAATTGTTAAATGATGTTGATGGGCCGTGTTTTCTGTACCTTGAATGGCCCATCATTTCCAATAATTTGTGAGTTATAGTTTTGGTACGAATGACAAAATGGTAAATTGATCAACTTTTCCATGGCGGGTATTTGTTTGCATATTTCTTAGTACCTATGAAGGTATGTACCTATGCATGTGTGTATGTTTTGCAGCTGTGAACCCCAAAGTAGTAGCAACAATCACATACCTATGTGTACTACTTTGGAAGTCTAGATCCCTTTTGTAGTTATTTTATCTTGAAATAGTGATGAATGATCAAATGATAATAAATAGAGGTAATTGTGGTAATAGTTATAAAGAGTATATGTAAGGTAAGCAGTTGATTTTGTATATATGGTAGAACTTTAAAATACATTTAGAAAATGACTAACAATTAATCACATATTTACGTTGTGAATAATTATTTCATTTAACCTTTGAGAATTATAATTATTTTTTCTGTGTTTGTAAAGATTGCAAATTTAATGAATTTTCTGATTCTATAGGTTTAAATAGTTTTATTTTATTTATCAAGTACCTATTTTCCATTAACTTTCGTTATAAAATCTTGAGATTGTCTTTAGTGGATAGTTTTCGTGATAGTTAAGTTCCACTAATTTTGTGCTCATTTTCATTGAAAAATTATTTGACGAAATTCCTTAATAAAAATAAATGTTTTTCAATAAAATGTATCCTAAAATTGTTCAACAACAACAAATTGGTCACTGACTGACAGTTAAAAATTTTTGACGTCACAAAAATAACGTCAATAAATAACAAAATATTAGACGTAAACCGTCTATACAGGACCTAAAGCCTAGTTTCTCCACCTACTGTGCGTGCGAATGGATTATAACGGAATTGATCAAGACAATTACATAATATATAAATTCACAATATGATGTTTGATCACTACGGCAACATATGCAAATACAACCAAAATAAATAAGCTATACAATTGTCTTTAAACATTAAAAAAATATTTTTTGAAGAAGTGTTTTATGTTTTAAAAATATTTTTTAAAGGGATTTTTTTACCATAAATCCAAAAATGTGAAATATAAATTTAAAGTAAAATATATACTAACCTTACGAATATAGATCGAAGAACTTAATATACTTACTTATACACATTATGACTGGTTAAATGTTACAAAACAAAGCAACTTAAAGGCTTGTGTTTAGGTTATACCCGGATTTATAAGCCCAAAATGCAAAATGTGTTCATTCGATTTAACACAAGTAAGTACTCGCGTAGAAGAACACCTTTCTGGAATTTTAAACATTCATGATGAGATTTACTAATTAATGTTTTAAGCGATGTTGATGAATAAAAGAAAAAATTAAGACACAAGAAGGCTGCCTTGAGTGACTTCAGCAGTCAGGATTTATTTGGTCTGAAACATATATATCTTTGTTACGCAATTTGTTTATGATGGTATCGTAGTGTTGGATCAACGAATAAAGCTCCCATTTGTCGTATATGTGTTGACAGTTTAAAGCGAAGCCTAGAGGCTTACAGGGATGCCGTAAGATGGAAAGCAAATTCATGATCATTACTTCATTGGAAATGAAGAAGATGAAAGACTAATGTATTATTACCATTAATCTTGCCGGCTTAGTTTTGTACATAGTGCGATTTTCCTCTTTTCCAACACACGGAATTAAAAATCACCAATTGCAATATTTTCAATTGCAATTCACAAATGACATATTTTTCGTAACTCACGACGGTTTTCTTAAAGATTGATTAAAAATAAGACAATTTAACATACAAAACATCTCAATCTGTTACACTTGTTTTGGAATGATCTGCGATAGAAAGTTGTATTTCGAGATGGGATTGTTTATTGCCTATTTTGGCACAATTTACTATTCAAAGTAAGAATTTAACTAACCAAATTCTATTTGCGAAAAATATTTTGTAATTTACTACCTCTGAATGATTAAATCGATCAATATTTGTTTTTAATTTTACATGTACCTATAGTATTTGGCAGTTTCATTAATTTTCGGTATAAAAATACAGAAACTATGATTGTAATATAAGATTTTTAAATTACAATCATTTTTTTCGTTTTTTTTACCGAAAGTTAACGAATCTGCCAAATACCTTTATGTAGTTTAAGATTTCTCTTGTTCGCATATTGCAACACTTGACGACGTAGATTGTAAAATAACTCATATACTTCGCATATAACAAAGTTATAATTATAAATTGAGAATAATATTGCTTCACTTTACAATAAAATATTTGTAATTTATTATTGTCTTCGAAGTGAACATTTTGTCGGCAAGAAATCGAGAAGATAAGTGCGTGTGGTTTAAATATTGATCTTAAATCACCACATCTGGATGAAACGTCTTTGAAACTATAGGTCGAAAAAGCAATAAAGCAACTGCTTTAAATAATAATACATAATTTATCAACTAGTATTAGTTGATGACGAATATTAAAAATTTTTTTGGTATTTTAAAATAGGTTGCAAATTGCTACTAAAGAATTGTAAAACACATAAAAAAGTTGTAAATTTAATAACATGTGAGTTTGCAAAACAAAGCAGCTCAGTTTCATAAGAGAGGAGGTCTAAATCACAACAAGAAAGTGGTGATATATGGCGGGCATTTGCAATTTAGTATCAAACATTACCAATAAATTGATATATATTTGTATCAAATCGCAAAGCGAGAATAGTAATTTTTATTAATTCTGATCTTCATTTGACACAGTTTTTAAAATTGCAAACAAAAATTTGCGAATTAGAAAATCCTGAGCTAGGATAAAAAACTCGTGAATATTGGGCAGATATTCAATGAGAAGGATCGCCGAAAAAGTAAAGCTATTTTAACATTTATTATTGATAAAAAAGGTAAAGTTAATTTACGTTAAACGGGAAAACAATTAATGAAGAGTACTAAGGTATGTAAACACTAAGGTCAAAAAAATTAAAGAGTTGAATGAAAATTTTTTTACGTGCGCTTGATACTACAAGATTGAAGAGATAGTTGTCATTAAGTGGCACAGGAAAAGCACAGTAAACCTGCTGTCAATCGTGCAGCAACTCACAATAAACCAAAACCTGACCCATGTACAACTTAATAACTAAATAGCTAAAATAGTTCACTCAAGAAACTCGGAAAAAATCTTCAACCAAAGCACTGAACTAAGGAAATATTTTTTTAATAATTTAATTTAAA
Organism: Ferdinandea cuprea; assembly: GCA_963576555.1. NCBI lineage: Eukaryota > Metazoa > Arthropoda > Insecta > Diptera > Syrphidae > Ferdinandea > Ferdinandea cuprea. The sequence continues at coordinate 2,100,231 of OY754958.1, forward strand.
CAAAAATGTGAATATCATCTACTTGTACTTATACTTAATTATCTAAAATTGTCTAAAAAAGATGATTTTGTTCTAGTTCCCTGTGTTTAAATAAAAAAGAATTTAAAGCTAAAATTCTATATAAAATGCCATAGTGGTATAAAATATGAACTTATAACTCATAGAATACTCTATAAATATAGAGTGCTACCCAACTCGAAAGTGCTACAATAATTAGACCAAATCCAATATAAGTTAAAAGAATTTTAATTGCATATCCATAAAAAAAATATATTTTAGGCGAAAACGGCCCATGCTGGACCCAAAGCCTAGCTTCTCCAACCACTGTGTCTGTCAAGTTAATTTCTTTGACGCGAACCTACAGTTTAATGCCGATTCCGAACGGCAATGATTTTTTGAGAGGTTCGGAAGAGGCGGGCCAACGAATGACAACGTTCAGATGGTTGAGGTCGGGATTTGAACAAGCAACCTCTCGCTTGTGGTCCAACGCACTTAACCACTAAGCCACTACACCCAAGTCACTTTGCATACCTATAACTAGGAATAAACAAATTGTAGCTATTCAAACAATATTCATATACAATTGTTATTTGCGGTCCATAAAATTGCTTACTCTTGGGCTTTGTGTTATCGAAGAAGAAGAAAACAAAAATTCTACCATTCGTCTACTTTATTGCCACATAGCAAGTTGATCTAACCATATCGACTACTACTTCTGGAGTAGGTTTTGAATTTATCCTGGCCATAAATATATTATGCTAATGCAAAATTTACCATTATTATTACATATCAATTTTCGCTTTTGTTTGTCACATTCGAAACACAAAGAGACATAAACACACATAAAAAGCATAAAAGTAGGCAAATTTTTCAGCCATTAGTATACCAGAAGGTTTACTATGAAACTCCCATTTTGTCCAATGTATAAATCAATACGGCATGGGATGGAAGCAGTCTAGTTAGCATAATTAATTGGCCAGCTTAATCGTTTTGCATATTAGTCTATTGCAAGCAATCTGTCAATGACTGACAAGACTTGGTGTATATAAATAGCAAAAACTTAACTATTGATGTTAACGTTGATCGCACTTTGTTGCCTATCATTGTCAATGTATGAGCAGACACTGTCAACACGTGTTTAATCCCATCATTAAATTTGTCACAATTTAAATATCTGATGAACGCCTCCAGTCCCCCTCTAAAACTGCACTGAAAATAATTATTAATTTCTCAACACAACACAAGGTGCAAGCCCGTGAACTAATTTTAAAATCATTTTAAATATTAAAAAGCGATTTGCTCTGTGATAGAAATTTTTCTACGAAACTATGGTATTCCTATTAATGTTATGATTAATAGGCAATTGTTTTCACAATATATTTAAGTCAATTTCAATCCATAAAATCATTCCGAACTTTACTTTGATCTACTGCAATAACAAAGACGGTGAAGTTGATTCGGTTTATTCAAAATTTCGGCTGCTTTTGATACACTTAAGGTAGCCTCGGGTATCAAGATATATGTCTTGATAAAGTTAACCGTTGATAATTGAATGGTATTTTCTCTATAACGGCCGATAGATTGTCCGACAGAACTTTATTGTTTGATACAAGCTTATAGTTTAATAAAATACCAAAACAAGGTAATTGTTTCCCAAAAAATCGTGAATTGATTTTAATTCATGCTCTATAACTGAAGTTGCATTGTACTTTGTTTCGAACTGAATCAAGATTATAAATACATACATTGGACTCTAATGAGTATTTGCAATTTCGTTTAATGGATACCATTTGCGCAAACATCCAGTAGGTAACTATTAAGTTTATGTTTCCAGTTTTTACTCATGGACGCACCACGTATTATGGGTCGCCATGGCCAATTTAATGAAAAAAAAAACGCATTTTCATTCTAATAATTGCATTTAGCACTTTGCACTTAAATTAAAATGAATGAATCCTTAATACATTTGCCAATACCATGCTGGCGAAGGAGCAGAGCAAACGAACATAAAATTATGACACATCTTGCCAAGGAAAACATTTTGATTTTTTAATAGAAGGCCCGCACCCGGCAAGGTCGCGGAGTGGATTAGTAGACTGTGAGTCAACGAGCAAACCAGTACGAATATTTTACAAATCTATAATTAGTTGAATACCCTTGTACGGGAATAATCCCAGTCGGGCGTATTTGACATCGTAGGCTATGAAAACAAGACATTAACGTGGAATTCATACGGTTGCATAATTCACTGCGTTAATAATTTACTATGGTCAATAATAATGCGTCTTAAGAACGGGACATTTCAAAATGAATGAAAACATTTCTAAATATATCTACTGTTGTAAGTCCATTTTTTAGGTTAGAAGACATTTCTTAAAAGGTAAACCGTAAGTACCATTCATGGTCTGTCTCTCGTTGGTATTTTCAAGAATTTCACTTCGATTAAGTTAATTCATGAGCTGGGACTGTAAAACAAAAATCTCGAAAGAATGGCGAAAGATTCGAAGTCGGAAGGTTTGCCGACGACTTTTAATATTGAACCAGTGAGCAACAGGATTGTAAAGCCATTTAGGAGGAATAAGAGGCATATGGTTTCTCCATTCAAATCATAATTATAAGGGAACATAAAATGGGTCTTAGGACCTACACGTTGTATCTATATGTTGTATCGCTAGTCTTTGCATGGTTACCTGTACTATGCACAATAGAATTCACACTCGTGAACAGTGTGAAATCACATTCGTGTTCTTGCTTGTTCTTGCTTTACAGTATGACAACCCATACGTTCTGCTGTTTCTTCATCCTCATTTTAAATCTGTGTATTAAAAATCATTTATGTACTTTAAATGGTGTACTAATAACATAATGTGCTACGTATGCGGATAATACAAATACAGACTTTAGTTTCTCTATACTATAAAACGGATTCTGTGTATTTATGTTTGCTAATCCCACTTGGTCCCAAAAAAGCCTGACAAAAATGATTGACGTTTGTTGAATTTAAAGCCGCAGCTGACTTTTTAGCGGTCTAAACTTTCGGCTGCCTAATAAACATGAAGACACACCTGAAGGCGTACACCAAAGAAATGGTAATCGCCAAATGAAATTCAATTAACTGTTCTTTTAACTGTCAACTATAACTACAAAAAATCTCGAACGAAAACTAAAGGGTGATTTTTTAAGAGTTAAGTTTTTCAGATTGGTAGCACTGGTTAGTAATGGCGTCCAAACGTCATCTGTCAAAGTGAAAAGTTTTCAGTATACTCTGCCATTTAATCATGGAAAGATTTACAAACGAACAACGATTGCAAATTATTGAGATTTATTATCATAATTCGTGGTCTGTGAAAAATCCGCTATTTTATCGAAAAATTGTGTTCAGCGATGAGGCTCATTTCTGGCTCAACTGATACGTAAATAAGCAAAACTGTCGCATCTGGAGTGATAAACAGCCACATGACATACCAGAATTACCGATGCATACCGAAACAACGACAGTATTTGTGTGGTTTATGGGTTGGTGGCATCATCGTTCCATTTTTCTTCAAAGACGACCGTGGAAGAGACGTTACCGTCAACGGCGAACGATATCGAGCCATGATACGCGACTTTATTTTGCCCCAGTTGACTGAGTTAAACTTGGTTGAAATGTTTTTTCTTGGCCGCCAAGATCATGCAATTTAACGCTTGTCGATTATTTCTTGTGGGGTTATGTAAAGTCGTTAGTCTATGTGAACAAGCCGAACACGATTGAAGCCTTACAGGATAACATAACGCGCATAATTCGTGGAATGCATGCCGAAATGCTCGAAAAAGTGGCGCCAAATTAGACCTTCCGAATGGACCATTTACAACGGAGCCGCGGACAACATTTACATGAAGTTGTCTTTAAAACGTAAATGGAAAAGGCCTATTTATCGATTAAAATAAAATGTTTGAATATTTGATGCAAATTTGAGTGTTTTATTCGATTTTTTTTTAAAAATAAATGCAATGGTTTAGTTCGAGCTTAGTCTACCAACGGCAAGGAAACACCGATTTCAGACAATTTGGCTCCAACAGCAAATCTTACGGTTTTAGCAGCTTGGTGTGCGAGTAGTTTTCCCAACGTTGAAGAACACTCTTTCAGGTCAATTGGGAAAATACCTCCTGGACCAATGGATTTTTGAATATTAAGATCTTAAAGCGCTCTTGCCATTGTACGAGTGCGATTTGTACTATGAAGTATTCTAAGCGCTCAAGAACGAGCTCAAGGGGGAGCAGCAATCAGATTAGCTTTATATAAAGAGCTGGTAGCTAGAATGTCATTGCAAACGCATAGGACTTTTTTTGAGTCAACTTTTGCTTATTGGAGAATATGGGCATTGCAGTCATTTCTAGCTCGTTTGTACTATATTTGCTTCTCCTCGGATGGGTCGGCCTCACATAACCGAAAACTTTCCTATTTTACCCTGATAGCTTCTATTCAGTTCGCTTCACACCACGAACTCTCCTCAAGTTTAATACAAGGATTTCATACCCAAATAAAATAATGTTGGTTTAGAGATTACATAATTTGCTTAGTACAAATTTTTCCCGACCCTCACATTTTGTTTCCGACATTTTTGTTCAATCCCGCGTTAAAATTACCCCATTCGTCTGGCCTATCTACAATATTCCATTAACATAGATTTAAAAGCCTATTTAGTACAATTCATTATAATTATCAACAATTTACTTCACGCACGGGATGTACGAAAAAAATACTCACAACATCATTTCCTTATTTTTGTCTCCGCATGTGAGTGGCTATATATGGGAACACTGAAAGCAAATTCATTCCACTTAAACATGAACACGTAATTCTATTGTGCGGTGACATGATGCCATTAAGCATTATCCGTGGCGCTGCTGTATATTGTAACTTATTCGCTTTTCTTAAACAAATTCAAAACGTTCCACTATCCGCTGCGCCGCACCACCGAACCGCACCACTATCCGTATACATCCTCGTGTGTCTATCTTTAATCATTTTCTCCAACTTATTTGCTAGATATTTGAGTCACTTTTGCTTGCAACACAATTCCATTCAGCTTGCCAATTACCGGCCCATTATTCAATCAAGACAAATTTATTTGTTTATCCAGGCGAGTGCATCATTTTCATCATTTCTGTACCCTCATGATGGAAGTAGCAAAGCAATGCGATACCACCATTCCAATCTTGGCTCAGAATATTGGATTTCGGTGGCTTATCGCACTCGCACCGCACCACACTTCTCAATCTTGAGAGTAGCCCGCAAGAAACTGGCTAGAAAGTCGCGGCTGTCTCGCTTGTCTCGGCCCCAAATGTGACCTATTATTGCCGTAGTCATTACATTGGTACACATCTATTATTTTAGTTTCAATGGAAATTATTATGCACGCTTGACAAAGGGAATTCTCGCCGTTGTTTGATATTGTGGGCTGGAATAATATGGTTCTTTTAGCAGCGCAGCCGACGCAGCGTTACCAGCGCTTTTCTTAATTATTCATTTACGCTGCGCGGCGGCAGTTATATGTTGTGCTGTTCCTCGTCGATTAGACAATAATTTCCACAACTCACTTTGCATGACAGCCATTGTTACTTTATTTGTTATCTCAATTTACCTATCGCATAACTGTGCGAACTGTGCTGACTGGTTGGCTGGCTGGATGGCTGGACATGAATGGGCCCGGGCTGAAGATATTATGTTAAAGCGTAACACCTTCGAGCCGCCTGCGATCAGGTGTTGGTTGGATGGCAAGCTGCCTTATGACGAGAGCAATTATCGTTATTAGTCGCGGCTTTTGTATGTTTGCGGTCTGTGTGCTCTGTTGATGGTGGTTTCTCATTCTCAGAGACTTTTCAACATTACACATACACAATTTGTATCTAGTATAAACAAGAAAGCCCTTAAACGATACATTTATAGTCCAGTATTAAACATCCATTGTTCTTTACAAATGCCATTAGCCATTAGGCCACAAATCCCAGCTTAGCAAGAAAAAGGCTAATGTTACACTCTACTGTTGCGCCAACTGATTCAATATTGCAGGCATATCACCTGCTAAAAACGCATTTGCCCTTCGATTGTATCTAAATCTAAGTGAAATTCTAGACCGCACGAAAGAGAATCAGATGCAGATAATGAAGCATCCTTTTATCCTTTCTTCGGAAGATATCCACAATTGATTGGCTTCCGCAACAGTGGTTTTCTATCAGCATCTGCTTTTGGAAAATTAAAAAATAATATAAGATCGTTCGCACATTATGGGAACTGATATTTTCGCCACTCAAAACTTGCAGCATATTTCAAGGAAGAATATAAAAGAATTTCCAAAATATCGTGCACATTTAGCGAAACAGTGCCAAAGTCAAGCACTTTTCCAGCACCAACTTGAAAACTCAAGAACTTGAAACTAATCTGCGAAAAGAAAATTTCAAACGCCGACTTTTCGGAAGTGAATGAGAGAAAAAGTCACCCTCAAGAATGGGCTGATTTTGATTTGTCCAAGGACGACTGTGTGAAAACGATTTATCGGCGAGGAAAACAACTCAATAAAATAAGAAACGAAATCGTCATCGATTCCGATTGACTGCACCTAATTATTTGAAGTGATGTGCCAGCCAAATGAGAATGGTGGCGTTTGACTTTCGTATACAAAAGACATAATCGTTTCTTTTCGTTTTCCCACAACCTCCGGCGAGAGATACTTAAAACTCAATTCCGTCTTTATCCCATCAGCGGGGTTTGCCTTTGCACACACTTAAGAGTTCGGCACTGGGACCAGCGGATTTGTTAAGCGTTTTCAAGTGCAAATCTATGAGAAATTTTGGAATAAAAATGCTTGTTTGCGATTGAGAGGAAATGAAAAGCCCACACACGGGCCAATCGACTGCGGTGCCAACGACGACGACATCAACGACGAACGGCTGCACAGTAAATGAAAACATCCCGTTTGTAAATTCAATTCAATTAAGGAGCATTCGAAGTTTATTGGAGCGCTCATCGTCCTACTCCTCCGCGCGTCGCGCCGCAAATTCGAGACATTGACTAATCATTCGTGCGGGTCAAAATATTTACCACTTGACCCTTGATTTAATTAAACCGTTGCTGATACACTTGTGAACGGATAGATTGTACGCTCCATCTTCGTTCTGTGCGCTCCAATCCGGTATGATGCGGGGGAAGATGTCTGAAGAGGATCTCACTCCTCTGTTTGCTTTGATTAGCATACCATCGTGGTGTGTGCGCGCTTGAGACAGACTACACATGTTGGATCGCCGATGCTGTCACCAAACACGATATTTACGCCCGAGCAGATACACCCAAACTAAGGGTGTCACATCGAAAGATAGCAGAAATAGGTTCGGATGTGTTAATTAGCAGGAATCTCGTACTAATTGCCATTCACGCAGAGGCCGCTCTTGCAATACGATACCCAAACGATGAGCCATTAGGTTTCCACCTTGTCAGCAATGTGAATGATATCTTTTTCGATCTCCTTTTTGCGGCTTGTATTCGGTATCGGTATTTTGTTTTAATATTTTCACATTTTTATGATCTCACTGAGTTATGGTTTCCTTGGAGGATGTGACCAATAAACATGAGCTATATACCTTTTAAGATCGATAATGCGTTAAAGGAGTACGGGAAAAGGATGCTTATCGATATCGACACATTGTATTGTGGCATGTAGCCCACACAATTTTATTAGCAGATTTCAGCTTTCTATACTTTAGGAATTGAAGATTGTTGAATAACAATTGGCTTAAAAAATCATTAAGTATTGTTCACATAAAATGTTTGCCAATAATAGTGAGTACAATTGAAAACATAAAGAGTTAAAAGTCTGTCTAAAATATTTAAGGATGTGAAGTGGTTATTTTCCTCTAAGCTACGTTAGGTGTTTTTGCGCGATAACGTTTACGGAAGGTAAACAAAAGTAATGAACTGTGGGGGCTTTTTTAAGAAGAGATCGCGTTATTCCCTAGATAAATAAATGGCGGTCAAACCAATAATTGAATAACTAAGGCTTTAAGCTTAAACTTACTATAATTTAATGGAGGAGAGAAAAAGATACTGTTTAAGAAAGGAGTGCTTCGGTAGAAATCAATAACGATGATGTTAGTCTTTCGTAGCATTAACACTTGAGTTGGCTTTCTTGGAACCGTTAAAGGTTTGGTGGGCGGGTAGGGAATCGTGCATTGGTTTGTGTTGAAACAAAAATAATTCAAGAGAAATGCGCAATCAATATATCCAGAGATACGAATCGGAAGGTGACTAGACACTTGATTTTATCTGCAACCGCATGTTTTACATTAAACCGTATGTTTTACATTAAATCGAATGTTTTACATTAAACCATGAGAAATAGGATTTCTCACTAACGATAAGTAGAAATAAAACTATTTATTCTAAAATTTAGATTAGATACACCACCAATCACTTCGCCTATTCTAAGATTTTGGTGTTTCCTAAAATACCAACCAAAATTCCACTTTCAAATTTAAAAAAAAAGGAAAATAATAATAATAATAATTTTAGTTAAGTTAGATTATAACAGAGCGACAGAAACAGTCACAAAGTCAAAAAGTCATAATATAAAGAAAAAATATGTAGGTAGTTTGCAAACTTTTACAAAATAAAATAAAATGTTCTCACTAACGATAAGTAGAAATAAAACTATATTTTATTTTGATTAATAAAAAAATAAAATAAAATAAATTTTGTATTTGAAACCGTTGCTAATCCAATGTATAAAACTGGAACTTGTTGTAAATATCTGTTTGAGTTAGCACATATATTTGATTTCTTAGATGTTTTCATGCTATCAACATTGTTGTTGCCGTCTTATTACTTTGTTGAAATTATTAAAAGAAAATTATAAATTCTGGGTCCTATTCGGCGATCTGGTCTTAAAAGCTAAGTACTCCGAAGGAACCCAATCGATTGATCTCAAATTTATAAGCAATCTTTATTTTTCGTGTGAAGTTTGGTAAAAAGCGGTACAGCAGTTTGCCCACAACTACATTTTGAGTGAGGCAATATGGTTAATGCATTTGTATGTTATCGATTACTTGACATATTTACAAAATAAATTTCTTTAATGGAGAAGATTTTTAACAGCTAATTAAATTCATATTTTGCGTCGTTATACATAAAAAAACATGTACATATGTATTTATTTTTGTTAGGCACAGTAATGAACGCCAATTTTATGGATTAGAAGAAATCCAAATATATTTGGAAAATATCTCCCATATTTTCTTTCTTATATCAGTGTTTTTCTTATAAACTTTATTCTTGTCCTAGCGTTGCATTGTTTGATTGTTTGAAAAAAAGGTTTTCAAGATACAGTGGACGTCCAGTATAACGAACACCCGATATAGTGAATTTGCGATATAACGAACGCTTTCTAGATTTACATTAACATCTCTAAATAGCGAACTATGCTCACAAATTGCTATCCGATATAACGAACGGATTCATAAATTGACATAAAATGACCCTCTTACACTCTTTGATACGATTATTCTTCTGGAACGAGCATGGAATAAACTTTCAAGTCAAATGCTTCGTAAACGTTGGAGAAAAATTTTAACAAATAATCCCGATGGTTTCGATAAGGAGGATGCAATTCCACATTTTTGCGGCAAAATAAGAAAGTTTTGACATTGCAAAACACTTTAAGAATGATTAACTGTGTTTTCCTGGAGGTAACCCACTTCATTAAAACGCATCAGTTTCGGAAATTATTTTTTTTCTTTAGCGTCGTACTACCATCACAGAAATAGAAGCTTGGAATAATACTGATACAAGAAACGCTCTCGATATAGAGAATGACTTCGAACATTATATCATTCGTTATACTGGACGTCCACTGCATTTGGATTGTCGTATACTGAAGAAGACCAGGCCCATCCCGGCCGGTAGTTCCACAAGTAAGTTTTTTTAAGAAAAAAAATGCATTTAACATAATAATCTTAAGTTAAAAACATTTTTGTATTTGTATGACAAGAATATTGAATTCTTTGCGGGGCTTACAATGTTAACAATTACCGGTCTCATGTAATTAAATAAAAAAACAATTCCTTACTATAGTATTGTATTTTGTATAATATTTACTTATATGTATTGTTGCAAAGAGGAGCTGTTGAAAATCAACGTAGGTAGCAGACTAGCAGATATTTAATTAAGATATTACTCTTCTGCGTCTGTTGGCACACAATTTTATACCTGGAACAAATACGCAACGATCAAAATGCAGTCATAGATTCCAATCCAATTCAATCCCAGAGGTCCCTTGGATAACATTAAAATAAAAATGTTAATAAATACTTCCCTATTGTTCAAACAAACAAGCGACAGTCGACAGTTAAAGCAAAGTAAATGCCGCATCAGCAGCGCAAAGGATGACAAGGACACTCCCATATTTAACACACTAAATTTTCTGTTTCCACCGATGAAATAAGCGTCGTCGTCGTCATCTTGTCTACACAACTGCCAAAATGCAAAAGGGAAACCTACACCAACCTCAAAATTTGTTTGGCTCAGGGGTAGGTAAGGGTAAGGGTAAATTCATGGCGGGTTAAATGGATGCTTCTGCCATGCATTATGGTTTGCACCCGAGCGCGCTCGACAGCACCCATTTACCCTCGATTCGCGCATATGCTCGGCACTGCTTTATTTATTTGTGTTTATAATACAAAATCAGTTACGCTTTCATAGTTGGAAATCTGACAGGACAACTACTGCGGCTACATGCTGTACGACGGTGTTTACATTTCAATGTTATTGTTTCCTTTTGCCTTGTCCTTGTTTTATGTTGCGTCCCCTTTCAATTACTATGGCGTAGATAAATGGAATAATTCACCCTTGCATCGTCGTTGTACCCCCGTATCATAGGTATACCTACAACACTAATACGAATACATATATGTATTTGATTTCAAAACCGGTCTGTTGGCCCTATCATTTGCAATTCAACCTTCGATGAGGTCTTAATCTAACCAAAAAATTAACGCTGCTATTCAGCGAAATATTAGAGGGTTGCAGGACCCACAATTATGAGAGTGAAACAGAACAGGGGTGGGAAAGCAAAGCAAGCATAATAAATACATTACATCGTATATTGTAAATTGTTTGGCACTACTTGTACATAAGTCTCCCATAAACACGTATCTGATTATGATGTCGCAACAAACTAATCGAGATATAAAAATAAAAGCACTCAAGGATAGGGTTGCTTTGCTAGAAAGATTTGTGGCAATTCCTGATTAAATTAAAATACTTTAAATTTTTGTTTAATATAAACTGAGTTGTAAGAAGAGAATAACATACAGGTATTGACAGATGTGTTGAAAGTCAGATTTAAAGAGCTTAGCTTATTTATGAGTAATATATAGATAAACTGAAAAACATTCGAACATTAAATACATATCTATGAAAAATTTATTAAAAGACAAATGGCGCTCTGTTCAAATTGGGTAAGAAGTTAAATAGTCCACAACCAACGTGCAAAAACTATTATAAATCGGAGCTCCAAAGTGCTAATTTTTTTAAGGGTTTTTGTAACACGTATTGGGGAGTATTCCAGGGCTGAGCAGATGCACTCAGAAGGAAGAAATTCAAAAAATATTTTCAAATAACACAATACACTACGTTGTATTGTTGTAAAATTATACCAGAACAATGTGCTTGATACTTGTGAGGGCGGATATATGATTAGGTATATCACATTATGATATAACGACTTGATGCAATCATATTGTTATCTATTATATACTAATTCTCTTTGTGCGTTTGTGACGAGTATATTATTATGATGTACAAAATTAACTTTAATTATTATTACTTTTAAGCTAGGAGCTACATTTTAAATTAAAAGTTTTGTTTGTAGGAAAAATAGGAATCGAAAAATTTGAGTCATAAATAAAGCACAATGAACGACGAATTGATTTTAGTTTAATTATCCTTAAGTACGTTATATGTTATGCGATTAATGTTTTAGGCTGCGCTCACAGTAAAGCGAGAAAGCGACGTGTATAAGATAAAATGTAAACAGTTTACGCATTGCTTTCTCGCTTTACTGTGCGCATAGCCTTAATGTTGGTGAAAGTTGGCGCAATTAAACAGTTTTATCTTTATTAAAGTTTAAAAGCTGAATTATCATTGCACTTCATTGGCAGTTTGAATAATCATTTAAATGTGTTAAATGATTTTATTAACAGGAAACGCATTATAAAATATAAATTAATGATATGCAAGAACTCTTTTAACATGAATTTCGAGTCAGCTTAACCATGTTATATTTTTAATTATGTGAGCACCTACCGCTTCTTTGTGTATTCCAGCAAAGAAGCGGTTTCGTTGTTGGGTTTATTTGCATCTCAACTCAAGTTATAGTCCTTACAAATTTTAAATTAATTACCTAATAATAATAATTACAATAAAAAAATTAGGATGGCATTATTTTGGCCAAAACTTTAGCAACAAGTCAGTACTTAAGTTTAAGTATTAAATATTATTATTACTATTATTAAGTATTTTAAAATTGCTTACTTAAAATGTTATCTTCGGCTAATTCAAAATGAGAAAGCAAGATAAGGAAACCGTCCGTTTGGGGCAACCGTACCCATACCCTATATACCCCAAAGAAAAAATTATATAAAACAAATTTCGGTATCTTCGGGAGATATGTTCCAAATTTCAGCTTTCTAGCATTTAATTTAATGGCCTCAAAAGTTGATACTTGCGGACGGACGAACGGACATTGCTAAATAGTCTTAGGTTTTGGTCCTAATCACAAATATATATAGTTTAAGGGATATTCAGGGGTGTTACAAACTATGTATCGAAATTAATATACCCTTAGGATGGAAATAACAACAATCCATTTTTTTTTCTTAGCGCGCCTTAACTTTTTGTTGCTTGCGTTATTAAATTATTTCTCCGTTAAAAATTGCAACTATATATATTTAGTTCTTAAGTTGTAGTATTTAGAGTAGTAACTACCCGGTCACTTTGACTTTCACTCGAACTAAAATTCGAGTTATGGTGAAAATATAGATACTCTAATAAGATTTGTTCTTACATAATCTTCAGGGAATTGATCAGAGATAACAATTTTTGTAAAAAAAAAATGATAAATAGAGTAAACATTGTGGGCACGAACATTTTTTTTGCTTCATGACTGAAGTCAAAACTGTATTTAATTCCCATCCGTAAAGATATTTTTTCTATTCTTTGATAATCTGCGATGCGGTTCTTATGACAGCATATGACATGACATACAAAAATTCCAAAATATAAGAGCATGGACATTAGATCTCAAAATATGTATATCTTAAAGATGTTTCGGCGTGTGGCATCCTTTTTAATGGCCTGAGAGATAACATTGCCGAATAAAGTTTCTAATTGCATTAACTTTTACCAAACTTTCTCAAAAGAAGGCTTTGGCAATTTTAAGGTTTTACCTTTTCTTTTAGAAGATCCGATTGAAGGGAATAAAAATACAAGCTCCTCTAGAACAACATTTTTATATTTTAATCATGAATCAAAAAGCGTTGTAAAAAATGTATAATAACAAGGGTCAAGGGAGGTAATTGTGAACAGGGGGTAATGGTGAAAGCAGTTTATTGTACAAAAACTGTTCCACAGAAAAGATATACAATGACCTTATTTAAAAAGCCATTAAAAATAACATTATTTAAATTATCCTAACTAGTGACAAACATAGTCGATAAGGGGGTTACGAATATTTTAAGGGTAAATTGCGATTTTATAACCCATTTAATTTCTTGACTAACCGATTACTTTCCTCAAACAATTTTTAATAAACATATCATTTTGTTAACTCTATTTAATAAACCTAAAATAGTAATCAAAATATGTTTTAAAAGGTACGCGCAAAAACTTATACATTTCATTATAGTTTACTATTTTCGTAATAATATCGCCAAATTGTTATCTAATTTTTAATGCGGGTTAGGGCACACCAGAGCGGGGCTTTTCTTAGATCCTCTACATTTCTACTTTACAACTTTTTTTTTTAAGAAAATGTCCACAAATCACCCATAATTTCTACCGGTGCGCAACATTACTAAAATTTTTTGCAATCGATCAGAGTCAGCCTACAGCTCGCGCTGAATTTTTAAAAACTTTGTGAAATATATTTATCAACTATTATTTTAAAATATATATGTAATCATATATGTATATTATTTTAAAAAAAAATTCGGGGTAAAGTTTTTTGATTTTGCTATACCTAGGCCCTTCGACACTCAGTTCACTTTTCTCATATTTCTTTAAAAAGTCCGGGGTAAACACCAATGTAAACACTAGATTTTACAAAAAACCAAGAATCCTTCGAATCAAACTTTCATCTTCCAATATAAATATAAAGGATTTCAAATATTGGTCCACATAAATTAATAAATAAATTTTCAATATGCACTATTTTAGTTAGATGAAGCATTAATAATTTGAGATAAAAATAAAATGCAAATGCGTTTACAATTTTTACCCCCTTTGACCCTAATTAAGTAAAATTTAACATTGATTTTATGCATCTCATTTCAATATCAGAACATTCATTGAATCCTAAATTCTATATCGCATTAGAAACATTGCGAGAAGGCAATACAAAGCGTAAGGAATGCCACGCAAATCCAACAATGACGCAGAGTAACCTCCCCCATTGTTTTCCCAATTGTTTGTGCGTCACTCTATAATTCCGACCAAGTAAACTTAATAATAGTGCGGAAACTTCTCAAAGGTTTGCGCGTTCGTTACCACCTGAAAGGAATAATCGAATCATCAGAATTAATATCGGTATTTCCGAATAAGAACCACAATGTTTAAGGACAAGTTTCTTATCTGTGTGCATATTCAAAACATACCTGTTGACTGAGAGCATTAATTTTGAACTTCTGCGGCAAGATGCAACAGAGCCAAAGAAGAACATTCTATTCAAGCCATAGCATTCAATTAACACCTGCTCAAAGTTATGGTGATCATCAAAGATAAATACTCATGGTTACGCCTGCTTGAGAAGGCAACAATATTTGATGTTTTGATTGGATTCATAATCGTAGACTCAGATATGTGGTATAGGTATTTCAATTTGTTTTCTTTTTTTCAGACCGCTAAATGACTCGATTTAAAACGATGCTAGATGCTGAAATGGAATGCAGTAAGGCAAATGAGCTTGTTCAGAGAAGAATCTGGAAATGATAGGTATTAAATATTCTTTTACAATACCAACATTACGGAGAGTATGTCGGTATGTCTTTTTTTATATTAACGATAAAGCTAGGTATATCTTATTAGATTATAATATGAAGGCATATTTTGGCTAAATATTAAGAGTTAGTAAGTTAAGGCTATTGATTAGAGGTAGACGTCATGTACTAACTAAAATGGTAAGATATTACTGATTTAATAGTACTATTGCGCCATTGCGCATGATAAAGAGTTCCATGTCTGTTCATAGTCTGGAGTATTGCTCGCTAAAATAACTGCAGTTCAAAGAAGCATAGATATAAGCTGTGGAGCTTTGAATAAGCAATGTTTAATTTGCCTTTTTTTGTAGTGGGGAATTTGAGTTGCGTATTTTCCAATATGGAAAGTTGGTATTTTTTTTTGTATCATATAATATGTTTTTTTTCTTTAAAGTTCATATAAAATAAAAATTCTCAGTTTAAAAATAAAGTTTTTATATTTGTAAAATTATCCAAATTTTTAGTCATTTTGATGTAACGTAGCTCAGTTAAAGTTTATCACGGAACTAAAGGGTATACCTGACTAAACTTTCGTTTTACGGGAATCGATACAGAACAAAACCCATAATTAGGTAATATCGGTTGCTATTTTATTTTCAACTCCTTATTTTTAATTCTATACGTTTTATGATCTCATTATTCACTATCAAATAAGAGGTTACATCTTCTCTTAAATAAAAAAAAGTTTTAGGGTCATGTGATAGCAGATCCACTGCCTGTACAAGGTGTACAGTTGATATTTCATACTCTTGATCTTTATGAAATAGGAATAAATTGAGCAAACATTAATGAAAATATGCTATAGCTTAAAGTTTGTTATTTGCCAGTATTAATTTGAAATAGCAGTACAAAAACAAGGATAGCGCAGAATTTAAAAACAATTTCAAAAGCCTGACAAATCGTGAGACCCTGGCACTTTGCATCAAATTTTGACTTTTGGTAAGATTAGGGCAGACTTCAACGAAAATTAACCAAAGTTAATTTTAACTTTATTTTTATCTATTTTATTTATTATTATATAATAATTTCTAAATATATTAACAGGTTTATTTACTCAGTAATCTTTCCATTTGCCGACGATCTTATTATCAGAAATTCGAAATTCCTACTGGGCGTTGGGGATCATCGGTTCGACATGAAACAAAAATTGAAACAACACTGGGTTATGAAAGAATTTATGTATTTTTAAATTAACAAAATACAACTATCCCAATTGGTTGTTCTCTAAATAGTTGTCATGCCAACTCACCAACAGCAAAGCTCAAAACAACTTTTAATTTTTTGTTCATTTTCAATCACATCCTAAGTTAATATGATCCAAAGCGGCGAGGCACCAGACTTATGTTAGCGAACGATCTTGGCGCGCAGTGCTTGTAAAAAAAGTGTCAAATTTACAAAGAGTGAACCGCCACAATATTTAGAAACAGGAGTTCAGGGAGCCCCCAACAAGCACTCAACCGCATATTTATTTGTGCCCAGCGACCGAGGACAACCGATGAAGATGATGATGCTGTAAGAAGGCACACCTAGATCATGTTTTCTTCATTCATCCGAGATTCGATAAGGGTTGCTTTTCAATGAGTATCAAGTTTCAAAGTTGTTGTTACTCGTCGGCACATCGCTTTTCGCGGATATCTTGAAAATCCAACACAAAAAATTGTGAAAACAAAACAATTGCCTACCCTTTGATGTTCGTACTTATAATTTGTATTAGGTTACGGCCCGAATAAGGTTTTTGCCAGCACTAATCTCCGATAATCGAATATTGACAATGCTCAGCTGAGAAAAGAGAAAACGCCAATTCGTGCAATGCCAGTTCTAGAAAAAAAAACCAACGAATACATTATGATAGCTGAGCTGCACCGGTCGGTCGGTACTTACAACTGGTGTTATGCGTTATCCTCGAAGTGGTCCCACATAGGCGTGATGATAAATTTTCAATAAATAAAAGGCTCGTTGTACACTTACCCGATGTACTGGGTTCTGGACAAAATGTTAATTAACTTTTCATGCCAACAATAACGTATGCTCGACTACATGAGCCGCATGCTGGTTAAGCTTTTATCATCGTCGAGGCCAGCTGGGTAAAGGAAGACATTTGCCAAGAAGACACCTATAGGTGCTTCGTGAACAGTGTTGATGGTGGGGGTTATAATTCACTTTTGGATTAAGAAAACTATTTAGATTTTTCGGTAAGCACTACCGCACATATAATACGCTGTGCAGTGTTATTAGCGGCGGATTGCGGCGAGCTCCTGGGGTCGCAGTCAACACTCGGAATTGCTCCCATGGACAGAGGAAATTTGAAAATATCAGCGGGCGATTTTAATGTTTACACGCAAATTTACACTCCGCACTTTGTTGCCATGAAATTTAGACGCTTCGCGGTCGCACTCAAATGGAGCGCACAAAAGCAAACACTTTCAACATGTTAACCAGAGTCCTTTTGCGTTCACTGCCTCCGCCTCCGCCTTGGCCTCTCGGGTCTCCCGTTTCGCCAATGATGTTGCTGTTGTCGTCGTCGTCCCGATCTTCGTCTTTGGGTCATAAATAAGCAGCCGATCGAACAATGAAGGCAATTCCTTCACATATATTTGGATGAAAAGCGCAGAAATTAAATTATGATCTTGGCAGTATATAACTTGCAACCTGACACCCAATTTAATTGAGTTCTTAGATGATAACGAATGTGCACGAGTAGTGCGTTTTGAAGGTCTAACATTTTGTTGTCTCCTTCCTTTTTTTTCGCAACTTGTAAGTGTGGGACAATTGACGTTTTTCAGGTGTAAATATATATATATATATTTTTTTATTATTATTTATAGTGAAATATGCGATGTTTTCTTGTAAACAGAAAGGAACAGTAGATGTTCTTTCGTGACGCTCTTTTATTTAAGGCAGTCATTTCGTGTACTTATGTATCGACCTCTTTCGGGCTTTGACTCAATTCAAAGTTAATATTTTTAATGATTAAAAGAAAGAACACACATTGATTGTATTGCTATGTATTTTATATTTCAGGGAAAGTGCAGTGCCGAACCAGCCCCCGTTCGTTGCTTGCAAAAATGTAACTCAAAAAATTCTAGTTGGTTGGTAGTCTGTAATACAAATGCACAGTGGGTGGTTCACATCTGATAATTGGTAAATCTGTTACTATACAAAATATACTCACAAGCTCATCGCACAAAAGCTATATCACATTTCAATAAGTAAGTATATGGAACAGTTTAGATTTTAAATAATTTGCTTTTCAAACTTAATTGACAACTTTGATTTGGTTGTTGCTAAATTCACAGAGTACTAACCAATTATTAGAGCTCGGATTTTATGAAAATGTGTTTTAAAAATTTGCATTTGGTACTTTACATCAAAGATGTTAAATAATGCAATAATTTTAATATATTAAGTTGACAGCCCTCTATCTGCTAAGGTAGCCTTCCATTTTTTGCAATCCAAAATTCGATTATAAAGACCCCCGGATGATAAAAGCTATCATTATTTCTGGAAGTCTATAAAAATGTGGTGGTCTCGACCTGAAATTCGGAAACCAAACTGGTAATTGCGGATTATAAATATGTTTGCTAGGATCCAGAAATAGGAATACGTATGTCAGAATGACGTATTTATTTCTTACCGTTTTTAAGTTCTTGGACTGATGATAGATAATAATATTGGTAAAATATATTTTCTGGTACACAGATCGAGCATTTATTTTATCAAATACTAGACGCAAATATTCCCGCAACGCCGCTCACGTATAGTAATATCTTTCAAAAAATCTCTACTGATCCAGTCACCATTGGAACCTTGAAAAAATTTTTAAAGACTCCCGAGCCTTTACTTTTACAGCTTTTGTCAACTTTTCCTTTTATTTCTACCCTATTAACCTAATCCCCCGCCACCGCCTAAAGTAAGCTATACTTATCCGAAGAGTATAGGCATTTCAGCGCAAAAGGAATTTTTAAAATCGGAAGAGTTATTCGAGAGATAATCCTTTCCTTAACACTCTTACCTTATCTCGCCTCTCGTATTTAAATCATAAATTTACAACATATCTATTAACAATAAAAAAATAACTAGTAGTTGGTCACTTTGGTAGCTATGCTTAAGAACTGAATAAAAAAACCCATTGGGCTTAGGTTTGAATGCGGTTTTATTGCTGATTCATTTGCTTCTATGATTGTCCAAAAAAAACATGCTTACCATTGAAATTCGAGCCTTAGTATCATAATTATATATGTAGATAATAATAATTTCATAAGAATAATTTCATATCTTTGAAGAAATGAAAGAGACCGATTTAGCCACCACTTTGCAACCTCAAGCTAATACCAGGTGGAAAAAATTTGACATATTAACAAGGATGTTGTCATAGTATTATAAAAGCCGGATCAACACACTTTTCCATTATGACAAAATTTCTCTGTCAATCTAAGAGAATCATAATCTTAAGAGAAGTCATGCAACGTAGCGGTTGCGGTGACGAAGAGGATACGAGTATAAACCTAATTTTCCCTGTCAATGTCCGATTCTTTGTCACTATAAGAACAGTCACTTGGACTTGGAAGTTATAAAGGAATAAACGGCCCATACAGGACCCAAAGCCTAGCTTTTGTGTGTGAGAAGATATATTTTTTTGACACAAATGGAAGGCCGATACCGAACGGCAATTATTTTTTTTTTTTTTAAATTTAGAAAACATTCTAAGTTAGCATTCTATGTAAATATTTATTTTTTTGTTTTCCATAGAAATTTTCAAAGAAAATAATATCTTCAAAAAAAATCTCCCACAGAAAATGCGTTTTAAAATATTAATAATTTTCGACTACAAGCCCTAATTTAAGGTCTTAAAATTGGCAAAACTTTTTATTACAAATAAATAAATATTATATACTTGAAAGGGTCTATGGCTAATAAAAAGGAGTGTTACAAACGGCGTGCCAATATTAATAACTGAAGCATAGAATGAAAAAAAATTTCCCAACTACAAAGTTAAAGTCAGAGATAGTAGTAACGAAGGGTTATCCTTTGAGTCTTCTTCTCTTTTCAATTTTTCTAAATGATCACAAAAACATTTTACATGCTGCATAGTAGCTGCATTTTGTAGCCTTTTATCTGATCTGGATCAGAATAAATAGTAAACCAACAATAAACGCCAAAAAAATAATTTTAAAACTAAAAAATATTGTCAGAAATACAAAATTCGGTATAGAATATATTTTTTAAATGCACACAACTTATCTGTTTTTATAGAAATTTTGAAAACCTTTTGCAAATATCCATCTATGTATTTGTACAACAGCATATTTACATTAGTAACGAAAACGAAACGAAGGGTTCCTACAAAAATTAATCCGATCAACAAGACCTACTAAGCCCCCTACTTTAGACCAAATGTAACTATTCTTATATTTTAAAATAACCAGGAATTCGTCCTTATTTCCAAAGAGTAAATGTTTCCGTTTTTTTATAATTTCTCATTTAGGTGACATTTAAATTCAAAGGCAAACCAAAGGAAACCCACGATTGTCGGCATCAAACAAACAAACATACATATCCAATATTAATGCCTCGCATTGTATCCCAACCAATGGCAGGAGACAATTATTACGATCAACCGATCATTAATAATTTGTTCGAGCTCCGATTGAGACCGCAACAACGCTGGATTCCTGTCACCAAAAACCATTCCCTTATTGTAGCTCATAAAAACGTACAAGCAAAGCATAATCATCGAATATTCTCTCCCTCTTGGCGAAGCTGATTTGCTCGGATGAGATGCTCATTTGTTGTGTATCCTCATAAATCATTGGCTTCCTCTCTGTGTTCATAGGACGATACCCAGGATCAGAGTATACTTATATACTTGTAAAACATTTTCCTTTTTGTTTGCGTTGTGCCTCGGCTAATGTGAAAATATGTTTGGGCCTTTGTGATAATTCGCATTTTGGTAGTTATAGTCGGGTAATGTCGATTTTCACACCTTGTTCTGGTCTCGAATACGGAACTCAGCAAGGATCTTGGCAATCAACTGTTTCAACAATAGGATGCGTCACAATGCCATGCGAAATGCAAATAATACCAGATGTTTGATGGATCAATTCACTAGAGGCTTGTCGATTTTGGAAAATATCAGTGTTATGCTTATGTGATTATTTCAAATTGGAAGGAATTGTTTGTTGTTAGTGTTGATTTTTTTTGCCAACACTGAAGATGAAAATGTTCAATGTGGCACTCTTGATTAGGATTAAGTGACATTGATACGCATTGTCATCAATAGAGTAAAAGAGGCAAAAGAAGTGCAGCATGTCGATGAAGTAAAGCTACGACAAACGACAAGCCTGGGATGTCAAACATGCCAAGGTTTTTCAATCCTTGCAATGGGGGCAATATTTTATTTTATTTATCGATTTATTTAAGTGCATTATTAGTTTTGTCTAATCGTACACATTTTCTGCAAACAAAAGAGTTGAGTTGCGAGCGGGAGTTTAGGGAAACTTTACCGAAGGAATGGTTAAAGAAGTGCAAATATCAAGGGCCCAGACAAACGCTTCCACTGTTATGTCTTCGAAGTGAAGATTTTGTGGACTGTTAAAACTCACGAAAAGTTAATGTAATTTGTAGCAATCCACTGATGATCCTAAATATTTGCAACTGATGGTAACTTGGTGTTCCAAAATTCTACCTTATTTATTTATTTATTTCAACAAAGTAAAGGACAAAAACTTTCATAGAGTGAGGAAAACAGGAATATTAATTGATATCAAATTATTTATACATAATTTATTTTTTTTATCAAAGTAAAAATAGGAATTAAGAAAAACAAAACTGGGCAATAGAAGAATTATGACCGAGAAAAAGTATTTAACAGTTTTCTTTTAATAACAATAACTGATGAATTAAAATCAATTAGATGAGAATACACATTATAAATTTTCATGCATCCATTTATGGATGAAGAATACCCATATCTTGTTCGCGAATGACCAATTTTAAAAAAAAATCGTTTGTTTCTTAAGCTAGTAGTTGGGATATTAATAGTCAGTAGTCTTAAAATATCAGGAGAATTAATCTTGCCAATAATAATTCTATGAATAAAAGTAGTTCTGGCCACTATTGCTCAAGAGATTCTAAGCTTTTAAGTTTGAGTCGGGATTGGTAAGAGGGAACACTGTAAGTAACAACCCAGGGGAGACCCCTAAGGGTAAATCTAAGAAATATTTTTTGGATGGCCCCAAATTTTATTAATACGGACCTTATAGTACGGATACCAAATAATAGACGCATACTCCAAGACGGACCTGACAAAAGATACAAGCTCTGTTAGCCAAGCTCTGTTAGCCTTATTATAGATGTGTTCAATATGGCTAATAAAGGATAATGCTGGATACTAACAGCAAAACCCCCAAGTCTTTAACTTGAAAAACACGGCGCATAGCTTGATTGTCAAGTGTATAATTAAAAATAAGAGGCGATTTATGTAGTGAGAAGGATATCACAGAACATTTACTGACATTTAATGGTAAATAACTTTTAGAACACCAAATAGAAAGTTTCTGCATTTGGGAATTTAAGACTTGGAAGAAGTTAATATTAACACTAGATTCAAAAATTTTGAAATCATGCGCAAACATCAAAATATTACACTTAGGCAGAAATTGAATAACATCATTAACGAACAGGACAAATAGAAGTGACCCGATATGGCTTCCTTGTGGCACAGCTGAAGTAACGCATATTTTATTTCAAATAGCATTTCTAAAATTTACGAATTGGAGTTTATTTTTCAAATATGATGACAACCAACTAACAAACGGAGGAGGAAACCATAAATGTTTAAGCTTAATAAGTAATATATTATGGTCGACACGGTTTAATGCTTTGGTAAAGTCAGTATAGACAGCATCGACTTTCCATATTAATTTTTGCAAATCAAAGACCTACAAAAAATGATTGCTCAGATTGCTTACATATACCACGATAGTTTTCAATTTTCTTTTTTCTACGGGATTTGGTATTATAAAAGAAATTTTCCAACTAGATGGAAATGTAGATGATTTTAATGACAAATTAAAGGTCTTACAAATAATTTTGTGTAAAGGTTATGCTCATTTATTGAGGAATAATGAAGGTATACCATCAGGTCCGGGATTGAAACTTATTTTTAGCTCCTACAAGCATTTTAATGTTTTCTCTTCAGAGATTTCAACATTGTTGAAGATAGAGCTTATTGGATTCATAAACTGTATAAACAGATTCAAAAAAATTTTCGAAGTTATTACATATCTTAAAAGAGGAGTCAGACGATTGATTATTGTAGAAAAAAGATACAGGATATTATTGATAACCAATATTTTTATTATTTTGAATTTATAAATTTCCAAAATTGATATGGATTCGATTTAATATTAGTCTCAATGTTATTGACATACAATATGCATGATGAAGAGCTGTTTTAAATTCTGACTTATGTTGTAAGTACAACGTATTGTCCTCATGCGTCAGACTTTTGCGCCACCTTCTGTACTCCTTATTCTTTTGAGTTTTTTTAAAAGCGAGTGACTTCATTATTTCATGTACAAGAAACAAACGACGTGTGACATACACGAACTACAGGAACTTAGTTCCTGGTATTTCCTGGTTATTTCCATCCTAACATCAAATAATTGTTTTAAAATTAAATAAAACATATTAGCATCCAAAGTGTGAGCGAAGAAATATTTAGATTTTGTAAAAATAATCCCATGTCTTTTTTTCAGAACCTTTAAAGATATTTATTAATGTTACCCACGAAGATAAAATTAAATTCGAAAGAATTAAAAAAAAAACTTAACGAGGTACGCGATTTATATTAATTTTCCTTGTTTGTATATATTCTAAATTGAAGTAAATCCCAACAAAAATATATTTACCAATTCAAATTATTCTCAAATGCGTAAAGTATTTTGTATTCCTCAATACCATGTAAGATCTCAGATTATATTTTTTAGCGGTTAGAGAGTTAATACTATTTAAAATATTAAGGGTACCCACAAAAAAAAAACACGTAAAACTTTGGTAGAAAAAAAAAAATATTTGAACATTCTTATCAATTCTATTGTGGGCTGTGCGTTGCTGAGCCAATTTGTAAGAACAAATTTGTTTTGTGGTTATATAGAGATTTCAGATATTTCCAATTGCTAGCCATATGTATGTTTAATATAAAAACACACATGCAAAGCAACATCTAACTCAACCAACCTATCCAGTGCTCTGCAATGACAATTTGATTCATACTTCTAATAAAGCAAAACAAACTAACATAAAATGCTGAAAGGCAAAGCTCATAATCAACTGTTCGTAAGACAAAACCACGAATAAAAATAGTACCAGCCTGTGTCAATTAATTCTTGTGTTAATATTTCTACCAAGTTAAAGGTTTCCGGTTAGAGACCATCCCTTCAGTGAACCACAGCGGATGACAGATGTCAAAGTTCCACTACAGCTACAACAATCCAGATAGGAAAAAATCAAAACGAACAAGACTCGTACTCGGGAATATTTCCTCCACTTCGTGCAGCACTCACAGTCGTCCACATAGTCGTATTCCGAAGAAAAATTGTCTCATATTGAGTTAATTGAAACCCACGTACTCGAGTTGATTGAGTTAAGGGTCAAGTGGTAAATATTTTGACCTCAGAATGATTGCCACAGTGGCATTTCGCTGTGTCGTACCATCGTAGATCACACAATTGATCCGTACATGTACATTTGCCTCCACTCCGACAGTGGAATTTCTCGTAGTCAACAAGATGGACCATTCGCTTTCTTACCCCGAACCGACGATGATTGCATTGTCGACGCGCTATATCGGCAAGATTTAAGCAACGACAAGAGTCGGGATCGGGAGGCATGCTCTTTCTCTGTGTTAAAAATTAATTCATTCACGTCTCACCCAATTAACATCACTGATTCGTATTTACGTGGCGCGACTGGAGTTCGTCTTTCTCATTGACTCATCTGAGAATAGAATAAAATCATTCAACTAAAGAGTCATAGATCGAAATGAACCGGAAACTAATTGGCAGACCAAGGACAAGTTAATCCGGAGGTACTTTGCTATTTTAATGTGGTCACCGCATCGGACGCCACAAATACTGACCAAAGAAGATTCCTCAATCTTGCGGTTGTAATGCGGGCGTCAAGTTACGACCTTTGTTTAATAGGCCACCTAATAGGCTTAACTTGAACGTGACACCTTCAAATGATGCTGGAATTGCACCATTACCAACGGATGACACTCCAGGTGATACACAATATCGTCGTCGTCGTCATATAGTGGCCGGAACTTGGAGTTAAGTTCCCGTCTACGACTACCATCACACCACTTTCTGCTGTGAGGGGTAATTCACAATGTTTCCGCAGACAGTGCCAATACTGAACATCGAAAACACAACACTTTATCTGCGTCGGGTAATCGGATATTCCCCTGACCATTTCGGGGCTGCTCTTGATTTTCGTGCCCAGATTATCGCAATTCATTTGTTGCCTATACAAATATTCCAACCAATTGACATGAATATAAAATTATTTGCACCGTAGAGGGTAGAGTTGGCTCTTCCACGTGAATACGGATCACATTACATTTGTGCAATGGCAAGTTAAGCGGACTAATATAAACGCACACACATTGGCATATTGCTTTTTTTTGAATGATGTAGTCAAGCGTAATCTCCATTTGTAACATTAGGATATTTGAAATATAAAAGAATAATCCGAAAGGATGTTTGTTGTCGCTGCTTGGCATTCAGAAATTAGGAAAGGACATGCGAAAGGAAAACGTTACATTGTGATTTATGCTTCATGTCGTCGTCAGTTTTCTACATTGTAACTCTACTGTTTCCAGGCATTATTTCTATTTGCCCAGCTTATCTCGATTGTAACTGGATACATTTGTTTGGGAACTCGAAACAACTGACAAACGAAATAGGTATACAAAAACGCAAATAACGAGCTGTTGTCCCGGTAACTATACACAGCCCAATCAACCAACCAACCACCTCTTCATCATTTGAGGATAATAAAAAGCTAATAACATGTTTACCTCTACGCCACATGAGTACGGATCGTCCCAGGTGCCTGCCTGCTTTGGGTGTACATGACAAAGATTTTCCCCATAGTTAACCAACTGCTTGACTTAAATCCTTCGATTGACTCTCTCATATGATTCCTATTTGAAATGACGATGACTGTAAGAGGGTGTCAGGTATTATATGCGGGGTATTTAATTAATCTAAATAGAAACAGCGATTGAGAACAAGAATATCGGTCTTCAACGTGTCAATCTAGAACGCGTGAGCGCGTAACAACAGAACGAATATGGGTGTGCAAAAATTGTACGGTCCACTGATCGCGCTCTGTCTTGGGATCAAGAATTAATAGAATAGGATAAAATCCGCTGATGACGCTCCCCCATCGATGGACTGCGAGGAATCTCAACACCATAAGTTTATCGGATTAAGATATTATAGAATTAAAAGTGTCAGCACCCAGCATTGTCAAGCTTTAGCTGAAGTTTGGAATTTTAGCATTAGCCTGGACGAATCGCTTCGAGTACACTGATGGTATGATAAATGGGACAGTCGTTGTTTGAATTTGAATCTTAAATTTGTCAAATATTTATATTAGAACAATATCCTTATTAGCATCGACAATATATTTAGAAGTCCAATAATTCCTTACCACTAATAGTTCATAGACTTAATGGCGTCTGGATTCTGTGGTCTTCTTACTCATTTTCAATATAGAGATAAACATTTTTTTTTTCATTATTGTACAAAGCTTATAAAGCATACTTTGCTGGGTGTTAACACTTTAATTATATACATTTTGCTTCTGTAGGAGTAGAGGTGCTTCGGAACATGCTAATTAATGGTTAACAAAAAAAGGCTATTTTGGCAAAAAATTGTGGTGGTAAAATGTTAAGGAAAATATTGCCTCCATTTTTTTTTGCTTTTAAGGAATTTTTCGAAGAAGCAAAATGTTCATATTGAAGAACAATATGTTCTTAGTTTTAATGAAAAATAATCAAAATTGATTAACCCGACTAAAAAACTTTTTCAGTTAAAAATAAATGTAACTGTCCCCATGACCAAACGAATTTTGTAGGGATAATTATAATGAGTATAAGTACTTTTACACAATTGGGCAATTTCTTACAAATATTAGTTTTGGTAGGTAGGTACATAAAAAGCGCTTTTGTTTAGCCACATTCGCAATCACTAACTTTAAAGATGAAGATGCAGCACATTAACTAAGATATAAAATTTTCAAATTCGGCGAAGAAAACAAACAGCTTACACAATTCAATAAAAAGTACTAAGTTTGTAACATAAAATACTTTAAAAACAATTAAAAATACTTGTTCCCAAACCCCATTTTCGATGCATAGGAAACGAATATATATGTATATACCTATAGTAAACTTTAATTTGTTAAAAGAAACATAATAAAACATTCAATGAATTTAATATAAATATAATAAACTAATCCAAAAATATTTATTATAATACAATAAAATACACTAATTACTATCATTTTGTAATACGTTTTCATTCATCCATTTTATCTTAAAGCGGAACTTTCTTACTTATAAATACAAAAATATTCGCATTTAATTGCAACAATTCATACTTATTATTTAACTAATTTTTCCTTCATAGACACTTACATGTGGGTGCAGTGGCTTGGTGGTTAAGTGCGTTGGACCACTAAGCGATAGGTCGCTGGTTCAAATCCCGACTTGTAACACCTGAAAGTTTTTATTCGCTGACCCACCTCTTGCGAATGTCTGACAAACATCCGAGAGTAAGGAATGTCATGAGAAGCTTCTCAAATATAAATTGCCGTTCGGAATCGGCATTAAACTGTAGGTCACTCCATTCGTGTCAAAAATATAACATCGCACACACAATGGTTGGAGAAGCTAGGCTTTAGGTCCTGTATGGGTCGTTTACGCCGAATATTTTTTTTAGACATTTACATTAAAATCTATTCTAATAAAGTTGAATTACGCTAATGTAATATTTTTGACACACCAACGGATCCCAACTTCATGTTTCTCGTTCACCACACGTATTCACAACTTCACAGCAGTGTTGTCAATTCTACCACAACGTGGTGGATCTACCACTTAATCGACACATTTATCGAAAATACCACTACTACCACTGTATTTGAAAATTCTACCAAAAGCCTAAGATACAATTTTGTAAAGAAAAAACTGTGCTTTTGTGTGTATTGGAATTTTAATCACTATTCAGTAAAATATTAGAAATTTCTCTAAATATGGGGTATTGTTAAAAGTTTCTTAGCCTACTTAAAGCTCCTTATTGTTCATAAATTGTTAAAATTTAACCAAGATATTGAATTTTCAGAACCATGTGAAGAACTTCAATTCCCGCAAATATATTGTTCCTGTAGCTCAATGAGTGCATGCAAATTCAGGTCTGTCTGAAAAGCCAGATTTGTAGAGTCACCTTTCCATCTTTTTAACCGAATAGAATAGAATTCCGTAGCTTTGCTTTTATAAATAATAAGCTTGATTTTAATGTTTATACAGTTTAAATAGCTTATGCAATCAAATTTAAAATCTACCACTCTTTTTTCTGTTAATCTACCACATTTTGAAGTTCTGAAGTGATAGCACCGATTCACAGTCTCACAGATAGGAAATTTAAGAGGATTTTGCGGCCATTTTTTAAATTTTTTTTTCGGGTTCAAAGGGACAATTTGTTAAAATTTTTTTTTTGGGTGTTTAGGGTTGACTATATGTGACTTTATCTGTGGTCATAACCTTTATTTCGTCAACCTTAACTTTAAAACGATTTTTTTCTAAATTATGAGCTTGCGGTGGGCGTATTCAATCATTTCAAGACCCTAGGGTGTATAATGTGTTCAAAATTACAGCTTAAAGCTCAAAAATTTAAGAACAATTGGTGAGGGACATAGCACTGCTAAATCGTTATAACTTTTCAGTCAACTTCCTTATAAGCGGGCACTGATGGTACCGAGAAATTTTTTCGCATATGAGGAACTGTACTAAGTGAACGACATTTAAAAAATTGCTTTAGCTACAGTCGGCCCGAGTCGAACAGTTTTATACCGTATCAGTATTATACAAAACAAAACCCCTCTCAACAAGTGGGCGTGCGTAAAAACATTGTATGGCGAACTAGTTAAGAAGATAAAAAAAATTGTACACTTAAAAATTTCAGGAATCTAGTCAATATATATTTCTAATTTTAGCTTCCTTTTTTGCTTTTTAAGAAGCCCAAAATATAATCCAAATGTGTCAAAATGAATAAATATACCCTAAGGATAAACAGTTTTTATTAGAAACAGACTACAAATAGGCGTTTCTAATATTATATCTAAATATATTGTTATACATATTTTTCATTTTAAAAAATTTCACACAAAAAGACGAAGCAAAAGAATGTATATGTCAAACATGCTAAGGAGTCAAGGGTCTACATATTTGGTCGAAATTTAACCTTTTTTCGTCAACTTTGGCTTATAAACATGTTTTTGCACACTTAAACATATCGAGACTTTAGGAGTAAATGTACCAAATTTTAGCTTCCAAGCTTCAACTTAAACCCTGACGTACAGATGGTCTTATATTTAGGAATATATTTTGAAGTATTTACTAAAAAAAAGAGTAGATTATTTATTTCTCGCATTGGCCATTCATTGTGCATCAATTTTTTTACAGAAAACATAATAACAAAATATTCTTACAATGTGGTTTTTTTTTTTGGGTGTTTAGGGTTGACTATATGTGACTATATCTGTGGTCATAACCTTTATTTCGTCAACCTTAACTTTAAAACGATTTTTTTCTAAATTATGAGCTTGCGGTGGGCGTATTCAATCATTTCAAGACCCTAGGGTGTATAATGTGTTCAAAATTACAGCTTAAAGCTCAAAAATTTAAGAACAATTGGTGAGGGACATAGCACTGCTAAATCGTTATAACTTTTCAGTCAACTTCCTTATAAGCGGGCACTGATGGTACCGAGAAATTTTTTCGCATATGAGGAACTGTACTAAGTGAACGACATTTAAAAAATTGCTTTAGCTACAGTCGGCCCGAGTCGAACAGTTTTATACCGTATCAGTATTATACAAAACAAAACCCCTCTCAACAAGTGGGCGTGCGTAAAAACATTGTATGGCGAACTAGTTAAGAAGATAAAAAAAATTGTACACTTAAAAATTTCAGGAATCTAGTCAATATATATTTCTAATTTTAGCTTCCTTTTTTGCTTTTTAAGAAGCCCAAAATATAATCCAAATGTGTCAAAATGAATAAATATACCCTAAGGATAAACAGTTTTTATTAGAAACAGACTACAAATAGGCGTTTCTAATATTATATCTAAATATATTGTTATACATATTTTTCATTTTAAAAAATTTCACACAAAAAGACGAAGCAAAAGAATGTATATGTCAAACATGCTAAGGAGTCAAGGGTCTACATATTTGGTCGAAATTTAACCTTTTTTCGTCAACTTTGGCTTATAAACATGTTTTTGCACACTTAAACATATCGAGACTTTAGGAGTAAATGTACCAAATTTTAGCTTCCAAGCTTCAACTTAAACCCTGACGTACAGATGGTCTTATATTTAGGAATATATTTTGAAGTATTTACTAAAAAAAAGAGTAGATTATTTATTTCTCGCATTGGCCATTCATTGTGCATCAATTTTTTTACAGAAAACATAATAACAAAATATTCTTACAATGTGGTTTTTTTTTTTGCAACGTCTCTTTCTATTTTAGCCCGCAGAACAATAACAACAATTTCAATGTTGTTGCGGGTAAAATAGTTGAAAAAACACATCAACTGATGATATGAAGATTGCTGTGTATGGTCATTAGTGTACCAACAATTGATATCAACATAAGGGAGGTGCTAAGGGAATGTAAACAGAATAACTGTTGTTAAAACAACAACAAGTAGGTATTCATTAATCTTTATTAACTAAGATTTTGAAAAGGAAACCCGATATTCAAAATTTTAGTCTGCAATAGACTTTCAACAACATGCGCGCCAGAGTAATTACCACCTAATATCTGTTCGAAGACCCAATCTCACTCGTACCTTAATCAGACTATTATATATATATATATATATATATATATAATTCAATGATTTGTCGTGGCTTGAACATCATGTCTTTCAGCTCATTGTGGGTATTCAATTCGTATACCGAGAAACTGGCGATTATTTCCATAAATCACAAAAGCCAGGTACGTCCACATAAACATGACACTTAGACCCAAAGTTGATGCTTTTGCTTTTGCTCTTGTTCGTTTTTGATTTTCTTTTCTAATTAAACAGGCTGGGATTCGTACGAGTTTTTCTCGAAGGAGCCACAAGGGAACAAAATAAAAATAAAAAATAAAACAAAAACCATCGTCAGACCTTGTGTATGAGTGTAAAACAACAAACAGCCTGAAACAAAAGTCTCAAATTTCACATGAGGAGGGTTCTGCAGTGTAGTAATAAGCTTATTGTGTTGATTTAACACTTTCATTGAAACGCACAAAAGGATATCAAAAAGTGGTTCCAATTCCACTTCCAGTCGACGCACGGAGGAACGAAGCAAAACCTAAAACGGAATCCATGCAAGTCCCACCAATTAGCTTAGTTGCTGTGTGTAAAGTACAACAGGTCAATTAGCCACCATATATCTCTCTTGTATTTGTGATTTGTTATCACAACGACTTCTTGCGCGCAGGCTAACGATCCAGCTAAATATTGTCGATCCTCAATGGCTAGGTTATTGCAAATTTTGTATTATATATTTGTCCTAGCTTCGATCCGTAAAGTAAAGCAATTTTTCTCAAAACATAAAAACAAACCGCCTCAATGCATGATATGCACAGTAGATGGTAGATGCGGTGCTCTCGGTACGGTTGGTGATCAGACAGAAGCCTAAAGCAACCGAACAACGACCGACAGAAGTGAGTTCGTGAGTACCGTGCGCTTATCGTCTAATGAAGTTGACAACACACGGATTAACGCACTAAAAACAGAACGAACCAGATCAGGAGGACAGCAACGACCACGAACATTTCACCGAAGAGTATAATAATAATAATAATAATATCGTCATAATGCAGCATGCATATCGTCGCATTCGCATATCGCAGCGGATACCGCTGCTGTAGCTGCAGACCAGAGAGCACTAAGTCGTAGTATGTACAAATGGTATCGAAATTACGGAATGTTAAATGATTTCAGAATCGCTAGGTCCAGCTCCAAAAGAGAGGAAAGATGATGCTTGTGCTGGATGAGGCATGGAGTATGGCGCATTGAGCACCAAACACCATTCGCATCGAATCTGCTACGGGTGGTTAAGGAATTAAGATGTAAATTTCTACAGCGTGTCGACGATGTTCGTCCGCACCACCGACTTAAAATCAAGTTTTGGAATTATTATATCAAGCTGAGAGTTTTATCTTTTTATGCTTGAAAGTTGTTAAGAGATAAAATTTTCTTATTCGGTATTGGGCGATTGGTGGATTCTCTTGTGCTCACTTACTCACTATTAGTGGATGTATGTCGCCGCAGCTCTGCCGCCGTCATCCTCCTTTTCTTCGCTTTGGTTTGGTTTGGTTTTTGTCATCGGATTTGATGAGATGCAAATGGGCGAATCTTAAACTAAATGTTTAGCGCGGTTTGTCTTTCATGATTTTCTCATTTTGTGTTTTTTTTTCGTATTTGTTTTGGTGTGTGCGTTGCGCGCCGCCACATCGTGTCTGCTTCCAAACATCAAATGGTCGTATGGAGGTAGCTTCTGTAGTGACATCCAAAATTATATGATGTGATGATGAGATTAAGTTTTCAAACTTTTATTTCCGATTCTGCTGCTCTTAATCTATTCGTCTTTCGTTTTATATGGCAACGACCGAAGAATCGTTTGCTTTGAGTGTCAACGAATTGTGGCTGTCTGTTATGTTCTAAAAAATATTAAAAGGCAAATGCCATTAAGATTAATATTGAAAAATCGTTTGCATTGTTTCCGAAAAATTATACTGACACTGATGCCTAAGTGAATTCCTCGTCTCTGAATCTATTCAGCATAAAATAAAAGAAAAAATTTTATGTGTTGAATTTAATTTGAAGTGCGTGAAGCTTGGATAGGGTGACGTGGTTATATAATACGATTCCACAGTCACAGGTAAGTGTTGTATCTTCTTATCGCATTTTTGTTGTGGGAGGATATGGGCAATATTAAATTGTGTGCTTCAGCTTCTTTGTATGTTTTATTGTGCAATGATCTACAGGTGGTGTTCGCGAGTGATAATTATGAGGCATTTATGTAAATTAGTGTGTCAAGAATCGATTAAGTGAACTCGATTACATATAAGACGTATGTTTTAACTCTGAGCCCAGTGTATAGTCAAATAATAACGCTATCATTAAAATCGTCGAATAGAATAAGAGAATCATAATGCCCCCCATGATGCCCCCTGCAACCCTTTGCGTCTTTTCACTGTTAGATTTGGAGTAGGTGCGAGGTTGGGTATATTCAAAAATTTATGTATATAAACGAAGTTTGCATATAGCCAACCTCGCGAGTACTACAAATCTAACAGCGAAACTAAGCAGGGGAGGTTGCAGGGGGCCACCATGACTGCCCATATTCCGTAACCATTAAATACATCACGAAACCACGAATAAGATCCGCCAGGCTTCAGGCAGTAGTCATTGAAACAGATACCTTGTGACAGTATTATACAGAAATGAACTCAAATAAAAAAAAGTATACAGATACAAAAATGAAATAAGACCCCAAAAGAACGAAATAAGTCCCCAAAAAAACTAAATACGATTTTAAGAAAAAAAAATGTTGTTGTTTCGGGTTTTTATTTTTTTATTTTAGGCCTTTATTTCCTGGGGCCTTATTTCCTAAATCCTTAAAATTTTAACTTCATTTGGTTAAAAACAGAGTTATAAGAGCTAGAAATGATGATTCCCATAGCTCCAATACAGTTCTTGGCTCCCAGAAATTGTGTCAAAAGGTATTTAGGGAAAAAGACCAAAATAATTTGGGCGAAAAATTTTTGGAAAAAGAACCAAAAAGTAAATTAGAAATCACGCCAGAAAAACCTAATTTTTCTGGCATAATCTCCAAATTTAATATGGAAATTAAGCCCAAAACTCGGGTTATCCTGCACCGATAGGGTAAAACTTTTTGGTATTTTTTCCTTTTCAAAACACCA
Organism: Ferdinandea cuprea; assembly: GCA_963576555.1. Classification (NCBI taxonomy): domain Eukaryota; kingdom Metazoa; phylum Arthropoda; class Insecta; order Diptera; family Syrphidae; genus Ferdinandea; species Ferdinandea cuprea. The sequence goes on from OY754958.1 coordinate 2,134,800, forward strand.
AAAATGTTTGTGGAATTTATTTTTTGTAAAGTTTAACGCCCATACAATTTTTTAAAAAAGGCCAAAATTCGTTGCAATTGTGCCAAAATATTTGGTAGTTCTCCTAGGAAAATGCCACAATTTTGTATGGAGATTTTTGGGCTCTATTCCATATTCATTTTTTGGCTATAGCATAATTTCAGGGAGCCCAGTTTTTTAGGGAGCAATTCTGTCTTCGCAAATGACCTTTGCTCAGTTCTGATCATTTCAACAATTAAAAAATAGCCTTTAAATTATGAAAGGAAAAAAACTGTAAATATTGTCATTTGGGGTGTTGTAAATAGAAGAAAAGAAATGAGTGGTAGATTTTAATTATACATAGGGTTTCCCAATCAATCTATTAGAAACATGTTTTGAAAGCTCGCTAATTGGGCTGAGCTAAAATTGTTTTAAGCAGATGTTATTAACAAATTGGAAGGATAAACCATTTACCAATAACGAATTAAAACTGTTAAAATTCACTCAGATATGGTGAAAAAATTGTAAGAACATTCCGAAAGTCGTTTAGCTATTTGTAAAATTATTCCGGAAATTTAAACAATAACAACTTAGTGATTAAAAAAATTTACAAAAATTGAATGTTCTCGTTTCCGGTTCCGTTTCAGGCAGCAGGCATCTTGGACTATACATTCCTAAAATTAAGTGGGTGACTTTTATTGTAAATGGTACGCGATATACACTTACATTTTTATGACGATGTTTATTTCTAAAAAAACGGACTACGTGACTCACAAGTAGCGAAGCCATTGCTCTCAGCGTCGTTTTAGAAATGGTAATCTATTCGGATCTTAGAAGTCGCAGAAGAAGAAGATGACACGAATGGCAAAACGTTCGGAATAAGCGGAATGCGAACATATTCGCCTTTGATTTTTTCTTCAAAATCGTCGCTTTAATGACATTTGATTTAAGATTCTTAACAATCAAACTTGTTCCGTTACAAATTTTCTGTGCATTAAGTTTGCGCAACAAAATTATAACTGAGCCGACTTTCAATTTCAAACTGTGTGTCGGCAAGCTCGGCACATCCAAAGATATCAAAATTCCTTGGGATAGTTGGTGTCTTCGTTTTCATCCATTACGGAGTGGAAGTATTTGTATAAATGTAACTCACACGCGATTTTATTTTGAATGACAAAATTCAAATGATCGATATTCTCGTTCTTCGAAACCAAAATCGCTCGTGCACTCAGCCAATCATGGTCAACATAATTATTCCAGAAAACATTCGTGAAATCCTGATGAGCTCTTCCAGCGTCGTTTTAAGGTTGTAAAACTTCGGTAGAAATTCAATCAGGACACTGACTAAGCGGAGTGATAATTTCATAAAGCAACTTGCATGTTCGTTTTCAATTGAAATTTCTTCACGTATCGCCATAAAACCGACTTCTTCAGGTAAGCGTTCAATTCATCTGCGTGCGTTGATCAAAAAATGGCAGTCAGCGTTTAACGAAAATTGCGCGTGTATAAACCATTGTCCACTCTTACTAGTTGATAACCTTACATTGCTGCAATACCTTCGCTATCGCATTCTTTGGAATGTTGCGCAAAGGTTCTTTATTCACTTGCAAATTCAGTTACAATTTTAATGCAGAATGAGTTACTCGACCGCCTTCTTGCTATGCAGCGCCATCTGTTTTCGAACAAATGTATGCACTTAAAAACGGCACTTCCCGGGTTTCCAATTTCCTGTAATTTTGTCTATTAAGTGTCTTTCCTTAGGCCAATACGAGTCCATCAAGCCCAAAATCTTGAAAATCGAACAGTTCGTTCTCGAGTTATGAGTGCACACACGAACGGCAGTCTCTTTTTATACCCTATCCTAAGGGTATATTAATTTTGACACATAGTTTGTAACACCCCTTAATATTCGTCGCAGACCCCTAAAAGTATATATATTTATGATCAGGACCAAAATCTAAGAATATTTAGCAATGTCCGTCCGTCCGTCCGTATCAACTTTTGAGGCCTTTAAAATTATGCTAGGAAGCTGAAATTATAACATATGCACATATACTCCCTAGTGTTCCGAAATGGTAAAGTGTTAAAATTTTCAAAATACGCCCACTGCCACGCCCACAATTTAGAAAAAACCGTTTTAAGGCTTAAGATAGAGAGATAAAGTTGTACAACCTTCACAAGATATGTAGGTACTGCCCACCTTTATTAATTTGTCATATAAAGTTTTTTGCCACGCCTACTTTTTGTGGGCGTTTTTCACTAAAATGCTGTTTTCTTCGAAAATTTGCATAGAAATCGAAAAAAAATGTTTAACAATATATTATGCCAATATTTTTCTCAATATATCGCCCATACAAAGTTTTTGGCCACGCCCACTTTTTGGGGGCGTTTTTTGAAAAAAATAATTTTTTTTCTATAAATTTCATAGAATGAAATAAAATGCTATCCATCATCTTCCTAATGCTTTTTTTCTTTGGGGTACATAGGGATAAGGATAGGGTATCATACTGTTCGCCCCAAGCGGACTGTAGCCTTTCCTTATGTTTTATATTGACATACATAGATATATTGCGAAACTATCAATTGAAGTAAAAGTCAAAAGAATTCGTATTTCTGATAGATATTTCCCTTTTTGGAAAACATTTATACAGTACAAAAATATGTATGTGATGTATGTTTTAAAAATATTTACAGTGACTCTCAAAATTGAGTGTACACTTTTTTTACCTTGAAGGGTCCCTTGTACAGGGTGTTTTTTTTAGAGGTATAGAACTTCGAATTGAAATAAAATACAAGAAAATCGTTATAATGTCTATCAATTTGGCTTTATTGGAAGGATAATTTTATGCCATTAATAAATATATATTAATATTTAAATATGATTTCGGGCATGTGGCCGCCGCTGATTCGAATAAAGACAAGTCTAGAGGTCCAATTGTCAACCACTTTTACAAGCATTTGGGGCTGTATGTCGGCAATAATGCCACGAATGTTGGCGTGCAAGTTCCCTAACGTTTCTGGTTTGTTGGCGTAGGCGAGCGACTTCACATATCTCCAAAGAAAATAATCCAACGGTGTCAAATCACACGATCTTGGTGGCCAATTGACAGGTCCATTCCGCGAAGTTATGAGCTCATCGAATGTTTCCTTCAATAAATCGATTGTGACGTGCGCTGTGTGGCATGTAGCGCCGTCTTGTTGGAACCAAATCTCATCCACATTCATGCCATCCAATTCGGGAACTAAATAGTCGGTTATCTCCATTAACGGTAACTGACTCTCCAGCATCATTTCGGAAAAAGTTTGACCCAATGACTCCACCAGCCCATAGAGCACACCAAACAGCAGTTTTTGTGGATGTAATGGCGTTTCAAGGGTTTTTCTTCACTCCAAATGCGCCAATTTTGATTTTTAACGTAGCCATTCAACTCAAAATGAGCTTGCGGTAAACTTCGCGAACCGAACTATTATTTTCAAAATAAATTTGCACGATTTGCAAGCGTTGTTCATTTGTCAACCTGTTCATGATGAAATGGCAAAACAAACTGAACATAAATGAGATAAGAGTTGCTAGATTTAACCACAAAACGTCAGTTCTTTATTAGTAAAAAAAGTATAAATCACATCCGAATATCATAGTATAGAAAAAACACTTCGACCAATAAACTATTGTGGGTCTGTTAGAATTCCTATTCAAGTGGAAATTTTCAATTTTCTAAATGATCGTTTCATTCATGTCAGATGGCCCAAAAATTAAAAAAAAAGTGAAATCGCCCAAAACATACGCGTATCATCCCAAACCTATTTTGGGCGTTTTTATTTTTTTTATGTGCCACACTAGAGAATGGTCCTACTTTGCTTTCATTATGTCAAAATAGTAATTCAATTTATTATTTGTAATTATAGTCTTAAATCGGCCAAAAATTTTGGCGATGCAACATTTTATAAATTTTGCCGATTTGGTGTTGGGTGATATGACACAGGCTTACCATAAAATGCCGAAAAACAAAATCACGCGAAAATTATGTTTTTGTCTTTTGACATCATGTCAAAATGCCTTCAAATTAAAAATTACAACCATCCAATTTTGGGTGATTTGAAATTGTATCCACTTTTCCCGTTTTGGGCGATTTGTTGCGGTACCTCGGATTTGACTTACTGACGAAGTCACTTTCAAGAAGTAAGTTATATGTGGCCTCCATTTCCTCATAATTAAAGTTTTAAATATTGTTTGGCATAAATAATAGTCAGATCCTAGTATTTATTTCAGCTCTCTTAGTCTGTCACATTTTTCGATTGAGATTGTGGTTATCACTGTCAAATAAATAAAAACGTTTCATGTATACATACTCAGCAAAATATCCGGTTTTAGTTCCTCTTATAAGCGCATTCGTCACTTTACGAGAAGGAGGATATCGACAGGTTTTTCAACAAGTGATACGAAAAGATGTCACATTGATAGCTATAAGGGAAGCTTGGAAGTATGCTATTCTAATGACAACAATAGATTACCTATTGTGAAGAGCAGGTGAAAGTGTTTGTGGTGGCAACCAAAGCTGCACATAAGGCCTTACTTAATGCTTTTAGCTGGACTTATTAATGTTTGAGTTCCGGGTTATACTGGAATCACGGGAGATGAGCCTTCCAAAGAATATGCTCATTAAGGTTCGGAGAAAGTTTTACAGGACCTGAAATTGCCGGCATCCCCAGTAAGGTTTTCCATAAATGATTGGGTCTTCTATAGACACATTATTCGATAACACGGGTTGCATCTAATACCTGCGGAAAATCTGCTATCACTAAATAGAAAAGAATGCAGCGCCGACATCATTCTGAATGGCCGCCACGCTTTTGCAAAGCAAACAAATGTGCTAAACATAAGCGATACAACTAAGGAAGCATTTACTCACTTGACTTGCAACTTAGGAGGACTAAGATTAAATCATGAGCAATAGGTTCCTGATGGAATTAAAGGATCGTGAAATAACTTCTCAAACAAATTCCATATTTTTCACATGTTTGTTAGCTATCATAAATAGTCCCCATACATTTCGGTATGAGTAGCCCGTTAAAGAGAATTACGAGGTAGGTACATATTATCTTTTCACATGGCTTAGGTACTTCTTGTCTTGCAGTATCTGAATTCATCAGAAAGCTGAGTTATAGTTTAAAAATAAAATATATTAATTCAGATTTGTTTTTTTTTTTTTATAATGAGATATGTAAGTTGTGTACTTAACCCTCGACCCGTGTACTGGGCACTGAGTGCCCAAAGGAATTTTCAGATCGAATTTTAACATGCATATTGGTCGATGAAATGTAAGGAAGAAATGAATTTTTAGCACACAGAATGCGTAAGTACACAAAAATTTATTTTATTTTATTTTTGAAGTAGGCATGCATAATATGGATTTAAATAAAAAAAATATTGGTTCTCTTTGATCTCATATAAAAAATGAAATTTTCTTCCATACTTACTTTTAAGGGCACTGAGTGCCCAAGAACACGATAACTTAAAATTTTACAGTGCACGGGCCGAAGGTAAAAGAAAATTCGTGGGAGGTGAATTATTTTATCTATTTAACTAAGTTGTTGACCTTTGCGTTCCTCGATATACCTACCTATATCTACATAGAATCGATGGACTTTCGGTAAACCCTGTTGCCATTTGTGGGATTAAACATTTAATCCACAGATTTAAATAAGTATTAAACTTCCCAAAGCATTAACCATCTTATGATGTGAAATTTGAAAAAATAACAAAAAGAGTTCATCAGAATTCCCAACATAAAATCGCTCAGTCGTATCGATTCCGTGAACTCCCAACACCCGCTGGTTTATACCTTCCATCAAAAGCAGTATCTATCTATGTATCTACATACGAAAACAGAACACATATTGTGCCCCCACGAGCATTTAAAACCGAATTTGTACAAATCACTGCGCCGCAATCATTCGAATCATTCGAGCTGTGACAGTTGACCTATCAGAGGGACCCTGCTGATGATGATGTATCACTCTTGCCATTTTTGTTGTGTGTTTATGCTTAAATAAGCCCAGCATAATCAAAGACGACAGTTATTCCTTTGCCGTGTAACAGACAACGGGCTGGCACTCAGGATCCAACTGGTTTCCTGCTGCTGCTGTTGTTGCTGACGAGCACGATAATGATGATGCCTCCTTTGGATCTTATGGTCTCTAAGGGATATACATGCATACATTTGTTCATTCTTTGTACCAAACAACTGATCTCGCAACTTAGGCACACATGCGCACTGTGAATACGAAGCAGACAATAAAGAGGTTTCCTCCATCCATACGACCAACGACCAACCTTTTAGGTAGATGGATATTTGATGAAAATTTGTGTGCTCTGGCCCTGCCCGGCTTTCTGATTCAGGTGAGCGCAGTGATTGTGTTTAAAAGAGTTGTGATCCGTGTGGAAAACATGAATGCCTATGGAAATAAATGAGCAGTGTTTCCTTTGTGCAACCATAATGCTGCTTGATGGCTTTCGAATGACATCGGATGTATACGCTTGTTGACAGATAGCTGTGGACATAACTATCAATCACCCCTGCCGGCAGAGCTGACGTTTTTCACTGGAACAAGTATTACATGCTATTTTCGAGTTTGTAACCTGCTGACATTCCAAAGCGTACTCGAAAGATCACCTGAGTCCAAATTAGCTCTGGGTGCACATCAGTATTCTAACATTTTGTGTTGTTTGGATACTCTTTGAATCTTTCATTTTTATTATTTTTTTTTTATTTTTTATATTAAGAGTTCCTGCTCGTTGGGTACACCAAACAAAAGCAGCGAAATCCTCATGATTGTGTTTTAATTGAATAAGAAACCAAATCAAATGCTGCCAGGCTTTTGAGGAATTCTCTTTTTCAATGCTATACAATGAATGCGATGCCACAACAAAACAATTTCACTGTGTGTATGAATAACTCCAGCCAAACAACCGCAAAGATCCAAAGAGCGAAGCCGATCGCTCAAACGATCAGTGCACAGTCAAAATTGAAAATTTATTGAATAAAGAGTTTAAGTACAACACGGCAAAATCAACAAAGGATTTCCCCAAATAGCTCGGGTCAAAAGACTTTGATCCATTAATCAATATGCTCTCAAAAATTAAACAGCGCACCGTATCGACCGCGACGCGATACGGTCGCGGCAGAAGGACAGAGCAAGAGCAGCTCCTCTCAGATCAGCATATCAGACCAGACCATGCCAGACCAGACCAAGATCACCGTCTAATCTTCATCTCATCATCTTTCGGCATACAAAATAAAATAAACGTGCTCCGTGTACCCGAAGTACGCACGGCTCTTTCAATTCGATCACTCTCCCCGCACGTTAGACCGCGCCACTCTGTCAAGTTTTGCGGTTGAATTTGGTTTTGTATCTTTTTTGTACACGGGCGCATGCATTACTGCTGAGTATTAGGTAGGTGTTTAGTGGCTAAAGTGTTCAATGGATGTGAAAGTAATGGTCAAGAACTGACTTTTGTGTATCATTTGCATCTAAATGGGGGAGAGACAAATCAATTTGAAGTACGAACAAAGAGCGGAAGTGTGGAGTCATCCCCTTAATCTTTGTAGTTGCCGGGTAAGGTTATTGTTTTGAATTCGGAGTGGATTTTAAATGATTTTTTTAAGAAGATTTTGTGATAAAAATATATATCTGTAATTACTGAAGGATTATAGCATTACAAATATATAAAAATTTAAATTGGAAATTATGTATTTCGACTAATTAGAAGCTGCTATTTTTTGCGACCTACTTATAAAAGTGCTGCTTTATGCGCACGACCTTGGAATTTATACTGATAATGCGGTGTCACTTCAGTTAAAAAGTAAAACAACTTTGTGATGTGTGTATCTCAAAATCAACCCTTTAAAGTTTTAGCAGTGAATGTATTCAAATACATACTTAACTTCACAGTAACACACAAGATTAATATTCGAGTTCACATAAACAATAGACTGTTTGTAGGCAGTTCAAATACTTGCTATGACCGAACGCGATGTTAAGATTGGTAAAGAATTTCCCCCAAATACCATTACTAGTTACAATACCATCTTCATAAAATTTGGCGAAGTTTCACCAAAGATTCCTATCCCTGAAAGCTTAATAAACTGTGGAAAACATTTTATCACTAAAAGAAGAAGGGATGTAAAAATTCTGCCAAAAAGCATCATCTATACCTTTGAAACCTCGACTTTTTGCAGAACTGAATATATACCTATCTAAATAATTAAATACCCTTAGAGATTACAATACATCTTCTCCCGTCTTTTTTTTAATTAAAAGGCTAGAATTGATATAAAGAATGTAAGTACTTGATGTTATGCAAAGATCAAAAAAGCAATAGGTTACCCTTCATTAAAGACCGGTAGAAGTCTTTACGACTGCATTTCTTTAGTTAAAGTTAAATGTTCCAGGCTTTGATCGACCGGACAAGAAAGTCTACACCGATAATAATATCTAAATGAATTTAATGTATTATATTTAAAGTTCTCATAGTTAGAGCTTAAAAACTTTGTGAGAAATCAACCAAATCCGAAATATTTTTAAACAAATTAAGTCAATTCTTGCAGAGAGCTCAATTCATAACCCAAATAACTAAGTAAAGGACTAAACACGAAGAAGGAATAATCGGGACACATTCCATTTGGTCGAAGATTCACGGAAATTGTTAGCTAATATCAAATTTTTATCATTTCTCTTTTGATTTTAGAGGTGGAGGTTTATTCGTCCGTTTGTTGAAATTGAATACACTTTGGCATTTTGCTACAAAGATATTTTTGTTAACGTCAAAAATTGGGTGCAGTGACTTAAAGACCTAAAAGTTTTTATTCGCTGCACTACCTCTTGCGAAAATCTGCCAAACATCCAAAAGTAGGAACTTTTATAAGAAGCTTCATAAAACTGAACTGCCGTTCGTCACTTTCGTTTGTGTTAAAAAATATATCTTCGCACCCACAATGGTTGGAGAAGCTAAGCTTGAGTTCCTGTTTGGACCGTTTACGCCTTATATTTATTATTTTTTTTTTGTTTTTGAATTATTAATTTTAATTTTTACATTAAAAAATCGTTTAAATATGAATGCTTCATAATTTTATTATACCATAGTACCTACTGGGACAAAAGCGAATAGACAACAAGTTACTGCTTTGTAAGTTACTAACTAGTATTTTAAAATGGCGCCCAAAGAAACTGCTAAGCTTTGACTTTTGATTTTATTTCTTAAACTTTATGTTTAAGGTTAACGTATGCCCCTTAGTTGGAAGCAGTCGAAATATGGCTACGAGAATATCGTTAGGTAGTCAAAGTACGCAGGCCAAAAAACTGCTGATAACCGGGGTCCTGCAAACCTTAAGCTCGTTTAAGCGTGACCTCGGAATCCTGTTTTCCCAGAATTAAGATCTATAGAACGGTTTAGAACGAAACCCTTTTTTATTAATTTCAATATGAGAAAATACAGACCAGACAACACTGGATCGATTCTCAACACCATGATACTTGATTTGGGATATGTATGCTCCATCACGTCCTTTCTTGAGCTTAGGAAAGGAACGAGCAGAAACGATGATACAGTGGCATCGGGTGTGGACGTTACAGATTTATTGATGACGACATATCAACTTTGAATTTGGGGAAAACCTGACGCTGATCTTTAGATGTTTCATTAGGACCATTCAAGATGCAAGAAAATAACGTCGGGGTTCGAAAAATATTTTAAACGTGTAACTGTGGAGGGCTATTGCTTAAAACATTACTTAGTAATTAGCTTTACTCTTGCTCTTGGATTAAAGCCTAAGTTATTTGTAATTTTCTAATTTTTTTTTTTTAATGTTCTCTTTTTCGTTTTCCTATCTGTTTGTTGCAATTTGTTTTATATCTTAACATGAATAAAACCCAGAAATAAATATTTTAAGTCAAATATAAAATATCTAATATAAAAGTTACGTACGAAAAGTGCGTTTGGGGTTGCACCAATAGGTTGATATTTATCTCATCTTAAAACATTCGCAAGTAAAAGTAAACAGCTTCCGAAAGGCTACGAGTAAGAAAAAAATAGAGATGATGTAAAAACTATAACATTAATTCCTACTTGTTTAATTAAACTTAAGTATTGACTATAAAATCAATTTTGCTACCACGGTAAAAGCATTTTCTGATTATTTTCAGTATTTTTTTTTAATATTGTCAGAAGCCTTTGTCATGAAGACACTTCTTAAGAGTTTTTATCAAACTGTGACTGGAAACACGCTCACATTATCTACTTAACAACACATTCAAATGGAAACAAAAAAATATTCTGTATCCCCCGCTAATAGACAACCTGACGTGTTCCAGAATAACCAACAAAATAATATTTCACGAGATATCTTCATAATAGCCAACACCTTTTTAACTGGTCAGTAACCAACCAACCAGACAACCACCGAAGAAACAATAATGCGGACCGAACTAAGCAAGCAATAGAACGAATAAAGCCAGGTTCAATCGCGCCGACCATTCTCTCATTCCACACTTAAGCCAGAAATGTTGACAACTTGAGAAAAACTCCGGTGATTACACACCTGAAGATCAACGTAAGTTATGTTGTATAATTTTGTAATATCGGCGGTGATAACATAATAATGCCGAGTGAAAGAAGTCGGCTGCATTAAACGAGAACCGAAGCTGCTCCACGTGAAACCAGAAGGCCAATATTATATGTACCCACAGTTCGTGTATCGATATATCTATGGATAGCAGTGGTCTGTCTCCCTTGAAAAATTGTCCAAAACAAATGAAAAACAACGAAAATATTGGGTCCGAATGGCTCTGTTGATGCTGCGACTTTTTGAATTCGTAAGTCGGTGAGTCTGTCTACCTGCGCCGACAGTTCGAGAATGAACCGACAAATGATGTCGTATATTTAAAACCCAAAACAAAAATATACTAAATGCCCCAATAAATATGCTAATGATGTAATCAAATCAGTGGTCTGTTCTATAGGTTGACGGTGAGGATGCGGTCCACGTCGACAAGTGTCAGGCAGTCAGTCAGTCAATGGATTATTCGGCCGTATCACTTCAGTCGAAGAGTGAATTGAATTGTTTTGAAAATTTAACTCTATCCAATGGGAATTCGTTCTGGCAATGAAGAAAAATGCTGATACGGATTTTAGACTTCATCTTCTACAGCTTGAGTGATGATTAACTTAATATCTCTATTACTGCAGCGGCTGCTGTTTTAAGATAGGTTTTCTTATATTACAAGAGTTCCATTAATCATGACATAATGATGCAAACATTATAAGAAATTTCTTATTAAAATAGAACCAAAGACAGTCTATATATCAGTTGTGAAAGTTTCTTTTGGAATAGTTAAGTACGATTTAGCTGGGACTGCACTTTTGTTAAATCAAAAGACTTAATTTTATTTAGAGACAGTATTTTTAAACATATAACACATATACAAATATATAGTACAATCAGTCATAAATGAAAATATTTATTATGGTGCTGCTTTTGAAACCTGTGTTACTTATTTTTCATAACCTAAAGCAGTTGAGTCCTGATGTTTTAAAATTGTTCTTATTGTAAAGTATATCAGTACAACAGATGAGTAAATATATAGATAGTCGACTTTCATATCGCCTGCCCCTTAAACCTTTTTTAACGGGCTGGGGCTCCCTTAAATTTCCTATCTGTAAATACGTTTCAACCACAGAGGGTTTTGTTGACTCTAAAATATATGGTGCTTGAAGCTCAGTTTCACAATAATGACCCCTACAATGCATGACCCCAAAATGGTTGCATGGCGCAAAAATGCAATTTGTTGTTAAATAAAGTGCACGACTGCGTCATACGAAACTTTCTCGATACATGAGATGGGTTTTTGAGTTGCAAAATGAATAGAAAATTAATTGTGAGAAATTTATTTAAATAACTTTTTTAGGTTTTAAAAAATTTGATTTTCTCAAAAACGGCACCTACGATTTTGATGTAATTTCGCACATCGGACTGGACGCTTTTAACATAATTGTTCGAAATACATAAAATTATGAAAATCGTTAGCGCCGTTTTTAAGAAAACGAATTTAATTTAAATTTAAGAAAATCGTTATATGAAAAAAAATTAAAAAAAAATTATTTAAAAAATCTAGGTACGCAGAATTGTTTGAGTTTACAGTATAAAAAAGGCTGTACATTTTTTTTAAGTTCACTTTATTAGTTTTCGAGATATTGCCCGTATGAGTATGCAGAATTTTTTTCCTTGGAACCACTTTCGAGAAAAGTGATTTCCACAAAAAAATTTTTATGGCAGGTACCGTTATTTCAAAAGATAAAGCAAAAAATAAAAAGATGCCCCGAGATATAACCCCAAGAACCTTATATACGAACTTTTAAGCAAATCCGTCGAACCGTTTCGCCATACGCCGCCCGGACAGACATACAAACAGACAGACCAACGGACGGCATTGGCGGACCCACTTTTTTGGACATCTCTATAGTCCCCTCATACTCAGTTTGAGTTCGAAATTTCCGCACGATCGCAATAACTTTCTCTTTAGTATACTAATGTACACGAGAAAGTTAAAAAGTGAAGCCGAGAGACCTCGTCAGACTCAGATCTGGCATTTGATGCAATATCAAGCTTATTAATTCTATGACTTATTTTACTTATGTATACTTTATACATCAATTAATTTAAAACAAATATATCATAAGAGTCAAATTCAATAATGAATTCAACAATAGGTTGAAGTTGCAAATCGAGATATAACTCCGATCGGACAATTTATTTTGCAATTGCGCTATGGTTTCGCCACATAATATGCCACATACAGAGCCTTCAAATTTCGGAGATAAAAAGGAATTGATCACGGTTAAAGCGGCTTTTCGAACATCATTTTGGGAACTTCTAAGCCACTAATCCGAAAATTCTGATTGTTAACGCATTGAAAATAATTTTTCTGAAGAATTTATTCGGAGATGCATTTGGAGTTGTAGTCCCTTAAGAGGCTATTGAATGTAATTGATTTATTGATCGATCAACGACAACTGAGCTGCTGATGATACAGAGGGTCTTCAGTCTCTCATCGTAGTTATGCCCACGGCTATTATAGTCCGATGACTATATTGCATTATTTTTGACATACCTATTGAGCCAAAAAAAAATTTATCGCTGAACACAATTTTATAAAAAAGTGCTATATAAAATTGGCGCAAGTAATCATACTTTTGGAACCAAATGGCGGTTTTCCACCAAAAAAAAGTTACTCTGAATGAGAATCTGAATTTCGGTGAATAGGTAAAAATGTTTTGGTTTAATTTATTCAAAGTACCGAAATTGGTCTCCTGGTTGAATTTGCACGTTCTTAGGAATAAACGTCCTTCTTTATGACCATTTGTTGTTAATAGACGTGACGTAAACGTAACTAAAATTAAAACTTTATACCTTTCCAAAACCATTTACTACAAAAAGTCTATCCTTCTTCTCTTCTCCTTTATTGACAAGGATATAATCAAGATTATAACGACGATAGCCCACCCCACTTTATTACATCCCAACTGGGTCGCCTGTAAGATTTGACCTCAAAAACGCTCTACAAGCCTGCAAATGACTTAGGACGCTTCCCTGGAGAATTGCCTCTCATTCCTAATAAAAAGATTATTTTATTTTTAGAAAAGACTGTCAAATAGTTGGGTATAAATTCTACGAATGCCAACTTGGTGGAGATCTGACAAAGAATATCCCTAGGAAACCGCTGCTACTTCGGTTTGGCCAAACAAATGGGTTCAAGTCTCCTAACTTGAAGGACAAAGTGTATGCTCTAGAAAACCCTTACTCTGCCAGTTCTGCTATACCGCGCCGAGTGCTTGACGACAAGCAGGAAAGAAGAGCTAACACTGGGATCCTTCGAAAAAAACAATTGTTCGGCGGATATTTGGGCTGTACTATGTACTATGAGCTGTACCAAGCTGTGGATGTAATCCAAAAAGCCAAAACTTGTCAACTACATTGGCTCGGCCACATCAAGCGAATTGGCAAAAATGCTCCAGCTAAGAGGATTTTCGAATCCCAGTACCCAGGTTCGAGACAACAAGGAAGACCGAACCTCCGTTTCAAAGACCAAGCAACGCGGATGCCACAGCACTTGGTCTGGTTAACTGAAAGCAGAGTGCCAGGGATCGCAGAGGATGGAAGGCTGCCGTGTTTCAGGCAGGGACTCTTCACGTGTCGGGAACACGTTAAGAAAGTAAGTAAGAGGGACAATTACTTATCCGTAAAAGCGATTGTATAAACCTTGTTCTAATTATTGAATTCGTGGTAAATTTTCTTATGATCTATTCCATCACTGTACATATCCTTACCTTTTTAAATCTATAAAAAAAAACAGCATATTTAGTTGGTGCGGGCGAATTTCCCCTGACCTGAAATTATTCCTATGAATGTTAAATAATAAAAAAAATGTATAATTAGACATAAACGTTTTTGCACTTATTCCATTTTTACTATTCGTACACAGAATTTAAAATCACTTTTGCAACAATAAATTATAAAATTATTTACCCAATAATAGCTCTACAGTAATAATATAGGCAAAGTTAATAATTACTTTAACTCATCATGTATCACAACACATGACCTAAGACCACAACTTGCTAATGGTAATATCTAAACAGATGCCACTCGAGCTTCATTTCCCTTGAAGAAGAATCATATACTTTAAGTATATACATATATATTTTTATATGTAAATTGCGTGCGTGATCTTATGATGCCAAACATAAAGTTATGATATGTCCCCATGTAAGTACACCCCATCCAATCTCCACATGCATACTTTAACTCCCCCCTACAATGAAATGCCATAATGATAGTGTATAACTTGAACGAGGATGACCACTTCCTAAATTATTCATCGCACATACCTGACTCGAATTAGTTCGATTCACAGAGAAGTCTACGCGTTCGCATGTAACCCTCAGCGTGGACGATATGTAATTTCCACCCCCGACAACATACAGCATGGAAGAGTCGTCAGACACGAACATGGAACATCTTCGCCGCGGACAACAGTCTACACTGAGTAACGGCTCGGACTTTAAAATGCACAAGCACCTGCCAGGATTCGCATAGGTGTTTGCTGCAGCCATCTATTATTGTTCTTACATAATTTGTTTTATACACAGTTGGGAGTTTTCAAGCCTTACGATGAATGGAATTAAATCGAGTGTGGTCGCCGCCGTCGAGGGCTCATTAAAAAATCTCACTCTCACCCCACCCGTACCGGCATGACATTAGCATTTCGAGGAATAGTAAATAATTCGGAATCTCGGACGCGGCGGCTATCGAAGAAGATTCATAAGTTTGCTGTCAAAATATTTTACGGAAATAGTCACAATCAATAATTTGTTGCTTGTTTTAATTCCGAATAAATTTGGCCAAGTCCAGCTCCAGTTGGTATTCGAAACCAAATCGGATCAAAGGTCTCTGCCGCCTGTAAAGCGACTCGACTCGAACTCGAACCCGAACACCCTCCGCTGGGCTGGTTGGCCCCTGGTAAAGCATCATCAACTTCGTCGTCGTCTTCATTTCTCGATGTTCATAAATTTCACATTATTGTTATTAATATTTTTATTTTCTGTGTAGCTGCTAATATTGGTCGCCGGTTTCACATAAATACGGCGTGGATGCCCCATTCCGGGGCATTAACAGCTTCGGCTTAGGAATAATAACTCATTTGATTTGTGGACGAAAGAGGGGCGCAAAATGTGTACGACACAAGAAACTTGTTTGGTTTGATTATAATTAACACATTATCAAGTTCTCTTAATTTCAGAGGGACGACGCGACGGTGGCCAGTGGCCACTGGCCAGCACCATACGTTTCCCACACGACGCAGTCGTTTTTGCCGATCCATTTGTATACTGTGTGGTGTATTTTTATGTGTGCAAGTAAAGGTGCCTATGGCTGCTTGTTCTGCCTGATTGTGGATTAATTTGGGCGATTTGTTGTCGTGCTATGGCTTCAAGATTTGCCTCTAAATTGGTTGAAAATGCATAAAAATTGGTAGAGCCCCTGTCATGTTTATTTGCCTAATTTTTTGTCGAAACAGTTTACCAAATATTGGGGAAATACAATAATCAAAAGAGAAAATACCAAAGGGATCGCGCCTGCCGATACCGCGTAACCAAATGCCACAACCTATCACATACTAGACACAATACGAAAACGAACAGTGCGGCACTTTGAGATCTAATACAGATTCGATTTGATTCGATTCGAGAAGCAGTATATAGAAACTCTCAAGTAGACCAAAGAGGATGCCGGCATTTGCCAGCGCGAAAGGATTGTTCCTTGCTTGATCTAGTGCCTAGAAAAGGGTATATTGTGTAAACGGAGGGAAGGCGGGCGGCGGCGGCATTTCGAAAGTGAAATGGGTTAATGGGAATAATGATAAAGATGGAGATAATAATAGTATGGTGTAAGAAATTGACAAGAAGAGGGAACTAGTTGGCTGATCAAGTAGGTTCTTAATGATATCCTTTTAAACCAGCAACGGTGGGACTAACGGCGCACAAAATCTGTACACACATCTGATGGTGAAATCCGATATCGCCTATTCATGTGTGATTCGCATGGCGGCGGCAACAGCAGCAGTAGCAGTGGCAGGGCGTTTCCTTTCCGAGCGCAACCATACAAATCCAATTGCTTCATTAAAGGATAATCATGGAAATTATGTTCCTTCTGTTCTCCTAACTAAGTAATACTGAGATGTTGGGCTAACAATCATGATTTGTTTGGAAACTTTAGAGGTATGTATGTACGCTGATATGTACGTATATAACACATAAAGGTATGTTTTACATTAAATTTTCTGTTATGAGAAACGAACGACAACGCACATGTGTGGATGAGATTGTGGGTGGCTTTTGTGGCAGTATGTATACAATATCACAGAAAAGTTTAATACTGAAATACATATAGTTTAATTGCGCACCTAATTACAAACTTGCTCTGCTGTGGTTAGTCGTTACGCCCAGAATATTGAAACATATTTACCTTACTTTAAATGAATGTAGGAAGGACGGTATTAAAACTAAATTAAATATATGAAAGCTGTTTTCCAAATATATATACCTAATTTCAAATAAGTTTGACTACAACATATAAGTACCTACGATTGCCGTTGGTTAATAAATAGGTCAATATTTGGACGCCCAGAAAATGGTCGATATTTTAATTAAATATAAATAGACGGCGGTTGATGGAAAACTATTTACCATAATTTAGTGATTAAAGGCTATGGCAATGATTCATAATTATGTTATGCAAACATATTCCTTAAATATAAAGTTTTTTATTTAATAAAAAGTATGAGGGCAAGTTGACAGCAGCTGAGATGAAGATGCTTCGCTTGACAGCAGGAGTAACAAAGCTTGATCGAATTAGAAGTTCCAAAATCTGAGGAAGCCTTCACGTCAAAGAACCCATCTCGTAAAGATTAGACCTCGACCGTCGTCTCAGTTGGTATTGTCATGTTCAAAGGAGGGATCCTACGAACCCCGTCAAAAAGGCAATGGCAATCAACGTTCGCTTACAGTCGCGTAAAAGAGGCAGACCTAAAAACTCCTGGATCACACAAATGCAGAAGCACCAGCATTTGATGGGCCTCATTGATGAAGTGATTCAAAATCGAGAGGTCTGCAGATATTTTTTGAGATCGAACCGGCGAACCTCACAGGCGAACCAGTAGGAATGCAGTGGAGTGGTGGGAGGGTTATGATCCCTATAATCCTGATCATAACCTCGTCGTTAAATGGAGAGAAGAATATATAAAAGGCATACGTCGTTGTTTTTTCACTATTTTTTTATTTAAATGAAATATACCTACGCGGCGCTACTGTCCGGCGCGGTCATTGTCTAACTACCTCCAGTTCCGCAGTCCACCTCTACTGCGTTATATTCGAAGATTCTGCGGCCTGGAGCGTTGGTGTTCTTTCGCTTTATATGTCTCAGCCATCTGAAATGCCCAGTTTGCAGTTTAATGACATAGAGTAAATCGTTGAATCGTCTCATCCAGAATCTTTCAACGCATACGGGACCAAATATCTTACGAAGGATTATTCTCTCAAAACGCCAAATGATATTTTCATCTCATCCGCTTTAGAAAGGGTGCATGCTACATGAACTGGAATTATTAAGGTCTTACATAGAGTTTCCTTAGTTTGTCGGAAGAGGAGAAGTCGTTTTCAGTTGTGATAGCAAAGTTATAGCTGGCGATATGTGACATTCTGGCCGATTCATTGATGTTAGGTGTCCTTTCTTGTTGATAGCATATACTTTGTTTTGCCCTAGTGTAACGCTAGAAACATTTCTTGCCGCTTCTGTTCATATAGTCTCAAACGCACTAGTGATAGCTCTCTGTCTACCAATAACATCAAAGATGGCGGCGAACGCAAGTAAGTGAACAGGCTTTTCAACAGCGCATACTTCGTGCTTTCCTTATTTGGAACACATAACAGATTCGCAAAATTGTCTGGCTTAGTGTATATACATGAATGTTTTATCATTTGAAAGGTCTTGTAAAGAGGAAGCGCACAATATAATTTTTATATTTTTATTATATTGGATTACATTTGAAGTAATTAGCTGATCAATTAGTTATTAGTTATTACTAAATGCATTTGTATTTATCTTCGTCGAATCAGTGTTGCTATTGTTCTATTGTTGCTATCCTCCGGATGGGAATGTAGCACTAACAACAGAGTAACTGTGAGTTAATGTTTCAGAAGTACACACACAATTTACATTATCAACTAAGACTATTTTTTTTATTTTCTTGGCATTTACAAAACTAAGTGGATATATTTTCACAAAGTTAACGCATTCCAAAGTTTGTCACATTTTTTGGTGGACAAATTGTTGGACCACCATTGATAGCCGCTTTTATTGATGTAATATTAGAATAGCTACGTGATATTCATTGGAATTGAAGTTATTTGTCGTGGTTTTTCGAAGATAAGCCGTAGACTTGAGAGTAATACAGAAATTATTAAGAGATTGAATGAAACTCGACTATGACACAATGACGCAGTTACTTTCGTGAAATACGTGGACGTCATCATTTTATAGCTGGATTCTATGGGATAATGCCTTGAAGTGTGTTGTAGGAATGGAAGAAATAGCGTCTTATTCACTTCTTATTTCTTCTTAGTTCACGACTCACTATAAAAAAATAAAAAATATTGTCGAATTTCGAAACATAGGTAGTTATTATTATTTTATTTCTAGAGTGTAAAGCCCGTTAAACTTATCCAATCTTATCGAAATTTCTATCTTAAGAAAGGTAGCTTCCTTCGGCAGTGACAAATTGCACTAGATGTTGGGAACAGCGGAATTGAAAAAAGGATTTTATCACGCGAAAGTTATTTCGCTAGTTAATGTTACTTTGAGAGTATAGATGCAACTCTAACTCATAATCCAGCTTAATATATCAGATGACAAAAGAAAAAAAAATTCTTGATTTAGTAATGAAGTGCAAGGGGGAGCAGGATAAGAATGAGTGGAGTGTGGGAGTCGATTTCCGACTCAAATGTAGAATAAACAAAAACTTGAAACCCACTTTTATAAATCTCGAAGGTGCTCTAGAACATTTCAAATAACAAAAAACAAATATTTATTAAAACACGAAACACAGTTCAGCGTTTAAGTTTAAATATGCTCCCGTACCACCTAAAGTTTTTGCATTGCTTCACCTCTTGTAAAAGTCTAAGAAACATCCAGAGTAAGAAACTATACGAAAGATTTTCAAAATCGGCAAGAAATCGTAGATTGCCCTTACTTTGAAGTATTGAACACAAAAAACAATGTAATCAACTTCTGGCGATTCTTCAAACTATCTCAAGTGGATAACTACCCCAACAGCCTAATTAATTTTGCTCACGCAGGCACTTAAGACAACGCCGCCATCGGAAAAGATGGTTCGCAACACAAAACATAATTATACATAGGTAGGAACTTTGTAATACTTCCCGCCCTTTAGAAACCATTAATTATCCGAAATCTCGACGTCGTCGACCACACACACAGTCTTCAACTAATAGGACCTACAACAACCACTTATGCAACAACCTGCAATCAAAACAGACTCACTCTGATTACCATAGTGCCACTTGACTACGCTACAGATTGGCGTCTAAACTAAAAACTCTTGCCAAGTGACATCCAGACTCTCCTAGACGCTACAGTCCACTAACTGCAACTTAAATATGTTCCCAGTGAAGACCTCCCAATACCTACCTACCTAGTTGTAGATCTGATAAGGATGCTTATGCAATGATTACATACATTATGAGGTAGGAGATAAGAAGACGTGTTCATTTCCGTCTCGATTAAGGATGGTCCTTTGTGGCTCTCGGCAGTAATGAAATCGTCAAAAGACAAAACTATACACAATATACAAAAACAATCGTTCGGAAGACATTGTATGCTCGTAAAAGGATAATAAAGAAACCACACCAGCAGCAGTCAGCAGCCCAGCAGCCCAAAGAAGATCCCACACCAACTACATAAATCTTCGTCGGGTTTCTGAGGCAATGAAGGGCGTGTCGGATTGCTGAAATGTTTTGGCTTTTTATTAATGCCGATCGCTTTCGGCGGCCGGCCGTATTAAAACATTTGATCTATCCAGAAACATCTCTATATTATATGAAGGCAGTGTGTATGTTTTGTTACCTGCGTTTTCGTTACATTGTTTCGCCTTTTTCAATAACTGAAAAATAAATCTATTATTATTTGGCACAGCTCCATTACAGGAATGGTCGGTCAGAGCATCTGCCGTAAGTTTTTTAAGGAAAATGTGTCCGATTTTGACAAGAGGCATCACCTTATTGGGATTTATCATCAAGAACAATAATATAGACGTTGTTATTTTTGACTTTTTGTGGTTTAGATAGGTACATAAGTATTTAAATAACATGAAACGATTTATTTTTCCAACCTAGGATTGTTGTAAGAAATTAAATCTCTATTCGAGAAGAATATGTAAATAAATCATCGCAACCGACAACAATAACAGAAATTTTAAAACCAAAATTTGGTGTCGACAACAATCTGCTTAGCCAGTGGCCATTTCTTAATAACCGTTTATGTAATGCTTTCTTACTTCTGACGGCATACAAAAGTGTTTTAATGTCCACTTCCGAGTTTTGAAACTGCATTTTCAAAACATTAATGATGCAATTTGATCAATCGTTAGCAAAACTTGATGTGAACTAATTAACTATAATTAACCCTTAATTAACCCTAATTAACATTTTAGCAGTTTTCTAGTTGTTGAAGAACATATTTTTAAATTGAGTCGAAGCATAATGCATCAAGGGAAGTGCAAAAATAGCACGGACAAACAGCTCTTACGTTACTGCGGTCCTAAATAAGAGCAATCAAAATGACAAAATGTGAATAGTTGACTATACTAAAAATACGGTGACTGCATGAGGAATACAGGTGAATAAGCATGAATTCACTTTTATAATTTGTGAATAAATATACTCGTGAATACAAATGAATACGTGTGAATGTAAGCGAATACAGTTTGAATACAATGTGATTCACTATGATTAGATAGTTTCGGCTGCGGCTTTAGTTGTAGAGTCATGCCTCAGATGAAAACCTAGAAAACCCTTTAACCGTAGTGTTTGGAATAATTCATCAACATCTTTGCAATTTTATATATTTTTTAACACAATAAGTAATTTAAAGAGTATATATCCCTCTTAGCAACTACGCCAGACCAAATGTCTAGTTTTCCTAATTTGCTATAAAAATAAAAAGTCTCATCGAACAGTGACAAATTTTACGTATGAGTTTTTTATGTAGAGTTCCTGACGATGAATGCTATCATATTTTGGGCTATTGCCGATTTGACGGGCCGGAAGTCATTTTGGTGTACGCCTTGTGTGTTGCAAAAGGGCATAATGGGTTATTTTTCACAGAGGCTTACCACAATTGGGATATGCGGATAATATCTACATCATTGAGAGCTTTTAACTTGCCGTGCTAGAAAATTTTACCGCAATGGTTTTGAAAGAGGACAAAACCATATATTTACATGCTTTCAACAAACAAGAAGTCTACTGAAGTAGCCTTTGAAAGCTGACTTTTTGGTGCAGATTTAACAAAACAATTACCAAAACAAATGAGCTCAACTTTCCTGACTCGAAATACGAAGTGCAAGTTCTATAAAATACTGATCCCGCCAGTTCTGTTCTATGTATCTAAGAAGATCTTCAAAGACAAGACAAAGGAAATAGCAACAGCAATAGACCAACAACAATTAAATGTTTAAAAAAGGTGACTAGGATAAAGAATAATTTGTTGTTGCTTTCCGAGTGACTGTCTCCATTTGGTTTATCTCTGAGCCGCGCTTTTTTTCATTATTTGTAAAATGGTGGTATTATATAGCTTGAGCATTACAGGTACCTATTGTAGATTATGTACGTGTAAGGGGTCCAGGACTTCAAGACCTAGAATGGGAAAGTGAATATGAATGTTTGTTAATTTGCTTAACAGAATATCCAAAGCAAGCATTTTAAAATTAAAATTCTAAAAATTAAAATGTTTTAGGTACAAGTTTCTTGGCACTGACATTTTTGCGAACCGCTTCATCATATTCTACATTCCATTTAAGATTTCGAGTCTAACGTACCTACGTAACGTAAGAACTTAACTTGGCATCACTCTTCAATTCGTTTGACAAACCAATACTTATTACGTACGACAGGCAGACGTTTTTTCCCTAGTTATTTATTATTTTTTTTTATTTTTCGGATTTACTGCCAATTGAGCTGAAAAAATTGTCTGTACTATTTACAATATTTTATAAAATATAAAGCATCTAATTTGTGAAATTTAAATAGTGGATGAAGAATCCCATTGCAAGAGTTTTCAAGGTATGATTCATAAAATGTCCAGTGTGCAGAAAATTTGGATCTTCCAATTTTTATTGACAAAAGTTCAATTGAGGTTAGGATTTTCCTGTAAGCGGCGAATGAAAATGTAAACAATTTCAAAAGTAATTAGATAACTTAACCGAGATGTTCCTTCCAATTGCTCAATGTGTTGAATTATTAAGCAACTCATTAGATGACTTCTTTTGGAGAGATTTGCTGTTAATTTTTACTAGGCGATGTTTCCTTCATTGAAAAAAAAAAATCTTTAAAACTTTTAATTTAAATTCTTCCACGAATTTGTGTCTATTTAAAATCTCCCATTCATCCGACGTACCAGAGACAACCTTTTGCTTTAGCCCGAGTAACTCGCGACACAAATCTATTTTCGGTTTTGCCATTGCATTCGCATCGCCAGAGGAAGAGCAGACTTGCAAATTGATCTGTACACCTATTTTTATTTACCTATTTATGGTCCAAAGAATCGCAAGTATTTGCATCAACCTCGCCACGGTCACAATCCAATATGTCAATTTCGTTTGTTCTCAGATGTATAACATGGTGCATTGCTACATTGCTGGCGAATGCAACACGCCTTCGCCGCCCTTTGGACGATACATATCTATCTACTAACAGACGATTTTGCTTCTCTTGTTTGCGCTCTCCCCACTCACAGTAACGACCCTTTGATTGTGTGCCAAGTTTTGGCAAGTAAATTAGAGGAGAAGAGATATTTTCGTTGCAATGCTGTGTTAGTCACATAAAGTATGCTCAGAGGAGAGCATAACAGATTCATCATCATATGATTTACTTACCTAACACCAGTGCAGTGATAACATCGTGATACTTTCTATGTACCCCCAGAAATTAGGCAGACAGCAAGACGAAAGTTCGTGTGAGAATTGAGGTCGCACAGCACGATGGCCCCGATTAGTGAAAAAAGATCGCCACCGCCACATATCAAGGAGAACGCCAAGGAGAACGTATCCAAACCACTAGCCAAGAAGAACTTGGAAATCCTAGACTTCCACGAGTCATGGCTAAGGGACATTGAGATCTACAAGAGTCAGGTGAGGATGCAACAGATGCTAAGCACCCACAATCATATACACACGCCGGACGGTTGTCCAACCGAGGCTGTGCTTGAGGCACCTGTTAAAAGACGCAATCAACAGAGACAAGGTTCAACATCAACGCAAAACGGAAATGCGGTTGTGGATTACGCAGGGGTAAGTTGGAGTTTGGTTTAGCTTGACTTTTACCGTAAATAACATATCGTAATTATCATAACTACTAACTCGGAGTGTTTTTGTGTTTTCCCCTGTATTTTTGTTGTGCGTCAACCCCGTGGGTGGCTTTTGAATGAAAACTTTCTAAAAAAAAAGAACAATTTAAAGCGACCCCGAGAGGAGACATCAAGTCACGGGAAGAGTCACCCCAGTGTCAAAGCAAATGCAAATGCCAAACGCAATACCTTGCATAATACAACAAATCACATCCAGAGCCAGCAAACTCCAAGCCAAGAAACATCCCATTTAACTGCCAAAATAATAGTCAACTCATTTCATGCCAGTAGCTTGCTTAACTCCAAAAGTAGCGACCTAATGATGTCGAGGTTGCAAAACTCCTCTGGTGTTCGCTTAACTCACAAAACAAAAACTGCTGCTTCTACAGACTCACCTAATAAATCTAAAGACGGCAATAGATCCCAGTTGATAACCCCCTCGCCACCACTTAGTCCTTCTTTAGAAACAGAACAAGGTCATGACGAATCAAAAGCAGATTCTCCAGCTCTTGACGACGAGACATGTAGCCATCCAAATGTGGACGATGACGACAACAACTATCTGGACGACATTGGAGGTAGCCTTCTTCGAAGATTGTATTATCTGATTTCAGTGCTAACAAAGTATATTTCTTGCAGATATCGACGATTTGAAGGTCTTCGAAGAATCAGACGATGATGAGAATTCATACGTAGGCTTACCATTCATTTTGGACAGTGATTCGGAAATAAGTCGTATGAGTGAAGCAGTCACTGCACCAATACTCACTCCACAATCTATCCTGACGCCAAGTCTATTCCCCCAAGTACCCCCATACCTGACGTTCTCCACACATGTCCATAAAGGACCGAATGTGCCAAATGCTCTTCATAAAATTCTTAAATGGAGATTGAGTCCGGTGATGCCCAGAGTTGTTCGTCGAGTGATCTTCAATTCAGGATTTCGCCTTATCAAAAGTATGTAGAGTTTAATAAAATTCCTCGACGTTTAATTTACATATCTATTCTTCGTAACTAGAAACCACGGACTGGATGGCAGTGTGGGAGAAGCATATGAGAAGCCCTGGATTTAAAACTATTCGCTCGCATCAGAAATTCAATCACTTGCCTGGATCTTTTCGAATCGGTCGAAAAGACAGTATGTGGAAGAATGTACGAAGTTATATGTCAAAGTTTGGCAGAGAAGAATTTGGTTTTATGCAGAAGTAAGTAGGATTTGGAGAGAAATCAATAAAGACTTGTTTTACTAGTTGGTTTTGTTTTTTTAGGACATACATTCTTCCAGAGGAAGTGGATGCACTGAAACAAGTATGGCCACGCTCAGCGGCTAAGTCAACAAAATGGATTGTTAAGCCTCCGGCAAGTGCTCGCGGGACGGGTATTAGTGTGGTGAATAAGTGGTCACAGATTCCAAAAGACAAGGCCGTCATTGTTCAGAAGTAAGTTTAAGTGAATGTATACTAGATTTAGATTAAAACAGATCAGAGTTTGTGAAAGATTCCGTTACTGCTTTCATTGCATTGCATTTTTCTAAGCGCGGACAAGTACATAATTAATTAATTGAACTTTTAATTGGGCTACCCAGAGATGCGATAGAACAACTTGAAATAAAATTCGTTTACCTAAGTTCATTACCAAAGCTCAAGGCCAACAGGTGTAGAATTGTGGACGTCTTTAAACTTATTTTTCTCTGACCTATCAATCCAGAAGCCACTCCTGTGATAACTACCGTTTTATCAAGCTGGAAACATGACAACATGAGCCCTCGGTTTTACAAGGTGAAAACAACTGAGGAAAACCGAAAAACAGTTCAAAATCGGATTAAAAATATACCATTCAATTTTAGCTCTTTTGGACGGATTCAAGCCTACAACGCACCAAATGAATGCTTTTGCGTCTCTGAATCTCTTTCTCATTTTTATTAATGATCTCCTGTCTCGGTATTTTCCTTTCTCTTATCCTCCATTTCCCTTATGACGGACTGTGTTATTTCATTGTAAAGGTATCCAAAATCCCTTTCCGCTTCTATTTACACTAACACTGCATATAGAAAACTTGCTTAAAGATTTAAACACACCGCACTAGGACCTAGGAAAAAAACAGTTTTGTATTTTATTCCTGAAATCAATATTCCTCAATTATACACGTAGTTTTTTATTCTTTTGCTCAAGGTTTCTTTTATACAAGTTCACACATTAACACATGCTCTAAGTACTTACAAGTGTATAAGAACTATTAGTCTGAAGGTTTTTTTTGTTTTAATTTTCTTTCAGATACATAGAAAAACCACTTCTTATAAACGAGAATAAATTCGATCTTAGACTCTACGTGCTGGTGACATCGGTAAATCCGCTACGAATTTATATGTACAAAAATGGATTGGCCCGATTTGCTTCAGGTTTGTCAGTCATCACTAACACAACACTTTAGTTAGCCAAAAAAACTTTTCTGATTTCACAGTGAAGTACAGTTCCGATTTGGATTCGCTTAATGACAGATGCATGCACCTCACCAACTACAGTATAAACAAATTGTCCGAAAATTATGCCAAAAATGAAGATATCAATGCGTGTCAAGGACATAAGTGGACTCTCCAATCGCTATGGTCGTACTTGGAAAAACGCGATGTGAATACAAAACGACTTTGGGCCACGCTACGAAATTTAGTCATTAAATCGCTAATCAGTGGCGAAGGGTGTCTGAATCGAATGTATCGTCAAAATGTCAATCATCGCTATAACTGCTATGAGCTTTTCGGATTCGATGTACTGCTGGATGAAAACCTAATACCGTGGCTGCTGGAAATAAATATATCGCCGTCCCTTCATTCCGAGTTGCCACTCGATTTACATGTTAAAGGTCCTCTAATCCAAGCTGTCCTCAATACAGCACTTTATCAGGTATTATGAAATCAATTATTTCCAAAAGGAAAATTAACAAAAAGTTTAATATTTTAGGTGCCTCCGAAGCTTACTGCAAAGCAACAGACGGAAATATTGAGAGACATGAATTTATCGGGGCCACTGTGTTATAATAGGCATATTTTTACGTGTGTTCAATCGCCTGAAGAGGTTAAGAAACATAACTTCTATACCAGCCGCTTGGTGGAATATAGAGATGAGGTAAGAACTCCCATTCACTGGAATAGATTCAAGTCAGAGACAGACATGCGTTTCATTTTAGTATCTGGACACAATATTAGAAACGTTAACATCAGACGATGTTAGGTGTCTTATTATTGCCGAAGATGAGCTAGCACGCAGCGAACCGTTAGAGAGAATTTTCCCAAATGCCGACACATACAAATTTTTGAAATATGTGGAGAACCCGCGGTATTACAATCGGCTGCTAGACGCATGGGAAACAAAGTACAGTGATAACCGAGACGAAGGAATAGAATTACTGCGGCAGTTGTGCAGCAAAGGTTACCACTTGGAAGTGGCACCGGCAGCTTTAATAGAAGTATGCATTTTCTTTAATTACAGCGTTTCTTATTTAAAGTGTTTTTTTTATGATTTAAACAGGAACCTAAGATCGATCTAACAGACATCGACTTGATGTATTTAAAACCAGAAGATATTCCAAAACTTCGCAATTCTTATGTTCTATTGAACGATGTCGATAATGTAGCAACGACCAATAACGAACAGGCAAAGGATTTGCACAATGTTAATGCTACTCAGCCTTGCTCTTCAGAAGTTTCTGATGGCGGGGATGCAAAGAGCAACGCCCAACCAATTGCTGTAGAGAGTAATGTATGTAAAAAGTATGTTTTTTTTTATAATGCTATAATGATCATATTTTTATTCTAGTAAATGCTAGGACTATCTGACTGACTGTATGATGTCTTAACACGAACATTGTTGAATATATTTTTTAAAAGAATTTAACTTGCAATAAACGAACTAACGAAGTAGGATGCGAATTATGTTTTTTTTATATTTAGTTCTTAAAGTTGAAAAGATCGGCTATGAATCGGAGGAAATATGAAAGTGATATGCAATACA
This sequence comes from Ferdinandea cuprea, assembly GCA_963576555.1. NCBI lineage: Eukaryota > Metazoa > Arthropoda > Insecta > Diptera > Syrphidae > Ferdinandea > Ferdinandea cuprea. The sequence goes on from OY754958.1 coordinate 2,163,055, forward strand.
TATAACAATCGGAATTCGGAATGTGTAACCGATATTTACATATTTGATTACATGGATTTCAAATACACAATGAATTTATCAATAAAAGGTAACCTATAAAAGTTAGGTTAGAAGGATTGGGTACTAGGAATACGAAGGCCAAGCGGAGCATGCATCATCCTCAGACTGGTTTGGTTTTTATTTCAGTGGCAAGTCTTGTGATTGTGTGCCGGGAGGCACCATTGTTAGAAAAAAGGTTCACCCTAAGACCAGTGCGGAGAATTGTGGTTGAAATGACTGAAAATTAATTAATATTTCGAAATCAGCTCTTTGATATTTTAGGTTCTATACATGGTAAAAAAACACACACCCACTTTATTTTGCGGCAATTTTGTTCACTTAAATTGTACAAATAATTAAAATAAGGAATAATACTGACATAAAGATATGTCCAGCATTAGCAAAGTACTTAAATGGCGGTTTTTCTCCTAGAGAGAAATTTAGTTTCATTTGCTTCTTCAGTTAACATAAAACGACATTCTGTATCAAGATGCTAATGACACGCTGCTGTCAGTGATCCAGATTGAGCTCGAACTTGTTTTACTGATAGATTAGTCTAAAAGGCTTTGATTCTATAATTCTCTTGACTTGAGCACTATCGTCTATTTACCATGTAGTTGACGTATTTGATCTGATTAGATTACATATAAATCTTGGTACAGTTCTTAGTTTGTGTTACATCTTCTTCTCCATACGATCTCCTCACTTATACTGCTTACATTTTTTAAGTTAAGAGTTTTATACCTATTTGGATCAGTTATTAAGGAATTGATTTAGACTCCGTGATAGGTGAACTCTTCAACCACCAGTTTCTGCTATTCGAAATTTCACTACAAGACCAACTAAATTCGCAAGCTCTTCAGTTGTAGCATAAGCTTTTATCCCTACAACGTTGACAGCTGGTTAAGAAATCAAACCACTTTTTATGAATCACACAAGAACTGAGCAAGCAATATTACTTCCTAGTTATAGGGGTAAACCTAAATAGCTCAAGCCATAGCGGAGACTGCTTTTAACAATGGGATATGCATTAACTGTATCCAAACTGTTATGTATCTTGTAGGAAAATAGATGCCTTAATCAAAAAATGCAAAATCACTTTGAAAACATTTCCTTAAATATTTCTATTTACTTTCTTAAATATAAAATAATGTAATGTATTAAAAATTGTATTATATTGTTAACTAGATTGAACTTTGTTTGTACATTTTCGTGTCCAATAGTTTCTTCCCGCACATTGCGCAGATTCCCTTTTTATAAGCGCACGATTGGCAATAGTGAGATCCAGCTTGGTAAACTTTCTGTCGACATATTCTGAAAGAATATATTTGATATTTGAACTCGTCCGAAAAAAAAAATTGTAAAAATAATTACTTGCAAGGAGCTAAAACTCTTGCTAGTGGATTAGCTTTATCTCTGGCGCTGGTTAATGCTTTATTTTCATTAACTTTTCTTCCACCGGGCTTTGTTGTATTGCGCGCACCAGCTTTCCATGGATCTGGTGTTATTATTTTGGATAACTTAGCTTCACATTTTTCGCAAACCATTATGTGTTAATAGAGATATTTTTGTGTTAATACATTGTTTAAGTTAATGCGATTGTAAAAATAAATTAAAGAGCCCTATGCACAATCTAAATACTTTGACATCAAACGTCAAAACACAAATGTGAGTGCATTCAACGGTAAGGGAATTAAATGGTTGCATTCAAAGAAGTATAAACGTAATTATTTTTGTATTAGTTTTATTATGTAATTTTTTCAATTTTATAAAATCATTGAAGATGAACAAAGTAATGAAGTTTACCACAATCTTGCAGTCGTACATTATTGTGTGTAAATGCAGCAACTTTTTTCTTTTTTAAACTACATGATTAAATTTAATCAAAAAATATTTGTTTTCTCAAGTGATTTAATTTAATAATAAATTAGTTATTGTGGCCCCGAACATCCATTATTTCAAACAAAAGCTATTAAATCGATCAATCAATAATTTTAAAATAAAACAAACATTATTTTAAAAATATTTAAATTTTTTATTTCTAACTCAATAGGTTTATAAATACTATATACGCCTAAACAAAATATATTTTTTCTTAAATTCCTTGAATTTTGTTTGTACATATATCCACAATTGTTGCAGAACTCGCCATTGTTGTACCGCCTCCAATCACAATCAGGACACACGGGAAATTTTCGCACGAAAAAAGTAGTTGGGAATGCCATAACATATGAATTTGCGGAAGTTACGTTCGCGGTCGTAAGTAACAATCCTAAAATTATTGTTGGACCTTAGATCTTTAAAAACTACCGATACCGACATTGGGAACACTAGCTTACCGACGCATTTTTCGTACAATCTATTTTCAATTCACCCTGTAACCGAAGTGTATGCGACTTGTCAAGAAATAAGTTGCGATGTATCGCCATTAAATTCATATCGCCTTGCAGTGGACTGCGTTGGTATAAAATCAAAATAGAAGTTTTAAACTCAAACAAAAAAAAAACAACATAAACAATTCGAAAAACTATGACCGATATCACTGATAACTACACAAACTTTGTTGTAATAAAAAAAGAAAAGAAACCCAAACGTGAACCCAACAAATTGGTGATAATCAATGAGGAGGACCTTATTCGTCAGGTTGAAATTCGACCCATTTTATACGACAAATCGTTGAAGGGATATCGCAAGTCAGCTTTGCGCCATCAATATTGGAAAGAGATTTCGGATGTTGTGGGTTCTAGTGGTGAGTACGTCGGCGATTGACCTGAACACGGGCAAAAATAGAATTACATAAACTATGTTACAATCAAACGCACAACCTGTCCTTGGGGTTCGTTCTAATTGGATTTTTTAAAGCTAAAATTGGGATACATTATTTTCAGTTGAAGAATGCAGAAAACGATGGCGTTCACTGCGAGATGCATTTTCAAAGCATTATAAGTTGATGGCACGAATGGATAATCTTCCAGCGTGCAAGCGCAAAAAGTGGATATTCTATGATCAGATGAGTTTTATCGCTCATTATCTGGACAACGCAAAGTAAGTAACGTCCCTATAGAAGGGTTAATATGTTTTGTAATAATTGTGAACATGTAAAGTTTAGAGATTGAAGAGACCGTCCTGGAAGATCTACATGATAACTCGCATGATGATATCATGTTGCACGACACGGACACCGATGGCGATAACATGAACGTAACAGACGTAACCGAAGTCACACACACTACATTTAAGACTGACAATAGTCTGCATGACGCCCTGGGAGAAGTGGAGACTCCCGCTCATCATCAGCACCATGAACATCAGAGTGATACGACTACAATTGACTACGGCGATGGTAATCAGTTTATTACTCGCATTTTTCGTAGTCCAACAACAGCTACTCAATACCTAATTGATGAACATGAAACTGAAACGGAAAAAAAGGAAGCCCCGATTCCAAAAACAAACACATTAACACCTGAAGAATACGGCACCCTGATGAACATCGACGGTGATGACAAGTTTCTTTTAAGTTGTTCGCCAATTCTTAAACGCCTGCCCCGACAAAAGAATGCTCTTGCTCGCTTCAAAATCCAACAACTGCTCTATAATATTGAATTCGATGGAGAACTGTAACCCTAGTACAACTGTATTTGTATTGTAATATATGTAAATTTTTATTTGACGCTATATCGTTGTCTTTGTTAATCCAAATACAAAGAGTTGATGTTTAATAGGTTTTTTCAGCAATCAAATATGTATTATCGTCTATCAAATACAAAATCTTATCAATAAGATAGTCTACAGGTTCCGTGATTGCAAAGAACGACCAACGATAGTCAGTACTAATTTCTGCAGTGACAAGGAAACAATGATGTTGAATGTAAAATTATTGGCGTTCCTGTTGGCTTCAATTTCAAGACTTATTGCTTTTGGTATGTTCATGCACCACTTACGTGATTTGAGAAAATCATTCCTTTGAACTTTTCTTACATGATCTGCAGCAAGCGGTTTGGAGTGCTATTCGTGTGTCTCCAGTACAGACCCTGATTGCGCAAGGAAGCCTGGCAAACAATTGGAAGTACAGGAATGTCCAACTAATGATGAATGCGTCACTACTATAAGTAAGTCCTTAATGTGTTTTAGTAAGCAATAACATGAATTCCTATTGCAGTTTCTGGTGTAACGCACAGAGGCTGCTTGTCGGTGGTTATCCCAAGCAAGTATTGCTCAAGCCTCTGCGAGAAATGCGCCACGTCGTTGTGCAATGTGCAAATATTTCCAGCAGATCGTCTTCGCTGCTATCAATGCCTGGGTTCAGATTGCATCGATATTCAAAACAGCACAACTTACTCGCCCATACCCTGCCCCATTTACAAGGAAGCTGATGAGTGTTACACAAATGTTATAAGTGTCAACACAGTTCAACGTGGCTGCGCGGGAACTGATCTCACCACCGACACTGGGTGCAAAAATATATGCCTTAGGTGCAACTACGATGGATGCAACACAGAAGTAGGCGTAACCAATCACTACTGTCATGAGTGTTCCTATATGCAGTCGGTATCATCTTCGGATTATACATGCCTTCGAAATCAAAACGATGATTCCGTTGGAGAATGTGCCGTTGCAGGCGTTAAAACCTGCGCCAACAAGGTTATGCACGGTCATAGAGGCAAATGTTTTATCCACGTTAACGAACAAACTAACGTGGCCAATCGAGGGTGTTCCTCGTCTATGGGCTTTTATCCCACGGGTAACGTGACTGAGTGCTATGGCGAAAACTGCAACACAAAATGTGTGGACATAATGTGCAATGTTTGCGATACATCCACAATTCCCGGTTGTCGTAATCAAACCAGTGTCCTTAGAGCTGGCAAATGCAATGCTGGCACCAGTTCTTGTTTCTCATGCGAAGAAGGCGAGCATCTTTGGCGCGGCTGTGGATCTGATTTGCCACAACCAAAAACAGATCAAATATGCTATCAATGCCGCGATGCCGACGGCTGTAATCGTCAAGTAGTTCGTTCGTGCTACAAGTGTTCGTCATTTGATGATGAAAACTGTGCTAGTTGGCATGATATTTCAACTATAAAAACTGGTAACTGTTCTAATGCAGAAGAGAGGTGTGTTAGCACGCTAGTTTCTCGGCTAAATATTATTTACACTTTGCGCGGATGTGAGTCTCAGGTGAGCGAATGCACAGAAAGTGATCCGTTTTGTGACAGATGTGATGGTAGCCTGTGTAATAATGGTCGTAAAGCCTGGGAACTGGAACCGAAGACTAAAAGATATCTTACATGGCTGCAGTATTACAAGATGCAAAAAAGCTCATGTGACCATTTGGAAGGAAATATTACTTTTTGGATACTGGCACTAGGTGCATCGTTTTTACAGCGGATTCGAGTGTGAAAAAAGATGTTTTCTTTTTAAATATTGTATTATTATGTATTAAAGTTTAACTGCGACTATGTTGAGACATTGTTGCCCAATTTCTAAAAGGCATTGACTGTGATTCCTGAATTTTGTTTAAAATTCGGCGTCAAGTATGACATTTTTCATAGTCAGGGAAAGCCTCGAGGTTCTGGTAAGCTTTTATTCACGCTGCAGATCAAGACAATTAGAGGTAGACAACATAAGCAAAATTAATAGTTTATCTGTAAAACTATTGGTAAAGTGGGCTATCAACTAATTTAAACCGACGTGATTTTTCCAGACCTTCTTTAAAAAGGTTTGGCTTTCCTACGCTAAAATCCTTAATAAAGTACAGCTGTTTCTACTGTGCGTACATACTACGGTATTGGAAGGAGGTAAAAGTAAAATATCGTTCGGAGGAGTACTAAAGCCATGCAAACTCCCATATTAAAACATAAAAGGGCAAAGCGTTTTGTATGCCTTTGTGTATCCCGGGTTTTTCGGCCCTGACCACAGCTGGGTCGTCTGATTCCTGTTTCAAACAACCATCCAACAGACTCAATTAAATCAAAACATAACTCAAAATTTGAATTGGCATTTAAATGCCGCTTTAATTGTTCTATTGTAAAAAAAACACTGGTCATTATTACTTTCCATATGTAGAAAACTTGTACGTACGATTAGAACATCAACTATTCATACGAAAGCAAATATTCCATAATAAAAATTCTCAAAACTCTATTAATATTCTCTGTGGTCGTAAAATCTACCACTGAGAGGTTGTCGTCTTTTGTATGCCAAACATCGGGAAAAGGAATTGGAATCAAATGCAGTATGGGCACTCCCAGATTCAAAAACGGTACATGATCATCTTCTATCAGGGTCTTCAAAGATCTAGGTTGAAAGTATTGATTTGGACTATCTCTAGCCACTCCGTTGCTGGTGTACCGCTCCATAAGCCCGGCACTCGATAAGCGATCCTCTATTATAGCCAACTTGGCGTACCACCCTTCCGTATTTTGAAAACAGCTGTAGAACTTTGGATCCGGAGCACCAATCAGATCCAACAGCATTAACATGTCAATCCGATCGAGTAGATTCTCATTATTCCATTTATTTGCCAAGTGACGGGCACCATATATCGAGTCTTTAGGTCCCCATTCTTTGAATGCCTCTTCGCCATCGAAAAATATAAACATCAAGCTTAATTTTCGGTCTTTGACTGTACTCAAATGGTCCTTCATGACCAGTGCCAGATTCAATAACATAGCACACGGTACAGCCGAGTCGGTGGCCCCAAGGAACTCATAATCTGGCATGTACTTACTGTCGTAATGGCAGGCCAATACTAAGTAACGTTCGGCACTCGGGTTGTACGTAGCGATGATGTTTTGGAACTTTAGTTTTCCTTTTATGGGAACTGTGTCTTCAAATTTATCCAACGTTACCGACCAATTAAGGTCCTTCATTGATTTAACTATGTAATTCCGAACATGTCGATGTCCCTCGGTACCGACTACACGTGGAATTAATATATTGTCAACTGCCTCTCGCAAATGCCCAACATTAGAAAGTTGGCTATATGTTGCGAAATGCTGATCAGAAACATCTATGGTCTCGTACTTTATCTAAACGAAAGATTGATTAAAACCACAGTACAGATATGTAAACATTTAAAGTAATTTGTTATCCTAAATTACCTGCTTACGTCCTACGTGGGTAAAAAATTCATCATTAGAAGTAGCTGTCAGACCGACAAGGGAAACAAGTGTTAACAAAAAAAAATTCAATGATTTGGACATCATAGTTGCATCAAATAAAAACCTAATGAATAACTAACTATTATCTGATGTGTTGAATAAGTAATAAAACAATTCCTACGCTATTCATATTTGATTAAATACATATGTTTCGAAAATCATATTCGAAAATCATATGTTTATTTATTAAACGTTTCTGTTGCTGTTTGTTTTGACTGACAAGAAGTTAGGGTGGGTAGGTTCAGGAATCTTTTAACTACGTTTACAAAACATTATTCGATAATAGCTCTTCCGAAAATGTAACTAGTTGCATGCAAGAAGGTATGTAAAGATTAGAACTAATATTAGAATTATTTCGAACTAATAGGAGCCCATAGAATGTTCTATGAGTTTGAGCAGATCTACGAATTCGGCAGGTCGTATGCGTCGTATTAAACGAGAACAAAATAAATAAATATTAGACGTAAACGGCACATATAAAACCTAAGGGCTAGCTTCTCAAACCATTTTGTGCTGAGAAGATATATTTTTGACAAGAATGAAAGGGTCCTAAAGTTGAATGCCGATTCCGAAAGTCAATCGATTTTTGAGAGAGTTATGTTAGCGATCTGTAGAAGTTTATAATTTATATTAATAGTGTACAAAACAAACGAATTGATTGATTTTGTGGCTATATAAAGTTTGCTGCTCATTCTCTATTTGTTGAGTTCAATATGAACCCACAATCAGTTCATAAAAAGCAGAGCTATAGCATGACAAACATTTAACAATGAAGTAAAAAATATTTAGCATTCATATTTTAATGTTAACTGCATGACTCTATATAATTATATTTTTTACACCATTCGCGAACACATCCGTTACAAATGTCATGTGCAGAGCGAAAAGAAAACATGGCGTAGCGAGTGAAATAAACAAAGTTTTTTTTAATGGAGTGTTGTTTTCCTTAAAAACTATTTTACTATTCTCAACAAATCTACTCACATAACTTTCACATAAATACATACAAAATAAACGCAAAAAATGTCTCTTCGGAAGAAAGTGAGTAACATTTAATTTTACTACTAACAAATACTTACAGTTTCAGCTAGTCTGCGATTAGAAACTATTTCTAGACAAAACTGATTGTTCGGCGCAAGTTTTGTGTTTAGTATTTGAATATATTTCTTGGCTTCTTTTAAAAGAGACACTCCGAAGGTAGAAAACTTTGTCATCGCTTCCGTCTTCAGGGAGCGAGATTTGTTGAAACATTAATATACAATGTGTTCGCTCACAAACTAAAACTGACAGGCGCGACTATTCGTAATAAAACTTATGCAAGCACATCTGTGCAGCAACAGAATACTGCTCTTTACAGAAAACTATTTTCGTTTTACAGAGTACAACTTCTACAGAAGAATCTAGTTCAAGTACATCGTCTGGCTCCTCAACTTCTAGTGGCAGCAGTAGTGGATCGGACAGCGAAAGTTCTTCATCAGAATCTGATTCGTCGAGTTCTACTGAAGGAAAAACTGTGACTGCAAATCCAAAAGTTATTGACCAAGTAAAATCGCAGAGTGTTCGGAGGAAAAGTTCATCAGACGTTAAGGGACAAGCTAAGCCCGACGAAAAGTCAACGACAACAGCTGGGAACAAAGTTCGGGGTGCCACCGGAACTGGAAACACCAGACTTTCAAGAAGCAGTATATATTCAAGTGAGGATGATGGACCATCTAGTAAAAAGCCGAATAGGTCTGCATCTGGAAATCAGGTTTCGAATATTCGCAAGAAACCCCCAGTTGATGTGAAGAAAAATTTACCACATGCCATTACGCCAAGTCATCCACCTGCAAATGGTGGTGGTAAGGCTCCGCCAGCGGTCGTGAAACAACATCAACAACAGAATTTCGCATCTAAAGTTGTAACCAGCAAAACAAAAGCATTTCAGACGGCTGCAAAATCACAAGCGCTGTCCAACAGCAGTTTAAAAAACAAGAGTATCTTCTCTCCAGACAACTCGTCGGATTCAGATCACGAAGGGGTGAAAAAAATTGATAAGAAATCAAAAACTGCCGTAGTTGCCCCAAAAGTAAAAAGTACGCCAACTGCAAAGTCCAAAACAGCAGCGACGACAGTTTCAAAAACAAAATCTCCACAAAAGCGAAGATTATCAGCAAACAAAGCTGAACCGCAAAAGAGCTCAGATGAATTTGACTCGGAAAGTGGATCATCATCAGGGTCTTCATCGTCAAGCGATTCAGACGCATCAGAGACCAGTGAAACCTCATCGTCACCACCTTCTAAGCGAGCGGTTCAAAAGAAGGCACTTTCAACAAAGACTCCAACAAAAGCTGACACCAAGGCAGTTGTTCTTTCAGATTCGGATGGTGGAGCTGCTTTGAACAAACCGGCGGCTCCTAGAAAGCTTACGCGATCCTTAAGTACACGGAGATCAAAGCATGTCCTCGGCAAAGTCTCGGACAGCGAATCGGAAGGTGAGCTCAGCAAACGTTCACTTTCAAAAAGTCCGGCGAAAAAGGCGTCAGTTGTTACTAAGAGCAAAGCAAAAGCAAAAACTAAACGCGAACTGAAAACTGAAAAAATACCTACTGAACGCGTGATTTCCCCACCACCTCAGGAGCAGAAATGTCCAATCGAAGGTTGCGATTCTTCAGGCCATCTAAGTGGAAACCAAGAAAAACACTTTCTTCCAGAAGCCTGTCCTATTTTCCACAACATGTCCGCCTCCGAATGTAAAGAGCGCGCGAACGAAAGAAAACTTAAGGAGGAGGAGTATAGTATGGCAGCTAGCCATTATGATCCCCAGAAGAAAGTATCTACGCCCGAGCAGAGGGAATATCTGCAAAAAATTCGTGAAGCTCGAGCGAGATTCAAGCCCTTACAAGCACACGCGTCAATGGTGGACAAAATAAAAAGTGAGAAGGATTGCACAGATCATGACCGTGAACCAAACCTGATTGGACTTGTGCCGGACTATGACCTGCAGTTGTTTAGAGAAGCCCAAGCAATTGCCAGTGAAAAAATTGAGAATGAACTGAAGGATTTGCCTGTTGGCAAAGGCATCAAGTATGTTGTTAACCAAAATAGGCATCATGATGTTGGGTTAAACTGATTCTTTTCTTTTCAGATATATCACAATGGGCAAATATCAAATGAAGGTGTGGTATCAGTCTCCATATCCCGAAGATGCAGCGCGTCTTCCAAAAATGTACATATGTGAGTTTTGTCTTCGCTATCAAAAGTCAGAGACCGGCATAAAACGACATGCACAAAAATGCATGTGGAGACATCCACCTGGTGATGAAATCTACAGAAAGGGAAAGCTTCAAGTCTGGCAGGTGGATGGGAAACGACACAAACAGTATTGCCAGCATTTGTGTCTCTTGGCGAAGTTCTTTTTAGATCATAAAACATTGTACTACGACGTGGAACCTTTCCTATTCTACGTTATGACTCTGGCAGATATCGATGGGTGCCACACCGTGGGATACTTTAGTAAGGTATGTTTGAATAAATATTTATTAGCTTTTTGCTATCAAATGGAGAAATGTGGCGTTGGTCATTTCGTATTTCGAAGTATTGACTTTAGTTTCGGTAATGTTCGGTTTTGTTTAATTTCATTGTAATGAATTATGTAGTGCAGATTTGAATCTCTTTATAATTTTGGTAGTTTCGTTTCTTCGTAGGAATTCGGTCAGAGCACATTCTTTGGCTGCGAGCCTTTTTCCCCTGCATACGTTTCTAACGTATGACCTAAACTTGTTGCTATACATATGCCTCTCATAATAATCGGTCGTAGTTCGAGTTGATCGTTTGTCAGAAAAACGTTTGTATCATGTTTTGTGAAAAATGTAGATTTAATGAAGCACAAAAAATAAAAAATTAACAACACACACTTGAACAAGAAAAAAAAAGAAAGAATTATTTCAAGTTTGAAAAAGTTTTCCCTTAATTTGGTGCAGATACATTGTTTAGTTAGTATTACAATACCCCACCTATAACTAACGATACTTAATTAGCAATCCGTTATCGCATAGCCAGGGAACAAAATTTAATTTGTTGTCTACGTCTGCTACAGGCACAAGGCGTGCATTTTATGGAAGCATAAACACTCAACGTAAATGTATAATATATTTAACTTTTATGACATAAAAGGCATATGTAAATTGATCGGGCGCATCAATAGCTGGAGAGACGTTTTTGTATTTCGCACTTGTAAATGGTCTTTCTTTTTGAGCTGCGTCTGCGGTTGGTGGAATTTCATAGCAAAATACTTAAAAATATTAAACATTCATAATTGTTAGCAAGTTTTTTAACCTTCTTATCCATTTTGATTTAAAGATAAAAACCAACAGATATAAATACACACGCATTGCTCACTGACAGGACAGTGCCAGAGATAAGAATCAAATTACAATGAAAAGTGCGTTCAGTTCACAAATGTATTTTATTGCAATTAGGGCAGACGCAGAAAGTTTATGAAATGAAGAGATAGTAAACAGCTCAATGCTTCTTAACTGGTTTGCGTTTTGTTTTTAGGTATTGAATTTTGGGAATGAATGCACTGAACTCATTCTTCATACGTTGGTCAAACGGTAATAAATGAAGAGATTTACTTATACTTTTGGATGCAATTTAAGTGAGAAAGGCAATGTAGGAATAATTTGCAAGCCGATGGCTGTAGCAGCGTTTGGGTGTATTCATTTTGACACATAGTTTGTAACACATCTTAATATTCGTCGTAGACCCATAAAAGTTTTATGTTTTATTTATGATCTTATGAATATGATACTCCCTAGGGTCACGAAATAATAAAGTGTTAAAATTTTTTAAATCCGCCTACTGCCGCGGACGTGAATTTAGAAAAACCGTTTTAAAGCTGCATTTGAAAAGTTGAATGGTTCGAACCTGAACAAAATTATGAAGACACTGAACTCCTTCACAAGTTTGCCATATAAAGTTTTTTGCCACGCCTACCTTTTGAGGGCATTTTTTTTTAGCAATACGTAGTTTTCATAGAAATAAAATGCTATCCATATTGTTCTTAACGCTTTTTTATTTGGGGCATATAGGGATATGGATAGAGTATCAAGGGCATGGACCACTAAGCGAGAGGTCGCTGGTTCAAATCCCGACCTGTACTACCTGAAAGTTTTTATTCGCTGCCCCATCTCTTTCGAACGTTTGACAAACATCCAAGAGTAAGGACTGTCATGCGAAGCTTCTCAAAAATTAATTGCCGTTCGGAATCGGCATTAAACTGTAGGTCCCTTCCATTTGTGTCAAAAAATATATCTTCGCACACACAGTGGTTGGAGAAGCTAGGCTTTGGGTCCTGTGTGGACCGTTTACGCCCAATATTTATTTATTTTATTTTTGATCATACTGTTCGCCGCCAGCGGACTGTCGCCTTTCCTTATGTTTTTATATTTAATTTCTTAATTTACTATCTTCAAGACGTTTTGTTCTAAGAGGTAGCAGATGATTATTTTGTTACTGACAGCATTTGTTTTATTGTTAAGCAAATCTTCTTCGTCTGTCGTTCAGTCGCCGTGAAAGACAGATGTGCCAAGAGGGGCCGATGATGTCGATATCCTCCGCTTCACCTGAAGCTGAACAGAAAAAATAGTCCGGTGCGTTTAGGATTGCTGTATAGCAAGCCAAATTTGTACTGATATTATGTATTAATACATATATATATATGATATATATTTTGGTAGATGTTTAATAAAGCTGTTCAGCCTTTAGGCATGGTTTCTTCCGCCCACACTTGGTTGGTTATTATAAAAAACACAAATATTTGCTTCCAGTATGAAATGAGCTAAATACTTTACTCCTCCGGCAAATACCGATACCAAGAGAAAAAAAGTCGAAAAACACTTATTATATTACGAAAAAATAATCTCAAACACAAGAAATGCATGAAAAGTCAACAAAATCTCAACAAAAAAAATCAGTTTTCAAAGAAAAATGTTGATAAAACTCTTAAGTATGCAGAATATATTCCAAGTCGTACACATAAAACAGATGATTTCAAGTTGTTCGTATTTCTGAAGGTATAGGAGGACCCTTACTTCGAATATAAGTTTTCGTTGTGAGTGTAGTTACCTCCTACACAACAATTCTACCAGGAAAAATAAGGAACAATCAATTAGAACAATTAATATACATTTTACCTTTGGAGTACTGACGAACCCCACTGTAATTTTTTTTAAAATCACATACATCAGAAGTTAAAACCCATGGCATCCTTGTAATGTCTTTATTCACTTAAGATCGAAACCTGTGTCTCTTCCCGAATGGACAAGGCCATAAGAGATAATAGCTCTACATGTGTTTATAAAGGTTGATTTTTTAAGCGTAGTTTTTTAGAAATCGAATTAAATACTCAAATTTGCATCAAATATTCAAAATTTACGTTTTAAAGACAACTTCATGAAAATGTTGTCCGGGCCTCCGTTTCAAATGGTCCATTCGGAAGGTCAAATTTTGCGTTACTTTTTCGAGCATTTCGACATGTATTCCACGAATAACGCGTGTTATGTTTAAGGCTTGATCGTGTTCGGCTTGTTAACATAGACTAACGACTTTACATTACTCCACAAGAAATAATCAAGAGGCGTTAAATCGCATGATCTTGGCGGCCAACTCACAGGGCCATTTCGGAAGATAAGCTGCTTTCCAAATTCATCCTTTAACATTTCCATTGTTTCACGAGCTGTGTGGCATGTTGCACCGTCTTGATGAAACCAAATGTCAACCAATTTCAACTCAGCCAAGTGGGGCAACGGGGTAACGTTTCTTCCACGGTCGTCTTTAAAAAAAAATGGACCGATGATGGCACCAGCCCATAAACCACACCAAAAATGTCGTTTTTTCGGGATGCATCGGTAATTTTTGTATGGCATGTGGCTGTTCATCACTCCATATGCGAGTATACTGAAAACTTTTCACTTTAACAGATGACGTTTTGACGCCATTACTAATAAGCGCTGCCAACCTGAAAAACTTAACTCTTAAAAAATCACCCTTTACAACTCCGTTCGAAAAAGCGTTTTATTATCTCAGTTATCACAGAACGTACTCTTAAAATGATATTTAAGGACATGTGTTAATAATAGGTCTGTTCGCGTACTTTTTTTTCGAAGAAACACGTACCAGAAAATGGGCGCCCACTTTTATTGTGCATTAATTGAACTAATTTAATTACAAACCACTATGACACATAGTCCGCTAAGGACAATGATGATTTCTGTTCGTCTACCATTTAGCACATCTCGAGATTGGTCATTCTACTCTTTGATTCAGTGTCAACCTTTCGTGCTAAGCGAAGTTATAATAGAAGTCGCAGATAACTCAGGACGCTATAATGAGTTACTATTCTGTTGAATAGTTGATGTTGGCGCTTTATTTTACTTTTCTATACCCGCGCTTATGGTCTATCAGACCGACATCAAGATTTATTATTTATTTATATATATATAAAATAATGCAAATGAATGCAAAATCTTTTTGCAATTCTATTGAATGGTAGAAATATTAGTGCACTCTTTTGAACGCAAAATTAATGGTGATTGCAATCAATTTTTCGCAATATCATGAAGTCAATGAATGCAATCATGAAACTAAATTCATTGAATGTATTTATGTGATTGCATTCTTTTACAACTCTGACATCTAACTCGTGTGCAAAGTTCTAACTAACTTATTACGTATGTATATGAAGTGTCAAATAGCACTGCTGACAAAAGAGTAAGTAATTTCTCTCATTTATCAATTAAACATTGTGGACATGAAAAGATCGAAATCGGGAAATGAAACTTTTTGACAATTGCCATACCTATCTCAATCCAGATACTTGGTCGCAAAGAAAAAGGTTTTTGTTTTACCGAACTAACGCTTTATTTATCGTTTAGGTATACCTTGTTAAATTTAAGAAAGAATAAAGGCCCGTCCAGCCCGAGCAGATATGTGTAACATTCTAAAATGTCTGCTCTGTCTGCGTGACTTCAACTTGCTTCTAACCGTTCAGCCGACAGTATGTAGGTACTCCCCACTGAGTGCAACTCCGCATGCTGGAAGTATCATTGTTATGACGAGTGTTACTCTGTGTTCTAGAAATTTTTAACTTCAAGTTTTCAACAAATTGCCGATACGCTCGACTCGATCCAATAAAACATGGGAATGCATACATTTTAATTGGATTATATACAAAGCATGCACATGTTAACGGAATTACATATTTTTGAATATCCCCCGCAAACAAATGTGTATGTGTTTTTGGAAGTCCCAAACAAATTATCGAAAACATGGGGTGGGTCCCCTGAAAAATCGTTCTTCTCTACACAAACAGGAGATCAATGACCCGACGACGGCTACAATAGCCGAGCAAAAGTTAGCAAATAGGCTACCAAAAACTTCCTTATACATATATGACACCTACTAAAAAAATAATAAAATAACGTCCTTCACACAATATTATTTAGTTGTGTTCTCTTACTCGCTACGAGTACCTTATACCATGAAAATATTTGTATGCTAAAATAAATGATAATAATAATTCTTTCTCATTCTAATTGCGCACAATACCTACTTCACAATTAGAGGATTAGCTTCAAAAGGTATAGGGTGTAATGTAAAAAAGTGACAGTGAAAGAACCCCTTTATATTTGCAAAGAAATTCAATAAGCAAAACAGCTACGACAGTCGCCTATTAGCGCTTGGATATAAAAAAGACGAAAAAAAAAGAAAAATAACAGAAAAGCTCTCAGTCAAAGAAACAACAAATCTTGACCATACCCAAACGCAGACACTTCTCACCCCTAAAGGTATGTCTTCAATGGCAATGGGTTCATTATCCCTTCGTTACAGGAATAAAGTGTAGTACCTACTGCAGAGCTTGGTGCTACATGAAGACTGGGTTTGTGTTACAAATTGCGCATGTCGTGGGTACATTTCAAAAATTAATTTTGTGAATGCTCACACAGGCAGACGTCTATTGTTTCCTCCGCACCGTTTATATTATATAAGGCGCGCACAGAGTGTACAACTAGAGCCTTAGAGTGCTTACAAGCCCAACGCGACGAACTCTAGTGTCGAGGACAAGGGTATTTCACATTGAAATTGAAACACGGCCGGACTGCATGTGTGTTGGTGCCAGACGTTTTCCCCAGTTTTGTGATATTCACTTAATACATAATATACACACACCTTTTATTTTATACATATGTATGCATATATGCATAATATATACTGCAAGCAATATATGCATATACATATGTGCAGCAAAAGCAAGTAAGTACAATGATGTGACATCATGTCTACACTATACACAACAAGTTCAAAAAAGGATACAAAGCTTTCTCGATGGTTCTATCTCACTCTTAGTGTGCTTCTCCTCCCTGGCCTGAGCGCCTTCGCATTCCATATGGACATGTATATAAGCATATAATAAGGTCGTGGACCTCTGCCGACAACGGCGAGCATGTCGACGACAAAGGGAGAAGCAAGCAATCTGCCTCTTCGATTTTATTACTTCAGTAAAATGAAATAAATTCTTTGACGCCACTATGGGCAGAACAAAAATAACACAAAAATAATAATAGTGAGACTAAAATTGATGAGTGGTGTTCTACGATGGGCCGTCATTTGTAGTCTCTGCGCTGCACTTGTGTGTTGAGCTTTTGCAGTCTTTTTCATTCATACACAACACGACGACGATAACGACAACAACGACAACGATGACTGCGAGCATGGATGAGAAGTAGAATGAGACGAGACAGAGACAGAGGAGAGGTGATAATATTGCTGGTGTTGAAGATGAGGATGATGGTGATATATACTCTCCACTGTCTAGCCTGGTTGACGAAAGCTTCTCGCGTAGAGAATGGTTTTTGCGTGTGGAATAGACATTTTGAAGTCGCCGCGCCTTTGCCTAGATGTGTATTTATATAGTCAGTGCATTTGGTTGGGGGTGATAGGAGATGCTGCTCGACTCGGCATGGTATTCTGGATTCACCCCCACTTCGGTAGACAATTCTTGAGCCAGACGACAGTTAACATATACGGTATGGCGAAATGTTTGTACAAATTTAATCTATGGTCATTGAACTTCTTGTAATCCCCGAGCATATCGAATCTGCTTTATATTGTTCAGTTCCCGGATTTCAATACCACTAGCTTAGGACAGGTACCTTTAGTTCGATGCCATTGCGGTTTGGCGAATACGACGAGTAGTGTCCCATTAAAAACTACATATGTTTGTTTTTTTTTATTATTGAATTTTTGTACAAGTTTTTAGGATTTTTTGAAAAATTTCCACATATGACAAGGTTTGAGCTGTCTGGTTTGTAAGGGGTGTTTCCATTTAACCCAGGAACCAATAGTCTGCATCTTTTCCCCAACTTTGAGTAAAGTTTGTACACACGATGTCTGCGGCTCCATAGTTTGGGAGTTTTTTTTTTGTGTGTTTCTTTCATGTGGCACGGGGTTGGAATGGAAGTTGCTAAAATTTGGCGAAGAGTAGGGCCTGCGGGAGCCTGCGATGATATCGATGGTAATGTTAGTTACCTAACAATGGTAGATATGTGTCTATGGTTTTGTAATTGGTATGGGTGCACGCCGACAAAGCTACATAGTATAATATAATTTGGGGAACGGTTATAAATATCTGAAAGAGTAAATAGCGTTTGTCGTCGTCTCTAGTACATACAAGTGTATTCAAGGTTGTTGAACTTGGTATCCCTCCCTATCTCTGCTAAAATATCATAGTATATCTTTTTCCCATAGGGACTATGTAAAAAACGACATATACTATACATTTTTAGCTAATAAGATTTATTAAATTAATATAATGAAATGTTTTTTTTTTCGTTTCTTTTACGCTTACAATTATTCTAAGTATGTACATGGTTTTGCTTACTTTCAGGAAAAAAATTCTTTTTACAATGTTTCTTGCATTTTGACGTTACCACCGTACCAACGAAAAGGATACGGAAGGCTTCTTATCGATTTTAGTAAGTTTATAAATACATTATTATTATTTTTATTTGATTAGAATGTAGTTAAATGAAACCTCTAATTAATTAAACAATTCCAAATCTATCAACCTAAGTTGCTGAACGAAAACCTTACAACACTCAAACTCAAAATTTGTTTTGGGCGTCCTATCTTGTTGGACTTCCCTTCCTTGAACGTGCCATGCATTTTATAAATCATACCTACTTAATTTAAAAATAAATTTAAGTTGAATTTAATCAATTCTTCTCAGAATATTCGATTTATACGGCATTAATAAGCTGAAGTAGAATTCCAAATTATAAATTCTGCCCATTCAAAAATGTGTTCCTGCTGTTTGGTTCTAGTTGTCTGAATTTTCAATAGTCTCTTAAACTCTATAGACAAATAAGATAGCATAGAGATCGGCTGATAATATTTAATATTAGGGGAGAAACAGAATACCAGAATGAGTCGCTTTCAATGTGGCGTTTCGCGCCGCGAACAGTAGCGAAACAAATAAGTCGGCGCACTAGATGTATAGCATTGCGTTACTGAAATGGTCGCGACGTCGAGTCCGTTTCTTATGGACAATCGATTTTTATACCCTATCCTAAGGGTATATTAATTTTGAAACATAGTTTGTAACACCCCTTAATATTCGTCGCAGACCCCTAAAAGTTTATATATTTATGATCAGGACCAAAATCTAGGACTATTTAGCAATGTCCGCCCGTCCGTCCGTCCGTATCAACTTTTGAGGCCTTTAAAGTTATGCTAGGAAGCTGAAATTTGGAATATATATACCCTAGGGCTCCGAAATGGTAAAGTGTTAAAATTTTCAAAATACGCCCACAGTTTAGAAAAAACCGTTTTAAGGCTTAAGTTAGAGAGATATAGATATGTAGGTTCTGCCCCCCTTTATAAATTTGTCATATAAAGTTTTTTGCCACGCCTACTTTTTGTGGCCGTTTTTCACTAAAATGGTGTTTTCTTCGAAAATTTTCATAGAAATCGAAAAAAAATGTTTAACAATTTATTTAGCCAATATATTTTGCAATATATCGTCCATACAAAGTTTTTGGCCACGCCCACTTTTTGGGGGCGTTTTTTTTTTCAAAAAATTATTTATTTTCTATAAATTTCATAGAATGAAATAAAATGCTATCCATCATCTTCCTAATGCTTTTTTTTCTTTGGGGTACATAGGGATAAGGATAGGGTATGATACTGTTCGCCCTAAGCGGACTGTACCTTTTCTTTATGTTTTTTTTTCATATTTCTGCGGATAAACAACGACGCGTTTACAATTATTCCTAGCACTTTATTTTGAAAAGTTTGTAAAATATTAAAGATTTAAGATATAAATTCGTGCCTCCAACCAAATTCGTGATTTTGAATGATGTTGGCATGTCAAATTGGAACGGTACATTTAAGAATCTTAAAACAATCTTAATCACGATTCCTGAGGAACCAATTGAATTTAGATTCAAAACGCAGAACAACCTAAACAATTCTGGGGATCATATATACTTATATTTAGAAGAAAGATCAATTCTGGTATATTAATATGATAACTAAGAATATCGCAAATAAACATGATGAACGTTGCATCGTGTCTGAAACTTAATGTTTGCAGACCAACTAAATTGCACCTTTTGCCAAATTAGGAAGCGCATCAACATATTTAATTTGCAAAAAACTAAAAATGTTCTTCGACTACTCGATATTGTCTCGCATTCGCATAGCATGTGTGTTATGTCCTCCACAGCCTGCAGATCACCACAAATATCTTTGTCTGACAATCTGAGTCTCTTTGCGTGTTTCCGCAGGAGTCAGTGTCGTGTCAGGATTCCTGTGGCCAGAGAGCCTTAGATATATATCCTGGGAGGTTTCGTTAAACATTTCCCTCAATACCGCAATATCCTTTTACCTAGTTTTGTCTTCATAAGGCTTTGAGCATTGTGCGACAGCGCCTGACTATATCATAATTAAGTTGGTTGATTCCATTGACTTAATTGCGGCCCGGCTATCGATGCTATCGATGTAGATGGCGATATCTTTTCCGGATACCGATCTCATCTGCATTAGCTCGGCCGTCCTGAGCACAGGCAGAACCTCTGATTGAAAGACACTGCTTGTGTCCAGTAAAATATCTCCCTATTCGGATATATTAAAGTCGAAGTCGAACTAAGGAGGTGATTTCCTCCCTTCTAATTGGATTGCCTGCGAGTAGCTCCGTTGGGACCGTGCCATGTCCGAAACTACAGGTCTTGAAGTAACCCAAATTAGTGAGCCGTATCGCACTGTTGTCAGCAAGTTTTTTTGATCTGTCAAGCCGGATTAGGTGTAGATAGGGGTCCAATGCTGCGTGGTTGCTTTTCACCATACTAGTGCGCCTTATGTAAGTGTGGATCTCACCACCACAGTCTATAGCCAGATAAAAAGAGCATTATAAACCTACTTACTAAACCAAACAAATACAACAAGATTCTAGTCTATCGATACTTTTTGACGGTCACGACTGAGAAACACTTAAGGGGAGTCAGTTCCTGTCATTTCCTGCCATTTTTATTATTCATTAAAAACCCATTAAGAAGTTATGCACTCATTATACACCGACAGTCCCAAACTCTATAATGTAAACATCTTAATTTTATTTGCCAATTTAACACATTGTCATGAACAACTCTATTTCGGTTCAGAGAACTGAGGTCACAATCGAATATTGACGGCTTTAATTAAATAAAAAAGCTTATGAGATTCAAACATTTCAATCCGTTAAACATAAACAATCAATGGCAAAGAATGATTTCTTTTGTATTGTCCACTTAAAATGAGAACTCTTTAAAGCAAGACTTAATTTTTCACTAGTAGTTTTCAGCAAGTAATTTGAGATACTCTTTAGAAATGTATTTATTTTAAATGTTTTGAATTGTGTCTGGTTTAAGCTCATCTGTTATGGTGATAACAATGTTGCTAATATTCCTCCTATTTCGTTTAACAATTGTATTTGCAGTAAATTTTGGGAGGAATCAAGTGGATAAGTGAGATGTACATATAAGCTCGGTGAATATTTCTGAAAACCGCTTATATACACATATTTATAGTGGATATCTCTGAAGTAATAATTTCATACCTTTCACGTTGTATCCCGTCGAATACTTTTACTTTTTAATAAATTGTTTTTTTTTTTTTGTTAAAATGTTGTTCCTGTAATAAAGAAGTTAGAACATTTTAGGTTAATCGCACCTCCAATCCATCATTCACCATTCTTTATCATACCAATTTTTCTAGTTGGATAAGATATATAATAATTAAAATAAATCTATTCTATTGATATAGTGCCACATATTATGCCAGGATAAGGAAACAAGGAAAATGGGAATATATAACATAGAAAACCCAAGAATTGTACATTAATATTCAAAAGAAAATCTTAATCTTAAATCCTAGTGGCCTAGATACGCTGTTCTATAGTTTAATACCTCGAATAAGGAATAGAAATTGCGACAGAACACTTATTAACCTGAAATGTGACGGTGGGTTTTACTCGTTTTTGGCAGTCCGCATTGTTTTTTCCTGATGTGGGAACTAACCTCTTTCACTTCGTCACTCAGCAAACAAGTTTAACAGTTTGTGTTTAACCATGGCACTTGGCAATGAACTATTGAAATTATATAAGATAATTGTTTATTTAAGCAGTACAAGTTATAAAATTGTCAAACAAAAATTAGTTCGCAGTGATCAGCAGTGCAAAAAAACAAGAAAATCAGAGAAAAAGATTTCATTTATAATTGTCCTCTGAATATTTTTGCACGTTCTATCACGACTTTTTATTGAACATCTCAAACACTTCTGCAGCACAGGAATCGCCACGTAATAGTGTGGTTAGCGGCCATGCAGAGCGAACATAGACTAAATGTTTACACTTTGGCAAAGCCCTAAAAAAACCAACGAATTTCAAGTCGAGACACACCCGGCCCTAGCGAGGTATCCGTCGGAACGGAATATTCTCCGCAACGCATACTCTGTCGGAGACCCTAATTACATTCGAGGTATCCGATTTCGGAAAAAAATAATTAAAATGCGACGACACATTGATCTGACATGCGACAAATGTTAGATTCTGATAGAGATGTATAAAATGTACCGATATATGTCGACCCATATTTGTATTTGCAGAACTTTAAATCTGTATATGTTGACAGGAGGGAGGTATTTCATACTTAATACTTTTTTAAAATTTTTTTTATTTATACTTGCTTACATTTTTTAACTGCTTATCTGAAAATCGGAAAAAATTCCGCGACCACTTGCTGTCGGAGGAGATCGTACAAAAAATGGTATGCAACTGTCACAAATGTCACTGAAAATGCATTTCATCGCACTGCAACGCAGATCATTAGTTGTGCGTTTTTTTCTGTCGGAACAATGTTCCGAACAGATGTTCCGAAGAATACCTCGAAGCAAAAATCCTCCGAATCGTAGGAAATCCGTTCCGACGGATACCTCGCTAGGGCCGACCATCTTTCATCGACTTAAGACCGCATATGAGCTCTTCATGGCGATGGCCGAATTCGGGATCTCATCAATATGCAGTAGTTCATTTGAAGTCTTTTAAACAGGCACAGGATTGCGGCAAGGATATGCGCTGTCGTCTTCAATCATGTTTTTAGTGCTCAGGGCAGAGCGAGATCATCCTAGCTACTGGGATATGCGGACGATATTGGCGGATATCATCGGTTGCTCCCAGCTTGTCGTGTCACTACTTACAGCATCAACTTCTTCTCACTCGGGATAAATGTTTCGGACTCGGATGACAAAATGTATGCTATACAGAACCCTTTTCCTGCCAGTTTCGCAGAAAATGAGGCGCCCTTTTTAAGTACGCTCGTCTAAAACTCCAGAACCCCTGACATGCAAATTGGACAGTATGTTACTTAAGTCAGCAGAAAGATTTCTTCAAATCTTAAAGAGCCAGGTGGATCTGTATAAAACTACAACTAATTTCAATTATTCAAAATCAATTTCTTAAAAAAATAAGATATTTACGAAAAACTACATTTAGGCAAGGTGCGAACAGTGCGACGGACAATTATTTTTTTTTTCTTTTACAAGTGCCTAATATCTGTCCATACTGTTTATAACAGTTTTTCACATTGATCTGTCGCACCACCAGCAAACAGTGAAATAATTTAACTTTATTTGCATTTTAGCTTATGGTTCGCACCATGAAATCACTTAAATTGCTCTCCTAATAATAAGCCAAAATTATCATAATAGTGTTTCAAATTTATATAACAATATAAAGTATTTTTTTCAAAATTGTTAGGTGAATTCACTGACAGGAGTTAAAAGATTTAACACTTTTCCAAAAATTTATCTCACTTTTCGCACACTTCCCCTGCTATTATTTGTTTATATTATAATTTATGACTTATTAGTTGCAGTGATAGCCCCTCTCTTCCTTTATGCCTTTATGTTTGCGTGGGGAGACTATACTTATCAGAAGGGTTTTATCAATTTTTTAAAATTGATCAAGAAGTTCGATAAAAAGCATTACCCCAGTTTCCCTACTTATACCATATACATAATAAAAAAAATACGAAAATCGGTTAAATGGTTTACGAGTTTCGAAATCGGGACCTGTAAACCCACAAACAAACCAGTAGGGATGCAGGAAAGTGGTAGGTTTCACGAACAAATTGAGATGAACAACTTTTTGGCAAATTTAAACAAATTCATATCCAAATATGTTTTTTAAATGGTTCTAGTAAAGTTTCAATTTTTGTTTCCGTACATATGGTCATTAAAACACCCTCATGAACAGCAAAAGATTAAACGCAATTCAGATGTATATCAGAAATATTGTTTTTAAAAACATTAGACTCGACTAACGATTCCAATGGACCTGTATTATAACGAACAACTGTTTTGGGTAAAAAAGCATGTTTTAATTTATTGTAAAGCATTCGTCAAAATTGAATAAAAAAATTGTTTGGCATATGAAATAAATGTTTTTTTTTCGATTAAGAAGAAATCTTTCAACATTCTACTTGGAAATATTCAAAGAAATTAGATAGTATTAATTTCTGTAAGAGAGTTAACCCTTTCCACTAAAATGTCGAGTGTCACTGATTTTGTTCCACTAGCTCCACTGTCGAGTGATACTCGACATGGTTATAATACCTGTCAAATGTAAAAATTTTATCGATACTATATAATAAAACTACTTGTTTTGGAAAATTGTATCCGAAACAAATAAATATGCTGCTAATATTTTAGCTACAAAAAATATATCTAAATATTCTATTTGGAAAACATGGACAGATGTGAATGAAATTGAAATGAATGAAATGAAAGCATTTTTGGGTGTTGTAATCAACATGGGTCTCATCGAAGTTCAAGAATTGCAAGATTATTGGAGTCAAGCTTTCCATTCCAATATTCCAGGATTTTTTCGCGAAGAAGATTTATGCAGATATTTTGGACATTGCATCTAGAAACAATACCAAAAAAGAATCAGGGGCCCATCACTAGAACACAAAAGGTGAACAATTTCCTTATGTATATCGAATCCAAATGTAGCGTGGAGCTGGTGGAATAAAAACAAAAACAGCCTTGGAGTGGAAAGGGTTAAGGAATCTTTCATATTGGTAAGGGCCATTATGATACCCTTCAAAAATTAATTACCACGAGTAATAACAATTCGTTGTCTTTTCCGAATTCTCTAAACTCCTATTATGCATGTCGTTTTCAGCCGACCAAGGCCGGACAAAAATGCAAACGTCTCTTTGTACTAGATTCTTAGTTGTCTCCCGACTTTTGCTTTATTATTCGAGAGAATCCGACACCATAAGCGACTTAAAAAACGACCATGTTTGCCGTTACCTATTTTGATCCCCTCTGGTATTTGAATGGTTGATTGCGACCGTGTTTGTGGATTTATTCAGTGAAACTATTCAATAAGGTAGCCAACAAACAACAAAATCAAACAATCATGATCACTTTCGTATTCGCACATCCTTGTCCAAAAACAATATGTACTGATTTTTCTCATCAAACAATTTATTTTTATCATCCCTTCTTTGACCCGTCCTCAATTGTTTTTGTTTTTAACTCAGAAAGTGTAATGCTGATAGTCCTGTTAAGCGATTTCTATATGAATTTGAGTCGTGTGCCGATCTACTACAAATGCATCAAGTCGAGTTCGTTGTAAAGGGTCCGCCATCTAACGTTTTTTTTTCAACTAGTGCTTATTTCGCGAATGGTAACACTTAGCTCATGTCTGATTTGACAGATAATTAGTTTTATCCTTCCGCTGAACGAATATGGTTGTGTATACGCTTGAACAACGCTGGGAAATATTGCGGCATAATTGGGCAATTTTTCATTTTTTTTTTAAATGAGCAAGGAGTGGCCGTTACAGTCAATGGCGATTGTTATCGGGCCATGTTGAACGAAATGCCACACAGCCGAAGCTACACCCGATGTTTTGCGCCCTGTTTCAAAAAAAAAAGTTATTTGGCTGACCATATATAATAAAGCTAAAAATCCGACACAATTGAGTGACAGCCGAAAACTGTTATCAAGGTGAATAATTTGTCAGATAAGATTGGTTGCATTGGTGCTTTCCCTAGCACAAATGGCTCTGATTTAAAAAATCTATTGATATTTTTATTATGGCAGCAACCCTGAAGGCAATTATTTATCGTTTAAAAAGAAGCGGTTTTTGGTACAGCTCGTCTTCTCGTTTCGGAAAAAGCTATTCTACGACTCCTGTCTAATGGATATGCCACCTGATCTAATGATGCAGAATTTTGGCAACGTACAAATTTCAAAGTAGACTTCCCCAAGTTCAAAAATGGTTTCGTGCACGACCTAAGCCAAAGAGTATAATCGCGTTTTCACGGATAGTGACAAAACAAGTTCCACCAAATGCCTGTGGGAAGGCATTTTTGCTATCACTAGCAAGAAAATACTGCGGGCGCCTAATAGACATTTTCATAAAAGTTTTTAATAAAATAAAAATGCTCCCTCTCCAGTCATTACAAGTTTCCCTACCTATCTTTGTTTAATTATTGTGTCAGGGCTTCCATTAATAAATAAGAATTAGATAATGAATGACTTCCATAGTATGCTTACGTCACTGTCCAAGTACTGCACCCACATCATTGTATATATATGTATAGTCCCAAGATAAACGTTCATCATATCACAAATGTCTTCTTCTGCCCACATATGAATATTTTTTAAATACATACGTACAATAAGCAATTCATTTGCATAGAATGTTCTTAAAATAATATGTATATATATCTTTACTTTAATTTTAAGTCTTAAAGTATTTATCTTTAATAAGATTCATTAGTCAATTACGTTCCCAAATGCATTTAATATAAGTGAATTGTATCGAGTAATTAAAAAGCATATGATAAACAGCTGTGCCTACACCAGCTTCCACTCCCTCCAATTTCATACATAAAGAGAAAATGGGTTCTCCTCACCGAAGCAACGCGACATTGACCTTATGCTTTGGACATGCAAACGCTTTAAATTATAACCAGACACAAAATAAATACTCCAGGAAGAAGTGCAAAATATGCATGCATGCAATGCAGAAACGCCGTCCGCGGTACTAATGTTTCATCTATATACGCCATGAAAGCTTTGTAACCACCGGCTAAACCTCGTTTTTTTTTTTCTCTCAATTTTAGTTAGGGGTTAAGTGCGTTAGTTAGACACAATTTTTTATTTGTTTACATTAATAGCGAATAGAATTAAATAATTTAAATAACAATGCCTCCGCCCAGCCCACCTGGCACATATAACTACCCCTAAACATTTTATTCAATCAAAGACACAAGGTGGCGTACGCTCTTGTCGTTGCTCAGATGCAATACGCAAAGTCGGAAAAGGTCAGGGCAGGTCAAACGTACAGGGCGTCGTCCCCAGGACCATGAACAAGGTAGCTAGCAGACTAGTGGATGGATCGATAAAATCGTCTCGACGTTTCTCAAAACGCAAAAAAGGATACACACAAAAGATACCCGGGGAGAGGAAGTGATTATATAGGAGAAAGAGAGTCATAGGCAAATGCAAAATTGGAGAGTGGCAAACTCCAACCTGCCACAGCTTTTTTCATATTATGTAGGGGTCTATAAACTCCAGACGCCGAAACGAAATATTTACGTTGACTATATATGGGTACATTTACACGTACCAAGTGTATTGGCCAAATTCGCAGCTGAGGTACCTACTTTAGTTGTTTTCTAAAATCAACAATAACTGGTGTATAGATTGCAGTTAATTGATAGATAATAATAAAAAGAAACTGTTTATGTTTCTCAATTAAACCAACCCTTAAAATCATTCTACTATTGCTGCTGAATAGCAAGCAAAATGTCCTTGCGTTTCCCTTCTTTTCACTGGGCTTCCAGTGGAAAAATCAATAAAGAGTCTGTCTGCCGTCTGAAATTTACCATCTCTCATGTAAACGACATGGAATGGGAAACCCCAAAAAATTAATGTTTGCATGAGTGCAGCACCCTAACCTATGCCAATAATGCGCAACTTCAGTCTAACGATATTATGCGCAACACAGACAGAGAGAAACAAACAATACAAAGCTTGAAAACAAAAAAGTTGTCTGGAAAGTTCAATTCCGATTTTGTCCTCAGTTTTTTTTTTCTTGTCGTTTCTTTCATTTTGTTTTTTTGTGAAATGCCAATGTTAAAACCTTTCTAAGTCATTGACACTTTGTTAACAACAATTCTTATTGTACTAAATTAACAGGTTATCTTTTAACAAGAGTTGAAGGAAAAATTGGATCCCCCGAAAAGCCACTATCCGATTTAGGTTTGATATCTTATCGGTCGTACTGGAAGGATGTACTTTTGGAGTTTCTGTGTAATCGTACTGGAACCACATTGAGTATTAAGGACGTTTCACAGGTAATTTGTAAATGTAGTATTTTATCGAAATGGTTAAAAGAAATAATTTAAATTGAATAATGAATGTCGAACTTTACATTTGTTGTAAAAAATAGACTTTTTTTATGCCTTGATTTTCTTATTGCCAAGCGGCCGAGTGTGTCTTTCTTTAATAAAGCTGTGCCAATTAGTGTGATACCTTTATTTTAGATCATAGATTTCCGTCATTTATAATGAATGTTAAGTTGACCGGAATGTTGTTACTTATCAAATAAAGAAAAATAAAAAGTCGGTTTTTAAAAGTCAATTTATACACCTAAGGATTTTAACACCTCTCTGTCCTATTTTGATCATCGAGTATGGCGGAATTAATTATTAAAATTCGTTCATTCCTCAGCTAATTTTTTGAAATAATTTTAAATAATCAAATCAAAATCTATTTAGACCACAAAAAATAATAGCAATGCAGCTTCATTTAAGGGTATTGAGGATAAACCCATCTTAAAGTTTTGTGGATGCATTGTTTTGATTGACAAGAAAATAACAATAAGCTGATATCATTTGCGAAAAATATACTTGTGCTTCTAATGGATGCAAAATCGTGTCAAAACGATGATTGCATTTGATTCCAACGCATCGCATCGATGCAATATTAATACTGCATGCAAACTTTTTGGAACTCAGCCATTTATACCAGACTTGATAAAACTCCACAAGCCACATATACAATACTCTTGGCAAAAACGACAGAAGTTAATACCATTATCACTACAAGAAAATCAACTTTGAGAAACTCAACCCCACAAACAACTCTTAACAAATATTATTAACAAAAATTATAGTATTTTGTTCGACTACGACTTGGACATACCTCTGCTTCTCATTTACACCTTACTAAAAGCAGCTCTTCAGTTTGTTCCTTATTCTTTCTGCAGCACTATTTTAAACCATATTACTAAAAACGTTTTCAAAAATAATTTAATTTATGAAGTACAAACTTAATGATCCTAATCCTAGTCCCACAAAGTAAAACAATACCATCCAACCTTTACGTATTATAGATCCAATCGTCTTTGCAAATTGCAAATAGAGTGGTTTCTCAAATAAATGGGAGTATCACATCTACGCGAACGACATTCCAATTTACATTACGTTTCTTCCAAATCGCAAAAACAATGGCCGTTGACATAATTAATAATGAACTAAAAAAAATCTCAAGTTAAAACGTCAGAAATAGGCACATCTTAATGTTCAAAAATGAATGCTCTAATAATTGTAAAAAGTAGATGTAGTCACGTTTTGTCTTCTGCATTTGCTTAACCAAAGTCCATTGGAATGAAATATGTCAAAATTTTTAATTGTAGGTGTTTGTTTTAGCTACAGTTTTAATTGGGATGCTAGGAATGCTTCCAAACTGTCTTCAGACTTGTATTTTACCCATTGTACTTATAAGCTGTGAGATATTTGCTGATGATGGATTACGAGTCTTAGAGAACATTTTACATGGCGTATAACAGCTATTTTTATTTTATGTGACATATGCCAAGCTATTATCAGACATTTCGATATGAAATTTAGAACTTTGCTCTTACGACATACAATTATAACATTGAAAAAAAAAACCGGAATATTTATTTGATAAAATTAAATTTTCAATAAGCGACCGAAAATTACAACTAATATTTCCTAAGCAGAAATTACTAGAAGTACATTATCATCTGGACAATATTTCATTCTTGTTTTATTTGTAAAGGGGATTTCAGATTTAATTTTCGCTAAAACGAAACTTTCATAAAACGCACGAACACCTTCAAGAAAAAAGTTCTTCTATATATTTCTAAATTTTTTTTAACACTAGTAGTTTCTAACTAAAGCTGGGCAAATGCCAGTTTAAGTCTACTGAAAAACATTTGCTTGTAATGCACAAACGCAATAAGATTGTAACAATTGCATGATTGCCCTGAATAAAGCTTAACTATATTTATGAATTCTCTGCCTAGCAGTGATGTCCATTCAAATCTATTACGCAATATTGCATTTATTAATAAATGTATTTCTTTTAAGAGCGCTTACGTATAAACGACTCAAAAAAAATCGAAACCCAAGCTATACAAATTTAAGACAACAGTTAACGACGAATAGGGGTTTGCCATATATAAAAAAACCCAGATCCTATTCCAGATTCTTTCAAACTCAACGAGAGTGATCTCAGCGGAGGATTTTCCAGCATCTGCTAAATAGTTTTAGAAAGACTAAAATATTGTTGGAATATTTTAATGGAAACATACAGATGGCAGATCTTTGAAGCCCAATTGCACGGTGAAACGTCCTTTTTTTATTACTCTTAATGATCTTTTGTTTTGTTTAGCAATAACAACTTTTCTACAAGTTATCGATATTTTTCATACCAAGTCTTTTAAAACGCCTTTTATTCTAATAACTAACTTAATAAGAAAACTATAAAACATTTAATTTTCTTTTCAGGAAATGGCCATATATTCTTACGATATCGTAAGTACCCTTCAGGCACTTGGCATGATGAAGTATTGGAAAGGAAAACACATAGTATTAAAGAAGCAGGTAATTTTGCGAGTCATCATAACCATGTAACTACATTCTATTGGAATCTTCTTTTTTAGGATGTGCTTGATGAATTTGAAGAACGACTAAGACGCAGAGGGAATTTCCCAAAAATTGATGATAATTGTTTGAGATGGATTCCTTTCGTTCCTCCGCAGGCAAATAATTCACCGTAAAAAATCTCATTTCCAACATTTAAGTGTAGTTAATACGTGTAAATGTGTATATCGAATTTGCAATAAAACAAAAATAAAAACTTCTTTTACAAAAGCTATCATGTAAGAATAAAATGCGAAGTTTTTCTTGTTTTTGGAAATGGTGCACCTAGAAAAAATCATCTATGTACATCGAGAATGTTCGAAAACTTGTGCCTTTCTTTTCGAACATTTTCAAACCAAGTATCCATTTGACTTTGGTTTATTTTTTACTCTTACGTACATTTTTATTATAATTTATTGACTTAAAAGGATTGTCTACAAAAAGTTTGCATTATGTGTTAAAAATTGGGCTTTTCACAGATAGACGTATTGCATGGCGGGCAGATTTAGGGAATAACGGTCAATATGCTTGTAAAATTAACAAGTAAAAAAGTTTAACTTAAGTGTCAAGAGTGATCCCATAATTCAAAATAAAATTTGGAATAGATTGCTTATTGGAACAGTGCAATGATTCTTACACATGACAATTTAACAGAAAGTCCGGTGTTATTTTATTTAAAGGCTCTAGGAAATAAGGCCACAAGAAATAAAGTCCCATATAAAAATGAAATAAGGCCCCAAAAATATAAACGGGAAACAAAAACAAAATTTTTTTAAAATTGGGATCTTATTTCTTTTTTTTTTGTGTCTTTATTTCATTTTTGTATTTGAATATTTTTTTATTTGAGTTCATTTCTACGTAATGCTGTCACAATGTATCTGTCGGTTCAATGACTACGGGGAAATAAGGTCCGCCGGGCTTTTTTCGTTTTTAAAATGTTTAATGATTGGGTAGTTTCGTGGTGGATTTAATGGTTACCCAATATGGGGGACATGCTGCTTTTGGACCTTTATTTCATTTATAATGAAATAAAGACTCAATTTTGGGGCCTTATTCCCTAGAGCCAAATTTAAATATAGTCTAGTTTTCTCAAAAAGATGATTTAAAAATATAGTCTAGTTTTCTCAAAAAGATGATTTAAAAATTACACACAAAGTACCATAAGCTTATCAAATTAGACTTAAGATAAAAAAAATGTAATTTCAATTTTCTTTCTTTTTAGATTAATTATTTTCTATTTAATGGTTCTTTTTTTTAATTTTAAAACGAGATACGATCCATTACATAGTAGTTCAACAATCTATCTAAAGGCTCCTTGGTCATATAAGCATTAATTACTTGATATTTTAAATAAGCTTTTTACAACTTCGTCAAGGATTACCGTTGCCTTAAAACATATGGACATCAGTTCTCCCGAACATCGATCAATATAATGTTGACCAGGATCGGTTGAGTGCAGAGCGATTTTGGCTACGAAAAAACAAGGATGTCCTTCAATTATTTGAATTTCTCATACAAATTCGTCGACTACGTGATGGATGAATAAAAACACACCAATTATCCATCAGAATTTTTGAATTCTTTCGATGTTCCGAGCACCGCAATTAAACTTTGTAACAGAACGCGTTTAATTATGAAGAATCGTAATTCAAATATCATTCAAGCGACGATTTTGAGAGGGAAAGATTTTCTCGTTAAACGTATTCCCTATGACAATTTATAAGTCGCAAGGACAATCGCTGCATGTTTGTGGCATCAATCTTAAATTCCCAACTTTCTGACATGGTCAATTGTGTGTTGCGTACTCAAGCGTCTTAAAAGCAATAAAGCACTCTAGTGAAAAAGCGGAGGATTGTCAATCATCGCAGTTTGATTGAAACACATCGACATTACCATACTTCAATTATTTTCATTGTATTTAATAGAACTTTAAAAGAAACTTTAGAAAATATACAATATGCTTAGAGTTTGTTATGAAAATTAATAACTCTAAGCATATTGTATATTTTGGGAATTTAACGAATTTTGGCAGAACAAAGTTCGCCGGGTCAGCTAGTTGTCTAATTAACTAAACAATTTTTTTTGTATATCGAAGTTCTAAAGAATGTACCATGACGGAACTTGCAACCTGAAACTATACGAAATTTGAGATATAAACCTGAACGAAGTTAAATTATAACTTGGGGATGTTTGCCAGACCAAATAGTATAAAAATAATAACATATAAGAAATACCCGTTAAATAATATCATAGAATAAAATTGTTGTATTACACTGATGTTGTTAAACTTTAGTTGAAATTGAGTTAAGGTGTTATCATTTATTCTGAAAATTACAAAATATTCGTAGGTCGCTTAAAAAAATGTATACAAATTGTTAAAGCAATGCATTGAAATCAAAAAAATTAATGTTATTGTTTACTAAAGAAATTGTAAGAAATATGTATTTTATAGCAAGGAAAACTTTCAACGCACACAACGTGAGTCACTAACCTTATTCGAGTATTTTCATAATACTCGTACTTTCACAACATTAACACCAATATAGCAATTTGTGTTAAATAATTATCAAGTATCGTATTGTTGAAGTTGCAATTGCAAATCATAATTTAATATGAACGAAGAAAATGTCTACATGATCGTGACTTACAATGTACAGAAACAATTTTAAATCACCCATCACCGTTAAATTCCAGATTGATGGATCATATCTTTTCCTGAAAACTACCGATAATTTGGAAAAAAAACACGACAACTACATCCTACCGAAACGATTATAAGAGTAAATAATAATAGTTAATGTATTTTTTCGTTACTGCTTTTATTATAAATCTTAAGATGAACTAATTTGTGGTAGACCTTTCCAATTAGACTGGGAAGTTCTGTCTGGAATCATTTGCCAACAGACTGTGAAAATCGCGTGCTTAATGAGAATCCACAAATAGTTTCGGACAATGTGCAACAAACTCAACCTTAAAAGCACCATTAATCATTTACAATTAAAACAGTGAATGTATCTATTTTCCTAAAGAACAGCTCAATTCTAAAACAAAGGGAATAATCTTTGGCGGTCGATGGTGCTCAAAACTAATAAGTTAAATCATAATTAAATGCTTATTGAGGAGAGTTATGTAAGTAGTGTAAATTATTTAAAGGGATTATTCTGGGTTATATTCAAAAAAAAAAAAACAACAACAAAAAACATTCCACAGATAGAGTATGCTTCCGTGAAATAATTCTATTACTAGCTTATTAATGTTAAAATTGTTTTACATTAGCTCGATTGCCAAGTAGAGGTAAAAGAACCCACAGTGAACATTGCATTTTGAAGTGCACTATGTAATTTAAGATTTATGGAAGAATAACCTTTACCAACAATTTTCTCATCGCATCAAACCACAATGAGTTATAAACATCCTCATCGGACATCTGTTGAAATAAATCTTAGTGAAGAAGACGGACTAAGTAATGTTAAAAAAATAGGAATTAAATTTTGTATACGCAAGTTTTCTTTAGATATATAGAAACTAATGAGAAGTGTACATTTTTCGAATTATGTATATCAAAAACGAACATCACAAAATGGCAAGGGATTGAACTTATTGCGACGAAGTAGAGAAAGGGTTTAAAATTGGATTAGTTTGCAATGTAGTGTGCTTTATGTCTTGGTCAAAGCAGACACATTGAATTCGAAATTTAAAGAAAATATATCTGGACATGGTTAAAACGATGGACATCAGTAAAGATATGAAAATTAAGATTATTTTTAACCTATTTTAAGCTAAGGTTAGTTAGTCTCTTTTATTTCTTTTGTGCCAATAATATAACTTCGCCCGCATGGTTTGCTAAAATGGGTTGGTAAATTTCTTTAATGTTCGACTGAAAATAGATTGCAACTAATTCTTTGAAAATGAAATTGTTAAAACCCTTTTATACTTGCAAATATGTAAGCCACTTTTGCGAATAACAGTTTATTGGTGTTTAAGCAGTTAGCGACATCTAAATTTGCACTTTATCGAAATAACTCTGAATCAGGCGGAAGATTCATACTATAACAAGGTAACGAAGTGAATACATTTGTACATATTGACGTGAGAATAGGTGGAAAAATCTGTGAATCATTTCGCGGTTTCGCAGAAACAAGTTTCATACATTTCATTTGTCCTTTTTGAAAAATGAGCGTCAATACAAAGAAAGTGTTGTGATTCACTTGTCTTCTTTGTTCTACCAGAAACTTGAGGACATGGTATTGACCTCTTCGTACTGTGTCTTGCAAAAAATATACATATTTCTACACCTAATGACAAAGTGTTTTTAGCACTTACAAACCAGTATAATCCGTTGATTTGCAGCTTCTTTATAAATATATCATTTTGCACGGTAAATGATGCCGCCCCCGCCCCTATTCTGCGTTACATACCCATCTACCAGCTACACTTTAATAATGCAGCACTTGGCCCAGGTCCATCCATCCAACAATGGGATCTGATGAAGGCTGTGGGGAACGATGGTGGCATTGGTGTTTATGTACGTCTATCAAGTGGAAACGTCTGGTTAAAGCTCAGTCCTACTGCATTTCAAGAAACATTTCATCTATCGAACCATACGGCAGCGACTCCATCTGAACCCATCCATCTATTCATCTAACCGCCATCCGCTTATCCTCCACAAAATTAGACGGCCGCAGCCAAAGAACACAATGCCAAAAACGTACTACACGTACACCGACACGATTCAAGCGCAGATATATCCATAATCGTAGATGCAGCATTCATATGAAGAAAGTTACATGATGAAGCATTGGGAAATGGGAAACATAAACCAGAAACAGGGAAATGTGAAGAAGAATCCCAAAAAAGCTCGCGATCCTGGTTTGAGTTGTATGCAATCTACGTCTCTGGTGAAGGTTGTCTGGCTGGCTCAGCTGAAAAGAACAGGAAAAAAAAGAAGAAAACAAAACAAGCATGTAAAAGCTGTATAGCCAGTACATAAGGCCCACATCGAAGCACTCGCGAAATTCGGCAGGAGAATGAACACATAAACGATATACTGATGATGTTTACCATCCATAATGAAAATCGATGGGTGTGATGTATACATACAGCAGTTCTTCCTGTGCATGCAGCACCAACACGAATAGTGTTTCTGTTTCTGTGTTCTCCCTTCCATCGTAAATTTCGGAGACATCATTACACACAGATGACTAAGAGGTTTATTCGAAAATTGTAAATGTCGAGGTCTTCAAGTAGCGCACTGCTAGTTCTTAACTCCATTCGCAATCGGATTTTGGAAGCGTGTGTTCTGTGTTGTGTGCCACCAAGGCACGAAGATTAGTCACAAACCCTTGCGGTTTTGACAAGAAAAGTGAATAATTTCAATCGGCCAGTACTTAAAATTCGGTTTTATTTTTCCTTTTTTTTACTTTTTACTTTTTCGACAGTGATATTGGAAATAATGAACGAAAAATATAAAAACGAATAGTGAAAAGCTCGAGATGGGTTAACCCTGCCTGTCACTGCTGATTGCCGGCTCATTTTTATTTTGTTTGTACTATTGTTCGCTTTTGCGCACACATAGATACGAAGCACGAATCAAATTGGCAATGTGTGCTGCTATCGTAACCTATGTACTCTCATGCGGGGAACGCAATTTTTCGTATGTGTTATCCAAAAGTTTCGCGCATACTATATACTCGGCGCATGCAAACGCCGTCTCCGTCTGCATAGGATGGCATGGCAATGGCTGGATGGCTGGCTGGCTGGCTCTTTAGGACCTATGTTCATTTCGGGAAAGTTCCCATCGACCAGAAGCAGTAGTGATCAGAGAACCAACAACTGGGGTGGTAGCAGCAGTGCCAGAAGATATTCTATCTGAACACATTTTAAATTACACTTTTGTGTATTGTTGCCGTGGTCATAATCGTCGTCGTCGTTGTCGTCGCCGTCGCGTTTCCACTGCCGCTGCTGTCGTCGTCATCTTGGTAGACGTGTACGTTCATCGCTTTCTCGCCATCGCCATCGCCAACCATACCCAACAGCCGCCTGCCTGCCTGTGCTGTGCATGTATGTATCTCTGAATAGTACATATATCATATTGCTTTATGTTCACTGTCGCCGCCGCCGCCGACGAGCTTTATGCACACAAAAGAAAGACACTCGAAGTGAACTCCTATATGGTGGTGCATACTCATTTGATCGGCGACAGCCGGTCGGATTGGTTTGGATAGTATTTTGTGCTGCGTACTTGTGCTCTACTCCTAGTTGGACTTGTGTATAATAACTTATTCATTTATCTTTAACAATACTCAAAATAATAATACAAAAAAATTATTACTGCAACATTTCTGCGAACTTTGTTACAACACACCCAAAAAACAAAATCAAATAAATAGTGCTAACGACCAAGACACTCGTGCGTATGTGTGAAAAGTGAGAACTGATTTATATTGTGAAATTCGCAGACTTTGATTATAAATGGAAAAATAAGAACTCAATGTGGTTGAATTTATTTTTAGCAGTTTTGCATGTATTTTTTCGTATATATGACGTAAATGTTGAGGTATGTGAAAGTTATTTCCGGTACAACTGAGCTTCGGTTTTTATCGTCGTCGTACGGGTTTATTTTTTTTTTTTTCATTATTTAAAATATTTTATTTGAAAGTTTTCGAAATTAGCTATCAATTGTGTGGTTACTTGTTTCCAGATGATTTTTATAGGTCATTACATTACATAAAACAAAAAACAAAAAAACTTTATTTTACGTGCGTACTTTTCAAAGAATAGTTAAGTCCTAGCACATTCGCTAAAGCTTCTTGTGGTTGGTCATATGAGCAATAGCAGACATTGCCGGACGCATACAGCTGTTTTGTAAATGAACTCTGTGTGAAGGGAAGTAGACAAAAGTAGACGACCCCGATCACATGGAATAAACCAAAAATCATTACATTCAGTATGCGGGTAGGCAGCAGACGTAGAAAGCTTTGTAAAGCTTTCACTAGCAAAGCAATGAAAAATTGCAAGTGTCTCGTGGCCAATGCTTACGCCTCTGAATAAAAGCCGGTAAGTTCGCACGTTCGTCGCAATTAATTGCCCACTCGGCTAGTCTCTGGCTAATAATAATTGAATTACCAGACCATATCATATTAAATTCTTTTCCATCATGAAGCCATTCTAAGCTATTTAATTATATTATTTGAATTTTTTTTTCTTTTTGTTATATATTTTTCATTTCTTCTCAGTCATAAATTCGCATACATGTATTCATTCGTTTATGTATTCATCTTCGTTGTGTGAGTGACATGTATCTGCCCCACCCAAAGGTATTTTCGCGAAAATTATTCATTTGTCATTGTTCATTTGCAAACACAATTTAATAGCGCTGATGGCTGGAGACGACGACCCGGCGGTCGGTCGTCGGTCGTCGGTCGGAAAGTAATGGAAAGAATTAAGTGAAAAGCTCACCATTCGAGCTTTGGTGCATGAGTAATTAGCGAGTTGTGAATGTAGTTGGGCACGTGTTTTTGAATGTATTTCGTGGTGATCGCAATTTAGGCATGTGTGCGAGCAGCGATCATCTTGTCTTTTATTCTACTGTTGCCGTCCCCACTTAGCAACAACGTGTGCGCGACGGTTTGGCATTCTCTCTTTATGTGCACATATTCGCTTGCTTCTTTTCCAAAGCATTCGTATTCGTACTTTTTCATCAAAAGAAATAAAAAATCTTAATGTTTGCTCATCCAATCTTGATTATTTTAGTGTAGCAAAATTAGACATGTGTGGACCTGAAAGTTCTTATAATATATATTTTTGTATATACATATCTGTTGGGCGATAACTTTTTTTCTTTTTCTTTTTTATAAATTTAAAATCATGTTCTATCATGATGATCATCAGCTGACAATGCGATATACATGCGAAAGTAAACAGTGCGGTTTTCTTTCGTATCTATTTAAAGCGTTTTTGCTATACGTATGCGATTCCCAGGCCTCTTAGAATTATCTATGCTGCATATTTGTGTGTCCTGCCTGCTCACCTATCTGCAACAGGTTTTCTTTAGCTATTATTCTGAGAGTGTCGGTCGATCGGTCGGCGGACTGCGAAAGGAAATTGGCGAAAAATTCCAGAAATGACATCATCAAAAGACGAGCGAACATTTATGACAAATGCTACAATAATCCGCTGATTCTGTGAAAATGAAATTGCTAATGAGTGAGCGTGTGTGTGTTATCTTGTCGCAGTGTTGGTCTCGAGTTTTAATGCAAAGTCTACGCATTCCATAATGATAGTGCTCGTCGTCCTACCGCTGCCACCACCGACACCGCCTTCTACTTCTTTTTCTTTCATAATTACGTTTTTTTTCTTTCGTTTTTCATCCAAATTGAACGCACTCCACAGTGGTACCATATGCACGTATACGGTCATACGGTGACGAGTACCGCGCAGTATTCACCTCGGAATCGGCGTACGTGTGCGTATAAAGTCAATATAACGAGTTTTTGGTCTCTTGTGCATTTTAATTTTTATATTATATCCACACGTACGAAAAGTGGACAAATGTACGAATATAATTTTTTTTTTTTTTTTTTTTTTTTTTTTTTCTTCTTCTTTATTTTATTTGCAAATGGAATCATTCGTTGGTTGTTCCAAGGAAAAGCTCTTTAAAAGGTAGTAACCAGGCATGAGTGTTAGTTGGTTGGAATGAATCTCGTAAGTCATGGTGGTGGTGGTGGTGATGGTGTGAAGTTGTGAGATCGTTCACCTTAAATACTCATGTAGAACTACCACAAGGTCGTTTCCTTTTCGCGAAGAAGAACTAACTCACATTGTCGCAGCAGTCGTCGTGGTCGTACAATGCTGTACCATTTGGAAAGCATCATTAGCATTGTCGCGTTATCGATATCACCGGAATTGACTGAAAACAAGTAACCGTCTTTCGGTGTCTGGTTTTCCAATAATTAATTTCATGATTTTATTTTTAATAATTTAACTCTGTTGTGTAAGATTAATGATTTAGATCCTAATACTTTGCGCGCTAATCAGAGACCGGGGCTGAGATAAACATATATTTGAAGCAGTCAGGTACCTGAAGTAGCGCGCGGAGTGCTAGATTAAAAGCATCATTACCATAAATAAATACTTTTTGTCTTTTTTTTCCCAATTTAGCATAGAATCTTTTTAGTTCATTATGATTTTGAACCTAATCCTTCTCAAAATTATCCCATGTCTATTGTACTTCATCAGGTGCTCTGGTGATTTGGAAACCCGGCACATGTTGAAGTACATTCAATATGCGGATGATTCTCTTCATTCTTTTGTCTATTTGATTTATGTTTACATGTTTTGTATATTTATTTATTTATTTTCTTACGTAATATATGTACATTCCAAATTTTTATTTTTTTTTCTAATTTTTCAACAAAAATATTTGCTGGATTTCTTTTCTATTCAACAGGAAGTCAAATGAAGTACCGATTGGTATCAGCAAAGTCAATTTTCTTTTGAGAAGCAGGAGTTCATGTAATTGGATCTTAAAACGTGGATTTGTTTATATATTTTTATGGAAATAAAGTTTTGTATTAAGAGTTTTAAATTAATACTCAATTTAAAGGCGATGTTATGTGTTTATATCGGAGATAGCTATAGGTCTACGATATATCAAATTTCGAATTTAACTATTATTTCAAAATATCTTTCCTTCGTATTGTTTCTACCGCAATTGGTTAACTCTATGTTATACGACCTCTTAAAGTTTATTCGGCTAATGATGCGAATTTACAATTTTTCCTTGGATAAGCTTTACGTTAACGAATATTTGCCCAATACAGTCTCGAATGTTTATTGCGACCCTGACAGCTGTTATATATGATTGCGAAGGGGCTTAAAAGTGCGTATATAGCCTTCTCTTGATGGTAACATCCGGTTTATCCGTTCCAAAGTAGCAGGTTTAAAGTTATAGCGGTGTGTGTAAAAATTCAAAAAGTTTATTAACATCGATACAACGGGTGCTTTTTCATACCTCGTAATCCAGTCCAATTCAATGAAGGTTGCAAAGTTCCCACCGTTTATTAAAGTCGAACTTAAATTCAAGCACATATAATTATTTGGCACTAAGCATGGCAAAATCAATGGTTAAGATTTGAGGACTTTTTTACAACATATTAATTTAACCCACGTTAGTAGCACGATGTTAAGTTCAATGGGTGTTTTGTTAAAATAGAATTAATAAAATAACAGTACATTATACATCTTAGATGTGAAGAAAATGAACGATGATGAATGAGCGCTTCGATTATGTTTTTCTATTTATCTCGAAAGTTGTATTTTGTGAACGTACCATATTTTTGCCCCCAATTACATTTTCCCGATTTGGTGATCACTTCAAAGCTAAAAAATAAATCCGTTTTATATAATGTAACATTCTATGAAACATCCCAGGAAGAATGTCAAAAGTATTCTTTCTTTTTTAAGTATTATAGAACTTTTGAAAAGAAAGGTTGAAATTAAAATGGTAATCTCATCCTCATTAATGTGGTTATAGATGAAAAAATGGTATTCCCTTGTCTTTAGGAAATCAAATCGTTTTTGTATAACCTAGAGTTAACATTTTACCCGTACTGCCCCATTTAATATGATGGACGCTTACGTCAATACTTACACTATATCATGACGTTCGGTTGCATCTCCAGCTGATGCTTACCTACTGATTCTTGATTTGGTGAATTTTGCTGTGTTTCATTGAGAGACAGCATATCTATGAAATATGCGAATAAGATGTTAATAACGCTATGTTATACTAGTACATAATCTGTACTTACCACAGAACTGATTTCTTTCTGATTTTATTTAACATTTTAATTTGAGGTTTAAAATCTACCACAAATGTCAATATGTTTTGTTTATACAAAATCCTTGCAATATTATTTGCGCCAATAAACTGTAGCCCACTTATGTACATAAGTACGAAAAAAACTGGCTATACCAAATTAAGGCTGTAGCATAAGTATTTTATTGGTCCACTTTTAACGTAAGGTGTAGAGGTTTTGGATTTTCTTCTTAAAGAACTCTTTAGTGTCTTCTTTACTTGGCGTTTCTTTTGTTGGGTTCCACCTTACTGAATCTCCTTTTAAAACCTTGCAGTTCCAAATTGTTCCGGGTCTTCTTTTTGTCCATCATCACCATGTTTCAAAATCAGTTGATTTTTTTTGTTTGTATAATAGCTCTAATTGAAGGTCTTTCCTTATATTTTTTCATCTCGATTCTTCTCTCCCAACGTATTTGAAGGTATCTGTTTTTCTTGCTATCTATCTTTCTGATAGAGTCCAGTTTTTCCCCAACCTTGTAAAAATACTGGCAGGTACACCGACTTATATTATTTTCTTCCATCTAGGAATATGCTCTTTGAGCAGCTCTTGCAGCATACAATCTAATTATAGATCGGATTCTAGTCTGGATTCTAATTTTAACCTGTTAGCTAGCTTTTTCGACTATAAACAGTAGTTTTTTTAAGCCATATTTTCAATCCAGAAATTCCTTCGAGTTTGCGAATAGCAATATATCACCTGCAAGTGCGCAGGCCTGTATATCTGACTTTTTATCATTTCTTCACAGTACTTTAAGTAAAATAAATGAATGGCTTTAGTAGGCTTAGTGAATTACACTAGGCTAAAGATTTTTAACAATAAAAATGGAAAATAGACCTAATAAATTACTTCTGCATAAAGCTAATTAAAAAAATTGCAGATGCCTTGATCACAAACTTGCGGACAATAACACATAAAAAACGGCACTAAGCATACAATATTTTTTTTTGTTAAAATGACTTATTATTAAGATGTTCCGTAAAAAATGTTTGTAAGGAAATACTTCCTTTTATTTTTGTTTTATTTTTAAAGTTTTTAATATTTACCAAAAAAAAATCCTAGGACTGTAAATTTATTCTACTGCTTTATACCATACCCAGAGTCAGTATATTTAAACATAAGCTTCAGGCGCCTGCCAGTTTTTGATATACCCTTAGACGAGCGACGAAGTCGTGTGAGCGTTTAACTCTATACCCTGAGGAGAAAGGGGTTCAAATCATTTTAACGAGCGAAGAAAGCCACCCACGACGAAAAAATAAAAAAAATAAAATTAAATCCATTTGAAGAGTTGCTTAAAGCAGTTTTGTTTGTTTATGGTGATTTTAAAAATGAGAAGTAAGTGTATTTATTTTTTAATTTAAAATTTATTAAAAAATAAAAAAAGTATAAACAATAAAAATAAAGTTTTTCATTTCCTCAAAAAAAAAATTATACCTAAATTTGAAGCAACAAAAAAAATCAATGCCCTCCCAAAAAACTTAACTGATGTTGCACTTCATAAAAGTCTCAGACTAGTATTTTTGAGTCTAAATGCAAAACGGTTGACAAAAATAGGTCCAATTTGCTTTGCAGATAAATTAAAAACTAAACCGGCAAGCATATATAACTGTACAAATGCATGTATGTTTAATAAATCGATTACAATGGGTTTGCAGTTATGCATACGTTTTTGTAGATCAAGAACATTCTTTAATAACCAAAAATATACAGATTCTGTATCTCTCAAAATATATATTTCACTGTATGTTCGAAATGCAGTTGCCACATGTTAGCAAAAGACATGTGTTTTTTTTATTTCATTAAACTGAGCATGGTCTATTAAGAAGAATGTAGAATGCGTAGGCAACTGAAATAGATGTGAACACATAACCAAAATTAAAAGCCTTAAAAAATACTTGGCGTTATGTTTTGCCTTTGCCAGCTACGTTGAAGTAATATGTCTAAGATTTTAGTTCTTACATTAAAAAAAATTGTACATATGAAGGAATTTTTTTACATAAATGATTCCATTATGCAAAGTGTAAGTTTTAAAATTTCATAATTTTTTTTTCTTTTTCATAATGCCAGCTCAATGCGAAAGTCATTATATCTTATCATTTTAGTTTTCTAGTAAAAAGCTACAAAAAGCATTTGATTTTCGGGTGGAAGATACAAATGGTATACTGCGACGGTGCGAAAAAATGTTATGAATGAAACAAAAAATATAAGCACTATTTTGATCAGAGACAAAAAAAAAGAAAATATTTGAAAAACAAACTT
Organism: Ferdinandea cuprea; assembly: GCA_963576555.1. Lineage (NCBI taxonomy): Eukaryota > Metazoa > Arthropoda > Insecta > Diptera > Syrphidae > Ferdinandea > Ferdinandea cuprea. The sequence goes on from OY754958.1 coordinate 2,206,921, forward strand.
TCTTACGAAGAACTTTCAATTTACGATGAAGTCATTTGAATTGACTCGTTTTTTTGTGTTAACCATGTTATTTTTCTAGAACATTCGTTTTTGAATGAATAATAACGATGTTTGTACAAGTTTATCGCTTTTGTTTAGATAATATTGATGTGCAGCTTTATTGTGGGTGCTATTTTTACTGCTTACATTCGTAGAAGATGAAATTTAATCAATAGAAACATTTAAAGTTAACGTTTCATGTAGGTCGTTACATTCTTCACTACTAATATTTCCTGAAGATAGTATATACGACATTTCATTACAGTAATCTGTATGTTTAACCAGAGCGTAAAATCTGCGGTTTTCGTAGTACGGGTTATTAAAAATATGTCTTAATAGCATTGGTGACGCGATTATAAAAACTCCGATTTATTGGCCTGGAAACCAAGCCCAGAAGGAAGTGGCGTAACCCAAAGTTGCAATAATAGGAAATCATCTATATTACAGTGGATATCTATAATATACCGAATTACATAATCCACAGCCCTTCGTTAAGTCGAAAAATTCACAAAGATTTACCATGAATTTAGTCTCCTATATATTGATTAAAAAGTTGAATCAATTTCAAAGTTCTTAAAAAAAACAATTTTATATTTTTATTTATATATTTTTCTTAACTTTGTTAACGAGGCATCGCTATACATCGGTCTGCCTTTTCGGTCCTGTGGCCCATGAAAATGAATTGGGAATGAAGGATTCGACTGGTTTGGCAGTTGGGCAGACCTCCCAATTTCGGGTTATCCAACACTAATGAAACAGACAGCATTATGGCTGAAATATTGGAGTTTTTAAAGGTACACTTTTTAATTTTTTTTAATCAAATGGATTAATGCCGCCAATGCTACCATGTAAGTCTCCGATTTTATTTATGTAAGCTGTAAACACAACACATGCTTTAAAATAAAAAGTTTAATCCGATTCCAGGTCAAGAATAAAAATGATTTCATACGACGTAAAAAATTTAGAGCAAAAATACTTTTACTTTTTATCTGGCAAAACTAAATAAGAAGTTGATGAATTTTTATATACCTTTGAGTGTTTATACCCTATTCTAAGGGTATATTAATTTTGGCACATAGTTTGTAACACCCCTTAATATTCGTCGTAGACCCATTAAAGTAAATATATTTATGATCAGGACCAAATCCTAAGACTATTTAGCAATGTCCGTCCGTCCGTCCGTATCAACTTTTGAGGCCTTTAAATGTATGCTAGGAAGCTGAAATTTAGAGGATATACTCCCTCGGGTCCCGAAATGGTAAAGTGTTAAAAGTTCTTGAATCCGCCCACTGCCACGCCCACAATTTAGAAAAAAAAACCGTTTTAAGGCTAAAGTTAGAGAGATAGAGTGTTAAAACCTTCACAAGATATGTAGGCTCTGCTCTCCTTTATAAGTCTGTCATATAAATTTTGTGGGCGTTTTTCACTAAAATGCTGTTTTCTTCAAAAATATTCATGGAAAGTGATAAAAAATGCTTAACAAGATATTTAGCCAATATATTTGCCAACATATCGCCCATACAAAGTTTTTAGCCATGCCCACTTTCTGGGGGAGTTTTTTCAAAAAATATATTTTTTTTTTAAATTTAATAGAATGAAATAAAATGCTATCCATCATCTTCCTAATGCTTTTTTCTTTTTGTCATATAGGGATATGGATAGGGTATCATACTGTTCACCCCAAGCGGACTGTAGCCTTTCCTTATGTTTTTTTATTTGGTTTGTTCAATTTACCGGGGGATTTTTTAAAAACATTTTCGATAAGCTTTAAGCGCATTTAAATGCAGAATTGTTTATGGAATCCTTTGTTTTTGTCATCACGTCAGTGATTATATTGCGGATTGTGTCAATGTACATTTTAATGAGACAGTGGTAATACAGAGCGAGTATAATTTTTATCTTCAGGTCATTTGAACAATTCAAGGGCAATCTAAGTTTGTAACAGCACATTTCAAAAAAAAATCTGTTGCTAAAGCCTGAGCCGATTTTCCTTGTCGTCTCGATACCCGCCCTACACACTATCTGCTCAAGAAGAATAAAAAATAACTTGCATAATAGTGCATCACCTTGCCAAAATCTAGTGCATATTTGGATCGGGTGTTCTTTAGCGTTTGGAAAGTTTTGCCGGGATCCCGAATTCGGCCATTGTGATGTAGACTATGAAAGCTATCTCGTAGGCGGCTTTAAAGTCGATGAAGCGATGGTACCACTCGACTAGAAAATCACAGCAGTGAGATTTGTAAATATGTGACAATAACTGTTGGAAACATTTCGAAGCTTAGTCATAAACGAATGAAAAGTTGAAGTTACAAGGGAATATCGATCATTGTTGAGCAGTTTGGCGGAATACTTCCGGACTCTTCTGAAAGTGATCGTTTGGTACTTTCTTCTCCTGGAAAGAAGAGAAATTTGATTCTGCTTTTGCATTTACAATCAAAACCAGAAGCACGCACCTATTCAAATGCCCCAAACGTCATAACCGATTAATGTCATTTTTGTTTCTGATGCATTTGATAATTCTTCAATTCTGACGAAATTAGTTAAAAATTACTAGCAAATTTGATAAATATAATATAAATATAATATAAGGTATAATTTAAACATAAAATTTAATTTTTTGTTCTTCTCTATCATCTTCATCAGTTTGCTAGTAAGGAGGTTGGCAATACGGGTACCCAAATAGAACGAAAAAAACACTTTAAATTCAAATTTAATGTGTTTGCATGTTCTTTGACTTCCCGGATCGGATAAAACAACAAGTTCTTCACTAACCTTAACCGCCTAAGTCACTTTTAAGTAAGCTGAGATAAAATTAGTTATAAATGCTTAAGTCGATATAAACATTTTATATTAAGTAAGGAAGTTAAAATTCGTGAGAAATAACAACATTACTAGACTTAGGGTATTTAATTAATACTTTTTTCTGAACAAAACTGAATAAGGCATAACAACCTTAGTGTTACCAAAAGAAGCATTTATTGATTTTAGTGATTAAATTGATATATTGTCACATTTGGTGAACTATGGGAGTTCACCAAATGATTATCCAAATAAAAAAAAAATGATTCCTTTGAAAATTTTTTTAAAGAACTTGTTCTCATTTGAGATAAAAATAAAGGGCACGACTGCGACTTACGAAACTTTCTCGGTACATTAAATGCGTTTTTTAACCGCAAAATGAATCGAAAATGTATTTAAATCACTTTTTAGGTTTTGCAAAATTAGATTTTCTCAAAAACGGCACCTACGATTTTGATGTAATTTCGCAAATTGAACACTTTTAACATAATTGTTCAAAATAAAAGAAAATATCAAAATCGTTAGAGCCGTTTTTGAGAAAACGAATTTAATTTAAATTTAAGAAAATCGTTACATGAAAAAAAAAATTTAAGAAAAATTATTTCAAAAATCGAAGTATGCAAATTTGTTCATCTTTATAGTATAACTTTTTTTTTTAAATTCCCTTCATTAGTTTTCGATATATTGCCCGTTTTATAAATTACCGGTAATCGATTTTTTTCCAAAAACTGAGTATGCAGAATTTTTGACCCCATTCTAAACACCCTTAGTACAAAAAAAGACCGAAATCCTTGGAACCACTTTTGAGAAAAACTGTGATAAGTGATAATCACAAACAAAATTGTATGGCAGCTAACGTTATTTCAAAAGATAAAGCAAAAAATAAAAAGATGCCCCGAGATGTAATCCCGAGAACCTTATATACGAACTTTGGAGCAAATCCGTCGAACCGTTTCGCCATACGACGCCCGGACAGACAGACAGACCGACGGACGGCATTGGCGGACCCACTTTTTTGGACTTCTCTATAGTCGTAATATCATCCCTCATACACAGTTTTAGTTCGAAATTTCCGCACGATCGCAATAACTTTCTATTTAGTATACTAATGTATACGAGAAAGTTAAAAAATTTGTTAGTGCGCATAATGGAAACCTTAACCATTAAATTGTTTTTCCAAAATATACAAATCATTTTGGTAGCTATAATACCTCCAAAATATATTTATTTTACAAATTCAAAATAAAAATCCTTATTTCGAATTTTTATGGGATTATCTGTATTCGTATAACGAACCTTCAGCTTACTCCGCTTCTGCACAACGTTATTTAAGTTTTTTTTGGTAAATTATTTTTGTTTGGATGCTTTTAAAAGAGTGCGTACATTTAAAAAAGGTCTATCACACTTTAAATATACCCAATAATATCCCACCTCTTGCAAAGATCTGACAAACAATCAAATGTATACATTGGAAAAACTTATTATAACAGGTAGCTGAAGCTTAAACTTTTAATTAAGGCTACCATAGTCCTACTGAAAAAACGCGAATTTTATGGCATCTCAGATCAAGTCTTTCAAGCACGGTCCGTTTTTTTTATATCTGCTGCTTCCACCAGCATATCTTTAATATAAGATTAATAAATTTTAGAAGCCCTTGGTCATCAATCAATCGGCTTGTTTACCTTATTATACCAGTCTAGTATTCGCGGTTATAGAAATAGAATCTTTTTCTTCCTCTTATAAGACAGCTTCCCAATAACTCAACTTTACCGTAATTTAACCATCTTCCACCGGAAGCTTAAAACGCATTACTGACCAAACTAGAACATTTACAATGCATTAAACTTACCGCTTTTTATACTTCATATCCAGAGTTTTCATCTTTAAAACTATCAAAAACCAGATTTAATTACTCGTGCTGTTAAAAAAATGGACATAATGTTCTAGCAACGCACATAACACTATATAAACAAATAGCTTTTGAAAAATTAAAAACATTTTAAATTTATTGCTTTTTGCCGCGGCTATCGCCTGTTAAAAACTTTGTTTTAACTTTGCCGTTATTCTATTCATGCAATCTGGGGGTTCAGGCGATTCAAATGACAGCTATACATACGATTTTATAGGTAATGGAATGTCATGCGATGTTATTAAGGTCCCATTAACACTGGGACCAGGACAAGAGTTTTTTTCGTTACTGTATTGTGTATATTTTGTATATATTTAAAGATAGATTTACCTTAAATGGAAAAAAATATTCGCCCAAAAGTACAGCATGAATATTAAAATTATGAATAATTTAAGGATTCAGGGAATAGATAAATCTATATTTAAGTTAAAACATTTATTTGTAGCTTGTTTTTTTTCGAAGATATATTTTATATTATTTTTTATTTGAATTAGTTGAATTTCTTATACATGCATACATATATATATATATTTATTTGTTTTATTTTATTAAACTTTAATGTACTTAAAATAAATATATTTTTATATCAACTTACTTTCAGCTTTATATTTTAGCCATTTCTAGAGGATTTCTGTGATACAGATATTAACATATCTAGGATTTTAGACAGTGGTCCAGCGAATTTTATTTTCACTCAGCGGTAACACTATCCTTAGCTGTTATAGCCATACGTAAAAAGTGGAACAATGAGAATATAGAAATGAACACATTATAAGAATAATTTGTTTCATTTCTATGAATTCACTCAAGGTTATATTAGATTGCATGCAAATTTGCCAAATAATAACCATGTCGCTGTTGAATGACTGTCAGAAATGGTTTACCTCTAGAAGTGAAAGCGCCATATCGTAAAATGCCTCCGCAACTCTCAGATGCTGACGTCACGTCATACGAATTAATCCATTTCCCGGAATTTTGTTTCCGCTTACGTCATCGAGTTTAACCCCGAAGGAATTATATATATATGAAGATAATGGAAAAATTTAATTATTTCCTTGTTAAAGATGTCTAAAATGAACAAATTGGATTTTTATTAGTACACTTTTGATTCGTAAAGATGATGATTTATATTTTGATGTGGAGACATTTTTAGGTTTATTGTGTCCATACAGGCTTGGACTTAGACTAATAGTGTTTTCATTTTCTATATGTGGCACTTCAATTGGAATGTATTTAGATTTTCATTTTTTTTTCATCAATTTTGCTTATATTTTATTCCCCGCGGTGTATCCGTAGCATTATACAAGCCGGGCTACAAGTTCATATTAATGAAAGTCATTCCCATGAACGTCGTGGCTACGCACACAAAAAAGCGTCATTCGAATAAAAGCAATTTTAGCGCTGAAATCTGAATAAAAAAATTATATCCCAAGAGAAAGTCGAATACTTTTGTGCTCTCTGGTACCTGTTTTTTTGGTTTTCACTCTTCGACTCTAGTTAAAGCTGTCATTGAAATGCATCATTGACAATTTTGTTTTCCCAATTTAAGACGACTAAGCAAACAATATTTGCTTAAAATGGTATAAAAAATACTTTATTCTAATACAAACTTTTCTTTAAATCTATTTTTATTATTTTAACGTATTCAATGAACAGCTGATATTATCGTTTCTACAATTTGGAACACAATCGATGATGTATTCGATTTCCATTCTATTCTCATATGTCTGTTTTGTTTTCGATGATCAACTATAACCTTGAAACCTTTACCAGTGGCCTTTCGCTGACAGCAATTTTTCATTGATTCCTAAAACTGACTTGTAAAAAAATTAAATATTTATTCCACTGATTTGTTCCAATTTGAATGATAGCTAACTAGCCCCTTTGAACGCAAATACCAAATAAAGGTTTCCGTTCAAAGGCCATTCGTAAAGTAAAATAGATTTAAAAACTATTGTCGGAATGAACGACAAAGAAGTACTTTCGCAAGTATTTGTATGGGAAGATAATAATTCAACTCTCTTATTTTTATTGATTTTCGTAGAAGGCTTGTATATATCTGACTTAAATCCCTTACGTATAAAAAAACTTTCGTTTAACTCTGAAACGAACAGTTCCGCTTGCAGCAATATCTGTGTTTGACATTTAAAAAAAAACAAAAGCTTCACTCAGTACGCACACAAAAGCTCTATCAACTGTAGTAAGAAAAAAAATTAAATTGAAAACATTAAAATAGCTTTCACAAACTGTCAAAAACGTATGACCTATCAAAGAATTTCTAAGGTCGGTGGAGAAAATTTTACTAGCGGCTCTCTAACATCCGATCGGCTTTTAATATAAAATCACGATATAGCTTTAGCTTAAAATAACAAAATAGTTTCATTTTAACCGAACGGATCCAACGAATAAGTCGCGAAAATGCTACGATCCATTGCCATCCGTAACGAATCGATTCTCCGAGGATCTCTGTCCAAGGCAGTAAGAACCAGAGTAGCCTTACGCCTCCTTAGTACACAGGCAGCGAGGAAGCACCAAATTTTCAGGTAAGTCAATTGAAATTCAAAACGAAACCTTTCCATTGAATCATATTAGAATTGTATTTTCAATATTCTTACATGGATGTAAGGTTAGAAATTAATGTTGTGTAATCTCTAGACGGGAAAGCATTCTGCCAAAGCTACCCCTACCATAAACGTCAATTGATTGCAATGGCTTGTGCGATGCCAATGCATAAAAAAATCGAAAAAAGAAAAAAAAGTGATTGCCGCTCCGATATCGAATGATGATTTCTTATCAACAAACTGCCAACATTTCAAATGTTGAGGTCAATCTTCTATGCTGGAAGACTTTGTTTATTTATAGTACGTATACGCTAGTCAAATTTTGTTGTGTTTTATGCACAAGCACATCCTAAACGAGAGTGATTTTAGATTATTGCGTTCACGTAGATCCCACGTGGGATTATATGACACAGTTATCAATTCGGTTTTTGATTTTGGCCACCAAGGAATACATTTGTATATTCATATATATGTACAGTGCATGCTTAATTCATAGAAAAGTGGATTGTGACGTAACACTGAATGTTTATCATTTTAACGTTTTCATGAATTGGAGCGTTCTCTTTGGCTATGATTTCACTATAACTGACCTTCCACTGATTATATGTTTATATTGTATTACTTCAGTGGGGTTCATAGTATATTCTTAGATTAGTGTGTGACAAAAGTTGATCACTGAAACTTTTTATTGTGTGTGCAATATTTCCATCATATCATTTTCTAATCATCAATGTGCTGCTCATGGTGCTTAAATTGTTTGCAGCTCTAAGTCTTGTGATCGGATGATCATAATTTGTCATTTGATTTGTTTTTGGTTTCTCCGGTGTGAAAGCCCCACTCAGACTTTTTATTGGCGTACACGAAGCTGATTAATGCTTCTTATCAGTGGCGGAAATTTCTCAAAATTCAAAAGTGACAACATTAGATCTCGCATGTAAAAACAATGCCCACTGTTATTTGTTAAAGAGTTTTTGGACTGTAAGTAAAACTGAGTAGAGGTTGCCCTTCATTTAGTAAAAAAATTCCTTTTTTGCCAATTTGGGTAGTTTTTCATGTAGACTTAAGGTGCGATCAGACGGTCATCCAAACTTGTCATCCGGATGACGTCACTATGACGTAGAATTTGTCCTCAAGTGGTCATCCCGTCTGAAATAAACAAGTTTTTTGGCGTCAGCATGTCATTCGGATGACAAGTTTAGATGACTGTCTGATCGCACCTTTAGTTTGTCAAGTTCCAAGTAAATTGTGGTTTTCTTTGTAATAGTTAATACGAATCATCTACTAGTACTAGTTGAAACATTATGTGTTATTTGAAATAGTTGCTTTGTATCACTAAATGATTTTAGCGACCTTTAGTTTCGAAGGCGTTTCACTCAGATGTGGTGGCTTAGGAACATTCTGTGGATTGAAACATACACATGTTATCCATACGAATTTTTCGGGTATTTCGTTTTAAAAGTATTAGCCACATCTTCGGTGTTAAGATATGATTTCCTACTTTAAACATTTTTTTAAAATCGGCTTTTTCTAGGACCCCGTGTAATCCAAGGAGCTTATTGAGAAAATTATGTCATATGCAATTTAGGAAATCCTGACTTCATAGCAAAAACTAAAATAACTAAAATTTGAAAGAGAACTAATTCACCTTTATTACGCCGTAGTAACATCTCCAAAGTTGATTGGTGTTCTTAATAAAAAATATGGCTGCCAACTTGTGTCAGTTCAGCGTATATATTCGACACTTATAGCAAACGTGACCTACAACGCACAATACAAAGCAAAATAAAAAAAACGCGATTGATTGGAAATTATACCTTCACTATAACTTCGAATTTGCCTTGGCCACTCTGCAGCTACTCACCAGCTACCAACACCTACTAAAATAGTAGTCGCCTCCCGTCAGCTCTACATGTAATATTCACGTTCTAAATATGAGACACGGCTAGTAGGCACCTTAAGGACAAGATTTACAAAATATTAGACAATCCATCGGAAGAAACCATAAATATAATAAATCAGCTTGTAACATTATTTTGTATCAAATTGTAATTTAATAATTCGCATATACAATAACGGTCTGAATTTACAAATATCCCGAATAATATTTTTTTTTAAAACTTGTCTTGTTGTTGTTTTTTGTTGATCTTGTCGAATTTACGTCAACGAACAACGAGTGTAAACTATCTCATGATATCGATGTGAGGTTGCTATTCTAATTTTTTTCGGAGCAGTATTGTGTTGGCGTGTCAACGAATCAAACTGCGAAAATCAAGACAGTTTTCAAAAGACATATGGAGTATGCCATAAACAAAACGCACTGCACTATTAAACGCGACATTCAGATTGCAATTACAATAAACTTCGCCACCCACCTTACATGAAAATTAGTGTTATCAAAGTCTTCACACCATTAGTTACCCATAATGTACGTAGTGCCCAATACACCTTGCCAACATGGTATTTGTAGGTGGATTTATATATTGTTATCCCAGGATAAGTACCGATTGAAAGTATCAACGAAGATATTTTGCATTTTCAACGTAATAGATGGAAGCATTACCCCAAAAAATCGAAGGAAAATAATCGATATGAAGACTTAACGCATTTAACTTATATTTTTTTGTGTTTAAAATAAAACCATTTTTCTGGGACCAATTAGTCCAAGAGGGCCAGCCAATGTATTTTGACGTCGATCGAAAACAATAGATAACCAAGTATTGAAACCTGAGGAACACCAGACAAAATAGACAGAAAATCGGATAAACTAAGTCCAATTAAGTCTGATTGTTTTCTTTTACTCAAATTAAAAAAAAGTGCCTGGTAGCACTTGGTGAAACATTAATGTCAATTAATAATCATAGGGTTTTTGAAAAAATCAACCAGCACCAGACAAACGTAACCTCGTCCTTATCCAACGCTTGCCTTATATTGTCTGTGAAGCTTAACTAAGTAGATTTCGGAGAGTGGGGATAAATTCATTAAGAAAATGCTTAAATAACGAAAATGTAAAGCAACGCTTTTTTAGTAAGATCTATAAAAGCGTATAGAATCACTTAAAATTTATAGTGATGGACACACAAATAGAGATAATTTACCCAAACAAAATAATTATTGCCACCAATTAAAGTTTTCACTTTTATTTTGAATTGCCATAGAAGTAAATTATAAAATAGTCTTTGCTGCCATGCACTAGGCGTGGGAGGGGGGGGGGTGTATTTCTTTTGCTATTTTGGGTAATGGAACAGCTTTAAGAAATTTGTAATTACTTTGATTACTTTTTGAAGTTTCTTCAAAGTTCTTGAGAGAACCTTTTTACGGAACCTACTATACTGTTATTTTTTCAAACTGACGACATTTAGCGCTGATGATTTAGTTAGCGCACCTTGAAAATCTGCCTTGCTGTTCTTTGAATTCATTAGGCATACTTTCCTTCAACCAAGTTCTAATAGTTTACTTTTTCAGATTATCCGAATTTGAATTGAAAAAGCCAAAACAGGCAGCAGTATGGAGTACAAATTATGTGCGCGCATACAGCAGCCTGCCGCCACACGTTAAGGTTACACTGCCTGCTCTTTCGCCAACAATGGAACAGGGAACCATTATTAGCTGGGAAAAGAAAGAAGGCGACAAGTTGAACGAAGGTAATACATGGCTACAAAAATAATACCCATATAATAATTTTGCGTTCTTATTGTAAAAACTAGGTGATCTTTTGGCTGAAATTGAGACAGACAAAGCCACAATGGGCTTCGAAACTCCCGAAGAGGGTTATTTGGCTAAAATTCTCATAGCAGCTGGAACAAAGGATGTCACCATTGGAAAACTTGTGTGCATCATTGTTGAAAATGAAGCAGATGTTGCTGCTTTCAAGGATTTCAAGGACGATGGAGCAGCCGCAGCTCCACCAAAGAAAGCTGATGCGCCAGCACCGCCACCACCAACATCATCCGAAGGCACTTGTCCTGCAGGCGGTCCTCCAGTAGTAGCAGCACCAACCCCATCTTCACCGATGACCGCTTCAGAACAAAGAGGTGAGAGAGTGTATGCTAGTCCAATGGCTAAAAATTTGGCGGAGGCCCAAAAAATTAGACTTCAAGGTAACGGTGTGCACTAATGTTTTGAGCTTGCCTTTATTAACATCTGAGATATTTGTTTTGTGTCTGCGTGTAGGAAAGGGTAGTGGAATATTTGGGTCTATAAAGTCCGACGATCTTGCAGGATTAAGTGCTGCAGCCCCAGCTGGTGCGCCAGCACCAGGTCCTGGCGGATACATTGATATTCCGGTGTCGAACATACGAGGAGTCATCGCAAAGCGTTTGAAAGAATCAAAGCAACAGATTCCCCACTACTATCTCACTGTGGAATGCAATGTGGACAAAGTATTTTTTTTCTGTCATTAAAGCCAATCCATTTAATCATCATGTTTATCATTAAACAGCTTTTGAAATTGCGCGAAAAGGTCAACAAGAAACTCGAGAAGCAAGGCGTAAAGGTTTCCGTTAATGACTTCATTATCAAAGCAACGGCCACAGCTTGTCGCAAGGTTCCAGAATCCAACTCTTACTGGATGGACACCGTCATTCGGCAGTAAGTTCAAGTAATTAGAGATTGCAACAAAAATTTAAACATTATGTGGTTTCAGATTCGACAACGTCGACGTTTCTGTAGCTGTGTCAACAGATCGTGGACTTATTACCCCAATTGTATTCAGTGCTGATAGAAAGGGAGTAGTTGACATTTCCAAAGATGTCAAAGCTCTCGCTGCCAAAGCAAGGGACAACAAACTGAAACCACAGGAATTCCAAGGAGGCACTGTGAGTGTATCCAACTTGGGAATGTTTGGTGTTAACCACTTTGCTGCCGTAATAAATCCTCCACAATCGTGCATCCTTGCTGTTGGAACGACGACCAAGAAACTTGTTGTTGATCCATCAAACGTCAAAGGGTAATCAACTTCTAGTTTTCTTTTTCACATTCGCTAATACTTTTTGTTTTTTCACAGCTTCAAGGAAATCAATGTACTAACTGTAACACTCAGTGCAGACCACAGGACTGTTGACGGAGCCGTAGGAGCTAAATGGCTACAACATTTCCAGGAGTTTATGGAAGACCCTGCTTCAATGATATTGTAAATGTCGTCCAATAAAACAGTCGACAACTTGTTAAGTTATTCTGTTGAATAGTCTATAAATTTCCCACTGAATTGAGAATTGGCGAAATAATGAATTTGATTAATATTATTTTTTTCATTTAAAATTAACTTGGTAGTCATCTGCATTTTAAATGAATAGTTAAGGGATTTTATAAAAACAAAACAAAAATCTTATGTAAATTTTAAACTATTTTGTTGAGAACATCGTCGTCCCTTACAGGAAATGTAATGAGTAAAATAAATTGATATTTATTACAAAAAAATACAAATGCATCATCTACTGTTTTTTTTTAAGTGTTGTTAGTTAACCGTCGCTTTAGATTGTGGCATTCTTATTTCGACATCAGGATTGTTAAAAAAAAGTTTAGAAGACCCAACGGTCGGGGTCTCTTTTTTAATGATCGCTTGAAAACTACAAGTAGCAGTCAAAAATTTCAGAGGTAAGTGTCCAAGTCCAGGCTATAAATGCAATCAATTGACAAATATTACTGCCGTGTTGAAATGAATTGCACACGATCAGAAAGAAAGGCAATAACAACTGAAAACAGTTAATCGCCACCTATTACAAAATTCGAAGAAACTACACAATCATACTCATGGATGACGAATAGAAATACTCCCAAAGTATCACTGTTACTGACCGGGTCTCTGCCTCTTCAGGAACATAAGACTATTTCAGATCAATTTAACAAGATTTTTGAGAAACGTTAACAAATTTACATCGATGCATTATTAATACCGCATCGATGCGATGAATCGCAATGCAAACGAATTAAACATTACCTTGTAAAATGATTTTACATGGAATAAATGCTCCCATTTTTAACTTTCTCGTATACATTAGTATACTAAAGAGAAAGTTATTGCGATCGTGCGGAAATTTCGAACTCAAACTGAGTATGAGGGATGATATTACGACTATAGAGAAGTCCAAAAAAGTGGGTCCGCCAATGCCGTCCGTCGGTCTGAGTATGAGGGTGTTTGTCTGCCCGGGCGCCGTATGGCGAAACGGTTCTAAGGAGTTTTTTCAAAGTTCGTATATAAGGTTTTTGGGGTTACATCACGAGGCAATTTTTATTTTTTGCTTTGTCGTTTGAAATAGCGGTACCTGCTATACAATTTTGGTGAAAATCACTATTTGTTCTAGAAAATGGTTCCAAGGATTTTGGATTTTTTGTACTAAGGATACTTGGGATGGGGTGCAAAATACTACAAACTCAGTTTTTGGGATTTCGATTGAGGATAATTTATAAAACCGCCAATATCTTAAAAACTAACAAAACGAGCCCCACAAATTTTACTGCTTTTATTGTACTATAAAGTCGAACAAATTCGCAAACTTCGATTTTTGAAACAACATTTTTTTTTTTAATTTTTTTCGATTTAAATTTTTTTTTCCATATTACGATTTTCTTCAATTTAAATTAAATTCGTTTTCTCAAAAACGGCTCTAAACATTTTGAAAATTTTTTGTATTTCGAACAATTATCTTAAAAATGTCCAATGTGCGAAATTACATCAAACTCGTAGGTGCCAGTTTTGAGAAAATCTAATTTTTGAAAACCTAAAAAATGATTTAAATAAATTTGTCACGATTCATTTGCAATTCAAAAATCTCATGTACCGAGAAAGTTTCTTGTAAATTTTTTTTCATGAAGGGATTGTAAGCACCATTATAATGTTAAAAGTAACACAGCACGCGCATTAAGGAAATAAGGAATTAGAAGACAGGGTGAAAAAACCGATGCACATTGATTTTACAGTACGTCCGAATATAGGCTTTAGGGTGAACTGATGAGCATTCCTGGCATGGTGGGTATTACGCTTGAAGTGTTGAAGGTGAGGAATGCAACTGGCTATTTCGTTTGGTCACTTGCGATTATATAGATAGAACAACGATAGAGGAACTATGGTTATAGAAATATTTTCCAACGAAATGTTCGATAAACAAAGCATCAGCACCAGGTGCGCATCGCATCAGCATCGCAAATAAGTCATGTTTCACACGATACGATTTTTGTCGTACGACACTTCTTAATTCTCTTTTGAGCACGTACCGTGCTTTCATACGTTCAGATTTTTCACGTTCCGTGTTTCAATTTTTAAATTTCTTTTGTTTTCTTTACTCGTTCTCCAACATTTATTTATTCTTGATTGCTGATTGGTTGGTTTCTGGATCGGATGGAAATTGCGGCTCATCCGTGTTTGGGTATCCTAACACTTTTCATCCCCTTTTCAAACTCACGACACATATGACGAAAATCGTATCGTGTGAAACATGACTAAGCAGTGATGCGGCACAAATGAAAGTCATTCCCATGAACGTCACAACAAAAAAGTCTCATTAGAATAAAACCAATTTGAATGGCGGGGAACGCTGAAATCTGAAACAAAATAAAATTTCTCTTGGAAAATCGAATACTTTTGTGCTCTCTAGTGCCTGTATTCGGTCTTCACTCTTCCAACACAAATTTTATAAAGGATTTCTGTCAAAAGTGATATGGTTTGGAACCGAAACGTTCATGCCCACGCCGAGAATTCAAATCGAAAGAGGATTTTCGGTGGATTCTTGGTGCAATCTACCCCTTTCTTTCTGACTCACATAAAATCTACCTGTCTCGTGCGACATGACGATCATTCCCATGAACGTGTAGCCAGGCACTTAGCACATTCAATAAATGCATTGAATTAATTGTGGTTCTAAAAATAATTCAGCGAAGGGAAAAAACCAGACGACGACACTTAATATTTGTAGAGATACAATTTATTATATTAACTTAAATGTTACCTTTGTACCAAACCAATAGTTTTAATATTCCTCTGCTGTGGCTAAAATCCAAGTGGACGAGAGTATATTAAATTAAGCGCAGCAGAAGCACAACGAATGCAAGCACAAAGAAGAGGAAACAAAAAAAGAAGTCACACGGCACGCACAATGGAATTATGCGTGCGGTACTTTTGCATTGCGTGTAATTGTTGTTGTGCTGCTGCTGCCAAAAAATGTGTGTACGCAGAAAAAATTATTATAGTATTATTGGCCAGGTACAGTGAGGCAAAAAAAAAATTATACAAAAAATAATCGATTTTAGCCAATGAAACAAATAAAAAAAAAACAATTGCGAGCAAATTAATTTACAGATTAATATTACAAAACATCCCGGCCCCCCTGAACAAGTTTCAGGAACACGGGAGCACAGCCAATTTGGTGATGGGCCGAACGAATATGCCTCGGCTTGTTTTTACGGTGGCCACTCGTACTAGAGCATCTGCGCCTGGTGCCACTGACTCTATTTTGCCTAGCAGCCATTTGGTCGGTGGAAGATTGGGTTCCTTGATGACAACGACGTCCCCAGGTTTTAAAATCGTCCTAGTTTGCTGCCATTTCGGACGTTCTTGTAGTGTGGTCAGGTACTCCATTTGCCAACGTTTCCAGAATCCTTGTACCATACTTTGAATGTGATTCCAGTGCTTCAAACGATTGATAGGTGTGCCCAAAAGGGTTGGTTCTGGAACAGCTGTATACGGCTCACCTATAAGAAAATGTGCTGGAGTTAATGGGTTCAGATCTTCATCAGACACAAAACATAAGGGACGAGAATTCAAAATAGCCTCTATTTGAGTAAGTACAGTGTACAACTCCTCAAATGTTAAAACCGACGACCCCACAACTCGTCGTAGATGCATCTTAACCGATTTGACCCCAGCCTCCCACAAACCACCGAAGTGTGGAGCTGACGGCGGGATGAAGTGCCATGCGATATTATCCTTGGCGAGTGATGCAGTAATGGTAGCGTTGTGAACCTCCGACATAACCAACTTATGCATTTCGTTTAGACAACGACGAGCGCCCTGGAAATTGGTGCCATTGTCGCTGTATATGTTTGTACATAGGCCCCGGCGGGAAACGAATCTACGTAAGGCAGCGAGAAAGGCATCTGTAGTAAGATCACTTACTACCTCAAGGTGAATGGCCTTCGTAGACAAACACACAAATAGAGCTACGTACGCTTTTGACAGTTTAGGCTTACGACATCTTGAAAGCTTGATGGTGAGTGGTCCGGCATAATCACATCCAGTGTTAGCAAACGGTCGACTTGGTTGTATGCGTTGAGCGGGTAAATCGCCCATCAGCTGTTGGCTCGTCAGCTTTCGTTGCATAAAGCATATTTTGCATTTATGCACTATCTTTCGAATGAGGTTTCGGCTTCCTAGTATCCAATATCTCTGCCGCACTATGGAAAACGTTTCAGATACCCCTGGATGTAAATAGCTGTTGTGGATATCTGTTATAATGAGGGAAGAAAGAATATTATTATTAGGAACAATAATAGGATGTTTAATGTTAAAGGAAACATTCGAGTGTTTAATTCTTCCTCCCACACGAAGAATTCCCTCATTATCGATAAAGGGAGAGTATCTGAGTAGCTTTGACTTAAGCGGTAATTGTTGATTTTGAATTAGGGAACGAATATCCGCACTGAATGAAATTTGTTGGATGGTTTTTAGAATTAAAGTTCTACCTTGTTGTATTTCGTTAAGGCTGAGAAAGGAAGTACAACGATCTGGTTTCGAAGTTCGACAATTCGATTCAAACCGAATGCAATATGCGACAATTCTTTGTAGACGATACCACGATGAATTTCTGTCGATGAGTGTCTGTAGGATATTTGTATCAGGAGAAATAACCAATACTTGTCGCGATATATGCCTTTCTTCAAGGTCTGTAAGCTGCGAGTTGCACGAAACGAATTTAGATTTTGGCCAATGTTCATCACTTACCGAAAGCCAAGATGGACCGATCCACCAAAGATGGTGGCTAGCAAGATTAGACGGAAGTACACCTCTCGATGCACAGTCAGCTGGATTGGATTCCGATGAAACGTGATTCCATGAGTGTCGTGGAACCATCTCAAGTATGGCTGCTGTGCGGTTTGCGACAAATGTAGTCCAACGACGAGGTGGTGACGACAACCAGTGTAGCACAATTTCGGAGTCGCACCATGCGAATATCCTAGAGATCTTGGTCGCAACTGATGATGTCACGAGCTTGATCAAACGCGACAAAAGTAGTGCACCACAAAGTTCCAATCGGGGGATCGAAACCGGCTTGAGAGGAGCGACCTTGGTTTTGGCTGCAACGATGGTAGTCTTGAATTCCCTTTCTGTGGTTCTGCAACGAATGTATATCACGGCAGCATACGCCAACGATGACGCGTCTGAAAAGCCATAAAGCTCAATTTCCTCCTGGGATGCGAAAACGTTTCTGGGAACACGAATTTCTTCAAAAAAATGAAGCTCCTGCCTATAGCTAATCCAACGTTTCGCTAACAGAGGAGGTAATTTATCGTCCCAGCCAAGATTCAGTTCCGACGACCAGAGCTCTTGAAATAACATTTTGAATAAAATGATTGAGGGTGCCAACAATCCTAAAGGTTCAAAAATTCGGGATACTTCAGAAAGTAGGGTTCGTTTGGTTGAAGAAACAGGCGGGAGTTTCTTTGACATGCGAAAAGAGAATTCATTACTAGCTGGGTTCCAGTACATCCCTAGAACCTTGATCAATGAATGCGAACGTTCCGTGTCAAATATTGAATATTCACACTCTGACACCGGCAACCTAGCAAGAAGAGGCCAACAGTTTGAACTCCATTTCCGAAGCTGAAGCTTAGCCCTTGATAATAAAGCAACTAGCTCGGACTGCAACGCGATGAGTTCCTCGACGGAGTTTGATCCCGTCATCACGTCGTCGACGTAGATATCGTTCAGAATAACACGAGACGCATTTGGGTACTCGTCAATGTAGTCAGTTGCCAGCTGTTTTAGTACTCGAACAGATAAAAACGGTGCAGAAGCAGTTCCGTAAGTGACGGTGCACAAACGAAAATGTTGAGGCTTGTCAGTGGGATTTTCACGCCAAACAATGCGCTGGAAATCAGTATCTTGTTCGTCGATCCAAATCTGCCGGAACATCTTCACTACATCAGCGGTGAAGACGTAACAATGCTGCCGAAAACGAAGACAAACACCGATTAAGTCTCTTTGAATTGGAGGACCTACAAGCAACGCACTATTTAGGGAATGCCCGTTGGAATCCTTAACAGACCCATCGAAAACTACACGCAGTTTTGTTGATGAACTATCTGGTTTTAAGACTGCGTGATGAGGAAGATAGAAATGGTTACCATCGGAGGATGCTATCTCCTCGGGCGAAATTTTCTTCATATGGCCGAGATTTAAATATTCTCGCATGAAATCTGCATACATCCGATGTAATTCCGGATTATTTCGAAACCGACGTTCCATGGCATATAAACGCGAAACCGCTGATGGTAACGTGTTTCCGAAGATAGGTTTAGGTGTTTTGAAAGGTAGCGAAACTACGTATTTACCATCAGATGAACGAGCGAAAGTTTGTTTAAAATGCTGCTCAGCCGGGTCGTCCTCAAACGACTCGTCCTTTTTTGGAGCAACTTCTTCGAGCTCCCAAAACCGTTGAAGCAGCAAATCGACGTCAATGGTGGAGTGAAGCGAGGACATGGTAAGGTTATCAGATGCTTTTCGATCAAACACCTCTCCAGTGATAACCCAACCAAACGAAGTATTCTGAGCGAATGGTATACCTTCAGGACCCTGGATTTGTTCTCCATTCAGAATATTCCAGAGTCGATCCGCACCTAGTAGCACATCAATAGGAACAGATAGATTAAAATGAGGATCAGCGAGATCTAATCTGTCTATATGAGACCACAGAGTAACGTCCAGTGATTGAGAAGGTAAGTTTGAGGTTAACTTATTCAAAACGTAAGTATCGACGAAAAGGGAGGTAGAGTTGAAACGCGAGAAAAGTTGCATAGAAATACGTCCCTTCGTATAACCAGCTTCTGTCGACGAGAGACCGAGAATTGGGATTCGAGCGTGAGTACGCGGAAATCCGAGTCTTTGTGCGAAGGATTCAGCGACGAAAGAGGATTGAGACCCGGAGTCTAGCAATACACGACACTCTATGAAGTTACCCTGCAAATCCTTAACCCTAGCGAGTACAGTAGGAAGAATTGTTTGTTTTCGACGATTGGTTTTTGAGGAGTGGTTGTTCACAATTGATACAGAAGATTGTGACGATGAAGGTTGTGACGACGCATTTTGCGACGAGAAAGGTTGAGGCGAAGAGGGTTGTAATGAAGAATGTTGCGACGAGGAGGGTTGAAACGATGGTTGAGGCGAATACGATGCACTAGGATGTGACACGCGATGGGTGAATGACGACGATGGTTGACCATTGTTGGAGTCTACCGGGTGAACCAACGAGTGGTGACGAGATTTACAAACGCGGCAACGAAATGAGGATCGACATTTGTTCGATGAGTGTCCAACGCGAAGACAATTAAAACAAATTGAACTTGTTTTCACAAAATACCGACGCGATTCAATGTTTAAATCCAAAAATTTTTTGCATTGCGATAGCATGTGTTCATTTTTGCACTTAGGGCACTGCGGTTTACTGTCTGAGGCTTCAACTACATGCGTACGTATAGAAGCCGATGGTTTCACACGTGATGAAATAGACCGATTGTGGGATTGGCAGGATTCGAGAGCATCACACCGTGATTGCAAAAAGTCCAATAACTCAATTATGGTGCAATCGTCACGAGCCCCAACGTGTTCTGCCCAAACTTGATTGGTGTCTGGATCAAGCTTGCTTAACAGCAGATATATTAGCCACGGATCGCGACTGTTTTTTTTAACAGCGTTAAGACCACGGACGACCTCATCTGCACCATCAGTGATTTTTCGTAAAGTCTGAACATTACACGCACTAATTGCAGGAAGCGACAAAAACGATTGAATAAACGACTTCACGATTAAATGCACTCTATCATACCGCTGTTCTAAGCGCTCCCACGCTTCGATGTAATTGGAGTCGCAAATTGAAATGTGTTTTATATGGTTGGCCGCGTCGCCTTGGAGGAATGATTTTAAGTAGTGAAACTTTTGCGTTGAGGTCAGATTACTCTTACTATCAACAGATCCAACGAAAAGATCACGAAAAGATGGCCAATCCTTATAATTGCCAGAAAACGCGGGCACAACAATTGGTGGTAAATTGATTGAAGACGAATTGTTATTTGACGAAGTGTTGAGCCTTTCAAGAAATGTGGATTGTTGGTTGACAAGTCGCTCTATAATGGAGCCATCCGTTTCATTTTGTGATGCACTTTGTCGTTCGCGAATGGCCTTGACGTGTTTTGAGTGAGCCACGAAATATTTTTCCTCATACGCGGCAAACTCATTCTCAATTGCATTTAAATCACTTTCCTTAACAAATGGCAAATAATCGTTGTGAAATGACAAAAACTCCAACCACGTTTCTTCGAGTTTATTTAAACGCACCTCTAAAAGTTCGAGAGCTGTGGATAATTCTAAATTTTCCACGAATGATGCTGCACGCGACAAACGACCCATTGCATTTTCCCGCTTTAGTCTTAATTTTAACGCACTCATGTTTCACAAAAGACTTCACCGATAATAGTACTGAAATTCTGGGTAAATCGAAATGTAAATGTGTATGAATGCTCCCTTACTAAATTATTCTTCTTAACGAATAATTAAAAGGGAATATGCTAGCGAACTGTTCGATACACAACTATAATTCACAAAATAATTCACACGTTGAATTTCAGAGAAATTGTCTTACGCGATTGTCTTTGATTCGAGTTTAAATCCGGCTCGAAGGACCAAAAAATTATGTAGCGGACTGCAGCGAATAATTCAGCGAAGGGAAAAAACCAGACGACGACACTTAATATTTGTAGAGATACAATTTATTATATTAACTTAAATGTTACCTTTGTACCAAACCAATAGTTTTAATATTCCTCTGCTGTGGCTAAAATCCAAGTGGACGAGAGTATATTAAATTAAGCGCAGCAGAAGCACAACGAATGCAAGCACAAAGAAGAGGAAACAAAAAAAGAAGTCACACGGCACGCACAATGGAATTATGCGTGCGGTACTTTTGCATTGCGTGTAATTGTTGTTGTGCTGCTGCTGCCAAAAAATGTGTGTACGCAGAAAAAATTATTATAGTATTATTGGCCAGGTACAGTGAGGCAAAAAAAAAATTATACAAAAAATAATCGATTTTAGCCAATGAAACAAATAAAAAAAAAACAATTGCGAGCAAATTAATTTACAGATTAATATTACAAAACAATAACATTACTCCATTTCAATCAATTTTTTATTTCAATTAGTGTATTTTATTTTTAATTTCTTTAGGTTCATGTTTTTTATTTGTTTTGGGCAGGTAAATCATTTATTTTTTGAATATTCGTCAGAATCAGAAAAACAAACTGTAAAAATTCAAACAGATTTAACAATTCCAATAAATTGAATGCGTCCACTCACTTTTTAGTTAATACAAATAATGAATGCATTCAGAGGACGCTAGTGCCTCTAAAGTGACTTAAGTGAATCCAAGTGGTGAAAGAATTCTAGATATTAGCAATTATAAAACGCAGAAAGTTCTAAAAACATTGACAAATCTGCGGGTTGTTAAGAGTCTGCGAGCGAGGCAAGAATCCTCACCCATAAAGCTTTTTTAGTAGATTTTTTTTTTACAATATGTCAACTGTCATGAAAATCTTTTCAAATTTGAATCGAATAAAATTTGCTGTACGTTCACATTTCAGGAACGCAAAATAGAACAATAATTTATTTAAATGAATTGTTCACTAATTAAGGTAAGATTATACTTAGGGTACAAGTGGTTACATAATTGATCAGAATAATTCAAATGACCGGCTGATGCTTATGGCTACAAATAAGGTTTTGGAATTTGACAGTTTAAAACATTTTTTGGTCATTTCGTGTGAACAGGAAATATGTGCGTACCTACGTCACGGACTTATCCGTATCTATGATTCTATCCCATCTTCTGAATTTTTGTAGTGACATATTCTAATATAAAATTCGCTGTATAAAAGTAGGTACTTAATATTCGGTTGAATGTGGTGGTGTTATTGATTTCGTTCCAGAGCTCAACCAATTTCGGCAAAGAGCAAACACCTCAGGAGCAGCAATTAATCCAAAACTTGTTAAAATTAAAGTTCCAGGCATACGGTCTAATCACGAAAATAAATTGTATATATGACCGTATTACCAACAGTGCTTGAATGACCACTATAAAATAGCTACAATCATATAGTATTTTGTATTTTAAGAAAAATATGGTTGGAAATGGCATGTTGTCATACGTAAGACCATAAATAGATAACAGCAATATCCATTTAAATGATCATAAATTTAAATGGATATTGCTGTTATCTATTTATGGTCTAACGTATTACAACATGCCATTTAAAATCTAACCTCAGCTTAAATTTAAAGCCTTCATTTAACAATGCATTGTGACCGTTTCATATGTTAGGTATTTATTATCCATTATCGAAAAAAAGACTATCTAACTATCGGATGTAAGCAATGGTATTTATTCTTAAGCTAGCAGCTATAATGTAAATAATCTAATAATATGTTAACACTTATGATAATAAAAAAATTATAATTATTTTTAATTGATCGCTTCAGGCAGTACCTAATGATTAAACAACCATTTTCAACAACAGCTCGGTTCACGCACGTACTTGCAACTATTCATTACATAAAGTGATAGTCTAAAATTATTTATTACCAGCAACGGGGTAAAAATCTATCACTAAAATTCTACTAATTTTTGTATATTAAATTTTCGAGTAAAGCGCTGCACGTGAACTCCTCTAATTAACTTTTCACCACTTGGCAGGTCCAAGCTCAGACCATTCACGAATGAAGTCTTGATGTTTATCAACAGCTGGATACCAGTCGTTACCACCATAATCGATCTTAGGTTGTACTCCGCCGTAGTTGGCTGGTAGAATTTCAGGAGAAAGGAACTTTTGAAGAGATTTCATGTCGCTGCCATGGAAGTGCATCTGCAAGGAGACAACTATTATAACATATTCCTTATTTTTGAAATATATAACATTAACTTACCCTCTTGTTGAGCTTCTCGCGGACGAATGGCTTAAATAGAGTCCACACCATTTTGAAAATAAATGGTTGTTTCACAAAGTGCACTTCCTTCATGCGCAATGGCATCGCATCCTGGATGAATGAGAGCAAGCGTTTCGAAAAACTTGGAGAAAGGGCTTTGATTTGTTTCATCCCCAAGCCTTCAAAGTCCATTATCACTACAACACCTCGTATTTGGGTCTCTGGTTCGAGCTGAGCAGCCAGATGGACGGCATATAGCATTTGAAACATCTCATCTGATGAAATGTAGTTGGGATCCCACAATCCGCCGCTGTTTACAATTAGAATACGTCTTCCCAATTGGTCACAATTTTTGAGAACATTCACAACATTTCCCTTGATGAACTTCTCCTTTAGTTGTTCCATTTGAAGGCCACGGACAAGGTCGGCATATTCCTTTCGGAATGTGGCAACCGATTTCATCTGTAAATACAATTTATATTTATAATTATTACCTAGCGGCATAAATTTCCTATAAACGAATCTATCTTGATCAAATTATATGACCGATAACAGTTAATATCTATGTCCAACATTTTTATGGGCTTATCAGCACACATTCTACTGTATTTCACCTAAAAAAAGTAGGAATAACCATTAACTGTGGTCAAAGATCACCTTGTCGTATGGTGTTAAATTGTGCAACGCAATTTAAGTTTTGCTGTGTTGTGAGTCAAACTCTTGAACCCGCTGACCAGTTACAAGGGGAAGTCTTGCATTTATTACATATATTACAGCGAATATATTTTTCTGTACCGAAGAACCCATTTCTAAGTATCTATATAGTCAGATCTTCAAAGAAGAATACTCGAAGGTAGCTCTTATCTTTACTGTTTTTTTGTTATTCGCCCCACCCGACGGATGTGATCTGCATCGGACTATATATGGGACATAGTTCAACGTGATAAGCACCCGTGGCAACGATCGATAGTCTATGTCTAAAAATAGTGAATTTTCTTATTTAAATCTTACCTTTTCTAGTGCACTTTGAGGATAAAAGTGGCATGCTCTCAGGAAGATCACTAGGAACTCATCGTCGTCCTTATAGTTAATGTCTGGGGTAGCATGGAGTAACTCGCGAAGTTCTACAATAGCAGCATCTCTTACTTCAGGAGTTTCGCGTAATTCTGTGCGAGCAACTTCTAAGGATGATGGCTCAGTATATCCAATGCGAATATTGAAGGCTGGATCGCTGTTCGCCATGCTGAAAGAACACATGCACAATTAAGTCACTTCGAAAACAAACTTATACTTTTATCACTGAGCGCGGATTCAAAAAGATTTTATAATTTTACAAAATGACAATAATTTGGAATAAATTAAACCTTAGCGTGCATTTAATGTTGTTTGCATCCACTTACATTTATTTGTTTAAAGAATTAAGAAAAATATAAAACAATAAATTTCTCCTGTTTCAAATTAGTTCCAAAGTACTAGATGCTCGTAACGATGTATATTTCTATGAGTATGACTTTTCACAGGGGAGCTCTCGTGCCGACTGTGAAATTACCTACTCAAAACTGGAGTGATTATAAACTTTGCTGGCGACGATCAAGTCGACTCTTTCCAGAGTTATCGCTGTAAGTGTACGTATTGTTTCAATACAAGTGTGTACAACACACAGCGAAAACAATTTGATAGTACTTCTGTATATTTATTCGGAACTATATAAATATTTTAAAGTTTGAACTTTGTTGATAATATTTTATTCATATTTTTCTATTTTGGTCTATTTAGAGTATTGGTGAAATTATATCAAAGGCGACCAGTTGCGATTATGTGGAACTACATGAAAAGTTGGCATTTGGTATTAAAAAGCGATCTTTAATATCGATTTTAAAAGGAGCTTTAAGTTATTTTTATCAAGATTCAATAGGATTTTCAGCAACACAAAGTGTGTGATGTTGATACTCTCCCATCACACATGATTTTGATCTCTTTCTTTTTTCGCTGAAGTTCATTAAGTCATATTTTAGCAATTTCGATTTTGCTGAAAACCTGTTGGATTATTCGGTCAATTAATGGGAACATGATTTTCTAAAATTCTTTTGCTAAATCTAAGGGTAACAACTCAGCCTAAACTCTGACGACTACCAAATCTCTTTTTAGGTTGTGGAGGCGAATCTCACTGGCCAGTAGGACCATCGATAACAGTTTAACAAATTAGTCTGCCGCCTGCTCAGAGTTTTTGACAGATCTCTTTCTTATTTGTTAGTCAGAAATCAAAGATTTTATTTTTCTATATACCTCTGTGTTCAGAGGGGATCATGACATTAGCAAGTGTGACAAAATCTTTAAAAATGAATGTGCAAAAATCTAGAGAAACGAAAATGTAAAATAATTTTTAAAATGAAAAATAATTTATTTAACTTTTTTGGAGAGTTTTTTTTGCACCATTTAAAAGACTTTGCTATGGAGGCGACAGGGGGGGTAAAAAAAAGAGTACGATTGACAGTGCAAAAAGGGCGATTGCTTTCGCTTACAACCATTCATAATATTCCTCCCACTCCGACTGATACTTCCTTTTCTTTTTGGTTTTCGTTTGGAAAAGAATTTCGGAACCCGAATTTCGAATCAGTTTGTGAATCCAGTGCTTGAGGTATATTTTTTGATAACGATGACACATTCCAATCGGTTCTTATAATGAAGCTCCTGCTATGGTGCAAGCTTATACTCCATTATTGATTCCTTCGGGAAAGGAAAAGTGCGTGAAAAGCTTGAGATACACAATTAAGGAGTGAATACTAGGGAATAAACTTAATTTCAGATCCAGTATTCATGCAGAAGGCTTTCACAATGTGTGTGAACAAAAAAAAATTGCACTGAGTTAAAACACAAAGATGCAGATCGTGTCTACGCGAATGAAGTATAACACAAAAATAAATAAACATAGGCGTAAACGGCCCATACAGAATCTAAAGGCTTGCTTCTACAATCACTTTGTGTGCGAAGATATATTTTTTGACATAAATGGAAGGGAACTACAGTTTAATGCCAATTCAGAACGGCAATTAATTTTTGAAAAGCTTCTCATGACAGTTCTTAAGGGCCAACCATAATAGACTTTCATGAACTTAAGCTAGCTCAATGAAATGTCTAAATACTCGTAAACAGTACAGAATGACCATAATGGGATTATGCTCAGTTTCGTCAAATTTTCGTTAAATTTACTAGGGTGATATTAAATGAGAAATATAACAATTGGCCCAAGCAACTTATATTTTTACTTTACATCACTTTATATTGTCACTATATTTTTTAAATGCATTGTAAGAAACAATTATGGTAGTTTAAAAGTTAATTTTTCACATTTTTTCCGTTGCTCGAACATAATATTTCTGACAGTTTGCTTGATTTGCGTAATTTTGCTTAAGTTCATTATGGGTAACTAGAACTTTTAAGAGAAATTTTGTGGACTTTTCGGTCGGTTTCGACATATGGTTGATCTCTTTTATGGTTGGCCCTTTACTCTTGGATGATTGTCAAACGTTCGCTGGGGCAGCGAATAAAAACTTTAATGTAATGAAGCATGCATATGCTTATGTATTTTTACGAGAAAGTTAAAAAGCAATCTCATTTTATTCCTGAGTTTATTCAAATAAAAACACTAAAAAAAATAGAGGATACACTAAACATTTACTTCATTATAATGTAATTTTTTCAAAATTGATTTCTCTGATAAATATTACATGAATTTTTTGAAACAAAAAGAAGGTTCTATACATATATAGTAAATGTTTTGAGAAAAATGTATTTGCAATGAAAAGCAGAAAAAAAATTGTATTTTCATTTTTATTTAAGACGTCATATCTTTTTCTGGACTTATTGCAGGCTTAAAAACTCCTGGATAACACAAATGCAGAAACATCGGCATTTGATTGGGCTCAATGATGAAGTCATCCAAAATAGGGAGGTCTAATTATGTTTTGCTATTTGGAGTAATTATACCCCCAAATTGGAAATATTCGCTTTAAAAGTCTATTACTTTCGTTGGGGTGAAAGTAGACCCCACCATCTTACCGTTTCTGTTTCGTTAGAAACCTAGAAGTATCATCCTATTAGACTATATTTCCTTGTTTGGACAACTAATGACAATTGGTTTTAAATAAAATCAGAGGGGACAAAATGTCAAAGCATGCGAGAATGCATGGGAATAACTAGAAAAGGATTACACTTCCAATTTCAGAATGCCAGTAAGTTTCATAATTAACGATACTGAAGAAAATTAAACGAAAAAGTACTTCGAGCAAGCACAATAAAATTCGTAGCCATGAATGTAATATATGTATATATGTATATCGCACTGGGTAGACGAAGGCTATTTGTAACTTTAGTTGTGATAAGAAATTCAGGGAGTAGTAAACAACCTCAGCATATATTAATGGTAGCAAAAAAGTCACATTTAACCTTCGTCTAGTTCCGGAACCCTTTCCAAAAATCGAATTTTTTTATACACATTATAAGAAGTCTGGAAATTGTATGACAAAATGAATTTTAAAGAAAAATTCACGTTCTCCTACAAAAAAAGTTCCATTTGTCTAACAAGTCAGCCGTAAAAAGTACTGAGTAAAGTAGAGAGTAACAGTTAATAAAGTTTTCACATTTACCTATTATTTTTATTTTTATTCTTGGCAAGTTTGCCTCAATTTTTATTTTAAAATATCATATTACAGTGTCAAATTTCACGGTTCTACAATGATTGAAAATGCCCCACAGTTTTTATAATCTTTCAGTGAGTCCCCTACTATTTTTGTAACACAGAAACTACTCACGATAAACGATTGAAATTTTGATGTTCTTAGCTTTGTTGCAGTGAAGTTAAATGGAGTTGAAAATAATGCCTATAATAAAAGGTGTAGTGCTAGAGAACTCAGCTGGGCACTACCGTTTTTTTACATATCTTATATATCTTATATATAAAATCCTTGATGTATGCGTATGTATGTCTATTACATAACCAGGGCCAACCCCCTATAGCGATGGACGTCATCTTAATAACATTTTTTTTAGTTTATATGTAAGTTATTTGGAGATAAAGCTAGTTTGGAGTGAGTACTCCTGGAAAAAGTTAGCCGTTGCTCCCAATTTTTCAGGGGCTTTGACATAGTTGACCTCTTTGTTGTAAATGATAGCTTTGTGTGAAACAAAAAAAAATATTAACATAACTTGCACCGTGTTCTATAAGACCTAGTTGGAAACTCATATTCTTTCGCACGTTATGGGAATACAAAAAATTTAACAGTGCTTGGACGGGAATCTATTAACATACTGCGAGAACAAAGGAAGACCCAGGATTCAGCGTTGTGGAACACCGCATCGCGTGAGGTTGAAAACAGATCTGACAAATCGTTTTAAGCTTGGGCAACCTGCCTACAACTAATTAGGTACACAATAGTAAAATTTTGAAGAAGTTCTCCATATAAAACAGAATGGTTGACCATATTCAATGCCTTGGAGAAGTTTAAGAAATTAAAAAACTTGTCGGTAGCTCTTAATAATGCAGATGTTCAATTAACTTCTACAATTACAATCGATTCAACAAATTTTATTCTAAATGAGTAAAGTTAACAAGTAAATTTTGTAGTTTGTGTTGCGGTCTACTAATATGATTGATAATAATTTGATTTAGTGCACATACATCCGATCGCTAAGGGTTCACATTAGTGAACATCTTATCCTTATCAGTTTTCACTCACACATGGTGATCGTGGATGAAACATTGTTAGAAACAACCGCCTAGCTTATCAGAATTCAAGTGCTTTTTGTTGTCGATCGAATTTGAAAATTGATAAAATTGTTATGTTTATACCGAAACACAGTTGTTTAATCGCTGCAATAAGATACATTGCTCAAATAGAAAGCGATAATGCCAACAGAGGAAGTCAATGCCGACCAAAGTCTAGGTTTATTACACAAATATTTATTGATTTATAATCAAATTAACAACAACTATCGCTTTCTCACTTAAGAATAGTAAAATTACCTAAAATTGTGCGATTCAAGTTCATAATACGAATTATGACACAAAATGCACAAGTATTTTTTTATGAATGCTAATTATGCAATCAAAATTAATATGCACCTGTTGGTACACATACATATATATATGTATATATATATATATATATACCAAACTATCTATGTGTTATAATGTTCTGTTATCAGTTGTTTGTGTTGTTGTTTTATTCCTGACGAATGGACATTGAACCGGCTTCGTATGTCGATAATGTTTGCAAAGTTATAAGTACTTTATATTCGTATAGATGGTCTTTGTTTGAGCCTTGTGAGTCAAAGAACAAAGCGAAAGAAGTTGACGTGTCGAAATTGAAAGTGTATACCTCCATATGTTTGCATGTAGTTCCAAAACACATAGGTTGTATAGCATTCGCGGAGCCTTATGTTGTTTGTAGTAATAATGAATTGTATTGTAGTAATTCCGATCAAAGTTCATAACAAGTGATTCACAATTACATGGGTGACGGTTGTTTATTTAGACGTGTTGCGGACAAAGACACTGCTTCGTGACATGCACTTTGATATCAGCTGATGTGTTGTTTTGTTTGTTTTTAGCAAATTTCGCTGTTGAAAGTACATTATTAAATAATTTAAATATATACATACATACGCGTCTATACACACACCCATATGCAAATGAATATCATTTTGAACGTTTTAAAATTCAACTGAAATAGTTCTGTACTTCCGAAGTAAATATAATGCCTAAAATTATGCTATACAAATGTAAATTAAGTGAAAGAAATGTTGATACTGATACTTGATGAAGGTTAGTGAGTATACATCACAAGCCCATGCAGGTATGTAATGTATGTCTTTAGGCTGAAACTAACGTTTTTTTTCGAAAACACATTTACATTTATATGCCATACACGGATCCACGAATATTAAGGTAAGTTAAGGTTTGCGGGGTGATAAACCAGATCAATATCTACTTCCATCACACTTACATAAGTTCTTGTGAGGAGGTATTTAAGACAATTTCTTGGACTTTTTCTATTATCTTTTACTCTCAAAGGTAACACAATGCCATATATCCATCTGATGTCCTCAGATAAGATTAGATGTCCATGTAGATATTCGAGTTTAAAATATCGGACATTTTTTCAATAGTACTCTTCCTCGGTTAACCTTGTGCAACGCATATCTAAAGCTTCATTAGGTTGTCATCTTTACACAATTCATTAATTGCAGTCATATCAATGATGATATAAAAAAATCAATTATATAGGGTGTAGGCACCTGAGGTCAGCCCCCTCCAGGAGCCAGCCTCTTCAGCACAAAGTGCATCGTAATAGTAAATACTGTTGTCTCACCGTCATGCAAAAAATATTTTTCACTAGAATAACGGTCATCTATAACCGAATAACAAATAACGGACGGTTCTTTGAACACTGCGTGCAAAAAATTGCTACAAGGCAGCTGTCACTTTTCGTTTTAAAAAATTTAGTTTAAGCAGGGATTTCATTAGGGCAGGACGCGAGTGTTATTCGTAAAAAAAGTTAGTTGAAGTGAAGTTATAAATGTGATACAGTTAAGAATTTATTGATCGTAGGTTCATTATATGATTGTTTTCATGTTATTGATTGTTTATTTTGTTTATTTAAAAAAAAAGTTAAATATCTTGTTTGTTTAAAAATAAGCAGGGGGGCTGACCTCAAAAGACATTATTTAATGATTCACCTAAGACTAATTATTTTTTATTTTTTTTTTAACTAAGTATGTTATATGAAAGGAAATTAAATTCCATATCAATTTTCACTAAGAATATAGAAAAAAATTGTATTTTCAGTAGTCAGCCCCCCGTTTACATAGACAGTAAACTGACTATAGAAGACCAATTTTCTTATCTCAGCCACTTATGTTGTAGATTTAAAATACATAGTTAAACAAATCAAAAATTATTTTTAATGCAGGTATTTTAAAGAAATGAACCCTGATTAAAAATCAAACGTTCATTTTATAAATATACAGAAGAAGCATTGCCAGAAGCTTTAAAAAAATACGTTATGAAAATTGGTCATTAAGAAGAGCTAGTCGGGAATTCAATGTCCCTAGGGCCACTCTGCAAGACCGCATTCATGGCAGAGTTGTCGAAAAACCCAGAAAAACATAGACAATAAGCTGGTGGCTGACTATAGAAGACCAGTTTCCTTATCTCAGCCACTTATGTTGTAGATTCAAAATACATAGTTAAACTAATCAAAAAATATTTTTAATGCAGGTATTTTAAATAAGTGAACCCTGATCAAAAAAGTAAACGTTCATTTTATAAATATACAGAAGAAGCATTGCCAGAAGCTTTAAAAAAAAATAGGTACGTCATGAAAATTGGTCATTAAGAAGAGCTAGTCGGGAATTCAATGTCCCTAGGGCCACTCTGCAAGACCGCATTCATGGCAGAGTTGTCGAAAAACCCAGAAAAATGTGACCCGAGACCGTCCTGAGTGTAGTCGAAGAACAAGGTCTTGTTAATTGGGTAATAAATTTGCAAATTTTGCACCATCGGATCTTTTAATAACACCCCAAAAATCATTCTGGAAGATAACCGGAAGACACCTTTTAAAGATAGCCTACCCGGCAAAACGTGGTACTATGGTTTTCCCAAGCGCCATCCAGAATTGTCGCTTAGAACAGCTGAAGGACTCTCAAAAGGACGAGCGAATGTCACAGAAGAATCGCTAAGGAAGTGGTTTCGAGTATAAAGGAACATTTACAAGAAGTAAATGCATCCGATATTGTGGAAGACCCTTCCAGAATCTTTAATGGAGATGAAACATCCTTCAGTCTGTCTCCAAAATCCAGGGTTGTTTGGCTCCTAAGGGCTGGAAATACCTTTATAAAGTTGCATGCGGAAAAGACAAGGAGACAATAACTGTTCTGTTGCTTTTCAGTGCTGAAGGACAAACATTACCAGTTTTTAAGTAAAAAAGAAATAGAAAGAGGCAAAAACGCTGCGGATGTGGAAATAAAAAAAACAAAGCCGTATGGAAAAACGTTTGGAAAACGAGATTAAAAAACTATCTGGAAGGAAAAAATCAAAATGCAAAAAGAGAATCCAGATAATTATGTGCTCCAATTGCAATGAAGAGCTAGTTTTGATGTCGAAGACAATGATTTAAAGAATATTGGCTGTGATTCATGTCCAAATTGGTGTCATTTAAAATGTACACTATTTGCTGAAAAACGTTTAGAGAAAGTGCAGGACGAAACTTTTTCCTGTGAAAATTGCAAATAATAATCTTAATTTTATAAACTTTATTTATTATTTTTCTGTAATATTGTGCTTTTAAAGCACTTTGCATAATATTTATTATTTGATGTATTCATTGATTGTTGATTTTTTTGTTCTTCTGTGTTAAATTGTTTTTTATTATTTTTTTAGTTTTGTATACCTATAGGTTTAAGATCTTTATAAAACACTTTGTGTTCAAGTGACTGAAATAAATGTTCCGACTACTCAAAAATAACACATAGCCCAATATTTTTGTAAACAGTTTTAATTAGGTTAAAACGTAACCAAAAACTAATAGGCTTTTAAACAGCTTTTAACAGCCTTAAGAGGCTGACTACTGGTGTCATCACCCTACATACATAAATTATAGAGTCAGATTGGAAAACAAATAGATTGCGATTAATTTTGGTTATAATGATTGAAGCAGTGAATATATGAAAATACTTTTAATCGACAGACGTTTCTTGTTCATTTTTTTAGCTATTGAAGTCAGTGAATTTATTGTATTCGTACAAAACTACTATCCACGGGTAGGTAGAAATGTACCAAATTACAAAAACAACAGCAGCAAAATAAAAGAAGCAATCACTTATTTTTATTTTTTTTTAATTAAAATTGAATATATTTTGAATTATAATTTTTTTTTAGCTGCTGACTCGTCGCCGCAAAAGTAAAGCAAAAATAAAGCAGAGGCGCTACACTTACCTGGCTTGGTGTCAGAGTTTTGTTTAGGTAAGTAGCGCTTCTAATTTTCTAATTTAGCTGCTGATACATACTATCAGCAGAAGAATTCTTTATATCGTCGATGCTTATTATTTCCCTAAGAAAAGATTTTCCTATGATGGCATCCAGTGCCTGTTGTATCATTATGTATCATGTGCTCAGCAGTTTCGAGTTCTTCGAGGCATATTCGACACTCCGGTAAGTCAACTATATGTATTTTATGAAGGTGATATCGCAGTCTGATGTTTCTAAAAATGAATGAAGCGAACATAAATAATAATAATCACAAATCTAAATATTTGCGTTTAGTGGTAAAACGTACCACTTTAGTCTTAAAACATTTAATTTTATTTTCATTAAAAGTTTATTTTATTTTCGTCAAAGAACCCATCTCGAAAAAATTGGAGCACGACCTAGGGATCCTACGAACCCCGTTAAAAGGGCAATGGCAATCAACGTTCCCTTACAATCGCGTAAGAGAGGCAGGCCTAAAAACTCCTGGATCACACAAATGCAGAAACATCGGCATTTGATTAGCCTCAACGATGAAGTGATTCAAAATCGGGAGGCCTGCAGATATTTGTTGAGGTCGACCCGGCGAACCCCACAGGCGGACCAGTAGGAATGCAGTGAAGTGGGAGGTTTATGATCCCTGCGATCCTGATCATAATCTCGTCGTTAAATGGAGAGAAGAAGAATATCAATTTTACTATTTTTAGATTATGTATGGCGTTTGAGTACTTCTTAATAAAAAAAGTGAGACATTTATCAATTAATTACTTTTCTATTCAGCCTATTCATCTTACTGTTTAACTCAGTTTTAATAATAACCCAATATGTAATACCAAAAAGTAAAAAAAGTAGTCGTGGTGCTTGAAGAATTACAGAAAAGAAATACGGAGTCTAATATTTGTAACAAAATTAACCACTTAATAACTTCATCCAGCAATTATACAAAACTTATCACGTTTATTCGATGTTGAAAATGCAATGAGTGTAATCGAATCACCAGTCTTAAGAAGGAAATAAATATATCTATCTATTCGACACAACTTTTGGGATAATTTTCTAAGAAAACAAAACAAATGTTGTATAATAAATGTCATTAATAAAATAAATAAATAATAAAATACATAAATAAACGCCCATACATTACATTACATTGTATTTACCTACAAAACTTACATTCAACAATTTTTCCGGATTGTTTTTTAGTTTTTCTGTTATATGTACATATGTATTTTGAAATACTAAATTTAAATCTACCATTAATTTTTATTCATCGGCTTTGTTTTTTGAATACATAGCTACAAGAAGAAAGATTCGACCATGAAATGTGTACCATGGAGGAACGTTATACCTATGGGTCGATGGAATGTGCATATGTTGTCAAATTACTGCTGGGATCGGCCTCAAGCATCTCTTTTAAGAATCCTTAAAAAAAATCTTTTGGGAAACTTTCAAAAATAAATTATAATTATATCAAAAACTAAAGCTGATGGATGAAAATGCGTTTTATTTTTAGATTCAGGATGCAAAATATTTATTTTTTCCGAAAAAAAAAACTAATGGTAATTATGTGTAATTGTTACGTCCGATTTTGCAGCATAGAGATAAGATATGCATCAAAACGTAATTTTGGAAAATGTTTTCATTACTTTCTTTTTCAAACTGGTGATTCTGCTTTCCTTTTCTCGACAAGGTTATGCGCAGAATTAAAGGTTATGCTCAAAAAATATTTGCAGGCCACCCGATTTTGTATATCTTCTTCAACGTAGACCCGTTTGTATGTGATCTTTCTCGAACATGGCAATACCTACTGAGCCTCCAGCTTTTTCTGGTATAGGATCTTTGATTCGATGCGTCGGATATTGAAACTTCAAATTGAATCAAGTTTCGTTACTGCTGCTACTTTGCGAAGAATCTCTTAAGTCACAAAAGATGACAGAGTTTTCTTTCTACTTTATCCACCTTACGCTTACGCCATGCTATCTATCTACAATTTATTACTCCTTTTTAAAAAATGTTGTTTATAATATTTAAACAATTGTTTTTCTTATGTTCTTTATTGATTATTTATCGCGTGAGTAGCGACAAGGGTCATTGGTGTGGTTTGCTGGGATGGTTTGGTGATTTAGTTCGTTGGCTTGGATTCTTGTTTGTTGTTAAATGGCGCGTCTTTATGTTTCCATTGCTTTCCAGCAGATTTTCAACAGCTTATGCCATGATTGATATCGTCAACTAAGGTTGCTTCGTTATTGATCAGTTTCAAATTTATCTGATTTTATAAAAGCACAAATTTCCACCCAGACAAAATATGTAGCATACTGTTCCTGTGTGTTTTGGCTTGGTATTTGCATATTGGACGACAGAGCGAATGCTCCCAGATTAAAGTCTTCCCTAGTTCCTTATACCATATATAATGGTTGGAGAGACCTGGCGTCAGGCCCTGTGTAGGCTGAGGATATTAGTTATGTCGCGTCGTAATTGCATACGAGTCAAGAATAAAACGCAAAAATTTGTATGCATTTTCATCGAGTTTTTAAAAACAAAACATGCCCATAGTTTTAAAATGTCAGTCAGGAGAAGTAAAGAGTACCTTGTGTTGCACGATATGCGAGGTGAAAGAATTGCAACTCTTTTCCCGCAGGTGGTAGGTACCGCCTTGCAAGTTATTAACAAGAGGTACCAAGGAATAATAAATGGTGCATTACGACACCGTATTTTTTTTTTGTATCGTGTGAAAGTTCCAACAACCAACTAATATCTTAAATGGTAAGCTTGCAAAAATTATTATTTTGTGTGTCCCGATCAGTAACTAACTGTGACTTCTAGATACTTTTTTGTGGGACTACATGAAAAGCCAAATATGTATATGAGCAACAACCGCAACAACGGACGGTCTCTAGCAGGATTATGGAATATTTTTCAAATTTTAGAGACCAACCCATTCGTTGGTCATGTTTGACCTTTGATCACTTAACTAAATGCGAATTCAAAATTTTTTTCACTATTTTAAAACGTTCGTTCAGTATTCAGTTAGAGTTCTTTTAGAACCATTATATTTGTCCGTGTCGATAGGATCTAATCAAATCAGTACATACTCATTTTATAAATAAAAAACAATGAAAATAAAAGTATATGCATTTCTTTGATAAGTCATTCTATGGCACAGCTTTTCTTATCAATAAAATATTACAAAGTTGTTCTTGCCATTTGATTCAGATTGGGTACTTATACACTTCAACTAACATCTATGAAAGAAACAAAGGAACACAAAGTTTTAAAATGTGTATCGCTTATAAGAGTGGTGTGACTAAGAAATCGGTTTAATATGAACCGAAACAATGCAATGCATCTCCGAGAGTGCAAATAATACACATATAAAACTAATCAAAAGAAGTAAATACATACATGTATAACCATGCGTTGCAAGTGTGGGATTCGATAATTACTCCAATGTACTACTTTAACTCTAATAATTACAGCAGGTCAGGCGTTATAATCGTAGCAATCATGAAAATGCAGTCAATAATTTTGCATTGTATTTTTTGAGAAACTTTTATGGGAACTTTACCCTTAACATGAAATATAGGTATTTATAGCTTCTTTATTAATAAGCAGAAAGAAAAAAAAATAAGAAAGTTCTACAGTTCGCTTAAGGTGTTAATCTATTTATATGTAGTTATATCAATAAAGAAGTGGGTGTGGCATATGACTTTTTGTGGTTAATTTTTAAGGATATTATCTGCGTAATTTTTATGACAATTTTTGCAAAATATTGAGTTTAATCGTTTTAAATCGATCGTGAGGATTTTTCTATTTCATATAACTTGTACCTAAAGTTCAAACTGTCAAACTTATACTACGACCCTTTACTCCCGTCTGATATTGATAACATCATTTTTGCGTACTCAAGAGAATCAAAGAGTATAAATTAGTCCTAGCTTAGATTACTATGTACTAAGCTGAATCCCTTTGCTTCGCAAAAACAAAACGCAAACCTTATATTGTCTTTGAGATTTGCAATCGCCTTCTATTCGCCATAGCATTTCCTTTCTTTCAGACATTTCCGAAAATTAGCTATTAAAACCATTCAATCATTTTTTTGGAAGTTAAATATCAATTGACCTTTTGCCCTAAGCACGGCACAGTCTAAGAAATCGTATATAACTGTTGCAACTGTGTTGGCATTTAATAATTTGTTTGGATAAAATTTAGTCCGTTTTACCTAAAACATTACCTCTCTCCACTTGAGAAGCTATGTTCGTCTGAGTTTATGACAATGCTTAACAGCAGATTCATTAACATCAGTCTTGGGGATTACGTGATTAAGAAGAGCACAAATCGTGGAACATCTCGATTAACAAATTTCTTAAATCCAGCCAGCAGAGGTTGACATAGTTGCACAAACAACAGAAATGTACCTTTCCACCATTACAGATATTATAGAATCTTATAGACTGGTTGAACCAGAAAATATAAGATCCTGAAATAGGACCCATCGAAGCTTTAGGGTGTCCGCCTCAACATTTTAACCGAGGCCTTGTACCTGGTGGTATTACTTCACATCCACTGGAAACGGAATACTGAAGAAAGGATCTAATGCTTTTAGACAAATCTTGGGGAAAAAATGGGGCTTACAATGACAATGAGACAATGACTTGCTTGTCAATGCACATGAAAGCCTCTTTTAAACTAAGACAGAAAACAATCCGAACGACTGACTGAATGAGGTCATTTTTAAACAATTTATTTATTTTGTGAAGAAGATATGGTTGTGACAGCAGTTTGTCCAAAACTGCAATTTTTTTTCATATTTAAGACTTTAAAAACCATTTTTGATTTCGCTTACATGTATTTGCGAATGACAAACATTAATAAATTTAAAAAAAATAACATAAGAAAACGCTAGAGTCCGCTTGCGGCGAACAGTATGACACCCTACCATATCCCCCCCCCCAAATAAAACAGCTTTAACTTGAAAATAGCATTTTATTTTATCCTATGGAAATTATAAAAAACCCCTAAAAAATGTGGGTTGCCGAAAAGTGTTCGATAAAAACAATATATTGTTAAGAAACGTCCACAAAAAGTACTCCACCAAAAAACTTCGTATAGCTAACTTTGTTACAGAATTCAGTGTCTACATATTTTATTAAGGTTTTATCTCTTTAACGGGTTTATCTACATTGTGGGCGTGGCAGTAGGCGTACTAA
The DNA here is from genome assembly GCA_963576555.1 of Ferdinandea cuprea. Classification (NCBI taxonomy): domain Eukaryota; kingdom Metazoa; phylum Arthropoda; class Insecta; order Diptera; family Syrphidae; genus Ferdinandea; species Ferdinandea cuprea. Next base: position 2,245,640 of record OY754958.1, read on the forward strand.
AACAAAATTAACACTTTACCATTTCGAAACAATAGGGAGTTTTCTTACGAAAAGAATACTTAAAAACTTAAATTCCAAGAACGGTAAATTTGGTTATTTTAAGTCAACTATCCTAGTGCAAATATTTCGGAATATTTATCTATGTAAATATTGCAGTATTTTTGCAGTCCATTTTTCCCATATTCGTGGCAAAACACCAACAACATCACGAGAATCAACATGTTACTCGTGATATCAACAAATTATGCGCCATACAAGACTCGTGTCACCAAATGATTCAAATTACAATGCACTTTATAAATGCTGGCATTAAATGCTATAACTTCCGTATGACAATGATATAACACTGACTTATCACCACAATGACCGCTAATTAGTCGCAAACTCATCGTAATCCATTCAGCAACAGGTGTACACATACACAATGACATTCACTTTAGAATTTGTGTCTAAAGTGTCTTTGAATTTCCATAACCCGTCTAAGATAGTAAAGCCAAAAATTAAAAAAACAAAATCACCTACATAATCGACACTGACCAAAACTCGATCGCAAACATACATAGCACAGCCAGTAGTAGATCTGCAAGCGGCCGTATGGCGAATCTAGCTGAGTTGCCACTTATTATTATTGCCAACACTAAGTGAACTTGGTAATAAGCCATCGCGTGCCTATTGAACTTGCATGCTGGCTAAGCCAATCTGGAAAAAGCTCCGCTCCGAAAACGCACCGACAAGCAAAGCACCAGCCCAAACAATAGCCGCCATAGCAGCCTCGCTTAGCATCGAGCTTTCGGCTAGTTTGCAATGCCACATTTTTCTACTCCGACTCCGGCAAAATTACCATATATTCCATTCCAGCTGGAGAATATAGAAATGAAACCTCTTAGTAAAACCGAAAGTCAGTTACTTGAATGCTCTTACAGCAGACAGTCGCTAGCGGTCTTGCAGTCGTAAATCGCAATTTAATACTTGTGTAATCCGTGGTTAAAAATTCTGATTTTTTTTTATTTGCTTTTGTTTTTGTTTAGTGACTTTTGCATTTGTGTAATTGTAGTTTATTTTGCAATTGAAGCGAGTTCGTCTAAGTAAGTAAACAAAAATTACGCAATTAGCTTGAAAGTGTGCATTTGTGCGAGAGTGTATGTGTGTGGAGTTAATGCGTGACAGAGACTTCACTGGCCGCCATTAAGCACCACAAAAGATGCTACCATAACCATCACAACCGGAGTTTATATTTTAATTTAATTCGCCCAGTTCTTTCTTTCCAAGTATAATTTTGTATTGTGAGGAAAAGTGAACAAATAAAAATCCGCATTTGTATGGGGACGACTGTTAACAACACCATTTATTCAAGGTTAACCTGTCGGAGAAAGAAAGACGTCTCGGCGCGGCGTTGTAGCTGGCTGTAGATAACTATAATGTATTTTGTAAAAATATGCAATTAAGCCACTCACGGTGCTAATTAATTCTAGGCACTCGAGGTCACAAATAAAGGAGACTTTGTATACATTTTAAAGTTTGGCAGTATTAAGGCAAAGAATTCATTGACCATACGAACGATATTATCTGACTGAACCTTGGATACGAATATACGTGGACTGAATCAATAGGTACCTAGCCTATACACAAAATGTAATGCAGGTCATTGGCAACGAAATTATTCGTCAGTCCCCCGCCTGCCTAGTCACACGTTAGCAATTGGAACCGCAAGCAAACAAAACAAAACAAAAATTTTCCTTCGGCTTTGAATTGTGCGTGAAATGGGTTTATGAAATGAATACACACAGTCCTTCGGTTTAATTCAATCTGGCAAGGGATTACTCTGACAAAGCTGCATTCGCAAACAGCTGAGCCTTGAATACCAAATTACCCACGCTGGTTCGACCTTCGTAAAAGGCTTGATTTAGTGAATTTTATTAGAAAACTCATATCGCACGAACCAACGTGCCGCCTCTATTAAATTATGCAGCGCATATATTGTAGTTGATTAAATGTCTTTGTGGATTTTTGACCTTTCCAAATTGGTGGTGTGGGATAGTGTTTGATTGATTCTGCATGAATGCATGCACATGATGCTCCAAAGTTGTAGGTTACTAGGTCAACGGTCAGCAATTAAAGTGCGCACATTGTCGTTTACGAAGTCAGTTCATGGACATTGTAGGTATGTAAGGGTCACTCGACTTATAATCTTGTTAAAGTAAGTACACATATGTACTTGATTACAATAATCAAAATGTCAAACATTCAGATAAATGTAATTATTTTACGAGCCAACGGTTTATGTAACATAATTGCTCTCGTTAAATGCAATTCAAAGCACGCATTGTATTGTGGGGGGTGGGGGCATTCCCTAGCACACCTTGATTTGGTTATGGTCTTAGAATAGATACCTGAGTCAAGCAGCTTCAGTGGAAAAACCAGCCGTGACGGCCGATTGTGCAACGATCTTTTTCTGCAGTATCTCTATTCTCTAACTCAGTAGAGTCTAAGATGTTTGTTAACACCTGGTTGCGCTAGGCTAGCTATAATTGCGAAATTTTCGTTATACAATGCACATTATTCAATTGCAATTGATTTTCGAACACGTACAAAGTTACGACTCAACCGAAACATCTTTGAGGAAGTCAACTTTTTCTCTTCAAAAATGTATTTTGAACGGCCATGACTTTGCTCATTTTTGCTTTGTATTAGTGTTTTATTTTGGGTAGGTACATAACGCAACACAACAAACATTGGAAGCGACACAATACCTACCTACGATGTGATATTGATGATGATGATTCAAGGTGAACTGAATCGGTTAATTGGAAGTTTGACCTACCAAATGGTAATATTTGACTTTGTGGAGATTTCCATACATTTTCTGTTCATCACCGGAAGTTGTGTTACTCGATGCTTGGAAGATGTGCAAATCTGTAGTTGCCACTTGTAAAGTATTTTTTCTTTTCTTTTCAAAAATTGAACACGTAAAAGATTGGTGCACGATGGTTAAATTGGTTTAATATTGTTCAACATGATGCTAAAATTGAGGTCATTGGATATTTTTATGGCTGCTACTTTACCTTTTTGCTTGTAACTTATCTACACAATATTGGTAGGTAGTAGGTACATCTAACGATATTTTTATTACTCACGATTAAAGTGATTTTAAGAAATATTATATATCTATGTACATGTTTGGTTTAAATTTGAAACTTGTTTGAATTAATGTTTAGCATGGTCTGACATTGGGATTTATAGCACTTACAGAGATATTTATGTAGGTAGGTAATTAAATTTGAATTATACACACTAAAAGTGAGTTCAACGTAGTTAAAAATGGTATGTAGGTACATATTCAACTTCTGCTGAAGTGACATTGCGGAAACTGACATTCTCCTTAGAATGTAAGTACGTAATAGAGTTTTCTTTTTTATTGGTTTTATTTTGTAAAAGGCAAGAGCTGTAGGTCTTAACCCGTTAAAGTAATAAGAATTAATTCAGTTTTCAAATTGCTTAATAAAAGTATATAATAAGCCGCCGCAACCTTACAGGAAAGAAAATTTAGAAATCTCCTTCCACATTTTTTTCGAAGTTTAAAGCCAGCTCAAAATAATCACAGCCAATTTGTTTGGTAAACACATTCACTCTTTAGAAATTCAGTGTTTGTTTCACATTACGATAGTAAGAATTGCATATCAAAATGAAGGAAAACAATTTTGTGTAGTATTTGTTCTTTTCTTATTGAGGAATGAATATTCATAATGTCTCACACTTATGTATATCGAAGGTTGATCCTGGGACGTGATCTAACTTTAAAATGTTTACTTAAAAAACATGTTGCTGGGAAAGTATCTAATCAAAATTAGGCATAATATTTTGTAGCTCAACTCGATAGTTTCCTTGGGGAATCCCTTGAGTAATTTTGTACTTCTTGGGATCCACTTCCGTGTCATAACGTAGTATTCCCTCGCAAAGGCATTAGAAAATTATTTTAAGTAAGTACTATTGAATTGGAAAATTGGATATATAAATCGCTTTTAGTAATATTGAAACATCTGCGATTACAAATGTATTAGCATTGGTATAAAAGAGCCAATCGGTGAAAAGTTGGTTTACTAACTCATAACTGGCTGGGTCATCTTTAAGAAAATAATTTGAGAGGTGGCCTTCTCTGTCCTTTTTTTAGAACTTGGCGGTGAATTGTATGGTATTGGCGTGTCGGGAAGCTGAGCGGCTGTTGTTCCTATTACTGCTTCAGGGAAGTACATCAGCACATTAAAATAATATCTTAAATACGTCCTTAAGAAGCTAACGAAATGAGCATCCGGAGTGGTTTGGGTGTAAGCCCCTTAAAACAGAACTAGTCCTATTTTTGAGATTATACAAAATTTCTTGACTTGTTATACTAACGTACAAAATGGTGGTCTGGTGGACTCTGCTCGACTCTTTCCGCTACGTCGCTTCTTCTTTCTTTTTTTTTTCTGACACAACTCGACTAGTAGGCAAACGCAAAAACAAGTAGAGTCCCATGTCTAGGGGCTTTAAATAATCTGGCCAAGGCTGGACCTTAAACGCTCTAAAGGCTTTATCGTTATAATTTGATAGAATTTTCAGTTCAGTGAAGTTCACACACACAGCTTTTTTAGAGTAATCTTAAAACATGTGCCATGAAAAACATGACGTTTGCCAATTTTTAACGCTTTTCAAATTAAAATGTATTTCTAATTTGGTCCGCTTTTACACCGGGGTATACATTTCTCATGCATTTAAACAACTTCAAATATAACAAGAACACTACTTTAGTTTAATTTCCGGAAACAAGGTAAACTAGTTTTTCTCACATTGCTCTTGAAAAATACTCGTTAAACTAATTAGCACTTTAGACGTCACTCATTTTAATTTTTTCACATGCGTATGAAGATATATTATTCATACTCATCTTTGAAATAATGTAATGTCTTTTGTTGAAGCATTTTTTGAGGAGCGGAAGTAGGCATAAATAAATGCATACTCATATCATACTCAATGATAAGAAAGTTGTGGAAACCAGTGTGTATTTGTAGATTTTTTTTTATTTGGTTACTGACAGTCGCTATGTCATATCAGTTGTAATATTTATAATTTAGTATGCAAACATCGTACATCCAGTTTTGGCTTTTTAAGCATGAGTCATCACTTCTTTAGCAAATGAAATAGCCTTCATATTGCTAGTGTCTACTTGACCTACAATGGTTCACAGTTGGACGGAAAGTATTATTAATGCACTTTATGTATTTTTCTTGCAGGTTTTATTAAAAAAAAACAGAAAAAAACATGAGCCCTCCAGAAGCAACGAGTCTTAAATTTGACGACAATCAGTTACCTTACATCGATTTGGGTAATGCGGTCATTCGCCTGGAGAAGGAAAATCCCCCACAATGGGTTGCGGACAAGGCCCGTGACGAACTTCGAGAGACTCCAGAAGTTGTAGAGAAAGCAATTAAAGATTTGCGTGCATTAATTCAAAGTAAGTGACATTTCGTTATTATATTTTCATTTTTTAAATTTTCACGTCAATGGATCATCAAGACGAGAGCTATTCTATTTTCTCCTCACGTCCTCATATGTATTCGAAGCAGCGCCCTATGTATATTTTACGTCAATAGTTTTAAGTATGTATTGTATTTAATAACTGGTATTGCAGATTGACTAAGTAATTAAAACCAGTAAAATATTGGTAGTATAGATATATAAGCATCAGGTTCTTCCATCAGGTTCTGCAATAAAAACAAAACAAAACTGTTTATCAATGCATCGAAAAACAGTAACAATTAAATATAAAACAAGTTTAAGTTGTTTGAGTTGTTGTTTTTGAAAACTTGACATATGACATTCAACTTTAGTCTGAGGTTGGATTAACAATCAATTTTTATTATCCCTATACGCAAGGTCACTATATAATCAGTAAACTGTTTTCGATTTAAAAATAAATTGATTCGGTCTAGAAAATTTAATAGAAGGTTATGCAGTAGAATGAGGACTGCTAAGATGACTTAGATGCTTTTTTTTAATTATAGAATGTGAAACAGTCGAATGTACTACATAAAAAAGATATGTATACGTAAATATTTGGGTAAACTTTTTTATATCTTTCTTATCTTGCACTACGTTTATGATTTTACCGCCCCATCCTCTCGAACAATTTAGCATATCGTCAGCTTTTACGGCACTTATAACCAATCAATCTAAACATAACAAAGGGTTTAGCAAACCGAAGATATAAAGATAGATGATAGATAAGTAGATGGTTTCGTGCTTTTATAAAAAAAAATACATTGTATTTTTAATTTCAATTTAAGTCGTATACCCCAATGCTTTTTCAGATGATTGCTTTAACTACCAATACGCATCAATTGCGTTACCAGCATCTTGGAGGATTTTTTTTTTCGTTTTCGGGGTACGCTTGAACGAAAACCGGCTTTAAAAAAATGATCCGAAGACTGACTTATGTCTGAGTCATACCTTGATAGTTAGGAAGATCTAAAAACTCTGAGAATTTACTTTGCTGCGCATTAATAAATAATCAACAAAAAAAGAAACTGGTGTCTTATAAAACTACATATCTGGTAATAAACTTTATGGCTATAACCTCTTTTTTCATGCCCACAACCTTATGGTTGTTTTATAAATTTCTCGATATTCTTAACTTGAAATCGTATTGTTGGTTGCTCGTAAATTGTAAACAATTTTGATCTAACATAGTCCTGTCCTTCATTCGCTTATTATTTTGGTTAATATCGCAACGCATATGTTTAATAAAAATTGTTAAGATCTTTAGACTAAGAATTAAGAATCTTACCAATGTCTCTACATATTTAAGGTATCAAGCGAAAATTCAGAATAGGAACACGCAAACTGATGGGATTAGCACAACCTTTTTATAAATACGTCCTTATAAATATTTGCCTTGTCAGTGCTATATACATTTTTAACGCTTAAAGACAAGGAGAAGTTAGAGAATAATACCAAATGAGCCGACCTAATTAAATAATAAACATGCCTATCTAGTATTTCTTAATAAAACCCATTCATACATATAAAGTTTTTTTTAACAATAATAGCTTCAAGATATTTTAATAAATTACCGTTATCTATTAGAAGTTAATTAAGAAGTTATAATTAATTAAACGATTGCCCTGTCGATCGACACTAACTTCTTAAGTTAATATTTATTAAGATTAAATTTGAAACAACAAAAATGTCCCAGGAGTAGTGACAAGTACATAAATAATGTAAGTCTTGCAGATTTTACATAGAGATTTCTGATGGCGTAAATTTATTTGACTCAGTTTATGTACCGAATTTTATCACGTTGCTTTAGATAGTTTCATGCGATGACAAGTTTTATTGTCTTAAAGTTAACGTTCTTCTGAAAAGAACCAGTTTTTATTAGACACGTATGTATACTTTTTTTCTATTTCTAAAGTTTATTCAAACCAAGAAGTACCACTCAAACTGATCAGATTAAAAAATTTGCATTGGTAATGGATCTGTAGAAAATATTACTTATATCATAACAGATAGTATACTAAAATAATGAACTCATAAACGGCGCTTCCTCTTTTTGTTATGTATGTAGCAGATACATACTAATTTAATGACACCGGAAGTACATACATATGAGGTAAAAGGTAGCGTGGTATTGATATCGTATAAGTCAAGGTAAAACTTTGCCGGCTATTTAAATTAGAAATATTTTATTCAATGAATTATGCATGTGTGCGCATATATTTAAATTTTTATCGACAAAAAAGATGTTATACAGTGGTGGCACGAAAATTAGAAACACTTTAAGTAAGTAATTTTCATAAATGTAAAGCAACATGTGCATGAGGCTGTCCTATTTAAGAAGTAAATGCTACTAGGACGCTGCTATGTTTTAAATGAAACAAAAATGGTTTAATGAAGAAGTCAACCTCTATCGCAACATAAGTTACAGCCCATTAAATTATAAATATCCAAATTTAGGGTACAACTACTATAAATGATATAAGATCGGAACTATTGAACATAACTAACGGATTAGACTTTATTTCTTTATTGAAATACCCTCATGTCATAAATTAAGAAATATTACGTACTGGAAAAGAAAGTGTCAACTCGTACATAGTCCAGTTTGCGTGATCTAGGATCGTGGATAAGTTTAATTTGATCCATATTTGTCCATAGATAGTCACCAACTAAAAGGAAAAAGGGACGTAAACAACTATGGAGATTTGTTAGCCCTGTATGAGATAATGGAATATAAATAGCTTACTCACAAGTAAATATGATTGAAAGTTGAAATACAAACATTAGCATGCACTGAACGCCTGCTTCAACTGTATGATGATTGACTCACTTCCAGCAATGTTTTTCTCTAGCGTTTGTAATAAAATAGAATTCCAATCAGACTTACATATTATATTTAACTTGGTTTGTTTATCGTCAACTCACCTCACGATGTTATTGTGTGCAACTTTAATTTTATATAATTTATGACCATATATTTTCGAAGTGCATATTCACATTATTTTACTCAAACAAAGTACCATCTTGTAAAAGTTTGACAAACATTCAAGCTATTTGGAATCAGCATTAAATTGTGGCTCGCTTCAATTTGTGCCAAAAATATAACTTCCAACTAATATTTATCTTGTTTACAGATGATCTTTTCATTATCAGTGTAAGCATACACGTTGTTAACTTACCTGGTTGAAAGTTGTTCTCTCAATTTAACGTTTTGTTTTGTGTATAAAAATCAATTACTAATCTGGTAGGTAATAAAAGCATGCTTAATGGTTAGAAAGAAGCCAGCTAATTGTAATATTGCCAACCTCAGAAATGCCTACTCAAATTATCATATCTAAGTTCTGAAGGCATGGGCTTGCAAAGACTTACCACTTATTTTGAAATGTACAACTTTTTAAGTTTGGCAGAAGATATCAAAACACAAATCATCATTTAATAAAACGACTCGATACATACTCTAGGAGTAACCTATGTTGTGAACCGCTGACTAGTTTGAAACATTACATCCTAACCCTTTGACCTGTAATTTCTTATTTTTTTTTGGAATTAATTAGATGCGAGGAAGCATCATAACTTCTTAACATTTAAAGACACTTGCAAAAAAAACGCCAGTAATAAATCTACGCTATTCACATAAGCATCATTAAAATTACATCACAACGTCTTGTATAAGTATTAAACTAGTAATTACCCAACGAACTTTTGATCTATGGCATGTACCTTCATTGTGGTTTTGTTTCCCCCATTTATTCAACAATCCAAAAGGTCACAACTTGTGTAGGCAAAAAGAGTCATGAGCTCTATGTTCGTTTTAAATTCACGGAAATCTCTTCGCCTGCGCCAAGTTATTGTATTTCCTTGAGTCATAAAAAAAATTAACTGCCCTACTAGTCATTTATTAAATTACAAAAGTTTATCTAAATTGAAAACAATTATTAATAAAGACAATATTTACTAACAATTATACTTGCAATTTCACAGAAACGGACTATTTGCAATTACCAATGGACGATGAGTATATGAAGATGTTTTTAAGGCCGGTCAAATTCTATCCAGAGAGCGCTTTGAAAAGAGTATGTTGCAACATTAGTGAATTAAGAATTTTACAACTATCAACCCAATTTGTAGCTTACCAACTTTTATCAAATGAAACTCAAATATGGAGACGTCTGTGATAACATTTTACCATCCAATGTGAGAAATGTTTTCGAAGAAGGTTGCCTTTGCCTCTTACCAAACAGGGATCAGCACGGCCGAAGGATTCTTATTATTGAATCTGGAAGTAAGCTCTACAGTTCAAATTGTGCAAACAATATAATAATTTTGATTATAGAAAAATGGAAGCCATCTAAGGTTCCATTAGGTGATATGTTCAAGGGTATTCAACTTACCGTCCTTGGTTCCATGGCAGAGCCAACATCACAGGTTTGTGGAGCTGTTGTCATCATTGATATGGAAGGACTTCCTGTTAGTCATGTTATGCAATTCACTCCATCGTTTGCTATGATGCTGCTCGACTATATTCAAGACTGTATCTGTATGAGACTCAAGGCTGTACACATCGTAAATAACTCGTATATTTTCAATATGCTCTTTGCAATTTTCAAGCCATTCATCAAGGAGAAACTTCGCAAGAGGGTGAATCAAAGCAAAATGGCTCAAACAAATAGAGTTTTACTTAAAATATTTTTTCTAGATTTTCTTCCATGGCAAGGACTGGAAGTCTCTAGCGCAGCACATTAACAAGGAGTTATTGCCTGCAAAATATGGCGGTACCACAACGTGGGAAATTCCTCCAGGCCGTTTGTTGGCCGATTTCTTTGATTGTTACAAGAAGGACTTTGAAAGTAAGCTTAGTTTGCTGTGTGTTAATTAATTCAATTGTTTTTATGTGAATTTATTTCGATTTTAGTGGCAAATACATACGGATTTACTGACGGCTATAAGATAAAGAAGTAAATTTGACGACGACTACTAGCCGCGTCAATATCTTGCCGCGACACCTCTTTATGTTAGTATTTCCTCTTTTGTGATACTATAAGTAGACATATATGATATCTTAGCTTAGGAATTTGAAGATAAAGCAATTAATCTTTTATACAGTATATTACTTATATTATAACTAAGGCTGGTAGGAGTGTATACAAATTTCTTGTATTCTCCATTGTTAATCTTAAATTGTAAATTTGTTTGTATAATTATTGTTAAACTAATATTTTGTTTTTTCAATATATACACTTGTTATATATCTTGTTAAATTTCTTTAGATTTAAATTTAAATAACAACAAAATTGTTATTAATAAAAATTTATTATAAAGTTTGGGATGAACAAAAATCACGGGTTATTTTCTTGTAGAATCTCAGGCAAAGTAAAATGATAAAATGATACTTCTTGTCACCATATTTTGTCGTCTTTCTTGCCCTCCAGCAGTCTTGTTTAGGACTAATTTTACCTGTCTCTCCTTTATTGCGTACATTTTACACATTCGAAGATCGTGTAGTTCGCAGCGGCTGTCACCATAATTACGGGATGGGCTTTTCGCTTTTCAAAGCTTATGAATGGAGTCATTTTAATTAGAGTTTTAACTGATAGCTATTTTGCAAGATACCAGATATTCGGCCGCCGGATATGTCTTAACTATGTGCCTATTGTGAAGCATAAGTACATGTCTTGCGATGCAAAGAAGAGCAAACAGAATCTTCGAATCCCATCAATGCATGTGCGGAGAATAACAAAATGTCTTATTTCTCCACCACTCATGTTCGAAAACTTAAGAGCTGTGAAGAGTTGTTAAGAAGATATTAAATTTTTGTATAGATTCTTTATTCATCAAGAAGAATTAAATTGATGAAGGTGATGATTATGATAATTTTTAACTTTCTGAAAGAGGTGGCGGAAAAAGTAGACAAAATGAGGTTTGAAATGGTGCTGCAAACTTACTTGATTTTTATTTTAACATAGTTCAGCTCTATTGGAATAATAATTCGGTGTGGTAAGTAAATGCCCAAAAATACCCTTTTTTGTCTTAATTTGCCAAGATTTATTGATCATGCTCCGTGTAGCAGCGAATACAGCTAGACTCTTTTTATGGAACGAAGTGTTATCGTTAATTACCTCATAATGCAGAATACAATTTTTTTTATTCATCATAAATTATCCTTAGTCGAATACTTTTACTGCAACAAAATGAGACTAATAAATTTTAGCTTTGGGTGTTACTTTCCTGCTCTTTCTCAATATATGTACACTTACAAGGACTATCTGGTAACCGGGCGGATACCAAAAGTCTATCCGGATAACCGATACCAACTGTATATCCGTTACATCTCTAGTTTTAATGGTTGGTTTACATGGCTACGCAAAACTACCACGCAAGATGAGTGCAATACTAAAATGTCTTCTACCAGTGAGGGACAGCATATACCAAACATGCAAAAATGCGTCTCATCTATTTGGCCAGTAATGTAAATTTACATCGTAACAGGCGAATTTAGTGTGTTTCATCTGCGATCTCGCTCTAACAACTCTTAAATCATCGAAAAAACCCATCTCTCTCACTAATCTCATGCAAAAATTGGACGCGTATGCTATGTAAAACAAGCAAAACATTCGTGGACAGTAAGAACTTGTGTGAAGCAGAAGTTAACTTTCCCATGTTTTTGATACAACCATTCTGTTCCGAGTCTGCACCCTCCCTTGCTCTTCTAAATGTTACCTAGTGAGATCATCAGCTTGCGGCCTTGCTTCTCGTTTTTCCAGCTACCTTCTTCTAATGTGATGGGGATCACTCGTGCAACTAAAATGGTCGCTCGATCCAGGTCAAGATAACTGTCTGCTACTCTAAAGTCACCTAATTTCTATTTTGAAGCGAATTGCTGTCTGTATTTCACTTTTTTTAGGGCATCAGCCTAAATATTACAATCATCCATAAGAATCGAGCTTCTTGTTGACATAAATAGTTTTCTTCTGCTTGCTGTCGGTTATTTTATTGGCTATTTTACTTGTATTTTTAGGAGTCGACCTGAAACTCGATATTCATTGGTATAGTTTTTCCAGACATAAGTTGACTCTTTCTGTCTTATCTTCCGCCAGGCTTTCATCCAGTAAATGAAACTTTTTCTTATAGGTCAGGGCCAATAAATAATTGATCCGTGAGCTGCTCCTGCGGTGTCGTATAGCGGCACTCTATCCATAGAGTTATTTTGTACCGTCTCTAGGAAAAACTGTGGCACACTATTGTGAGGTATTTTTTGTCTGAATCCGTGTTGTCTTTCGGAGAGATCAGCGCAATTTTATCGCTTTTCCCAATAGTTTTTCAGCACTTTTATGTTTTTCCTCTCCTTAGTTGTTGCCTTCTTCTTAGCCCAAAAAACAGTGACTGACAAGCATTATTCTTCGTTTGATTTCTAAAGAGATGTTGTTTTCAGAACAGCAATGCCGAGGTAGACAAAGACCCTTACTATCTCAAAGATATAGTTGTCGATTGTGACTCTTTCCAAATTTAGTAATAGTAGAAGTAGTAGATATGTGTGACTCAACATTTAAGGTGTTCAACACTTCGACGGGCTATAACTGGAAAAGACCACCACCAACATTTTTATGTTCATCTGAGTTTTCTCCACTGTTTACAGATTATACACCCTGCGGTTTAAAATTTGGTACCTACTTAAATTTCCAAAGAATGTATGGAATTACTTATTAGTCACAGATTACCTTATTACAATAATTCACTCAGGCTGCAGAAGAAAATCTACACAGATTTGAATATTTTTGGGTGAATACAAAAACTACACAGTCAACTTAATTCTTAGAAGCTGGTTCTGTCGCAATGAGACAGAGCTTATCGATTTTCGTGTTTGTATATATGTTTTAATTAATTAATCGCACAAATAACAGGAATACGATTATGCGTACGATACATTTGCAATTTGCTGCTGCCAGTGATAGATAGAAAGATAAAGATAAATAACATAACATGCATTTAATTAGAGCAAAAAGCTGCACAAAAAAATAACATATTGATGACTTAATACTATGTAAGTTGTAAAGTGGAAGACTGATAACTAGATCAGCTAAGAAATAATTTTTACTTCAGCTGAGAATAATACAACTCCAACAATAGAATATTCTCCGTTTAATTTACATGGCTCAATATGTCTCAAACAGAAAACAAAAAAAACATCTTTGTCGACAGACTACACATTCAAAATATAATAAAACACTAAACTTATGCTTGTTAGCAAGTAGTTTCTATTGATTTTGTTTAACAACTTTGAAACATAATTTGATTTTCACCAGATTTCTCTGCAATAGCCTCTTGGACCTCGTTGAAATCCCGGCGGACAGTTCGGGTCTTCTGCAACAGCTGCTTGCAAAAAATCATCACCTACGAATCCCGAAAGCACTTTGTTTCGAGCAAACATTTGCTTTATCGTTTTAAGGGTCATAATCTAAAATAAAACAACAGACAATTGATTAGAAACGCCAGTAAATATTTATTACTAATTTATCTACCTCATTGTTAGACCACGGTGTCTTACTTTGCCTAATTGGGTCACCATTAGTATTCCCAAATAGCACCAGGCAAGCCACTAAAACTACAAATAGCGCACTAATTGTTTCCTTCATCTCTTTACCTTACAAACTGTTGAATATTTTGCCATACCATCAGTTTTATATTCAATTGTGTATCTGGTTCTGTAAGCTACCCGCGTCAAGTCAAGAGTTACTTCCATAAAAAGATATCCTCTTGTCCACGGAAACGCAGTTTGATAATGTTAAATATATCGGTCGCAACAGAGGCAAAGCTCTGTGTTATCAGCATGACTAACTTAGAAAATAAACAAAAACTCATTAGTTCCCCCATGGGGGGTTGGTGACGTTAAACAAAAAAGTTAACAATCGTCATCCAATGAGTAATAAAATTAAATGTAATGGAATTCGCCGTAATCTTATCATCAATAAATCTTTAGTCTATACACCTCTAGAGGGCAACATAATCGATTAAGGTTAAGATATCCGCTAACTCTTGAAATGCAATTATTTCCTATTATTGCAGTGCAAACACGAACCTTAAAATTTCGGATAAGTTTGATGGAGCTTGTTATCCAAAGAAGTACCTATCCGGCGATAGAAAAAAATCACACAAAAGACTAACCGAAACCATTCAATCATAGGCAAAACTCTATCACGTATTACGGAAAATATTTATTTCTTGAAGAAGAGCATAGTCTTGAATACTAAATTTACCCCTGATCATTATTTTTCATCGGTAAGCAAAAGATACGACGCCTCCGATCTGGTGTTTTCAAAGGGCCAACAAAACACACATTCTAACGATTTGTTTCATGATTCTAGGAGCAATGTACGTGTTCGGACACTTGTCCATATTAAATAGGTAGATCCATCGGGTTCAAGCTTTGTCAGAATTAAAAGTCCGGCTATAATAATGGTTCAAGCATGATATAATGTGGTGCTTTTTTGTTGTTGTTTTTGATGAAAAGTGAGCGGAATTAAGAATTTTACTATTTTACTACTCATTCCATTGTTTAAGTGTTGACGAACATAAAAATTCGTAATTTTTCCATTATTTTCAACAAAAATATTTGAGAAAATACATAAATCAAAACCTTTTTTTTAGATGGTTAGGAATATAAGTATGTATGGACTTGTAGGAGTGACTCTCGCATACAATGATGACACACGAAAGTATGGGTTTGATTAGGTTAATGTACCAGTTAACTGAATATCGTAAGATGTCTAGTTCTTGAAAAACTGAAATAAGTCAGTCATCTAAATAATTTTGGTCACAGTTTTGGTAAAAGAGATTCAGATCCTTATTCCTTATGTGGTTGATTGATACGAGTACGCGTCCAAGATTGGCATTGCTTGGATGCTATTGAGAGCGAGGACGGGTTTTATCTTCTCTGTAGGTGTCCGGCTTTAGCGAGAGCCAGATATTGCACGCTTTGATGACTTCGTCGACTTCTCAGGCATATAATTTACCAAAATATAAGAATTAGGAACATATTATATATTTTACTATTGAATAATTAAAAAATTAAAAGCAAAAAAGAATCGATTTTCAGATTTAGCAGTGAGAAAATATACTTTTAACAAAAATATAAAGAATTAAGGAGTAGTCAAATCCTTATCGATATAGTAAATCCTTATTAATCAAATGTATTTAAATAATAGACGAAATTTATGATATACTTAGCCAGCAATGAATGAAGTTAACCCTACACTTGACTTGGAGTTGTCGCCATGTGATGAATTCGAAGATTCTGCCATTTTTTCTGAAGAAATTTAAACCATCACCATTGGAATGAGCACCTCCGAAAACTTGGGAAACAGCGCGACATTTCAAACTCAGATCAAAATTGCGTCACAAAATTAATTTTAACTTTAACTTTCTATTAATAAAGATCTACAATCTTAAATTTCTCTGATAAGTATATATAGTAGATATGTATAGTTATAATAATTGTATAAAGTTTACAATCTTTTTGTATGTTTCTTAGATATATTCAACTTCAATATGAGAACCTATTTAGTGGTATTATAATATTTTCTATAGGTTCATGTTTTTTAATGTAAGACTGTGGTGGATCCAATTGGATTTTTATTTTGTTATGTAACAGGATAACATAGCATGCTCTTTCGTGTTAGGAGAGGTGTCATTTGTTTTTCCAAGAAGAGACGCATTTAAAAGATACCTATTTCCACTACTAGCTTGCAGAAGCGTAGCTTTTTCCCAGGTTTTCATAAATTCACAACCATAACTTCTATCCAAATGAATATGTAAATTTCTTCCAAATTCTTAGCGCCAGGGTTTTTCTTTTGACCAAATATTTGGTAAATTTGACTCAAGGTATACATACTCCGCGGAACACATTCTCTTTAAAGCAAATGGAGAATTTCTGTAACAGAATAAAAGTTCAGCAATATTAAATTCCATTTCATGTTGTGAGTACTGTTTACCTACAAAAAATGTAATTCGTTGAGGAGGGGGGGTTTTTCAAAACCTCAACTCCTTTGCTTCTTAAATACCGAATCAAACAATCCATTATTAAGGGTGTACCTACCGTTGTCTGAAGCTAATTGGTCAGCGATGGAATGAAACGATGTCGTCCTTTGTTTGCTTCATGTATTACCACAATCGTTCACCGTTTCCAAATTTGAACAGTTTGAAAGGAACTTCTTGCCAAATGTGACATTTCAAAAACAAAAAAGTTCTGTCAGTAAGATATGTCAACATTCATTCTTTTACTTTGGCCAGTTATTCAATTGAGTTTTTTTTTGCAGCCTTTAAGGTAGCATGCTATTCGTTTTTAATAAGGTAGAAGACTATTAAGGTAGACTTGCCGGATGTGGTTCTACAATCGATTTGATAAGAGAAAGATTTTTCCACAAAGTTCTATTTTAAGGGTGCCACCGAATAGCCGAAACAAATTTCGATCTGCTCAGTTAGACTTCAAATTTCCAAGATATGCGTTTGCTATTGGAAAGAACGTTTCAGACCGCATTGAGCGGTGCATTTGGAGCAAACAGACAGACATTGAAAATATTTCGAAATGTACTTCATCATGATCGTCTGATTTATCTTAAAAATATATATAAAAATAAGTATATATATATATATATATATTTTTTACTCCAATTACAAAATTGTCATCGTTCAATCGAATCGTTGAACCGACGAAATTTGACAGTTGATTTTTCTATGTGATCCAACAAAAAACGATGATCGTTGAATCGACAACACGATCATTAATACCTTCGTTCGATAGTTTTTACCTTACACGATGAGAGCTCAGGTAATCTAAAAGTGAAAAACAACTGCTTCAGTTTTAAAACAACAGCATCTGCTGTCTTAGAAATCATGTAAGACATCTATCCGTTTATATGTGGTATCGAAAACTAATAACAAAGTTTTTCCAATAAAGAAAACATATGTATGTATTTATGTTAAGTCGCAGCTGTAACGTTTTTTCAATTTTCGGACAAACCGAAAACGATTTTTCCTGACTGCTGTTCCTTCTTATTTTGTGACAAAATTCAAGATACTAAAAAAATAATTCAAAAAACTACCATGCTGGTCAAAAAGCACATCAAGAAACTCAAACTATAGCATTCGAGACAACATTTATTTCGTTACATTATACATTCGGCACGGCACTTGTGTCTCCCATTTCCTCTTCAAGTTTCGGCCATCAGCAAATTGATTTCGATATTCCAGGGTACTCTAGATGTCAAAGTAGCTTCATCTATTATTTCTTTACTCTTTTCTCTATTTAGGATTATACCTTTAAATTATATAAAAATAAATACTTAAATATACGTCAAAAACTGCCCATGCAGGACGTAAAGCTATATCAAGATATATTTTTGGAAACGTATGCAAGGGACCTTAAGTTGAATGTTGAATGGAACAGCGAATAAAAACTGCTAGTTGGTACGGGTCGGATAAATTGTATACATAATGTATTTATGAAATTACTGTTAGTTAATACCCGCTGTAAACTACTTGGTCTTAATTGTACATTAATAAATAAGTTTAATTGAATTGAAGAGCCTTACATAGATACATATACATGGAGGGTTTTTTAGCGTCAGTATTTTGGTTCTTCATTTCATCAATAAAATAATTCTTGTATCTACAATTTGTGTTTTTGGGCAACTATTTTCTTTTCTAATCTATTTTTATTTATTATTATTTGTCATATTAACTGTTTTATTTCTTCGTTTAAGAATGAAAATATGTGTACTATGAACCACACTCTTATATCAATAATTATAGTTGCAGGCAAGATTTTAACTCAGGTTTTTTGGTTAAAACAAAGCTTGAATTACTTATGCTTTTTTCTAAGTGCAGGAAATTACATTTTATAAAAAATGTGCTTTTAACATTAAAACAATGTTTGATGCGGTTATCAAACATTGTTTAAAATCCTAAGTACCTGTCCCTTATTCGATTCAGTTACCTCCCGAAAATCAACAATTAATCATAAAAAATAGTCAGCAATATATAAATCTAACTATAATACTGTACAAGTAATTAAACATGGAAATCCATCACAGAACTACCTGAAAGAATTATGAATTAAATTTAGAAAACATCATAAAAAGATTATTAGATACAATTATAAACAATTTTCTACTTTACGATGGCAATCAAAATAATCCGAATTTTCCCTAGAACACACACCATTCATGAAAACGTGTGCCTTTTTAAAACGTGTCATGTAAGTATGTGCTTTGCTAGCAAAAATTAATATTTGCAAAATTTCGATTGTTGGCGGAACATCCTTAAATCCTTTTCTTGAAGCCGAATTCTGTCGCATACTTCCCGCCTCTTTTTTGTCTTTCTCAGATTCTGTTTATATAAGTATTCTTCTGGTACATAACGTGCGTTAGCCTTTTAGCTCACTAACCAAAGGACATGAAGCAATCTGTATTTTGTAGTTTTTTTTTATTTTAAGGAACCCTGAGGTTTTGTTCAAGTGGTCACTCTGTGTGTATGTTTCTAAAAGAGTGGAAATTCTTTGGAAATCCATTCAACTAAAAGGAATATATACAATCAGGATGTAAGTGCGTATCACTTGTAAATCAATAGAACTGTACCTGCGATCTCATCCTCTTGGTTCTATCTATTCGTTTCATTCTTCCTACTTTTTTTGTTTTCTTTCTTCAATCCATTTTTTTTTCTCACTTATAGAGTTAGACTCTTTTGAAGTTGTGCAGTTCAGGTAGAAATGGATGAGATTCTTCAGTACATCCTTAATTATTGATGTATGTGAAGATGCTTCCCCTAGGTTCAAAATCGCTGCACAAAGGTAATTTTTTTTTTTTTAAGTATTTTTTTTTCTTTACTAAATGGACATCTCTTTGATTTTGGTTATCTGTTACATTGAGTGAGAAGAAAAGGTGACCGAATCACCGACTTCATGGTTTATCTGAATTTTAAGGAAATAGTTTTTTTCTTTTTTTTTGGAAAATATAAATAATGAATCCCTTATTTTCAATCAATAGATATATCGATAAGTTACTTTTTAACCCCTTTGTTTAAATGATGATGGACATTTAGATCCACCTACTATTGATCAGAAGTTTTTTGTTAATTTCGAATGCTCTTCGAATTGAGTTTGTGTTCAATGTAACAATGCAGAATATTTGAGGGGAAGTCTTTATATAGGTTGCTATGCTTTTTATAACACCTTTGGATGACAATTGAGTACTTATATAGCTATGGGATTATGTAATGTAAACCAGGGTTTCCTTAAATTTAATTTGTTTGACTGTCACTTCATGTTTAAGTATCTATCTTAGTACGATTTACTTTCGAAAGTACCCCACAATATAGGCATTTAAAATCTTTTATTTCATGTTTGTACTACAAAAACTTTAAAAATTAAATCACCCATTAAAATAATATACACGATCTAAAGCTGCACCAGCCATTTTGGGTGCGAAGATATATAAGGTGGGGGGGAGAGACCTACAGCTCAATGCCGATTCCGAACTGCAATTTTATTTTTGAGAAGCTTGTCAAGACTTTTCTTACTCAAAAAAAAAAAAATAGCGCAGAAATAAAATAAATAACTAGTTTCCCCTATTCCGTAAGGCCTTTTTTAAATGCGTTATAAACGCACACTTAAATTATGTATGGCGTCGAAAACTTGGGAAACCCATTGTTAAACGACCGATGGCGACTGATTGTGAGGCTTTGAACGCCATTAAAAGACAACAAACCGCCGGAGTGTTTCTTTAAAACGCCTGAGAAGGCAGTTCAAGTTAAACTTAATATGGGCATCAACTTTTCACAGTGAATGACTTGGAACATTGGAAACGGTACTTGAATCAATCACAAACAAAACAAAATCTAAGACCTATCTTTTCCTAATGACAGTAGATCGTATGTGGAGTGCATAGCTACTTACCGACGGAGGCGTTTTGTGGCATTCAACTTCTAGAATAACTCGAAAAAACGATAAGCCTTTAAGAACGGTAATCGGTTTTGCCACGAGGAATAAGGGTGAATTACAAACAGTTTTATTCGATGCGATTGAAACTGAACTGAACAAAATAACTGTTCTTGAAATAATAATTTACAATCATTCAAAATTGTTGGTAGATTTAGATTTCGTCCGCACTAGCATTTAACGCATCTAAGCGTCAAATCACAAAATTGCTTATTGACATACCCACGAGCCAAAAAATATCCTCGACGTCATCACTGAACATAATTTAGCAATGACCATTATTTTGGAAACAAACTTCTAAAATTTAAAGATGTTATTGAAGGGAGTATGCCATCCATAAATGACACTGACAGTTTGAAATCTGGCAATGGTTTTGACAGATATTACTATCAGAAGTTAGTACGCCTTTTAAATTTCTATTATACGTCCTTTACGGGTTTGTTTAACATTTAAGGTAGAGAGCAATAACTTTAGAATTTTAAAAAATAACTGTTCCTTTGGCCATGTCGCCAAATGTTCAACCACATGGAACTCCAATGATGGGATCAGAATTGTACGGAGTTTTTATTACACAGAAAGTTTTCAGTTGACATTAGGAACATTAATTCCACCGCGCAAAGGTTCAATACTGGGCCTAATTCTGCTCAACTTATAAGTCTCGGATATGCCTTCCAGCGATTTGCATTTAGCCATGATTTCGAACAACTCTGTAGTTTTCGCGGGTTTGATTTCCATTATATTTTCTTATTTTTTTAAAATGTACTTAATCCGATTGAAACCTTAGAAGTATGTACAGTCTTTTTTGAAAAATAATTGTATGAAGGCATCTATTGGGCTGTTCAACTTTTAGTTGATGCTCTCTTCCCTGATGATGGGTCCTTAGAAAGATTGATTCCTTAAATGACTCAAAGTTGCTGCTGTTCTGTGACATAAAGACACTAATTTGTTTGTTGTTAGTATACATTTAGTGATCAGCTATGCCTTGCAAGAACTCTTACATACTGTGTGAACGTTTCAAACCATTCCACAACACATTTATCGGTTCGTACCAGTACCACTTTCAGTCCGGCCCAGCCGATCGGCCGTAGACCCAATTTTCACACTTAGGAAAATCTTGGAAAAGAACAACAGATTTTAAGTTTTAAGTTCAACCATAAAACCGGCATACACTGTACATAAACTCTTCCAAACAAGCACTTTATCAATCTATTTCTTGAGCAAATAGTGCAAAGCAGGTATAAATATGGAAGGCAGTATTTTCAACCCATTCGTCCAGTATGTGCATATAGTATTGACATCTTCGGCTATTGAAGAACTAGAGAAGCTAGTAGTCGAAGTGCCAAATTCTTGCTTTCCACAAAGACTTCGGGATCTTAAAACTCACACAAGTTTTCATTTTCATGAATAGTCCAGTTATTAGATCGGAGAACCGTCGAATGCGTTACACATGTACCTACATATTTGGTCATTCAAATAACATCGGAGCAACAATCTCCTTCTATATCGGTTAAGGTATACCACAAAAAATATTTTTTTCGCAACAGTTACGAATGAAACTCAGAATTTCATTAAACAATCATGCAGATCAAATTTGTCACCTGAAACCACGATATCATGGAAGCCACCCAAATATTTTTGTTCCTACCCATAAATTCGCACTGGGCCTACCAGCTAGGGGAACCGGCGCGGCCATAAGGATGTCCATATTCGTTTGCATGTTCACTTTCGGATTTCCTTGTGAAACGATTACAGACAGACAAGTCCTGTCCTCATATTTGCGGTTTCGGCAGGCTGCACTCTCCTCTCAATGTGGGTATGAAATGAAGGTTGAAAGTTCTGCAACTTGATTGTATCACAAAGAGCATTGAGAAAACGGCTTTGAAGACGACGGCTGGACACTTGTTCACTACCCAACAAGATGCAGCGCCTATTATAACGCTTGACTGATCATTCACTTTGCCAACACAAACAAGATCAATTACACTTTTGGGGTGCCTACACTCTTAAACAGGCTTCTCTGTTTTTTTATTTTCTTTGCAGTCTTCCAAAGCACAATGATACCCCAAACTATCGATAAAAGACTCTATGGGGTGAACAGATTGATTCCATCATTGTCCTTTTGCAAGACAGGTCTTTGACTTGTCTTCGTTGTGTCGATGAAGAAATAAAAAAGGGCAGTTGCCTCGGCGGGGTTAGGTGACATCCGATAACCTTACACCATGTGAAAGTTTTTGAACTTAACCCTCGGTCGCAGAGGTTCTACATGATTATGTTCGAATATTTTTTTTTTCTGTTGCACATACCTGCACAGATTTGTTAGGTTCGCGAAAAAATTCTCAGGCATAGTTCGATATGGGAGTTCGTTGAGACCACGTCACGCAAATGATATACGGAATCAAATTGACATTCTTGTACCATAATGGGCCCAGGTGAATTTATGTATGACATATCCGCTTATCATAATTCGGTTCCCGTGGGCGAAACCCCAACGAAATTTTGGGCCAGAATATTAATACTGTCTGCGAACCGCACAAAAATGGTAATTATTATACATACTCGCTGGGACTTAATGTCGCGGTAATTTAAGTCAAATTCTACGTTCGTGTTGATTACTATTCAATCCTTCGCCTTCTGATTTCCTAACGATTCTTGTTTCTTCTGCGCGTTACGTATAGGTGTGCTGTGCAGGCTATAAATAAATTGCCGTCAATTCCACGAACGGTAGCAATCGGTATACGTCCACTATCGGGAGGAATGTTCGCTAAATTGAATTATCAATTTGTGTCGACCGAGGAGTCTCGAAGGAATGAGATGACCACTTTGTTTCGGGCTGCGTGAGCCACCGCATAATACCCCCAAAAAAAGAAAGAGAAGTACATAATTGTTGTTCCACCGACGTAATGTTAAATGAATTTGTGATACCTATTCTAAACAGGAAATAACACCTTGTGCATACCAAACATGGCCATATCGATGGAAAGCTGGTTGTTCTCGTCACCAGTAGCCGGACGGACGACTCGATGCGATGGAACTCGAAAGCTCTGTCCAAACGATCTTTCTGGTTCTGGCGATTGTTAGTTTTTATGAGTAAAAATTTATGTCATTTCGGTTAAGTGGTGTATTTAAATAATTTTATTAGCCCAGAGGTAACTTTTGATGACTGACTATACACAAGCGCATCAACATTTTGTTCACGATTCCTGAAGTAATAAGTTTTATTGGTGGACTTGTGGAGACAGATCCCCGTGAGGTTGTAGTGCTTGAAAGATCACTGAACACATTTTTTTTGGTGGATTACTAGGTGAAGTATTTCTTAGCAAAATTGCTTATGGATGTGTTTTTTTAATATTACACCATTTATAAAGGAATTATAATATAGAAATTTATAAGATCTTCCTAAACTTCCTAACCTTATGGATTTTACTTTTGTAAAACCATCGAAGGATATTCAATCATGGCATTTTCTTCTAACCGAAGAAAAGAACAAATCCATTAAATTTTGCGGGATATATAAAGAAATATATATATTGAAAATAAGGAAACGCTGCAGTCAGCTTGGGGCGAACAGTATATTACCCTATCCATATACCTATCTGCCCTAAAAAAAGGCGTAAAGAACATGACGGAATACATTTTATTTCATTATACCCTGTCCACCACTTAATATTTATGATCAGGACCAAAATCTAAGACGATTTAACAATGTCGGTCCATCCGTCTCAAATTTTTAGGCTTTTAAATTAAAGCTAGAAAGCTGAAATTTGGAACATATAGTCCCTAGGGAAATGGTGGAGTGTAAAATTTGTTTTATATACCCACTGCCACGCCCACGATTATGAATAAACAAATTTAAACCTAAAGTTGATTGAATAAAACACTAAGCCCTTCACAAAATATTCAGACACTGACTTCCTTAACAATTTTTCCATGTAAAGTTTTTTGCCACGCCTACCGTTTGGGTGCGCTTTTTATTAAAATGTTGTTTTATGTTAAAATTTCCTTAGATAATAAAAAAAATGTATATAACAAAATATTTAAACCATACAATCCTCAACATTGATCCCATACAAACATTTTTGCCACACCCGCCTTTTGGGGTCATATTTTTTAAATTAAAAAAATTGTTTAACGTAACATTTAGAAAATATTCTCCTCAACATTTTTTGGCCATGCCCACTTTTTGAGCGAGTTTTTTCTAAAAACCTTGTTTATGATGTTATACAGCTTTAAAACGGTTAATTCATGGCTTAATTCCATCGCTTAAATTAAATTGTATGCCTTCTTTTAACAGCGATCAATATTTCTTTGGGAGAGTTAAAATGATATTTAAAAATAAAACGAAACTTTAGCAGGGCGATCCATGTTTTGGTAAGCGTTTTATTTTTAGAAAAAAAGATTTTAATTTCTATCAAACGGCTTTCGGCCTCACAAGCAGATGTTTATTGAGACATCACCAGGTTTGGGGCCCAACAGAATGAGAATGCATAACAAATAACGGTACAATTGAATTTCAAATCAGGGCGTCAATACTTTTTGCGGTTTTTAGCATTTCCTAACACACTCTTGATTACCGCAGACCTTTTGATTTTCAATCAATTCGTCACAGTTGTTGCTGGTGTGTCATATATGGATGCAAACGACACGATGAATGCAATTCGTTACAAATTATAGCTACAACAATTATCTTCAATTAAAAATAAATTCTTTATTGATTCAGAGATATAAATTTAGCAAGGTAAAAATTTGTCATTTGGCGCCACTCCATACGTCGTGTCAGATCCATGACGTGGTAAGTACTAGTTTATAATTTTGATTCGTCACGGAGTTTTGAAATTTTTTAGTATATATCTATATGAAAGAAATATATGAAAATTTAGTATTCAACGCTTATCTTTCAATGATCTTTTGGATTTGAAAGAATCTTCTCGCAATTTTTTTAGGAGTCACACTTTCCTTTTGGTCAAACCTAATATGAAACTAGAATGTAACTGTAGTACTAGCTCCAAGAAAGCCGGCTTATCCGATTCAAAATCATGTAGCATCATTATAAAGGCTGGTTTGTTTAGAGGTTGGTTTTTCAAATAGGGATAAAAATCACATTTTGTGGTAAAATCTGGCAACTCTAATGTCATTTATTTCATCACGAACAGGTTGAAAAATGAACAACGCTTGCAAATTGTGCAAATTTATTTCGAAAATAATGGTTCAGTTCGCGAAGTTTACCGCAAGCTCATGAGGCTCATTTTGGGTTGAATGGCTTCGTAAACAAGCAAAATTGCCGCATTTGGAGTGAAGAGAATCTACATGAGACCCTTGAAACGTCATTACATCCACAAAAAACTGACCGTTTGGTGTGGTCTATGGGCTGGTGGAGTCATTGTGCCATACTTCTTCCGAAATGATGCTGGAGAGTCAGTTACTGTGGCGACCGGTATAGAGCCATTATAACCGACTATTTTGTTCCCGAATTGGATGGCATGAATGTGGATGAGATGTGATTTCAACAAGACGGCGCTTCATACCATACAGTGCACGTCACAATCGATTTATTGAAGGAAATATTCGATGAGCGCATAATTTCCACCAAGATCGTGTGATTTGATACCATTGGATTATTTTCTTTGCGGATATGTGAAGTCGCTCGCCTAAGCCAACAAATCAGAAATGTTAGGGAACTTGGAAGCCAACATTTGTGGCGTTATTGCCGACATACAGCCCCAAATGCTTGAAAAAGTGGTTGCAAATTAGACCTCTAGACTTGTCTTTATTCGAACCAGCCGCGGTGGCCACATGCCCGAAATCATTATCATTTAAACATTAATGGCATAAAATTATCCTTCCAATAAAGCCAAATTGATGGACATTAAAACGATTTTCTTGTGTTTTATTTCAATTCGAAGTTCTATACCTTAAAAAAAAACACGCTGTAGTTGCCAATTGGAGCAATAGAATTAAATAACTTAGAGGCATGAGTTTTTCTTATGCAGGAAAACAATAATTAATAATTAAAAGCACAATATATTTACAACAGAGGTTGAAACCAGAGAGTATTCGACAACCACAGGCGTTCCACAGAACGGCTGCAAGTACCCGAAGAATCAACAATCAGATAGACTAAAAATTATTATATTAAAAGGTGGGGGCTATCGAATTAGATAGCGAATTAGTTTCATGGTAAAGGTCGGAAGCTTCAGAGTACACCAAATATACCGGAGCAGTTATAAACGACAGACTATGCCTTATATAGATTACATTACGGAGAAGGCTTCTAAGGTATTTGCCAAGAAGAAGTAAAAGTTAAACAGCTTTTATAGATTAATAGATTAATTATAAATTAACTGCAAGAGATATAAGCGCTATTAAGACAGCACATACTTTGTTGTGGGTATACTCAATATAGACATTCTAGAGGATAAAGCGTAAAGAATTACTAAAAGGAAAATAGACATGTAACCTCGTTCCTAAGATTGATCCATGAATAACTGGAAGCTAATTGCAAGTTGACGGAATCATTGCAGGTCATGGCGGTTATCGCATCGTTTTGTATTCGACGACTCGACAGATACTGACCCTAGATACGAACTAAACCAGGACCATCCAGTGCTTAACAGCCAAGTGTTCTTTGAACGTAAACTAAGACTAGATTGAGAAATTAATAAAGCACTAATATAGTACATCCAGTAATGCTTTCATATTTGCTTTTCTGATCAGGGGTGAAGTTTTACTAACTTATGGATCTTTAACGAGTTTTTAGTCTATCCTTTGCTTATGCCTTTTAATAAAACTCTAACTTAAAGTCTTAAACGAATATACAAAACTAGCCCTAGAACTTTGTAACATATCGAATAGAAACAACTTTCCGTGTAGCTACAGCTGCAGGTATTAAATTAGTTTGCACTATTACGATGTGTAGCAGAGAAAGATAGAGTAATTATGCCTTCTTTTCTCCACAGACCACACACCAGTTATTTGGTTAACCATGATAAATGATGTGAAATTAAATGAAAAAGAAAATGTTGTCTTGGTAGGCGACAACAACTGAGAACATCGATTCATTCAAAAGCTTGATCCCTTAGCAAAATAATAGACTGCACCACCTTGACAAATTGCCCAACTCATCAACATCACACTGATTTATTTATTCCCATAACCTGTACAATCAATTACGCTTCAATAATTCGAATGATCACAGCCCTGTCATGCATGTTGCAATTATCCTACAAGTAGGAAGCCTATTAAAATTTAGGCCTAAACATTTTTACGCATAACAACTTTCCGTGGGAAAGAGTCATGCGCTCCGATCTTCGATGAGCTCATGTGTAAAAAAATAAAATAAATTTGAATGTGTGTGTCACAGCTACACTATAATACAGTTGATGTATCCCTGCGCACAAGTGAATTGTGTTCGAGGTCCGCCGGAGATCCGGGATCATTACAAGAACGAAGCACATACGAGGACGTACACTCGAATACTCCACCCATAAAACAGTCCCTCAAACAGTTGCACTTGCATACAAAATGGTAATTTCGATGGACTCATCCGCATTCCGCATTGGTAGAGTTGGCCGAACAAACATGGGGCACACCACGTGATTACACCGACACTGCCGCCGATCTATTGCCTCCGCTTCAGCCTTGCACGTACGACCATTAGACGCAAGGGGCATCCCAAGCAAAACATCAAATTATTTCCAGAATTGAAGCCTCCACCACCACCACCACCACCACCAATAACAACAACAACAACAGCACCACTTGTTCTTCTTCAACACAACACAACAGAACTCGGGAGACCCACAAAGGAGTGCAATGACACTGATCACCGCAGCGATGATGATCATCATCATTATTGGTAACTCGAATGCGGACGACTACCAACTCGTGTATGCCTTGTAGCGCAGTATACACGCATTACGAATGACTGAATTAACGTTCCTTCACGTGCCACAGAACTGTCTTGCACCCGTGAACTGCATACAGAGATGGCCAAGACTGCTTAAGAAGTACCTCTGACTCTGACTCTGACTCTGACTCCAGAAGACAATGACCAAAAGAGAACTGGCAACTAGCAGTGGCAACAAGAAATCCATCCAGGATTTTACCGGCGCGCTGGCGATAGGCGCATATGTGACTTCGCTTTGTTGATTATATAAATACTGGTAAGCTGGACGACGTGACAAGGTTTTGCTATCACCACCGCTAGGCTGCGTTGTTTGGCTGACGCTGCGCTATAGGAAACTAAACGCATTGAGATTTTGCTGGCAAAACGACGCAAAGACGTTTAGGATGTTCCCATTTCAAATGCCCTGATTCTTCGGAAGTTACTCGATACAGTTGTTCCATTTTATGCCACCTAATTGCTCGCTTCCATTAAAGGCGAATGAGAACTTATGCCGTTCAGGTTGTTAGCTATCACCGCGCCGCCGACCGTCGTAAATTACGTATGATTGCATGTGGCACAAAATCACATCTTCACCGGCCACAGGTAAGACCCTATTCATAGAGGAAACGCATCATGCTCCGCTACACATACTTCCTTTTCCTGATCATTGCTGCGTGGAGAAGATGACGACCGCGACGTCAGTAGGGAAAATTACCACGTTTAAGTAACCCTGTCAGCTCAGGTGAAACGAAAAAACCTCGTCGCTCCCTAACACTCAATCCGGAGACAGTCACTCCTCTAATGTCAAGGTATTTGGACACTCGCATAGGTTACACACTTTAATGCAGGTCTTTCAACTTGAGAATTGATGAGCCGATAGTTCGTCGTGACGACCGTTTAGTAGATGGTCAGTGAGCAGAGCATATTCATACATATGTACATATGTACATAATTGCAGTTCCAATTGCGCACAGTAAAAAACAATAACCATTCTTCCAGCGCGTGCATGTGAAACTTATGAGGTCGGGAGGGGGGCTATGAAGAGAAAGCTTAAGTCAACCTCCATTATTCTTGCAAGTTGAGAGTTTTTTGTAAGGAAAAGGAAGCAGTGCGACCTCATAGCCTACCTACCACACTAGTTTCCGTACATCCGCTTCCGCAAACCCAGCACATATCCCGTCGCACATAAATGTATGCAGTTCACAAGGACAAACAAGCAACCCTTCGCTCCGGAAGAGCCACGGTGGAAGCGCCACCACCCACCCCATCTCGTCTGGAAAATCAGAATTCTGTTTCTGAATTCTTCCTCGGTAGGTACTTTTTTAAATCGCATAATCGAGAGCGAGACTCAAGTCGGAGTAAGTGCTGAGAAGGTTGAACATTTCAAAATTTGTTGCAAACTCGTCCTTTTCATTTACAAGAAGCACTCCACTCTTTAAACTAAAATACTTGAGCAATGCTTTTCAATGCACGAGTGTGAGGCGTCCTTGGGTGAGCATCTAAGAGTACGATTATGGGCATAGCACAGCATACGATGGCATCACTTCCTTGCGTTGCGAGGGATCCACATGGCAGCACATTGCTCTGGCACAAGTTAGAAAATGTCCTTCCGTAATAACCTGAAGCGCCCCCGTCTCCGATTTAGATTCACCAACCGGGAAGACTGCTGGAGGGTTACCGAACAACCATGGAAGTTGTCCCTATGCAAAAACCATAACGAGATACTCGTCGTCGTTGTCGTCGTTTCTTTGGCTGTAGTATACAAGGGAAATGGGATATAGGAAATGGGAGTGGGAGTGGGACAGTCAGCCCAACTGTACCGTTGTTATGTATATCCTTCTTATTGGCAGTGGGTGGGCGATATGCCGGCATATCACATACAGGAAGTTGGGATGGCATCGTATTTTATTTCCTGAAAATGTCCTCGAAATATGAACATTTTATCCCGGAAGCAGGAAGATGAACATTTTCAAGGAAGAGAAATTTCAAAAGCCTTCAGAAGATGATTTGTAGACATTCTCATTTTGAACTTTGTTGTTGGTTGCGACGACACGACCAACTACCGACTACCGACGACGACGGTGAATGGACCAACTGTAGAATAATGAGGAAGTCACAAGGATGATGATTCTGCATTTAGATTGTTGCTGTGCTTGAACGGCTGTGGGTGGGGGTTTGCGTGAATGAATGTTAGCAGAGTTTACCAGCCGCGCGTCCCTTCTGTTATAACACAAAGGCCAAATGTGGGTAAAGTTGGAGATAGTTGTTCAATGATGAGGTTCAGTTGCAACCACAATACAATCCATGGGAATGGCGACGAAGTTGATATTCTAAACAACCTACTACCCTGCTTCCGTCGGATGCGACTTAGTAATGAAATGTTGCTTCCTTGTGTTAATAGACTCGGGTTGAGCGAAGAGATCATGGGATCGGGAAATGAGACCTATGATTCTGCATTGTGATAGTATTTTGAGGAGTTTTGTAAACGAAAGTCCATGGTTATGAAGGAAATCGGATGAGTATATCAATCAAATCTGGGAAAATGCTGCTCTAAATTGGCTTAGAAATGTTTGTGCTTTTGACAGATGCTTATCTATGGAACTCTGAATATGTAATGATGTTTTTCATCAAATTATGATAGTTATGGAAAATTTGGTATGCAGTAAGAGCTTGTAGCTCAAATATATATATCCTCGCACACACAATGGTTGGAGAAGCTAGGCTTTGGGTCCTGTATGGGCCGTTTTTACTTCTTTAGCCTATACGCGCTATTAAAGTTATTTGATTCCTTCATATCTAAAAATGAACCCAATTCTATCGCTTAAAATTAAATAAACATTTTTTTTTAAGAACTGAAATAGACATATATTGGATATATATCCCTTTTGTTAGCTGGTTGCAAGAATTAACTAAGATTATCTTTATAATTGTAAACCGTATTTTTTGCTAAGAATATTTTTTTTAACTGCGGTTTAAAGCTCGCTATTATCATAATATCATTTTCATATACTAAAATCTGTTTATATGCAACTTTCTTTCTAAAACCACTTATTTAAGACTTACAACACAAAAACTTATACTTCTTGTTCATTTGTGATTGTGACTTATGAGAAAGAATGACGTTACGGTTGGGAATCATCGTAAGTATTTTATGATTGTTCACGCTCTGGAGTATTTTCAAATTGTTGTCACAAGAGCTAACTTCGGATGAACGGATGAGTATAAAGGGTCAATGTTTTGGAGGGGAGTTTGCTAATGTTATAGGAGGGACAATCGTTTGTGGGAAACTTTTCTTCACCAACTAAACAAAATTAACTATGGGAACTTGCGTGTGCTTTTTAAAGAAACGGAAATGACAATCACTAACCTAAACCTGATTAGTATTTCATTTAGCTTACAAGTTTTTAATGTTAACACTATATCATGTTTGTTAAGCGATAAAGGATTTCCTAAAAAGGTGTAGCAAGACGAAGTAACTGGGTTTATCAAATATTTATGACACAGATCATAATTGATTTACAAATTATGTGAGTTGTAGCGGTATTACTTTTGCCATGTGTTCCTTGCTTTTCTTCCGTTATGAACGAGGATCGTATTTAGCATGGAAATTAATGAAACGAATGATGGAGAAATGAAGTTTTGTGTTTTGTCCCTTTTCTCTAGGCCAACTGTTAATGGCAATCAAATCTTAATTTCATTTACTCATAAAGAGATTATACTGGAAAGTAGAGCCTACGATTTTGTCCGTGTACTTAGCAAACACGGATACCCGGATTCCGAATTGTTAATTTTTCAATATTAAAAAGGATATTTTGGGAAAATGTCCCTTGTAACTTTGAAAATGATCCTTGTAACCTTGAAAAAAGGCTCCAAACCTTAAAAAATTATATTTTCCAAAAAATGTCCTTGGAATCTCGTGACTATTTCCAGTTGCTCTGATCTTATATCCGTTGGTCCTTGGTGCCTTAAAAAGGATATTTTCGAAAAATGTCCTTAGATTCTCGTGGCTATTTGCTGTTGCTACGCTTTTTTATCTCTAAGTTCCTTGAACCTTATTTACAATGATTTTTAACCAAGATGTAATTGAAACCGCAAAAAAGATGTACGGTGCCTTTTATTAAGCAGCTAAGGAATGGGCACTTTAATTATACGGATTATTAAATATTCAGATAATTAATTAAATATCCGGATATCCATAAATCAATATAATTATAAAAACACGCACTCAAATCCGGATCCATTAAGGATCCAGATATCCGAGTTCTTAATTATCCGGATAATAGGGGGCTTTACTGGATCGGTGTCTATGCATTTACACTGCCTCTTATAAAGCCTTATTTTTACAATTTATTAAAGTTTGTTTTTATACAACATACGTTGCATAGAGGCTACAAAAGATTAAGTGAGTTCCAGGTTATTTCTAAGTGTTTAGTATAAAAATGTCATCATCACTTCATCTGTATGAGACAAGCGATTTGCATCCAATTATTTAAAAAATTCGATTTATTTGAAAAACGAATGTCATAATTCGTGTCGTTGAAAATCAGTTAAGTTGCAACATGTGAATTTTGGCGAGCGCTTTAAGCTCTTTTTACTAAAGTAGTAATACGTAGTAATTAATCATTTGATGGAATAAAAACTTTATTAGGTAAACTTTGTTTGACCGAAAAATATATCTAAACTTCTAATAAACAGTTTTTTGGTGAAAGGGTTCGAAGAGCACAGTAAAGGCAGATGCCCATTACATTTTAATTTTGTGGTTTTATTTTCATAAGGAATTGGTTGCGAATTAATTATTATTGTATTTAACGAAAAGGTGCTCAACATATTTTTCTTCGCAACGCTGATGTTTATTCATGTATGTATATTGCATTGAGTTTGGTTTTTAAGATACTATTTCTTACTACTAATTTGTTGAGTTAAAATACCATGAGAGTATTTTTTTGATTAATTAACAAATGTAAAAGTTAACTTATATCATTGTATATGAAACTTATAGTAGTATCATCACGGCAATTTTTTTATTTCTGTCTCCAGCCGCCTAGGTGGTGATCGATCGTTTCTCCCGAGAGAAGAAACATTTGTTCACTCCTTCTGAATAGAGTAAATAATAGCGTAATGAGTGAGTTTATGAGTGACTTGAAGAGTGCAAACAACACAAACCGGTTTTGTCGTACTCGCTCTACACTAAATAAGATAATGAGCGATATACAATGGTAGAGGTGTAACTTCAATATGCTTTTCCACGTCACCCAAGAGGTAGCATATTAGTAGACGCGTTTTTTTTCTTGAGGTGTCCCCCGTAGGCCTAATCCTCGCACCTTAGTAAGAACTAAAAGGTACAATATGTAAAATAAATAATAAGTTTATGTTATAAATATGAGAAAACGTAACAATGTTTATAAACGGGGTAAAAAACAGAAAACATATCGATAATTCAATATACATACAAAACTTAAAAACAAAAAAAACGGAAGTGGGGATCTTAGTTCCTCGCACTTTTAACTCCACAGAAATCCTTATTGATTTTTCTTATAGAAAATTTGACTAGTCCAATTAAAATGAACTTACAAATGGAATATTTGTGTTCATTATTGTTACACGTTAGGGTCTCGCAGGCTGTCATTTTTAATGTGGGTGTCAGCAAAGTCTCGATTAGGTGTTCTTTATGACGCACTTCCGTGAACTGCCTTTCAAAAAGTGTTTGCACATTTTTCACTAACTCTTCAAATTTTACAGAAGGCACAGTTAATTTTCCAAATTGAGAAGAAGTGGTGACGGTGTCATAAGCTCGTAATTTAATCAACAGAGCTTGTTCCCGGAATTTGTCTGTTTTGTCGATCATAAACAGAGTGCAATTTGAGCAATTAAGTTTCTTATCTAACTTAAAAGCTGCAAAGCCGGCATAAAATGTAAGTGCCGTTGCTTGCAGCTTCTCTGAACATCCTTTAGATACAACCATTTCCGTTTTATTGGTTTCATCATCAATATCGTCTTCGCAGCCACTATGGTACTCGATATTGTTTAAAATATCTTCCCTCATAATATGATCTTCAACAGGAACTTTAATGTGGAATTCTTCGCTGTCATCACACTTTAGATCATCGCAGTCTGCTTCGAGTATCAACGATTCAGCTCCAGAATCTTCGTAGCCTGAATTCTCTGACGACTTTAGATTCTTAAAAATTATTTGTTTTAAATTTCTAATAAATCTATAGGCTGAAGGGTTCTGTTCGTATGATCCCCTGTTTGATCGAGCCATTGAAAATAAATTTTCTGCAACATCAGTATTTAGATGTGCAAGGAGAAGAAACTGCTGGTCATTTTTGAGTTTTTCCCATATTAATTCTATGGCCAGCAACGTTTGCATAAGACCACCGAAGCAATATGGTTTTTTCATCTTACCAGTAGACACCCATAATGAGATCCACTCCCTAGCTGTTTTAATAGACTGTAAAGTCTCACTATATGCTGAAACAGGTCGACGATCAGGGTTGGATGTGTTAAGACTGTAGCTATTTAAGTTGTCAAAAAGATTATTCATCTTAATAGCAAAATGTGCCGTTGAGGTAGCGATTTTTTTATCTGTGTCGGTGTCAAAACAATTTGCTGAGATAGCGTTGAAAATTCCAGCAGCTACGTTAGCACTGAAAACCTGTGTAGCCAGTTTAACCGATAATTTTTCAAAACTGTTTGGATGTATATGACTCTTCGTTAGTTTGAAGCATACTTGAAAGATGTTCTTGGAATCTTCTTCAAACAGTTTGACAAGAGTTCCCCAAGAAACGATATCATCAGCTATGCGAATATTATTTTTTAACAGGCAATTTCGCACGCTTTTGAATAAATGCGGGTAGTCATATAAAAGAAATATTACCTGGTTCGAAATTTCAAAAAACGGCTTATTTTCTGCTGCTCCCAGTAATTTGTATGCTTTTCTGTTATTACTGCCTTGGTCACAGCAAACAGCAATAACTTCAAATCCACATTCTAATGTTTTGGTAACTGTTACCTTCAATATCTCGGCGATATTCTCACCCTTTGGGCATCCTATATAATACGATATGGTTTGCTTCCAATTCATATTTAATCCTCACAGGGTGAATACCATAACCTTTGAAGCAACAGTCGTGTGCCTTCCCAGCTCCCCAAAATCCGAAAACCCGTATATCATATCCGTTTTCGTGTTATAATCAAGTTCGGGCTTAATTGCCATTTCATCAAAAATCAGAACACATCTTTTTTGTATATTTGACATGCTTTCGGCCTTACTTTTCAAAAGCTCAATTATTTGGGTAGAGAACCCAGCCGGTAAACTCAAAGATGAATGCCATCTATATATTGTGCTTACAGATGGTAAGCTAAATCCGGTGTTCAGCATATGGGAATATAAGGAAGGAGACTTATAAAAAAACTTTAGACACAAATCTTTTTCTTCATATGTCCAACGTGCATTTACCTTATGAAAAAGTTGCATGCTAACAAATGTTTTAACATCGACTTGTTTTTCCTGCAATTGCAAGTCAACGTTTTTCTCCAAATTATACTCCTTATCATATTTTAATCTTTTCGGTGTATCGAAAATGTAACGCGGTACAGAATTTTTTATTGCAACTTCAGATTTCTGAACGAAACGTGAACCGGGAGATGGAAACTGTGAGGGAGAAATTTCGGAGCCATTGTTAAGAGGAGGTAAAGAGAAATCTCTTACATATGTTACGGGGTTAGCAACCCTTTTAACAGAACTGACAGGTGAACATATTGCGCCATTTTCGCCAGTTTCTTGAATAACGTGTGGATTATTGCATGTTCTGGAGTTGTGTGAAATGACCGTCGATGCAAGTTTAATCTTTCGATTAGTATCCATGATTTTTAAGCAAGAATCGTCAGTAAATAGGTTAGTGCAATTGCAAACTAATGGGGATGAAATTGGAACTGCATTTTTAGAAAGACATTTTCGAAGTGATTCTAATTTTAAGTCTTTGGTATAAAAATGGTTTTCACACATAAAGACATTTTTATTTAATGTGATGCACTGTGAATGTTTTATCCAAACATCTCTCCTATGATCATTGGGAAGCTTAAAAAAGGACAAGGAAAATGGAATTTTGAAATTATTACAGTCTTTGTATGAGCATTTCGCCATTCTATAATGCTAAATAACTATAATTTATTAGAAATGAAAAAATACAAATATATAATTAATTTATTCGATGAAGAACAAACCAAGAAACACAAACCATAAGCAGAACAAGAACACAATTAAAAATTCACAGTAACATTCACCACCTGTAATAATAACCAACTGCCACTTCACTTCACCAAAACATTGGTTGAAAATGAGCGATGAGTATCAATAATAGCAGAGTGCATGCTGTATGTGGACGAAGATGATATGGGATGGGAAGGGGAACATCATACAGTATACATCAACATGGAGTTTAACATCTTGCTTCATTATTCACTCAGGCTCAAATTCTAGTACATTGAGTAAATTAACAAAAAAAAATACGAATATAAAATTTTAATCTAAGTGAAATATGAAACAAGACATGTACAACCTTCCTCAGCAAATGGCTTTGCAGCACTGCGATTGAGCATTGAGATATGAATATGAAATGCGATTGCTCAGATCGGCGGTTGGTTTGGTATACAATGGTATGGTACACTCGCGTTGCAACAAAGTAACTCATTTAGCTTTTGTATTTGACAAAAGGAGTGAGAAAGAAATAGCATATTGGCAAGCGATTGGTTTAATTTTGGAGTACAACAGTGTAAATTATATGAGTGGATCTCCATTTAATTTAATAAAGAGAGCGTAATATTTTCAGCCCTCTTTGGCCTAGTAGTATCTCGCGCCGATAAAGGCATCACCATCGATTTGCCAAAGTGATAGTACTATTAGTTTCATATACAATGCTTATATGTATGTTATAGGTACCTTCTTATGCACCTAAATCACAAGTGAAAATTTAGTGAATTTTTTAGGCACTCGTCGCCACAGGTTCAATGATAGGTGATGCTGTAATCAAGTCGTTTAAAAATTCTATATTATGGACCAAACTTACTGATAGTCAGTTGGAGCTTTGGTCGAATTTATTCATTCACTCATCACACACACAACAGTAAATTATTTATTGAAGTCAGATCCAGTTCATATTTTCTTATATTTTTCTTTCAAGACTAATAGTTTACAATACTTTTATCTCCACAAAATCAAACAACCCCATTTACAAATCCTTTAAGGAGCTCATGTTATGTGATATGATCTTGCTAAAAGGGTATAAATATATCTCAGTACTACCCTTTCCCTTTCCATTCACTTATTAGGCATTGCATTGCCTCTCTTGAGCTTGAATATAAGCTAAGACGATGCTCCCATTTACTTTCTTAACTCGGACGGTATCTCATTTTACACAACAGCTCTTCGCTTTTTGGTGTGTTTGAAACGGTCGTGTACATAAAACCTGTTTGTTGTCTGACGAATTTGAATTTAAAAGGAAAACATATATTAGAGAACTCATTTTAAACGTGCAACAAACACACGATGCGACTGAATTTCATTCAACGTTCTTATTCTTAGAAAGCTCCACCAGCCCTCAATATTTTATTGTGGAAGATTCACTGACTTTATTGTTCTGCTGGGTGATTTCCATTATATTCACACCATGCCAAAATAATACACCGCATCTAAAAACAAATGCACTGTACCAGAACAAAAACATAAAAATCGATTTACTTTGATTAGGGACACAATTTCCAAAATCTCTCAAAATTAATTCATACATACATACACCCATACCTACTTACTTATCGTCATCACATGCACTACGCAGAACTCGCCTTCGCAAAAATGTGATATTCTAGCTCTACCCATCACCGAGGCGGTTTTAATACCATTAGGGGGAACCAAAGACAACCCAAGTGGGCTTGGTGGAAGTGCACCCCTGTGGCCTTGAGTCATTTGTTCCATTAATGGGTGGAATCCCATCGTCGAACAGCAATATACAAATAAAAATATAAAAAAAAAACTCGTTTAGCAGGGTGGAACATCCTGCATCCCATTTTCTGCATATGTCACCCGATTAGAGTTTTGATTGTAGCATCTGTGTAAATACGGAACCTGAAACGGAAGTGAATGGAATAATGGAAGGTGGTTGCAAACGTGAGGCATACGCAGCGTGTCCCACAGGACATGGCATACAATTGTTCGTGGTGTTATCAGGGCAGATAGCATAAATGAAAGTTTTTGTCAGAGGGGATATTGTAATCAGGGTGGGTATAAGAAGGAGTGAATTCTTATTTATCTGAAATTGTTACCATGTGGATGGTACAAGTGCTTAAAATGAAATCGTGCATCAAACCACAAAATATCATTTATTTTTTCATTTGCTAGCGAATGAAGAGCAATCGAAGAAAAGTATTCCAACTACTGAAATGAAACTGCTGACTACTTGAAGAAAATGTCGTCTCTTTTCATCGGAGGCGTACAAAGCTCTCACTCCTTAGAAAATAATAACGAAAATAATTATACTCGAGAAATCACTGAAAAACTAAATTAAAATGGCAACAATCGCACATAAAACTATCTTTGTAGTAACTTCAGAAAAAAGATTCAAGACTTTAAAAAATTTATTTATAAAGGGTGATTTTTTAAGAGGTTTAGAACTTTTTTTTAAAAAAAAAACACAAAAAATTCAAAAAAATGAATGAAATATTTATTTGAATCGATAGTTTGAACCTTGCAATTTAATGTTTAAAGATAATTTCATGCAAATGTTGACCGCGGCTGCGTCTCAGGTAGCCCATCCGCTGAGTCCAATTTTGGCATACTCTTTCACACATATCGGCCGGTATCTCACGAATGAATGCATGGATGTTGGCTTCCAGTGCGTCAATCGAAGCGGGCTTGTCCCTATACACATTAGCCTTGGCATACCCCCACAAAAAATAATCTAATGGTGTTAAATCGCACTATCTAGGCGGCCAATTGACCGGCCCGAAACGTGAAATTAACTGTTCACCAAACTCGCCTCGCAATTGCGCCATTGTTTCGCGTGCTGTGTGGCATGTGGCACCGTCTTGTTGAAACCACATATCATGCAAGTCAAGAACTTCCATTTCGGGCAAACAAAAGTTTGTTATCATCGCTCGGTAGCGTTCACCATTGACAGTAACGCTGCGATTCGCATCATCTTTGAAGAAATATGGCCCAATAATGCCGCCGGCCCATAAACCGCACCAAACAGTGGCTTTTTCGGGATGCATTGGTAGCTGTTGCAATGCTTCTGGCTGATCTTCACTCCAAATGCGGCAATTTTGCTTATTTACGTACCCATTCAACCAAAAATGAGCCTCATCGCTGAACACAATTTTTCGATAAAAAAGCGGATCCTCGGCCAGCTTTCCAAGAGCCCATTCACCAAAAATTCGGCGCTGTGGTAGGTCGGCTGGCTTTAGTTCTTGCACCAGCTGTATCTTAAAAGGCTTTACGCCCAAATCCTTCCGCAAAATTTTCCACGTAGTGCTGTAACAAAGGCCTAACTGCTGGGAACGGCGCCGAATCGACATTTCGCGGTCTTCTGTCTTCTTCGCTGATACGGCCGCAATATTTTCTTCAATACGCACAGTACGTAAACGTGTTGGTGGTTTAATGTCCAACAAAGTAAATTTGGTGCGAAATTTGGTCACAATCTTCCGAATAGACTGCTCAGAAGGTCGAGAATGCCGATCATAAAATGGAAGCAGCGCGCGATGAACATTTCGAACCGAGCACGAATTTTGATAGTAAAATTCAATAATTTGCAAGCGTTGTTCATTTGTAAGACGATCCATGGTTAAATTGCAAACCAAACTGAAGCTGTTTGACAGTGACACAAGGTACTAAACACGTCAGCTGTCAAAACCAGTGTTGCCAAAACCAAACCAGCTAAAAAATCACCCTTTATCTTAAAGGTCTCACTGCGGCTAAGTTCCAAGTTCCAGCTCTGACAAGCTATTGAAGGCATTAAAAAGCCAAAAACAAGAGTACATGCAAATAGAAATAATGGCGAAAGGACATAAAGAAAGAGCCGACATATTTGTAAAGCACTTTGAAGAGACCTTTAAACTCTTTGACGATCAAGATTTAATTGAAGATACCTACTGTTTCAACCGACGTACTTGAATAAAGAAAAGGATTTGATCGCAGGGTCGATCCTTAAAGAATTGCCTAAGAAAGCACTAATCAAGTTAATAAATGCTTCTTTATACCCTATCCTAAGGGTATATTAATTTTGACACATAGTTTGTAACACCCCTTCATATTCTTCGTAGACGTATATTCCTGATCAGGACCAAACGCTAAGACTGTTTAGCAATGTCCGTCCGTCCGTCCGTCCGTATCAACTTTTGAGGCCTTTAAATGTATGCTAGGAAGCTGAAATTTAGAAAATATACTCCCTACGGTCCCGAAGTGGTAAAGTGTTAAAAGTTTTTAAATTCGCCCACTGCCACGCACATAATTTAGAAAAACCGATTTAAAGGCAAAAGTTACAGAGATAGAGTATTAGAACCTTCACAAGATATGTAGGCACTGCCCTCCTTTATAAGTGCGTCATATACATTTTTTTGCCACGCCTACTTTTTGTGGGCGTTTTTCACTGAAATGCTGTTTTCTTCGAAAATTTTCATATAAATCGAAAAAAATCTTTAACAAGATATTTAGCCAATATTTTTGCCAACATATCGCCCATACAAAGTTTGTAGCCACGCCCACTTTTTGGAGGCGTTTTTTTTTCAAAAAATATTTTTTTTTTAATTAAATAGAATGAAATAAAATGCTATCCATAATCTTCTTAATGCTTTTTTCTTTAGGGCATATATGGATATGGATAGGGTATCATACTGTTCGCCCCATGCGGACTGTAGCCTTTCCTTATGTTTTAGGATATTTTTTCACAGCAATGAAGGGTAGTCATAATAAAATCCGATAACACCTCAATATGACAAGATTGTATAAGTAAATATCTACATCCAATTATCAAGGAGAGCTTAATACCGAGCTCAGAATAGAGCACACGCGGTACATATAATAAATAAAGAAAAAAATTGAAAATTGAAAAAAAAAATATGTCCAAGGGTCTCTCTCTAGGCGTTCGATAAACATATCTCTGAGTTCAAAGAAATCGCACCAGCATGTCCACAAGGATGCGTCATGCGTTCGATTCTACTTCTAATTTACACGAGAGATTTTCCACAAGAAGAAGGAACGTTTGCTAATGAAAGCGTGTTTGAGTGAAAAAATACATAGCGTATTGTCCTTATGTTCGAAAGGCCAAACAAATGCTAGTGCTTTTACCCTTGTGTTAGCGGGGTTTTGGACTTGCCACTCTAGTTTCACTCAACACGTGCATGATCCAGTTTTGTTTGATAATTCTTTAATCAAGTCGTATCAATTCACTTCTTGTGACCTAGTTAATAGATTTTTCTAGATGTGATATCACCCCTATATTGGGGGTTGCGCTGCAGCGATATTCTTATCTCTGTACGGTAGTCAGATTTGCAGGAGAAGCTGCTTTTCTACTTTTATTCATTGAAAGGTACTCACGAACTTTTACATTTCTTTAAAGATGTGGTTGTTCATATTTAAGCCATACTACAACAAGCAGCTACTAATTTGTTCTTCCTGTTATATTTTTAAAGTACAAACTTCCAATTCACCAAATCCAATTTTGCTTACACACATAGGCAAGTAAAATACCAATTTCTTTATCTGCATACAGTCTTGAATGCAATTCAATAGCAATTCCACTTAAAACCATAAAAATGAAAAGTTTATTTTTATTTTGTTTCTGAAAGTAAATATGTACCTAAATCTGCTTCACCAGCTCACATTCCAGTCGCCGGCCGGGGGACATAACTCAAAATTTCTGTAGGAAAAAAATATATCCGCAAGATCAGATAATCGCAGGTGTTCCTCCAAAGATGGTTTTAAATATCAAACAAATTACGCAAGTCACATTGTCCTTTACGAAACCCAACCACTGTAAAGAGTAGGCGCGTTGTTCAATGGTTAAAAAAAATCACATAATCCGAATTCCAGTGCCCGCATAACTGGCTGCAATAACTTCTTGAGATGAGAGTATATTTACCTACCTAACTATTAAAAAAAAAAGCCTTTATAATGCAAAAAGGACGGGGTCTTCAATAGAAAGCAAAAATGATCATCTTCAACGATTTCATGATTATCCTGAAACAAGAGGACCAGACCAGGTAGGTATTATCTACATAGTTATGTGTGCATGTACTTTGGAAGAACGACTGTTATATGTATGAACATTTTTTGTTTGGTTGGTGCCATTTGGTAGACAGAAGAAAAAAAAAACTTCTCACATTTAAGAATGAGGCCGCGCCTATGAA
This sequence comes from Ferdinandea cuprea, assembly GCA_963576555.1. NCBI lineage: Eukaryota > Metazoa > Arthropoda > Insecta > Diptera > Syrphidae > Ferdinandea > Ferdinandea cuprea. Next base: position 2,288,440 of record OY754958.1, read on the forward strand.
TGAATCCAGGAATTCAAACATATCAACGTAACTGAGCTGAAAATTGATATTATGTTTGTGGGCGCATTGCCTCGGTAGCTTAAACAAACTCCTCACAACCACCTAACGTTGTTTTGTTTACCAAATTGTTCTCATCTGTTACAAAAGTTTGACAAAAATACCAGTATAAAAACTGTAATGAAAAATCTTTCCAGTTTGTCGTCCGAAATTGGTTTATCTGCGAAATATTATAGTTTCACAATTTAGGTTATAGCTATTCTATTAAGTATATGAACCCGGGTTTGACGTGTTTTTCGTTATCGGTATTAAATAGAGCCGCAAATCAGTAAAAATGTGATGGAAATTTTAACAAAGAAACTGAATGTGTTACAAGGTCGTGGATCAATAGACCAATATTGTTTTTCACTGTAAATTTCAAACTTCCTTCACTAAACACTGTTTTCTGGTTCTGGAATAAATTTTAAGTTATAAAATCATTTAATTTATAGGGAGTACATGCTTTGAGTAATTTTTTTTTTTTATTAGAAGTAAAAAAAAATATTTTTTTATTAGTTTAGAGACTTTTTATTGGGTTAATTCAGATTAAATTATTAACATTTTCAAGATTAAGTTAGGACTTTGGGTCTGCAAAAAGCTTTACAGGGCCTCTAAAAAAGGATTGGTCTGTTGAACCTTAACCTTCCGTGGAAAGGAAAATAAAATAAACGAGAAAGAGAAGTGAAGAGAAGTGGGGAAAAAAATCTTAAAAAACTTTCGGTTTTACTTCCTCAACCTTGTCATAACTTCATTTGCAAATAAAACATAAGGAAAGGCTACAGTCCGCTTTGGGCGAACAGTATCATACCCTATCCATAAACCTATATGCCCCAAAGAAAAAAAGCGTTAAGAAATTGATGGATAGCATTTTATTTAAGTCTATGAAATTTATAAAAAACCAAACATATTTCATAAAAAAAAAACGCCCCCAAAAAGTTAGCGTGGCCAAAAACTTTGTATGAGCGATATATTCTCAAAATGTTGCCTAAATATCTTGTTAAACATTTTTTTTTTCGATTTCTATGAAAATTTTCGAAGAAAATAGCATTTTAGTGAAAAACGCCCAAAAAAATAGGCGTGGCAATAAATGAAAAACTTATTAAGGAGGGCAGTGTCTACATATCTCGTGAAGGTTGTAACACTCTATCTCTCTAACTTTAGCTTTAAAACGGGTTTTTCTGAATTGTGGGCGTGAAGCCCAAAGGAATATGTGGTCCAGCGTCATAGCATAATTTTAAAGGCCTAACAATTGCGTACGTACGGACGGACGCTAAATAGTCTTAGGTTTTGGTCCTGATCATATACATATGTATATACTTTTAGGGGTCTACGATGAATATTAAGAGGTGCTAAAACTATGTGTCAAAATACCCTTAGGATAGGGTATCTAAAGTCTGGGTAGGGAGAGAAAAGTAAAATTTTTACCAGCTCTATGATCGTGGATGCGCATATTTAAGCGGCTAACCGTAACTGCTATCAAACAAATCATAAAAAGTTTCTGCTAGCTGAGCTCGGACATTTTGCTAGTATCTAGTAATTTATTTTATTTTTGTTCTTTGCTACCAGCATTTCATAACTAACCCATATGCTGCTAATGTATTACGTTCATCCTTCAATATAATTAAATAATATTGTTTCCTCAAATACTTGTTGGTGTACATAACTATAAAACTTCAAGTGCATTTAGTGCAACAAGTACAAAACTAAGTTATACGTAATTGACATTTCCTGGATAAATTTTCTTTGGAGACTCATTAGCACCTGGACGCCTACACCTTAAACTATTACCAACAAACATCCCCTAACAGATCGCATTATGAAATGCCCATACCTTGCGCTTGCTAATGCAAATGTCCATGAAACATGTAACCGTTTTTAATTGTGTTGGAAGCAGCAAGTTGTCTTGACACGTATATCCACGCTAGACTGCTAGACATTATACTTATAACTATGATGCAGATATTCGCAGCTACAGATACGGCAGACAGTTCGCAAGAAATCTCCTTCTTCACTCAGCTTTAATCGCTCCGTTGCGGCTAGCGGAGGAGGTGTACGTACTGCAACAAACGTGCACCAGCCAAGCGAGTGCAATCGCACAGCGAAGCGATTGCCGCAATATACGGAACGATTACGTGAAAGGTGAAAGTTTTGTTTGATTCGAACCGGTAGAAGCACCAAAACCCACCGTTCATTACACATTTACGAACAGCTCCGCTTTTGTGGGGCATATGGTCCACAGGCACTTCTCTGCCGCCAACAACTGTGACTATTTCTGGGACTCTGTGACTGCATCACAGACCTGTTTGGTCTTCGTCGTCGTCGTCGCCGTGGTGGTTATCGTCATCGTCGTCTTAGTCGCCTTTTTGTGGTATGTAGTTGCTTTGTTGACATGCTAGCCTAGTGCTCTACCTAGCTGTCTGCTCAATGCACTAGCAACAGTGATGCCTCTGCTCTGCCGTCTGGCTGTCTTTGCCGTTGGGGCTACTGCGATTGAACCAATTTCGTTCCATATTTGTTGCGTTTCTTTGCTATTTGCAGATGACATAACGTTCGCGGTGTTTCCAGTTTCTCGCATGTGGTCGTTTTTGTTTTTGTTTTTGACGTAATAAAATAAATCACGATGCACCTATCAGTGGTTGCCAATTATTGGAAACGCTTTCCGAATCGGAATCAGTTAAACGCGCTGACGGGGTCGGCCGTACTACAAGCCGGCTTTGGTATTATATTTTTTTAATGAGGAAGAGGGAAACAGCCTTTCTGGTTAAAACGTAGCGATTGCGATGCATATGACATTTTTATTATGGAAATGTTGTCTTTCAGAAACAGTCAATTAGTATTTTATAACCTAAGCTTGTTTTGGCTTTTTGAGGCTTTCAAAGGCGAATCGAGGTAGGTATTTAAATTAATATGGTTGGGCCTTTTGTCATGAAATTGTTACAATTTTCAGCGTGTAATATAAACTTGAACTGGATTACGATAATGCTTTGCGTATTCGTATTTGGTGTGTTCGTATTTGAATGTGGATATTATTGCCTGTCATCATATTATCCAATCAACCAATAAAATGTTAGTGTACTTTTTTGCTTAGCAGAAGTTTGTGATCAAGGAAAATATGTAGGAAAGTGCATATAATCAAGCTCAATGGATTATTAGGAAATAATTGTACATAGAATTGTGGATTCATGCCAGGTAAATAGGTCTGGTCTTATGATTCGGAAGGTGCAGGTTCAATACCCGTTGGAATTACAATGTAACATTACTGATTCCGAGGGATTTGGAATTCCTTTTTATTGTAAGGAAAAAGTTCATGCATAACTATAAATACTTAAAATAACTGAACCTTATGACAGTCGCGCACTTGCTCACTTTTCCACTGAAAGAAACTCAGGTAGACTCAGTTAGATTTTAATAAAATTCTTCAAAACAATTACAAATTAAGGGGTTCATAGCAGTGGCGAAGATGTGGGATCAAGATTTACTGATTATGAAAACATATTAGAAAGAGTTTCGGGGCTCTTAAGGCGAGCTTCATTAAAAGTTGGCAATGCAAATTGCCAGATGCGAATTTCAGAAATATCAATATGTTGCAAGAATCGAATTAAATAGGTGCAGAATAGGAAACTTTATTTTGTCTAATTGGTTTTTTATTTCTGGATCGATTCAGCTGTCTTGAAAATTAATTTGACGTAGAAAATACAGCGGGTGAAGTCTAGATGATCGTCGATTGGTATATACAGATCTAATACTCAGCGTTAATTTGATATTTTGAAATATTTTTATTGGCCGAAACAAAAGTTTTGCTAAAATGTGTTCAGCCATTTGATATTTAGGTAAAAACATAATAAAAACATGACTTAACAAATTATTAAAATTAAAACTAATCCCCTCTATTAATCACAAAAGAGTAAAAATGCCACTGCTTCGTAGGGTTAAAGGTTGTAAATACAAATCAGATAAGGGTATTACGCAAAGAGCGAAGGGGGAATATAAGGACGGGTCTAATGTATCTTCCCCCTTACCACCAAAATGAAAATGTTGAGAAATCTGGTTTGAATGTTATTTGCTCTCGTAAAATAGGAAGGTTCATTGAAATGGCCATGTTGGCAGTGTTCGAAGGGATTTTAATACCAATTGAACCGCTCGTGCACCAAATTTTTGAGATGGGTTCTTTGAATTGACTTGAAGGCTTACCCGGATTTATATCTTATTCGATATATATAATTATAATAATTAATTTTAAAGAACTATCAAAAAGAGTACCACCGACGAAACGTTGTAAATAATCAATCATATTGGTAACAATGAGTATGAATGTGAGCTTTTTTCATCTATCGGACCATTCCTATAGATGTTCCAGACTAACGAATACATTCATTGTTACTGTGCTTATATCACAGTTGGGAGCCAGAATCATGAATTTACCACATTCGTGTTAATGGTTTCACTTGATGTGACTGAACTCTACATTCATGTAATTGAAATTATAAAATATTATGTTTTTCTTTCACACATGGCATTCTTGGTTTTGGTATAACATAGAATTTAATTTGGCATTTGTGCACATTTAATCTTCTGACATGAGAGCGACGAAATGTTAAAGAAGGATTCCGTGTTCAATTTTTTAATGCCTAAAGATTCGGTGGTCCTCCTTCAAATTTTGATGGAACAGCGGGAGTTCCCCATAGTCCGTGGCAATGCAGTTATATGCTAAATGTTAATAATATTTGTTTTTTTCTTACTTCTTTTCTAGAGGTTACTACTCTCCTAATTACTTAATATTTGTTGCAATAAATAGCGGATGCACTTTATATCAAACCATTTACTTAATGTTTCCTTTTTCATTTAGACCGCTATGACCGCATTTTAAACATATTTTAACTGCGCACTGAACCAAAATGATTCTTGTTAGTGCCATTTCATCCACCGGTCGTCTAATTGCTGAAAAAACATTCATATAAGCCCTGATCGCACTTTTTGATGATATTGCGCATTGACACAATTCGACATGAACAAAGTCGCTCCATGACTACTGCCCCTTTTCAATACGTTAATTCTAAATACATTGTAATAAATATAAAATTGCAAGAGCCCATCCTATAACAACAATAATAAGTAACCTAATTCCATATTATGAGTTCTTAATTTATTTTTCGTGTCTTTTTTTCTTCCTTCATCGTGCTTGTGCCGCAATGAAGGTAGTGATGGTGGTCGTTTCCTCATCCAATAACTTAAAACACCGTAAACGAGCATGAAAATGTGTTTTCTATAGACTCAGGCACACACGAAAATAACATTTCCTCACATATTTTCAAATCCATAACATCCCACACACAAAAAAAAAAACAATACCCACTCCCGACGCTACTACAACGACGTTGAGTTGAAAATTCTCGACATGGGGCTATTTTTAAGTTCTACAGGTGCCAAAGGCCAGAGTGCTCGAGAGATATTCGAAAAACCATACGGGAAAAATAAAATAATTCATAGCTACTAAGTGTTTACAATCGTTGTTTTCCGAGATTCAACTTCCAGCTTCCAGCTCACCGCCCTGACTTCCCAACCAAGACCCAACCCGTGGTGTTATTAGAAAATTGAAAAGGAAACTCTTACTTCTGGTGGAAGTTGGGCCCACTGCTAATGTGGCACTGCGTGAACTAATCACAATGCCGGAGCTGTCTGGGCGGATAGATCTATTTCTGGGTACAACTATAGCTAATGGTGGTAGCATGTGAGCGCTTGAACTCAACCTTTCGCGCACCTATCATGCTGCAAATTTGAAATTAATTTCAATAAATACCAGCTGTGGGAGGTGCGCGAAAATTCTTCATCCACACATCTGCGGATGATAATTGCTCGGCTGCCATTAGATTTGAAAGAAAGATTTGCGATTGGTAAACAGGAAATATGACGGAGTAGAGATGTGGGATTCTTTGTTTATTTATTTTTGGTATGGGCACTGCTTGGCGGGAGATTTTTTTATTAGACACGATGCGGCACGCAGTGGCAAGGTGCAAGTAGAGATACATATTTTGAAAATAGAAATTTTCAAAATTCCTCGATATAATTTGTTTTTGGATTTATTTATGTAGATACCTATCTTGAGGGAATGTTATAGTGTAAATGGAAAGCAGTAGGTAATTAGTTAGAGATTTAAATCGCTTCTAATCTCATTTCTCCAGCACACATTTTACTAAGCATCCATCGATGAAGTGTAAAATTAATATCTCCAATTAAAATCCAATAAATTACCGATAAAAGTGTCGCTTTGCATTTCTGTGACTTTTCGATGGCGCACCTGGCACTCGTAAAATACATACATAAATCCACGGGGACTGAGTAGGGACAGGGAAGCTGCTACCGGCTTGATGTTACTTCCTGTCTAGTTTTCGCTAGTAATTAATTAGTTTTCCGTTGATTTGATGCCAAATGGGCATGTGATTCCGCTGTCCGACACTAAATCACATTCGAACATCAAAGCGCGAGCAGCACCTTTCGTTCATCTTAAGAGGATTAAATAAGTTGAAACACTTGGAACAGATTTATCTATCAGTCGTTTCGGAATAATTAAGTGCGACTGGTGACGATTATTTTTTAATCCCAGAGCGTGCGGAGTGTTAGTTTCTGGAATACGCTCTTCAACCTGTAATTTACGGGCAAGCTGATTGATTTCCTCTGAATGATTTGATCCAAAACCTTTGTCCAGTTTGAATTCCTTCACAAATTACCGAATAGAATGAAAAAACGAAAAGACAGACGATGACGAAAAAGGTGGGCGGGTGTTGTTGGAGAATACATATGGGATAGGAGAATGGAAAATTATATGTTTCGTGATGTTCCCGATTGAACTTGAGTTCTTGGAAGTGACCAAAAATGTTGTTTTCCTCTCTGAGTCAGCATTTTTTGGTGCATTTCTTGGCCTTGTTGCAGCGTTTTCCATGGAATTTGAAAATGACGTAACGTTGACCGATATAATTGCACTTGAGGAAAATCAAACTCTTTTATCCTCCAAGCATAATTACATAGGTGCATGCTATGCGGATCATTCTCGTGTTTCTAATTCGTATTGTACCGCCAGTTTTGGAGTACCAACACCTTCATTGAAAGGGAGGAACTAAAAGATCATTAAGGATCATGGTATAAATTTCCTTAAAATAGCTTAACAAAAGTCGGAAAAATTATAATTAAATAAAATTATATACCTACATGTGATCTAGATAGTCATGGTGGTCTTTGATAATGTCGATTAACGTGCAGTTCAGATTACATTTATTTAGTTAATACTAAGTATTTGTTTACATTTAAAATATGTAGTTTGTCTTGACTTCCTAACGGACTTTCCAACAATGCAGGAGGGGTTAATAAAACAAAAGGTTCAGCTTTAGGGCTCGGGTGTGATATTGTACATGGATTTGGTCCAGTTTTTAGGAGGACATCTTTTACCAGCCTGCCAGCCGGGATGTATAGGAAACATTTTTTCGAATTTACTTGAAATTTTGAATATAACTGCAATATAAATTATGAAATGTGTATGTATTTTTGTATTTCCCCTGATTCGATCCAAGGGGGTTTCACGAATCCCTTTCTTATTTTATCGGGCATTGTCATAATATATGTATGGACTCTTGTCCAATAACTTTAAACTTGAAATGTATATTCTACAATAGAAATAACAACAAACGTATTTTTGAATTTTAAATTCGACCTATGGAATACCACATATATATCATATAAGGTATTTCTATTTCTATTGATTGCAAACCTTGAGCTTTTGAAAGAATAAATGATTTAGATATATGTTTAAGGATTTTTTTATTTGACGCTTCTTTAAAATTTAAGAGATGGCCAATATTTTTAAGTAGGATTCTGGAGAAACTTTAGAAATAGATTGCATGTCCCTAAATATAACACATATATAATAATATATAACAGTTTTTTCTGTGTAGTAATCACAAATTTTGCGAGTAATTTATTTGCTCTTAAAAGTTCTTACAAGTAAATTGTTAAAATTTCATTAAATATTTTGTGCTAGAAAATGTTTCGTTTCTAGGAATTTGATGTCTTACCCGTGTCTACCGTTTAGAAGTTCCAAAAACCCTTGAATCCAAATAACCCTTCTCGAAAAAAATGGAGCACGAGCAGCTCAGTTGGGACGGCCATGTATAAATGAAGGACTCTACGAGCCTACGAACCCGTCAAAAACGCAATGTCAACCAACGTTCCTATACAAGCCCAAGAAAAAAGGTAGGCCTTATTCCTGGAGGTAGGCAGAAAGCATTCAGAAAGATGCAGTAACACCAGCATTTAAGTGGATTTTGCAGATACTTTATGAAGTCAATACGGCGAATTGAAGTGGGGGGGTTATTATCCCAATAATTCTGATCATAACCTCGTCAATAAAGCAATGAATATATTTACCTTTTATGAGGTCTATAAATACTTGCGAATACCATGGGCCTATATCACAATCCAACTACTACTTCTTGAACAAGAGAAAGTCAATATAATGGGTTCCGTTACTTGTTCTATTCAGCATTTCTTCGAGTTCGTCGTTCGTTCCTGGCACACTTTTTATCGCAACGTATAACCTTCGATTTGTGGTTGAAACTATCGAAGACTAATTGTAGCAGTAAAAGTTTACTTTCCCTTGAAGTGATTCTACAAATTCTCTAAAAGGACGAAAAATACCAGCTATCAAAAGTAGCTCAATATAGGTTTCGTTAGAAGTCGCGTGCAACTCTAATTCAGGAAATCGAATTCAAAAGATAAAACAGTTATTTACAACATTAGCTGAAAATATTCATATTAGGCAATTTTGACCCAACGTATATTATTGGCAAAAATCGAAACATAAAAACTTATATAAAAAGAAATATAATAAACGTATATTACATTGCATTTCCGAAAAAAATAAATGTCAAGAAATTTCAAAAGTACCCGAAATAATCTATAAATAGAACTAAACGAATAAAAACCTTTTGGAACTTGCATTTAATAAAAAAGGGCAACACGGGCTCCACGATATTAAGAAGAACCTTTGGAACCCATGGTCAAAGTTAGGAGAACGAACAATCCATGCAATGTTTTATTATTGCTTGAGTTACAAATAAAGATATAGTGCGAATTTTGGTATTATTTTGTTGGACGTGTATTGAAAAAAGAATAATTGAATCAAATACAATTTATTTCTATTAAAGTTTACCTAAGAAAAACGCAAAGCTTGCTTTTTGGTTTTAAATTCCGTAGTAATAAACATATTCTACACCCTTCAGAATTATTTATTTCATAAATACATATATAGGTATGTATGTTTTTCCAAAAAAAAAAAAAAAAACCATTCATAATATTAAGTTATTGGTTTCTTATCAAAAAAACGTTCTAACGTTCAGCTATATACTTATATGTAATATACATAAAGGCATAACCACCCAATTTCTATGTGGATACAGATTGCATGACTGGAAGAAGTCTACTTACACATTAAACTATTCATAAATTAAGACAAAATCTACTGCGCCAGATGATATTACCTACTTGCCCAAACAGTTCAAACATCAAACTTCAGACCAGTCTGTCAAATTACTCACGTATCTCCCGAACCTGTTTTTTTTCTAATTTAATTTTTGGGAGAACGTAACGCACCATTAGAAAATTATGAGTGCAGGATGACAGAACTACAAACTCCTACATAATTTGTTGTTGTTGTTGTTGTTTTTTTCTATACTTCTACGCAGGAAAATCCATTAAAAGATTTATTTGGACTACTAACGGTGCGCACATCTCATGAAATTTGAAACCTTCCATGAAGTCGATGCAAGTGTGTTGTTAGGTACATAGTTTTTTTTTCTTCTTTAATACGAAACAAAGGGAAATGGCAGTTGGAAGGCCCCTAGGACGGTAGAACCATTATCCCTAATCAACACAAGAGAAGAAAATCCAAATGGAAATAAATTCAATGCTGCATTCCTGAATCCTGAATCCTGACATCGCGCTCGGAAGATGTTTTCCCACGGTACACCACTCTCTGGTTGAAGGATAACCTACTTTCGGTATATTTAATAGACTTCCACAATATGCACCAAGAAGGATCTCGATTCCAACACAATGCGCAGGTGACTAGGATATAAGGATCAGTTTTCTCAATTTATTTGTTGTATCCTCCTTCTCTGTTCCTATATGTACCAAAGCGATTAGTGGAAAAGGATGACGGAGTGAGAGGTCACACACAATGTAATAACTTTTGCGTCATTTTCCTGTTTTCATTGTATGTTCATTGCTGCACTTGCTTTTTTTGTACACGCAATAGATTCGGATTCGGTTCATTTCATTTTGTGTGTGTGTTTATTAATTTATTGGAAGTATCATCCCTAATCAGAGTGACGTGGGGAAGAAAGTATTGTTAGGTGTATTTAACAAAATTTTATATTTCATTCAGGAAGACTATTTTATTCATGGGAGGTATTCTTGGAAATATGTACTTATTACCTTTATGCTACTGATTTTGGGATGTGTGAACACTATCAGCAAAAGTTTTCAATTTTGCCTTTACCGAAGAATCTTTAAATGATGAGATTGAGACTTCAGTTTTATTAAACAAAGTCAACGAATCATTTCGACATTTTCTGAAATCGGAAAGACTGGGACAATTGAGTAAGTAAGGCACGGATTTAAGTAGACACAATTCAATTTGAGTATTTTAAAATGTATTGACTTTTTGTTGGCTTATAAATTGTAAATAAAAAGTTACATATTGGAAACAAAATACAATTTTTTTTGGTTTCTATATACACATATGACCACTGCTGATGGAAGAAAGGCATTGTAGTTCGAGCTAACTAATGAGACTTTTTGAGTTTTCTGTAGCTAAGTTAGAAATCTAAGAATGATGGAAAGAAAAAGCTTTCGAAGAATAGCGATTCCATCGTTATATTCTAAATGTATATATTTCTCAATTTATATACAAAAAAACTCTAACTTACATACTCACTTACTAACTTATCAAGCGGAGGGAGGTTTTGTCTTCCCTGTCGTCCTGGAGTCTGAGTTTCAATGACTTACTCAATATGGTCGAGTTTATGTACTCGACATGTTTTATTTGGGTTTGTTGATGTTTACCCTGAGGTAGATAAATTCTTAACTACTATATTTAGTCTTATATTGATTTACTTAAGGCCTGATAAGTGCTGATTTACTGTATGCTTTCAAGGTCGAAATTTAATGATCGTAACAAATGTTGCCAGTTTCACGAGCTAAAATCAGAGACGTGACCCAGGAAACAAATATGAGTAACTATGGGTACTGTCATGGGCGAATAAATAAGAGGTAACGGACAGGAGATCATAGATAAAAATGTATATTATTGGAAAAAGAAGCGATGGTGGAAATGCAATCTGGACCAGCGGATATTATAGTGTTCTTGTCTTAACACTGTACCACACTGTACCACTGCGAAAATAATTTGTCCCATGGAGTTTTCTACGCATTCAAATACAAGCGGAGATATGGTAGAATCTGGAGTATGAGCTAGGTTCAAAGTGCGCTAGTAGCCGGATTGTCATTGCAAAGCTGTCTCGAAATAGATTATGAAGCCGAATTCTTGGAATGGAACTTTGACGCATACTTTCCCGTTTCCCTTTTTACCGCAGGAGAATTTGAAACGATGAATATAATCTTAGTTGGGTTGTATTAAATAACCAAAAACTCACTTCTGTAACCCGTTTAGCTCCTTTGTTGGTCAAGACACAACCTTCTACTTACCTTAGGCTTCATAGTCCGTCTTTATCCTGTTATGGAAAAAAGAATTTCATACCTACGTAAACAATGTTATTATATCGGTGGTATCATCCGCATCGCTGAAGGAGAAGCAGAGCAATCAGTTAAAACTTCTAAAGAAACCGTTTTATTGGCTTGACTAGTATTGCCATAGGGTTCTGTTGAAAGCTTCTTCTTTAACTATGGCGTTGTAAATTCGCTAATATTATAGAAAAATCTGCCGAACCAAGTGGGAATAACACATTAAGTTTGAAAAGTAGGGAACAGGCCCAGAGTATATCCAGTACCTATTCGTGTCGGCTCATTTGTAGGCTGGTTCGTAAAAAAATTATTTATTTTAGGCGGCATGTCTATGTTGTCCGCCAAGGCCTCTAACGTCGCTGGCTTATTCGTATAGACCAAATGCTTTAAATAGCGCCACAGAACGTAATCAAATGAGGTCAAGTTTCTGATTGTCACAGCTATTCAGCGGTGATTTTTGCCCAAAAAAAGAAGAAGGTAAACTATTGGAGGGAGGGACAAAGACCAACTTTCAACGAATGGCGGCGAATCGACAAGTTTGAGTCTTCTCAAATCAGGGTTACTAATTCCGGCAAAGACTGGCCCGGAAAGGTATGCCACGTTTCCAACGACCTTTCAAACAATATTAAAATTAAACTGCTCCTAATTTTCATGAAATCTCGGGATTTATCATACACATTTAAATTACAAAGTAACGTCCCGTTAATACATGTTTATTACAAACAACCAGAATTCAAAGACAATTTTGTATTTGCTTTGAGTCTTTAACAGCTTTCCTTTATTCCACCAACCGAAATTCAGCATGAAGAAATTGTTGTTCCTTTTGTTAACACTTTCTCACCACACGAACAAGTTTGTTTATATAAATTTATTAAAATGTTTGATTGGAAATGAGTACGCAAAATTGATTTTTATATAAAGTTGGTTTGCGTCCAAAAGTCGTTATGTAACCACACTGTACACAAACGTCGATTGCCGAAACTTTCTAGCTAGCTTAGCGATTATATAGTATTTTGTCAGAATTAGCTAAAATCCGAGACGAATCCTTATACTCTCGTATTTAACCGGGCGCGTGCTAAACTGTAAATAGTTTTGGTTTGTGAAATCGTAAATCACATTGATGACTTTTTAGGTATATTCGTATTTACAAATTTTGGGCATACCTTATTCTTCAAAAACAGAAATGTTAAATTGCTGCCGTGAGAAATATAGACAATGCCAAAAACCAGGAGATATGAGCCAAACACTATCTAATAGGAATACTGTTTCTTTGGTCTATGAAGTAATACATAATCTACTAGAGTATACTGGACTTAAAATGTATCTATTAACAATTAAGCCGAAAATATCGCGGGCCGTTTTTGAGTTTAAACGATTGAACGCGAATTCTTCAAAGTATGTCACAATGATATCGAAGCGTAGGTCCCATTATATTGAATAAATTTGTATCTACGCCTTGACGAATATAAATTTTAAAATACAAATAAGACTTTTCTATTGGTGCAATGATATCGAGAAACATGCATCAACCAAATAACACACTAAAACCAAATAAGTGTGAATATTTTGCCTTCAAGCTTCAAGTTCCTTATGTCCGATGTCGATGGAAACACTAAAATTAAATTCTTTAATTTTGCACGGCATTTCCTGTTCAGCAAGCAAAAAGTCCTATTTAAGTAGATGACAACCAAACACTATGAACAACTGAAAGTCATAAATTAGGATCATTCTAAGACCGGTAACAATATATCAAATTCGTATTTTTAGTCGAAACTCAAACGATCCAATAAGTCATTTGCCATACCAGACACAAACCGGGTACCTACCTAATGAAAATAATCCTCAATAGATGTTAATTAGCCACGATTTATATCTGATCAATTAAAGATCGTGTACCAAATCGAAAGTACATAAGAAAAATTCCCTCGAAGACAACGAGCATTTTGCGACGCGACTTCCTTGTAGCATTTTGTCATATTGTTGATGTAACATTAATTGAAGCTGTCAGAAATGCATAACAAATTTAAACTCCATGAAGTCTATGAGCTTTTTATTTGTCACATACTCTGCGATGGCGGAAGCCGAGTGCTGCCATGTCTCTGTCGCCACATTTAATTCCTTGCGTACATTAGACGCAATATGCCCTATGGGTCGGTCTGGGTGTGTATTTATGAAACAAAAATATTCCAAGAATACCGGGTGCAAGGTGTGTCTAGAGACTGCTATCCTTCCATATGCCAAGCGGTCGGCGGCGCGATACTACAGCCGCCGGCCGATGAGCTATCCGCAGCCCTGGGTATAGCTGCTGCTTCGACAGCAGACACTTAGTCTGTAGATGGGCAAAGCAACGATTCGGATTTGCCGATTATTAAGATGAATTTGCATTCCGAGTTGCTTGACTGGCCGCGTCTCACTTCTCTTCCTGGGACAATCATCATCCGTCATACTATATTTAACACGTCCAGACGCTGTGCTCGTTCCTTTTTTGATCGTGTTTTCTTTTTTTTTGTGTCTTTTCTGTCAAGCAGCGAGCGTTAGATTTTTGAATCCCAGAATAGAATCAAAAATTTCGCAATGCATCCGATTTGATATGATGTGCGCGGTTGCCGCTACTGAAAATACATATTAGCGTGGCAGTGAAAAAGGCTCAAATATTGCACAATACCAACACATAGTCGGCTGCAGACGCACTATAAGTATACCTGCTCGTATGTGTGTACCAACATGAACCAATAAATTGAATGTAAATTGCTTCAATTACCCGATCGCGCTCACTCTTGCTCGATGCAGTCCAAATCGGAAGTCCTTAATTAGAGGCAATAATCGAAGGAATATTGATTTGTAATTTAGCTTGCCTCTCTGTCTAATCAAATTACGATCGAGTTGAGATTTTCTTCTGATTTCTTTCGATACCGAGGAATATCAATTGCCCGACCAACATTTTGATCAATTGACGACAATCAAAAGTTAAATTTGTCTTAATTGCTGATGGAATGGAATATACATGCTTTCCACATTTGATCCGGCAATTGATTAAGGCCTGTGGAGAAGCCTGCACCCCTTTGATTGGCGCGAAGACATTTAACCGGATGAATTGTCACAGTGTCGACACATACTGCTTGCCGTTGTTGATGCCGGCGACGACCGACGGCAGGCCGGCGTTAATAACCCGCAGTTGAAGGCGTTGTGCTTTCGTCGTTACGATATGCCCGTGCGTCGCCATCGTTCCACCTCCTCCTTTCCACCAATCCCACGAGATATACTGGTCACCTAAACAGGGTGATTTCCTCATTGTTTGTCATCTTCCTTTTTGAAATTATTGATAGTGGAACGGAATGTGTTCTCAGATGATAATCTGTTTATGCGGTAAGTGCGCGATCACAATATAGCATGTAGTGTCGGAAGGGTGATCTAGATCTTATACAATGTACCCCCACCGCCAGCCATGAGATGCGCTGATGTCTTGTGAGATTCGAAATAGAAAAACATATATAATAAAGAGAATATGTTGGTGGCGTCGGAAGCAGTAAAATTAATTAACACAAACATTGAATGCTCCATCTTAATTGCCGTCGTGGCTGATGACTTCGGTGACTGGCAACAATGTAGCGCAATAGGGTTTTTAAAATTACTTGAGCTTTGCGGGAGGTCAAAGTGCAGCATGGAAATAATTACTGAAATGGTCATAATGCGCTTTTTAAAAATTTCCTACAACACTGAATGGCATATTATTCAGATTCAACACTAAAGAACAATGAAAGAAACCTTATTGTGCTCAATGAGGTGTACGCATTAGGAATATTAAAAACCTTTGAAACAGGCTGTTCCTGTGCCAGCCACAAACAAAGTAAATACCTATATGAAGGATGTGTCGCTGGATATGTTTATGTACTTTAAATCTCATGCCATTATCTTAATTTCAATCGCCTCGAAGTGGTATTTTTGGAAAGCTTGACAAATAAGATAATAAATTACTTTTTTTTCGTGGTAATAATAATAAGTTTTTTTTTTTTTTTTAATTCGCATTACATTATGATTTGACAGTTTTACTAATTTGTAAGAGAGAATTATGTATTTATTTAATTGTGCTGTACAGTTATGAGTACCTCGTAAATTAAAAGATTTAGTGAAACTTTTGTAGTTACACATTTAATGTCAAAAATATTTAGAGAAAATTCTAAGCAAACTTTTGAGGGACTAAATAGGTAAGTTAGTATATTGGAACCACCGATCTTGCTATCCGAATGCTTTCAAATTTCAAAAAATTTTTCCGAACTTGTACCTTTCCATCATTGTGACATATTGGACGTGCAAGTGATGTAAATAATTACTTACGTTAGGACAGGCGGTTACTTAATTGACAGATCTAAGTTAGTTTCATTGTCGAATGGTTGGCCTGAAAATGACTTTTCTGACAAAGTTTTAAGCTCAGGCGGTTGGCAAATATTTGTTTATGAAAAAATCGTTCCGTCATTTGTCGATCAATTTTTATTTCGTTCGTCATCAGGGATGATAAATTGCAACAAAAACGACGTAGTGTTTGGACTTATGATTGGTTGATCCATCGTGTCATCAGCAGGATGGATTCTAATCAAAATTGCTCGTCGAATTGAGAGCTAAGGAGCCGAAACTGTATCGAAATTGTTTTATTGTCTTCTTGCTTTGATGACTGTAACTCAACACATCCAAAAGCGATGCGCAAATATACGCGCGAACATAGATATATTCGGCTTGTGGTGACTCTACGCAACCTGTTCCTGCTCCGTATATCTGTTTCAAGATAGCGACCGTTCATTCTCCAATTTCTTTTTATACGATTGTTTTGGAGGAAATGGCAGCGTCGCGTCGGCTACTGCGATAAAGAAAAAGAAAAATCATTTCAATTTAAAGCCTTTCCCAATATTTTCTCCTTCCTTTTCCGTCGAAAATTTGCGCTCCCAAATCTATTCGTTAAATCTGTATAGGTGCGATCAGACGGTCATCCGAACTTGTCATCCGGATGACATCCTGACAATTTGTACTAAAGTTCTCATCCAATACAAATTCTACGTGGATGAAAGTCTGATCGCACCTTAAGGCTATGGTACGTGTTCGCTGGTTCCCCGCTATAGTAAAAATGTACATTTTTTTTATCTTTGGTTGGTTTGTTTGGTATACATATTTTGTTTTGATTTGTTATAAATTTAAAGCATATTGTTATACCTTCTTATGTAGAATAAGGGTGAAAAACATACATATCATTTCCAAACAACTTAAAAAATTGATATGCCAAATAAAAGTCTATAATGTAAGCATTATTGGGCTCATTAAGGGTCAAAAGGGACAGTACGTTATTTTAAAGTTGTATTGAAATCGACAAAAGAAAAAAAAACATTTTTTCTAATACGTTTTTTGGTTTAAGATTGATGTCGGGGTTTGTGTTGCTGTGCTATAGTCTGAAATTCCGATTTTGAAAAATATAGACTTCCCCGGGTCTCAGACTCAAGTTCTCTCAGTAGTACCTTGTACCTAATACTAATTTATTTAATAAACCTCAGCTTCATATCTTCTTTTTTACAACAATTTACATTAAAAGCTCGGGAAAAATTTGGCTATATTGGATAAAGCTCGTTTATTGTACGCAGCCAAGAACCGGCATTATAGTCCATTAGCTACATCCTGTGTTCGCTGCCTAGCTTGAACATTCTTTAAAGATCTGCAGTTAAAGTATGTAGATAAAATGCACTATTAATATAAAGATGTAGAGAGGAGATGTACCAGTTTCCAGATGCAACTTGTAATCTTAAATTCTTATTTAAGAAATATATTTAAAGTTTTTCAACCTGTTCGTACTCGAGTACCCTTCAAACTTGTGCAGCATAGCACATGATTAACATCGTAGCCGCCTCGAAAATCTTAAGTTTGAAGTTCGATGGAGTATTTTTTCTAAAAATGATGCCCCGCCAACTGCAATTTATTGCCTCCTCTGCCTTATTTAAATTTTCTCTTAGGTGGGGGCTTCAAAGATTCTTCGGCCGTAAGTAAAACTCCTCCCAATAATATCTTTCTGTTTGGAACTGAAACACATTAAATTGTACTAAAAATATAGTTTTGAAAAGATGTGTCTTAAGATCTTTTCATTTTCGATCATGCATTGTTAAGTAAGAAGGCCGGAATGACCGTCAAAGGCTGTTGACTGATAAAAGTGGTCAAAAAATTAATTTTATTTTACTTTACTTAAGTATTTAACAGCTATGAGTTGGGAATCCGAAGCCATGCTTTCAGACCATTTGACATTTTACTCTTGTTACTTTTAAATTTTGTTTAAATTTTGAGCCATTTTTCAGTTTGCGTCAAAAAGGTTGCAGGAAAATCTGTCTGTCTAAGGACCCAGCCCGACCTAAAAATTTAATCCTTCTATTTAGAGGCGGATCGATGTAATTAGTTGGAAAATTCGAGATTAAAGGAACGTCAACCACATTTTATTAGTGACCCAAAAACTTTAAAAAAAATCCGTATATTGTAACGGATTTATTTCTCAAGTTTATCCCTACTCAACTAATTGGAAATAATGTATGCATCTTCCGAATCTTCATCAAACTTAAACAAAATCTATGAATATCCTTGTGAGACCATACAAATTGTATCCGAAATAAACATATAATACCTCAAATTTGTGTGATAAATTATAGACTCTTCGATACGGAAGAGTTTCCAGAATAATTGTTGGTGTCTTGCCAAGTGCAACGTTCTGGGTCCATACATACCACTGCATTAATTGTAAAATCTATTTGGATTGCAATGGCTTTGTTTCGTAAGGGACTCGTATAGACCCATCCCTTCTTGGTATCGCCTACCAAATTCGCGTAAATTTCGTTTTCAAGCAAAATGTATCTATTGCAGCAGTTGCTGCTGTGAGTGAAACCATCTTTATGAGGGAATATTTAGTTTGCCATTTTTCTAAAAATATCAAGAAAACACTTTTTGTGCACTTGTTTTCAATACTTTCTTTATGGATTTGTTCGCAATGTTTTTTTGCTTGTTATTGTGATTTGGAGTGGTTGATGAAAACAACGAGATTTTAGATTTCATGAGAGTATAGGTAATGTTATTATAGAATGGACTAGGCTGTTAAAGGAAGAAGTAGAGTTGATGATGTATATTACAATACATTGTGGATGCGCTTCTATAATGTTAACACATTTTAAATGATTATTTGGATGGAGTTACACTTGTGGATGGAGAAATAAATTAGAATATGTTTTACGCGGAAGTAATATTCCTCAAAATAGGTCTCGAGGTTGCTATGTACATGTTCGAAAGGTAAAACTAGGATATTTTGAAGAGAAACACATTTAGTTATGCGTTGGATATATTTAAAATATTCATATATATTGGTTTTTTTTTAGAGAGCCTTACTGGCCCTCTCTGACAAATGTTAAGTTCATAGCTCCGGCAGTAATGACTTCCCAAATCGTTTTACTCGTTTTTGGCATTATTGTCATTATAGTATTGTTTTGAAATTCAGATTAGCAAAGTTTTTTACACGTTTTTGAGATGATATTTTTTTTTTAAAGTCAATTAGGACATAACGTTTTTGAACTTACCGTTCAATAGATCAATTGTTTGACCAGCTGTGTGGCATATCACCTTGTTGGAATCAAATATCAAATATCACTGATGTGAAGTCCATCCAATTCTGTCAAAAATAGTCTTCCATCATTCCATGATAGCGAACTCCATTGCCTCCATTCCATTGAGTGGATTCCGAAACAATTTCATAGAATAGAAAAAGTTCTATGTAATATACATATGCATATTTGGGTTTTGGGGTAGTCCAACGTAATCACAAAGCCAAAATAGGGGCAACCAAAATAAAAACTGGTAAAAACAACGAGGCCCAGTATATTCGTAGCCCAAAATCCTCGTGGTACTGACTTTCAATAAAATGTGTCCAACTGGTACAACCAAATAAAATCTTTTTATAGAAACATCAAGTTGACCTCGATCGTTTGCAAAGGTCTGCAAGCTTATCAACTCTTTAAGTCGTTTATTCTTTAAAAGTAGTCACACATCTTTAGTGGCAAGAATAATTTTCCTACCATCAGTTGCAAGTACGAGTTGTAATTGCGCAAGTAGATACATAATTATGTATGATTGTAAAGTCGTCTGCAGCACTCAAAATAAAATAAATCACGAAATAATAAATGAGCGAAAGGTCCGTAAGGAGTTCCCTGAGAAACTTCCGGATTTGCATAATTCTGCTTCAAAAAAGAGATTTTTTTCCTTACAGTTAAGTTTAGATCGGATATGAAAAAATCCATCCGTACTATGCAACACCATATCGAAGGCATTAACGAGGTATATTAAAAGCAAAAACTTTCACATGTGCTTAACTTTTATTTTCGCATGTTTACTTCCACAACTTGAAATTCTTAATTAAAAGACACCCAATGGTGCGATCATATAACAATAGTTATAGGAACACAAAGCGCTGTAAGGGTGAAAACATATTTCTGAAAATAAATTTTGATATTTCCCAAAATTGCACTTCCTAACCCCTTTTTCGATTTTGCATAATCTGCAATTTCAGAAAGCACCCCAAGACGTATATAATTCGCCAGATGTCAGTGTTCTTCGGCATATGGCAGTCCTACTGCATATACCATTTGTTCTTTATGGGCTGCAATGCAATAAATGAACCCAAATGCACGTATGAACACTTGTGCATTCATTGAATGTGAATATACATATGTGTATCCAAGAAAAGATGCCGTCGTCTGTAGGCATACTTTAGGTCATCGGGGTGAAATGTGCAGTAATGTAGCATCATCTAATGATGGAAGACTACTTGTTGATATCTAGGAAACCGAATCTAGCAGTGATGGAGACTTCTGAACTCCCATGCAAAACTGTCAAAGGTCCAAGTTCAAATGATTTGAATTAAAAAATAATTAGAAAATACGCAAGTGGCACTCGGGTTTTCTTCCCTTTGGAGCATGGTCATTTCGCGTGTGTATATGTACTTGCAATTATTGTTCATTTTGTTCAAACCACATCTCCTTCTTGTAGTTGAGGATGAACGGGTGATGTATGATTCAAAACATAATTATCCTTTACTTTTGTGTGTATTTAACTTCTCTATCTACACTTTTTAATCAATATTATTACAGCCATTTTTGCTTTTATGTATTTTTTTTTATTATATATTTTATAATATTTATAAAACGTTTTCTATTATGTTAAATAAACTTATGTTAAGTGGTCGCTTTATGAAAAAAGTTTATTGAACTAAGCTTTTCTCAATCAATGCCACCTTAAGATTTTATATTTTGAACAATTAGACATCTAGACATAGATGTTAAAGATGGGTCTGTAAATTCTGAGTTTCAAAAATGACTTTTACTATCTGATTGCAATTTTATAGTTTACTGGCAGATGTTTCATTTAAAATACAGCCAAAATGTGCATCGAAATAGGCTTTTTAAAATTCAGTTGCATCATTTAGCTGTCATTTCGTACTGCAAGACGATCATATCATGGGCCTGTAATCAACATATTAACATATGACTCATCCGGTTGCATATTTAAGAATAAAACTACAAAAGCATGCGTGTAGGGTACTTTCCTGATACTTCCCAACCATATTACGGGGCACGGTAACCTTAGCAACTTTGGCACTACACCCTTACTTACACGAACCAATTCAGCCCGTTTTGACCCCTCCTCTAACTTCGCTTACAACAAAGCTAGAGTTATCAAATTTATTGGGACACACATCAGCATGCTCCATACCAAATTTCAGCTGTTTATCATGAGCGGTTCCTAAGTTATAAGGCAGCAAAATTAGCAAAAATAGTAACCATTGACTATGTAGCACTTCCAATCATCGTAGAACCTTGTAATTTGGCACAGTAATAGGGTTTGCGGAGAAGCCCCAGGAAAAAATTTATGATTTTCCATCCAGGGGGCGTGGCTGCCACCCACTTCTCTTAACTCAGTCCCAAAAAGACTTACAATTATGTTTTATTATTATGTGTTATTATAAAGAACAAACACGAGAAAATATAATATATTGTTTATTTTCCACTTAGGGGAATAAAAATGTAAATACTATTTTTGAAATTTTTAATAATTACAATACAAACTTGGCGTCCTCTCAGTACTGTTTGTTGTTGACTTGTAAGGCAAAAGCAATTTGTATAAGATAACTTGGCTATTATTTAACATTTATGTTTTTGGTGTGATAAACTCTTGCTCTGATTCTAAGTGTTGGTCTAATCGTCTTAAAAAAAATTATTCAACAATCGACGATCGCAGTATTCTAATTTTGACAGTTCAATATGCCACAGCGGTAACAACATGTACTGGGAATGTGGAATTTTTTAACACAAAAGCTTCGGTAAGAACAGGCAAGATTGGCTCTAGCCTTAAAATAATTGCTGTTTATATGATTGCAGTGGCTTAGTGGTTAAGTTTGTTGGACCATTAAGTGAGAGGTCCCAGGTTCGAATCCAACCCAATGCCAGTACCACCTAAAAGTTTTTATTCCCTGGCCCACCTATTGCGAAAGTCTGTCAAACATCCAAGAACATAAGAACTTTCAAATTTGTCCTTCGAAATCAGCATTAAACTGTAGGTTCCTCCTACCAAACAAAAAAAAATATATCTTCGCGCACACAACAATTTAGTCTTTTTCGTTTTAAGTACATAGGTATGCAGATAGAAATAGATCCAGAAATTACATATCACAAGCATACATTTCTGAAGCTACCTAGGTAGGTACCTAATTTTAATTGACGTAAGGCAAAAGTCCCACACGGAATACAAATCAAAACTCAATTACGGTCCATTAATCAATCTTGGAACATTTTGAAACATTATATTCTCCACTGTTATAAGAGTGCGCTGGGGCTGGCTGACTATGTTGTGCGTGCCTTTAAAGCTACATTGCATATATTATATGTACTGATAATATGTTGATCCTACAATGGAAGCACGTAAACGCATCTCCGTTACATTAAAAATCCACGATTGAATGGACTGAAATTATCTAACTGTACTGCCAATTGTTGAGAACTGCTATTTTGATTCAATATACCTACACAGAGCTGCACATAACCACAGTAAGTGATTATCCCTGTACCGTGAGTAAGCTAAGCGCCAACGTCGACGATGGGCTATGCGCGTACACAGCAGCTGTAAAGATGCGAATCTCATTTGCGCCAACAACAGCCAGACCAGACCCTGGTTGCACTCTCGCCAAGTGTAATGTGTGCCGTAAGTGACTTATGAAAAACTAAGAGAAGCAGAAAATCAAAGAAAAAAAAAATCTTTGTTCAACTTATCGATTCATGGGTGTCTCCTCCGTTCAGACACTTTTGCGAAGCGGCGCACTAGATGAAGCCGTAAATCCAATGAGGAAAAGTAGCATGAAACTTCCACTTGGCGGCATTACTGACCCCCATTCCTTCATCCGCCATTAGATGTGGGAAAATCTGTTTACGGCCAACCGCCGCGCCGCCATCCAAGTGAGGAAGGAAAGTACTCGGAAATTGATGGCGTGCTAAGCTTTCAAAAGTATCTATGCTCATTCAACAGGTTACAATAGCAATATACTCGTAGTCCTACATTTGTGTAGGTACATACTCGTATAAAAATATGTGGGCAAAGCTGTGGGGTGGCATGAAACGTCCAATCGTCACGACACTAGATCTTATTGCGGTAAATTCATTTCGAAAATCTCTTCCTTCCTCATAACAATGAGCGACTGTTCTGAATATATCAATCAGAATCACTTAAATTCATCGTACAATGGATGTAATTTTCTTGAAGACATTTCTCTCACTATTTCCGTTTTGCCAAAGCGACGACGGCCGTCTCTGTCGCTGCATGTCAGTTCGGCACTAAACAGCTCACACATATCTGACTTTAAATGACAGTAGGCACTAGGCACCACATCTAATCCAGCATAGTCACAGTCAGAGTCGGAGCCAAAGACGACAGTCTTCTTCGACTGGCATGTATCTAATATGATAATTTGGATGCCGAAGTACACATAGTGAGCACTTGTGCCGTGCTTGTTTGCACACCACAATTGGAATCTTTAGAAGCAATTGCTTTTTGATCCGAAGTCATAGTTCCACTGGTGACTGCCATGCCACCCTACTCACTGGGGCGGAGCAGCTCTGGGGTACTCGCCAATTTATACACATGATGTACCCAAGATGCTGTGATAAAATTCTGTCGTGTGCGGCGAGCCGGATCGACATGGATTCATGTGGCCGAGTGTATGCGACGCGCTGAAGTATAATGAGAGGAACACAAGAAACATTTCTGTTGATTCCTTCTTGATTGGCTCAATTGACGGTATTTGAACTCTGACCACGGGTTTTTTGTTTCGTTTAATCGAGAGTAATCGTCACAAAAGTATTCGTCGATGACGGTATGTGGTGAAAAGGGCGTTGGAACTGATATTAACATGCATACATACCATGCTGTCCATTCGAATATTTTATTACACACAACGAATACCTACCTATCCATACGATAGGTAAGCACACAATAAATAGCTGATAGTTAGGAATGATCAGTTGAATTTTAATATATTAATATATTAAATAATTAAAAAAAATCAACTCCACATGGAAGATCTTAAGCAAAAATTATTCAATTTTTATGTTACGCGAATGCTTTTGTAGTGCGGTTGGGTCGCGTCGGTTAATCCTTAAATATCGACCAATACCTGCGTAGAATGCGCAACGATGTCAGAAAACTTGTGAATCGGTCACCCAAGACCGACTAGATGGGAACAAATAGCTTTAAAGAGGACTGCCTCTTATATAGAATTTTATGAGAAGAAATATGCAACTAATAGATTATAAGAAGTTGTAAAACGGACTGATTCTAGACTAGAAACACTTAGAAAACGCAGTGCTTCCTTCATGGAAACAAAAGCGAAGGTTAAGTCACCTGCTTAAAACCAATTTCCCTGTAAGCCCTATTTCCACTTGCTAACAAATGGCTTCAATAACTTTAATCATGGGAGAACGAACGCAAGTAACTCGTCAACACTGGTACATTGCTTTGATTGTGGCTACTGATGAGACTTTCAAATATACTATTGCAACTTTTATTTATTTAGCAACAAACAAACATCAGCGGAGGAAGGTTAAAGGGGCTCTCTCTCGCCCGTTCTCGCCCTAGAGAATTTGCTTAACTTTATAAGCTTAATACAAGCAATACTTAAAATTAACATCAATTATCTTAAAGTTAACATTTAAATTCGTAAAAACTACTTTAGTCTAATTAGATTAGAATGTATGCCAGGGTGATAGAGGTAGGTTTTGAGGCTCTCTTTGCTTGAGTGGAAGTCGAGTTAAACGTAACATACGGGTTAAGGGTTCGTGAGCAAAGTGGCTTTGGGAAACATCGAGCAAAATCGGGCTTATGGAGTGGATTGAATGAAGAAAGGACGATGGTAATGACAGCAAGATCTTCTGTCAAGCAAGATTGTTCTTTTTACGAGAAGGGGAAAATCGACAGGCTTGTCCGGGGTGGACTTGGAGCTCAACCAAAAGGTTTCTTAGGATCTGATGATTTGAGATTCAGTGCCACTTGTGTACACCACATAAGACGTGACATTCATCTTTTGCAGTCTTTCTTAGGATTGAAATCAAAGACTCTGCGGGCTGGAGCATGGGTGTTCCAGCTATATCAAACGCCTAAATTGCAGTTTGTTTTAACCAGGTCGATGTCGTCTCCTCCAGAACAAGGTCAATGCTTCAAATCAATAGAGCAGGGCTGGCGTAATCAAGTTCTTATAAAGAGTTTTATTAATACCTTCATATTAATCCAAAAAAACAGCTTCTATTTCTTTACTCGTACACGCATCAGTGACAGCTCTCTGCATTCTGCGAATAATATGAAAATCGTTGGCGTATGCATGTATTTGCACAGATTTTTAAAAGATCGTAGATCGTGCACTGGCTTCAGAATTTTTCACAATTCTTTGAAGTATGATATTTAGGTAGTTACATGCGACCACGTCCTAATCCTTTTTTTAGAATTAAAAAACGTCTCGGTTAAGTGCTCCCCGGCCTTGATGCAACAGCGAGCCAGCGTCATCCTTTGCACGGGTTTGTGTATCTTTTAGACCAAGTTTGACTTTTGGAAAAGCATGGGGTTTGTCAGCCTAAAGATTTCTATGGATTGCTTGGTCGATTTTTAATATTTTTGTTTTGGCGATTGTTCGCACATACGTTCAATTGAATTGAAATTAAAATAAGGTATATTGCTTTGCGTTTCGACAAACTCATCTTCATCTTTATAAGTGACCGGAAAATTCAAAACGTTAAGCGTTAGTCATAAGCTCTAAAAGTCTTACATATAATAGTGAATTACAATGCGTATGCATATTACCTTCTCAAAGCTATCTAATTTAAGGTACAGCTCTTCTTAACATGATCAGAATATAACAGAACATTCCATTTAGAAATTAAGTTTCCTAGAACCCACCAGCGACTATGTTATAATGGTAAATCCCCCTGCAATTAACTAAAATAACATTCGCTTTGTCGTTACAATTTTAACAGAATATCCTACTTATCCCCAACAACTCAATATATGCAATTGTTATACATCCGGAACGGCATGCAAGTTATGGATTGGAGCCTACCGCCTTTAATCGTTTAATCACACTCACCTAGATTCGGTTCCACGGGAAACAATCGTAACGAATGCGATAAGTGTCCCACAAACTATGGTTCATAACTGCAATTCTTCTCTCAAGCCATGCGACAAAGGCACGCGTAAAAGGCATGAAAAAAAAATCGTTTTACGGTTCTTCAATAGAGATACTCGTACCTTGTTGTCACTGAAGCGGATATTAGGCTAGCCACCACCATACAATCATGTCTGTCGCATCGTCATCAACACTTACTCAGCTACTTGTATACCAGTATCCTTATGGAGGCAAGTACTTGCATTGGATATATTCCACACTCGTCTGACCGTATTTGGCCAATATGTACCATCGGCGCAGTTCGCTAGCGGTTGTGGGAATCTTCAGATCCGGTATCATACCATTTTAATCATACTCGTACACACCGGTCGGTCAGTTAACACAACAACTTGAAACTTGTTTCCTCTATATAGCATCACCTATATTCAGCGGGTTTACGTTTATTGTTGGCATTTTAATAAATCTAGTTATCGATGAGCGATTCTGGATTGACTTCAGATCAGACAAATTAATGATGGGTAAATTATTAGCGCAGACAGTCATGGATTCTTTGAGGATGTTGAACTTGTGTATTATAATAGATATTGGACTAGATTATTCGTGGCGTTAGAATGTATTAGAAGTATTACACAAACAGCAACAACCAATCGTTTGTTGTTTTGAATGCGGTAGAACTGCAACTGACTTAAGATCATTTCCACAGAATACGTCGCACTTGTTAAAAATAGCTAGATATTCCCGTTTATGAAAGCTGACCCATAACAAATGAAGGTATATGACGGCTACGGAAAGGTACATAGGTTAGGTGAGTACAGACTTGATTATGATTCAGAATCATAAAATATTTATTTTGAGCTATGATGCCCATTTTAAAGTTAAGGCTTTAATCGGAATTGTTCCATTTGGGGCTCAGAAAAATCTAAGAATTAAAATATTAATTGAAAAGCCGATCTATTCACAAGTTGTTACTGTCATGTGTGGTTTTTTGGCGTCAGGCGTCATTGTGTCTTATGTCTCTGAAAATAAATCAGCCACAATTAGCAAACTATTGCGAAATTGTTTCTTAGCTTATAAAAGTTAGAAAAATCTATAAAGTACAGCCTCGCTAGTCTTGACACATAAAGTTTCGACTGTGTCCGGAATAGCGAAATGTCCGGACTATAGAGAAAAATAAATTAAAGTGACAAAAAGCCCTTTATCTTTGAGAAAACCTTCAGTGAAAAAAAATGTAGCCACACCACAAAAAATACATATAAACCTTAATTATAATTCTATATTTTTGCTTTTTAGGCCAGTGGTCTGGGGTTATCGTTAAAAAAAGTAAATTGTTTTAGTCTTAGTATGGCTTGGCGACATCTTTCTAAATAAGACAACGTTTGTCAGCCTTCGCCATCTAAGGTTGGTTTTATGACGTTTGCCTTGACTACCCCAAGCGGAACATGAACTTGTTCCGCAAGTGAGCAATGTAGAGCTGAGTTTTCATGTCCATCTTGTCAACACGTTCGTTTCCATACACGTTATTGTGCTCTGGAACCCAAACCTAGATAACCTTTAACTGACCAAGTCAGCTCTGATTTTAATGGTAGCCTGGCTGTGTTTAGTTGAACTTTGTTGAGTTTGATTATGTTTTAGGCTTTATTTAAAGCCAGCTGGCCCATAGGTTAGGATTGGTGGTACCACGACTTTGTACATCCACAGGGTCAATTTTGGTTGAAGGCCTCACCTTTTGCCAAATGCCTTATTTCAGACATAGAAATCTGAGCATGCTTTCTTCGAGTTTCATACTCTCCCT
The DNA here is from genome assembly GCA_963576555.1 of Ferdinandea cuprea. Classification (NCBI taxonomy): domain Eukaryota; kingdom Metazoa; phylum Arthropoda; class Insecta; order Diptera; family Syrphidae; genus Ferdinandea; species Ferdinandea cuprea. The sequence continues at coordinate 2,316,780 of OY754958.1, forward strand.
GCTTGGCGAAGGTGAAATAGGTTGTTTTTGTTCTGGTATAGTGAAAGACACAGTTTTGATTGGGTTAACACCAAGACAAGATTTTCTGGCCCAAGCGCTAAAAGCAAATTTTCAAAATTTCCACTAAAAACGGAAGGAAAATTGTCTGAATAGGATAAATCTGAGTTTAAGCCACCACACATGTCACGTATTTCATGAACGCAGTCAATTAGAAACTCCTTTGAAAGGCATCCTCGATCCACTTATAAGTGCGGCTTAGCAAAAGCAAGTGAGTGGCCTTTCTTGTTGTAAAGATCCAACAATACAATAGTGTGTTTTCTATCGAACTAAAAGCGTCGCTTACTGTTTTGCCGCCGGTAGATAGCCGATCTCCCAGTGCCCTAGTTCAAGTGTCCTGTGAAGTGGGTGTAGATTATGAGTATCTACATGGTGTGCTAAGCTCTGTCTAAGTGGAACAGTTTTCAGAACCCTCGCTCTTCTTTACCGCTCTTCTGGCTGGAGGCTAGCAGTTCAAGTTTGATTTAATTTAATATATGTAAGACTTTCGCAATAGGTACCTGCGATTTAAAGAAATTAATGCTCAGTTTGCTGCCTGTTTCGTATGGATTTGTGTTTACATCAGAGCGGACTCTTTTTTTCGTTTGAAAACGGATTTAAAGTACAGCTTCCTAAGCCAATTCAAACAGTCATTCAACACACAGATTTGGGACACCACAAATATTGTCTTAAATATTATCATTAGTTGGACCTCTAATAATTCACTTCTAAGTATTATATGACACTGTTTATACTAACAACTCTACAGTTAGATGCATAGTTTCGCTGGAAAGGTCTACATGTCTATTTTCACAAATATTTACACCATTCTGCTGGTGGTTTTCAACAAGAGGTATGTGCCTTGGCAAGGTATAGGTACCCCACACACTACACTCGGCCATATGACACATCACTCGATCTTGAGATTGCCATAAATGTTTACACTATAAGACTTTTCAATTTGTACCATATGTGATCTTTTAGGCAGCATACCAAGGGATAGCCGGAAATTCTCAATCCTCAAAATAGGGAAAACTATCCGCAGTCAGTCGATGGTCGGGTTAAATAAACATAGTGGTCGAGAGTCGTCGTTTTCTTAATCATTTCATCTCCCGTATTCCAGTTTTAATTATAAACAAACGGCAAATTATCTTTGACGAAACAAATGCTCAGAACAATTGTGTACACAAAATCATCGCAGCTAAATTTAGCCACATGTAGGATTCTCATAAGACCAGTGATAGGTACACCACTAAAATAATTCTGGGCCAGCACGGCTGCCATCATCGTGCGTTGTCGTCGCAACAAGTGCAATTTGACTGTACCAAGGATATGCGATATGTTTTCTATTTCTATCGAGTGATTCGTTCCATGTGGTAACTATTTGGATGGCATAATTGCCATCGCCGGCCGCACTTCTTCTCCAATATGAAAGCGATTTTCATATTCATGACTTTATTCTTGGAATTGGCCGTTGTATAATTACTAAACAAAAGCCGAAGACGAGCTACATACTTAGGTAGAGCAAGAGCTTCGTTGGTAAACAACACATTCGCAGCCAGCATCCACAGAACTTGTCCAAAAGAACACGGGCCATACCGAGAGAAAAACACAACAAACCTTTCTGTTGTTAAAACCAAAGTTATGTTAATTGATGCTTAAACCAATAACGGTCAATGATCGTTCTTGTTGACACTTTTTGACATTTGGCCGATCGTCCTTCACATCGTCTACGTATGTACATATCTATTAATGATGTGTATTAATACAAACATACATATTTTGTATAGGTACCTATACAATATTCATAATTTGAATTGAATAGGTATGATGCTATGCGCCAAGAGAAGAAGTCGAGTTTTCTTCCGCCCGAACTTCATATCTACATAAATCCAAAGTGTTAAAGGCGGATGATATATGGATATGGATGTGCCTTCTTAAAGCGGACAGAGATGTGTTTTGTTTTCCATGATGGCTCTGTGTGTGCTCAATAATATCCACCTCTCCAATGGGCATTTTTCTAGGAACTAACCGATAGGCAAACAGAACAAAAGATAGACGTCGCGCATGCGTATACTTCAAACAGTTGAAAAGAAGCACAGACATTCCGGCATAGAGAATTGTACAGATCCATTGCGTTTGCGTCCCTGTTTCAAGAAGCTGAAACGAAAAAAATCAAGTCAAAGAAGATACCGGTTCTTTTATTTATTTTTTATTTATTTTTTTATTTCTATTTTTTCTCCTCTTCAAGAAGAGGGAGAAGAACAACAAGGCGATAGTTAGCAGCAAAGACTTAATGAGTATTACATGTACCCAATTGACTTTTGCTTAAGGAGAGCAAATGGACTCTCGGATTTAATTGCTGGAGATAGTTTCAATCAGAGAAACTTATTTCTAAACATCCTTAAGGTGATTAAATGAAGCTGGCTTTAGAATATCTTTTAATTAAAATGTTTGCGCGTTTTGATTTTAAAAGCAACCCATAGAAATTTGTAGCTACATTTTTATCAAAAGTATGTATATATGCAATCTTGATTTTATAATGTCGGCAGCTTTGACATCTATGTTACGGCACAGCACCACAAATAAACGTGATCGATAGTGTCATTTGTTGCATCATATCTAGCATAGTGAATTAATTCGGCTTTAATACTGTGAAATTTGGATACACAAAGTCGATTTGATTGTTTGTACCTAGTACCCTCAAATGGCAAATTTACCGATGCAAACAAATTAATTAGTATCATTGATTTATATAACCAAAATATGAGTACCTATTCCATTTTCTCACATGGCTTAAATATAAAAAACGATTGGAGTTAATTATAGTTATATGTATTTATGTACATCTAGCCGTACTGTCACATTTTTGCCTTTAAATTGAAGTTTGGAAGTTAAAGCTAGAAATAGGAACCAAGCCCAGGGAATAAAGATTTTAAGTGAAAGAGCGACAATAACAGTGATAGATGTCAAAAGCTCATTTTTTAAGTTTAAGATTCTTAAGAAATCAACTCCTTTCAAAATAATTTATACTTAAACTATACTAGCTATGATAACCTTGATTTAATTTTTTTTTTACGCTTGGCAGGCAAGCTTTGTTTTAATACTCCGTCTGGTCTTTATTGCCAAAATTCTGTTTATTCGTTTTGGGAGGTTTCCTGCAAGGAAAATTATCAGGAAGCCCTAAAAAGTAGTGAGGACTACAGCAATTTTGTTTTAGTTTTTGGAATTATTTCTTAATTGAATTGTTTCTAAATTGACGTGTTTGAGGGGCCTAGAACTGTGTCACTCATCTTTAACCATCTCAACAGTAAGATAAAGAGAATGTTTCTTCTCTCTGTTTCTTGTTTGACTCTAAAGAATCGTTGAGGTATATAAGTGTCAAGAATTTTTTCTAATTTGTAGATCAGTTCATTACACCAAACTATGTATATCAAGAAATATCGTGCAGGAAATCATTTTCTTTCAAATGTTTTTCGAGTGCTTATTGCTAAACCCAACGTTTATAATCTGTGCTAGTTTTTTTAATCATTTTAGCATATTTTTTTTCCCGAGGGAAGGTGGAAAGCCTTCCATGAGACACTATGAGGACCGGCCGTACGTGCTTATAGTAGTGAGAGATTCTTACGCACTAAAAACCCTTCCCTTCAAAATCCTTTATACTACAACTAGGTTATATCCTACCTAGTAGTTTTTAGCTGTTAGCACCTGCTAATACCGCGAGTCTTTTGCTCACGGGCAAGTGATTTTATTTCATCTTCGACGGTTGCCACATCCAAATCTTTGTGGATATCACTTTTTCGGATATACCAGTTTACAATTCTTCTTAGCACTTTGTTTTGAAAGGTTTGCAAAACATTGATGTTATTTGTTTTGGTACAACCTCAAAGTTGTATACCACACGCTTAAACCGGTTTTAAAACTTTCTTGTACAAAAGCAGTTTGTTTTGCATGCAAGCAGCCCATGCATTTGATTATATTCAATAACAAGCTCTTCCCGTTTCTTTTTTAAGTGCGATTTCCATTTTAGTTTCGCATCTAATGCAATTCCCAAATATTTACCTTCATTTGCGTACGGAATTTGTAGGGAATCTACAAATATGGGAAGCGTATTTACATTTCTTTAAGTAAAATTAACGTTCGTGGATTTGGTTTCATTAAGCGCAATACGCCAAGTTATTGTCCACTCAAAAACCCTGTCAATAGCACGTTGAGGCTTATTCGTTGCTGTTGCAGCCGTATTGCTTACGGCTCATATAGCTGGAGTATAAACAAAAAATTAAATCGGACTCAGAACGCTTCCTTGTGGAACTCCTGCCGCAATTTTTTTGAATTCGTTTCCGTGCTTAACAAGGAAGAGTCTGTCCGCTAGATAAGAACTTAGTTTCTCATATAACTTATGTTTCAATCCCTCATGCCATACTTTATCGTATCGGTCTATACGATTTCTTGTCATATAGAGGTTTTCCGGGCTCTTTCTTTGGAACCATAATGACTTCAGCAACCTTCCATTGTCGTGGAACATACAGTATAGTCTAAACAAATCATTGATTAGATAAACGAGCATAATTAGTGCTGTCCCAGGCAACTCTTTAAGGACCTGCCCCGTAATCAAACCGTATCCTTAATTTAATTCCTCCAGTTTAATGACTTCAGTTAATTTCAAGTTTTGTATTTCATTTAATTTTTATTTTAAGTTTGTCTATTATCCCGGCAAAGACCGTTTCTTCAATAAGCTCTTGACCGTCAAAGGGCTTAAATGTTTCTTCTAATATGTCGGCTTTTTCTTTGTCTCCTTTCGACCATTCGCCATTATCTTTTCTGATAGCAGGCGCTTGCGTTTTTGGCTTTTTAATAATTTTCATAGCAATAGAATTTTAAAATAATGACAAATATTTATTTTCATATACTTATTAGCAGTTTGCTACCCGAGACATTTTTGTTATATTAAGTAACGGCCAATACAGGAATAGCTTATCCAACCACTGGGCTTACAATTTTATGTCGAGTCGAACGGCAAATTTGAAAGTTTTTACTTTTGGGCCTCAAATGTTCACAAGAGGATGGCCAGCGATTACTTAATGTGGTATTGTGGTGGATTTAAACCCTCACTCAGCAATCCAACACTACAAGAGACATTCCTAGAGGCACTATAGTCGATTGATTCGACTTATCCCCATGAAAAATAGTCTTAAAGCTTCAAATCGCACGATCTAGACGGCCAATTCACCGGTTCAAAACGAGAGCTAATTGCTCACCGATATCATTTCTGAATTCGCCTTCTGTGTTTTTCCGTGATAATATGACATTGCTTACTGAGCGTATTTGACTTTGACACATGCCACGAACTACACATTTTCTGTCAAAAATAGAACACTGAAAAAACAAACAGTGAAATATCACCTTTTATTTCGAAGAATATTTAGAGGTGACGTAGATAGGTAGAGAATCCACATTGCAGGTTTTCACTCTGTTTGCGTGGTGAAAAATATAGACCAAGGTTGTGTGATTGAAGTTTCGAAAAATTAAGACTCATTCTAAGTACATATGCCTACGTGCAAAATGGACAATAAGCATAACTTCTTTAAAATAATTTAACAAAAAACATACCTACCTATGTATGTTGCTGTCTACATTAGCAAAGACCAGAAAGTGAAATGATTAAGGGGTGACGAAACAGAAAAAGGAAGGTGGTACCATATCTTAACGTACCTATTATAAATAGAGACACAATATTTTTATTCAGAATACGGATGCAATTCACTCATTAGCGCCATTCTTTGCCCATAATACATCGTTGCGACAAAATAAAATTGAATAGGTAGGTAGCATCGTTTTAATAGTGCTATCTACCTACATAAGTATACGTTTGCAGATTAGGTATAATAAATTAATAAACAAACATGTAGGTATCTTGTGACAATTTTTGAAAGTGTTGGTACATAATACCATTGCACATATAAAGTAAAAATATGTAACTTCTTATATTTTTCAGCCGCTAAACAACCGCCTCTTTGGATTCTTCGATTGCACTCAATAGTCTGCCAATTCGAGTACGTACCTCGAGTCGCAATCGTCTCACAACGGCTAATCAAATTGTCGATTATTTATAACCGAATCTTTTAATTCGTTGGCTATTTTAAGCGCCAAGATCTAATGATCGGTCCAATCGAAAGAGGAATACTGCACCTTGATGACTTTTTGTGACTTCTTGTTGCTACTTATTTACATTCATACGGTTCTACGTCAATGCCCGTGGTAAGGGGAAATAAAGCACACAGTTCATCTGCACTCTAACTTTTCGGCATAATGAATACTAGTAGGTACCTAGGTAAGTACTCGCCAAATCTTCAAATTGCACTTACCTCACCGAACCCAAATGCGGAAATGCACCATAGCCGCAGACGTTGGTTACGTGAGCTCCTTCAGTGTCTTGGTATCTTTCTTTAACAAATTTAGTCGTAACGAAACACTGAACATATCGCATGGCACAATGCAAAAGAAGGAAGACCGCGGCAACGCCACTCATATAAGACCAGACCATGTAATATGTATACAATGCGGGTAGCCGATGCGGCGCGTATGCAACCAACGAATACCTATTTTTCGGGGCAAATCTGTCCTGTCATAAAGGATATTGTTGGTATGTAATGGTAAACAACGAGAGGGCAAAAATTGGCAAACGCACTTGCGAGGCCCTCAATATTTTCCTTTTTATGCGCCAAATCAGGCTGGCTGGCAAGCGCACTCCAGTCGTACTTTATTTAAGAAAATTTCGAACTCAACTCGCAGACGAATAATGTTCATTTATTTTCGCTTAAGCCTGTGTGTTTATAAATTGCGAACAATGGCGCGCATCTACCTGTCTGACACAGCATCCTTCTTTTACCTTTTGTGCCGTCAAATTCATAAAAATGATTGGACGTTCCTGGTAGTAGCAGTAGGCACCGCAGTCCACTTCAAATTAAACCCTTTAAACGAAAAAAGAACTGATTGAAATGTGTCTTATGTAATTGTCTTGCTCACACTTTCCATGCAAATGTGCATTAACGGTTCGCATTACGTATTCGAATTGGATGCACAGATTTTTAAATACATATTAGGTAGGTATGGAAATGTTTTGGTTTTCTTTCTTTACAACAGGTTACATTTACGTATACGCAAACAGCGGCACAGAGAGACAGAGAGAGGATTATCATCTAAAGCAGAGCACCAATAAAACGCCCACGAAGCGTGCGTTATTATGATGACGATGACGACAGCGGGAGAAACAGAAACATCTTCGCGTCGGGTCGCTCTTTCCGAAATGTTGCGAGCGGAGAATTCTTGTAAACACAAACACATATGCAAAATACCACACACAATTTCATACATTTTTGATGAACCAACACACTCAAACACGACCATACAGCCACAGTCACAATCAATTTAACCAAGAAAAAATTAGACTATGGTGATGGTCTTCCAAAATACTTCTCAAGAGTTACCAGAATAACATAACATTTATTTCATTTAACACATAAGTCAATATAAAAGGTGATTTTTTAAGCGCAGTTTTTTTTTTAAATCGAATAAAACACTCAAATGTGCATCAAATATTCAAAATTTTATTGTAATCGATAAATAGGCCTTTGCCATTTACGTTTTAAAGACACCTTCATGTAAATGTTGTCCGAGGCTCCGTTTCAAATGGCCCATTCGGAAGGTCCAAATTTTACAAATTACGCGTGTTATGTTATTATGTAAGGCTTTAATCGTGTTCGGCTCGTCCACATAGACTAACGACTCACAAGAAATAATCAAGAGGCGTTAAATCACATTGGTGGCCAACTCACAGGGCCATTTCGAGAGATAAGCTGCTCACCAAATTCATCGTTCAACATAACCATTGTTTCACGAGCTATGTAGCATGTTGAACCGTCTTGATGAAACCACATGTCAACCGAGTTCAACTCAGCCAAATGGGGCAAAAAAAAAAGTCGCGTATCATGGCTCGATATCGTTCGTCGTTGACGGCAACGAAAAATGAACCGATGATGCCACCAGCCCATAAACCACACCAAACTGTGGTTTTTTCGGGATGTACTGTTGAGCCAGAAATGAGCCTCATCGCTGAACCCAATTTTTTGATAAAACAGCGGATTTGCAAATTTTCCCAGAGCGCGAATTTTGATAATAAATTTCAATAATTTCACTTTGACAGATAACGTTTGGACGCCATTACTAACCAGTGGCCTATAAAATTTTGTTTTCCAGATTGGTGAACACAGTTTAGATGTTTGCTCGTTAATAAAAAAAATTATATTAGGCGTAAACGGCCCATAGTGGACGGACCTAAGCTTAGCTTCTCCAAAAATTGTGAGGGACCTAAAGTTTAATGCCGATTCCGAACGGAATTTTTCTTTTAAAGAAGCAGCTCATGACATTTGACACACTTTCGCAAGAGGTGGGGCAGCGAATATATACTTTGGAGGTGGTACCGGGCAGGATTTGAATGAGCAACCCCTGGCATAGTGGTCCAACATAATTATAACCACTAAGCCATTGCACGCACTGATTTATATGATATTTGGATTATACAGCTTCTATGCAACGTCGGAATCGAGCGATAAAAGCCATCGGGAAAGTGCATTTTCTTTTCTTTCTAAATATTGAATTTTGTGAATTTTTCTAAGCTTCCATACTTACAAATACTAACTATATAAAATGTTGGCGTATTAGTATAATATTTAAAAATTAATCCTTAATTTCAGTCTGTTGCTAAAAACCTCATTATTTACAAATGGAATGAAATAAACAAAAACTAGGATCATTAACTCGGAGCATTAACAGATCTGTTCGGTTTTACAGATGCAATTCCAAAAGTATATTGATTTTTGAAAGCAAAACCAATCCAAATTCACTACGATGTAAGTCAGACCTGTGTGATTGGTCGATTTACTAAAGTGACATTTATACGGCAAATCAGAGTATGTAAACTAACAAAAAGAGGTCCCTTTTATTAAGTAATAATTTTTATTTTGTATTATATATCAACTCAATATAATCCACTCCTTATGTTTTATGACCAATTATTTGTCACATCTAAATATGTCGCAGAAAACAAGTATATTTTTGATTTTTATTTATTAGTTTCTGAAATAGAATGGAACAAAACATGTTCATAAACATTTAAATGGATTACTTAAGGGTAAGGTCACAACGATTCATAAAGTAGCTTGGCGCTTTTGCCAAGTAATCAACAAATTAGATATTAATGAACCAAAGTGAATCATATTCACAAAACATGTTATTTTTCCATGTCTGTACCCGATAGTTGGCATAATGGTTGACTTAATTTGTTCGCAATATATTTGAGACCGTTTTGATGTTATGTTGCTTCTATAGGCTATCATCGAACTCTGCCCCTAAGAACAGTTTTACATATGAATGATAAAATAAACGTCAGTAATTATAAACAAATTTAAAATAGTTGGTGTTGGTGTGTTGAAAATCCAAGTCAACCAAAAATCCAAATAATCAAACCCAAGTGACTATCGAGTTGGGTCTCGCTTGTGACTTGCTACTTAAACGAACACATTCTGATAAACTTCTGAGTTGAATTTAAATCAAACATACATAAGTTAGAGGCCCTGAAACACTTTTAGTTTTAAGTTCAAAAAAGCAGTTAATTGTTCTCTTTTATACTTACAAAATTAACACAAAATTCAAGTAGGTAAATCTACAATAGCGGCTCAACACTACACTCAATATTCTCACTTTTGCGAATTTCCGAATCAATCTGAACGATAAACAATAAAACTTGTCCATCGATAATAATACTCTGCTGGCAGCATCTTACGTTCTCTCTCAATTTCATAATGACAGTCAACTGACACACACACACACTCTTACATACCCTCAGCCAGCAAACAGATGTCGTTTACCGCTTTTGTAGTGGGTCGCTGTTTCATTGTGTCCGTTTTTGCGGAATTTGTATTCCCTTTCCCACACATATACTGTCGCTCTCTTCTCTTCTCTTCTCAGTCGTTCGTTGACAGAGGCAGGCAGGTTCCGTTTGTTATGTTTCCAACTTTTATTGCCAGTCGATGCTTCGCCGTCGATGACGTCGGTTTGTTCTTGGAGGCAGTGTCGAATTCTTGTTGGATCTTTATTTATATTTATTAAATTATAATTTTTTTCTTGTTTATTGAATGCGGATCTTGGACTCAATGAAATAATACACGCGCATTTTATATCCGAAAGCAATAAAAAATTAATAATCATCAATCAAACCCCGCAAACAGTGTTGTTTTTTTGTATAACTTTTAAGTGGTGAATCAAGTGTATTTTGTTCTTACATTATAGTAGTGCAGAGAGTTTAATACAAATAGATAAATCAAACAACACATTGAATAGAATAATCAAAAGATTTTCTCAAGTAAAAAGCAGAAGAAGAAATAACGTGAAATTTACAAACATGAATCGTGGTGAATATTAAGTTTAATGTCGTCGCAAAAGTGAGATTAAATATTCGTTTCGGCAACTTTGTTTACACGAAAAAGAAGACCCAATCAAAATAAATACACTCGAGTTTAGTACACTCTGCTCTGCTCTTGCTTGGCCCATCCATAATAGTAAAACGAGAAAAAAAAGAAAAGAATAATAAAAAGGACTGAAACTGAAGTCAGTTACTCGTGAATTGTACGCAGTGGATTAGTGATACTTTTGCTTGTGGATTACCAGTTGAATTTCGGCGTCGCACCAAAGTCATGGAGTACAACCGGAAAGAGTTTTAATTTGAAGCAAACAACGCAAAAAATAAGAAGAAAAAATATAAATAAACAGCAAACAGGTAAGATTTTTTTTTTAATCTCGACTGGGAAGCAGTTATGAATCATTGGCATGACACAATAGATGAAAAATTTATGAATATTAGCTGTCGTTTTGCTATGTATTGGAATGAGTTGAACGGCCCTACCCGGACTTCCTGGGATTGTCAAATGTCTGTGGCTTTGTCCGTCTTTCAATCTTCCCATCATATCCACCCAAACCACCACGTTTGTCACATAAATCACACAGAATTGGAGTGGAGGCAGTGACATAAGATAAACCGGTTCATGTAATAGGTATAAGGTACCTAATACTTTTGATGATTAGCATTTCACTAATCATCACCGCAAACTTTGCGTAGACATGTACCTATGTATGTAGGTAGGTAGGTGTATTCCAATCCAATCCGATAAGTAACGTAGCCACCTCACCCAGCTTTTATTTAGCGAAAAGTAGCTCAAGTTCCGCGTTCGAAATAGAGGAACAGCAATCCCGTATCCGCATGTGACAAAACGCGTAGATACTATCGCACACACTGGTGCACATTTGTACCGCACATACACAACGTACAAGGTCACATGGAAATTTCACGGAAGGAAAGGCACTCTACGACTACACCATAAACAATGCATTCTTATTCTTAACCTAAAGTTGGCCTGCAACGTAAATGCATTGCGACTGATTCTTATGAGAGATGATGTGTTGTGTAGTCTTATTAACCGTACTCACACGAGTACACACATACGTCTCTTGCTCCCCCGCATTTAACGAGCTTAGCCGTTCGATTCCGATTCTGTCCGTCGTTACGGCACTGATTCGTCTTCCATCGCGCGCCCATTAAAATGTAAAAAAGCGCAAAATAAATTAAATTCACTTCCGCATTGCTCCACAAACACACAAACACATTTGCAGTCTCGCAGCAGCGCGAAGCTACAATCGACGACACAACGACGAAGCAAAAATGGCAACCGAAGAAAATCAAAAGGAAAACAAGCAAAAATAAACGCTCCACGCTTCGCACAGTCTCTGAAACAAAAGTCTTCCTTCTCGTTGTCGTTCAAGTTGTCTGTGTCTCGCTTTTGGTACTCGTACTCCACCATAGAACAGCCACATTTACAACACAATTACATTGTGTCGTGCGGCGAATTGCAGCGGTATTGAGTGTAGTGTTGACGGTGCTGTAACGGCCGTGCTGAAGCTGAATGATGCGATTCAGCAAAGTATCTCAACTCATCTCAATCCCAAAAAATATATATATGAACATTTTTTTTATAGATTCTCAGAAATTTACAACTAGATACGTATGACAAGATGAGTTGGATGACGTGTTACTGAGCCCTGCCATCTGTGCAGTGCAGCGACAGTTTGTCCTTTGATTTTCAGGAAGCATTTCCATTTCCACCCTTAATTTGAATTCTACGAAATTCATAAGATATCCCCCAAGGAGTTTAAAGAGTGTTTTCTCGATCAACGTTGCCGCATGTATTTGCTTTGAAAAAGTAACATTCTTAGCATCTAAAGAATTTCGTCTGTTTCCGTTTAGCAAGCATTTGAGATGAGATAATTCACATACGAATTGGAATGCGAATAGGGATCGTTTTGGCAACACTGACAAATCGACCCTTTATACATGTGTGTCTAGAGAAAGGATGATGCTTGAATGGATCTTAAGCCTACCCAAACCCACCACCATCAGCTTATTGCAAAATGAAGAAAGGGAAATATGGGTAAAATGTAAAGCCAAAGAGGAAGAAAATTGAGACCAAGAAAGAGGCAACAAAAAAAAAAAACACTAGCATATCGTTGTTTCTTTTGTGGTTTACTGTGCAACACACATAACTGGTATAGGAATAGCGCGACCGACACCGAATCTCAGTTAAGACTTAAGTGGTGCGAGTACTACTACCGCCGCTGTCGCTATAAACAAGTTACGTAGCCTCAACAACTCTGCCGTCTTCGTCGCTTCACCATAGCGAGCGGCGGCGTGGGCATCAAAAAAGTGAATTAGTGGTGCACGTCGTTGCTGCAGTTGCCCGCCACCCTTCCCCTTCTCTTCAACCATTGCCGCCATCGAATCACCACAATAAAAACAACAACAACAACATATAACACACATCTAACCTGTTGTCGGGAGGGATTTGGTTACGTTTCGAAATAGGAAGTTGCCAGACACTGAGCGCATAATGTCGGTTGCTAGTTGTTACCTAACAACCAACTTCGTCGTCGTCGACGACGTTGATTTTCCCCCGCGTTAGTCAGTGTAGCTTACTTGTTTGTGCACGCTCCTTGCACATTCCCGCGAATAAGATAGTTAAACGAGGAAGTGATAAAGAAACTCAATAGGGGCACGCCATTTCGATTCCCTAATACCAACAACCATGATTGAATAGAGGTGTCAAAGGTAACGATTGTTCCCGAATAAGGATTCGAAAGACTTCTGCCACAGGTGGCATATTGTACATAATACCCTATGTACTTAACCTACCTTACCTACATAGGTTTTGTAGTGGGTTTTGTAGGTACCTTACTAGTGGGGATTACAATTTGCAATATGACTGTTCAGGTGCGGAATACAAAATTATATAAAATCCACTCGAACGCACGATGAGTGCCTACTTGAATTTTGAAGCACTGCACCCATTAAAGGTAATAAAATATTGTCATTGTAGGTACAATGAGTGCAACCGAGTCCCTGGACCCACCCATGTATAGGTACCATGGTTAAGGATCATGATTTATTACATGTAGGATATGCGAAAATTGCTACCTTTCTATACCAACGTGCATACCGAAATTAATTTCCTTAAGTTTTACATGGAGTTTGGCCTCTGCAGAGTCCCTAGAACAAATCCCATGGAGAGCATTCATTAAGAAATGAACGGTATATTGTTTTAATATGGTCTTAGGATGCTCTCAGACCTCCCAGAGCGCTTTAACAGTTTTCCGATTTGAAATCCGCTTTTGTTTTCCCCGAGTACCGACCTTCTTCAAGTGCGGTACCTACACAGCTAGTTTGTTTTCCTTCTTTCAGATGCAACAAATGCTATTGCATCTTTGGCTAGAAGAGATACATGCACACTATTGCATTTCTGGCTTTTAAGACAAGATATTGTTCTAGACAGGTACCTAGGTAGGTAAAAGATACACATGATGATGAGGATGACCCACTCCAAATGAAAGAATATCCTATTTCAATCAATGAAATCCATACAAATGGAAGGTGATACTCGATTTTAAGGACCAAACCACTTAACGGATTTTAATGGGGTTTTATCTGGCGGATTTTTGGTAAATTTCTTGGAAGGTCATAGTCGTTTCGAGTGTTTAAATAGGGTCTGTTTTTTTATCTGAAATTAAAGTAGGCCAAGTGAAAAATTGGAAATTAAAAAAAGTCCTCACAATGCTATTGCAATGCCTAGATCCATTTTCTTAGCTTCTCATTTGTGTTAAACCCTTATTAGTACGTAGTTATTCGATTGAAATTCAATTAACTCATTGGATGAAGGCAAACTGCTTACAATAGTTCTATTCACAGGCAATTTTCATCTGTTCCAAGGCATTAGACAGAAGTATTTTCTTCGCCCCAGAAAATAAGTTACAGAAAAAAATATTGCACGTAAAAGTTCATAATAAACAATGTACAATAGTTTGTATTGGTATTTTAAAATTGTTTAATACATTAGTAAAGTAAGTAACCACTTGAGTGAATCCCAACCTATACATATACTATGTTAACGTTGGGCGCTGTTGGGCTGTGTTTTTAAATATAATAAGCCATTGTGGAGCTAGATCTGGGAATATAAGAAATGGATCAATTGAAATACATAACATTTGAGACGCATCCAAATCCATTCATTGCTTTTCCATTTTCCAGACGCATTTACGGCAGAGGCTCGCTTTCACAATCGTTTTAAGTTTAGGCTTGCACTGTGCCGAATAGAGGAATATTTTTCTTATATATAGGTTTAAGCTCTATAAAACTCACCCCTCAAATTTAAGCCAAAAAATTAGTGCAGTAAATGCCAGAAGACTGGAAGAAATAAGGTAAGGTTTTAAGCAATTCCTTTTCCTGTAAAATCAATCATCAATCATCGAGCTATAAATAAATAATATTTGTTTATTTGTAGAAATTTGTCAATTCCTGCAAAGTTAGAATTTTCGTCTTCCAGCATAGCCAAAGCTTGCGAATGATTTTTAATTTAGCAGATAGGCCTTGGGCAAATTTGTTCATAAAAAATATATAAGTAATAAATTCCTATAGAAAAATAACGCCGAAAAATAACCCTTTCGAAAAGATAACGCGGCCTAGTTTTTACTGTAGAAAAAGGTTTGTTAAAGCAAAACCAGATTTTTATTGTAACAGACACATATTGAATTTCTTAAGTGTATGGAACTAAAAAAAATAATCTGTACATTACATTATCACTAACACTGTACCTATATACAATTTTGTATATCAATCGCCTATCAGAAATTCAATGCATTTATAAACAAATACCTAGTAACACAATTATACCTATCGACCAATCTGATAGTATTTTAAACAAATCGTTTAGGAAAATCGTGTCCATCTTTTGATACCTAAATACCAGCTTTGCTCATGGCATTCAATACATTTAGGCTTAGCATCATCAAATATTGTTGGAGACAAAGCACTAACTTATCATTACTTAAAAACATAAGCCCTAAACATTTAGTTGCACTAACAATACGCATTAAAGATTTTCATATGATTGACCCAAATCTCAGAAGGTAGTTAAAAATGTTAATATCTACTCCCTTCACAAAATCTTTTTTTTTATCGCGTTATTGTCAGCTTCTCCTGGCGTTTATAATCCGAATTCTTGCCTCTGACAATAACTTGTATTACAGGTGTAAAATTCTCTTGTCAGTTTTGAATTCCGACATGTTTCGCTTTATATTACCGCTCTGTATGTATGTACATTATATGCAAACGCAAACAAAACTCTGTGCAATGACATTTCATTTGCAAGAAAAACAGAAGAAAGAAAGAATAAACCCGCTTACTAATTAAAATATCGATTGCAAATCGTCCAAAATCAGATGGTGTAATCGTCGTAATAGTGCCATCGTTGGACATTCAAGAAAAGTGACGTATCACAGTTCAACGAACCACTTGTTACCCGAATCCGGAGATTGATAGAGAAGTGAGGAATGAAAAAGAAAAAATATATAAAAAAAACGTGCATGCATGCATTCAAACAACAAGAGGTAACAAATAAATCGAAGAATTTTTATTGATAATCACTGGATAATCATCGCGTGCATTTCCAAGGAAAATTCCATCCCAGAAAAATGTTGTAAAAAATTCAAGTCACGTACGGGAATGCACGTTAAGCACCCCCAGATACGATATTTGGGACAAGCACAGCAATCGCATGCAGGTAGAAAAAAGAAAAAGAAAGATCGGTAGGTTTGCTCTGTGCTGACTCAAATGTGTGAGCGGTACCTATTTATCCGGGACTTAACCGGAAAAGGTGGTATTACCTTTCATTGATCTTTATCGCACCTTTGTAATGCATATTGAACAGGGATGGATGGATGCAGCAGCAGCAGCAGCAGCACCTCTAAGTATTTCATAAGAATTTCAAACAGCCTTTTTTCTACTTAATGGTTAGAAGAGAATATAAAAACCCAAGCATTTGAAATAATTTGGGTTTACCCAAAGTAAAGCTTGAAATACCTGTCTCTGGGGAAGACAGCAACGCACTGCTATAGTGTAGCTCTTGAGAAACACAGCAAAACACGACAATAAACCGAGTCTATATCATAAATCAATTCGATCACTTTATGGTTATAAAGTTTGGTATGTACATATATGGTCCCATTGTAGGTAGTATGTATCTAATTACGGAAGTGACGCAAAAGCTGATTATTATTATTATTATTATTTGCAAATAATAACTACCTATACAAGCAAGCACAAAAATATCTACACATAGAAAAAAAGCGTGTGGTTATTGATATTTCAATTACAGTTATTGATCAAATCAGCATTCCGTTTTTTATCAGCTATGTACTTAAACAAACAAACAAAAAATACCTTAGCTTGGCCATCGCGTTGTCGTCGCCTCGCGTACGTATAGAGGAAGTTCCGACAAAAAAAAACACGAGAGTCGCCACATTGGGTTCGTGCCGTGTTTTTTGAACTTCACTCTCATAGTTCCAAACTTATCGCTTTGGGTCTTTTTATTTTCGATGGTTTTATCGATGGGCTGTAGCAGATTTTCAATCGAAGATTATAAGCATTGACGTTTCGCACTTATACCTGTCACCGAGTTCACAATGTAACTCATCGTGTACAAGTATCTGTGGCATCTGCATTGCTGCGGTAATACTTCCTTGATACTCGTACAAAGCCGACATTGTAGCCAATTATAACAAACACATAGTCCCGTAGAGTGGATATACGTGCATCGACAACTACGGTATTGTGCCTGCCACAAGTATACATACAAAATGCCTATATAAAAAAGAAGAAAAGCTGCCAAGATAATGTATAAACAAATTAGCTGGAGGGTTCGCGCGCTCTCAAAAAATCTCATTAGCAACAACAAAAGATAACTGCATAATCCTTCATGTGCGCTGATGATTTCCTGCAAGAAAATGAAAATGAATTTCTTACAATTGCACAATTGTTGGCCAGAAATATACACATCCTTGCTTTGCGGACTTGTGCTTTCACGAGATAATGAAGGAAAATTATGAAATTGACACGAAGACGACACCCTAGAAGGCATCACCTGAGCTCCTGCTTCTTCTGAATAGTAGAATACAAATTAAATAATCAGGCAAAAATGTATGTAGGTACCCACAAAAAAAAAAACAAAAAAAACACACACACAAGGCGAACAACTCAGTATTACCTGAGGCTACTTCCACTCCTAGTTGACAATCCTTCATAATTGTGATAATGCAGCATCATTGACGTCGAAAGTCATACCTTAGCAAGAGACAACGACAGCACTAAACTAAACAGGAGATGCACATCACCACCACCAATAGTGTCGATGTCGATATGTATGCTTTCGCTCGAGTATGTGGACAATTGCTGTCTGCACATCCTTGTGTCAATCTTATCATTGTGGGAAAATGATCTCTCATTATGACGTTTCTACTTTACTTTGAAGTGCTGGTGGATCGTGTTTGAAATGCAAGCTTCGCATTGAAGGCTAGCACTATGCAAAGCAAAGCAAAGCAAATCTCTCAAGCAGTCGCCTTCTTATTCCTGTTTGCAATTCAACTTTATGAGTTCTTGTTAGAGGAAGAAGAGTGCAATTGTATTTTATATTGTTATAGTAAGACGCATTTTTATGACAGGAGGACTTGGGATCTCTTAAAAAACAAAACATGAAAGGTTTGAATCCAAAATTGACAATTATGTGAAGAGGAAGTATTTTCAAGACAATGACTCAAGCTTATTACCGTTAAATATTGTTTAATTTATGATTTTTAGCGTCTTCGTAAATGATCTTAAATATAAGAACATCACAATAGTCTCGCCTGTATTCATGGTAGTCTTCGATTCGTTAACCATTTCTAGCTGTTAGCAATCGACAATATTAGGCGTCACACAGACCTGCTAAGATTATCATGAACTATGAACTTGGACATAAAAATTGCGCGATAAACTAACTTCAAAACCAGGTGCACTACGCCTCGGTAATAATCGTCCATTGTACTACTAGCAGAAATCATCTTTTGTATAGTGGTTTGAGAAACTAGAAGTTGTTTGTTTCTCTTTGTAACGTGCATTGTTGTTCCCCGTTGGGGAGTTTTAGCTAATACTTCTTGTTTTTATTTTTTTTAAATTTGCTGCCAAGGGAAATGTCTCCTAGCTAGGTTGAATTTAATTTGCCTTCAATAAAATAGGGCAACTTAAAAGGATTGCACATGCATGTTTGACTCAAATATTGCAAAACAAACTAATTTCATTGTTTGTTTCTTTCAAGAGCGTTAATACTTTGACACCTCTGTTTGATGGCGGAAAAACGTCCATTAATGTCAGATTTTAATAAGTAGATACGTCAATCTTATTCAACTCACATCATTTTAAGGTGTGTTCGTTTGTCTATTTCGCAGCTGTAATGAGATAGTTTATTTTATTAAGAAATGCGATTACTTGCCTTCTTAGTTTAAGTGTGGAAATAAAATAGAATAAGAAACTTTATCTTATATGACAGATACTACCCTGGAAGGAAGTTGAATTTCTTCCATATATGTACATAATATGTAGACATAATGCACATAATAAAATCTGATCAGCAGTTAAAAACTTTAGGCAGGGGAATAACCTTATTAAATCGGTCGTTGTTTTATTTTTTATCACTAAACCATGTTTATTTACTTAATTTCCGAGCAAAGTTGCTGAGGAAGTTTGACAGGTTTAATCGCAATAAAACCTATTGACAAAAATATCAGGTTTTTGTTTACCAAACTAAACACCAACTAGCGTCAGTAGATCAGCAGAAAGACGTCTTGCGTGCAAAGTGATTAATCAGCAGATTTCTAAAGAAGTCGATTTGACAGAATTTTAGTTCCACTGAATTGTGTACATTAAGAATCAAGCCAACGAAAAAAAAGGTTCTGCTTAGCTTTAAATTGCTCATTACAATTAATCGCAATATCTGTACATATGCATGTATATACATTCTCAAAATAAATACGGAAGTAAATTACATTGATACATATGTATGTCTGTCAAGAATTATACTTCTGGTGGCTACAGCTAAATGCGCGTCACTTCATTCTACGACTAAGTGGCCGATGATGACTAAGGCGATTTTATTTGCAAATATCAAAGTTGTTATAATTATCAATTTACATACGTCTCTGCCTAAGTAAGTAGGTATCTATCAATCTGGAAATATCGTCAGGTTTTGCGTTCTGGTTGTCACAACTATTGCGGAGACCACCTCAACTTCTCCCGCTTTGCCGGTTTTTCTTACACGTCTCCGCTACGACAGCAAAGCAACTCGGCATCGGCACAGGCATATAATCTTTAGAGCTTTACGAGTAGGAAGTAATCAGATAATCAAGGTAATCAACTTGTTGTATCATGTCGTTTCTGTTTTATTTTATGTGTTTTTGTCGCTTTTTTTTCGCAGCATTTGTTCTGAAGTCTTAAGTTCGAACGCTTCAACCCCCATCGTCTGAGAAGTAAGCGGTGCGGTGTGGTGTTAGTTAAGGCATGTGCGGAATCGAAATTGATCACCGCGAACACATATTTCCTCATCGCGGTTGAATTGTCTTAATCGCTCGAGTGTGTAGAACAATAAATTTCCTGCCTGTCAATTGACTTGATATCTAGCAGTCACGTTTTTTCCTACCGCCACCACTGCTATAGGTATATTACTAGCTACTGGTAACTATATTTTCACCCCACCAGGCAAACAACCCCCGGCTGTTAGATAGAGGGAAAAGAGAGAGACTTTATACTTTATATATGTACATATTATGCGACTACACAACCCACCTTAGCGAGAATTATTATAATAATTTCCACTTGATTGCGTGATTTCACATTTAAATGAAATAGCAAATCTATACCGGGAAAGAATCGCAATGTTTCCGCATTAAATGCAAATCATTTCTAATTCTACAGTGTTGTGTAGTTAGTTTTGCACATGCTTTGTGCCCCGCGGTCACCGCCTCCGCTCGGGTCGTTTGCATTTCTCCAGCAACTAAGCCATCGGAGCGCCATCTTATGACAACCGGCCATTGAACAGACAAACTATCTGCTTCAAGTCTATGTCGATTTGTATAAATAACATAACCAAGTGTTTAAGGAAGCGATAACAAGTGGCAGCTATAAATTCTTGCACTTTCGCAAGGCTGTATAGGTATATATGCGCGTTCGTCCACATACAAACATACATATTGAATACTGTGCTGGTTATAATGTTTGTTGACATATTTGCTGTAATTATTTACACTTTGATCGAAGTTCAATTAAATCAGAACTAAATGAAAAACGAACATAAATGTGTTATTGTTCTGATGGGCACTTTGCTTCCTCATTCTCTTAGTTGACTCCTTCTGCGGTTGCAGTGGCAGTGTAATTATTTATTGTGACTTCTTGCGGACGGAAGAGGAATGGCGAGCGGGGAGCGGCGTGCAGAAAAAAATATCGAAAGTTTTCTCTTCCTGAAGAACACAGCCTCGACGACGGAGATAACGTCGATATTCTTATCTTAGTAGGAAATAAACAATTCCATTCGACAATAAAGCAGAGTAAATACTCGTACACTAGACGAGAAGTGGTCGTGTTCTGGAAATGTTTGCCCTGCATGTAACAGCGTTGCCTCTGTGATTTTGTTCCACTTAACTAGCTACTGCTGAAAACAACACGTATAGATAGATACTATAGGTACCTATAACTACATACAAACATATAGTGGTAGAGCGACTGACTACTCTCGCACACGAGTGTCGCGAAGCCGCATTTTCCGCATTTAACACAGTGACGGCGACGACGAGAAGCGGATAAGAACATGTCGAATTGAATCTCTTCCGTGAAGTCGTCGTTGTAGTCGCCGTTAAAATGGTGTCGGTGTCGGTGACGGCGCTAGATATAATGCATATTTCAAATCAAGACAGTCACAGCGACTTGGAATGATACTGGAATAAAAATATCCGCTGGTTATGCAATTACATAATTCCGTTTAACTTCTACGGTTAGTTAGTAAAAAAAACGACTTGTGATTTATTGGTTTCATAAAAGCAAACAAATAAAACTTAAGACGGTGAGCGTGCACGAAGATAACATGGAAGTGACACGATAAGACAACTTCAAATTGACGCAAAAACGTTTGAGTTTAATAGCTTCGCATAAAAATTAAACACAAATATGCGGAAGGTTTACCATTAAAAAGGCAATATCTAAGCCAGGTGTATGTGTTTAATATACATATCCCGTAATCTTATGGAATAGATACTTCCGAACTATTAAAATGTGGGTACATGTACATTTATCCAAGATCAAATGGTGAGTATTGTAGGTAGTACGTCCAAACTCAGTTGACACAAAGAAAACCTGTTTTTTACATGAAAAGCTGTATCGGATGAGTTTAGACAGATTTACATCTTTACATACATACGTACACCACGAATCTTCATAAACTCTGTAGAACAACCTTCTCTTTTTTCTAAATCCGTACTTCGTTTTGTTGGATGTGAAAGCTGTAAAAGGGATCGAAACTCAAGGTATAAAAATTAAAAAAAATATCTGAAGTTCGTAAAAACGTCAGCTTCTCGTTCGTCATTAGGTTCAAAGATGTTCCTTCTATTGACACCTAAAAGATTAAGATTGGTTAGGGGTTAACGCCTTAAAGTGGATCGACATTATATGTAGATATATTTTGGAAACATCTACGGTATCGCTCTCTTTTACAGCCTCCTTTTTTAAAGTCTTAAAAAAAGCTGCAATGAAAAGTCACAACCGGACAGCGTTACTAGTTTTGCAGAGTTTACGAAGAGATTTGTGGTGTAAGGAGACTTTTTTAACTCATTGAAGTCATACTTAGCAAAACAGCGTTTGCCGTCATACATTTATTGTTTAGGTATTCGGATGATGTAATTCGGAATAAGTCGGATTGCAGACTTTTTTAATTTAACCTTATATCCTGAAGTCATTTGAAGTCTGGAATACGTATTCATTGAATAAAGTAGTTTATTCCACATACCTATGCGTGTTTTTTTTTTTTTTTTTGAGAAATATAATTTGCATATTTCTGCGCAAGCGCCCAAAAAATTGACAGAAACTCGGTGTTATATTTATAAAGAATGAAATGATGAACAATATTGGAAAAAATGTTAACGTAACAGTGCTTAACATATTGAAGGTCGGAAAGTTTACTCCTTTTAATAAAGGGAAACCACAACTAAGAGCCTTTTACTATATATAAGAAAGACATTCAGTTTTTCGCTGACAGCCAGTTTTACCTAACCCAACATTAGTGATTTCTTCATCTGTTTATAACAGTTTTTTCTTCACAATCTCCGCTTACAATAAGAAGTTTCCAAACTAATTTTTAAAACTGATTGCATTCAGGTATATTCGATTCCATAATTTTGTGATTTCGTTTTTCGAACTACATTTTGTAGAAATGTGGATTATGCTATGCATGGTTAAAAATGTTAATAAAACAGTTGCACTTCGCTATAAATATGTCTCGCACCAGTGCAGACATTTATTGCTAATACTACTTACTAATTTTTCTAATTTTAAGCTATGCATCGGTCTATGGGGTATTTTTGTATATCTCCTTTGCCAGTTGAGTCATGTTTTAAGGACTTCTGGACTATGAATCACACATAAAATGACTGGTGTGTAATCGACTGTTATACTATATCTTTTTGAGAACAAAGCTCTTTAATCTACTTTTAGTGATAGAAACTAATTAAAAGTTTGTGTCATGCTATTGATTGAAGTGAGTCAGCTGAAATTTCACTTCCTACTTGTACTTCGTTATTTATAGATTTCTTTAAATTATAATTTATGCTAACTGTTTCTTTTTAATTTGTTCTTGCAGAAATTACCATTTTTTCCATAACATAAAATTCGCACATATGACTGGTCTAAGGAAGCTGTCTACGTGAGGTAAGCTTATTTCAATATTAAATGTAGATATTGCAAAACAATAAAAACAAATGTGCTATCTTACAACTGTTACTCCATAAAAGAGGTAATAATTGTACATTGTAGTAGTAGTATTTTATTTTCGCGTAGTTATCTGCAAAACAAATACACCACTGAATGTTTTAGGGAAACAAAGCAAAAGCAAAAAAAATTGAATAAGAATAAGGTGGAAATAACAGCAATAAAAGTTTGTACTAAATTTTGTTGGTTGATATTTTATAGTGGTGTTAGTCACATTGTCTTATCTTATCATTCTATGTACAAGATATATCAAGTTTATAGCCAAACTCAAGCCGATTTATCGCTCGTTCACAGAGAGCAAACGTTCTGATAGCACATAGAGGTCGTGGCAATGGAAATCATATTATTATTTTTATTTTGTTACTTCCAGATTGAACACATAAAGTTACGAAAAAAAGCCACGAATTCTACAGTAAATTTCTAACCAGGGATGTGTGTGGGTTTTTTTTTTATCTAATGACACATAACAACACACTACTGTTACCTACCTGATGTGACCATTTCGAATAAACATTCTTAAATGGCTCGAGGGCAGGGCCCCAAATAAAATCAGATTCCTTGAGGCTGATTGTAGGTTCTTCCATACGGAAAGGTAATGACTTTTCTAAAAAAAATCTTGAAGCTAATGTCCGCTCCGTCCCAAAAAGAACAGCAGCACCATATGACTGCCATTCTTATAGCAATGATGTTGATGTTGATGATCATGATCTCTCATACCAAAGAGCAACAGCTCTAAGTAGCGACCAACATAAATGCGTAAACGCGAAAGGTTATCGAACGATTAATAACACCTCTTAAGTTTACCTATTATTTTTTTCAAATCTGGGTTTTTTTTGTATTCTTCTACTTCTTTTCCGAATAACGAAAGTCCGATTGAGAATGATTTAAAAAAAAACGAAAAACAGGTATTCGGACACGGCACCACCTACTTCCAGCATAATTAAACCAACAACAACGAAAATTCTGCGACGAAGAATGAGGAAAAAAATACCACTCGACAAAATTGAATAAATTAAGTTTCTTGTTTTTTTTCTGTTATCGATTGATTTGTGTTTCTCAAGATGATAGAAATTTTGTTCGATACTCTAAACAAGATTCTGCAATGGGCGATTTTGGCCAATCACTTACGGGTCATTGACTCCTCCAAGCATAGAATCGTCTACGCAAGAGTAGCTTATTTCAAGTTTCGGTGGTGCCTATTCGATGTGCCCAAATTTAGCCAAAAATAATTTTATCGTTGAATCGTCCTTACCCAGTCTGTTACAGCTAAGTCCTGGGTTTAATTTTTTTTTACCATAGCCATTCCTTTGTTTATCTCTCTATTCACACACATAGACATGGAACTGGGGCTGTAGAAATAATATTAATAAAAAACACAACACGTTCGTCGCCCGCAAATGTGTGTGATGTCATCATCAGATTTCATGATACGAGTATTCACGTCATACAACGAGTTTACTGGAAAATCCAATATCAAATATCCAAGTGTTGCTCGTTCTGCTGCACGGGCTTCTCAAGTGTTTCTTCCACACGAACCGCAGACAGGGTGATCGTAAATTATAACGAAAATGCATTCATAATAATTAGAGAGTCTCTGGAGGAGTTTTTAAAAAATGCAGATATGCTAATGTTTCTTGGTACTAATTTGTGTTGCGGCATACATTTCTCTGATCAATAACTGTCAATTGAGATGTATTCACGAGACGGGTATTGCATTGGATAAACCGGAAGTTATAAAAGCTGATGTTTTGTTTTTTTTCTTTTTTCTTTTAAATTATTATGAATTTGAATTGTACCTGTTGAGGGCCTCTTAAAGATCAATTTTCATTTAACTGAGACCCGAAAGCAACTTTTATTATTAAAAAATTGTTACGTAAATATGTTTGATTGGTGTGATGTCGAAAGTAAATAAACATGAATATCTGCGAATAACTTAAGTTAGCCCTAAATACAATTTAAAGAAAAAAATTCCAGGATTGTTCCAAAGAGAAAGACTGCAGAAATTCCTCGATGAGATCACAATACCTGTTTCCCATATTTGAATACTTATTTATTTCCGATTAATCAATACTTGTTTTTACGTCAGATAAGGTGGTAAAGTTTTGATCGCCAAAAAAAGGTTAATCGATCCTGATCTTACTCTTTTTTTAACACGTATTGATTGCATGCACATAAATTCAATGAAAAAAAAAAACTAACAAAAAAATAATCTATCTTATTTATGGGCCCTAATAGCTTACGTATATACAAAGTAGTCTCGAAGGTTTTATCTTAATTAAATACAGCGAGTCGATTGAATATTTGACACTTTAAAAATGTTCTTCACTCAAAAGAACGTGAACAAACCTTATATCGCCAAAGCAATTGCCTAGGCGAATTCATTGCTCCTTTACTTCTGTTGTACTAAAATTCTGCCTCGCAAAGTCTGCGGCTTAAAATTGCAGAGGCTGATCATTTTTCGTTAATAACATATTGGTGGTATGAAGAACATGTGTAAATTTATTGTGTTTTTCTGGTAAATGCAAAGTTTGGTGCCAGCATGTTTGAATATGGTTGGAGACCTATTCTAGAGACTGTATTCTTAGGGACTTACCTGTTAAGAGAATGGCGCTTTTTTGAGTCCAGAGTTTTTTTTTGTTGATTGCGGATTACCTGCAATGGTTTGTTGATAGCTTGTCTTAGAATTGTATGTCACAACAGTGGGTATATATGACTTGGTGGTAAATCCGTTAGACTACTAAGTGCATCTGGTCCGAGTTTTAAATCATTTGAGTTATTGCAAGGGATGCAGACACAGGATACATGGATCGTTGCAAATTAAATGTTCTTTAAGTTTCCCTTTGTAGGAACAACGAATAACGAATACAGCACACCTAGCAGCCGTCTATAAAATTGTTGCTAAACTTGTGAGTTTATTCACGGACATAAAAGTACATATTTCTAAATAGCACACTCTTCTACAGAAGAAGGAATCTTTTGAATTCCCTTCTAAGAAATACGTAAACAGAGGAATTTAAATACCCGAATCACCACCAAATTTACAAACGTATGAGGCATTAAATGTTCGCTAATCGCTAGTCTTTGCGTCCCGTGAATATGATAGGTATACGTATATAATGTGTTTTTTTCTATTTTTTTTTCTTATCAAAATCGAGAGTATTTACTTGAATTTTATTTACAAATGTTAAGTGCTGTCATCTTCACCTGTGAGATTAGCTTAGTATAATAAAAGTGTATTCTACATATCCAAACGATAAAATGTATGCATATATGTAGGTACCTATGTACATACAAAGAATATGACAATACATACTTTAATTATGTATTTTAAATATTTACCTACTTAACTTGAACATCTGTAAGAGCAAACATCACATCATAACACAATTTTTTTTTTAAAGAATATTAACAATTCTTTAGCACCCTGTCCACATGTGTGATCATCTTGGTTTGAGAACTTGGTCAATTTAATCATCATCGTCATTCCCATCAAAACATTAAAAAAATATTTTTCTCTCTTTTTTCTACTGACAAGTTGAAGACGCGCCCTATCTCTCCCGCTACGCACCCTCAGTCGTCATTCCCCATTGTGGCATGTGCATTTTTTGTTGTTCTTCTTTTTTTTCTGTCCGATCATCTTTCAATTTTTTCTATGCTGTTCAGATGGAGTGGTATAAACGGCAGCCACACACTGTCAAAAAAAAAAATCTTTAAAAAAAAATCTCATAAAAGAATCGTTTTTTACACATGTTCTAAAAGATACCCACTGCATGGTTTTCGTTTTGTGTCTGCATCGTAAATAGCGATACCTATTATTCACTTGGCACAGGGAAGGCATAGAGTAGCACCAGCGCACCAAAGAAGTGCTGCAAACACCAGAGGACGAAGAGGAGAGGGTAAACAAACAAAAAAAAAGTCGATTTCAGTATGGAATTTGGCCATCGTCAGTCGTCTCCTCCACTCCATCAAAGTGCTTCTTCTGCTGCTGCAGTAAAATGTTGTGTAGTTTCCGTTTAAACCGGTTTTTTTTACTCACACATTATAACACCGATGAGCGGCAGTATAAAAGTACAGAAATTGAAGCGTACTGCTTCCTCCTAGATTAAGGTTTCATCCTTCTGCGATTCCAGAAGAAGGAAGCGAAGAACACAACGTCGTCGATCGACAAAGAAGTAGGTATGTGTACTTATACATATGTATGTGTATTAGCTTCGTACTATTGAGAACTCTCTGTGACTGGTTAGCTGGATCAGGAACGAATACGAGGTCATTGCAAGCACCAAGGGGCAGCATCCGCAACATGATCAAAGAAGGAGGCGATCGGAATCGGCAACATCATGATTATGATGCTGACGATCGTCGTAACAGCACCCAAAGATTCCAGTTGCTTCATCCATCGATGGCTGGTCTTCGTCGTAGTCATCGTGGTAGTGTTAGTGGTAGTGGCTGGAAACAAGATTTTCGTCTGGGATCCAGGAAGTGAATTTCAAGTAACATCTCCTAACGGGCGTCGGGGAACGGGCCGAATAATCGGTGTTATGGGAAGAACAGAGGATGAATCCAGGAACTGCTTGGCTATGTAATTATTTTGGGGGAACTTTTATACTCTCTCACTCAACCTGTTGCTTGTTGAAGCTGAAATTGTGGTGTTGCCCGGGGGGTGACGATCACCCAGTGGTTGTTAGGCCAAGATCGCGAATTAAGGAAAAGTACCATTTCATCTCATCTAAGCAGCGCATGTTATAGATAATAGCACAGCTTCCAAGGAAGCCTTATACAGTATGCGGAAACAAGTTTTTACGACCAAAGCGCGCGATAGTCTAAAGCCTTGGGTAAGATCGATCCTACATATGTATGCCTACATCGCAAATTGATTACACTTTTGCAAGATCCGAAGAGAGACAGTTTTCATTTTTCTTTCTTTTGGCCATGTTTGTTAATTCGGAATGCCTATTCGGATTAGGTGTACCGAAATATTTGAATTATGAATCATACTACTCGAAAATATTTCATAGTCTGCCTTACATAATTTCACCTATTGACTAGCAGAGCCAGAGCAGAGACGACTTGGCCAACGAAACTTTGGAGAATAACAATTGGCTAAGATTGAGTGTGAAACTTTTTGGTAGCCCACACTGAAATAGCACCGCTCCGCGCCCCACCAAAACAGATTTACGAATCACACAAATACACAAGTCTTGTGTATCTGTGAAAGCGTCTGCAATTGTTTTGTGTTGCTGTGTAGCTTCCTATATGCAAGCCAGCAGTAGTGCTGATGTCTGCTCATCGCTTTTCTTAGAAGCAACGTTTTTGGTTTTTCGTTTCTTTATATTTCGGCATGACACCGGGAAGTGCCGCATACTGCTAGTGAGCTACTAGCTCCGGGCGTAGGAAACGAAACTCATAGCCAAACAATAACACAACAGTTTTGCTGGCAGTGTCAGTCGGTCGATCGTGTTTGTGCGGCGAGGCGACCGATGGCGGTCGGAGGCGAACGCAAACGCGGACACAAGCGGGAGTCGTTGGACTTCCGCATCGTCTGTTGTATGTACCCAGTTAGTGCTGTCAGGCGTTGTTTCTCCTCCGTATATCTCTGTTATCTAAATATAGATTTAGAATTTTTTGACGATTTCCGTATTTGTATGTATGTAGTGTATAGTGTTCTTTTCCTTCTTAGAGCTCTTTTGTCTGAAAGTAGGTACTACAGAAACAGATATACATACATATACCTACACGCAAGCAAATCATAAAATTAGAGACCCATACAAATTCGTCATCTTCTCTCAAAATGTTATTTTATTCGTTTTGGCTGATTGGAGCGCCCAAGCTCTTGTAGGTTGTAGCTACTCTCAAGATTAAGATAAATGTATGTAGGTACTCGTATAGGTATACATAGGTACAGAAAACGCAAAAAAATGAATAAAATCAAGAATAGGCGACTGAGAAAGAGGAAAACGCTAACATAAGATGATGACGGCAAAAGAATCTGAATTTCCGCTTAAACTGGATTTGCCGGATACTGTTTGCATTTAATAAAGCAACAAATGTTATTATCTGGTGACCGGCATTCCTAAGCTTCGTGACAAGTATGCCAGAGCGGTAGTTTAAGCCAATCTCTGCTTCCCTCATACTTAATGTTGATGTTGTGTTGCTAGTTTAAGCTGACTTGCTTGGCTCATGAATAGATGGCTAAGTAAGTGATCGAGTCGTGGTACAACAACAACTCTCCTGTCACATGATATACTTACCCATACATGCTGAGACGTACGAATTGTTGAAAATATTGATTTTTAATTCTAAATGCTCGTGAGAAATAAGATGGTATTTAGGTAGGTACGCAGCTATTTAGAGCAGATCCTTCTAGGAAAAATTATTCAAATTAATTAAATGTAGGTATGACGGAAGGAAACTACCTAGGTACCTATGCGAATATAAAGTACATTTTTGATAGTTATGTGACCTGTACCTGTTGTACCTACCTAAAGTACATAAGTACCTCCCAATACACCTATTAAATATTTTATTTATTTATGGATGTGCTGGTTTTTTTATATACCTGTTCTTTTAAGAACCTAGCCTAGATGCCATGCCTATGTTCCCAGCTAATTCAATATCATTGAACAGCCATACTCTTATCTAATCCCAATCAAGATCGTTGAGATTATTCTTACTAATAAAACTTGAAAAACATTTTTTTTGTTGCAGATAAAGTTTTCTTCAAGCAAAACACAATTAAGAGGCAAAACCGAAGTATCAATCTTTTAATTATTAGACGATCCAAAATGAAAATGTTACCAGTGCAACTATCCTTGAATCCACCGCTAGGGCTCTGGAGTGACGTGTTGTGGCGGTGTCCACCTGCGCCACCAAGCCAGTTGGCCGAATTGAAGACCCAGTTACCACCATCATTACCCTCAGATCCTAGACTCTGGGGCCGAGAAGATGTGTCTGTGTTTCTTAGATTTTGTGAGCGTGAATTCGATTTACCAAAAGTGGAGCATGACCTCTTTCAAATGAATGGAAAGGCCCTCTGCCTATTGACAAGAGCCGACTTTGGTCATCGTTGTCCCGGAGCTGGAGACGTGTTGCACAATGTACTGCAAATGCTTATCATTGAATCGCACATGATGCACTGGCACCTGCCCAATAGTCCGGTAACACCAACCAGCAGATATCCGCTGTCGCCGCACAGTCATCCGCCAACACCAACATGGCCACCCATTGTGCCGCCAGACAGTCCCTTCCACAATGCGCACATGCATCACTTTATGCCGCCAAACTCTGTAACGCTGAGTCCACCGCCATCCGTAGATTCTCAAGCCAGCAGTCCACCACAGGTTCAAGACCAAAATGCTAGTAGTAGTGGTAGCTCTACGAATAGCGCCATGAATAATGGAAATGTGTTTAGCCAAAATAATGCGACCAGCTCTAGTAGTAATCAGTCCGATTCAGATGAGGAAAGCTACTCAGAGTCAAAAGCCGCATCCCGGGCAGCAGCAGCAGTTGCTGCAGCTGCAGCCGTGGCGCAGTACAACAACACTAGTCCGCCACCTACACCCGTACTGAAGGACATGTCTCCAAGTCTTTCGCAACAGATTACCAATAGTTTTGTGAATACTTGGTCACAGAATCAGACCAACCAAAAACTGCACAGTGCTCCCAACAACAGTAGTAGTGGCGGCTCATCGTCAGCACCTACCACTCCCAGTTACATGCCAGTAAAGAGGGAATTTTTCCCAGAGAATACTGAGCCCAATACAAGTAAGTTAATTAATCTCTCCCTGTTCAAAGTGCTTAATTAATAATTTTTTTTCTTCTTATATTAGACGGTCGCCTTCTTTGGGATTTTTTGCAACAGCTGTTAAATGACAGGAACCAAAAGTACAGCGATTTAATCGCTTGGAAGTGCAGAGACACTGGCGTCTTTAAAATTGTTGATCCTGCTGGACTTGCTAAGTTATGGGGAATTCAAAAGAATCACTTATCAATGAACTACGATAAGATGTCGAGAGCGCTCCGATACTATTATAGGGTTAACATCCTAAGAAAGGTTCAAGGAGAACGTCATTGCTACCAGTAAGTAACAAAATTCTACGCAACACAGACATTTTTACTAAACAATTATCTCTTTTAAAGATTTCTTCGGAATCCCACCGAACTGAAAAACATCAAAAATATTTCACTTCTGCGGCAGTCTGTGGCGAATTCATCAAATGGAGGCAACAACAACAACAACAGCATAGGTGGTAATTCAGCAACACCAGCAACAAGTGGCAGTACAAATTGGTCCATGTCACCACAAAATGCTCAAGGCCAATCTGGACAGGCTCAGCAACAGCAGCAACAACAACAACAACAACAACAGACAGTGTCGCAGCCTTCACAGTCACCACAGAGGCCATCTTCCCGAAGCAATAACAACCAACTTGGTTTACCCGGTTCAGCTTCAGCGATCTCACCTTCAGCAGCGGCTGCTGTAGCAGCTGCAGCTGCAGCCTATGGTCCACCGCCTACATCCCCACTTTTTATGCACGCCATCAATGGTGCCTTCCATTACCTCACGTCAAACACACAACCGCCCAACTCACCTGTACTGCCTACAACGCCCAGCGAAAAGCACCAATTTAACGCGATTAAGTTGGAAGCGAATAGCCAAGATGGCGATGAAATGAAACCAACGGACCTTAGTGTGTCAGGACAGTCGAGTTCAGAAAAAAGGACGTACTCTCAAGCTAGTTCTGATTGTTACCCGTAAGTATTGAAGTTTTTTTTAGTACATACATAATATATAAATGATGGCATGATTAATTTGAAAAAAACTTAAAGATGCTAAGTGCATATGGAATAGTTTGTGATTTTATTCAGTTCGCGGAATTTTCGTGTTTATATCAAGTTTACTTAGTTCAATTTTATCGTTTCTGATTGAATTCGTATGTCGATTATGCTGCTCTATTTAGTAATTTCTTAATGACATTTATGACGCTTGATATTTGTCTCGCTTCGATTGATCAAACTGTAATTGCAAATTATTTATTGTCGATTCCTGCGTAGCGAATTGACGACATTATGAACAAACTATGAAACAGCTATTGTTTTAGGACCCTCTAATGTACCAAACATAATGGCTCATTTAAGCATGTATTTGTGGCGCCTAATGTCTTCATGTTGGAAAGCTGATAGAAGAATAATAATTAGTTGCAGAACATTCCATGCAATTTAAACACCAACTGTGTAAATGTACTTTCAGACATGGCAATCAATGAGTTCAGGGCTTTCGGGAGTATCATTTAAAAATAAACACTGTATGTGGCCGCTTTTTAAGATTGCATTGGGCAAAACATGAAGTAACTTTGATTATAATGCTTTTAATAGAAATAAATTAGAAAATCTTCAGTTATTAAGACACATTCCTCTCGATAACTTTGAAATAAATACAATCAGCCTTGATCATACTTGCTCCGTGGAGCTCCGCAAGGAAGAATGAAGTGTCGACCAGTCTTGGCAGTCTCGGCATTGGTTTGAGTACGTTACCACCACTGCCGCAGTATTATTTCTTGTAATAAAACAAAGGAAAATGAAAATGTTGGAATTATATTCGTTTTAGATCAATTTCGATATTGAAAAATTAGCAATTTTTTAAATTTGTAACGTTTACCTCAAAAATAAAATACCTTTGCTAAATATTTCACTTCTCTTTTAGATTAATACGAAATTCTGATGGTCTGACCACAATCAAGCTAATTCGCTACAACGATAACAATTCACCAGAGTCGCCCAGTCACATGCAACAGAGCCACGATTCATCCGAAGACATGCAAACGTCAACCATGGAAAATGACAACGGCAGTGAAGTGAGCAGCTACGATGGCAATATGCCAACTGATTTGCGCAAATAGACAAACAATTGCTGGACAGTATTTGGAAAAACAAAACAAACATTTTAGACAATCACAAATAGCTCGCGTGCGATAAAATCAAAAGAAGGATATTTTTATTACTAAATATTACAATCCAGTTTTTTGGACAAGGTTGAGAGGAGTCTGTATAAATTATTCATATACACAATATATATATATATATACATACATATGTAATACATAAAAAAGATAAGAAAATACATTTATTTAATTTTATTTAACTAGCATTTTAAATTTAAAAAAAAACAGATTTTTAGGTGATTACCCAATCAAAAACAATGTAAAATGTGCCAATTTAAATGATAAATAATATCAGTAATAGATAATATCCATATAAGTGCATGATTATCGTTCGATCGATATGATGTACATTATGATGTTTTGCCGGGTGGCGATGCCCCCCAATCGTATATTGTTTTAGTATGTAAGGAACCCTCTCCAAGCTTTACTCTTATTACATAGGAAAATGGAATAAAACGATTTAATACATAAAACAAAGCCCATGAATTGGTGAAAGCTTTTATTTTATAAAAAAAAATTAATACATGCATGAAATAATGATTAAAAAAGAAAAATTATTAGTTTATTTTTGAAACCGTTGTAAATACTTGTGCAGAAAATGCGTTATGATTTTGTTGTACGAATAATATTGTGCTTCCTTTTAATTTCCCCCACGAAATAAACATTTAAATTTGTGATCCGGTCTTCAATTGAAAAATTAAGTTAGCGAGATCGCGCCAACTTTTCTTATTATTATTTTTATTTTATACTCATTGTTGATTTTTGTTTTACGATTTATGTGATACAGTTTATTTTTTTTATGTTTATTTCTTTTATATCATTGAAATTGTCCGTGCACACTTGCAGCTAGGGGCTGTTGCGATCTAAGTTGGTCCAACGACCTCGTGCAAAGCACACTTTAAACTAGCGTCAAGTTTCAGTGCGTCGTTCAGGGTCTTAACGAAAAATTATACATACATATTTTTTTTATTTTATTATTATTCAAATCATAAAACAAAAGAAAACATACATAAACACATGTTGAAAACAAATTGGCTTCCATTTATAGTACATTTTTTGTTTAACTAGATTATAGTTTAGATGTTAAATAAAATTAATTATAAGAAATGAATGACTTTATACAAAAAAAAAACAATCCGTAAGAAAAGAGAAAATATTAAATTATATTATAGACTATGTTTACTTATAATTATCAATTTAATTTTAAGTCGGCCAGATGATTTCAGCAGAACATTTGGTTTATTTGCAAATTCATACTTGTTATAATTACCAACTTGTTTGTTCTTTTTACTATTATTTAGAATTAATGCACACATTCTGCCCCTTTTCGTATTGGGGGCAGCAAAGTTAATGGTAAAATGCAAAAAACAACTTTCATCGATAAAATGAGAGACATATCTGTTATAGAGGTATAAAGTGTTCAGCTGCACGCAGAAAGCAAATAAATAATTATTTTCTTTGTACTGTAAATATTAGGTAAATAAAAATAAAAAAAAGTAATTATATATTTACATTACAATAATTTTTCTATTTTACATTCTATAAATTTTTATACAAAATAATATTATTTTGAAAGAAAAACAAACAAAAAAAACAATACCTTAAAAAATTAATAAAAATGTATTTGTTAATAGAACAAAAAGTTGTTGTTTATCGTTTTTATTGTGTGTCCGTTTAATAATCATTATTTGTTTGAATAACTTCGCTCGAATACAATGTTTTTAGAGACATGCATGAATTCTACACTTTGCACTAAGTTTTAAAAATCACATTTTATAGATTTCAAGGAATTAAAAACAAAATAAGGAGTAAATATGTTAACTGCTTTGTGGAACTTTTAGAATGTGTTAAAAGGTGCGTCTGCTTAGACAACCTTATGATTGCAACCAGAATTTGGGGATGTTTCACACAACAACGACGTTTTGAATGTATGAAACTCGTGATTTTGATGGAGATTTCAGGAGTTTTCATGAAATCCCGATTTCAGTGCGTTGTGAAAGGGTATGTTAACCAGCTAGGTCCTACAATTCACTTTCATTTGATATGAATTTGAAATCGATCTATATTAAAAATTGGCGTTCCGTATTTCACTTTTATCGATATCGACATCGATTTCAAAATTTTCGAAGTGAAATTGCCATGTTCCACAATTCGATTTTAACGATTTCTCAAATTGACTGTACATGCAATGTATAATGGTGGATTGAATGGATTAAATGCGTACTTCAGTTTTTTGTTAGTTTTATTTAGATTATATATATGTATATACGCATGTACAGATGATCATGGACATGTACGAGGGAGCGAAGACAAAAGCCAGATGTCCCGCAGGAGTCACAGATGAATTCCGATTAAAAGTCCTT
Organism: Ferdinandea cuprea; assembly: GCA_963576555.1. Lineage (NCBI taxonomy): Eukaryota > Metazoa > Arthropoda > Insecta > Diptera > Syrphidae > Ferdinandea > Ferdinandea cuprea. The sequence goes on from OY754958.1 coordinate 2,352,611, forward strand.
TGCTCTTATATTGCTATGCTATTATTTGCTATTATAGTCCTTGATTATCTGCTTGAGGGAAAAGTGACGGACCATAACGTGCATTAGTTATTCTTTGTTGACGATAGAGCCATAATTGATGATGTTGATTTACAACCGTTGATGACGACATCAATCATCGTGTAAGCGTATGGTGGATGAAGTGGCAGGAAAACTCTGCCGGCTTCTGCGACCGAAAAATGTCACCTAACTGAAAGGAAGGCTCTACACCGCAGCTGTGTACCAAAAGTATGAGGGCAAGTTGACAGCAGCTGAGATAAATATGCTTCGCATAACAGCAGGACTAACAAAGCTTGATCGAATTAGAAGTTCCAAAATTCGAGGAAGCCTTCACGTCAAAGAACCACTCTCGAAAAAAATTGGAGCACGACCGACTCAATTGGTATCGTCATGTTCAAAGCAGGGATCCTACAAACTCCGTCAAAAAAGGTTATTGAAACCAAAGTTCCCTCATAGTCCCGTAAAAGAGGCAGGCCTAAAAACTCCTGAATCACACAAATGCAGAAACACCAGCATTTGATTGGCCTCAATGAGGAAGTGATTCAAAATCTGGAAGCCTGCAGATATTTTTTGAGGTCGAACCGGCGAACCGGTAGTAATGCAGTGAAGGGGGGGGGGGTATGATCCCTACAATCCTGATCATAACCTGGAAGAATTTATATATCTACAAAAATAGAAACGAGCACATTGATTATGCACAGAAGAAAATATTTATATATATCATTGAAAGGCGCCGAAGATCTAACCGAAGGATTTTTGGAAAGAGCTGGAGTTGTTTTGGAAACACTTCTCAATCCCTATGGGGCGTCAAAAAGAATTTCTAATGCACAGCCTTCAAAAGGGGAGATTGCACTAAGAATGCACCTTCAAGTTGAATTTTCAAATATAAATCATTGGATTCGACATTATGAATGAAATGGATTCGGATCTCCTCAGTTTGTCTGATATCAACATTAACTTAAACACAGCACGTTTAACAAAAGAAGTATTCGGCACGTTTGCTATTATGCAGCGCAGAAGAAGGAATGTTTAAATAAAAAAAACTTAAATCATGGTCGAATAAATGTTTGTGGTACCTACAGGTTTAGCTTTTATTGAAAACTTCTTTAAAAAACTCATTTTATTAAAATTGTTAACGTACGAAGTGGGAAGAGTTGTAGTTGTAGTTAAAAATCGATTTGAATTTCGAGCTGCTTTCCATTTTTCCACCTCCTCAATTCCGGCACCACTTTTTTGTACCTTATAAAGGTTTCTGCCGTGAAATATGATCTTAGGTTATTTATTTTAAGTGCAAGAATATATTATAATAATATCAATGCTTTACCATATGTTATATGAATTTTTATTAATTTCATCTACCATTCGAGTCCAAAACTGATGCTTTTTAAGCTTAGAAAATGTTTTTTTTTTAAACTGTTGCTTCGCTCGCATGTTTTTATAAGGCAGGCGCGCAGGCACCTAAGACGAACGTTTTCATTATAATATTTCCAATAATAAAAACGATCTTTGCATTTTACACAAATGCATTAATTTTTAACTGAATGCAAAAAATTCACCAATAATCATAGAGATTCCATATTAAAAAGCCATGATACTACCTATCTTTATAAATCCAAAATATCGAGATCTATAAAATGGAAAACTGGGACAAACTTCGAATTTGTACAATCTTTATCGACACAAAAAGAAATAACTTATGTTAAATATGCTTCTAAAACTATGTCGCAGATATGCCCTAAATGGGATATCTTAGCTGTACAAAGAAAAATTCGTATAAATGAGACCTTCGGTGCGAAACTTATTTTTTTATTACATTTTTCCTTATTCATGGTAGTCTTACGGTGGATTAATTTTATGGTTTTACGAAACCAATAGTTATGTTCCAACTTACAAAACTATGTTACAAAAGAAAGGCCAGAATTTTCAATGTTTGTATTTACAAAATCGTCTTCAGTCTTAAATAGGTGATCGATCTTGCTAGTCATTTTGTCCAGAAACAATAAACCATCTTTATTTTCCTTCTGGTAGTCCACCTCCAGTAGCACATTGTCAGTTTTGACTACATTCAGCTCTGTTGACTGCGACTTTGTTGGAATATTCTGAGCGAAACGAACCCAAAAATGTACTAAATATACTTAAGCTCCGAAAACAATTACTTACTTTAGGGTTTATTGATGCAACAGTTTCTTTACTACCACGATTATGTGTTCTCTGATGTCTTCGCAAGTCACCAGAAACTCGAAATTTCTTTCCACATACCTCGCACTCATATGGTTTTTCACCTTAAAAGACACGAACAATGTTCCTTACTAAGCCACGATAAAGAAAACAATGAAATTACCTGTGTGGATTTTGCGATGATTTTGTAAATACGAACTTGCCCGAAAACTTTTCGGGCAGAACTCGCATTTATAGTTCCGTTCGCTGGTGTGTATTCGCCGGTGTATTACGAGCGAATACTTGCGAGAGAACGATTTACCGCAGAACTCGCACTGATAATTTTTCTCGTCCGAATGTATGGACTCAAGGTGATATTTCAAATCACTCCATTGGCGGAATTTACGATGACATTCGTCACATTCATATGGTTTGTCGCCCGTATGCACTCTCAAGTGTGACTTGAGGGCGCTCTGAGCGAAAAAAGATTTCCCACAAACATCGCATTGATGCGGTCGTTCACCGGTGTGCGACAAATCGTGATATTTAAGTGCGTTGGACGAGTTAAGTTCCCGATTACATTTCGTGCATATGTAGCGTCGCTTGTTGTTATCTTCGACTTCATTAGAGCTTTCATCTTCCATTTTAACCTGTTTTGGTGAATTCTTTTTCTTCGAGCCTTTCGGACGTCCCCTTTTTCGCTTCTCATTGAATTCATTTGAGTCTGGAATTTGAGAGTCGTTCAGATCATCTGAACTTGTAGCATCATGATGATCGTGGGTGAAATCATCATCAACTGGATTGGATTGCAAAGAAGGTATCGGAGTTTCAGTTCCATCGCTTCTATTATTTGGGATTGACCGCATTGGTATTAAGTCAGATAACCTTTGAAAGGATTCATTGTTGATGGCATCATCTTTGAAGGTTATCCGATTGAAGGCACTATTCGCGAACCATGGCTCTTTGGACGCTGACACAGGTTGCATATCAAGATCATCTGAAGTGTCGTCCACTGATACTTTGTCCACCACACCACGTATTCCCTCCAGCATATCTTCAGTGTCGCTAAATTCCACTTCATGTGTGGTGTCTACTGTTTGTGCTGTGTCTTGAGTCTGGACAACGTATTCCATGCACTTTTCGATTACGCTTGAATTATAAATTTTAAGTTCTGGTTGGTTAGGTGGATTAGGCGAGACATGTTGGTGATGAGCAGATAGTTCAACGACTGTGCTAAAGTTATCGAAGTTCAAAACTTCGCTGAAAACTTGATCCGCAACAACTGTGGCTTCTGATGGTCCCTGGTAAAATTTATAAATTAATCATACTCATGTAGTTCAGGCAGTAAAGCAATGTTATAGCAACCGTTTTTTCAATAACTGTTGTATCGCCTTTAATCACGATGGAAGAAGGTTGAATATTTTGAGTTTCAGATTTATCCTCAACTTGTGCGGTAGGTTCGTAATGGCCTTTTAGGTGAGCAAAGAATTTTAATTGTGAATCTGATATAGAACCACACAGCTCACATTCAAACTGCGTCGCATTGGAGATCTAAATTGATATTTCATCGAAAAAAATAATAATTTTAATATCTGGACCGATTCAAAAGAAAAAAAAAACACTCACAACCAATCGATCATTACTCGAAACAATTTCCTCATTAATAGGGTAAAGATTCTCTGGTTTATCCATTATTTTGAGTTTCTTTGAAATTCGTTTCTTATGCGGTAGAATTTTTTTGGCAGTACCTCCTAGGAGTTCCGTCATCTCAGATATTTCTTCCATTGGCTCTTCGTGCCTCTCTTTTTTAAGCCATCGGTTCGGCGTCAAAGGCGTTGTTGCCACAGGCATATTTTGAAGTGTAGAAACATTTATATCCTGAACAAGAGCTTCCTGTATTGGAGTACTCTGCTGGCTGCAAAATATTCTGAAATTCTGTTCATTCAATAAATTTCCATGCATTGCCATAAAATCAGAATCTACAATGTCCTTATCGGCCTGATGAATAAGATTATCAGTTGAGCTTTCCTAAAAGTGATTTTTATTACAAACTATAAAAAAAGCACTAATAAAAATAACTCATCCTACCCCACTAATGCTTGTTTGAGTTCTTATTTGTCCTTGCCGATTGACAAACTGGAAAATTGTGTGCAGCTGAGCTTCTGAAGGAAATGCGTCATTAGTGGTCAGTGAAGCAATTGTGCAATCGTTTGCAGTTTGACCTGGTAGGTCCTGTTGTTCAATCAGATCAATTATGAAGCTATTGGGAATAGTGTTGGTAATATATTCAGGTCCCAGGAGAGTCTGCAAATGAAATTGAAAATAAATATATTCTTGGCATTAACATTTTTTTCCCATACGTGGTCGATGTATTCCTGTTCTCTGCCCTGAATGGTCATGAACTGAAGATTTCCACTTTCAACACCTCGCAAAACCCCTGGCGTGTTAGCGGTCTTTCTTATGTCCATCTAGAAATAGTCAAAGTGTTAATATCATTATTACATGAATATTTATCAATCGAATCGTACATTTTCGCAGTTGCCAGCGAAATTGTCTAAGATCGTTCGGTTCATGTGTTCCTCCATAATAGTGAAATAATCAGTTAAACAAAAAGTAATATAACCGCCGTTGAAGCATATTATTTGAATCTCTACTAAGAATACGATAGTATATCTCACGAATTCGATGTTATTTATTGCAAGTTTTATATTTACTAGAGTTATTTTGATCCAAATCTAAAGCCAAATATTAAAAACAATTTTCAGAAAAAAATTGACAACGCTGTGAAAAGTACAGTGACAGCTGTCACAAATTATACAACAACCATTTATCCATTTCGTGGTTCCGATCCAAGATAATTGTGAATCTCAAACTGTTTTCAACAAAAGGTCGATACTAATTTTCCGAAGGCGCCTAATTACATTCAACATATTTTTACTTAAAAAAGATGGTTAGAACGTAGATGCGTTTTTGGGTTGTTGATTTAATCTTTGTATATGAAAACTATCCACAAAGATTCCATACATGCCTGGAATAGCCGTTGAAACATTCAGAAAGAAAAATGCAGCTATATGATTGACCTATAAGTTTGAGGCCGTTTTTTTAATATATTGGTCACTCACTTAGACTGTTGAAGAATAAATAGTGCGACATCAAAAAGATCATGGAACCTATTTAAAGAAATATTCAGCCAGTGATGGTGAGATGTTTCCTCATGGATCATGGTTATGAAGTGTCCACATTTTGTTGGTTTAAACACAGGATCAAGTCGTATTTGGTTCTTACAGGTGATGTGACCATGCGGTATTTGAATCATTGTCTGATTAAACTGGCTAGCCTGTGGACCTCAGAATAAATTCGGGTAGGGAATAATGGTTCAATAGTGTCTCTGGTTTTGGTGTCAATACTGACAACATTGTCTTTCCTACTAGGAAAAGAAGTGGAAGAATAAACATGTGAAGTATAGGTGAGGAGCATTGTAATCTGTGCGCACTACAGTCCGTGTAAATCTGTAGATTCTCAGTCAGTCGTCGGTTGACGCGGGAATAGATAAAGATAAACAAAAAATATTAACTTTAGTCGTAATCACTAATCCTTTAATTTTATTTAGAAAACATCCCATTAGTTGGTACCACTAGAACATCTTATTTAAGAAACAAAACGTAATTCTTTGTAATTTGGTGTTTTTTTGTTTTATTTATAATTTAGCATTCTATGAAAAAAACACTTCAAACTAATACTAAATTGCTGCATTTAATGAAATTAAATTATATAAATCATTTTTTGTTTTATATGAACACTAAGCGACACTGTCGATTAGTTTACTTTGATGTTGCCTCATAAATAAATATCAATATAAATATTTAATCAGTTGTTTTGTTTTTCTTTTTGTTTGAAATTCATATTAAATAGACCCTTAGTTAAAAATAATGGAAATTAAGTTTGCTAATCTTTGCGTGGCCTGCGCTTTCGGGTACCTTCAGGTGCTGGTGGGGTTACTCTTTCCTGTAATGAGAATTAGATTGATGGTTATATATATAGTCGAAATGTCGATTGTTTCTGATTAGTTACTTACTTCAGTCTCTTCGGAAGCTTCTTCGCTTTGATCGTTCTCTACAACTATGTCCTCCTGTTCCTCCTCACTACTGCCACTCGCACCACTGTTCGTGGCCGGTGGTTCCGTAGTGTCTTTCACTTCTAAATCAGCCTTCTTCACTTTTGGACTAGAATGTTGCTTGGTTTCGTCGTTAACCTTTGCAGTTGTGTTATCATTTGGTACATCATCATCGGGAGTTATATCATCAGTTTTCTTTTTGTCTGATGTGGTGTCCTTTTTGGCGATCAAGAAAAAGCATATTAATTTTTTTTACATATGAAGGAAGGGAAAAAGGGTAAAAAGCGTTCATTTGCGTACCTTACTGGAGGAGCTACAGAATCGATAAATAGTAAATGCTAGCGGTGTTCCTAGCAGTACAATACTTATGCGCCAAACCCAAGGATTGTCAGTTAAATATTGAATCACTTTGTTCAAAAATGTCTCCTAAAAAAGGTGCAATACAAAATGGAAGACATACAAATTAGCATTTCTACTCATAACTAAATTTTAAGCATGTGAAAAAAGCGTTCTAGTGTAAGAAGAGTTATTTGTGAGGGGCGGTATTTCTTTTCAATTGGTACCTCTTTCACTCGCTTTGAAAGGTAGCAGATATAGCATATTATTGGAACAGCTATGTAACAGAAATACAAAGCCCACCATCCGGGTTTGTAGTTCATTCGCCGCAGAATTCGATGAAACAAAGTTTTCTTTGCAAGTATTTGGTTAAGTGGTTTTTTAAGCGGTTTCGTTTGTCATCATTTTACTTACCGATTCCTTGTCAATATATTTGCGCTTAATATCGAATGTCTGGGCAGCGAACTCATCGGCAACCTCAATATCGTCCGTAATGATTAAATTGTCGAATAGAATTTCGCTCGACATTGACCAAAGTTCAATTCCCACTGCAGACTGAAATTAGCACACAATTATAAATTTATCGGCCGACATATATATTATTCCCAACTTACGATTGCAGTCATTCCGAATGGGTTGAGATCCTCGAAAAAGTCTGGGTTTGCAATTTTGCGTGGAGTCCATTTTCCTTGGTAATTTGGATTGTCAATAAGAGGTGCACGCCATTTTCCTTTGAACGCCTTGTTTTGAATGAGCGGCGCTTTCCATTGTCCACAGCCTACTGCCTTTTCACAAACAGGGTTATCTACTAATGGTGCTTCCCAGTCTCCATCGATTTCTGTATCCCAGTCGTCCGGCTTTTGAGCATTTGGATCGGGAATCATTTCTTGCTCATCGTCCAACCATCCGTCAGGTTTGGCTGCCGATGGATCAGGAATCTGTGGTGGTGCATCATCATCCCAATCATTAGGTTTCTCCGAATCTGGATCTGGTATCTAATTAAAAATACATATATTATTCCAACTCATTGTTGGTAGTATAATTATTATAAGTACCTTCTCGCGCTCATCCCAACCGTCTGGTTTCTTGTCTTCTGGATCATCGATTTCCCTGGGTGGATTAACTGCAGGCGTAAAATCGTTGAGCAACGATCCCTCATTAACTACTTTGTGGTCTACGCGTATTTGGAATGTGTTGTCGGGCTTCACTAGTAATTGATACAAATGCGGGAGTTTATCTTTGAAGGGCTCCTCCAGGCGTTCCCTGCAACATGAAAATAAACAAAAAGTATGCAGGTCAATAAACAACTGTTGCCATGGATTACAAAAATATAATCAATATACTTTGGTTTCCGGCAGTGTTTCTCTTCAATAGAGCCATTAATTGGATTAACGTGGCGGAAAATGAAATGTAGCTTTATATCATTTCCACACTTGTCCGGGCCGAACATAATAGTGTATGGTGTCTTGTCATTGAACTGAAGAATGGGGTGATGCAATTTTTTGTTAATTCGTGTTAGCGGCATATAAGCAGCAACGATATGCTAATTAGAATTTTATAACCTAGTTACGTACCTTTTTGAGATCTTCTGTATTCTTTCCAGCAGACAACAGTTTGATATACGAACCACCGCATTCTTGACCATCCTGATTAGATATTTAAAAATCTTATTTATTTATTTACCTGGGTACGTGTGTTTTAAATAATTTTACCTGTAATGTGACTTCATATTGAACAACTAAGGGTTTGGCATCGAAGACAAAAGGTTTCTTTAGGAAAGATGAGATTGCGGCGTGTTTAGCTTTTGATTTGAGTACAAGCCCAATGTCGTTCTTCCAAACAATTCGTTGTGGAGCTTCGAAATTCCATTGACCATCATATTTTGCAATTTCCTCGGCTATGTCATCTTTCTTAGCTTGAGATCGTGTCCAAGACTTTTCCGACAACTCGACGTCGTCGAAATGTTCTACGAAGTAGAATTTATTAGCGTCATACTTTGGACTTTCGTAGACTATCTCCTCTTCGGTGACATCAACGACATTGTCATCCTAAAAAATATTAAATATAAATATGGATAAGGAAATGTTAACATGTCACACGCAGGTGTCAAAACAAAAATGTGAATGTTATTTTTTTTATTCATAGATTTTATTTTGTGGTAATGTGTGCCAACAACTTTAAATGGTTTCTCTTGGTAACAGATACCATTTCAACAGGTTTACTATGCCGGGATTACACAGTCTAACAGTTTTGATAAAATATTCAAACGAAGTTGAATGATAACACTGCCAGAATTTTTGATCTAGATATTAATATGTTAATGATCCAGATAATTTATTTCGACAGTTTGTGTTTATTTAAAAAATGGTTGGCATGATAAATAAAGCAGGCAATTTTAAAATCGTCTTTAGTATCGGGCTCCAGTATGTGATGTGCAGTCAGGGTTTTATATTATCTCTAAGTACTAAAAAATTAAATGGTGCAATATATTATAGAAATAATTTGCATCATTAAATATTTTTTGTGACTTCGGAAGCATCAACAAAATGGGCGGACACTTCATGCTGCCCGTCTACACAACTGCTGACGACTATGCCGATGCACAACACAATGATGCAATTTTCTTTATATTTTAATGAGTTGACATTTGCTTATCAGTTAAGGAATTTTTTAAAAATGAACTTATTGACTTTCTAGGCTTTCCAGTAAAATACAATATTTGCCGCCATAAACATATGTCATTGGCTTCCAAATTTGACTGTAGTCGAACAATTTATCACATTATCATAGACAACTGATTTTCAGGTTAAAATAAAAAATAAATAAAATTTAGGCGTGGACCTAAAGGCTAACTTCTCCAACCATTGTGTGTGCGAAGTTATATTTTTGACACGAATGGAAGGGGCCTACAGTTTAATGGCGATTCCGAACGGCAATTTATTTTTGAGAAGCTTCTCATGACATTTCTTACTCTTGGATGTTTGTCAGACGTTTGCAAGAGGTAAAGAAGCGAATAAAAACGGGCCGGGATTTGAATCAGCGACCCCTCGCCTAGAGGTCCAACCCACAGGTTAAATACTGCGACATAAATACTATGGAAATATATTACCATATCTATTGAAAGGAGGCAGCACACAATTAATTTCTGGTACTGAAATGTGAATGTATGTTACTTGAGAATAAGTGTACTTTTTAAAGATCCAAAGTACATTCAAGAAAGCCATTTATAGGTTTTTGAGGACATTAAAATGGCTGGATGACAGCCCACATCTAATGAAGTTAATCAAAATGGGCTTCGGTCAACGAAAACTACGAGGTGACGGGAAAATTTTTTTGCTTGCCCAAGCATTATTGACATTTAACCTAGGCTAGGCTAAATGAAGGATACCTAGATAGCAGATTTGAAGAACATAATATGTGATCAAGATATGTTAGTGGTGGTCATTGTAGCGGTGTACAAATAGCCGAATACCATATTTAACTGTTTATCTCAGAAAAAACCTAACTGTTAAAAACAAACGGACTATTCAGTTTTCCACCATACAATTATAAAAATCACGGTTTTTTCATTAGAACGAAAATCTAATTGTGGAAGCACTCAAAAGAAAGCCACATAGACTTCCTTTAGTGTCTCATTGGATTGATCATCTAATCCAGATTATTTCAACTAATAAACGCTTAAAACCCTTCACACCGAAATCACCATCAAAATCAGAACGTTTCCCTTACATTTTTTAAGATTTCAAAAATACGTTGTATGATGTTTCAATGAAATCTCTTCAAAATATGGTTGCAATGGTGAGGTTGTCGAAGCAGACACACCTATTAACACATTCTGCAAGATCCACAAAGCAGTTGACAGATGTTCTATTGTGTTACGAGTCAACTGCGAGGAGAAATTCCCATCAAAGTTGATTATCTCTAAGTAGAACGAGTCATAAGACGCAGTAAAATACATAAAAACAAGGCTGAAATCGAAATTGTTCAAACAATTACGCATAGACACGGGAGTTCAACACCCCCATGTCTATGCTCTTCTATACTACTACAGTTCAAGATAACTTTCTCAAGGATACTAAGCCGAACCAGCTTTTTGCTGAAACTAGCATATTTGTCCATCCAAGATCCTGTTAAATGATTTACTTCGCAAGAAGAACAGAGTCTTATTGAACTTTCCTGCGATAACAGTTTTAAACAAAAACGTTGCTTGTGCCGATTTGGTAGAGGTTTGGATAGCAGTCCAAAAGTAATATCCAACTCTATGCTCAAATTCAAGGGATTCTCATTTACTTTGCAGCATTCTACTTATACAAGGATAGATTTTCAGCTGTAACTTTAACAAAGAACAAATATCATTTAAAGATCAATGGGGATGAAGAAATCAAAGTGCCATTTCAAGCCTTATTCCGCCAAGTACATGGACCACCAAGCTAAAATGCTTCATTAACAGAATTTTTATTTTTTTTATTTTTGCTAACATTTTAACAAATTATACCATTATACCTATGTGAGCCTCAAATTGCGATTGTTTCGTTTTCATTTTCTGTGCTCAATGTCATGATGTCAAAATACTAATACTAGTGCTTGACGAACTGGAAAAAATTGAAACAAAATCCTACAAATTGGGCGAAAATTCTGTTTCAACAACTAAGAAATGAGTCACGTTATCCGGCGCCGGTACCAGTCGACACGGGTGAAAATATTTATCGCTTAAAATGATAACAATAACAAAAAATTTATAAACAAACATAAACGTAATATATCGATTTATTTTACTAAATAACCTTTTCACGGATGAGACACATTAATTTCCTTTTTTGTTTAGATAACTTACACCGAGTTCTTAAATTTCTAAACAGAACTCATTTCATATTTCTGATTCAAATGTAAAGTACATTATGCAGAATTCAAGCACAACCAACCCTTAATAAATCAAATATACAAAAAAAAATAGCCATGAAAAAATGAGAATTTTACGAGGCATTCTTTACTTCTAATTTGTGGGTTATAAAACACTTCAAAAAGACAAGTGAAATACATTACACACTTAATACATTACACACATTACACACAAAATAATTCCCAAAGTTAAAGGGTAACATTTGATAAAACTTACCAGGTCAATGTTTGTATCATAAACATAAACCTTAATAAAAACTAATCTTTCAATTCACACTCTTGTGCTCCAAATAGGTGTAATTAATTAATTAGTTTAGCATCGCGATTTTGAGTGAATGAATATGCTTGCAGTTTTTTTTAAAGAATTAAATTCACATTAATGTGAGCGTGTACTTCTTTTCAGCTAATTAAATGTGTATATAAGTATGATTGGTCTCGTCTTGATATCTCTTAAATTTTGTAGCTCTCTAGGGGAGCATTAGCTAAGTAATCAGATTAGCATATCTAGCAGATATGAACAAAATGAAGCGCATTTCCAGGCTCTCGAAAATTAATATACAATGTTGTTCCACATTGTTCTGGAAGGCTGATGAAATTTTATTGTAAAAGCGGCAAATGAACTATTTTAGTATTTCCCTTAATTTATGCGCGATAATGGGATGAATGGCTTCACCATTTTTTTATGACTAAACAAATAATTTCCATATACCTACCTATCTATTTAACCACTTTAAAAAAGCGTAAGTGAAATTAATTTTGTGGACCCACAAAGATGTTATCGGCTTTATGATAGATATATGGGCGCAGTAACAAGCTGATAAAGCGCAGAATATCGATGCTTAAATAAGAACTACTATATAATTACTTAGGGATATTGTTATCTCTTACCGGGGCTTCTTCTGAATTAACTGAGACTCCATCGTCAAAATCTTGGTCAATACAAATGACTAGATTTAATAGTAAAAATATAGAAAATAATCCTAAATATTTTCGTCTCATTCTGTTACAATCTGAAAATGAAAGAAAAACGAAAATTAATTGTAAAAAAAATATAGGGAGAACGGGATAAAAGAAAAAATTACACATACCTCCCACCCTTGTAGTAATAATTTGTGACGAGTGGTTGATTGAATTTATTAGGGTCGATCACACGGTGTTTTCCCCAATTGGTGAAAATCTAGTTTTTTCCTACTTCCAAGGAACACGTCAGTGAATGGAAAACTAAAGACTATTATTGCATTACTAGAAGAGAGATAAGTAAGAAAATGGTAAATAGTTTTTCTTTTTTCTTTTAACTAAATATAGTAGTTTACTTCGAGTTAATTCTTTGGTCCTTTTAATTTAATTTGTGAGCACAAGACACGAACACGATTCAGAAAACTTCATCTAGCATTTGCTTGCCGTGCCGATTAGCTCAGAACAAATATGTTGGCTAACCTGACGCGAGACTCGATGCTCTGTTTCATTGAGACGATAAACATTCCCTTTCTGCGGCGATAGAAATAATTCGCATTGTAACAAATTAAAACTGTCAACTGCTCATTTTATATTTACAGCTTTGGGTTTGTTTATATTTTTAACTAAATTCCCAGTTATCGCCGTAGCGGTCGAATCCAACCCACGTTTCACTGATGTAACTGAACTGATCTTCAGCCAGTTTTTGATAATGAACTACGCATTTGAAACTGAAAACAAATTCTCTGCCAAAGATGTCCATTGTTAAAATTTTTTTTTTATGTGTATCCCCTATTTAAACGTAATGTTTATTTTAATATTCGCGTGGGGCCCAAAAACTCAATTAATTCGCATTCAATATACGAGACAAATCGTATTACCAAATAAAATGAAATAATAAATGAATCTACAAAGCAAAACAAATGAATCTACAAGCAGATACAGATTAACAACCGTTAACATCATCGTTCTGTTTGGGACACATCTTGCTTGTCTATTATGATAGTCTGCAGCTGAATAGACTGAAAGATTCCCTTAAATTACATTATTTTGTCTGTTAACACACTAGAACTTTTTCTGTTCTGTGTTAATTTTTTTATTTCTGTTGCTAGATCAGCTACAGAATGCAATATGACAACAGAATTTAATTTTTAATTGTCATCCACTTCAATTTTTCATTTTAACTTTATTAATAATTTAGTGAATAGAATCGTTTTACACATATGAAGAGGTATGTGTTTATTATCCATCTATATGCGTCTAATGGAGCAAAACTACATAATAATAAAATCAATTCATTAATGGCAATCTCAACATTTAAAAATAAAATTGACATGCAAATAGACCTTATTTATCGTGGTAAAAACGTTCATGCTTTCCTTTTTTGGGCTAATAAAGTTCATATTTATAGTTTCCTTAAGAATTGTGAATGTTTATCAAAGCTTTTTTCATATGTACAAATCAACATCATCAAAAATGTCTGGCATGCATGGTGCATGAATATGCAAATTTTCCTATTTTGAGTAAATCGGTTTGTTTGATTAACCTTTGATAGGTCTATATTATTATACCAAAATCTGAAATGACATATGTACAAGCAAACCATAATATTTAACAATGTTTCAGAAACCAAACCATTTAATTTTTTGGGTTGGTGCAGGATTTTACTATACTGCCCATTATCCGCTGCACGAATAAATTAAATAAATTTTGAAAAATTATAGTACTGCTTTTGGGGCGTGAGGCGTGCCATGATTAAATTGTAAGAAAGTGCCAAAAATTGGGATGAAAAAAAATGATTTTGGAGAATGGGCAGCTAAAATTTTACCATTGTTAGTACTGAGTTAAACAAAATTCTTTATAACCGTTCTACTTTTGCCACCATAACTGAGACAGCCTAACTTGTACATTCCCAATAGGATTTGCAAGAATTCGCTTTTTGTAAAGTTGCACATCTCTACCAAATACAAAAATAGCACATCCCTCATCGAGTATCAATAGAATTTATCCTTTTCAAGTGACATTAATTTCTTTTTGTTTTCGTTTTCAAACCCAAGAATGATATCCATAGAATTAAATATCCTAACGCTCAATATTTGGTAAATATATTTCAAATTGAATGTGCATCTGATTTTTAATGTAATATTTTATATTTGTACTTATTTGTAGGGGAATACCATACGTGTCACATGATCGAGACACACGAATAAACTGCATAAGCACCGAGCTTGCAAGTGGCAAATATGATATCGTATCACTACAGGAAGTCTGGTCCCAGAACGATTACAATTACATTAAACAAAATGTGGAGGCCGTTCTCCCATTTTCCTATTATTTCTACAGGTTCGGTGATAGATCTTAAATTTGTGTTTGATTTAATTTTCTAACAACATTATGTTTTACAGTGGGGTTATGGGATCCGGGTTGTGTATACTTTCAAAATATCCCATAATAGGAGTTCTTTTTCATGCTTGGTCAGTGAATGGATACTTCCATAGAATACAACATGCCGATTGGTTCGGTGGAAAGGGAGTGGGATTGGCTAAGATATTAATGAATGGACATATTATACATCTTTATAATGCACATGTAAGATCTATAACGAACTGGCGTTTTGAATTAATAATAAATGTATATCTTGTTTAGTTACACGCAGAATATGATATCGAGAATGATGAGTACAAAACGCATAGGGTAATACAAGCCTTCGATACTGCTCAATTTATAGAAGAAACTCGTGGTAATTCGGTGCTACAGATTTTAGCCGGTGACCTGAATACCCAACCCCAAGACATATCATATAAGTAAGTTACATAGCTGTTAGCTGAAATTTCAATGTCTAACATGTCTTTATTTCAGGGTTTTATTGTATACATCAAAGATGAGAGACTCTTGTGTAAGCAAAAACATTGGCACCAACGAGTGTCAGCACAACTCTTACACACCAAAGTCCTTGGGTGAAAAAAATCCACTTGGAATTCGTATCGACCATATCTTTGTCAGAAGCGGCGAGCTGTATGACACAAGGGTTGTCGAATATTCCTTACCACTGCCAGAGCGAATACCGGGCATGAAAATAAGTTATTCCGATCACGAAGCGGTTTTAGCCAAATTAAAACTTACTTCCAAAGAATGCTCAAGCGATAAGGTTGACGAAAACAGTGAATATTGCTACAAAGAGCCGCCGATTGAAGTTTCTAACCTCAAGACAATAGCCTGTCTTCAGGAAAGTGTAATTTTGTGCGATACCAGCTTGCAAAAACTAAAAACTGATCGCATACTCTACTACAGCATTGCAGTATTTGTGGGCTTTTTACTGCTCGCTCTTGTCGACTACCAAGTACCAAGTGGTTTTAAAACTCTTTACCTTTTCTTAAAGTTTATCCTTTTTGGGATAATTTTATTTTCATTATTTATGGGTTCCTTGTGGAACTATATGGAACGGAATGGTGTTTTATCGGGAAAAACTTCGATGGAAATCAAGTTACGGAGGTTGGAGCAATTGGAGCTAGGACTGAGTTAAATATAAAAGGCTTCCAATATACGTATGTTTAAAATTAAAATACTTAATACTTAAGATGAGTCTTTGTAATTATAATTTTGTGGCAATATATTAATCCGTCTATACCTACATGTATTTTGGTTTTTTCTTCGAACATAATAAGACTGAAGGCCAGTGTGGTTCTAGAACAGAACAGAAAACAAAGTATAAGGATATCAATATCGGAGTTGATTTTGAACAAACAACTGAAGCACTTGTAAAACAAAAAAAAACATTTTTAATCTCAGCTGGTTTCTGGGGATCATAAAATAATAAATCAACTTGAGCGAAACCCAAAAGTTGCAATTGGGAACCTTACTTGGCAACATATTGACCATTTAAAATTAAAGTGATCGTTTTATGTCTCAAAAATGTATAATACAAGGTGAAGTTTAGACAGAAATCCTCATTTTGGTGTAGTGGTTGCAAAAACTAAATGTTGTTTGCAATCATATGTGAGAAACCAGCACACTAACCTCTACACCACAATCTGATTTATTTGGCGCAAAGGCAACAATAAGTTTTTAAAACCTACGTACAGAAGATGATGAATACTCGTGCGTGCGTAGGGCAGTGTCATAAAAGTTACAATAGCTGGAAGGTCCAGTGTTCATTTACGTAAGTTTCAGAACAAAAAGATCAAAAACTGAAATATTATCGTGGTATTTTTGATTTGAGAAAATGGTAGATCACAAAACAATTTAAAGCTCAAAGCTTGTAGTTTTAGTTTCTGATCTGGTGACCGCCATGTTAATATTGATGTGATGTAGTAAAGTTCCGTCCCGCAACGAAATCGATTAACCTAAGTGCGTTTCCAGATGTGGTGTCCGTGTCCTGTAGACTATGGCTTCCAAAGATGTCATCCTTTCCAATTTTAGCATTAAAGTGGCCTAGCACCAATTTTAACATCACAGTTTGGACATTGCTCATAGGTTTTGTTGATGAGCTCGTAGAAACTTTCTTTGGTAGCCTCGTCCTCGTCCTTTGTTGATGCGTGAGCGTGGCGAATTTACCGTTAGCTCGGGTTGTTATAAAGTGTTAACTCTCGAGTCTAAAGCTCAAGCTTCTTGCCTTAGTCTGCTGGTTAAATCAAATCCGCAACCAAATAGACCTTGCTTTCGTTTCGTATATAGCAATCACCGTAGTAAATAACACAGTTTTTCATCTTTCTTTTGCCCAGCCTATCCCACCGCGAGGCCCAACATAATAAATCCAACAATCATCCAATGTAATTGGACAAACGATAGTGTTCCTTTCATTTCGCTGTATTTCGTGTATGTTATAAGTTTTATATTTTCAGAGAAAGAGATAAAAACAGCCGAATAGAAACCTCATCAAAAATAGAAAGAACTTCCTTCACCAATATCTGGAATACAAATCGATTAACAAATGCTGGATGTTTTTAAAAGTATATACAATAGCATTTTATTTTTCTAACATCTTTTGTCATTAAATAATGCTTATATAATAGATATACACATTTATATAATTTGTTAAGCTACGTATGTATATAAAAGTTTTCAACTTAAATTTAAAATAAATTCTCATTTATAGTTTAAATATTTTCTTTTCTAATTTCGTTTATATATACCTGAAAGAAAAATATAAATTGTTGTTGAGTAAATAAGGGGAGAACAGAGAGAATACGATTTGACCAGATACCAAATTACAGCCACCGTGAGTGTGAACAAAGCGAAAATGAGATGAGAAATGGGTTCAAAATTCAAATAAATACAATAATGTTACTCGTACGGAAACACTTTGAAAAGCGACGAATATTACTTTTAGTCGAGTGAAACAATACATGACACAAGTTTAATAGAGCAACATTGATATTAGTAGCGCGGCATGAAGTGAAGTGAGTATTTATTAGTAATAATCCCCAACCAACGATGTTATGCGCGCTCGGTGACAGGAAAAAACAATAACTACAACCTAATGACCAAGGAAACCATGTCTTTGATCAAATCGGGGAATGTAACAACAACCACAAAGGAGCATGCTCATATCGGTTAGTCTTTGGCAATATTTATATAATGTTGTACGTGAGAGTTTAAACAAGATGAACAGAGATAGCCCAGATTGAAATAAATGTGAAACAAAGGAAGCGGTGATCAAGTAACAAATTATGCTCAGAAACACTTTAGCCGATGACGGCGACACACGTACCCTCAAAACATTGAAGATTCAAGCCTTTGGATTACCCATATTATACATAATTCGGTCTTTCTCAACACCTCTCACATCGATACCTAGCATCTCGTCGGTGGGAGTGCTAAGCCAGTCGGAGTTGTTGCTGTCTGATTTTTTAATGGTACCTCCGTCACTGTTAACAATTGAAATAGAGTCGCTTTTCGATGAACTATCGTTTCGAGTGGTAGTGTTCGAGTCTGTATTCGAGCCACCTCCGTTCTTGCGAGCTTGGAGGAAGTTACCCGAAGTTGGCGCCCCATAGTGTGCTGAGTATTCTTTATTTTGTTCATCCCTCTTATTGATATTAATGGCAAAGTTCGATGAATGTTTTGAGGACGCGGCTTCCACGATTGCAGACGTTGACGGTGCTTGAAGAAGATTATCTGTAGCTCCATAGCGATTTTTGGTTACCATCGGATTACTAAATGACTTTCTATTACCTGTATCGGTGTCGGTCTGATAGGCCTGTCCATATTGTGATGTACCAACTTGACCAGTTGACATTAAGTACTCTGATTCGCTGCTGGACCGACGTCCTCGCGATAGCGGCTGGTACGCAGTTCTCCCTTGAAAGCGGCGACTCAACGAACTACTCACAACGCCAAAGTGCTCAGTCACATCCTCTTGCATGTCCGAAATGTCAATCATGGACAAGCACGCGCTAAACCAATTATTACTTGGATTATTCCAATATTGCGGTAGGTTAATATGGAATGGGTGGTGGGGAAAACTGTAGATGTGTGCCACCGCCGCAATAAACATCTCTATGCAAATGAGAAAATTCTAGAAAGAAAATTAAACTTGTACCACTAAATAATTAAAATCATATAACAGGCATACCTGCAACATTGATGCCAGATTTGTAAAGTCTCCTAGATCGTTGATGGGTTCAAAAATTTTATTAATTACTCCATAGTACACGAGGACGTTCAGCAAAACGCCTTGACTGTTTTTTTTTTTTTGGACAAAAATTTTCAATATTTAAGGTCAAATAAATATGGATTATTAAATTAACTTACAAGAATGAGAAAAACACAACAGCTTTAATGCACAAGAACTTTGGAATTGGCTTCATTGGCTTAAGATCATCCTGAAAAATAGTTTGAAAAATGTAAGAATGCTTACCAAGCATTGAAGTCAAATTTACGTACTTTGTTAGCTCTGTAGAATAAAACCAAACAGTACATAGCAACAAATTGAGATATATTATTAATAACGACAATATAAGGGAATGCAACATTGGCAGCAAATGTTCCTTCTCCGTATACTCCGCACAACTCACATATTCTGCAATAAAACAAAAGTTTCAAACTTTAATTGGTAGCAAGATTTGGTTGTTTTTGAAAAAAAATTGTTTACAAAGGTAAAACTACATTTAAAAAATGTACTCATCTACAAGAGCTTTGTTTTATGAGTGCAGTTTTAATTCTTTAGTCTATTGACTGGGGTTTTCAGGTTAAAATCTCTTTAGTACCGCCCAAACTTTTATTTTCCTCGGTTAATGTTTCAGGAGAAGCTTACATCCGGGTTAAAAAAATGTGTTCACATAAATATTGGGACTAGCTATTAAAACATAGCTCTTTATAAACTTTTAAGCCTCAATATGTTTTTTTATGTAATAAAATTTAATACATTTATGATACAAGGTACTTAAAAAAACTACTAAAAAAGAAAACTTGTAACATTACCTAAAGAAATTGTACTATACAAACAATAAATAGATAAAGAGTCACAATAAAAATATAACATATAACATACATCATAATTCAAATAACAAAGTTGATAAAATAATAAAATTAAAATCAGTCAGGGAACTCGAGATAAAAGGACTTGAGTTCAGTTCGAAACTGTGTAATGCCGCTTAACCACATGCCGAAGCCAAACGAAATAAAGCCAAATTCAAAAAATTTGGCATTATTTCCATTACAAAATTGAAAAAAGACCAAATTCCTGGTTTGGTTTTATTTCGTTTCAAAAACCGAAATAAAGCCAATTTGGCATTATTTCACCTCACCGTCAAAACGATTTAATTTGTAAACATAGCTTTCTCCTGCTGGTAGCATCACAGTTGCAGAAAATTTCGAAACCATAGCTGAAAATTGGAACAACGAGTGTTTTTGCTAACATAATACGTGTTTTCCGAGGAGTAAATATAATGTGAGATCAATAACCGGGATAACACTCCTTACACTTTTCCAAAGGCAACATTGATATGCGTATCCCATGTTAGAGCCCTATTAAATATAATAAATCAACGTTATCTATTTTGGAGCCGTAAAGTGTTATGTCTGGAAAATACGAAAAGTCTTTTTACTAATTTAAGTATTGGTTTCAGAATCGAATAATATACCATTTTGCACAACAACAAAGGAGTTGGCTTTATCAGAACGTTGTGGATGAGAGTATGTTTCCGATGGAACACCATGAGAAGCCCAACGTGTGTGAGCAATACCAACATGAGTAAGAACGGGTTCATCGAAGTCAGCAACAAATAAAATGTATTAAAATATAAAATCTCATGAGCTAAACAAGTGTTTTTGAATATTACTATCTGCAATGGCATCCTTAAGTACTTTTACTTTGCCACATCGTTTGACCATGACAATATTCTTGACATCACAGGAATCGACGGCAACATCAGTTGAATCATAATCACGGTATTCCAAACGTTTAAGTCCAGTGACGAGTATTTCTAGAACTTCATGACGAGTTTTTGGTGTGAAATAGTTGAGATATGCGAATATTCCTCATACACAATACATTAAGTTTTACCCGGGTTTAGAAATAGACCATTCCTTTCGCACCAATCAGATATCTTTTGAAGATCAGAATTGATCGTTTTAGCAGTCTTTAATCATACCAAGAAGACAACTTCTATACAACTGTACATCATCAGCATATTTGTGTAAGGATGTGAATGTGGATACTAATTTTGGGATCTCGTTAACATAAAGGGAAAAATGAGAGGACCAACAATAGAGCTCCACGATGGGTGAAAAGGAAGGCGGAAGAGTAATGTGCTGACCAGACATTCCAGACGTTTACTACTTCCATTTCCGTTTATTTAATAACATGCACTTTATGTCAAACAAATTGAACAAATTTCACAACATGTTTAGCGAGAAAACAGATAAGGCCCAAGCTGGATGTTAGATAAATGGCTCCAAGTATCTAATCTTCTTAAATAGATTGCACATTGCTGCTACAGTTAGTGTCTGGTCACGTTATGTGTTATTGGGCACAAATAAAAACTTTCTGATGGTACAGGTCGGGTTTCAACAAGAGAGCCCTCGCTTAGTAATAAAAACGCACTTCACCACTAAAGCACTGCACCCACAACCCCTTGCAACACATTAAGGAGAACGAATAAATTTGCACAGTAATGAATCTAATAAAAATAATTAAGGATATTTCGAGGTTGAACTTTTAATTCAATATTTTAATTTTTTTTCTTTCGATTATACTTAACTGGTTACAGAATACTCTCTGCTACATCTACCGAACACTTCCACCCCATCACCGGAGAAAGAAGCACAAACAGTTACCTTATATTTTGCAGTTATGTATTATTTTCCATCTCTAAACTTTTACTTAAGGTCAACAAAAGATTACTTTCCCAGTTTTAAGTTAAGCAGATAAAAAATAATCAATCTGAATTTTTTCGCCACGTATGTTCATTATAAATATATACGTATTATCAATTAAATTTTCCATTAGGATCCCTACTAAAAGCATATAACTTATTATTTATTTGGATGCTATAATAAATTGACATAACGACTAATTTTGAATGTTTCCAATTCACTTAGAGAAAAACATAATATCTTAGTTTGTGGTTAAGGCACAAGTACATATGCGCATGGCATATACATTTTCTCAATTCTAAGAAATAATAATAAATAGGTACGAGGCCAGTTTATTGCAGACAAAGATTAAGTTACTTACTTTGTATTATGCAAATAAACAAAATCGATAAAATACAAATTTAATAAGAAACAATTCAGCGAACTGGCGGTGTCGATTTCTCTTTGCAATTCATCAAATAAGAAACTAAACCCCGTACTTAGTACTTACACTGAAATAAATGTTGTTATAGGTCGAACCACTGTATACTGCAAGATCCCATGTTTGCAATTGTGTATAAATTCTCTGCCCATTTCCCATGGGCGCATGCAACACAAAGGAAAGATGTGCTTCACTTGTGGCTTATGCTCCATAGTGGCTTCCAAATCCATTCCCAAATTCAAGTAGTTAAGCAAATATACCATGAAATTGTATATAACATAGGCTTCGTAACATTCACGCAATGAATCGACATAGATCGAGTGTTCCGGGAAAAGTAGTCCCAGCCACTAAATATACGCGAAAAGCATTGATGCATTAATGGAAAAAAAAACACAAAAGTAGAGGATGATTACAACTTACAGCATTTAATGCATAAATAGGCACCATCCATAAAATCCTTATTATGTGTTTTTGCAAAATAGGTTTCGTAAAATGTATGACGTGCTGTATTATGTGCCAAATAGAAATCGGCACTGCCGATAATACAAACAATCCGCCAATTAGTATCAACTGATCTTTTCGGGAAAAGCCATCCTTAACTGAATTAACAATCAGTAGCGGTACCACAATAATAGCAAATATCACATATGTTACAATGAGTAGGGGACGAATCCAAATTCGCCATTCCTCGCAAAAATGACGAAAGTTCAATTTACACATTTTTGCTGTTTATCGATGTTTCTTTTATAAATTGCATGCTTTCTTTAAAAGCCGCATGAGTGCTTTCAAAAATGATTTATAACTTAAAATTTATAAAAGTACAGGGTAAGTTTCGCGTTTATTTAGATAAAACACTAAATTATCAAAAAAAAAAATATAAACTCTTTCTTTTCGTCCTCTGTTTACTACACTATGCGATGTCAAAAATTCTCCATGTATTTTACAACAGCTGGTCGAGTCTCTATTGAGCCAGCAATCTACTTTACTACGTTAGTGTTACCAAGCAAAATCTATTCAATTATGCTAAGGACGTGTGTAGATAAACATAAAATAAAATGGAAAACGATTTTTTTTTTAATTAAAAGACATTGTTCACGTTAATTTCAAATGTAATTCAGATAATATAGCTAACAATATTTCTTCTATGTACTATGGTTTTTTCTATGGAGAGTGTTGAAATCAAAGAGTTAACACGTTTGTGTGTATTCTAGTGTTTCACGCTATTTCGTTGCTCCACTCGATGTAAGTGTATTTCGCTCAGACAGGCGCCTACGGAAGCCGGACATAAGCCAAAGTAAGATAGTACCAACTTTCAAAAGTTGGCTTTTTTCGATTTTAATAAGTGCAATAAAGTCAAATTTAAATAGTTCTTTTTATTTTACTTTATGTTGGAAAATACGACCAATTTGACATTATTTTGAATGCTGCACCATGCCGTAAAGCGTCTCCCTGAGCACCTGCATGTGATGCCAAATTATATTTTTTATTTTAAATTTTTTATAATTTTCTATTAAGTTATATTTTTTTTATTATTATTTATGTTTTTAATCTTGTATTTTTGGTGCCTTAATGATTCTAGTAAAATAACAAAGTTGTCCTCTTCTGATTTATCTGTTTCACTCAGACTACACTCAGAAACTACCATCTCTCGGTAACACTTATATTTTCCGATACTCGACGAGCTTGGCATCATCGATTGTTATTTTTCAGACGACAGCAATCTGATACAATTGTCAAACAAAAAATTATAGATATTGACTGTCGAACGATAAGTTTTGTGCCCGATTTGTAATCGATTAAATTAATAAAAGACCGTTTTATTTGATATTTTTTGAAAACAAGTATATTAATTTATTTGTCGCGGCATTAATATGACGTCCTCTAAAAAGTTAAAACGAAATGATTCGGATCTGGAGTTCTCAAAAATTCATGTACCCAAAATGAGAAGTGTGTTTTGGAAATATTTCGGCTTTCCTGCAAACGAGAATGATGAAATTATAACTAAGCAAAAAGTCGTATGCACTCTATGCCACACGGTTCTTCGAAATCATTGTAACACTACAAATATACGCGCTCATATACAATCAACCCACAAATTAATTTTTGCCGAAATAATATCAGCACATGGTATTCAGATACCACCACGGAAAGTTCAGAAAAAGATTAAATTGAATCCGGCGAAATTTGATGACACCCACACCATTATCACTTGTAGTGAACGTCGCTCATTAAAGGGTAAACGATCTGCGTTTTCTCCCAGTGAATTGCATGATGAGGATTCAATGAATTTAATAGAAGCGATACCATTGACTTATGACGACACAGATCCTGTATCTAAAGATGAAGAACTTTTAGATGATGGGTTGTCGAATAATTTCCTTGATAAAAGTATAGGTGAAATACAATCGGCTAGAACTCAACATGTTATTAACAAAACCAAATGTACAGCCCCGTTAAATATCAACGTCGATATCAATCCGATTCAAATTCCGATTGAATACGACATTGAAGAGGCTCTGAGAAAAATGATAATTAAGGACCTTCAGAATGTGTCATCGATTTACGGTAGTGGGATGCAAGAGTTTGTTGCGGGATTCCATACCAATCATATCTTAATTCCACCTAACAAGGTATGCAATTTATTTTAAGAACTGTTTAAAGTCTTAGTTTTGCTCAAATTGGAATTCGTTGGTAATTTTCGTAATTTGAAAATATACGATGCGACAGTTTAGTAGTAATTCGAAAGTTTTACCAAACCCAAACCTAATCGAAGGTTTACACAATTTTTTTGAGTAACTAGTAAGCAGAACTTAGTTCTTTATGTGGGATGTAAATTGTTATAAGTAGTACCAGAAGAGGAGCCATGGCAGTGCAACTTTTATTAAAACAGGGCTAGGTTATAAAGGAACTTACGCTACTACCTGATTTTTTGCTCAAAATCTCTTCCAAAGGACATATTCATTATTTATATCTCGGCTAGCTGAAAACATTCCCATAGCACACTTTTAATAATACAATTTTTTCTTTTTTTTTAGATGGAAGCGTCAATAAGGAACATTCATAACGAAAAATTCATTAAATTGAAAGACAGACTAAAAGTGCACTCTCAAGTCAAGTTATATTCATTGAGTTTCGATGTATGGCTAAATATTGAGGGCAAACAGTTTGTTTCCATATACTTTAATAATATATCGGAAGAATTTGAAAATCAGTTTTGTGATAATCTTTATATGACTATTCAGCTTAACGATTATACTGTGTTCGAACTTATCTTCGAAGACTTTAATTTAGAAAACTGTTCAGCAGCTGTGATTAATTTTAATCACGAAATTCTCAACACATTTTTATCCAACAATGGTAAGAGGCAATTTATAAATTAATTTATATTTTTAAAGCTTTTTGCGTAAATTCTTAGACATCCCTATAGTGTATTGCTTTTCGTACATTGTCAACACATGTATTAATGAAGTGTTTCAAATACCGGAGGTTTCAAATACTTTTGACGAAGTTCAGGATATTATCGCACGCTACGGTTCTGAAATATGTTCTGAGGTAAAAGAATCGAATAATATTTTCTGTTGTAAGTAAAACTGACGATTGTTTATTTACATAGGATGTTGAAATACCAACTGTTTGCAATGAATTTCCCATAACAAAACTAGTTCTTTTTAAGTTTTTCTGTGAAAGTGTATCCTGGCCTGAAGAGATGCAAGCGCTAATATCAAAAGTTAAAAACATTCTTGATACGATAGCCCCACTAGAGGTAGGAAGAAATTAATCATAAAACAATTATATTTTTAACATTCACACCAACTTAGGTGACTATGGACACTTTAAGAGAGGAAGACATACCTTTGAGCAGTCTGTTTTTACCATTTGCAGACAAAATAATTGAAAAACATTTCGTAATTAATGACTGTGATGTTCCCCTTCAAAGTGATATAAAAGCAATTGTTGTTAACGAATTTCAACGAAGGTAGAAGTTAAAGTTACTTACTATTGCGAATAACGAAAACTTATATTTTGCAGCGTTTGTTCAAATAATTACTTAGCAGTAACTGCTATGTTAGATCCAAGATTTCATAAATTCCTTTCAGTAAAAAACGTCAGTATTTGCTTAAATATTTTAGAGAAAAAATACTCACAAATAAACAAACATCGATGGGAATCGCGACAAAGTCTAATTGTAAAACAAGAGGACGAGAGTACGAAACCAAAGAAATCACGTAAGTCATGCTGATTTTAATCTGTTGATCCGTTATGTACTTTTAATGAATATACACTTTTTGTTTAGATCTTAAAATGTTTTTCGACGCGTATGAAGAAACACCGGTGAAAAACTTAAGAAGAGATATTTTGATAGAACATGATTTGAGTCGTTATCGTGATGAAGCGTTCGCAAGCCTAGAAGAATCCCCTTTGATTTGGTGGAGTCGATGGGGAAACTCTTATGGAAGTCTTAAATACCTGGCGGATGCATACAATTGTATACTGGGATTCGTGAATATGAGCTTTAAGAATTCACTGAAAGAACAAATTCTGTTTCATCGAAAACGATTCATGTTAACGGGAAATATAATTAATGAAATTATCTTTTTAAATAAAATCTATTGAATGTAAATACAAGTTTTTTAAAAACCATTTATATCTTATATGCCTGTTTAAAGTTATTTACATGTATGCCATTTCAATAGTAACGTATCTGTTGGGTTATTTTAAAAGAATTAGCAGAAATTAGAATACAAACTGTGATTTTATGAACTCAGTTGTATTCCCTGCAACGCCAGACAAATCGAAAACGCACCCAATCCGAATGAACGGGTGGCTGCGTTTAGACTACAACTGATTTTCTATAAAACAGTTTATGTATAACCAACTATTCGAAGTCCTTTGCACCTTCAAGCATGACTATTTTTGGTGTTTTCGTTTTGTAATTTCAGATTTTAATCTATTTCCAAATGCGCGCCAGTTCAGAATAATGTTTACGATTTGAATATTAATTTTGTTTTTTAAGGTTGAACAGTAATTGTCGGAAGCAAAAGTAAGATAATATTACTATTGAAGAAAAGGTCACTAAAAGTGTGCAATAAGAAAAAAAGTTCTGCAATCAGTGGCTTGAAATCCAATTGAAAGAGCTTCAATCATCAACTATTGGAATAATCGAATTCATTACTTATTAAAATGCGGAAAGGAAACAAAAATATTTCTTTCAAATATTGTTCATCACTAGAATCACTTAGCGAAGGCGAACACGAAATGCAATTGAATGAATTCATTAATTCATAATAATTTACTTTTTAATTATTTTAGCAAAAGTTTGCTTTTCGAGAGAGGGGTAAATCTTTCTTAAAACCAAGATCTACAAAATTGATCAGGAATAAAAAAAAGCAACTAAGGATACCTACGTGCAGCCTGCAGTTTTCTTGTAGAAATATGTATAACTCATTTTTGCAATATATTTATTACAAGTACATACAAATTTATGTACATGAATATATTTATTAACAAAAAAAAAAAACATACAAATCTTAAATTAGAACGACAACACTTTTATATTTTATAAATTTTTTTTTTGATGTCAACTAATCCAAAAATGTAATATGTAAAAACATTACATCTTAAAATGCATTTATACATTGCACCGTAACAGTCGATTTGAACATTTGAATTTTCTTTTAAGAAATATATTAATGCTTTATTTTTTCGATGGCTCGTCATTGCTTAAATCTATAGCATCTTTATTAAAATGCAAAAACCACATTTGATTGACTATACTCTTTCGCAACATAAACCGACGATTTATTGTAGTTATTCGGTCGTTGAGCGGGTATTTAAAGTGGCTTGTTGCACAGCAAGGTACACACAGGTAATAGTCAGATATTTTTCGAAGTTTTCGGAATACAAACTCATTTTCTTCCCACCATTTCATAGGGCAATGATCTAATTCGGCTACAGCTTCTGCAGTGTATTTCATTATTTCGTAATCTAATGATCGCTTCATTACATTTTGTACAGGTTTAGCATCTTGTTCTGCTCCGCGGTTAAAAAACAATTTCAGTGCTAGAAGAAAAATACGTTTAAATACGTAACTGCAACTAGTTTAGCGTAACGCTAATACGTCAGGACAGGAGTACTTACAGGATTTTCTTTGCGTAGTTTTAGCTTCCGTTTTGATGGACTTTTCTTCAGCTATGTTATTGGCTAACAAATGTTCGAACCGCTGTGCAATTGAATCTTTTATCTGTGAGATATTTTCACTTTCAACAGTGGCGGCCTGAAAGCGTGGATCTAGAAACGACGCTTCTGACAAAAACATGTTGCTCAGAATTCTGCAAATATATTTAAAGTTATAAAAATAAGAAAAAAAAAACAATAAAAAATTAATAACGGCAATGATAATTGTTTTCATAGAAAAAAATATAAATTCAGAATTCATCGTTAAGATGTGCGAATAACGATCCAATTAGCTTAATATCATGCACGACTGCGTCATACGAAACTTTATCGGTACATGAAATGCGTTTTCTAACTGCAAAATTAATCGAAAGTATTTCAAAATTCAAAGTATGCTAATATGTTCGACTTAATAGTATATAAAAAAAAAACAATAACATTTTTTGAAGTCCGGTTTGTTAGTTTTCGAGATACTAGCGGTTTTATAAACGGTAATCGATTTTTTTTTTTCCAAAAACTAAGTATGCATTATAGGCCCCATCCAAATCCTTGGAACCATTTTCTAGAAAAATAGTGATAAATAATTTTCACCAAAAAAAGAGTATGTCAGGTACCGTTATTTCAAAAAAGGCAAAAAAGCCCTGAGATGTAGCCCCAAAATTCTTATATACCAACATTGAAGCAAATCCGTTGAACCGTTTCGCCATACGGCGTCCGGACAGACAGACAAACAGAACGACGGACGCCATTGGCGGATCCACTTTTTTTTACTTCTATTGTCGTAATATCATCCATCATACTCAGTTTGAGTTCGAAATTTCCGCACGATCGCAATATCTTTCTCTTTAGTATACTAATGTATACGAGAAAGTTAAAAAAACGAAATTGATTATTATGGGAAGCATAGCATTATTGAAAGGTATAACATGTCAGTACATGTGTAAGCACATCGACATTGCTGCCACGTCGACTGTGTTACATCTTCGAGTTAATAATTAGGATTATAGAAATCATAGTCACCCCCCTGTACACCCCCTGCAACATCGACTGTTGTACAAACAAGAAAAAAATGTTTTTCATAAAATTACCTTTGCGCCAATTCGTTTGTAACAGTATTCTTCACATCGTTCAATGCATCCGTTTCGCAGAAGTACGAAGTAAAATATTCCTCGGTTAGTTTTCTACATAAAGGTTTCATTAATGAACACAATGGCAATGGTTCGTCGGCAATTGTTTCTAGTGTAATCTAAAACAACAAATTGTTTGATATTGAACATATACATATAAAGCGATAATACCTTTAAAGGACTGAGGAACCCAACAAGCTGTTTGGAAACATCCATTGCTTCGGTGTTCTCCTCGTCTGCCAAAGAGACATGATCTTGCACGAATTGCAAGAAATTGTACTTGGACCAAGGATTCTCTTCAAAAATCTCGGGAACAGACTCCAGCTAAAATAAAAAATAAATAAATAATAAACACACACTCCTTGATTTTTCAAACAAATTACTTCGTAAAAATGTTGGAAAATTTTATTATTTTTTGTAAAATAAATTCTATTAGGAGATTTGCGACGGTAGCGGCCGAAGCAATAACATCGAAATTTCTCAAGGAAGATGTACCACCACTTAGAATAATCGATGTACCGCATTCGAAATATGCCGGCAAAACCACCGTAACTTTATTGACTGGTTCAAAAGTCGGAGACATAGGATCGGAATATATAAAAGCCCTTTTTGCCCATGTTAGCGCACCAGTCATATTTGAAAGCCTTTCTACCAACAGCAAGGATTATTCCGCTGATGAATCGCTTCTATCTGTAATGCGAAATGGAACCGCATTCTATATCGACACGCTTCATACGACTGAAAGCAAACAAAGCAGCTTAAAGATGAACACTCAACTAGATTTGTATGTTAGTGTTGTCAATTGCTTTTCGATTCCAGGATATACGTCTAGATTTCCACCTGCTGATGTAGTCATTATAATGCAAAACAATAGAGGAGCTATTTCTAAATTGGAGTATGAGCCCGTTAAGGGCGTTGTGGAAACATTAAAGGTATGCGACCAACGTTCAGCAGAACGGTACATTGACTTTGCTTTTAAATACGCAATCAAGCATGGGCGAAAGAAGATAACATTTGGGCATAAGACCAATGAGCTACCTCTTACAGATGGTTTGAACTTAGCTGTTGCCCACAAATTGCATCAAGAAAAGTACCCGCACATAGAAATTGAAGACATGTTAATAAACAGAATAACTAAATCCCTCATAACGGAACCATCACGTTTCGATGTTTTATGCTTAGACAATAGGTATGGTACATTTATAGCAGCAGTGGCCAGTTCAATATGTGGAGGACCGAGCCTATTCCCGGCAATGTCATTTGGTGATTGTCATGCCATCTTTCAACCCCTTCAAACGAAACTTTCTCTTACTGAATCAGGACCACTTTGTTCTTATGGAACAGTTTGGACAGCCGTTGACCTATTACAGCATCTTGGCTATCATGATTGTGCTAACATACTTTGGAGAGGTTTTATTCAAGTTTTACTAGTTGATAAAATTAAGACTAAAGAATTTGGAGGCGAATACTCTGAGGAGGATGTAATATGCAAATTATTAAATGTACTTCAAGAGTCAATTTGTCAACTTAAATAAACTAAAAAATAATTTAAATAAAATTATAAAATCTTAATATGGTAATGTTGCGAGAAAGTATTCGTAGCATATATATATTTATAATAATATAATTATATCCTACCATAGAACCGCAATCGTGCTTCTCGAACATCTCCAGTGTTTTTTTGTACGCATTATTTATAGCTGTATGAGCGAATATTGCCATCATGCAATTATTTATCACCGACTCAAAGCATGGTATGATTGGAATACCTATGTAATAAAATCAGAATTTTTCTCAATTTTTTTCTAAATCAATTAACTCACCATGACTTTCAAAAAATTGTTCTAGCGCCTCATTTTCTTCGCTCATAATTAACGCAGAACAGTTGCTTAGGTTGAAATCGTTGAAAATAACCGCATAGTCCGTGGTCATTGTAGCTTCAATTGTGGTATACGCGGTGTATTGTAAACGGGCTTCAGCTGGTATAACATGATTGAAATATATACACATCATCATTTTGCCCTCAATATTTTGATAACTCTCTGTGCTCAATGAGTATGGCATTGTGTTAGTAATTGCCTTCAAGTTCTTATGGATTCTTTTAAAACTTTTATTATAAAGATTATTTATTTGTTCTTCTACCTGCAAGTACAACATGAATTTTATATTATACTTCCTTTAAAAATTGTAATGAAGCTTACATGCCGTTTTCGAAGCAAGGATCCCGGTGTTCCTACAGCTGTTGCGAATTTCATAAAACCAATATCTTCCACTATAGATGGAGGTTGAAGGTCTGTGATGAGCATATTTAGTAGTTGTTCCTCGACATTTATGTTATTTTCCAAAGGCACTGTCATTTTGAGAGTGTTATCCTCAATTTCTTCAAAAGTATATGTATTGGCTATGGAACCGCAGTATTCATCGCAGTCACTATTGTCTGCAGTCTTGTCATCGACTTGTTCAACTTCATTGACCTCAATGATGGTATCATTGTATGGTTTTAAATCACTGCTTTCAGTCTCATGCGAAGGTGAAACATAGGAACTTTGAGTGGGATTGCCCTTTGTTTCATTTGCACTAAGTAAGTACAACGTCTTTGGACGCTTAGCTGCTGGTTCAGAAAGCGCGCTTTTATTTCGCAATGTACATGCAGGACTTGATGCCCCTTCAATGTTTTTCTTGTTTTTTTCGTTGTACAATTCTATTAAGAGTTCTGGATGTCGGGCCACTATGTGTGTACGGAGATTTGATGTATTTTTATTATATGCTATAACTGCATTGCAAAGAGAACATACAATTTTAAGTTTTGTCAAAACATTATTCGAGCTGTCCGAAGGAAATCCAAAGAATTTCCAATACGGACTACGCATAGTTGAGGGTACAACCGTACGTGTGTACTCTATCTGATGCGTTGTTAATTCGTCGGTATTATCCATGAGTGAAATTATTTTATTGAATTTGTATTCACAAAATGTTATCAAATGAATTTGGTAGCGATTAGAGAAAATTGAGAAAATAGATTGTTGTGATGTCAGTTTTGAATGTATCGAAAATAGAAAACGAAGACATAAATGTCAAATTTTGACAGACAGGACGCCAACCCAATTCGCCATTGACATGAAAGGTTGAATTGGGTTTTAATATGAATCGGTTTTTATTAAAAAGTAGGTCAATTAGAAAAAGAATTAAGTAAATCGAATCATAAATTGTCCATTTATCAACAGAAAATTGGGCATACTTTTCGACATTGGCTCTTCGCGACAACGAAACGAAAGAACATTAAACCTATGTTACAGCCAAAAAATAAAATAAAATAAAATAAAAACAAGTATTAATTTGTATTTGACATTTGATATTTTCACAAAAAACAGTCGATGTTGTCGAATGTCCATGAGCATTCGGGCAAAGGCATAAAGTAAGAATAAAAGAAAATTATGCAAGTTATAAAATGGTTTATTCCGTTGGACTGCTAAGCAAGGGGTCTTCGGTTCACATTTGACCCGTACCACCTTTAAGTTTTTATTCGAATGTCTGACAAACATCCAAGAGCAATAACCGTCATTAGAAATTTCTCAAAAAAAAATAAACGTTCGGAACCGGCAATAAACTGTAGGTCCCTTCCGCTCGTGTCAAATTTATTATTATTTAATTATTTTATGTCCTTTTTTCCAAAATTATAGCACAAATTCTTCGCAAATAATCCATCAAAAATATATCTTCGCACCCCCAATGGTTGGAGAAGCTAGACATGCCAAGTGCGAGTCTTTAAAAAAAAAAATCAAATGACATGGTTTACATCCTTATTATATTAATGCATGTATTCCTGAACACTGTATAAATGAACATATTCATAAAAGACATACTAATAAAAAATGTTTAACTCACCTCTTACTAGCAATGTTACTAACCTACGGTATACTAGCTAACTCATGAGTTAAAATTGCTTGTTAATAGAAAAAAAATAGAATAGTTAAGTAACTTTTAGTAAGAAACTTTATGCAATTTTATTGCATTCTATTACAATAAGTAACAATTTCAATGTCTATGTATATAGCATTTCGCGAAAAAAATATTATTTTCATGAAAATTAAAAACTTTATGTTGAAATATTAAACAAAACTATAATAATATTTTTTTGAATACATTCCCTTCTACATATATAAAAAAAAACCTTGTTTAAAGTATAACTTTATACTTTTCTTTACATAGAAAAATTTCCAGGGAGTTTTTTGCTTCGTACTGAATGAACTCAGTTAACCATTTTTTTTCAATCGTAACTGACTTCAATGGGGTATGCTCGGGGCATTACACAAAATTATGTAGAATGTCACAACAAAGCGGCCATTGCGCTAATTTTTGTAATATGTGTTATTTTTCGATTCGATTACTCTGCTTAAATTCTATGTAAAAAATGACATCAACTGACGAGAATAAAACTCAAGAAAAACAATTAGAAAAGACCGCAAAAAATGCAGACTGCAAGGATATAAGTACAGGAGAAGTCTACTTAATACGTCGCAATGACGGTGAAGTGTACCCCGCGCAAATAATTCAGCCCAGATCTTGTGAAAGTGATTCCACCAAAAGCGAATACTATGTACACTACGTGGGCCTTAACCGCCGACTTGACGAATGGGTTCAAAGAGACCGTATAACCGATGTCTCTACAGAAACAGAGACAGGAGATACAACGGAACCCTCCAATAACAGTGCGAAAACTTTACAACAACTAAGTAAAGAGCAGATAGCATCACTTGAAAATCCTAGCTCGGTCGAGAACAGCGATAGAAAATTAACCAGAAATCAGAAAAGAAGACATGATGAAATTAATCATGTCCAAAAAACCTACGCCGAAATGGATCCTACCACAGCAGCACTGGAAAAAGAACACGAAGCCATCACGAAGGTTAAGTACATAGACAAGTTGAGAATAGGAAAATTTGAAATAGATTCATGGTACTTTAGTCCGTATCCCGATGAATATGGCAAAGTGGGTACGTTGTTTGTCTGCGAGTATTGTCTAAAGTATATGAAGCTGGAGAAGACTTATCGCTATCATACTACAGAGTGCACCCAACGGCAACCGCCCGGCAACGAGATTTATCGCAAAGGAACAGTTTCAATATTTGAAATCGATGGCAAAGATCACAAACTTTATTGTCAAACATTGTGCTTAATGGCTAAGCTCTTTCTAGACCATAAAACGCTTTACTATGACGTGGTGCCATTCTATTTCTATGTTCTCTGTGAAATTGACAAAAAGGGAGCCCATATAGTGGGCTATTTTTCCAAGGAAAAGGAATCTCCCGAAAGTAACAACGTTGCATGTATTTTGATTTTGCCACCCTATCAGAGGAAAGGTTACGGAAAACTACTTATCGCCTTTAGCTATGAACTTTCTCGAAGAGAAGGAGTGGTTGGCAGCCCGGAAAAACCACTTAGTGATCTTGGTAGACTGAGCTACCGCAGCTATTGGGCATACACCCTGTTGGAGCTGATGAAGGATAATCGAACGACTACGCAGAGTATAAAAGAATTAAGCGAACTGAGTGGAATCACCCAAGATGATATCATATATACGCTACAGTCTATGAAAATGGTGAAATATTGGAAAGGCCAGCATGTCATCTGCGTAACACCGAGGACGGTAATGGAACATCTACAATTGCCGCAGTTTAAGAAGCCGAAACTCACCATCGACCCGGCATATTTGCGTTGGATGCCACCAAAGCGTGCAGGAAATGCAAGCGTTAAATTTAAGAAAATCTTATAAATTATTAACTGTACTTAGCGTAAGAAATTCGGTGTGTTTTTTGACGAAATGTTTTGCACTCAAGCAGCTACAACAAAGCGTACGAAGTTTCTGTTTGTTTGTTCAATTAACGATTTAACCGAAAAACAACACATGTTTCTTCTAGGAATAGTTGAACATCCATTCAATCGCTAAAAGGCATGCCCGAACCTAAATGTTATTAAAAAAATGTATTAATGTGTAGATTTTATAGGCAATAAATGTCTTTGAATGTACCCAAAATCAAGATTTTAATTTCTCTAAAAGTCGCAGAATTCAAACAATATAATGAAACACTAGAACCATTAATAAAAAACCTGAAGTTTAGTAAATACTATTTTAATAAAATAAATATTTACTGTGTACTAAAAAAAAACTTAGAACAAACATTGATTGGAACTATTATTCATCTACGCCTCCTTTAATAAACTTTCTTCGACATCAGTACCCTCATACATAGCATGCTTCTTCATTGCAGCTTGAAGTTGCTGATACTCAAATTTCTTATGTGACCATTGGTATCTGAAATTGAAGATATATTTTAATTTGGCAGAAGGATTTATTAATTTACAAATTATTTACCTGCACACAAACCAATATCCAATTGTGCCGGCGCAAAAAGAACCAAATCCCACGTTTGTTGCAAACGGGACGCGAGATGTCCTTAGGAACGTTAAGGCTCCCACAACTAGACCCCCTCCAATGCCATATAAAAATGAGTTCCGAAAGCATGGAATTTGAGAGACATCACGACCAAAGATTACAAGACTCTTTATAAAGTAAATAATAAATATCAATACAAAAACATAGCGAAATTAAATAGTATATTTCATTTCACTTAATTTGAATTTATTATTTGCGAGTGCAAGTGATTTGTACACTCGGCACTACATACTAAAAGTTATGAATTTTTGGAGATCTCGATGAACTAATACTCTATAACAGAATTCCTGATTTTGATTAGCTCAGAATATAACGATAGCATAAGTCTATGATTATACGTTCCTTATTTGCCATTCCGAAAAAATGGTTCCAAATGGTAAGAACTGAATTATTATTTAGTCAACACCTCGGCATTATGGTTAAGGGTTTTGAACTCACAAAACTTCGTCGCTTCGCTCGGGGAATGTTCCTTTCGCCCGGCGCCTGTGACCACATTTTTCATATTAATATTTAGCAGATACAGTTCTTATTTCATACCATTTTATTACTTGCCAAATAAGTGACAAAAGTGAAATATATTTTCAACTCTCAATATGTTTTAAGCTATGGTAATTCGAGACGGTTATAACATATTACTTCATGCTTATTTAATCGAGATCTTCAAAGTTGCATTTTTAACTTTTTTATAAGTATCCTCGTACATTTAACACTGATATCAATTTTAGGCGTTAGTCTATCTCATCTTCAGATTTCATAGACTTCTTGTATATAACCAATCATACGAGTGTTTACGTAAAGATTTGTAAAACATTTTGTACAATGCAACAAAATCATTTTTTTATCTTAAAACATAGCTAATTATTTATTTGTTTAGCCAGTTGCTAGTCCTTAGATTCAAATTAACAACTTTAAAATATAAGTTAAACAAACCTTGTTCGGCTCCTCGTCAGTCATTTTTTATAAAAGAAAAATAAAACTCTTGTAGGCACAAAGTGACATCTTAATCAGCTGGTCGGTCTATGGAAGTGTACCAGCGATGAAATTTACTTTTCACAAATGTACTGATGCCGAAAATGAACTGTACTAAAGAAACAAAATAGTACTTAGTATGAGTAACTTTTAATTTTCGTTTTTTTTCAGGTATTTTTCTGATTTTGTTCTAAAATTTATTTCGTTATGCCCACACCGATAATTAAACTTGCAATATACCCTTTTCATATAAAATCGACCATACTCGTGCGATATGACTTTCGATTGGTTATCCGGAAGTCTCCGAACTCTTCTGAAAGTGTTAGTTTGGTACTTTATTGGAAGTTCTTCTCCTAGGA
This sequence comes from Ferdinandea cuprea, assembly GCA_963576555.1. NCBI lineage: Eukaryota > Metazoa > Arthropoda > Insecta > Diptera > Syrphidae > Ferdinandea > Ferdinandea cuprea. Next base: position 2,389,932 of record OY754958.1, read on the forward strand.
AGAAGAAAAAATGTCTTTGCTTTGAATTCAGAATTAAAACCACAAGCACTATCACATTGAATCATCACAAACGCCAATAATCGATAAAAGTCTTTTTGATGCTGATGCATTTAATAGTTCTTCAATTATGACGAGTTAAGCTTACATTTATTACCAAATTTAATTAAACATATTGGTTGGTTGGAAACACATATACACAAATATAACAACACATGTACACTCTAAATTCAAAAGTTAGTTCGATTTGCATATGGGATCGGAGAGTTCTTCCGGATAACCGATCGGTATGGCTAAAAAAGCCGCATTTTGAATACGTATTTTCTTTTATTAATTCAATATAAATCGTATCCATAATTAGCAATAAATAAGAGAATAATCAAATAACATAAATAACTAAAAAAAGAAACATAAATCTAAAATGGTTCAGTACTTTTGAAATTATCAATGTTATAGCAATAAATAAGAGAATAATCAAATAACATAAATAACTAAAAGAAGAAACATAAATCTAAAATGGTTCAGTACTTTTGAAATTATCAATGTTATTACTGACAGATATTTATGGATTATCATTTGTGGTAATAAAAAGCGGCTAATATCGTTTAGACGGATTTTCCTTTGTTATTTCTGAAGTAAACAAATTAATATAATTCGTAAACGGCCCATACACCACACCACGTTCCATTGTGGTGCGAAGATATATTTTTGACATGGGCTTTTGCAGGAGGTGGGGCAGCGAATCAGAACTTGTATGTCTTACGGGTCGGATTTTTACCATCTACAATTGAAGTAGATAGGGAGATATATATCGGAACTATCTTGATTATATTCATTTTATGGGAGATATATTAAAAAAAGAAAGATAATTAAAAAGAAATGTGACGAACTTTTTTTACTCGAGGCTAAGTTAGCAGTTTCAAAACATTTTTAACAAATAATATATGTTTAACAATAAACTTATAATAACAGATCTTGTCCCTTGGTTTTAAGACTATTGCAACACTGACACATTACTTTCAAACAAAGCATAATAAAGTTTTCGCTCAATTTGAAGCGGAATACAAAAATAGAGGATACTAGAAGACACAAATGCTTTGGTTATTTGAAAGCAAATTCTTTGGAAATTTCTGATCCCATTCGTTGGCAAACACCGCAATAGGTTCCGTCGGCCTAAACTTAATTTAAACATAATTGTAAATCAGCAGTTATTATATGTTTTCAAAATTGAGGCCCACAAGAAATTTAATTTTACAAATCACATCTTAAACTATTAAACACTGTAAATCTTCTATGAGTAAGCGATTTAAAAAATATTGATAAAAGGTCATTGCTGTATTGAATTCTACATATTTGCAGTAAATCTGCAGTAAATTTGCGAACGTCTGACAAACTTCCAAGAGTAGTTTCAGTCATGAGAAGCTTCCCAAAAATAAATTGCCGTTGGGAATCGGCATTAAACTGTAGGTCCCTCCATTCGTGTCAAAAATATAACATCGCACACACAATGGTTGGAGAAGCTAGGCTTCAGGTCCTGTATGGGCCGTTTACGCCAAATATTTTTTTTATGTTAAAATGGCAGCAGTGAACAAATACAGCTTCCAGACCAGTAACAGAACGTTCCATTCATGACGATAATTTCATACCAAGGTCTCATCGACGTTCAGATGAAATGTTTGAAAAAGTGGTGTTAAAGAGAATTTTCATAGAATTAGATGGTTTGGTTTCTGAAACATTGTAAAATATTATGGATTTCTTGTAAATACCATTCCAGGTTTTAGTATAACGTAGAATTAAATTAATAATGTTTAATCAAACCAACCACTTTACTTAAAATTTGATATGAATATTAACTAGATAGCGACATTTTATAAATTGGGAAAAAATAGGCATAGAAAATGGTCCTTTCTTAAAGAATTAAAGAAAAGTTAAGAATGTTGATACGTCAAGTTAGCGAGGTAGCATTGTCGCCTGAAGCAGTGTTTAAATCTTTCTGATAGTTTCTTTTCAGGATAAACCACCAGTTGGATTTGTCTTTGACTTCTTTGAAATTTAAGTCGTTTTCGTTATGTTCGGAAGACTTCCGGAATTGCTGATGCATTTTATAATTCTTCAATTTTGCCGAGAGAGCTTCCTCAGAGAGTTCGCTGAGACGGAGGACCGACTTCTGGAGAACACTCTCGTCCCCTGTGAAAGAAATAGAGTTTGAAGAACCTCGCAGAACCAAGACCCGCCAACCGCCTTAGATCTGCAGCAGGGGTCGTCAAATTTGGGTTGGGTAGCCAAGCGCCGGAAAGCTCAGGGTGGTGTAGATTAATTCTCAAACTGCCACCGACGACTTGCTGCTCTTCATGACTGAGAAGAGTGTGTACATGGCCTTAGTCCATGAACCATGACTATACAAAGCCAAAATCCAAGACTGAGGTCAAAAATTACACACTCATCAGATACTGTGCTAGCACAAACAGAACAGGATTACATGCCAATTAGCCTTTCATCTTTGCTTTTGAAAACACTAGAAAGGTTATTGAACCTGCTCCTAAAAAACATTCTCGAAACAACCGATGCTTTGTGTAGTGCACAACACGTGAAGTAACGAGAACGATCGAGAAATCCCTTGGAAACAAATAATTTACTTTGCCGGCCTTTCTGGACATAGACCTTTGCGCTGAGAAGTAAACAGAGTAAACATTATTATTGTCAATGACAAGGTTGCTGCTACATGATCATCGCGGATGTCGCACTCTTCCGTTTTATTTTCTGACGTGAGGCTCTCTCAGAAATCGAACAATTAATATAAAAATAAAAAGCAAACAAATTGATTGGCATTTTATTAATTTTTTTTTATTATCCTTATTACAGAATTATTTTACTTTACATTTATGTAATTAATATTTCAATAGGTTTACTTTAGAAGTTGTGTGCACATATAAATTCAACTTAATATTCAATTTTTTAGTCTTTCTTACAATACACCATTGCAGTGTAAAAGAAATTCCTCTACACTTGTCCTTGGATCTGTGTTTAATAATATATATTTTTAATTATATATGATTATATATGTATGTATAACTGCAATGTTATTCATAAAACAAACATAAAAAAATGATAATAATGTGAAAAAAAAATATATATATAACTATTTGCCGTTAATCTAAGATAAACGCTGAAAAAAACTTTAAAAATAAATTATGTATACTTCTTAAAAAAAAAAAAAAAAAGATTCAGCTCTAGCGGACTATCGACGATGCAACAAGTTGGACAAGGTCCTAATTTGCGACTGCAGCTCAGAATCCATCTTCATGGCTTCTTCGTCGAAACGCATCTTGATGTCGAGCAAATTTGGTAGGATATCCTGGCTCTTAATGTTGAGCATGCTGCCGAAGAAATCGGTCCAGACGTGTTTCTTCAAGTAGCGCGGCAGTTTTTGCTTAATATCCCAGGTGTCGAACTTTTTCGTTATTTGCATGTACTCGCCGAAGAGCATCACGTGAACAGTGCCAGCTACGCAGAACAAGTCGGTTTCGTAGGACCAAGGGCGTCCCTCTTGCATCTCGATGCAAGTGAATCCGTCCGTTTGTATTATCTTCTTGAACTGGGTGCGTTCTGGGAAAAGGGTCATGTCGATAGCACAACCAAAGTCAATAAGTCGCAGCGACGGATAGTGGAGATCTGTGTGGGGAACGCGCATTAGCAAGAAGTTGTCTGGCTTTATGTCGGCGTGAATGATTTTGCTCTTATGTAAGCTGTGTACTATATTCAAGATCTGGCTGCTAAAGTGCATCACTAGGCTCTCGTGCATAACCTTCTTGGTGGCTTGGCGGATTTTGTTGTTGATGTCGAGTAGAGAGCCATACGGCGAGAATTCCGTGGAAATTATACTCGCATTTGGCGCGATTACTGCTGATGAGATGTTCATTACGCCTGGCAGGACAGTATCTGTACGAATCCTGTCTCTAACCTGGTGGCAAATGTATATTTCCCAAATGTTCGGAGGCTTCTGGTACTTGAGTGCTACAACCATTCCAGATTTACAGTCCACCGCTTTGTATACGGATCCATAGGAACCACGGCCAACCTCTTTTTCGATAGTGTACCTTGTGTCAGCTAGCGTTATCGCCTTTGTATTGGCCAACTTTGGCAAGGGCGTGCTTACCACTTTGTACACATTGTCAGTTGCCTCGTAGGACGGAAAATTAAGCTTGGTCAAAAACGCCTTGCACAACTCATTATTAAACGGGTCGATGGCTGCTTTAGTCAAGTGTGTGTCAATCACGCTAATTGCTTTCTCCAGACGCCTTTCTTGCAGTTCTTTGTCATTTTCTGATGCGAAGAAGCTGTTCTCGGCATATGTAGAATAGTCGTCGCGCTGTGTATCGTGGAAATTCAACCGGCCCACTGCTGAGCTTACTGAGCAGTTAGAGTTGTCCAAATATGCATTCTCGTTGAACGAGAAACTGGCATTGTCATTTGCGGTGTAGTGTATGGAATCGCCATTTTTCTGCCGAATCTTCACCGGCGTTTTATTTTGTGTCGTGGTATTTTCTTTGGCAAAAGTTAATAGAAGATTTGCGTCCTCGTACGGATACTGAGCCTGCTGGGGCTGACTGCTAACATAGTCGGATGAGTTGCTGTCGCCATAGGCGGCAGGCAAGTATTTACCAATCGAGTGCTTATTGACGCTCTTCAACTTTTTGGGCTTCTTTGCCTTTGGAGTAGACGTTTGCATTTGATATGGGTGGAAGCCATTTCCACGATAAAGACCTTCTGCTATGGCATCGTCCTGCGAAGCCGCCTCCACTGCATAGGTGTTTTCAATAGTGTAGTTGTACTTGTTGTGCCCGTTGGTGGAACTGTTGCAAGAATCTAAAGCACTAGCCGACGGCTTTTCTTTCTTGAACTTAATTTTGATTGATTTGCTCTTGGTTACACCATCTTCCTCGTGTGTACTGAATCGAATCGTAGAGGCTTCGATTTGATCTTCGATGTCTGTCGACACAACAGGTGCTACTGCGGGAAGCTCCTGTGATTCAACCTGCTCCACTTGTGGTGAAGACAATTGTTGTGATTTTGCCCGTCGTTGGTTGTTTTTCCATTTTCTTCCTCGAATCTCCTCCGGACTGAATTCGACATCGCCACCAGGATAGACCAAGTCCTTTTGGTATTGACAGCGCTTGTTGGGCTCTGGAGGTTCCTCCAAAAATAGCGCGGGCTTCCAAACTTCGTAATTATTTCTACAGCATGTAGCGAACTGTGCTGGCAACTTTACATTGCTTAGCGGAACTTCTACAGGCTGACTATTGAAAGCGGCTTCTTGTGGATATACCGCTGTTGCTGCTGCTTGGGACTCATTGTATATGTAGTTCAAAGAAGAAGATATGGCAGTTGCAGTGGAATTCTGTAGCTCGGTGTACTGGCAGCTCGTGTTGATCGGCGCTTGTGTGTGCTGTATTGGTTGGATTGGGGCTTCAACAACATGATGTTGGGTTTGAACTTCGGTGCACTGCTGAACTACTTCTGGATTTGATGGGCGTACATCCTTTATATCATCGTTTGCTTCGTGAGTTCGCTTTACTTGAGGCTGAGCAAGCGTTGTTATTTGTTGACGCTGTTCGCTGAGCTGTTGGGCGTTCTGCTTTTTTGAAGAATTATCCTCGTACAACATACGCTGAGATAGTGCATACAGGAACTTTGTGTGGGCACCTTGTAGTTCATTAAACGGCTCAGCCTTTGCCTGGAAACCAAGATTGTATATGGACTCAGCTTCCTTGAATGCATTAACTGAATCATAATAATGGGCCCAGCTGATGTAAAAACAGGCACACTGCCGACCAATACCTCTTTGATACAAAATTTGATAAAAGTGCAGCGGATTCGACTGCAGATCTATGTATTTCACCCACAACTTTACCATACGATTATCCTGCTTGTAGTATTCATTATGCTCGTATTGCGTGAGACATCGTTCCAGGGTTTCCCGAAATTTGTTCTCCGGATCACCGTGAATGTTGCTGTTGTACCAACAAATGTAATTGTACCAATGCTCCAAGGGATCGGGCCCATTGTACATAGCAATGGCATTCTCCCAGGCTTGTTTATCTTTCAGGAAGCTGTGCATCTGTTCGGCTGTGATATTGCGCCGCATGTACGAATTCATTTTCCGAGAACTGGAATAGAAACAAGAACTTGAATCACCTTCAGAGAACAGCAAAATAACATAATTTTTCACAATGCAAACAATTTGACAGATGAGATCTTAGATGTGCATGCCATGAGCACAAAACTTTATCCTTCGGAAACTACCTTGCTTGGCCGATGCTCAAGGGGTTAATAGTGAAAAGCTTATTTTTAACTAACCTTTTCGATTCTGGAAATTGAGTTTTTTAAAAAGTAGAGTCCAATATTTTAAAGAAACAAATAATAATACCCAAACAACCGCAAACGACTTTGGAAAATTTATTCGTACTTGACGTGTGTGAAAATTGAAAATGGTGGAATCTGGAATGTCTTTTACGAACAGGTATGTCCTAAATTATTGGAAGACTGTACTAGATGTGAATTTATGCATGGATAAAATTGGAGTAGATTAGATTACAATGCTGGTTTTATTGATTTGGAGCTAGATATTACTTGAGTTTTCATTGAAAGAAACCATATTTACAAGATCAGCACCGCACCTTTTAAGCACAATTTTATATGATTTTAAAATTCAATATACATACAAAACTTTTTTATAAAATGTATGTTCAACTAATGTGAAATTGCAAGTGTCACAGATAATAAATAATGCCAAAAATAATTTTTATATGTGTGGCATACATAAATACGACAGTTTCTATTTATTAAGTTGCATTCGACACTGACAATTAAAGTTAATTACTATTTTATAATTGAATACAAAATTGTTTTTGATTAATATCGTATAGATAAATATTTAAAATTGCGCTGTAAAAAGCCGTATATATCTTATGTTAATTTTAATTTTCATATATTTACGGCTACAAAAATTTGAACAAAACTTAAACTACAAAATGTTCTAATTTTTTTTTCGTGTGTCAGTTTGTTGGTGTGATCATTTTTCTTAGTGTTTCATCAGTTTTGAAATCAAAAACTGACTGGCTACATTACTTCAGTAAAAATTCAGTTGGAATATTAATACTTCATAAAGTTAAGCTAACAGAATATCACATTTCAAGCTGCGAATAACCTTTGGTTCGTTTTTTAATCCGAATTTGTTAAATTATGTAAAATTGTTCACGAGTTTATTGTGTATTGTCTCAGTTAAATGGGGGTTAGGTGTATATGATAATTTTCGCCTATTTATTATTTAAAATCCTTTTTGGGGTATCAACTAATCGCATTATTCATAAAATAACATTCTTTTGCATGACAACATATTTTAAAAATATTGACAACAAATCTTTATATATATCATTTCTATACGAAGAATAAATTACTAAATGAAAGATAAATAAACGTTGGCTTAAAATTACACTGTGAAACTGGGTATAAGGAATTTGAATGTACGTTTGTTTTGTGTAAATTAAAATAAATAAGATTGGTTGAGAATCGATTATGCTAATTTGTCTATTAAACGTAGTTAACTTCAATTTTGTGCGGCAAAAACACAATTAATAAGTTAAAAGTAACTTTAATTCCAATAATAATAAAACATATTCTTAAATATAGCACTATTCGTATAAAAACTTTTTAATTTTTTTTTTGTGTTGTACAATATATCCCGATCTTTGTCCTTACTTTCAGACATAAGTTTCAAAACTAATTTCACAACCATTATGATTCAGTATATATATATGTCGATTTTGTAGACAAAACATATTCATAATTGTACGTGTATGGAAACATACACCCTTGAAATGAGTCACAAAATAGACATAAAAGCGATAGACATATAATAATGTCATAAAAAATTATTATTATTATGGTCATTCCAGGTACACATTTTTGTAATAAAACACTGAAGAATAAGGAGATATAACATTTTAAAATTAAAATGTTCGTATGTAGGTACGAAACAACCTCTGAACGGATTAAGCTAATGCGGTATCCATGGAACTCCTCCGATGTGCAGTATTTAGAGCAATATGACATAGATTAAAAGTATTAATTTTGATCGTACACACATGAAAACTTTATACAATTTATTATTCTTTATAAATGGTTGGTATACAAATTATTTCGTAAGTCTAGGATAAGTATAATAATCCGCAAGCACCGATTAATTACATTGAAAATTTAATACATTCTTAATTTTAATTTGTTTCATACAGCGTGAATAGCCCGACGGTCATTGCGCATACACACATCGAGTACTCGTGTACTTACAATAATTATTGAATAATAGTTTCATTCTTGGCTAACTCATAGAAGAATGAATTTTAATAATTAATAATTGTGAATGAGAATGCAATTCGAATGAGTATAATTGCTTTCGATAGTTTGAATACAAACGAGTTTTGAGAAAAACGATGTGCTTGTTGTTTTTGTTAAGGAATTTGGTCTAAATAAATTAAAAATTACTTCATTCAATTAATTTTGAAATAAACTAAATCTGTTTTTAACGGAACTTACGGTATGATCTTTATTATCACTTTAATTTGTATGGGTTCTTGAATGAGTTTCCCCCCTCCCCTGTTCAAAATCCTGCATACGCCCTTGCTTGTAAGAAAAGGAAAGGGCATTAACTTCAAGGTCCCTTTCATTCGCGTCAAATAATATATCTTCGCACACACAAATAATATATCTTCGCACACACAGTGGTTGGAGAAGCAATGCTTTGGGTGCTATTTGGAATGTACTCGCCTGATATTTATTTATTGTTTTACAATTTTAAAAAAGATTTGAGAAAAAAACCAACGAATCTGACACCCAGTTATATAAACGTATTTCTATAAATAACATAACATTGACTGAACACCCGTTTTTATAAAAAAAAAAACAGTTTCGATAGAAAAGAATTATAATCGATTATTATCGATAGTTTTGTTGTTACTTCCGAAAGAGAAAACCATATCACCAGAATATATTTTTTGATTCTGTTAGAAGCAAGACAGAGCAGTACAAAAAGAATGCCCATAGAATTTTCCTTGGTTTTCTCTTCCAAAAGCTGTCAATTGGCTACTACACGTACAAGAAAATTGCCTGCACACGGGGAATTCCGTAAAATTTGTGTTGTGTGTAGAAAAATAACTAAAAAAGAAAATATATATTTGTATATACATATATTTATTTTTATTTATGCTTTTTGTGTGTGCTGCAGTTAAAAAGAAGAAACTATTTGCATTGTTATTCATTCGCCTGGCTTTTACATGGAACTTAATTTTCAATTCGCATTAAATATAAAACCAAAAATATTTACACTGCAATATTGAAAGCAATCAAATACTTCGTCTACTGACCCAAAAGTGAACAAAAATGGAAGTTTCATCGGATCCTTATGAGCAAAAATTATTCCAAATGTTCACAAGCTGTGACACCAATCATAACGGTGCGCTGGACGAAAACGCCCTATGCAAATTGTGTGAAATGTTGGAGCTACAGGATCGCGGATCTGTAATTAAAAAGAGCTTAATAAAAAATCCAAGGTCACGGGTTTCTTTCGGCGACTTTAAAGAAGCACTGTTGAACTTTCTTGGCACCGAAATCGATGGATCACCGTCACCGGGGGGTAAGTGCACCTTTTTGTGAGTAAGTGTGCTCTATTTTTGCGTACTGCATTTTGACTCGAATGTGAGTGTTATGCACTTTTGCTTACATAACAAAAACGGACGAAATGCATTTTCTTCTGGAATTTGTAATAATATGTATATCAAAGGCGCATATCAAATCAAATTTTAATACGTACATATGTATGTAATATGTAATATTAACTCTGTTCTCCAATCACAATTTGTTTTTGTTGTAGCTACCTTTATATTTGGTATGTCGTACAATTTGCTATATTATTAGATTATTGTTTCCATAATTCCATTCTGCATTAGCATTGTGCTTTGCGGTAGGTGACATAAAAGTAGGTAAAAAAGACATATCTGATCTTTGTTTGCTTTCCCACTTAGATTTGCGTTGTGTTGGTACATAAAGTTAAAACGCAATAATATACAACTTCGTGTACAGAAAGTAAGTAGGAAAAAGTATGATTTTCGGTAAACCGCTGCACTTTCCAAACCATGTAATTTGGTGCTGAGCTTAGATATGATTACATTGTGTGACACCCTATGAAATAAGTTGTGTGAAACGTTTTATATTGCGAAATTCTTTTATACATCAATTTTCTGAACGGACTGATACTACGTATTTTGTTTTATGGCAGTAAGATTGGATCATATGCTTAATGGAATTGGATTCCATTAACTGGTGAATGGATTCCAGAGAATATGCGCTAAATTTATTTGGGAAGTTGGTGCTGTGAACAAGCTCTGACAGTAAATGCTATCAAGATGAGGCTTTTCACATCAACAGAAAGTATACGAAATAAAAGGTGCCTCATTTTCTTGGGTGCTCAACTACTTAGCTATACTAGATCACACCCACCCCATGTGCAATATCGATCAAGATCTACCAAAGTTATTGGGCAAGAATGAAAAACCAAAGTAATTCCATATACAAATTCCAATTTTCCGAGTTTCAAAAATTGAAAATGAAAATTATTTTACAATTAATAAAAAATAGCTTAATTGTATTTTTCGATTTTTAGCATCTTCTGCCACTTTTTTGCACATTAGACATATATATGTATATAGGTTTGTTATTAATTAATTCTTTATATAGAAGAATGTATTAAGGAAACAGTACACATACTGACAGTTATTTGCGTCGCTGAAAAGGCCTACCTTAAGTGCAAGAATATTGTGGCAATGGTTTTAAAGGTTTCTTCTTGACCAAGAGGAAAAAAGGTACTACGACAGTAAACTGTTGTTTAAATAATTCCATTTTAAATTATTATTATGGATCTAATATATCAGGTGCATTTACTATTACATTACAACCGTATCACTAAATCGGGTAGAGGAATATAAGAACACCCAATTTTTTCTTGGGATTAATGTCTCAAATAACACTTTGTATGGAAAATCTAACCCTTAGTTGTTTTCTTCCTAAAGTTTCTCTCAGCTCCGCAGGTTAGAAGTCACAATTTTGTTTGTTATTTCTTTAATTATAAGTGTGGTCAAAAAGTTGTGTCATTCCCGCATGGTTAACAGTCATGTCAATAGTACAAGAAAATTCTCAAGCATTCAAAATCTTGAATACCTACAATATTTGAAAACAATATCTCTTTCTAATTTTACTCATAACAGCTCAATTAACATCATTTTATATTCACATAAACAAAATTGCCTCCTAACCTTAATTTTGTGAATGAAAATAAATGATTTTAAAATCAGAAAATAAACTTGCACCGAATAAATATGTATTTACGAAGGCAAACGGAAGCACTGAAAAGCCTAAATAAATAAAAACCATGTGCACTTTTGAAGAACTATTAAAACTTCACATGTGTTTGTGTTGCATTGGGCTTCATGTTTTGTAAATAAAACAAGTAAATATTATTTCAAATAAAAAATGTCTGAGTTAGCAAATTAATGTTTTGTATTCCGAACTCGTTCGGATGCATAAATTAAAGACTTGGGAAAGGGATAACGCAAGTACAATAATAAAAATTCTTATCGCCAAAATCTTTATTCTAAAAGTAAATTCATTTGATTGCTCGAAATACTTTCAAAGAAAAATTCTCACACTATTCATGAGAATTGCATACAAAGGGTTTTGCCTACTTCCTATTAAGTTATATACGTAAGTGTTGGACAGAATTAGCGCGTGGAATATTAAATTCGGGCTGCGATACGCGAAAAAGTTGAAACAAATTTTGCAAATAAATTAGGTATACAAAATGTATTAAGTAGTTTTTATATTTCTGAAGTTATGTCATTTGAATGAGTAGTCAACATTCTTAGTATTCACTTTAAGTTGAGTGGGGGTGGGTGATGGTAAACCCCGCTACTGGACTACTTTGTTTCGTCTAGACTTAAGAAATATCTATCTACTCAAGTGTTTTTTTCTAGCTGGAAAGCCCTGACGTACAGGTGGTCTTTTACATATTTATGAATATTAATACGTTACCACCACTTTAGCCCTCATCTGCTCGAAGTGTAGAAAGTACATTGCCAGCTTTTCGTAACTCTTAACTCGCCTAACTTGCCTGACCAACTGTCTGTTAGTTATTTTTGTTTTACATATATAGCCTGGTGGCAGCCTTATTCTGCTTACCTTTTTATCGATATACATACGTATATCGTCATTGCCCACTACGGAGAAATTACGGATGTGTTGCAAAAATAAACTTACCATTCGTACTCTATTCAAGCTCTGCTTTTTTGTATTTTTTTTTTTAAATGTACTACATATTTTTTTTTAACTTTAACAGTGTTAGAATATTGACTTCGTAGATATGAAAGGAGTGCCCTTGATAATTTAAGTATTTTTCTTTTCCTGTTGAATCTGTGAGTTTCTACAAAATTCCCTGGAATCTGGAATTGTTTAGTCAATTTCTATTACCGTACCAAACTAACCGCGGTTTTCTGGTGTCATTTCTACAATGAGGTTTTGATCAGGGTAATAGGGATCATAGAGACCGCCTGTGGGGTTAGCCGGTTTTACCTCATAAAAGATCTACAGGCCTCCGTGTTTAGTATCACTTGTGCACTAAGGCGAATAAAATGCTGGTGTTGTTTCATTTGTGTGATCCAGGAGCTCTAAAACTTGTCGCGCTTTCGTGGGAATTTTGATTGAACTCACCCTTACACGTGGATGACGGCATCAATCATCATCATTGATGACATCCACGGTTGCTTCGCGGTTGATCATAGATTCCAATTATTTGAACTTTTCACACTTGGTGTCCACTTTTCCTTATAAAGATAATCAAGGACCAAATTAAAAAGGTATAGCACTAAATACGCCCCCCGGTGCAAAATGACCTTGATTATTTCAGAGGGGCATCTAATTCTGGTATTCCCACGTCTATCATGTCCATGAACATTCCTCCCTATCTTTCGGGATATGTTTAAACAAAGCATATATACTCCACATCTCAAAAACGGTTCTACCCACGTCATTGAATCTAGTTTGAATGAGTTGTGCCATTACGATTTTTTGTAAGTTTCTGTGTATTAAGTTAAAATTTACTTGTTTAAAAATGACTTCTAAATAATGAATTTGAATAAAACAAATAATAACTAACAACCTTTCGGAAGCAAGCCTCATGCTTTCTCAGTTAAATTTAGTAAAAAATTCACAGATCTATGCCCCTAGTACGAAATATGCATGGGTTTTCATTTTCCATTGTTGTCTAAATTAGCTAAAGTATGTATTAGTATTTGTAATAACGCCTGAGGTTGTTCCGATTTCTTCGAAAACTTTAAAAAAAAAACTTACTTGATACAATCGATTACGAAATATTAGCTTTTTATTTTTCACAAGAATCGAAATAATTTAAATATTCTTCAACCTTTTTACGTTTTACTTTCTTGCAATTTAGACCACATTTACTTCGAATTGACAACCTTTCTAATGTAATAATCGCAGATATCATATAAATGGGGTAAGATGATTTACACTCTAAGCCGATTATATAAAAATATTACCAGACATGTGTTAGTTAATGGAAAACATTGTATAAAAAGGACTAATCCTCATTTTGTTGTTCACCAAGAATTAAAATTACTATACCATCTTAAGCATAACACCTCTGACTCATCATAAAAACGTCCAGTATTTCAGGTATATTTCAGATATGTAAACTTTCGTTATCACCACAATTGTTAGACATTTATGATCCACCATATTTGACCAGGTAGTAAATTCGGGCTGCGATACGCGAAAAAGTTGAAACAAATTTTGCAAATAAATTAGGTATACAAAATGTATTAAGTAGTTTTTATATTTCTGAAGTTATGTCATTTGAATGAGTAGTCAACATTCTTAGTATTCACTTTAAGTTGAGTGGGGGTGGGTGATGGTAAACCCCGCTACTGGACTACTTTGTTTCGTCTAGACTTAAGAAATATCTATCTACTCAAGTGTTTTTTTCTAGCTGGAAAGCCCTGACGTACAGGTGGTCTTTTACATATTTATGAATATTAATACGTTACCACCACTTTAGCCTTCATCTGCTCGAAGTGTAGAAAGTACATTGCCAGCTTTTCGTAACTCTTAACTCGCCTAACTTGCCTGACCAACTGTCTGTTAGTTATTTTTGTTTTACATATATAGCCTAGTGGCAGCCTTATTCTGCTTACCTTTTTATCGATATACATACGATATACCCACTACGGAGAAATTACGGATGTGTTGCAAAAATAAACTTACCATTCGTACTCTATTCAAGCTCTGCTTTTTTGTATTTTTTTTTTTAAATGTACTACATATTTTTTTTTTAACTTTAACAGTGTTAGAATATTGACTTCGTAGATATGAAAGGAGTGCCCTTGATAATTTAAGTATTTTTCTTTTCCTGTTGAATCTGTGAGTTTCTACAAAATTCCCTGGAATCTGGAATTGTTTAGTCAATTTCTATTACCGTACCAAACTAACCGCGGTTTTCTGGTGTCATTTCTACAATGAGGTTTTGATCAGGGTAATAGGGATCATAGAGACCGCCTGTGGGGTTAGCCGGTTTTACCTCATAAAAGATCTACAGGCCTCCGTGTTTAGTATCACTTGTGCACTAAGGCGAATAAAATGCTGGTGTTGTTTCATTTGTGTGATCCAGGAGCTCTAAAACTTGTCGCGCTTTCGTGGGAATTTTGATTGAACTCACCCTTACACGTGGATGACGGCATCAATCATCATCATTGATGACATCCACGGTTGCTTCGCGGTTGATCATAGATTCCAATTATTTGAACTTTTCACACTTGGTGTCCACTTTTCCTTATAAAGATAATCAAGGACCAAATTAAAAAGGTATAGCACTAAATACGCCCCCCGGTGCAAAATGACCTTGATTATTTCAGAGGGGCATCTAATTCTGGTATTCCCACGTCTATCATGTCCATGAACATTCCTCCCTATCTTTCGGGATATGTTTAAACAAAGCATATATACTCCACATCTCAAAAACGGTTCTACCCACGTCATTGAATCTAGTTTGAATGAGTTGTGCCATTACGATTTTTTGTAAGTTTCTGTGTATTAAGTTAAAATTTACTTGTTTAAAAATGACTTCTAAATAATGAATTTGAATAAAACAAATAATAACTAACAACCTTTCGGAAGCAAGCCTCATGCTTTCTCAGTTAAATTTAGTAAAAAATTCACAGATCTATGCCCCTAGTACGAAATATGCATGGGTTTTCATTTTCCATTGTTGTCTAAATTAGCTAAAGTATGTATTAGTATTTGTAATAACGCCTGAGGTTGTTCCGATTTCTTCGAAAACTTTAAAAAAAAAACTTACTTGATACAATCGATTACGAAATATTAGCTTTTTATTTTTCACAAGAATCGAAATAATTTAAATATTCTTCAACCTTTTTACGTAACTTTTTTTTTACGTTTTACTTTCTTGCAATTTAGACCACATTTACTTCGAATTGACAACCTTTCTAATGTAATAATCGCAGATATCATATAAATGGGGTAAGATGATTTACACTCTAAGCCGATTATATGAAATATTACCAGACATGTGTTAGTTAATGGAAAACATTGTATAAAAAGGACTAATCCTCATTTTGTTGTTCACCAAGAATTAAAATTACTATACCATCTTAAGCATAACACCTCTGACTCATCATAAAAACGTCCAGTATTTCAGGTATATTTCAGATATGTAAACTTTCGTTATCACCACAATTGTTAGACATTTATGATCCACCATATTTGACCAGGTAGTAATTAGTCTATTTTGTCAGACGTTAATCGATCCTTCGTTATTTTTTTTTCTACCTAACACAAAAATCAAAACAATTAGTCCCGTGTTATTTAGCTAGTATTTAAGAGGAACTGTCTTTCGATAATTTATGTCAGTTTCGAGACAAATTTCATCGAATCAAGATCTATAAAAACGAATAATTATTTTCCGAGAATTTCCGAAATGGGAACTAATTTTTTCTACAATTCCACTTACGATAAATCGGTTGAAGATTTAATAAAGCTATTCGGTAAGACAGAGCTTTTAAAAATCAAGTGTAAACTTTAACAAAATTAACTCTTAAACATAATTGTGAATAAACTCTAATAAGGCATTTACATTTTATATTCTTTCAGAACGCACACTTATTTTAAACGATGAGCTAGAAGGCAAGACCGCGGAGAGTCCTCATGAATCGTCAGATCGGGAAGTTTCGCCTAAATTCGTCGTCGGGGCAAAAAAATACGGAAGGCGATCCAGACCACAGTTCATCGGATCAGATTCTTCGCCATCCGAGTCCGATGATCAAGACATTGTTTCAAAAAGTTCCAGCAACAATATCGTAAGTTTAGTAAAACTTCTTCCATAGAAAGTTAATCTCATTTGACAATTCTTTTTTAGGTTCAAAGATCATCATCACAGAGCGATATTTTATCATCACACAGAAGAAGGCCACTATGCGGTGGGGCGAAGCTTAAACGTTGCGCTTCACTTCCGGCACAAAAGAACCAACGTGTACGAGATGCAATTCTGGAAAAAACAAAAGCAGCTAAAGCGGCGGCAAGCAAAATCAGTAGTAGTAGCGTAGAATCCTTAGGTGAGTATAAGGCAAAAACGAGCGTTTTGTGGTTTAAATACGGCACAATTATTAACAAAAAATCATTCTCCACGAAGCTTCCAACTAATACCAACATGTTAAAAGGTTTATTATAACCGAGCACCTTTTTAAATCAGGGAATCTTTAATTTAATTTCAATCACTTTTTTTCTTAGTTTGATTTTGACAACTAAAAAAGCATCATCATATTTAACATTTAAATAGGAAATTTAGATTTCGAAAATCTTGCATATAAGATCTTAGACATTTGGAAAACATATGGAAGTGAAATCGGCACATATTACTTTACTTGTGAGCAACTGCAAAGTGTCTGCGAACGTGTCGGACTCGTAAAGGCGGTCGCGGAAAGAGTTGCCGAAGAAGTGTTTGAAAAGCTAAATAAAATAAAAACAGAGCCCGTGATTACTTTTGGCGAATTCATAAGCCTCATTAGTGGTGATAATATGCCATTCGCACTCGCAAAGTACCCTGATTCTGAATTTTCACCGCTATGGCAAAATAAGTTACTTCCATATTTTGACCATAAATTCTCCGACACTTCAGTAGTCATCAATGTGGACAATAATCAGAGTATTTTTTCACTCGCCGTTCACGATAAGCAATTGAATGTGAAAGGTTTGTTTCAGAAAAGAATCGCTTATATATTGTTTTTTGTTTGTTTACTATTATTTTCTGTTTCGTATTTAGTTCATTGCACCGTTATACTATGTTGAATATTTAGCTGGCAACGCACTTTGTTTTGGTAAAAGCGTCGTCTCCACGTGAGGGGAGGCGTTTTGGTGTTGGCTTTTTGCATAGATCCTGTTTTGTTTTCAGAATACACGCGCACCATTTCTTGTTTTAGTACGTGCTTGTACCGTAATTACATGTATGTCTTCTCTTGTTGGTTTTCAATTTCGTTGGCAGATTGTCTTATCTTTTTGTTTAGCTGCGTATTTTGAGATATTACTTTCAAGGTTTTACACACAAAATAATATGTTCGTTTTTCCATTTTAATAGATATTCCAGTACAATTAGAAACAGTACCCACAAATAGTATAATAGAAATGTGGGAAAGAGCAAACATCAGCAGTGCAAAGGGACTTTTGTTAAGTCTTGGCTTCGACGAGGACGAAGTCAATGTCTTGCAGTTGTCCAAAGTATTAGAGGAGGAACTTCGTGGCCTGGGTGGTGAAGCACAAACAACACTGTTGAAAGCATCCCTAGCTCTGCAGACAGCAGAGCTCTCCACATTGAAGCAGTCATATCTACAACTGAGTGAAGAAAACAAGAAGCTGCATGCTGATAACAAAGACGCGAACAGAAGGGTTGTCATGTTGGCTCAAGAAATTGACGAAAGACACGCTAATTTAGAAGACACCACTAAAAAGGAGGTAAATTAAAAAAAAAATACTAATAACAACCCAACTCTTAGACCAATACAATTTTCATTTTTAGATAAGACTATTAGAGCAACGGCATGCAGAAGTAGTGCGCGACTTGACTGCTCGAATGGCGAACGACAGGGAGAATTGGTCGAATTTGACGGCTCGCTTAGAGACTCGTATTAGAACATTAGAACAAGAAGAACTCAAGCTAAGGTCTGAGACGGAAACCTTAAGACAAGAAAACAGTGCCTTAGAGAACGAACAAACAGTTTTCCAGAAACAGATAACAAGTCTTCTGGAAACAAATATCCAACTGAACAAAGAAATAGTTGAATTCGAGGAAAAGAGTAGAAGCGACGAAGGATCAAAGAATGAAAAGGAAACCGAAGAGATGTTGGATATGATTGAAAAGATTACTGGACTGCAGGTGGAGAATGCAAACTTAAGAGATAAAAACGACGAATTGGTAGCCGAGGTCGAAGGTTTGAATTTCGAAATATCACGTGTAAAAGCGAAGCGATCTTCAAAAGTACCACCAAGCAGCGCCAATGACGATGATCCCGATCATGCTTCCGCAGCTGTAAAGAGGCGAGGCGATTCACCAAGTAAAACGAGAATAACAGAGGAGAGTCCGCGACTGGGAAAATTCCGAAGGTGCAACGCAGACACGAACAGTGAAAGCGACACCAGTGGCGATTGGATGGCTTTGAATTCTGAGTTAAAAAATCCCTTGAACGTTACTTCAACACCCAGCACTTCTTCGGGTTTCTCACAAGAAAGCAACAGCTCATCTCACGATGCTAAGGATCAAGAGATTATAAGCCTGAAAACGAAGATCGCTCAGTTGGAAAACGAAATAAAATCTTTCACTGATAATCAATCAAACAATGAGTCGCCAGCAGTATTGGTAGATATTTCAAGTATCAAAAAGGAGAAGGACACCCTAGAAGCACGGTGCAAGGAACTAGAAGCTAGCCTTGAACAAATGCAAAAAGCCTATGAAGACTGTGAAGACTATTGGCAGGATAAACTCGCCGAGGAACGTCAACTCTTTGAGAAAGAGCGAAAGATCTACGAGGATGAGCAAAAGGAGAGTGATTTCAAGTTCACAGAACTTGTTGAAAAAGTTCGCGAATATGAAGAACAATTCAGCAAAGATGGGCGGTTGACGCCGATCGAAGAAAAAGATGCACTAGAACAGCAATACGCGGACTTGGAAGCAGAAGCAGATCAAATTCGTGAAAACGCAAGGCAAATATTCGAAGAGAAATCCAAAGTAATCGAATCACTTCAAAGTGAAATTGAAGATCTCAAAGTGAAGCTAGGCGAGAGTGTTGAGATTCTGACCGGAGCGAATGAAATGCAAGGGGGAGAATTATCCGATTTGGAGAGTCCAGCTAGTTCCCCAATCAGTTATCTCTGGCACCAGAGCACAATTCAGTCTCCAGTCACGCAGTACAAGAATAGAAATAGTCAGCAGAAATCACCAACAATGCAACGAAGCCGGTAAGTTCCTATACATTATTTGTATGCTTTTTTATTTTACTCGTTCTTTAGTTTGAGAATATGCATTGATTTTTATTTAATTTTTTAGGAACCAACCAAAATCTAAGCGACGACATATTTTACGATGTGGGGAGAAATAAAATTTACCTGTTTTTATGTTACTTTTATGTTTTTTTTTTACTTAAACCGATCAACTGCATTTCTGCTGGTCCGCATTACATTCTTCCGCTTCTTCTTTTTATTTGCCTACGAGGTTTTCATGAGGAATGAGGGATCATAGCCATCCAACTTTCACTTCATTCATACTTGGGGTTCGTCAGTGGATTTCGCCATTTTGACCTCGGCAGGCTTTAGCAAGTTCGGAAGTTTCTGATTGAATTACTGTGGCCAATCAAATGCAGGTGTTGTAACATTTACGAGATCCTCGTGTTTTTTGTTTTTGTTTTTAAACCTGCCACTCTTTTTTGCATGCTCCAGGTGTTTTGTTTCATCTTTCTACGCATTAAGATTGGATAATTAATTGCTATGATCGTCTGAATGCTTAAATGTGATATCTCGCCTTAAGTCGGCTTTAGCATTAGTTACTGATGGTTGCACTCGCTGAAGAGATAGTCTATTCTTCCACTATTAGAAGATAATTTTTAAAGAACCTCTTGCAACTGAGCTGGTAGGACTGGGGTCCCAACCAATGCCTTTAACTATTCTTTGTTTTTCTCTAGAAGGTGTCCATCCGCTATGTAATTTGACCTTTATAAGTCAATTAAATCAATTTGTCGTTTTTAGTCCATAGAACCAGCGATTACCAGGCAAACTATGATTTGTTCCGTGTTCGGGTGGCGGGCTATTGTTGAATAATTTACAAATTTTAAGAAAGTCATAGCTTTACTGTTTCTTAGGTTGGGTTCAGAAAGGAGTTCTTTGGGATTGTTTTGGGGAAATATTCTGAGTCTATTGTTGTGGAAGGTCGGGCATTCGGAGAACTGATTTGGAGCATACTAATTTGCAATTGGTTACCGTAGGTGCACTGAGAAGATTTGTTATTGTTTATGTAGTGTTCGTGGGTGAGTTTGGTGTGGCCGTGTCTAAGCCTAGTGACTTTAGTTACTTCCAAATGTGACAATCCAGAAGGGGTTATATTGTTGGGGTAGTCTTTGACAGTCAGTTTGTTTTTATTAATAGCCCTGTGTCACTCAGACGTTTTATTCCAAAGGAGCAGTTGATTGGGGTTCGCTTGCTGTCTGATAAACTTGTTTATGTCTTGAAGATTAAAGCTGGGGGTGAAACAGTATGGGATTCCAAGGGAGTCTTTGGTGGTTTATTCGGCAAATTCGTTGCCCACGATCTCAACGCGACCTAGTGCCCATATTAGTTTAATGTTCGGGGTTTGTTGGTAGAGAAGGGTAATAGGTTTGGTTATTGTTGTTGAGAATTGCATCAATAGATGACAATGAGTCTGTACAGATGTCAAATTTTTTGTGTATTTACCATGCTTTTAAAATGGCAATTATTTCCGAGAAGAATGTGGAGCTGTACAGATGGAGTAAAAAGATGTAAATTGTTTCTTTTCAGAAGTAACACTGAGTGTTCGCTATGATTATTTTTTGAGCTCGAGAAATCGGGCTCGGAATATATAAGAATGAATGGAGCGATGAATCCATAATCTATGCAATGAGCGACCACACGATAAAGTGGTATACATGTGCGCCATAGAAAGATGTGTTCGAATCAATCTCGAAATAAATTACAGAAACTGTAACATAGCAATAATGTCAGATAGTCAAGCAGCTATCAAAGCACTGGAATATTTTGTCATTAAATTCAAACAAGTATGGGAATGCCTACAAAGTCTCAACAAATTTAGCAAGAAAAATATATTATCTGTCTGCTGGATACCAGGCCATGTGGGCATTATTGGTAATGAGGCGGCGGACTCTAGCGAGAATAGGGGCTGCAACACCCTTCATAGGACCTGAACCATTCTGCGGGATAGAGGAACAAACCCTACACGAAGAATTCAGGAAATCGAAAAAGAAAAAAAAGGGCTAGAACCTTTCGAGATCTCCAAGATCTGAGATGAGCCAAAAAATTTGTAGGAGATTAGAATCTCAAAAGATTTAAAGCATGAATCAGTCTTAGCATCCTTACTGGTTTCCTAACGGGGCATTGCAAACTCAGGGAACACCTAAGAAAGATAGGGATATTAGATGAAGGTGTTTGCAGATTCAATGAGTCCACGGAAACTCCAGAGCACATACTGGAATCCTGAGGGCCACTGACCCAAAAAAGGTTTAATTATTTGCGAAAACACTAAATTCAAGAAAAGAATTTACCAACCACGGATCTACTGCTTAAAAGAAACTGGACTGGGTGATGTGCTCTGAGTAGGTTATCCTTACCAAGGCTAAAGCCAGAGCATAAACTCTCCAACATAATTCCCGGCGAATTAAGCTGTGAGGGGGCTCTGGAAGACAGATCTAAACCTCTCCAAGGTATAAGTAGGGGGCACAATAGACCACAAGGTCGCAGTGTACTACACCCAATATATTATTGTATTATTATCTCCGGTGGGGAGTGAGATTTTTAGTGGGTTCTAAGGGATGGGACAACGCAGCAAGTTTGGAAAAGTCAGGGTGGCAGGAATGTTGATTTCGTCACGGGGGGCTGAGGAACTTTCAATGCAGGACAAGGTTTTTCTTCTTATTTTTGGATTTGGGATTGTATCTTTGGAATAGAGTGGATTTGTATAGCTTTAGAGTGCATTGGTAGCGTAGGTTTTCAATCGTTTGCATTTTCGCTTCGAATAGGAGGTGGTTAAAGGATGTTGTTTGGAAGTTCCGTTTTGATTGTATTTAGGCGGCGGAGTAGCCGTAGAGGAACAAATTGTTTTCTATTTTGCTGATTATAATTGATTGGACAGTTCTAATTAGTGGGTTGCAGTTAAATTTTTTTGTAGGAGAGAGATTTTATTATATTTAGTTTTTTTTCCAGCGGATATAACAATGTGCGCGTTCCAATTGTAATTCTTTTAAGTTTAATCTACTTCCTACAGCAGTATATTGCTTGATAGAACATTGCAGCTGCAGTTGTGTTTTCGGCAAATATGAAGTTGTTTGCTTTTATCTAAGGATAACTCAGCTCCAGAGCATTCGCACCAGGATAGTATGTCTTGGAAGGTGGAGTCAAGGTCAAGGTCAAGTCAGTTTTTTGATAATTGTAAAATCATTCGCATATGCGCAGAATTTTATCTCTTTGTGAAGGGAAAGTAAGTGGGAGAGTTTATTGGAGGCTGTAAGGAAGAATGCAATGGATAAGGGAGAGCCTTAAGGGGTACCGTTGTGGAGGAGTAAGGAAGAAGTTTCCAATACGGACCGAAATTTTCCTATTTGACATGGAACTATAAATGTATCTGATGATGTTGTGTCCTACTTTCCAAAGTTGATCGATAATTCTATGTGTGCCAATTTTATCGAACGCTTTTCTAAAGTCAAGTGTGGTTAGAGAAACGTGTTTTTTTATGGGTAATATGTAATATGATGGTCTAGGAATAGTAGAGAATCAGTTACAGAAATACCTCTTTTGAATCTCATTTGATGGCGGCTGAGAAGTTTGTTACGAGAACCAAACCACCTGACAGGTCTGTAGGATTTTGGAAGGGATTTATCCGAATAAGGTTTTAGAATTGGGATAATCGTACTGTTTTCGTAGAGTTTGGGGATATTATTATGGAAAACAGATATCTCAATATTGAATATTCAAATAAGAATGTCTTGGGGTCACCTTTCCTTTATTGGAGACTTGAATCGCCTATTATGTTCCTTTAATCCTTTTTGAAAAGATACATTTTGTTTCATGTGGCAAAAAAACATTTTTTAATTTTTGTTCATTCCAGTCAGCTATGAAAATCTTTCCCGTTATCGCTTTGACATATCTTTCTATATAATTATTCTATTTGTAGATTAAATAATTTGTCAACATCAGAAACTACCGTATTCAGTACTACACAGCTGAGTGCTAATGGAATGGCTATTGAAGAGCCCAAAAACATATCGCCTATTCAGAAGCCCCTTTCTGCAAAGTTAACAGCAACAGACACTTCTAAGGATTGCGAAGACTCTTCATCCACCGCTTCGGCGAAAAGTTTTGAAACTCAAAGTGTCGCTTCGACACATAGTATTCAAAAATCTTCGATAAATGCCCCCAGTAGTTGTTCCAGCCCGAACATCATGAAAGAAGAATTGAAGCGTTTAAAATATTTCGAAATGCAGTTAAAAGATCAAATTAAAGATCTTGCATTACAACGAGACGGTTTAGTAATGGAACTTCAACAGCTACAGGAAGCGAAACCTGTTCTTGAGAAGGCATATGCTGTAAGTCTCTGCACAATAGAAAACATTTTAATTTATTAATTTGATATTTTGCAACAGCGAGCTGCACATCCATCACTGATTCAAAGAGTGAACCATCTTGAACTAAAGAACCGACATTTGCAGAATGTCATCAAACAACAGCATCAGTACACAGAGTCGCTAATGCAACGTAAGTATCGGCGGTTGTTTTGCCATCGCAAACTTTTTTTATTTTCAAATTTAATTAGAAACATGGCAACAGCAGCACGCTGAATTGTCAGAACTTCGTAATCGCCTGGAAAATCAGGGCATGATAATGACAGAGCAAACGCAACGTTTGGCTAATGCTGATGTGCTCGTCAAAGAGTTATATGTAGAGAATTCACATCTCACTGCCACAATACAGCACTTGGAGCAGCAGATGTGTCGAGTGAACCTCATTCAGCAGCACCAAGGCTTGAGTGGCCTACCAGGAATGCCTTAATCGCAACTAATTATTTAATTGAACCCTAAAATAGCACCAAATAACTATAATAACCTAATTTCTAGTGCCGGATTGTTACTCCATCAGGTATAAAAATGCATGTGGTCGAACTCCGATTATTCATCGTCGCGGTTAGTCCGCTCAAACTCATTTTAGATTATATTACTTTCCTTCGATCCAATGACTCTCTTCTAAAGAATATGTTAAGTTTTTTTTTCGTTTTAAAAATATGATCACGCATAGCTAGTAAATAGAGTAAAAATATGGGATATCGCAATTGTACATGTAAATATGTATGTAATTTTCCCTCAAAACACAAATGTATATATATGTATTAACTTCGAGGGCATTCAATGGAAACTTCTATGGTAAAAGGTGTAAATTCAAGTGAAACTTCTCGAATAATCATTGTTCGACTACATGCATGTTACTCAATATAATAATTACATGTATTGTTTTTTTTTTGCAACTAAGATAGAGATTTTATGAAAGTGATAAAAGTGTGTTTGTGTCAACGAAAAGTCCCTTAGATTGTATTTTTGTTCAGAAGTAGAATACATTTTCTACAACCTTAGATAGTTTAATAAAACTAATTAATTAAATTTTTTTATTTTAATATTTATTCATATTAGATACTCTACTCGTATACAATATATATTATTTTTTTTGTTTTATTTTGTTAAAGAAATAGACTATTCAGCGTTTACGACGTCGAACGCCACTAATTCGTTTTCTTATTATTGTTGACGATTATTTTTTTTACGTATACATTTTATATTTTTCCGCTTACCTTGTGGAATGATGTTTCTTATGTTTTGGTTTTTTTTTAAAAGAGATCTCAAAGAGAATAAAGTTTATAATAAAAGTGTGCATAAGTTTTATTCAATGTGGAAATAAATGAAATTATATGTATATTTTAAAATTACAAACAAAGTTGTAAGAAAAGAAAAACTCATGCATGTTCAAAATTTAAAAATAATAAAAAAGTATTAAAGTTTTTTTTTAGTATGTAAAGCACTGCAAATAATAAATTGTTAAAAGTATTGCATTCTGCTGTTAGCAGTTGAAACTATCAACGAATCATTGGAAAATATATTTTATGCAAAATTAATTTATACTAAAATGAAAAATATATTGCGGCATAACAATTGAAAATGAATATTTGTGTTTGTTCTTTTTCCTTTTAAGCTGAAAAGTAGGTCATGTTTTACACGATACGACTTTTGTTGTACGACAATTCTTAATGCTCTTTTGGGCATGCACCGTGCTTCCATACGTTCAGATGTTTCACGGTTCGTGCCTGTTTGTGATTGATGATTGGTTGGTTTCTGTCTAACGCGAAACAAACACGACCGAGTAGAACACATGAATAAAGCAAACCACACAAATTAACGAAAGAAGCGCAAAAGAAAATACAGGAATCGGATGGGAATTGCGGCTCATCCGTGTTTGGCTATCCCCCACACTTTTCATCCCCTTTGTCAAAGTCGTATCGCGTAAAACATGACTAGGTGAGATTTTAATTTTATTACAATGGTTCAGTGACAAAATGCCCAAATAAAACCAAATCGCAAAAAAATGCAGATTGACCAAAAAATGTTGGGGGTGCTGCCCTCTTTTTCCGTTTTGCGCGATTTATCGCATTAGCTTAGCTTTTAAATAGATGATTTGGATAGTTGAATTCATTTATTTTAAAAATCATATTATTTTAACAAAATATAAACTAATCGTGGAGATAAGTCCAAGCGTTTTCTTTTGAGACTTATGTCGCACTTAAACGGGAAACCAAATCTGATTGGTTTCACTGTTATGTTGGGTATATGCAAAGTTTTTTAGGGTATAAACAAAATTTGCATATACCCAACCTCGCATCTACTCCAAATGCAACAGGGAAACCAAGCAGGAGGTTGTTGGGGGGCAGCATCTTATTTCATTCGACAATTCATAATAATTGAAATAACTTTCAATGGGAAAAAGTGGTCTTATTTCTATGTTGATGTGGAAATAGTACCATACTTATTGTCACTCAGAAAAATTTGAACTTATGCTCCATCTTCGACAAAATATTTTGGAACTTATGTCCCGATGGTGTGGGACATATCGAATTTTGGAGTTATGTCTCTTGGAAGTGGGACATAAGTTCCAAAAGAAAAAGATGGATCTTATGTCCCTGCGCCATAATTATAACTGAAATATAAAAGAAGTTATTCCCTAAAAACGCACTGTACCTAGCCCAAAATTTCAAATTGCTCTCCTAAAATGTACATAGAATGTGTTTTTTGGGCCCATCCACTGCTATCAGAACTACTCTGAACACTAGCTTTAAGACATAAGAAGCTCTGACAGCAGTCAATGAAAATCTACATAAGAATCAACCTTGTGGAATTACCCCGGATGCCTTATACATAGTTATCATATTCGTATAAAAAAAGTTGCAGCATTTTTCTTGCATCTTAAATATGTTTACTGGCGAATCAAACATCCAGAGGCCGAGTGTAGCGTCTGTGGTTAAAAGCTGAATGGTTTTCTATAAAAAAAAATATGTACTGCGGTTGCAAATCGTAGATGGAGATTTCGTTCATATCTCCATCTACGATTCATATTTCATGCAAGACTTCTCACACGGATTTTTTAGCTTTGTTTGATATAAATGATTAAGTGAGAGCTTTCATAACTCGTACATGCGGTACAGGACCTGAAGCACCACTAAAGTGGTAGTAAAAATGCATAATACAAATGCGTTTCTGAGAGAGCAGGGCTTGTGAAATGTTTAGAGTTGTCTCTTCCTCGTCCTCATCCATGCAGCTCCTACAAGTCATTTGAATAATCAAACAGTTGGCCCAAATCTTCATATTCCATGCAAGACTTCTCACACGGATTTTTTAGCTTTGTTTGATATAAATGATTAAGTGAGAGCTTTCATAACTCGTACATGCGGTACAGGACCTGAAGCACCACTAAAGTGGTAGTAAAAATGCATAATACAAATGCGATGTAATTTTATTAAAATGAATAGTTATACAATTATTTTACTGCAAAAAATCGACCACTTCTTCTAATTCACGTTCTCTGGCCTGCTTTTGTGCCCATCTGGTTTCGGCAACCTTAACATTTAGCACCCAACGGTCATGGGCCAAGCGAATTCCACAAGTTAGATCCTCATTTTTTGGAATGCCTTTAATGTGAGTTGCGTAACTAGCATCAGATCGAGGATGTCGTTTCTTTGCTGGACATTGCTTCCCACCTTTTGGAAAAGGTGGCTCCTGCAAGTACTTCTTCAGACATCCCTGATGAAACAAGTGCCCACAATAAACACGCTCACAATGCATATCACTTGTGTCGTCAGTAATTATTTCGGTGGCATTGCTTGGAAGCACTGCTTGATCACAAATGGGACACTTTTCCTCGTAGAAACCCTGTGTAGCGTCAATGCAAAACTGTAGGGACTTATACAAACTGGGAGTCGGCTGAAATGGCTGAGCATATTTGTCCTTAGTTACTCGGAGCGGCGGTTCAACACACTGCCTAGCAATCTCTTTCGACTGACCATTAAGATACCTTAGCAGAACTGCTGGTAAATTTGTTTCGGCATCTTTCAGCACAACACATTCTTTTGGGTATTCGACAGGAATATCCGCTTTGACTTTGTAATAATAATGACCACCCTTAGCCACCAAATGTACACACGATGATTTTTGTTTTAATTTTAGTTGATCATTAGCATCCTTTCCTAGTGACTTTTTTAAATTCAGTATTTCGTCGTACGCCACACAGAGCAGATTCTCCTTCAGATATTGTTCGATAAACTTGAGTACGTAAATTGCTTGCGGTTTGCCCAGTATGTCTTTAGCTTTAGTCTCAGCTATATTCGCCAAGCCGTCTAGAAACTTCCCAGAGAGTGTTCGACTTTTAATTTCTACTAAAATTGTTGAATTCGGATAGTTTTGAGGAAAGCGTAGACATACGCTTAATTGCCGACTATTAGTTTGGTTAATATCGACGCGAATAAGCACCGGAGTGCAGGTTATTATTTTTGAGTTTTCAACGACATTTTCGCACAGTTTTTTGATTTCTTCAACTTCAAAATCAATTATGCTCATAATCCTTAAAGAATATGGAGTCCACTGAATCCCTCGGCTTAATACTACTTAAAATGTTTGCCAGTAAATTTGATGATGATTCGATGATTTTACAGGTGCAATGAAAAATATATTCGCGAATTTTGGAATATATGACGTTTACCGTTTACTGCGAATTTGGTGCTCAATTCACAATAATAGAATAGCTACAAAAAATGTTTTTCATTGTTAAAGTAAACAGTCCTAAGAGTAGTAGAATGGTTTTAATTTACAAAAATGCGCAGTTTGTGTATTTTTTCTAAAATGATTCCGGATTTCCTATACCACGACTAACAAATTTCAATAACAGATTATGATAGCTTTCGCCTGACTATTTTCTATATCTATTTTAATCTTCGCCGAAAATATAGATGTTTTTAATAAGTAAAACCTAGATAAAAAAAAACATAATAGCACATGTGAAATCAGATGAATATATAATGGTAATTAAACAATAAAAATGTCGTTTAATATTCAAATATATATTAAACAAATCGAATAAATTCAAAATCAGACAAAAAGCACAGACGTACAGATTAATTCCGATTCCAAATAGCAAATTTGAGAACCTTCGCATGACAGTTTTTACTTTTGGGAGTTTGTCAGATTTTTATTAGATATGGTGCAGGTTTGAACATTGGTAGTCCAGTAGTCTTGTAACCACATGGAAATGAATTAAGACTTGAAATTAACCTAGTGCGATTTAAACACAATGTTGTTAAATATATAACAATTAAATGTTCCTAACTGTTATGGAAGAAAATTATCTGGGCATAATAAAAGTAACAAAGTTAATCTTTAATGTCTTAAAAAAAATGTCTTTAATCCCTTCAGCAAATGTAATTTTCGAATTAGCGAAATACATCATCAATCAGCAAAACACAACTAATAAATTCAAAAAAAAAAATTTACAAAATAACAAATCGGTTCTCAGCATTCAGTTTGTAGCTCCATGTTCACATGAAACAAAAATTTGGCGTAGGAAACAGAACTTCTAATGCACTGAACAGATTACTCATTTTGCTGACTTTTTCATTTCATTTCTATTCTATTTTTTTGTCATAAGAAAGTTTGTCGCAGCCACGTTGTTTCTGTTTGGCTATTATCTCGGGAAGATAGAAGTCTTAAGAAGTGTTTCATAAATTGCAGAAATATGGTTTTAGATCTCGATTTGTTTCGTAGTGATAAGGGTGGAAATCCTGATAAAGTTCGGGAAAACCAAACGAAGCGCTTCAAAGATGTTGCTCTCGTGGAGACAGTAATTGCCCAAGACACCGAATGGAGGCAGCGTAGGCACCGTGCAGACAACCTCAATAAAGTAAAAAATGTCTGCAGTAAGGAGATTGGAGAGAAAATGAAAAAGAAGGAGCCAGTAGGTGACGAAAACGAAGCCGTTCCAGAAAGTCTGAAGCAGGATCTTACAGCAATTACTGGAGATGTTCTTAAAAGTCTGACAGTGAATCAAATTAAAGTAAGTGGTTCTAAATCATTGTTACATTAGATTAATCTTTTAATTTTTGCAGAAAGTTCGCGTTCTGATTGATGAAGGAATGGTGGAGAATGAAAAGCTGTTGCAAGAGGCTGAGGCAACCCGTAATACTGCATTACGTGAAGTAGGTAACCATTTGCATGAAAGTGTTCCTGTCAGCAATGATGAGGATGAAAACAAAGTCGAGCGAACCTTTGGCGATTGTACGAAGCGTTCAAAGTATTCCCATGTTGATCTCATTGTTATGATCGATGGAATGAATGCTGAGAAGGGGGCTGTTGTTTCAGGAGGACGTGGATATTTTCTGACTGGCGCCGCTGTATTCCTGGAGCAGGCAGTAATCCAACATGCCCTGCAAAGTCTTTACAAAAAAGACTACACCCCTCTGTATACTCCATTCTTCATGCGCAAAGAAGTGATGCAAGAAGTTGCACAACTTTCGCAATTCGACGAAGAACTGTACAAGGTTGTCGGTAAGGGTAGTGAAAAGGCTGAAGAGGGAGGCGTAGAAGAAAAGTACTTAATTGCTACTTCAGAACAACCCATTGCTGCATATCATCGTGACGAATGGTTACCAGAAGCAACACTGCCTATTAAATATGCTGGTCTATCTACTTGTTTCCGACAAGAAGTTGGATCTCATGGAAGAGATACTCGTGGCATTTTTCGAGTACATCAATTTGAAAAGGTTGAACAATTCGTGCTCACGTCTCCGCATGACAATAAATCCTGGGAGATGATGGACGAGATGATCGGCAACGCCGAGCAGTTCTGTCAATCGCTGGGCATTCCATATCGAGTTGTTAACATTGTTTCAGGTGCTCTTAACCACGCTGCCTCTAAAAAACTTGACTTGGAAGCATGGTTTGGAGGAAGTGGGGCTTACCGTGAACTTGTTTCGTGCTCAAACTGCTTAGACTACCAGGCTCGTCGTTTACTTGTCCGCTATGGCCAGACCAAGAAGATGAACGCAGCTGTTGACTATGTGCACATGTTGAACGCAACTATGTGCGCTGCCACTCGTGTTATTTGCGCTATTTTGGAAACACATCAAACTGAGACGGGTGTTAAGGTTCCTGAAGTCCTCAAGAAGTACATGCCCGAAAAATTCCAAGATGAGATTCCATTTGTCAAGCCTGCGCCAATTGATGTTGAAGCTGCAACTGCTGCCGGCAAGAAGAATAAAAAACAAAAGGATGCAGCTGCATAAAGTAATACTATAAAATCCTGCACAAAAAACCTACACTTGCTTATGAATCAGAATCGGCTTTTATATTTTCTTGGTAAACAATATATTAACAAATAAATTATTTAACTAAGTTAACTCTTAAATTGAACTTGTGTTTGACTATAATGTTCTTGGAGGTGGCATGCATTTGATGACAGAATAATTTTTTTTTCTTTAATTGAATATACATGCAGAAATTGAAAGGGCTATAAATTGAGGTAATTAGATTCGCAAAGTGATATGACACTTCCTATAGCAATAGGAGGTGTCATATGGATGAAAGAAAGCATTAGATTCTACTCAAAATAGCTATCAATGACTAAAACTTTTCTAGTTTTGCCATAAACCTGCTTGGCAAAACAAATTGGTTCAAAAATCTACACTGGAATGATAGATTTATTTTTATTTAATGTCAGTTTTGCTTCACAGCGCTTAGTGATGGTTCAAACACACACAGAAAGTGGACAATAATCCTGCAGCTAAGCAGCCCTTTGGTTCAGGACAAAAAGGAAGGCCAGACCCGAAACAAAACCCACCTTGCGCACTTGCATATCTTGCGGGGTGAATAATCAATCAATTAACATAAACAGTAAACTATAACTACCTGAAGGTATTTAATTCGTATATCCCAACTGACTGTTGCCATGGAAAAATAGAAGCCGAGGAGTTTGTTTCGTTATACTTTAGTAATATTTTTGGAATAATTTTAAAAAACATATTATCAGTGAATATATACTTATATTATATACAAATTAAACTAAAATGGTTTTGACAATCGTTAAACCCGATAACAAACGTTTAAACAAAGATACACGATGGGACAGAATACGAAAGAAACATACAAACAATACAAATATGAATATCAAATCTACATTAGTTAAAAAATTCGTAGAAATGGATTTTATTGGAAAAACCAAAATAAAACTAATGAATGGTGACGTTGATATGAAACAAAATCTAAATCCACTTCTGGTTATGGATTTGAGACACGAAATGGTAAGTAATTATAGAGAAGCAGGCAAAATAGAAAACTTATTTTAAATAGTTCCAGAAAAAGCGAACAAAATCGCCATCATATGTGAAGAAATACAAAGCAAACATCGACAAGTGCATTATTCATAACTTAGAAGTGGAAGAACACTATATACTTAATGAACTTTCGAAGTTTCGAGCACAGCTGGATAAAAACCGGCGGCAATGCAAAATTAAACCAAAAACGCTAAATAGTGACCATTTCAGCCTAAATAATAACGACATTCTCAAAAGCTTGGAGAACAGCAGTCGTTATGTAAAGGATTTTTATGAAGCTCCCTTGAGGGCGATAGAGCAATTTGAAAATTGCAGAACTTGTGATGAAGCCGAGTTTTTATCTATAACCGAACGAAAGGAAAAAGAGGGTTGCAACGCATCTGCACTCATTTCAGAAAACGCGGATCCCAGAGAAATCATTGAAACACGATGTGTTCGTTTCGGGGATTCGGCAGAAGTAGTGAAATACAACAGAGAAGAATCAACTTGCTCTAACACTAGTAATGGAATCGATTCAGTTATTTCGGATTTAGCAGAGGAGGTATTAAACGAAATAGGGGTGGAAGAAACTGCATTATCAAGTGAAGCTAAGCTTCATATCCATATCGAGGGATCCTCACTGCAAAAATCGAATGTGTCTCCTCTTAGGGTCACTAAATTGCTTCCAGAGAATTTTAAACAAGACATTGCACCTATTGATCTGTTCTCTAATTCTTCAGATGAGAACGAAGAAATCATTTCAAATGAGCAAAATGCAATCATTGAACAATTATTTCAGGCCAGGGCACACTCAAACAACGCAATTCTGAAAAATTACTTTTTCAAATGGATACACTACACGACCATTCAAAGAATCGAGAGTCAAAACGTATCAAGTAAGAATGACCGAATTCATAAAATCAATGCTTTTCTGGACCACATTAGACGTGAAAAAAAGAGCCAAGATTCAGAAGTGAGTTCGAAGCCAGCAAATGGCACAAAGATACAGACAGTGAACATCACCAGGAAATTTCAATCAAAGTAAGTTTTCTAAGCTGCAAATTAACTGGTTTAAAAAAAGTTTGCATATTTTTAGAATTAAAATACAGCAGGACATTATTGATCTACAAAGAATGAAGTTAGAACGGCAAGAACGACTCATTACAGAGCTGAAGCTAAATAAGCTCTCTGAAGAGGCAAAAGATGCTAGGGAAGAGATCAAAGCTGAACTAAAGAATGCCATTCGAACGGGAGATTCAAAGACTCGAGCCAAGGCCAAATGTTTGCAGATAATGGGAAGTCTTCGCGACGAGGAGGACGATGAATTCGCACGTCTCCAAGGCAAAGCAATGATACAACCAAGATTTCTAACAAACATGCAGGAACGAGCTTTAGAACGAAGTGTTAAACATGAGCAGGCTAAACAGCGGCGACTGCAACATGATGCTGAACGTGAAGCCGCTAAAATAGCAGTTGAAGAAGCAAAGGTACATTTTAGGTAAATGATTTTGACTATGTATTTATTACATTCGTTACTTCAAGCGACTGGAGGATGAGGAATCCAAACGAATGCGTATAGAAATTCTAAAAGAAAAACGTCGCCAGGAGAAAATGGTTAAGGTCCTTAAAGAACGGGAACGGCAGAAAGCTGTAGAGAACAACAAAAAGTCTCAGCAGTTCTGTAGAAAGTATCTGCTCCGAAGATTCGGAATGGATTGTTTTAAGCGCCTTTTGGAGAGAAAAAAATACAATCGCCAAAAAGCGGAAAGGTTCCGTAAACAGTTAATAACGAAAAACGTGTTTAATGCTTGGAAGAGACTTTATTTGGTAATTGTTCAAAGAAAAACTTTAATGGCTGACGAATTCCATGAGAAAATTCTTACGCGAACGACATTTCAAGCTTGGACTTGCTATTTGCGTGAAGAGCGTAGTAAATATTTGGTAGCAGTTGATTGGTATGAATTGAAATTAAGTCAAGTTATTTTTACTCAATGGTGTGGGTACACAAAGCTTCAGACATTAATGCAGGATATGAAGATGAAGCAAGCTGAACTTCATCATGAATGGTTTGTTGTTTAGCATCTTTTTGATGACCTCTGATTTAATGGTATGTACTTCTATTTAAGGCAATTAAAGTGGAAGGTTGTAGACCGGTGGCAGCGTTTACCTCAGATTTTGCAACTTGAAAAGGAAACTGATGAACGACGACAAAGATGGCGGATGAAGATATGGGAATTACTTCCTGACTATACACCAAATCGCGATCAGATTTTGTAGTATGTACCTTTAAGGGTACAAAGTTAACGTTTTTTTTTTCATTAAATAAAATGCTTTACATTTTTTTCAAATGGATTGGGTAGTAAAATGTGCCTTTATGTAGTTGCTAATTTATCAATTCTTCGGTTTGTCAGTGATGATACATCACATTAGAGCTTAGGTTTCTTTTTCGTTTTGGAATGGAATGGAACTGGAGCGGAAAAGGGTACAAAGTTAACGTTTTTTTTTCATTAAATAATATGCTTTACATTTTTTTCAAATGGATTGGGTAATAAAATGTGCCTTTATGTAGTTGCTAATTTATCAATTCTTCGGTTTGTCAGTGATGATACATCACATTAGAGCGTAGGTTTCTTTTTCGTTTTGGAATGGAATGGAACTGGAGCGGAGGGGAAGTGATCTTGTTCTCTTCAGAAATTGGCGCTTCTTCGACCACATCTTTCGAAAGTTTGGAAACGGTGTTAAATTGTAAGTCCATTCCATTCGTGTCAAGAATATATATACATATTATCATATCGAGGTTTCAACTTATTTAACAAGCTACACAGATATATAAAAAAGGAAACAATCATAACACGATTTTTAAAAAATTACTTATACAACATATTCGAGATACAATAACTCAAAAATAGACTTAAGTCTTTATTATTTATTAAATTTAAACTTTTTTGTTTTCTCTTTTAGTTTTTCCATGTTATTTTAAAATTTATGTATATAGAATGTAATAGTAGAATATTTAATAAATAAATGAATACGTATGTATATATATATATATATCTTTGCATGTATGTATACTGGTTGGAGAAGCTAGGTTTTACGTCCTTATATTTATTTTAATTTATAACGATAGGAAGTTAGGCCGATACATTAAACAAAATGACAAATTGCTTAGACGTTGATCATGCAAAAATTAAGGAACGCAAGAAATACGACCCACAACTATTTAGCAGTTTCGGTCACAGTCACAAAGTATCATATGGTTGCCTATATAGTGTTGTATATCAATAAATCTTCTTCAAATATCATTGAACCCATATTATTAAAGTGGATGTATTCTTACTTTGAAAATTGTTTTTAGAGTCTGGTTCCTCACTCCAAGACATTTCTATGCTTTAAAGTTCCATTAGTGGCCTTAAAAATTACTTACCTAAACATTTCGTTTTCCTTCAATTCCTTCGTTACATTGTCATTTTGTATGCTAGGGAGCCCTTATGTAACCAAATCTCTCTAAATAACTTTTGTTCGCCCACCCTACGCCAGTCAGGTATGCCTCACCTGTCAATGTGTGAATATATTTCCATAATCGAAAATAAAATTATTTTAATTCACTTTAGTCGCATTCTACATTTGTTCTTATGTTATTAAGCGATGCAGCAATTATTCGTGTCCCGTGCTTGCACGAGTCATACTAATTTGAGCGGTATCACAGAGATGATGATGAAAATGGCGGTTAAAGTTCGGAAAACAAATATCTATTAGAAGGAACTCTTAAATTATTACTATAAACCCATGATAAATAATTCCACAGAAAATAAAAAATATTTAAAAATACTTAACCGTTTGATTATTTTCTTGTAATTTGTACCTACAAGGACTATTTTTAATGCTTTGGATTCCATTACAATTTTACGTTTAAATTGACATTTTTGTCACCGCTATTTAATAAACCGATTTCAAAACATAAGGAAAGGCTACAGTCCGCTTGGGGCGAACAGTATGATACCCTATCCTTATCCCTATGTACCCCAAAGAAAAAATTCATAAGAAAGATTATAGATAGCATTTCATTCTACGAAATTTATAGAAAAAAAAATATTTTTTTGAAAAAACGCCCCCAAAAAGTGGGCGTGGCCAAAAACTTTGTATGGGCGATATATTGGAAAAAATAATGGCTAAATATATTGTTAAACATTTTTTGTTTTGTTAAACGGTTTTTTTTTAAATTGTGGGCGTGGCAGTGGGCGGATTTAAAAACTTTTAACACTTTACCATTTCGCGACCCTAGGGAGTATATGCTCCAAATTTCTCCTAGCATAACTTTAAAGGCCTCAAAAGTTGATACGGACGGACGGACGGATATTGCTAAATAGTCTTAGGATTTGGTCATGATCATAAATATATATGGGTCTACGACGAATATTAAGGGGTGTTACAAAATATGTGTCAAAATTAATATACCCTTAGGATAGGGTATAAATACCATTTATCACTATCATTTCGCCCAAGTTTATACGGCGTTGTTTTTCTCGTATACCGTATACGTGGTTTTATCGAATGCCACTCTAGGACAATTTTTTTGCCGTAGATTGAACTTTTTTGCGTTTTCTACAAACAAAACTAAGGTAAATAACAAAAACAATTCACACAATGAATTAATTTATGGATAGAGTGTAGTGACTGCGTTCAGCAATTGCAGCAAAGTTGGAATAAATTTTAAATTAAGCTGTTATATGAGCTTATTGTTGGAAATTATTTTCGAGACCAAACATTTGGATTTATTCACACAAATAAAGTTTTACCACGAATGCAAGTTAGTTGGCATTTTGGTAGTTGAGTGAATACGTGAAAAAATCGAGTAGAAAAAGGCGTCGCGTGATTTGCTGACTGGTATTCGATAAAATAGTCGCTAAAATTATAACGTAAAAAAATCGAATCGAATGGACATCGTGTGAACGATGGATCAGGAAGCATATATTTAATCAAATTTGTGATAATTTAGAATAATGGTTCTTTAATACATTTGTCAGTAAGAAATTGGTACTTAATTATTTTTCGTTTGAGCTAAAGGAACAGTTCTCATTGAATACCTATTTTTGCACGTATATATTCAAATCATACGTTCACAATACCACAAACGAAAAATGATCTAATATCAATTTTTAATTGACAACCGTTATAAATTGCTATCTTATTGGGCTAATACAATACTTATTTCTCTCTAAAGTGTATGTTTCATGGTGCTTTTTAAGTTCGAATAATTACTTTCAGAATTAATTTTAATTTATTTTACTGCCTTAAAGCGGTTAACTTTTTTAAAATTGTTAAAAAGATGGTAGTGTAATATTTATTACTAATAATTTATTTGTAAATGAACAATTGTCCCTTTCATTTAACTTACAACTACATATATGATAATAATTTATTACAGAGTACATAAACTTTTGAGTTAAAGCAAATTTTTGCTTGCTTTTTGTGCCGCAACAGCAACTATACAGTTTTTTTTTAGTTTTGCCTCGCTTCATTTTATATTAAATTAATAACTAATTAATCGCAGAATACTATATGCTGGGGTGAAGCATTAAAATGCTGTGCTTCAATACTTTCTTCAAATTAAGTAAACACTCCATTAGTTGCTTTGCTACACTCTACTAGATTCAAATTTAAAGTGCATTAAGTTGACAGTTAGAATTTGAAATTTAAGAAAAAGTTTTTGTAGTTAGTCATAAGCGGTCTCCGATTGCCAGTAAGTCCACGTCTCCATTCCGACAATGTTACACCTTTACCAATCAAATACATCTGCATTGAGGATGCAAAAACCACAAAGAAGCCCATTATAAGTGCATATATTCCCATTACAAACGCTAGGCTTATTCTACAAAAACAAATATATTTTAAACTTGAAATATTATCTCAGAATAAAACATGATAGATACTTACTCATAATCGTCAAACACATCACTGCAATCATCCGGTAATAGCAGTGGCACTCCGAAGACTTTGGAAACCAAAAATGGATGGCAAACAGCAGTGGTGGCAAGATTAGCCCCAAACAAAAGCGCACACTGGCCAAAAGTTAGGCCATAAAAGTAATACCAATGGTTGTGCTCTCCAATGCAACAATCTAGCCAAAAACTGTGGTG
Source organism: Ferdinandea cuprea (assembly GCA_963576555.1). Lineage (NCBI taxonomy): Eukaryota > Metazoa > Arthropoda > Insecta > Diptera > Syrphidae > Ferdinandea > Ferdinandea cuprea. Next base: position 2,428,380 of record OY754958.1, read on the forward strand.
GTCATGACGTACAACGCATGCTTGGCAATTGGTGCAATGGAATGTACGCGGCTGCACGTACTTGCGGCAAATTTCACAAATATTCGGATGACTGTGATCACCTTCATCGGATTCACTGTTCTCTACCAGTAGAGATGTGTGCTCTTCTGTTATGTCTGGTAGATCGTCCTCTGACACACTACTCTGCAGCACATGATTAAGATGTGCACGCATTTTTGTGCGATACAAACAAAAGACCGATAAAGATGCTAGGACAACCAATATGAGATTCTCCTCTGGCAACAATTCCATCATCGGCACAGTAAACTCAAACAAAATTACCAAATAGACAGCCGACCAGAATGTCCACATGAAAAAGAACTTTGTCCTAGGCAAACTGTGTCGCAAATAGTAATACGCATAGCCAAGGAACATTGTTGTCGCAATGCACATTATCAAAGCTGCATACGAGTTAATTGCAGCAATCCCGATCACTAAGGGGATAATAAAGAGTGGCACGATGGCATCTAAAGATATCTGCTTTGCTCCACCCTGCCATGGAATGCGCAGGCGATCCTGAAATGTAAGTAGCATCCCTCTGCGGTGTTTTGGGTCAACTTTTTTGCAACAAATTATTCTGAAAATTTAAATACGGCCTTGTTGGGTTGCATTGAAATCTGATATCAAGGGTTAATATTCTACTAACCTATCGAAAACTTGGTCAAAATCACTGCAATTACAGCAACATTCTAGTATGTGGTAACGTTCGTCCTCCCGATTAAAGTATTCACAACAGCACAGCGGATCGATGTCGATGTCACTTACCTCATCATTCTGATCCGTATTTAATATCACTTGCTGGTTCATTTTGGGAGCATGCAATATAGAAGTTTAAAATTAATCTTTTACCATTTTATCCAAAGTTCACTTGCTAATATCAAAACAGAAAAAAAATAATACAAAAGTGCAATCTATGATTACCACCGAAGTGCAAAAACATGAAAATTTCGGCCAGACGCAGTGGTAAATTTAGCAGTTGACAACTTGACACCGGCGGTCTATAACAAAACAACAACCAAAACCTCTGTCATCTGATTTTCAAGGAAGTTTTGGAAATGAAACGCAGGGTGATACCTATAAGATTTTGTTTTTTTTTATAAAACAAATAAAATTTTAACTGTTTTAATCTAAAAAAAATTAGCATAACTTCTACTTCCCCAGCACAATTAACTTGTTAAAGTAACACTTTAGTCGCTGAATAATTGGAAAACGCACTCGAACAGCGTTATATATTTGAGGTAATTCATAATTAAAGTCGTAACGCACAAAACTTTGTAAACTTTGCATAAATGTATCGCATTTTACAAAAACATCAAAAGAAAAAATTTCAAACATATATTTATATATATTTTACAGCTCTAATAATGAATAGTTATTTAGTATATTATTTTAGTTTTGTTTGACAGCCAGTAAAATAAATGCGAGCTAAATTTTGAAAGCATATGAATCTACCAATAGGTTGCCGGGCTGCAGTACAACCATTACTTCACGCATCCAATCCATTTTTTTTTTATTCTTTCAAATATTTTCGAAATCTGAAGTAATATAGATTTTAAATTTGAAAATATAAAATATAAAATCACACGACCATCATCACATTAATTTTTAAATGCATATTTATTTTTTAGTTCTTTTCAGTTCCAGAATTTCCCTGGAAAGCCCTTGAGTGGAACTCCACACGACACACGTTGAAAAACGGTTGTCTTTTTTTATTAACTCCTCAAATTGCCGCAGACCGCCACCCACACCAAAATAATAAATTTTTGCTGCCAACAGAACAATTCCATCTTCCGTCAATTTAACGTCGAAAGTATTCAACAACTTCTGTTGATTGTCCGGATTGTAGATCGTTTCTGAAGTGAGAATAATATCAAACCGGCCATCGTTACTTGTCAGCTCGGTGTATTTACTCCAATCACCAGAGTAAAATTTAGCATTTCTAAGATTACTCAATTCATTATCGGGTAAATTTAAGATAACATTGGGAATTGTTATTTTTTCTAGGACATCCTGATTCTGTTGAATATATTTGATGTTGAAAAGCTTTACATTAATTTTAATAAAATACTTACATAATCTTGAAAATGAACTATTGCTCCACAAGTATATGCATAAATTCCCAATACTCCCGAGCCGCAACCCAAGTCCAGCACTCTTTTATTTTTCAATTTATCTGGAGGGTAATGAATAGACATGTATGATATTAGGTCGTCTGTACATTCCCATATTTTGGCTCCTCCTAAATGATATACGAGCTAGTATACTGAAAACATCTTGTAACATTTAAAACAAATCTATATTAACCTTCATAAACACCTGGTATTAAGTCAGAATGGCTTTGTTCAGCTTTCGTAATGTCCTTTGAGCCATCGTTATCGAATGTTTGCAATAAATAGCCTGACTTTATAAAGCTCAAGTTCACATCGCCTGCATCAATTTCCATCGAGTTTACTTTGTAGATATCTATGTTTTCAAGAAGATTTTCGGTTGGAATGATTTCCTTGGATTCATAGCACTCCGCCACACGTTCTTTTCTGTGATTCATAATATTTGATTATTTAAAGGTACATAAGAACATCATATATGTGAACAAAATTCCGAAAAGATATTATAACAATGAACATATACAAGTGGATTATTGAATAAATAATATGAAATAGAATATATATGTAAAATGCTTTGACTTTCTATTATTTTTCAGAATGAGTAAATCTGCGAGTGAATGGAAAACGATGACAAGTTCATTACAACTTTTGAGACATATCCATGCTACCAAAAAATTACTAAGTTTTCTCTTTAAATCTACTATTAGACTTGAGATATAACTGCAATATATAGCAAAGGCGTCACAGAAAGCCGGCCATTTTTATGCCATACGACTGCCGCACTGAATATGACAGTAATGCAAACATGACAATAGTTATTAAACGACATGGCGGTTTGTCCCAAAAAAAATGGCTTAGATGATATGGCAGTTTATTATATTGCTAGTTCGTGAAATATCGATATGGCACTATGTAGAGGTTATTACACGTGGCATGCGCTACAATATGGCAGAATATTTATGAAGGCCATCTCAAGGCACAGTATTCAATTCTTAAGAGGTCCCTTAAAAAAGTTTTTTGGAGAAGTCATCGAAATCTTAAAATAGGTACTTCAAATCAAAGAGGTTCTTCGAGCTTTAAATTTGACTCTTGAAACACATTAAGCACCACTTTTACAAAATATCCTTTCATAAGTTAACGTTTTCTGACAAACATACATACTTGCATTTTATTGACGTGAAAACATGAAAATTAAAATGGTAAACTGCGAAAAAGGGGATTATTTGCACAGTTAATATAGTGTCTAACAATAAGTTGCGGTAAAATAGGCAACTCGATTCGAGAAATTTTGAATTTTGGCGTGATGTAACGAACATAAGACCATGGTATAAATATTTTATTTTACTTACGTATCATCTTTGTTTTGATTTTCCTTATCGATGAATTTATTTCCTTCGTCCAAATCGTTTTCGTCAACATTAAAATCAAATTTAAACATTCTTTGAAATTTCGAACACCCTGTACTTTCATGCAGTTAACTAGGAACAAATATTTATTTAAATATTTTTTGTATTACATTATCGGCAGTATCTTTAAAACGTTTTACCAAGTTTTTAGAAGAGTATATCTGGATTTGTGTAGCAATTACAAATTTATTAAATTACAAGTAATATATTCGGGAAAAGGTAAGTAATTTCACTTCAGACTTCACCACTACTTGTCACAACATTGTTTCATTATTCACTATGTTCCAACATGTGCGGTCTGGCGCTGCCAGCTTACGTTTGAAGATTTTATAAAAAAGTTATAAATTGTAGTAGACAACATTTATCTATGTACCACTTGGAAAAATTTCAATTTGCTTTTTACGCAGTCTGTTCTTATATTATAGACACACTATGCCATAATCCATATATAACTTTTTTTTAACAAAAGGGGATAATAAGTATAACATTACTTTAACTTTTTTGAATTTCATAAAACGGAATTAAATTATACAGCATGCGAAGGACATGTTACAACTTTGAATTAAATATCAAGTTACAGGAATTTGTAAAAATGTCTAATTATTTTAATACAAACCGCTCCAAGGCAATAAATTGTATTGGCAACTCAGTAGTTTTGACAGTCGAGTGAAACGTTTTGGACTTTTTTTGGTTGGCTTCGTTTTATTTGGTCTCTCAAAAGTAAAAACGTTTGCAAAGAAAATATATATTTCCAATTAGCTCCAAATGGGTGATCAATATCCAGAGGTAGGGAAATACTTATAGTATTAACATTTAATTAAACTTTTTTTTAAAGCCTCCGCGACCAATGATGGGTGGTCCCCCACCACCGCTTTTGATGCATCCGCCTGGAATGGGCCCTGCTGGTATGCCCCCGGGTATTGCACCCCCACCAAATATGAGACCGCCGCAAAATATGGGTCCTCCCGGCTTTCCGCCACCGCAACAAAATTGGCCTCCTCCAATGCAGCAAATGCAGCCGCCACAGCAGGTTCCACCTCCTCAGTCTCAACAGACACAACAGCCGCAGCAACTACCACCACCACAACAACAGCAACAACACCCATTAGCTTCACAAATTGAAGACAGTCAAGGCAATGATCTGGTGCCCTCACTGATGTCAGTCTCAATAGATAAACCTGAAGATGAAGAGAACAAAAAAGTCACAGAAGTAATCCTGCCCAAAGTATTGGAGGATGTTTTAGCTTTAAAAGATCAGCGTGCTGCTCAGTTTGATGTCAACCCCGACGATCTTATTTCAGCTGCTAGTGCTGACGATGAAAAGCAATTGACAATTCCTAGCGGTGTAATTTCTACAGACTATGCTGATGCCGATGGGGACTCCGATGACGAAACGGAAACTCAAATAAATGGTGTTGGTGAAAAAGGCGGCAAGCAAAGTAAAGCTGAGAAGAACAAAAAAAAGAAGCGTAGGAAGAAGCAAAACCGCAAACTACGACAACAAGTCATTCAAAATCCAAAGGATGTTGATGAAAAGGATATAGAGGAGAAAGATCCGAAGAAAGATGAATCTGACGGAAAGAATCGTCGAAAAGACGAAGTAGTGGATGATGATGTTATAGTAGAGTAAGTATAATCAGTCTCTGAACAATTTACTTAATGATATTTTCGAACTTTCTCAGATATATTCCAGAAAAGATCACTATAGCAGACCTTGCACCAATGTACCGGCAGTTCTATCGAGTTTTTGAGATCTTCAAGTTGGAGAATAAGCCAAAGCCCGTGGACAAAGATAAAATAGCAGAACACGAGGCCGCCGAAGCTAAAAAGAAAGCCGAAAACAAGGACCTAGATGATGATGATGACGATTTGGAGGAGGTAAGGACTCTCTTTAAAACAGTCTTCCTCAAACAATTAAAAATGTATCATCCTACAGGACATGAAAGATGACAAGGAAAAACTGTCCAAGCGAAAGCTGAAAAAACTTACTCGCCTGAGTGTGGCTGAACTTAAGCAACTCGTCAATCGTCCGGATGTTGTGGAAATGCATGATGTAACAGCCAGAGATCCCAAGCTGTTGGTACAGTTGAAAGCCCATAGAAATACAGTGCAGGTTCCTCGTCATTGGTGCTTCAAGCGAAAGTACTTGCAGGGCAAACGTGGTATTGAGAAACCGGCTTTTGATTTACCAGCATTTATAAAGAAGACTGGCATCATGGAGATGAGGGAATCACTCCAGGAAAAGGACGATGCTAAATCATTGAAGTCAAAAATGCGCGAAAGAGTTCGCCCAAAGATGGGAAAGATTGATATTGATTACCAAAAGCTACACGATGCCTTCTTCAAATGGCAGACAAAGCCACGCATGACCATTCATGGCGATCTCTACTATGAAGGCAAGGAATTTGAAACGCGTCTCAAAGAGAAAAAACCAGGCGATCTGTCCGAGGAATTGCGCATAGCTTTGGGCATGCCAGTCGGTCCTAGTTCGCACAAAATTCCACCACCATGGTTGATTGCTCAACAACGTTACGGACCACCGCCAAGTTATCCTAACTTGAAAATTCCAGGTCTAAATGCTCCGATTCCAGAAGGAACTTCATTTGGTTACCACGCCGGTGGTTGGGGTAAGCCCCCAGTTGATGAGAACGGCAAACCACTATATGGTGACGTCTTCGGGACCAATATGATGGATATTGATGTGAGAGCTAGAGTCTTACTTGATTTGCTTTCATTAAACGTTTTCTTTGCAGAGTGGCATCGATGAAGGTGACATAGAACGCAACCAATGGGGCGAACTTGAATCTGAATCTGAAGAATCGTCCGAAGAAGAAGAGGAGGAGGGTGAGGATATGGCTAATCAGCCGGACGAGAGTGGATTAGTCACTCCCGCAGAAGGACTGGTAACCCCATCGGGTCTTACTAGTGTCCCAGCTGGCATGGAGACCCCAGAAAACATTGAGCTGCGTAAAAAGAAGATTGAGGCAGAAATGGAAGAGTGGGTGTTTTTCTTCTATATTAAGTGAATATTTGTTTTAATTAAGCTTTTTATTTTAGTAACGAAACGCCGGTGCTATATCAAGTTTTACCGGAAAAACGTAATGATCGTATTGGAGCTTCAATGATGGCATCTACCCATGTATACGACATCAGCGGTGTTAGTAAGGCGGCAACCACCAGAACAGCTCCCGAACGAGAAGGAACAGTTGAATTGGCATTGGATCCATCTGAATTGGATTTAGACAATGAAGCGATGGCTCAGCGTTATGAACAACAAATGCGCGAACAACAAAGCCATTTGCAGAAGGAAGATTTATCTGATATGTTAGCAGAACACGTTGCAAGGCAGAAGTCAAAACGCAAGCGCCAACAAGCGGACACGACGAAAACTACTAAAAAATATAAAGAGTTTAAGTTTTAAAAATATTCTTATCGGCAAAGAGAGGATAACAATCAGAATACTGTATTTACGTTCAAGAAAAATAAATTTTTAAAACAAACTAATGCGTTAACTTGCCATTTTCGTAACCACATTATAAAGTTTTGTCAACACTGTCTTACTGTGTTATAATGTTCTCGATAGTATTTAGAAAAAGAAAACACGATACTACTAAGCACTATTTTAAGTTAATTGTTCTATATCAAATGGTTCGAACTTTTCGAGAGAAAAAATATGAAAGTTCGAATTATTGAGTAATAATCAATTATTATAACTGCTAATTTGCAGCAGCAGCAGAAATTCATTATTCATATTAATTTCATTCTGGTACATATGTGCCAACTGAAATGTGTGTCCTTTCGATAGATAATCCGGAAGAACTATATGATCCGAGATGCCAAATGAACAAGCATTGAACATATTAATTTTTGATTTTCTTCCAACTCAGGTCCTTTTGCCGTAGGCGCCTGCCTGACGAAAAGCCCATGCCCCGGCGGAGCAATGAAGTTGCGTAAGCGGTACCTGCCGCCTGCAGAACTAGGGTTGAAATCCCTTAATCCCGCAGGTACTATTGGTACTATTGCTAAAGGCGACTTATTTAAAATTTGTCATTATTTCGTTTGGCAATATTTCACGTCACCACAGATCTGTGAAAACGTGTTGAAGACAAGTTAAATGTGTGTTAGTGAAATTTCATTTAAGTTCAGTTTAGTGTTCCCCAGCGGTGCCACTTGTACTACATATGGTGTAGTTAACTACAACTACTACATCGTCTTTCAATAGATGATTTTAGCTATTTTCACACGTCGATGTTTTCATGTGCGATGTTGCATCCCTAGTTAAGCGTCACTTCAATTCTTTATTCTACATAACGTTTTTTTAGGTAAATTCAAAATAATGTAATTACATATTTCAGTGATGACAATGCAAAGTTATTGGTAACACTTCTGGTTCTCAAAATACACGGACAGGTTCCGGTTTGACCTCAAACAATTACGAAAGGTTTGCTGTAGGTTTTGGATTTCTTCGTCACTGAGACCAGTCATTCCAGTCATTAAATAAAAACAGAAGAAAAAGAAAATCTCATTTTAGATCAACAAATTTTTAATTTATTCATTTCAATATATGTAGAACTATACATATATTTAATATAGTCATATATAGATTTATTTTCGTGTCATTAATTTCTTACATAGCTTTATTAATATATTATTATAATAGTAAACATTTTTATACTTTAGAATTTACATATCTCAATGTTGGGGGAAAAAAACTAAACAATATTTTTCATTTTTCTTTCGATAAGCTATACTACACAGCATCAAACGAATGCAAACTCAAAAAATGAGGAAGATTTAAAATAAATCTCAATTTCAAAATAGTTCTGCATGAAATTTATTCATTTATACTCTGAAAGGAATGTTAACTTTGGTATCATTTTATATTCATTTAATTTTGCGCAATAATGTCTCTGATTGTTACTCGTTCATACATATAAGTATGTAGTGCAAAATTTATGTTTTCCTTTACTGTTATTTTGTAACGTTTAAATCCATAGATAGCAAACAAAAAATTTGTGTAAACTTTGCCTACCGCGAATGCAATATTAATGTGATGCAATTTTTTCTTATTTTTTTTTCATTTTTTTAACAAATTCTAGTAATACACTTATAATCAGTTCACCTACTGTTTAAATATACATATTTCTATTTTTATTACTGTATGTATGTTATTTTAAAATTATTTTTATGTGTATGTGCCCATTCATGCAAGTTGGTGTACATATTCAGTGTTCAGAGTTTTTCTGTGAGAAGTTTTTCGAAAGTGATTAAAACTTTTGGGCGTATTGCACAAAATCATGTGTGATTTTTTTCTCCTATAGCAAACTAAAGTAATACAATATTTACAACTTATAGAATAGTAAAAAAAAATAAATCATCTCTCCACAATAAATATTTATCCAAAATGTAACAAAAAAAAAACTTTAATTTCATTTCTACACTACTAACGACTTTGTATCATTTTTAAAATACATTATGTTACTTGTTTTTTTTTTTTTTTTTAGAAAATATAAATTTTTTCAAAATATCTTTGTGAAAACAAATTGTATATTTATTTATGTACATATAAAGCTTTACTTAGAAAGTTAAAAAAAAAACTTAAAAAATAAAATATTCATCTTTTTATGGTAAATTTACATAAACACTTTAAACTTGTAATTGACAGCATTCGAAAAAAAACATACCAAAAAAAACTTATAAACTCTCAGAGATTTAAGCTTATTTTGTGAGTGAGTTGAGGGGGCTAATAAGGATTTGATGATTGTTGCTCTTATAATATATATTTGGTGTATTTATCGCGAAAGGTAATGATTCTTACTCGCCTATAATTCGTGCAAATAAATGTCTCTATATATACACACACACACACAAGCGCGCGCTGTGAATATTGATTCTCAACGATTTTGCTTGGCAAATTTTTAAATTGGTGAAATCGACAGTGGCGCTGTGTTAGCATCTGGCATATATTCCTTGAGAAGATCTCTTAGGCGAAGTATCTCTTTACCGGCAGCAGCTAGATCGCCTTGAAGTGAAAGTTCTCGTTCCCGCAAGCGTTTAATGTCACGCTGACATGTCTGAAATAAAAAGATTTCATTGAAAAAAACAAAAAACAAAAAGAGGACCAAATATTTAACTTACCACATTCTGTCTAAGCAAGTCCAGCTTGTCGCATTTTAACCGAGTGACTTCCTGTCGTAGGTTATCGATAACAACTACAGATTCGTTGCTTGGCGAACTACCCATCACACCTTGTGAGCCATCCAAACAGAGAGAACAAGCCTTTGTTGTTGCTTCTGCTGATGACATCGACTCTAGCCCAGTATCGCTGTCAATATAAGCAGCGCCACCATCCAAATGGCCCATCATCGGATCGAGATCAACGCTATTCAAGCTGGAATCATCACTTGTCTCTGACATAGTGGCCATTCCATTGTTGTTTCCATTTTGCAAGTCTTTCGAGGGATTGCCACCGTTATTGTTATTATTGTTGTTAATTCCAGTAGCAATACCGCCACTGCTCAGTGGGCCACGTGACGTTATGTCTGGTGACGATGATGTCGAGTCGTTTGAGGACTTTTTCGACGAGGACTTTGAGCCTGTACGACTGCATGCCTATTAAAACGAAACAAAATAAATAATATTAGCTAGAGTCAAGGTAACAAAAAAATAAAAAGATTTAACTTACATTGAGATTAGGAGTCTCCGTCAGACTGTTGTCCTTCTTCGTCTTGGTATTAACGCAGAACTTATCGGCGGCATTTCCAGTTATATTGCTAGTGTCCACACTCTGCGATCGAACCCGCGATATAAGTGCTTTCCTAACAGTATCAAATAATCTTGTGCCAGCACTGCTGTTGTCTGCTTTCGGTGTTTCGGGCGTGGGACTAGCAGTGCAGCCTGTTGATAGATCTGCTCCCAGAAAGTCTCGTGTCTTCTCCTTCAATTCTTCTACCAAATTCTGTAGTAGCGAGGTCCTTGTGCGAAGTTCCAGTTTAGCGAACTTCTCAGCCTTGTAGCAGGCATTCTCTGCGTTTATCAATTTCGTAAGGATGAATTCCTTAAACTCCTGACCCTTACGGAAAACCGCGGGGTTTGGAAGTGTCGGTCCGAAGAATGGTACATCATCGCGAGCGGTAACACTCACTTTATACCTTGTGTTTGGGGTATTTGGTTCAAGAGGTTGTACCACAATGAAGGCATGTAAGAAGTGGCTAGCTATCATATCTGGTGAGAATGGGGTGTTTGATTCTTGAAAAACGATAGCCACAATATCATTGCCGATGTGTCGTTTCCGCTGCAGTTGCTGTGGATCGCCCTCGGTATATGGTAGCAATGTTGAGACATGGAACATGACTTCGCGCTCTTTAAATATATCATATATAGCTATATCCCCGGTGTGACCATTTTGAATATCTAGCCCACCACGATAGCCTTTGTGATCTTTTAGCTTAATCCTTTGTCCAAGCACATCTAGAAATTCCTCGAACGCGGGCGACGAATTGTTGTTGCAGAAAAGCTCTTCCTCGGTCGTTTGACCATATCTTTGGTAAAGAACGCCGAATTTGAAGTTCGACACTAGAACATGTTCATCATAGCTAGCGATCAGTTGTGATGCCTTCGAACACAGCACTGGCATAAAGTTGTCCACATTAATTTGTCCATTTAGTAATCTTGCCATCTTAAACGGACTCGGATTCGGACTAAGACATGACAGTGGAATTAGCTCGTGCATTGTACCGGTCCGTAGTCGAAGAAGTATGCGCACATGCTCTTGATTGGCCACATTTTCATTCTTGATCGACAGCAGTACCGGACCTAAATGATCATCATGCCCCACCAAGTTCGAGTGGTCACGAGCGACATAGAAACGCCTATAACACTTTGCCGTATCATCGGTCTCGAACTTTGCCATCCAGGTACTCTGTGGCAGCACTGGATTGCCACGGGAATCAAATGCACATTCGTGATCGGTGCCATCCATCCAATAGCCGCCATTTGCGGGCAAAATTATCATAGGGTATGGACTGGGCTTGCTGAGAGCGTCTTCCAGCAGACGTTGCGATGCAGGTATCGTCGACACAATTGATGACTGTGATGAGACAGATGATTGCGATTGATAGTGATGACCATTTGATAAGTGCTGTTGCTGTATACCACTCAATTGTGGTGAAGCCGGAGTTGAGTTTGATTGGTTGCTGATCGAGTGGCGGAGAGTGGACCGAGATCCAGAGTGTTGCAGACCGTTTGTGTGAGACTCATGGGGTGAGTGTGGGTTTGGAACCCGTTCATCGTTGCGATTCTAAAAAAATAAGAAAATATATTTAAATTATATAAATGTAAACAGCTGAAATGAAAATCTATACATCTATGCATACGAAATAAAATGACAATTCTAGTTTTGGGCGTTGTACCTATTTATATGCATTTCCTATGCAAAGCAGGCACAACTGAGTGGGAAATATATGCACACAATATTTGTACAAAGCGATCCATCAACGTTATTTTAACTTTATTGCTACCACTCCCACCACCGAACTGACATGACGTTTTCAGTCGATTTACGACTGATTTTCGACGTCGTCGGCGCTAAAATAAAAATAACTATGTATACGAGTAGTAGGATGTGTGCTGCGGTGAACTGACGCAATGAATGATGCAAATTTTAATACGTCAAAAACAAATAGTGGTTGTGCATGCATATCCTGTAACGCAGGATAGTTGCGAAAATTCAAATTGCTTTGAGATTCTCTCCCATTAAGTATGATAAACAATGCAAGGTTTAAATAGATAGAAAAGGGGTTAATATACTCTGTGACTTTTTATTCAAAACAGATTTCTTTACACGAGAAGGAGGTCTAGTACACTGAACATACTGCAACTATGGTCATGTCAAAAGAGTTAATCAGGCAAATATTTTTACCGCAACACCTAATTAATTTATATGCGGACTGCAAAATTCAGTCAGAAAAATAAGAGGTCCAAAATAGAAAAGTAAGCTTGGACTTGTTGCAGTTGTGTTTTTCGGGGAAACCGATACTCTGTGGAAAATGTTGTTCTTTCCATGAAATAATTTATTTAAACATTTTCATTCATTCGATTTAATACTTTCTCTTACCACTGTGTCATGCTGCGACTAGAAGTGGCAATATTTAGTTCAATGGGGTTATGCATAAGAGAGATATGTCATCTTGTAGATGTCAAGCACCTTTAGTGACTTTCTACTACCCATTGTGTGGTATTTTTGAAGATGTAGACATTTCACTCGTAGAGTATGTCACTCCATCGATTGAATAACAGCGCGTTATCATGCAAGCTGTCTTTTAATCCGATTCGAGTTCATCTATAACTGGTTGAAAGCATTAAGTCCAATGCAAATCTGCTACTGGGCGATCTTAAGCTGCCATTAGCTGAAATCCATTTACAAGTGTTTAAAAAAAATTGCAACACATGAACCAGTTCAACCAACCATCAAATGAGGTAGAAATATTTGTATGCGCAACAAACTTTACTAGACACAACGTTCATCGTGTCTTAAGTCTCAAGGCTAATGGAGACGATGTACATGCTAATGACGACTATATTAAAGATGATCATGATGATGCGGTGAAGAAATAGCCTACATCCATTATGTAGGGTTATTCATTTAATAAATTAGGCTCGCTGATTATAATAAGAAATCATAATCAGCACTTTGATTGATTGCGAATTCGCGTCAAGTATCTTGTTGCTTGTTTTGCCTTGCGTCACGATGCGTGTTGCGACTTAATGGCGATAATGAAAATGTGTACCCATAACACATAAGTATAAAGGAGCTGGCAAGGATTTCCTGACTAATGACTATTAGGATGGGGCGGATATATAGCAAACAAAGGGTAAATTAGTTTCTGGTGTTTATTACCAGTTTTGCAAAGTGTTATGGTTAGCTAATAAAGTGACGTAAGATACGAGAAGGATACACCCAATGGACATTGTTACTTTACGTGCATATCCCTTATTTTTGTTATGATGGCGACAATACATTTCTAAGTTTGCTTTACAATAGAGTGAATTGTAAAGAAATTGTCAGTTTGACGAAAATTTGGCAAGCAAATAGGTTTTGAATTGATTAATGATCTGGAAAAATATGGATGAATGGAATGTATGGGTTTTGTTACTAACGTTATATATGTATGTAGAATGATATCGTTTTTGATAGGAATACAAATCATTCATTGGAAAATTATCTGAGAAACCTAGCAAAACAAATTTTACATCAGGGCGGATGACTTTTGTTTGTGCAAGAAGATAGTAAAACCCGTTTTCTTGGATTTCATTGACGTTGGTTTGGTAAAACAAATTAATTAACAAATCCTGTCAGCTATGTATATGGCGCGGCGACAAGCAGAAAAGGAGTGTTAGTATTGGGCTTTGTTTGTTTGCGACAAGCACGTATTAAATTCTTCATTTTTGGAATTGCAAGAAAACATTCCTAGTGAACTTAGAAGAATAATATCAACAACTTGTGTGCGTTTCTATATAAAAAAGGATATACGTTCTGTAACTCACAACACTCAAAAATTGTATTTTCTCCAAAAAAGTTTGGCGAAAAGCCATGAGAAAACATAAAATACAAATCGCATCAATAAGATTCGCACGAGCAACTTCTTAGACAATTCCCTAATTTCAGTTCAGACCTGTAGCTGCTGGTTTATAAAATATTCGAAAATAATTCAAAGGTTTGTTTCGCTATTGTTCCAAGCTATTTAAGAATTCAAATGTGTCAGCTACCATGTATATTTGCGTGTATGTATTCCCTTTATGAATTATGATGCAAAGTTGGTGAGGAGTAGAATGCTTAGTTGTTACAAAAAAAAAAAAAAAAAATTTAAAACTGTCTGTTAAAAAACAAAAGTATTCGCAAGGATATGACATCCGGCGAGGGGGCATTTCACATCCTTTTTTTTACAATTTACGGTTTCAGCTTTTTGGCAGCATTCCAAAAACTTCCTTGATTTTGGATTCCAATGCTCCGGCGTCCTATGAATTCATTTCATTTCTAAGAACAAAATGAAATAACCACCTATACCCTCAGCAAATGTTTTCATTTTTTGTTTCGTTTTTACTGATGTGATGTTGATGATGATTCACAACTGTATGGCAAAGTGGCAAGCAACCAACAAAAAGCGCATTCCTTGACGATAGAACCATTCCAGCACAATCATCACTTTCAATCTTTTCAATCTTAATTGAGACTATTATTCCTCATCTCAAAACGTAATAAACGGACGAGTATACAAAGCAAAAAAAATAGAACAACGCTAGAGATAGTTTTGCAACTTTGCAAGTATCTATCTATGCATCTGCTGAAAAGAAAATAATAAATTTACCGAATATACAAGTTGTAGAATGCTTTTTCGCAAACACAATAAAAACTCAGCTCAGCACTCGTATCTAAGCATTTTGAGGGACAACAATTCTCTTTTGGATAAGGGTTTCCCTTTGCTCTGGCTGTGGTGTTTACCTTAAATGTGCGGGATTGAAAAGTGGAAAGCATTAAACAGCTGCTTCGATGGTTCTGGAATTAAGAATCCTCCATATCTGCAGAGCTCACAGTCACAGACACGTCACAAAACAAAAGTTCCACCTTCATCCTTAAGCACCGTAGTATCCACTATCTATTGGTGCTCCGATGAAACCAGAGAGTAACATTTCAATGGGTTCTTTGCGGCATTACCACCCTCATTACATATCCATCATACAGGAGGTTTATTTATTTATATGTGGCAATACCCCGTACTCCACTGTCATGGTATCGGATAAGGATACGGGTTGAATGAAAATTATTGCGTACCGATGGATGGTGCAAAGGAATATGTTCATGCTCAGCTCAACGTGGTGGCAACGTCGATGAGTCATCGTTCGTCGCACATCCTACCCCCTTTGTTAGCGGCTGTGGTGGTTGCACTCCCCCAGACGAAATAAAATTTCAAGGGTTGAATTAGTGATTCTGATCTCTAATGGAATTGCTATACAGTGCCGTTAGGGTTGTTGAGATTAAGCTACCGCTAGTGGAAGATTTGATTGAGATAAGTTGTTACAATTTTTGGCACTTCAGCCGAGGTGAACCACCCTTTTATTAGGCGCTCTTCATATGAGCTCTGCATTATTTACGGACCAAATTAACTATTCAAAAAAGCAGTTAAGTCATTCGGTATAAACAAAAAATAGATACAAATTCTACAAATGGAGAATGTGAAAAGTTTCCAGTTCAATAAAATAAATAAAAATAAAAGTGAAAATTTTCACTTTCCAATGCATGTCGACAAGAAATATGACACTTTTGATATCGAATTCCTATGCTAATTTTGTTCCACTTCGGGAATGTTCTTTGTGCTTCCGAAATAAAGTAAAAGTTTTCATCAGATAAAGGAATATTTTTTTTTGTATTTTCATCTGTTCAGCTTCCTATTTGATCACGTATTGAATTTAAAAACCAGCCTTCATTATGTGGGGGAACATTAATTTGTTTGCTCGGAGATGGTAAGCAGCTTATAACCGATTCTAGTTCAGTGGGTTTTTTTTTTCTTCTCTAAATTGATGATGAGCTTTCATTTCTTTCTCTTTCGAATGTGCGAATATCGCCTCAATAAGATATTTAGCATAAAAGGTCAATTAAGATTTTTGAGGTTGTTTCGATTACACTTTAAGACAAGATGTAACCTTCAAACCTCATTTCCATACTATAAGTGCTTGAATATGATCTTTGCGTGGGTAGGATTTGGCTATAAATTTAGCCGCTTTTCATCAAGGAATGTACATATGTTGGAAATTACTCGTACGATTCCCCTTTTAACCATAACGACGACGATGATGTTTTTTAAAAAAAAAATTATTAATGGCATTCAAGTGGATTTCGATGACATTAATACTGTTGATAGCGATGATGTAGCGCGCGAATGATACTTTGTGCAGGCGAACTATGTTTGTACGCATATTTTACGTTTGGTTTTAGAACTATAGATATGTTGTATATTGAGTAGATATTGAGTGGTTGATAACCTTTCAGCTTTTAGGTTTCTTTATGACATTGAGAGAGGTTTTCAAGATTCTTGTTAATAGATGTGTTTTTGGGGTCACATACGCAGAAAACGATATTGAGGGTAAGCCATTTGCATGTTTAAGTACAAATAAGAACTGTGCTGCTGAAGAAACAGGTTTTCATAAGGGAGTAGTGTGAGTGAGTGTTGCGAAGACCACGAAAAGTGATTCTTGGCAGGAAACTTAAGTTACAAATTTATAGGAAAGAGCAGAGAAGACATCGATATCTTTTTATACCTACAACAGAATATACCGAAGAACTTGGGTTCCCAGTCCTTTAATTATTATGTGGCTCTACAAGTAAGACCGATACTGACTTATACTAGTTTAGTTTGGTGGGAGGCGATGGGCAGTGCTAGTAACCTTAAGACTATCACCAAGGTGCGAAGGATAGTTTGCAGTTATATACCACATAAGCAATGAGAACCATCGCTACAGCGGGAATGTACATTTAAAAATAAAATAAATAAATATTAGGCGTACACGGTCCATATGCACCGACAATTAACATTTTACTCAATTTAAAAACTTTTGATGTATTTATCGATAAATAGGGTGCAAACAGGGCACTTCGACTAAGCCAATCCTGAAAGATGCAATGCATTATTGTCCTCCATTTTATTTTAAATGTTTTTAAATGCTTTGCTTACGAGCCATCTATCTGAGTGGATTTGAAATGTCAGTTCACACAAAGTGCTGCCAATTACATGTTAAATTGCAAATGGTATATAATTTAACATTCTTGGCAAGCAGGTATATTTTTTTATTTTCATCCATCCAATATTACCCCAAGGTGTATATAGTACATTGTCGATAATTATTCCTATGTTTGTCAACAATTTAATAGCTTTTTGGATCAAGGTTTTCATAACTAATGCACTCGTTTACAAAACTTACATAAAAAGAAACTTTTATAAATAGCCTAAACAACCATTTACCAAGTATAAATGTATATCCATTATAATTATCCAGGGGAGGAAAGAAAACTTTTCTCCAACTTTGGAGGTGACCCAAATCTCGGCATTTTATCTATCAATATCTGCCTACTTTTGGAGTTATGATTAATGGGTCTGCTCGTATCGGTTTTCTAATATTCATGCTACTCAAAGATTTATTGTATGTCTTTGGCCACTTAACTAAATCACTGGCAGACAAAAATGGCCAACAAAACACATACTCGTATACATTACGATTGAATAAGTAAGTGCGCTCAGCATGCTACTTGTACTACTACTACTACTACAGTATTGGCATTCCATTTGGGCTATAACTTGTCGCCGCAAACACTGTGGATGCCGAGTTCTGAATCCTGATGTGTGTAAGCAAGACCAATAGTATAGGAAGACAGTTTAACAGCGTGCAACTCTAAAATTAGCCAATTGCCGGTTCCATCACAGCATCAACGGCACAGAGAGAATAATTTTCCAAAGAATTTTCTTTGCTATTTTTAGGCGACAACAAAAAATAAAATAAAATAAATAAAAAAGTATGTTGGTATTACCGAACGGCGACAACTTTTCTCCGGGCGAACTGAGAAGTGTGTGCATACCAAAGTGCAATCTGGTATTTTGAGTTCTCATCGATGGTTGGTTGTTGGATGCCAGTGCGATGTGAAATGTTGATGATTTTTTCAATTAAACTCAAGGAAGACCATCGTAAAGTGTAATCAACTGTTTTTTTTCTCAACAATTTTAACTACTGAAGTGAGTTGCGCAATTATGACACTTTGCGGTTTCTACATACATGCATATAGGTATGCGTGGATAGCTGTTCGACTCAATTTAAATATATAATTGTTCTGCTGGTTTACCATGCAATGGTATGATAGAACAACAAAGAAGTGTCACAGTCTTGTGCGGTTATTTAATTACCACTTAGAATCTGGTATAATGGATCATCTAAGACTGTGGCGTTGCGTCGAGAGTGGGAATGTTGGTCGTTGTTCTTCTTTCTACCGAAGGTGGACACAATTTATATGGCAAATTAATTAAGTTGCTACCATTCACTTAGCAATCACGTAATCTTATGGTCTGTAGATGGAAACTAGTTGTGTGGTTGATGCTAAGTAATCAGGTTACTATAAATGGTGTCTACTTTGGATTACTCACGCTCGGAATGTGTGAAAAAATTTGTGAGAGGGTTATGATGACTGACACAAATTAAGATATGCAAAGCGATTGAATTTTATGGGCATTTATTTTGTTCTGATTCCATATCGTGATTCGTGTTATTTGCGTAGAGTTACCAAGTAAAACGTAATTATTTTCGGGATAACGCAGTTGGAAAAGGTTGAAAAGGGGGAAAATATTAAAAACTTAAGCATTTCATATCCCCACAAGATATTTGGAACAAAAGAAAATTTAATTTGAAATAATCATTTTTATCAGTTAGAACGTTGCCCTGTATTCATCGAAGTCAGTAGTCCTGTTGTCCACTTAACCACAAAGTCAATCTAGCGTTCACACTTTCTCGATACTGTCAGATTAGACAAATTTACGTTGAAAATTCAAGTAAACGAAACTGTCTGAACAAATCTGACGATTGATTCTCTATTCATTGTTTTTGTAATGAATATTGGAATGCCTTTGTTACCACTTTATAGCTGATAGAGAGAATCATCGTCGCGTACAACACTGAACAAGTAGTCAGTTAAATAATAACAACCAATAAATTCACGTTAGTCACACTTCTTTGTACATATTAAGCAACCGATTAAACTGTCGGCCGATCAAAAATTAAAAAGACATATTGTCCCATAACATGTATTAACAGCACAGTAGGTATTGCAAAGTTCACGAACTTTATTCTTAATCTAACCAATGAATCAAAATTTTGAATTTTGAACTTATTAGATGTCAACAACAAAAATTATCACTTAATAAAATCGCAATCCTCTAATAACAATGCCTCACCAAATTAACACTAACGATTTTTGTTAGGCCATACGTAGAAAAATGATTGCCAAAATTAGAAACAATGCGGAGGTTGTTCCACTCATTCCCCTTGGTATAATACATTAAACGTATTGCTTGTATAAGCGAATGACAAATGGGCTTGTGAACTCTTCACTTCCTCTCACCGGAAGGTGAAGATACTATTAAATTCTCATTTCGCGTGTTGCCAGCCTGTTGCCACTGTGTTCACTGGTCCGCAAATTCAGGCCGTTGGTGCTTTGTGTATTCCCACATTTTCGAAATAAGTCTACCTCAGTTCCCACATTTTCTTGCGAGAATAGTTAAAGAAGCACTTGATAACAACCAAAGATAATGTGAGTGATGTTCCCTTCCTTACCTTGGCGGCGGTAAGTTGTTAATCCCTTTTGTTCCACTACACCATCTCTGTGTTCTTGGAATAGAATAAATTTAATATTCTTCATATTCCGGTCTAGTGGGCATGGACAGTTCTCACTAAATAAAAACAACACCGAAGGAATTCTGCGGTATGATGATGATAATTCGCCCTCCGCACTATTAAGTCGGAGTCAACTTCTTTGTCTTCGATTTCGAAACAACATTAAAGTCAAAACCGTAACGTAATGTTACATGCATGATGGTGGCAAGTCAATGTCAAGAATTATGTTTTCTGCATGAACTCCTCCCCCACCTATATAACAAACAACGAATGACTGCTCATCATAGGTTGAATATGTCTGCTCATGTTGGCACCTTAAAAAACTTCAAGCCGATCATAAAATGTTCCTACAACCAGTCAAGTTAAAAGGGCTGCAATTTGAGACGAACTATATCTGGAAGAATGTTCTCAACTTCTTATCACAGGTATAGGGAGCAACAATCAACTGACATGCCAGTTAATTATAATAGTCTTCTTCTTGATGATGATGATGGTAGATATTTCCTGTAGAACTTTTCAAATTCGCTCAGTTGTGACTCCCTCATAGAGTAACGTAACGACAATGTGAAACTTGAGACCAAATAGTTGCTTTTTATTAACCTTCGGTTGGTGTGCATAGGTATAGAGTTTCCGAGTATTTTGTGAAGGAACCAATTTGTCTTACGACTCAATGAGAGAAGGCAAAATTGAATTCGGAGCTGTCTGACATAGTAGAGGGATAACCCATAGGCTAAATTTTTTGATTGGCGCATGTTAACACACAGTTGAATACCAGACGATATGACGGATAAAATCCCTAACTTCCAGTGAATTTATTTGTTGGCAACCGATTGACAATTCGCCCGCTACAAATTGACACAGAAAACATTAACGGATTTTATGAAACTGTCCTTTCCGACGATGTAACGGAAGCAACAGAAGTTACTGGTAGTAACTTAAGCATTCCCGTAAAACGATGACTCAACCATACGCTTAAATGATATTACAGATACTTGGTCCCATATTCGGTTTGTATATTTTATGTACATTATTTTTATACAGCAACTCGTAAACATCTTTTCATCAGCTACATTGATCCCCTATCTAATCAATTTCCGATCACCTGATCAAATACACACAACAAAAAGAACAAACAACTGTCGTGCCGCGACCAATATGTCAGACATCAAGATTCTGTACATTTTGCGGTCATCATATCCGGCGATGTATGTCCATGTGTGGCTTTTTAATTAAGCTGCGCATCTGTTTTATTGTCATGAATTCAATAAATACAAGAAGAAAAAGAGCACACAAATGAATACAGGTGTGATCCAAGACCCAACAAAATATAATGAACTAAACCAGGAGAAACCAATTTCAACCCCAGGTGAATGAATATTGAGCGCCTGGCACGAGGGTAATTATTATGTATTCTTCTTTTTATACGTTTTTCAGCGGTAGCTTCAATTGGAATCGATACCCCCTATGACAAAGCCAAATGTTACCACACATAGCCGTACATTTTGATATGACCGCCAGGATGACTCACCAAGGGAATCTCTTTCAATGTCAGCTGTATTATACCCATGAGTTAAGCAGGTGAGTTAAGCCATAATAGTTTCCGTAGCATGTATTTCGTAGATGAAATCATGGACGTGCCTAAATAGAATATATTATCTGCTTTTATTGACACTATTTTAAGATAAAGGATATATATGGTATGTATATTGCATTCTCCATTTTTGGAATAACTTAGCTGTGTCAAAGCTATGCTTATTCATCAATGGGCTTTAATAAATTTGGAGTAAAACAGATTTCGGTTTAGGCGGTAATTTAAACGTCCAAGTTTGGATTTGTTTACGTATTTGCCGACGATATGTAGGTATCTTGTAAAAAATTAAAACTATTTGCAACCAATAGACCATTTATTAAAAGATGCGTAGGCATCAATAGCCGATTAAAATAATAGGTTAATAGAATCTTTTCATGAATCTTCGCCGCAACAAATGAGGAAGTTCAACGACTGATGGTTTGAATAAAAAGTTTTACAAATACAACAGAGCATTTTTACTGATTATACATCTGTCTTTTCACGAAATAATTTTAAGCTTCGTTTCCACCAAAAGCTAAAGAAGTATATGCCCAAAAGAAAAACTGATTAATTTAAATGTTTTTCACTTTTGACTTATGTAACTGTGGTGAGTATCTGTTTCAGCAACCAACATTTTCAGTTAAACCTAGTATATTTCAAAAATGTTTTCTAACGCAGATTAAAATTTAAACTGTAAATGACTAGATTTCTATTTTGAAATTAAAAAGTTGTTGAAATAGATGGGGGTATGGTGGATATATCTTGACTGTGTTCACAAACCGATTCTTCCATGCAAACCAAGTTTCTTTACAGACAATTTTTTAATATTTCGTGTTACCGACAAAAATGTGTGTTCTATGATAAATCGCGCGATTTATGGAACATTTAGGTCAGTTTAATTCTAATTTCGCTTGAGTGATTATGGCTAAAATTTTTGAATTTGGGTAATTTGTTGATTCATTTTTTATTTTAGTGACCTGACAATCAATGAAAATGTATCAAAAACAGCTAACCTTATGTTGTCAAAGTAGAGAATGTAACGTTTCCACCAAACAATAAACCCCGATTAAGATTAAGAGAAGATAAAGCCGACTTAAATCTTCAAACTCAGGTATTACAAAGTAAACTGAAATTTTTTTGTGAATTTACTCTACAAAAATTCATCACCGCTCTTTAAGGCAAAAAGAGATTCGATTGACAGTTGAGAAAATAATTACATAATAGGTGTCCCATTTGGGAGAAGTTAAGGGCTTGGCACTTGGACACATCCATCTATTTCCCCATTACACCTTTCGCAACAATTCTCATTCAAAACAAATCCATAATGACATAATTAAATTAAAATGTCCAATGACATACTGCCCCACTTTTGTTTTAATACTTCAATAGCATTTCATGTTGAAAATTCATTTTAGGGCTGCTTGCGTCAAACCCTCTATATACATAGATATTAAGTATACGAATTGGAAACACCATTACCGTTCCAATTCCCATTAATTCTACCAGTAAATCCTCAAGGACTTTTGCCTGGTTGGGGGATCATTACAAATGTATACAACATTCATGCTAATGAAAACAGCTCCCGACATTCGAATTAATTGTGCCAATCCAATAGTCGATTTCCTTTCGACAATGAACACTCTCCAGAAAGGAGGCTAATGTATTCAAATCGCCAACATGCTGTATGCATGCATATGTTCTCTACCCCTACACTCGTGCTTTAATTGAATGCCAATAGGGGCGTTGCCAATTGTCAATTGAATCACTTGAGACTCTGTTATTTACAACCACCCACGAAGGGTTGGTTGAATTTTCATTCAGTAAATTAAATTAAATTAAATTAATTTCTAATTAGCATATCTCCCACAGTTAAAATATTGTCTGCCCTTGAAAAGGTGGCAAATCAAAACGATGCGATGGTGCAAATTCTCGTAAAGTGTGTTGAGATATTCATAAGGCCACTCCTAGTGAGTATTAACAAACGTTTGCCACCAGCTGTGGCGGCTTTTCGATTGCCGGAGAACAGAAAACTGAAACCGAGGTCAGTGCGAGAAATATGCATCCTTTGTTGTCCTTGGCAGCTCTTGCGTGACCACCCATTGTCCTATCTGCAGCATATCCATATTAAACACGCAAGCTGGGAAGGGAATTATTAAGGGTGGCACCGAAATGAACCCAGCGACCCTGGCGCCAAACGACACGGCTGAATAAGGTATGTGCGTCACCTTTGACATTTTATCTAGAATTTCAATATACTTTATAGCGCTCCAAATTCCACTCCCTTTAAATGTTTGATTAATTAGCGTATGGCACAAAAAAAAACAAGCACAACATCAAACGAAAGTGTCGAATTCCACAGAAATCAAAATGACATCACTCGCTTGTCGGGGGCAGTAGAGCACACCACCACCGCTTCAAGGGCTATTGTTTTGTGGGTATATCCCGCACAAAACGAAACTTTAAGAAACCTGATAGGAATGAATCAAGTACTAACATCTAGACAAACTGGTTGCTGGTGACGTTACTGCACTGTGTATCGTTCAGTTGAAAAGCTGTTTTAACAAATTGGTTGCGATGCGTGTAACATAAACCCGCGTGCGGCATTGGCCCATTATCGCAATGAAACACTATCTCAGCTTTAGAGTATTTAGACCGTAAAAGAAGTTAATTCATTCATAGAGCCTTGGTGCGGCGGGAGTACCCCGTCTTAATGGCAAATGGCAAATGGCCAATCATTGTTCTCTCGTTCTTCGCAACAAACGTCACATGAGCCGCTTCGTGATCTACCACATAAATCGTGCAATTTTCTGCCGATCGTTTAGAACGGATACGCTAATAAAAATCTCCAGCTGTTTAAAAGTCTGCTTCGTGGTATAAATTTACCACCGAATCTGATATTCTTTGTCTTTGTACCTATTATTGGCAATTCTCACATTGGACTGCTTTTACAACATCAGCATTGTTTCCAGCTTAAAATGTCAGTAAACTTTGTTGGCCAGCCAGTCCGAATATGTATTGGAAGGAGGGTAGGGGAATGCTTTAGTTCTTGGTATTTTGTTTGATTCATGTCTTTGCTCCCGTCAACTAAATGCGCAGCGCACACGCTCGGGTAAAGCTCAAAGCCCCTGATGAAGTCATAATTGTATAGTTGTTGTTTTTTTATTTTTTTTATTCGCATTTATGTTGTTCTCTTTTACGCCGGACTGAATGCTTCATCGGTTAATAGATCGTGAGCTACACTACAATAGGTTTTTTTTTTTTGATTTTGTATGCTTCTATGACTCTATTATTCGACACAGCCATTACCAATTAAAATTGAGTTTAATTAGTCTCTGATTTTCTGGTAGCGACTCATGAATGGCGTGTACCACTGTTGACCTTCCTTTTCGGTCAGTATATCGGTTTTTGTAAACCGATTATTGACTCGTACTTGAACTCTAACAATTTCGAAAGGATAAATTACATTTTTAATTTAATAATAATCTCTCACGTCATGAGTGTTAAATACCAGGTTTTTCAATGAGACCCGGTCCACATACCTGAAATGAAAAAGAGGAAAAATACGATTAAAATAAAAGCGATAATTGTTGGTACAATTTGGTTAATTTTTGTGTTTGTATGTACGTAATATGGGTAAACGGTAGAGTTGAAATTTCGAAGGACACATTAATGTCAATGTCATGAGCGGCAATTTAATTCATCTTTTAATAATAATAATAATTATAATATACAAATTTACAAGCGGTTTTCATTAGTAAGGGGAAATTGCAATTTGAGCTCTTATTAAATAACGAAGTCAATTGTTTAATAAATTTCATTATAATTTTTAGTAAAAGTTGGGCGTTTCAGTTTGAATGTGAAACAAGGAAGGATGACAATAGCAGGAGAGTAGCTATTGTACTTCCATATTTAAGTGAAAGTGCATTTCTCTCAGAGGCTCTGTGTTAGATTTGCAACCATTTGCAAACGATCTAATTGGTCAGTGCGAGGCTTCGAGGAAGCCATAGTAGGAGCAGTTTCGCTAGAAGATCACATTTAACACAATAATGCTGACCTGAACATTAAATGTCTAAGCGCTAGAAAGGAAGTTAAAAACAAATTTTATGTTGATAGTCACTAATAATTTAATTCAAAAACAAAACCAACAACAAAAAAATTGCAAAAAGTGTATAAATTTTTAACTTGAGTTGATAAATCAATACTTTTCATTTACTTTTCTAAGATTATTTGATGCAAATGTTGAACACGAATACGATTAAGGCAGTCCATACGGAGAGACAAATTTTGAGCCAGCATATTGCTTGGTATCTCTCGATATTAGCATGTGTAATGTTGTTGAATGTTTTGATATTTTCTGTCTGCTGTCATTTAAGCGAACCCCTAATTCGCTGCCATTATCCATGAATGGCACTTGCATCGCTAAACCGAACGACTTTCCATTCTCGGTATGTGTGTTCATGAAAACCTTCGTTGGAATGACCACATATTTGATGTCGCCAAGAACGCTGCGAAATGTCTAGGCTTCCTTAAGCGATGCAAGAAATATTTCACCCCTTCTGATCTGGCTAGAATCTACAAGGCGTTTATTCGCCCAAAACTTGAGTCCAACGCTCATATCTGGTCTGGTACACCAATAACATATTTGGAGCTACTTGACAGGATCCAAAAACGTGCGGTAAAACTTATTGGCGATCGAGACATCGCGAAATCACTTGAATCTCTTAGTCATCGTCGTAATGTCTCCTGCCTGTCATTGTTTTATCGGTATTTCCACCACAAGTGCTCAAATGAAATAGCCAGTTGCATTCCAACCCTACAGCAATTCAACCGCAATACTCGGCATGCGAGGAATGCACATCAGTTTACCCTTAAGCCTGTTTTCGGACGTACTGTGAAATATAAAGATTCCTTTCTCAACCGTACAACACGAATGTGGAATGCTCTACCACGCTCTGTTTTTCCTTTGCATTATAATTTACAAACATTTAAAACCAACGTGCATCGGTTTCTCCCTTTCTCTAATCCTTCATTTCCCTAATGCCCGCACTGTGTCACTTCATTATAAGGGTTTCCAAAGTCCCTTTAGTGCGCGTACATTATATAAAAAAAAAAGTGTAAAGACATTAAATAACACGATCAAGTCAGCCAATTCACCGGTTCAAAACGAGAGATAAATTGCTTACCCAACACATTTCTCAATTGGTACATCGATTTGCGTACTGTGTGACATGCAGCGCCGTCTTGTGCGTGCATTTTGAGCAACAAAAAATCATTGAGATATAGCCATTGACGGCAACGTCGTTCTCATGGTCATCTCAAAAAAAATACGGGTCGATTATACCGCCGCAGCAAACAGTGCATTTTTACGGTTGCATTGGCAGCAACTTGTATCGCC
This sequence comes from Ferdinandea cuprea, assembly GCA_963576555.1. Classification (NCBI taxonomy): domain Eukaryota; kingdom Metazoa; phylum Arthropoda; class Insecta; order Diptera; family Syrphidae; genus Ferdinandea; species Ferdinandea cuprea. The sequence goes on from OY754958.1 coordinate 2,455,323, forward strand.
TGAAATTGCTAATCGGACCAAATACGTCAGTTTTGTTACACACATTTAGCTAGAAATGTGCTGACCCTGAAGTAAGATCACCCAACCAACCCAATTCAAAAAACTTAAAGCAAATTGCTAATAATGTAGCCCAAGAATCATTATACAGATGACAAGTCATAATGTTTTTTTATCATAATTTGTTTCTAAATCTACAGCAAATAAACGCCGTCTAATGCATTTTATATATTAAGTTTTCATAATTGCGTCTTGCGTGATTGTGCTTTCTAAACGATACGCTGACCGATATACAAGGAGCTTGTATGTATCTAAAAAAAACTCAGCTGCAATGCAAATTTCATGATTGCTATCATATTCTACAACATTCACGATCAAAGTTTAGACCATACTTCACATAAACATGATGAAATATGGATCGTTTCTACTCATGTGTGTGTTATAGGTAAGTGCCAACCGACAAGCAGCAGGGTAACTCAAATTTGATCACTATCCAGATTTACGAGCCCACCTTTTCACCTAACTAGATGATGCCGTACGTTGTGACTCTATAAACGATAAATCTTTCAGATCTTTCTCATTCCGATGAATCATAAGTGGCGTTGACTCTACACCCATTAGCATGTTTTATAGAGTGTAACAACATTTCATTGCCCACGCTTTGTTTAATATACAAATTCCACTTAAATGGATTACAAAAAACTATGTTTGCTGAAATTTTCAATTAAACTAATTTTTCCGCAATCAGTTTTAACAAAGACACCGCAAACAGGCCTACACAAATTTATTCAAATATTTATCGTTACGTTGATAACACCTTGTATTTCCAATTGAGAATAACTTCAGATAAGAGATTCCACAACAATTATTCGTACGAAATTATAATTTAAATTTCAAGTGTTTTAATGTCACAATTATTGTAAGAAAAGATTGCTCTTATAAATTTTGCAAACTATGACATATGTTAACGTCACAAAGTGGTGGTGTATAATTTAAGCTGTCAATTTCAAGGAATTTTCGCAATCTGCTCTGTCTAAATTCGCCCCAAGAGACATGGTCTTGCGGGCGCAGTTACGTCAAATTGACAAGACGCTTAGTAATTGTATGCATAAAATATATTAAAAACTTTAAGGTCGTTGAAGACGAAAAGTGAAAAACTTCCAACTGGTTACAGAAACGTAGCGTTACGATGACAAAGCAGCTGTAAAGCATCAAGCATCCAGCAGCACCAACACTAACTGAGCAGGCGCAACTTTCTTTTTCAGACTCTTTCACTTTGAGAAGAAAATAAATAAAGAGATAAATGCACGCCTAGCGCAACAGCAGCAGGTATTTGTTGCAAATTAATCGCTCACACAGATGCCAACATGTTGTCTTGTAAAATGAAAGTGCAGATACATGTTGTATACCTACTTTTGCTTAATCGATGAGTAATTGGCATGTTTTTTTTAAATGGTGTTCGGTTTGGTTTCCCCAAGAGTATGTGTGGCAACCTTCAGAACGAAAGCCAAGGCAACAAGACTCCATCTACCACCGACGTTATTTCTGTCAGTAGGTCAGACTCGGAAATTACCTTTTGTTCTTTCTATTCATTGTTTGCAATTGATTTGTGTGATTAGTTTGGCAGTCATTTATGGTTGTTTCTTTTTTTTTTCTTCTTTTTAAATATCTTTTACTCTTTGTAACGGGAATGGCCAAGCTATGCGCGTATACATGCATGAAGTGGGTCTTAATGAGGAAAACAACTAGATACCACCACAAGACAAATGTAATGTTATTTCTTGAAAATCAAATTAAGCAAAGGAGGGAGTACTATGATGCAGTGTTACAAAGCCCACGTCGCTTTTAGACGGTTTTTGATTGCTACATGGGAAATTAATTGCTGTGTGCACCCGAGTGTTACAAAGGCGATAAAGCAATAGAGTAGGTAGGTTAGGTACCTATGGGTATGGGAAAAAAAATAACAACTGCACTACAATCAACCGTTTAAGTCGGATTAACATAGCTTTGCTGAACATACAGGGGTAAATAAATGAAATAATAAAGTGTGTCAGTTTTGTTGTATTATAAGAAGTTGAACTTTCAATTGTATTTTATGCGTGTATATCTCATAGGTTTATCAGCTTTATTAAAATGCGAAATAAATAGATGCGAAACTACGTGATTAAACTCACGAATTCGATTTTGAATTGCGTGTTGCGGATCAGGTGTGTTCAGCTTTTAATAGATTTCTTAGCAAATCTAATATCCAGTGATTTTTTTAATAATGAAAACAGATTAAACAAAAAACAAAATAGAAATGCCTGATGCTGGCAGATAGCCAAAAAATTCTTACACAAATGACCACCTATGATGATTAAATATCTGAGAGTTTTTTAAACGATAAATCAGAAATCATCTCATGCAAATGAATTTAAGCTTTGAGTTAAAAATATAAAATTTATTGGCCGTAACGTTGCGTCACTTTGTATCGAATGTTGTGAATAGATCAAAAGAATAGGTTTTTTTTTTATATTTTACTTATACACACATACACTTTTTGATTGTTTTTAATTCTGATAGTATTCATCAGAGGACGACTTAAACGATATCAATGTTTCGAGTTAAATACTGCGGTAAAAGTGAAAACTTTAAGGCCTCATTGATCTGCCTTAAACGTAATGTATATACGTGAATATTATATCGTTATGAGGATATAGATATAGATACATGTCTATGCATTACTTTAAGGAAAGTAATTAATAAGTTAGTAATTAGTTAGTGATGCCAATTATTGTCTGTTTTTTTTTGTTGTTTCTCCTATCTCCGTATCACAATGCAATAACGGCCTTGATGCTTTACGACATTTTTGTGTCAGTAGTTTGGTTTGTTTATCTCTTTTTCGGATGGGAAGACATCGGACTAGGATTGAACTGTTCAATTTATGTAAGAAATATTATTTTTGCTTCACGAATCAATATATGCCTCGTATATGTTCCAATTTCAACCACTGGTCAAACCCTTGTGTATATAAAAAATGTAAAGCCCCCACTCTCACTCTTGAAATATTAAAGTGATTTGACTATAAGATTTCGCCAGACGTATAAAGTCTACGATTGATGCAATTAAAAGCTTCCCGCGGTAACATTAATACGGGGAACTCTTTTTTTTGTACTTAATATCACTAAATATAAGAGCATCTGTGTTAAACAGAAGGACTCATTCAAAGGGTTCAGCAAAAACAAAACTTAAAACTTCATAAGTGAAAACTATGTTTACTATAACTTTAAAACTATTATAGATAAAAATTTAAAATCACCGAACCGATTTATGTCTACAAAATTGTTGTCACTACAGTTTTCTTATAAAACATGTGCTTCGTCGAAATCTTTTCAAATATTGCGCTTACGAGTTCACTTGAATTCCTATGAATTATTAAAGAAAGTCTGCATTTCGTTTAAAAATACAAAATCGTATTGTAACGAAATGAGTAACACCATGGAGCGCATTCGAGAGAACACGCGTGACTCGTTGAATTCGGAAAATAGTTTGTTTAAACATTTGATAACAATGATGCCTGTCAATATTCAAAATTTTTACTGATAGATGTATTTACTACGAAATAGTTTTTACTTAGCAGGCCATAGGGAAAAATGAAAGAACTTCGGTCGAGCAATATTTTAGCATTATATTAATATTATATTTAATTTTATTAACAATTTAAAAATCAATTTCTTACTAAAACTGTTATCTTCGAAAAGTTTTGTAGCAAACAATATTTTTATGAAGAAAAAGGAAAAACAAACAAAGTAATCATTTTTTTTTTGCGCTATTAAAATTGTAAGTTTTAATTTCAACGATAACAGATATAATACGCCGGTCAGTATTTACCTCATAAAAATGTTGTTTGTCAAAACTTCAGTAGTTTCTATTAAAACCTACTAAATTATTAATTTTACTACCAAGCTGAAACACCCTAATCATCCTAACAACATTTTTTTTATAATTTGGATGTGTTTATCATAATCTACAATTTAAGACCACTATTGATTTGAGTTAAAGTTAGCATTTTACGTATGATTGTAACTGGAGCCCAACGCAGCAAATTATACACAGTATCTTCTAAGTAACACTATGTATGGGCTTGACCCATTGTAATCTCCGCTCTGGAATAGAAGTTAACCTCCTATTCCTTAATTTCATAAGCATCGCCTTGCAAGCACAATAACCAATTTTATTGTAGATTTTAAATAAAGTGTCCTAGCTTTCCGATTATTGAGAATTACCAACATTATGTTGCAAAAAAAAAAACAGTTGTTATGAAATTGCAAAAACTTGTTGCAATCAGTTCAACAAGTTCCATGCAATTAAAAACAAAAAAACAACCGCTGCTGTGCTACTTTATCATCTATTGTTCTCTCTCCTTAATCTAGCGAAACTTTACAGCCAATTATTAATATTTATAACAAAAGCGCAACTCAAAATCCAAACCTAATTAGATGAGGAAAACAATAATTATCCACACCTTAAAACTCAAAGTTGATTAACACCAACTTAAATTACAGTTATGATGAAATACAGTAGGTACACTCCAAAGAGCAATAACCCTCAGCCATTCGAAAACATGAAAGAGAAATTTTCGAAACCACTTTCGACACCTCTCCGCGCAAGTATCAGCTGAAAGGTTCTGACTCAACCTACGTATTATTAGTCAACCAATACTTCCACCTTGAAACAGCTGCAATATAGATTATAGAGTTTCGAAGAAGAATAAATTCATAGGAGTGTCATCGCTACATGACCTACTTTAACAATATTTCCACATCTTTTTCAACGTGAATCGAAACTTTTTTTTCTTTTTTTTTTCGAAACGTCTCCCAACGTACAAAACACCTGCTTTTAATAAATCTGCGATCCCTTCATTATTGAAGGAAATTTTCCATCACTACCACCCTCACTATTAGTATAAGATACTCTTCTGATTAGTAACGCTCAATAACTCGATTGTTTAGAATTTCTCATATAAATATTTTTTGAAGCAAAAGCAAATAAAAATTCCGAACAAACAACAAACTACTAATATCTGTCAGCGATAAATTTTATTTTTGTTAATGCGTGCGTTAGGCTTATGTCAACAAACTTTTGATTGTCCGCTAGAGAGTGATACTCTAGCCTGGCCGATTGTTTAGATAAAACATTAATCGAATGCAAATTCCACGCTGATTTTAATTTCGCGCCACAAAATTGTGTCGCGTTGACAAAGACACAATCGATGACGACTTTATTGCGGTGTTGTGATGATGGTCGTTGTATAAAAAATAATATACTGTAATATACATTCCAAATGGTAATCTGTTGGACAGCGTAGCATAGAGAAAAGGTTTTTTTATAAATTAATGAAGGTTGCGAAATTATGTGCCCCCTTTGGGCCATGTTTCATTGTACTTGATGGCGGCATTTGTAATTCTGTTTAGGAAAAGGGTGTCTCATAATGAGGACAATATTTCCCATGTCGACCGTCGTTGTCCCTGTGTTCGATGTGAGCAAGAGCGTGTGTATATATGTATATATGTGATGTGTGTCCCTACATGCAAACGTCATTTACAATTTTCGCAGTCAGTGGGGACGACTCGGATCAAAGGGTTAAAAGAAATGACATCCGAAAGTGTTTAGGCTACACATCTGTGCGATTCCTCGCAGCGACTGCTTGGTAATGCCATTTCATTTGCCGATTTCTCATTCGAGGTTGACAGCTCTTCTTAATACAAAATTATATTCGCCAAGTCGAAAAAAGGTCTGATGGGATGGAAAAACGTTTCTGTCGTGGTTCCGAATACGAACTCCAAAGTTTCATGGGCTCCTTTCTATTTGCTATATTGAGTAAGTGACTCTCCCATCAGTGACTGATGATCAGTGTACTGTGTGACTGTCTGCTATATTTTTCTTACTACGTTTTCGAATAGTTCATTACTATCCCATGTATTGATTGTTTGATTACGTCATTGGCCCGATGACGGTAGATTAGTAGGTAAAGACGGGAGTTGCTTTGCTTTGCACTTTAATTACTCGCTTATGTGGCAAACAACACAACTCCCTAAAGAAACACACAGTTCTGGGTTTGTTGTTTATTTTTGTCATTAATTATTCATCGATTTTTGTTTGCTGCTGTTGCTGCTGCTGCTGCGACTGTGGCGAGAAGTTTACACCGTAGTTTGGCATTAAAATGAGGTTGCTATACGGGGACTTTGGTAAGCACTATTTTTTTTCTGTTTGGTTGTCATTTAGTGCTCCAGTATCAGATACTGCAGTGTGTACCGAACAATGTAGGCTAACGTGTGGTATGACTTAGATATTACAAACATAACAACACTGTAACAACAACGAATGCCATGAAAAATAGGTTTAACGCTTTAATAATAATAATAAAAAAAAAACGCTATGGATTTCCTTGTTTTTATTAAGTGTTAATACTGTACAATGCGCTTTGTGTGCATAATGTTATGACATAATCTTTGTAATTGGCTGCGCACATCGAATTTAAAGTTAAATCAGTTATTAAGGCATTTGTGAAAAGTGGGACAGTACTCTTAGATTTCAACGTAATTTTGAACATATTTTTTGACAGATGACACATGAAGAGAACTCCAAGTGAAGATGTCACAATAATTTCTTTGTTTGCCTGCTCTTGTGCAGTTGTTTTAACCGACAGTAAATAAATTGCTTTAGTGGAATTCGAAGAAATTAAAAAAAATTCTGCGTAACTTTATAACAATTGGAAAATCCAAAAAATAAATGATAAACCACTTTCAAATTAGTACAATTCCTGGAAAAAATTGGTGTTGAGTAATGTAGAATATTTTAAGATTTAAACATTTTTATAAATAAATTGCAGTTGTGACTGCGCAAGAATGTTTAAAATCTTAAATTGCGGTGAACTGGAATTGAAGCATTTTGCTGTTAATATTGCATTATGTTAGTAGTACCTTCAAAAAAAGCGGCAAACAAGTACACACTAAATTTGGAAGAAAAAACGTACGAGTTGAAAATATATACAGCAGTTCTGAAGCAATGAATACAACACAACATGTCGGGTGACGTCGTATGCATCAAGGAACGAAAAAACCTTATGTTTAAAAGAAATTTGCTACACCGAAACCGCCTTTATATGGTTTTAGAATACAATTGATTATATAGCATATATTTTGTAAAGAAACTTAAATAAATAAATAAATAATATCAAACTGAAATATTTATATTTAAACACAGGAAAACAAATAACACGCACCACATTCAACCGGATGAAAAGTATTTCACACTTTTTTGACAGCATATGGGACACGGTCATATGAGTCATTCAGTGACATACGTATATTTATGCTGATTAAACCGAATGACCTAATCACAGATTGGTCTTTCCAAATCTACCTGAACACAAGCATTATTCGTGAATTTAAATTATGCTGTTCAGAGTGTATTAGTGCACATATGAGTATATTAAATTATGTGACCGCTTGACATACAAGGATATCCAAGCTTACGAAAACAAGGAAAAAAATGCTTTATTTTTTTATTTAATTTAATCTGTCAAATTGTAAATTGTCTTCCTTGTAAAAAGAAATTGTACTTGTTACTAAAAATTTTTAAGCGCAGGGAAATTGTACTTTAGGTAAACATCAATCAACCTATGTTTAATACTTAATGGATTGAAAGTTTTAACATTTTAAAGTCCAAGTTGAAATTTGCTTAACTTTTCACGAAAATGAAACAATGCGGTCGGTTGACAAATTGAAAAACCTACTTAAAATACATCCTTCTACATAAATACATCGCCTTTGTAAATGAGTGTTGCCGTGTGCTGTCTTGATAAGAAATTTCAATCAGATCCATGCCCTTAGAGAAAATGTGTCTCAATAAATTAAATCAAACAAATTAATCCACAGCCTGTTGAAAAATGTCGACTTCTAAAATCTCTTTCCAAATTAAAAAAAAAACAAAAAACACTTATAAATCACGACAGGGTTCATAGGATTAATACTTAAATTTGTCCACAAATTGCCATCTCAAGTCAAGGATGTATAAGCATGTTTAAGTGTCATTTGTTAGTCTCGTCACAATCAAGTAGAACACCATTATTTGTTGCGATTTCACTTCCTCTAATCTAGTTTCTCGCGAACATTTTCTTATGAATAGTGAACGCGAAAAGCAAACAGTTTCATTTGCATGTCGGTGTCTATAAAAAGCGTTGCAGCAAAGTGAATGGTAAATTGTTTGGAAAATGTGCGCTCATTAAATTATAATTTGCACTTTTTCTTAGTGTTACAAAATTTCAAACTACACTACTGCCTCATCCTATGAATATTTGTAATTAAAGAAAATTGCAAACAACTAGAATTAGACATCACAATCTGCAATTAGCAGACATTTTCTATCTTTTTCATTCTCCGTGACCTAATGGTGCGTTGTGCATGCATGTATGCATGTATGCATGTATGGATATTCCTGAGAGGCTTTAATATATGAGAACTAGAAGAAAAGAAATATGAGTGGGATACCTTTAAGGAGAGTCTCCTGCGGGGTATGACAAACACAAAAAAAAGGAGATTAAGACATTTTGTTCGGTTAATGACATGGGAAAGTTCATGAGCTGCTGTATTTGTAACTGTAGGGGAACGACGACAAGAGAAAAACCACAACCCACGCCGTCCATTCGCGGAGTCGTTGTCAGAACTATTTTTTTTAAAAGTCAGATTGTACCTAGATATTTTTAGAGTGGAAGCAGATATGTGTGTGAAGATAATTACCCGGCAGAGATCTTTTGCATTTTGCCTGAACCACCTCTCCTTTCAGTGTGTCAGATTGTGCACTGACAGAGAACCAGCGAGTCGTCGTAAAATTGCCTGTTCAGCTTTTCATTTGCATTCTGGAGTTGTTGGTTAGTCAGACGCAGCTATGTGGCACTGCAACTGCACTCCCATAATACTATACATACATTTTTTTAAAGTTGTTTTTTCTTCTTTTTTTATGTCAAAAACGCAGACAACTTTGGGTGCAATATTTTGAACAATAATTTACAAAGTATGACAGTTGGATGTCGCTTTATATGAGGTGTTGATGTAAATGGGGATTGCATGTGTGCATATAGCTTTTGTTTATGTCAACATCTGAAGATATATACACATTTTTTAAACATCTAAAGTGAAATTGTCTGCCAATTACATACGACATAGAAAAGAATACTGTCAAACAATTGCAATTTAAGCCAATATTATCTACATACGTGCATCTACAATTGTCTATATAACTGTCAATTAGTAAACCTCTGCACCTGTTTCTGTTTTCGATCTTTACTCAACTTGAATCTGCAATTCACTCATTCGTTCAACTCGTTAAGTATTGGCGTCCATTGGACGTTATAGAAGTTGATTTCATTTGTTCCATTTTTCTGTACGTGATCATCCATCCCAAGTACGGTTGTGCTGCAACGAATTGTAGTAAATTTTCATTTGATGCATAATGAAAGCAATTTTATGCACGTATTGATGTATTGCAAATACAACAGTGAGACAACCGAGAGTTATGTCGAATCGATTTTGAATATACATAGATACATTCATAAAAACAAATACATAAGAGAAACCATTTGAAAAAGTGAAGGACATTCTGTCGATCGGTAGAGAGTATAGCTGATTGTACTATAAATGACTTTATATTATGATTTATGAGAGACATAAGACATGAACCGAAAGCTGTCAATGATAGAATATTTAGACAGATTGTTGTTAGTTGGTACGCGTCGGTCTTAAACCCATCGCTCAGTAGTACAACGAAATTAACCACTAAGCCACTGCACACACCATGATTAAAGTAAATAAATTTTCAAAAGAGCTACCCGGATTTTTTTTTGTATAAAAGTTTAGCCAGATATGAACATTGCACTGACGAACCTACCATATCTTGTTTATGAGCAAAGCTTTAATTTACAAATTCCAAGACTAAGAATCAACTTGCTGATTCAATATTATATCGTATTTTTTGTTGTACCTTACCTACCATTATGACATCTCATTACATAACATTGGCAACCCTAATTGCCCAAACCTACGGTGTGTAAAAAGACAGCCCTTTAATAAGTCTTCTTCCTCACAGAGACATTTCCGTGAAAATTCTTTTCTTGTACCCCCTCCGTCATCAGCCTTCCGCCCTCTGCCGCATGGCCTGCAGCCTTTTTTCCCCGTTACTACCCTTCACAAAATGGATATCGGATTTCTCTTTTGCTGAATGCACATGGGAAATTATTTTTTATAAGAAATACACAATTTCGCCTTACTCCATTGGTTTGCGGAATTGATTCCTCCTTCTGCGCCATTATTTTCCCTATGCCTTGAAGCCAGTTCCGGAATTGATATTACTTTTTTTTATTCTTCTTTCTTTAAGAAATCAGCACAAGTAGTCGCACTTACCGGGACTAACATTAGCAAGGCAGGCATCGGCGTCATACTCGTGTGTGTGGTGGTGCGGTGAGCCCTTCAAATGTGAATGGGTAGCCAAATTGAAATGTTGTGTATGTGATCTTTTTATCAATTTATCGTCATTTCATATTCAATGGGCGACGACTATTTTGTCAAAGACATGAGAAAATCCCTTTTTTCGTTACAAATGTCTTTGGTCGTTAAAACCACAAAAACACACATGGCACAGATTTGAAAGCGCACACAAGCGCGCGCCATCCGCCCACAAGGACAGCGCGTAAGTAAGTGCCTATACTCTCGAGAAAATATTAGGAGGCAACTATTGTGTAATTTATTTTGCAATTGTTTTCTATTATAACTTTTTCGCTTCTGTCATTATGCAATTCAATTTTCTGTCGTCAATTGGCAAATGCCATCAAATTTAGCATTTTCCTGTCTGTGGGGTGTAATTATCTTTTGATTGTATGCCTCGTCTTGTCTCCTTTGTTTTGCCGACCTCTCTATATTTTGGTGTGATGTCCTTCGATTTCGTCTTCTACTTTCGATAGGCGTCTGAAGTACTATATTGTCGTTTACAATCAACTGGCGGGCTGCTCAATTAGGCGCAAATTGATTGATACTTTGATTGGATTACGACATTTTATTTCTCGCCTCAGCTGTGGGAGTGTATAGTATTAACGCGCGGATTAAAGTGAAAGCAATGATTTTGTTGAAGTGGCACATTGCAACTTAGCGCTCGTTAAGCCGATTAAATAGAATGATATCGGTTTGGTTAAGGCGATTAGGAGAAGAAATTTTGTACGTTGTTCCTGGTAAGTATTTATGTAGGATCATTTTTAAGTTAAACAGATGATGTGACAGGAAGAGAAATGATAGCGTAGATAATCAGAAAAAGAATAAAAACCTAACCAAGCATTTTTGGCACGAAGGAGGAAAAATTATTATTATTTCAAGGATCATTTTTAAGTTAAACAGATGATGTGACAGGAAGAGAAATGATAGCGTAGATAATCAGAAAAAGAATAAAAACCTAACCAAGCATTTTTGGCACGAAGGAGGAAAAATTATTATTATTTCAAAATGCGAAGGATTTAGGATTTGAAAATCTGCTTCGAGGGATTAGTTAATAATTGAAAAAGTGGACCGAGGAAAAGAGAAGCTTATAAAAGGGAAAAATGCTTGAGGTTATAAAAAAAGCCGGATCTGGAGCTGGGAAGGAGTTTTTTATGGTTAATCCTGGATAAGCAATTTCCAAGTAAAATCTTCATTTATAAAGATTTGTTAAAAGACATTCCATATTCAATTATGTATTTCAATAGAAAAAAAAATGCAATTACTACCACTCTTTTGCGGTTTTGGCCTATTCTTGAAAAAACCTTTTTCCCACACTGAGAATCGAACTCAGATAGGGTGTATTCTCAGCTAAGTCATCTGGCATTGAAGCTAAAATGTATGGCATATACATGGCGTTTTACTAGAAATGGTTGTTTGAAACTAGGAAAGAATTGTCTAGTTTTGTCAATCAGTTTTCTCTTCACTGAGAAACGAATTTGCACAATAAATGGGTTTTATTATCCCCTTTTCTTGTTACGTGAAAGATGTCTGGCAACTCTGTTAATTCAAACACTACCTGCAATTCCCCATATGTGAGACACTAGCTGGAAAAGTAAGTAAATAAATTACCCATAATGAGGTCAAATATAAGCTAGAGGAAAAAACTGTTTCTTTTTATGAGAATTTACTAGCACAACCGCTTAAGCTCTAAACTCCTCCCACCTCTATTTCTCTATCCCACAATCGTCAATATGTTCACCCTGCTAGCTTCGCAGTTGAACTACTTTTTTCATTTTCCTTTGCCTAGAAGTAACAACTCACTTCTACCGGATGTCGTCGTTCGCTGTTAGAACACTCTTTAGAGGATTTTCCTCCAAGGATTATTATTATTTGCCTTTGCTCATCTTTTTCTATTTTATTTTCATGTATTTTTTTTTTTATTATTATTTTACAATATGTTACCAACAACGAGTGTTTTGCCTCTGCTTGTTTGTATAGTTGAAGTCTACTCGTACATACCTGCAATGAGAAAAAGAAAATAAATGGGTTACTATCATGTAAACATAAAGCAAATGTCATGTTTGACATGATCTATAAATCAAAAGGAAGCAGAAAGCAAAGAATTCAACAAATTGTATGTCCAGGTGAAGGAGTTTATTATTTCAAGGTGGGGCAGGCGGGCAGGCAGGCAAATCAGGACTACCTCACTCAGAGGGCAGCAACAACCACTAAATGATATGCATAGGACACGGAGCAATAAATCTCTTTTCGTAGCATGTACTAGTACAGCCGCATCGACTAGTCTACTTCTGTTTTATTGTTAAGCACTCGCTGAAGGAATGGTAAAGAGGAGGTACAAGGTGCCAGGACAAAATTGATTTTTCGTTAAACGAATTTCTATACACTCTCATTATATACGTCCTACTGCAGGCTACATATACAAATATAAGCAAGCAACCTCGAGCAGCATGTGCATTGCATCCCAGCGTTGGATTTATGAATTTGTACACTGTTTCTGCAGGCGGATTACCGTGCATATGTGGGCTCATTTTATACATCCCCTTGAAGGGGCCACTTGAGTACTTGAACACGCGGAATGGGAAAGGAACACATTCAACATAAAAGGACTCTCGGTGAATAGAAGTATGAGTAGGCATGGGAATGCTGAAGTGGGCAGGTGGTACGAAAACATTGCTCTTCGTCACACAAACTGAATGGTGTCCTCCTTTGGATTAGGATCAAAACATTGTACAGTGATGAAGGAATAGGATATGTGCTTGAGACACTCTAATTGTAGCAATCATTTGCTTGATTGCCGCCCTCGGAATTCATTCTCCCCCTTTCCTTCTGATCTACTTGAGTAAGTATTTTAAAAACTGTTTGACTTAGTCCTAAGAACTAGAAAAAAATAAAGTAATTTACTAGACAGAACCGGAAGTTTACAAATCATACCGTGCGTAATGAGAACAACTATAAAGTTGTAGTTGCTGACTAGGTTGGAAATTATTATAAAAATAAAGATAATATCCTTCTACGTGTTTCCAGACTTTCAGAGTCGTATTCGTAAACAGCTTCCACTACACACCCATGCATATGAATGTATGTATAATATGCAGCTTTACTCTTAATTAAGTTCGTGTTTCCTTTCCGGGGTAACGTTCCGGGCTAAAACACGTACATATGTATGTACTCATGAGGACAATGACTCACTCGTTTCTGCAATTATTTTCTCCTCTTTCTCGCTGCCTCTAATCAGGAAAAGAAGCAAAGAAAGGTGGAAAATGATGTTCAATTAGAGAGATGACCAGTTGTAGAAGCCAATCCCACTCATTTAATGACAACTGTGTGTAGATCTTGGTCGTGTGACACAGGAAACTATACTTTGGTCGCTTTATATGGATGGGGAGGAAGTTGTCTTCTCATTAACGTCCTTTCTTCATTCAGCAAGATTTAACAGCGCCATAAGGTTTTTCTCTTCTTTTTTTCTTGTATGAGTCATGGAGTTTGGAGATTGTTGCTGCTGCAGCTGTTTTGAGGATGACAATTGCCCCAAATTAAAATGTAAAACGACATCAGGCAAAACATGGATACAAATACAACATATGACTGGATACATTAATTTTAATACGCCCTTTACGAAAAAAATGAAAATATAAATAGAATTTCTTCCAAACAGGGCTGCAATCATTATAAAATGCATTAATTAAAGTCATTCCAATGACTTCAAACTGACTTCAACTTGCAAAAAAAAAAGAAAAAACAATAATAAACTGATTTTTATTTTGAAGGAATGACGAGAATTTTGCAGTGGCAAAGAATGAATTCATTTTTGACTTCTCTGCATTCAGTTAAGTCTTTCAAGTCACCCAATGATAGAATAATACATCATATTCGTTGAAGTTTGATTGATATACATTTATTAAAGGCACTCAGGGATGGTTAGGTTAGGCTTCCAGAAATCTGTAAAGATTAGAAAAAGTAAGACATCGGATAGTTCTTCAATATCACGGAATAAGTTTTCAAGAGTTCCATTCCTGAAGTAAAAGAGACCTGGACAGTCACAGACATTTCCAAGCTCATTGGTTCGACTTTTATTATACTCTGAACATAATTTCCGTGATATTTTACAAGTCCCACTCTTTATTGTTTTTTTGACAATTCACTTGTTCTCTGAGATAGCATATAGATAACTCACTTCGAAGGAAGTATCGGTTGATTTAGTCATTTACTTGGTCAATATCTTCTTTTTTCTGATTTCAGTTTGGCGGTTATGCCTTGAGGTCGCAGAATATTCATTGATTCGTTTTTTATGAGTCTGTATGCAAATAAATAATTTCTTTCAAGGCATTTAGATATACGCAGATACATTCAATAACAAATTTAAAATGGATTTGTTTTTCGGTAAAATACGTCAAGAAAAGAACAGTTTCTTTATAAACTTGTTTTATCAAATACAGTTGGAACGACAGTAAACTTAAGTAGTTGTCCTTCCACAGATCCAGACTAGTGCTATATAGATAAAATGTTAACTTCCGATATGCTTAATAAAAACGGAAGAAAAAAACAAGAATAAAAGAACAGGTTTGAGGTCAACAGAAACGTGCACACATTTTCGTTGAGGCTGACGTTAATCATCGTCAGAAGTTGCGATTTTGTTTACGAATTCAACTATTTTTGGTTAGAAGACTTTAATATTAATTTAATATATTTATTTCACTGTGAGTGTGTATTGTACATAACTGCATAAAAAATGTAAAATATCTTGACCTCTAACACGGCATATTGAACAGATATTGACATAAAAGAACTCAACGTGAACATAGTCACAAACCGGAAGAAAAATGTGACGATTCTTTCGATGTAAATTTACAGATTTAATGTTTATAAAACAAGTTTGACTGTAAAAATAAAGACAACGTAAATATATTGATGACACATTAAGTTCAAAAATTTATAAATAAAATACTACCAGTGATATTAATAACCTTAAGAAAACGACTTAAATAAAACACACATAATTGTGTAAGAAATTACACACAAAATGAAAACTTGTTTAATGATTATGCGCAAAATACGTGTATATTTTTGATAAGATTTGCAATTTCTTGGTGGATAAATTGTTAATTCATTTTGCATGTTTCACGCTGTCTCTTCTCCATCAATTGTTCCTTCAAAATTGATGGTCCGTCTCGCACTATCCAAATGGAATTGCAAAAACATAAGAACAAAGGAAGAAAATAATAGCGAAGGGCGCCGCAAAGCTTATCCCAATGTTATAGGGCTTGTCACTGCGAATAACTCAGGCGCCCGATTGAGTAATGTACCTCTATCCTTTGAAAAGCAGCGAAGAAATTTGCCTGGTAATTAAGTGTCTAAGAACATGCGACCAAATTTGTGGGTTTTTCTCTCGCCTTTTCTGCAAATAATAAATATGTCCTTCTACGAATCGATTTTATGGTGAGATGAGGGGATTTAGAAAAGAACAGGCAGAAGATTAATTTGGTTTTTCATTTCGAGCATTTTGGTTTTGTGTATTTTGTTTTGTTTCCTTTTCAAAAAGTCTCTTCCAAGGACAACTGTGAGCTGAAAATTTAATGAAGAACATAAGTTGTTAGTTCCCATTCTGTTTGGTCTTTCTCTTGTTGTTGAATGAAAGTGTGTTTTTTTATTTTTTTTCATTCGAAGAGGAAAATTCCAATTTCTTTGAAAAGCTAAATAAATAAAAAGTAAAAGAAACAGAAACAGAAAACAGAGTAATCAGATTACGTAGAGAGAATATCTATCATTCTACTTCTCCACCAGGAAGACAAGACACATACACTATGAGACTACAATAAGAACAAAAGTAGTGCCACCCATAAGAACTTGAAAGAAGCAAAGAATAACATCTCAAATTTCACAACTTGCCACATTATTTTGCAGTTTTCAGTTTCGAGATTGCACCTACCCCAAGGGTTCTGTTCTGTTTTTTTTTTTTTTTTCATTCACCATTTCAAATGGTTCTTGTATACTTTTATACTTAGTTCGTTCGTCCATCTCTGTATCTATGACTGGCTTAAATTTTGCATTTTTTACGGCTTTTCTTCACAAATGGGGAATGGGAATATGAAAAAAAAAAAAACAACAACAGCAATGTTTTTGAGCTTTGCTATTCTTTTGTGAGGTGAATAAACTATACAAAAGTTTCAAATCAATTTAGACATAATACACACACGCCAATAAAAAAGAATGGAATTTAAAAATAAAGTCTTGATCTTTCTACCGTTTAAAAATGGAAATTTCTGCGCTCAATCAAGATGACACTTAATTGAAATAAATTGGAGAAGACTTGAAAAAGTCATGTTTAGCTGACCTTAACTGTGAGCGCGCACCTGCAGCTGTAGCCCTCTTATAGAGATTCGTTTGTGCAGTCATCATTCAATTTATAGCTTCAAGTGTAAACTTACAATTAATGATGACATTACTGGATGATATCACGTATCACGTAGAGCTGAGATGACACCATCACAAGATTGCAAACATGGAGCGTGAAATCGAATCAATCGGAAGAATCGGACGGACGGAGGAAACCGAATTAAATTGCAAATCATTGCGAGAATCGAATTCAAAATGAATAAAAAATAAAGTTCCAACCACCATCACTATAGAGTGCCAGCAGAGCAGATGGAAAGAATGATAGAACAAAAAAACAAAATAGAGATAAAGGAATTCGCCATGATAAATTTGTTTTTCACTGAATATTGTCAGAGGGCAATCTGAGCATGGAGAAGGTGTTATTATGGGGGTCATGTTCTCCCGACAACGACGATGATGAATTGAAGTTGGTTTTTGCCTACACAAACAATTTTCTAATAAAATTTAAGTTTTAGTAGATTTTTTTTTTGGAAATTCGATGAGTTTCAGAAATATGGTGATTGAATTAAATACGAGCAAATGAAAATGTTTTTTATTCATTTGGAGTCGTTTGATTTATTATTTCAAGTCAATAACAGTGACAAGCTTAAGTATATTATATAAAAAGTTTCAATAGAGATGTAGTTCGTCATATCCAGCAGAGTATTACAATAAATCGTCTATGAAAAAAATCCGAACAATCTTCTCAAACGTTTAAAAACGTCAACTTCAGGCAATGATGTAAAATATTGCTAAATCTGGTGCGGGTAAAATAACTTCACGAGCATATGTTTCGCATGGGAAATAACTTCACACGAAGTAGAAAATAAGCAGCATCTTTAAGCTTTTATGGAGAGTTCCATAAAAAAAACGTATATACATCTTCAGGGCTGTAACTTCCAGGCCTCCGAACATAATAATCTAAAATTTTATTGTAATTGCCAGTTCTTTTATGGGCAACTCTTAAGGGGATACACAGGGTTCATGTATATGTGGGACTTAGTTTGGATTTAGAGAATACCTCTACGTACAATAGGAACAATGACACATAACAATTTTTGCATTTCGCGGAATTTGACCCACGACCAGTGATGACAAGCAGATACAAAATTTGTATGCATAAACTGTTTAAGTATTCGCGGCTTTAGGAATATATATAGATATCACAGGCTTTAAGAATGCATTAATATGTAGAGTAGTACAAGTGAAATGAACATGAACATGAACATGAACATGAACATGAACATGAACATAATAGAATGATTAGTTTAGTGGAGGTGAATTCTTGTTTGGGTATGGTGAGTAAGTCAAGTGCACAATTGGAAAATAAGCAATAACTTGAATGGATCATCGTAAAAACAATTTACAAAAAATTATGAATTTTTTCTCAAAATTATTCGTCAATGTCTTAAGCATCGGAATTATACTCAAAGGGAATAACTAGGCCCAATTGGTATCATTGCCCAAGACTCGGCATTCAAGGAACATTTTCGTGATATTGAAAAAAAAAACTATAACTGAAAAAAAAATATATATTAAACATCCTTTATTTTTAGGACTTGTTCTAATAGATTGGTTGAGAAGTTTTAAGTGTAAAAAGTCTTTGGTGCAACAGAACTCTGCTCACAAAAGGTGTGTTTTTTCTCCTTATCAGTAATAATACAGTTTACAGAAGCAAACTTGCTACTTTCTTGTAGTGTAGTGAAAATCAATAAATGCTACTGCTGAGAATTAGAAAAAAACCAACCTATAGTAATGTAAATTTTTGTATATTTTTCATGGTTTCAAATTCAAATTAGAAAATATCTAAGGTCACGCGCATTGCAGAATATGTATATACTCGCAGCTGTTATTGTGAACACAGACTCAGAGTATTTACTTGAACTAGTTTACGCCTATGTTTAGAAAATTGAAATCATTTAGACAAACTGATATCAGGGTTACAATAGAAACGACAACAGGTAAAACAACTAAGATTCTCGACTAAAGCACCAAATTTTATGATTTTTTTTAGCTAGCAATTTCGGTTCACACCACTTATAAGCTTATAAATATCTATCTTTGTACTCAAAAAAATGTGAAGCGCCTATTAAATTAGCATCATTTTTATTCCCATTCAAAGCCGGATGCTCCAAACGAACCAAAATCAAATCGCCGGAAGATTTTCTAACCATTGAGACTGACCCTCATCAATCATCTGTAAACCATTAAAATTCTCGGTCAAAATGTAGATCACTTCATAACTTTGTTTTAAATGAATGACCAACCAAACTGAATGAATGAATTCACTGAAATGCCGTTTTCTACCTCACCGCAGCAAACCTGTCATGAGAAGAACTCAACACTTCAATGACATCATCTGTGCGGCGTGAACAATTATTTCATACCTTTAAATAAATACATGGACGAAATGGCAGACAAAAAAAAACAAACTTGCTGTACAGTTCCAAGACCATTTATATCGGCCGGCCTCGACTAGTCAAACAGCTTTCACTCGCAAACACAACTTCCAAGTCGCGTCATATGTTAGTTTGATTGCAATTTTTTTTCGTTTTATTCCTTCGAGCTAAATTTAATAATAATAAAAAACAAAACAATAAAACATTAACAAATTATTAAGTTATCAATGCCATTGTGAAACGATCTTTTTGATTTTCTGGGTCATAATTTAAAACAGATACCGAGATAATTAATGCGGGTGTGTGTTACGCACACACATTAGATGGAGAGGAGGAGGCCAAGACAATTGACAAATCGCATCTAGTAAATATTTGACAATGTTTCCCAACTAGAGCACTGCACGAAGGAGTCATAGGGCTCCACATGTGACAATGTCAAAACACTTCATCTGTGCTATCTATCTATCTATCTGCGTGTGGTTGTCAAACATTCTTATTCCGAAAATTTCCCAATTTGTTTTAGTTCGTTTTTGTTTTTGTATATACTCATTGCGGAGTGTTTATACTGGTAGACAAAATTTATTTGTCAGACACAGCAGAGAACTGCTGATAATGTGGCAATGATATTTCATCAGAAGAATAAAGGTTTGAAATTGGGATGAAGATAGATTGAAACTTGTGTATTTATTAGGTAACAAAACGGTATTATTATTTTTATTTGTTAAGGTAATTATAAAAAGTATTAATAAATGACAAGCGTCTGACAAAACAATGGCTTAGCTATTGGGACTGTCACTGAGAAAATGTGCGTGACTGGCATAAGTATTTTCGAATCGTATCGTAAATTTTCGAAGCACTGACCATTGTCGTCGTTGTGCGCATGTCGAATATCTTTTGTGCAAAGCGACTGCAATATACGCGTTTCATGAGTTACCTGCGCTTAGGGTATAGAATGGATTGGATTGGAGAGAAGACCCGTATCTGGTCATGGGATCTGGCATAATTTTGAATCGATTGTTAAGAGAAGAGTACACCAACTTCGAGAGACACAAAAAACACGATTGCATCGCGGTTGACGTTGATTGAGGCGACAATGCAAAAGACACCAAAGAAGGAGCCAACGAAACACAAAGACTAAGGGATACCTTTAGGTAAAACAACTGTCAAAAGGAGATACGACGAGGGAGAAATTAAAAAACGGAAACGGACACACGCTAGCTATTACAATACGTCGAGAAATATGGCGTGACAGGCCGTAATATGCTAAGTCAAAGTCAATAAATATTCCCAAGTTAGATTTAACGAAAAATCATGAGTTACACCGTCGGCAACAAATAAACGACTACTCTGAGTGGTTTTTTTGTGTTTTGTTTGGAATAATATTAGAAGTGACGTCAAATGACTCATAGTAGTTGATGTATGTAGACGAAGAGTGTTTTAATCCTCATGGCGACGGAGTTCTAGGGTAGATATATGTTATGCTTTTTAAGTGTATTTGAGTTGGGGAGAGCAAAAATACGATTTGAAACAAAAACGGATAGGAGTAAAATAATGAACTCAAAATGGAAAGCAATATATCTACTCTTGGGCGCTAAGAAATAGGCTGTCCATTACAATCGCTTTGATATCGCATAATAATATCGCTGGTTAAGGTTCAAGTCCCATTGGGGAAAAGTGTTTATCGAAAATACTGAACAAAAAAGGAAAAAGGAAAGCATTGCTTACTTGCCAGGTGTATTATCAATGAACTATTCAAACCAAAGAACTGATTCCGGTAAAACTCATTAAGTAGTATGTACTTTTAGTATTAAACCATTTTTTTAAAGCATACATCCCTCGGAATTCGAAGAACATGTGCAATGAATGTGAACGCATTTTTTTTGATTAAGCAGAGTCATTGCTCATGTGCGTGTCGTTATGATATCTATCACGAGACACTTGTACATTTCACCGAGTACTATGGGCTGATAATTACGAACTGCCCCTAAAGTGGTGAGACTTTCTTATGCTGCGAAATGCTAGTGTAAATACAAACAAATTAATCACTACGTTCGTAGTCCATTATGGCAAATGAGGTTATAATAACTACTTTTGACGGGAGAAGTTTCATTCCAAGAACTCATTACACGTAAACTTTGTGATTTTTTTTTTTTGAGAATTGTGTACAATATCTTAAAAGGGTCAGCATTTAATGGGGTGATGCTAGAAGTTCATAAGATCGTTGGACGAAGTCATGAAAGTGACAAACGTAATACGTATTTTGAATGTTTCTGTGGTTTCACTACATCCTGCCGTTTAAGTTTGCAATTTCTATACAAATAAGACTGGAGTACCGTAAGGTAGGTTGTCAACTCACTTAGACAAATACTTTCCCCGTTTGATGTGATGACCGTATATTAACTTTCAAATAAACTGCTCCAAACTTAGCCTTAACATCTGTCGAAAAATTTAGATTTAAAAAACCTTTCCTTTATGTGTCCGCTTTTGAATTCAAACCAATGCATTAGTAACAACCATCATACCTAACCTATATTTGCTAATTTAATATTTCAATGCTTAAAATTCAGAGTAGAGAATAATCCTCGAACCAGAATGTAATTTCAAATCTAAAATAGAAGAGCTACCGCACCCTTTTCAAAAAATTATTTCAGGCATATCAAAGCGGATTCTTATGCACTTTGAACTTTATACTAGCCATGAACGACGTTCACCAGAGCGAAGGTAGTCCACATAGAGCAAAAAAAAAAAAAAATTAATATTGCATAACTCCTATATTCGGTAAGTGGAAGTGGAAAGCAGGGATTTGCGGGGAGCACAATATGAACGATAGTATAGTTGTAAAACGAAAAATCCACACAAAAGTATCTATGAGAACGAGTTGGTTGGTGGCTGCAATGGAAATATTACTGCATTTCCACCCAAAGACAAACTGCCTGACTGACGACTGACTGAACTCTCGGCAGCTCTCTTTGAGTTTAATGTTGCTGCTGGTAAGGAAATATTATTATGATTGCGATTATTTTTATTTTTATTTTGTAATAATTTTTCATTTTCTTCCATGGAAAATGAGTAGCAAAAGAGGATGAAAGAGGAAGTACAGCTAGACGGGCCGACACAAAAATAAAGCAAAAAAAATAAGAGAACTTATATCAAAAGTCTAATGATGTACTTGAACAGGTATTTTAACGGTTACATGCGAGATGAATAATATAATATGCAACGACTTTGACAGAGTCTATATGCATCGACGGCGCGGCGGCCTACGTGCGGTCTTTATCGTCTTAGGCGTCCGCATGCATCTGATGACAAAGATTACCGCTTACTATAGTCACAAGTGCATCCACGACGAGCTACAACACATGCAGCTATAATAGCAAATCTATCGATTTATTTTACTGTGGTACCAAACCGATCCAAGTGGAACAGGTATACGTTGTGCACGGAACAAAAGATGTCGATCTACTCCTGCTCGATGTCGTCCAAGTTGTTGGAGTGGTTGGAATCGACTTTACTCTACTATACTAGCTAGACTAGATGTATGGATAGATGGGATGATTGTGGTTTTGCTTGATGTTCCGATTGTGTGTGCGGCATGTCGCACATATCACGCTCCATTTTTTTCCTTTTGATTTTGTTTTTTTTTTATTAATTTGTGCCTTATTTTGTCATTTCAATGACACAGAAAACAAATCTATAAAAGGATCGTATAAAGAACCAATGAATATGACATTGACTATATTAAGATACTATGCTAAATGATCCCATCCATTTCAATTGGACAGGGTTTTTTTTTTTAAATAATTCTCCAGTTGGAGGCGGAAATACCTCTCATGGTGGTGACACGACTCGTGTTAAGTGAAGTTTTTGATTCACCCATCGACAATGAGTGCAGATACAAGATAAAAACTGCAAACAAATTGCTTTCTAAGACCACGCCGGGGGAGGAGATGGAAAATCACACAAAAACTGTAAATACGATTACGAATGCCATGCGAGAGAAAGGCGAAAGAGTGCCGCTGCAGTGAAAGAAACCTCTTTCTGGGTCATCACACAATGCATAACCAATCTGTGTATGTGCTACTGATGCTGAGGCTGTTGCGGTTATATTGCTGGCTTGCTAGATTAACATCGCCGTGTGACGTGTTGTTGATGATTATTTCAGGAAAAACCTCAGCTAAAAAGGAAATGCAGTTTCATGAATCTTCAGGAAGAGATCTATGGGTGAACTGAACTGAACAGATTGTATACAGTGGGGTGTAGAAGAAGTAACCCATTTTTTATGCTTCATGTGATTCACGGGAAGAGAGATGTGACTGCGCGTACTAATATCAAGTGCGGTATATGCACATCAGTAGCACTTGCACAGTGTTGTGCTGTTAGACTACGTTGGGAATATGTTATGCATTGCGGTTGAAACGTTTCGTGATATGTTAATAAATTAATATGGAGTCTCTTTTTACTGGGTGACTAGGTAGATAGGTATACAAACATAATTTATGTTCAATTGCATTATTTTTTTCTTATTATCATTTCTAATTTCGTTTCATTTCAGATGGCGTCATATTGTTAGATAACTAATGGCTATAAATAAAAATATGCATTGTATGTATTCACATTAGAGTTAGTTTCTCATTGAAGGTGTAGGACGATTGATGATGTCTATACAAAGCATTTTTGTGGAAGGTAGGAAATATACATATCTACCTACCAATATTTTGAGGAAAACGTTTTCCTGGTGGGGTATATAGATAGGTACAGGGCATGTAAAAAGCAAGTGTACATATACATATTTCAAATTTTCTATACATAATTTGTACGTGTGGGCTACATCAGAGCATAATAGTATTGAAGAGAGGGTTTCTGGAGTTCCTATGGATAAAAATACGGTATGGCGGGCGTATTGATACATCAATTCAAGTATAGGACGTCAAAGTTAAAAATTTCGATTTTGACGTGGAACTATAACTTCTGAACTGTTAATTTTGTATATTAGCAAGAGACGATTTAATAGCAGACCAAACTGTTGAAACAAATTTGCTATTTCATGTTTGAAGCCAAAACTTGTAGAGAACTAAGATTAATACTAAAACATGACGTTTATTTTATTCAAAATGAGTTTTTCTTAAGAAGTAATTAATTTCTATTACATTAAAATGAATCCTGATTTTACAATACGCATGAACATTTTTTGAAAAATTGCTAGGTACACTTACGCCCAGTTTCACAAATATTGTGAAATATTTTTAAGGCTATAATTGCAAATGCTTTTCCACTGCAAATACAGTGTTTTAAGACGGTTTGTTAAAGATTCATGTGATTTGTTGTACCTATACAAAGTTCAAGTGTTTTTTTTAAATAAATGTCCTTATGTTCCATTATTTTTGAAAATGTTTGACATTCTTAATATACTATTAGGTTCTATTTAATCTATTTAGTTTTTTCTAGACTTTATTATGAAACCTACACCACTAAGGAAGTTACAAAGCTGGCTTTTAATAAGATATATTGGACCACTGTTCTGATTTTCTGTAAATCTAGATGAGATCTTATAGAGTTTAACCGTCTTATGTCATTTTTGTTAATCTATATTAAATGGTCGTATTATTTGCTTTTTCTTTGCTAAAATCGTATACATCCTCACTTAATATTGGGACAAGAGAACAGTATAACTATTTCTTTCGACATCAAATAATTTACGGGTTTATTCATTTTAAAGTGTTATCGATAGTAACATAAGCAGACCAACTTAACACTGAGTCAAAAAGAAGCAATTTTAATCTTACTCCACAAACTGTTGATGATTTAGAGTTGTTTGCTTGACACGATGCAAAAAAAAGTACAATCGAATATATTTTATTACAATTTGTAATTTTGCAGTACAATTCAAAAAACTAATTTTCCATCCCTGTTACCAATAATGTATGTTGCAAACAATGTATCAACATGAATCCTTAAGGATTAACACATCGTCATGCATAAAATAACGCACGATGGCGTGAAACGAAATTATTTTTGCATATCACTTCCACATTAGGATGTGTACCCATTTTAGAATAACTTAAAATAAGCAAAGCTTTTATCTTCCCACCAGTAATTAATCCGTTGGACTATATAAAAAGTGTTAACTTCTATCTACAGTTTTAATCACATATGGAAATAATGGCGAGTTAAAACTTACCCAACTAACCCGAACGAGTGGTATACATAATATATAGTAGAACCATATCTCCGGTTTGATATGCAAAATTCGATAAAACTGAACTTTTGACTCTGATACCATGCCCCCGTTATTCGAAGCCATAAAACACCAAATAACAACCGTACCAACACTTTCCCAACATAATAATTCCAAGACGGGAAATGCATAACACCTTTTCTTCACTACATTTTAAAGCTAAGAATACACGATTATATCCCCAGCACAGTGTGAAGTTTTATAATTTAAAATGCAAAGCACAACACTGCCCGCGGTGAATAGCACTTAATTTAACAAAAAAAAAAAAAGAAAGAAAAAAGTTACTTGAACTCTACCTACACTACAGTTCTTTTTCAATTTGATACTCTTTAACTATTGCGGCGCTTGTAGAACACACACTATCCATGCGGGCAGTAAAATCAGTCACAACAATCCTCTCATTCATAATTAGCAATAATTTATGCGCGTTGTTACTACGTTGATAAATTATTTCCTGATTAATAAAAAAAAATAGAAGCCATAGTAGCAACATGAATCTTCAACATTATTGTGGCACAAGAAAAGAATAAAAATTTAATATCTTTGAAAGCACTCACTCATATCATACACTCGTAACGAAAGCTACATAAAGCCGAAGAAGCAATTCAAGTAATGATACTTCTCAAGTGTCTTGCAGGCACAATTAAATCTCGGGCAATTTACGATCTGATTTTAGTGCACGTACTAAAGTTGCGATACATTTTAGAAGCAATTTGGGGATGATATTTTTTGTTTGTTTGGAGACAAAAGACGGACTAATATGAAATTATTTGGAAGATATCCAATGACAATATTTTATTTCCTGATTGGATCATTTAGAGAAGAAATTGCCGCTTTATTGAAAAGGTTCAATGGTTTCTTTTCGGTTATGTCATGATTGGAAAGTATATTTATTCGCATAAACAACTTGGTCATCTTTGTATTTATAGTATCGGGGAATAACCGTTTTTTGTCCATAATTAAAAACGAGTCAGTTTTCAATCCAAAAACAATTTTTTTTTTAGGATACGATTGAAGAAATTATTTTTTCAGCAATAAAAATTTTGAAGTTACTTTTAACTAAAAATTCGCGGAATACAATTTAGTTATTTGAAGTAATAAAATATAAAGTCATCGAGGTCAGTGAATGCATTCAATTGGTTGAAGCCTTTAAAGTCATTGAAATTAGTTAATAACTTCAATTGAATTAAATCTTTAAATTGTGTTGACTCTCAAAAATTCAAATAGCTTTACACACTTTAATGAATGCGATTTAAGTGAATGCCAGGAATAAATCAATTTATCACAGTAGTCGGTGATATTATTAGTTTTTTGATTAAGAAAAATACTTATAAATAAAGGGCTGCATATTGCGGAAAACAAAGCTGGTAAGAATATTTTAGAGTCGTCTGCACTTTGGCTCTTTATTGTGTTGGAAGACCCAATGATTCTTTAGCCTTTCTATCAGAAGAACTCATCTCAAAAAAATTAGAGCTCGATTGTCTCATTTGGTATTGTCATGCTCAAAGGAGCGACCCTACAAACCCCTTCGAAAAGGCAAGGTCATCCAACGTTGTTATACATGCGCGAAAGAGAGGAAGACCTTACAACTTCTGGATAACACGTCTCACCGTTTTTGAGGTTAAAACGGCGAATTAGTAGGGAAAATCACTCAAATTCCAGTGACTGTTTTGTTCACCCCGAAGGACGTGAAGAAAAATACACACTTTAAAAAAGATTTCAGAAATATGTTGATCGCCCAATAGCATGTATGCCACGCCGAATTTAATATTTCACGAATGACAGGTATGTAGTTACTTATGCAGTTACATATTTTGCGAAAAATAATTAGTGCAAATGCAATAAATTTTACTTACTATTATTTATATGGCTGGCCTTCAAGTGGCAGGCAATTAAAGACACACAAATTTATCATAATTCATTATGTTTGTTACAATTTTTGGTTATAGAAAGAAATTGAATAATGTTTTTAGTTTTCGTTTTCGTTTTCATTTAATTCGCATACAGAGCAAAAATCCCATGAAATGATTATATCTAAACATGCGATTAAGGCACGCAGTAGGTAATCTCAGCTATAATATTGTTTCGCTAATTAGCAACACGAGGGAAATCTCCCAAAAGTATCGCATAAAACTGAATATATGAAACACACAGGTGATGACAGGCTGCGATGAGCGTAGAAATTGTATTATTTTCTCCTATGAAATATTGGTGTGGTGAGTCTAGCATGTAGGTCAATGGCGACAAACATCTTGACTTTGAATGTCATTAAAAATTGTCGAGAAAAACAAAAAGAAATGATCTTTTGGCATCAACATTATCATCGTTTTTTTTTCTTTCTTTCTTTTCATTATTGATGGCCCTATCTGTCACGCATTGGATACATTTTTTATGTTATGTCTCGGGTTTCGCTTCTAATTTTTGCGCACATTGTTTCTTGTTTTTTTTTTTTTTTTTTCATTGAATCAAAGTTCATTGACAGGTAATTCAGATGTGAAATTGCAGGCATTTAACGCACTGGTATTCGATAATTTTGATGGATGTACACTGATGAAATTAACTTTTACTTTTCTTTTTTAAATTACTTCGTTTATTTAGGAGATTGAATGAAACGAATGTGTTGTTGTGTTTTTTGTGTGTTGCGCATTGTGAGTGGAGAAAATCAAGGTACAATTAACATGAAAAGGGGAGTCAATCTTGTTCTTTTAACGATTATTTTCACTTTCGGTTTTGTTGCATGAGCAGCGAAAAGAATAAGTGTTTTGTGCCTGTTGAATTCCTTTTTTTGAAATATGGGTTGGGTGACATTGTAGTCTTACAAAATTTGTTTAGCAAATGGGAAGTATGATAAAATATTGTTCGTATTCAATGTGAACTAGGCATACTCTCTTTATATACCTTCATAAAGAGTGTTATAATTCATTTTGAGTTTTGAAATACGATTTTAAATAAATTATCTTTAAGATAGAATTTAGAAAACGGATTTAATGAAGATATTATTGCGCCACAAAGTTCTTGAAGGTCTTCACATATCTCATACATTTCCTCTCGTACATAATTGAGACACATAACAAGTTCGTTCTGGCTTTAAAATGATGCTAATTTGTTACTGAAAATGTTGTTAGCACCTTAAGTGTGATCGATCATGTAAGCGCATTGTTCAAACATTGCTGATAGATAAAGCTCGTCACAAAACACATTCTTCTGTGAATACTGGTGTTCTTCCAGTTGAATCCATATTTACACGGAGTAATGCTGGCATTACTTAAAAGACGTTTATTTGCATTGAAGTGCAATTTAAATAATTTGCTTTCGTAAATCGTGCTATAGGAGTCTTCTGCAGAGCGTTACTCAGTAGGCGAGTTTTACTTACTGATGCTTTCTTACTGATTTTTTCACTGAAGGCAGCAGATTAAGATTGTTTTTGTGAATTTTTAAAAATTTGATAAAAATGTTTCTCACTTTGTGAAATGGCTAACAACGATATTTGGTGGAAAAACAGGCGAATACAATTTATTAGCAACTAACAAATAAATGTGAATGGAAATTCAGGCAGTTCATCTACAAAAAAAGAAAGAACTGATTCCAGCCAATTAAAGCAGCTGATAGAGTTCTCTTTTTAAAGTCTTAGGCCACCAAAACTAAGTGATCTATTAACCTAAATAAATTGTAAAATTAGTAAATCATATTAAAATGTGTAAAACATTAGAACGTTCTAAGATTTGTCGGGTGGAAGTTCGTAGAAGAGTGATGGGAAGGCAGAAGTAATTGTCAATATTTCAACGCTCTTTCGCATAAGACAGGTAGGTTCCTTTCAGGGGGAAAAAATGAGCGGTGGCGTATTTTAGTGAATGACAAACCTCAAATCGAGCTTAAGTGCGCAAAATATCGCAGTCGATCGACAGAACTTACAACGAAATTTTAGCTTACGTTAAAAAAAGTTTGAGCTCAAAAGTGTAGAATTGCGTGCACTTGAAATGCGATTTAGAAGGTACTTCTAAGCACCTACATGAATGACAATAATAAATTCACTAGGAAACTAGCTTTTAGTGATATATCGTTGAATTAACGCCTTCTCGTCACTGTACTATATGGACAATTAATAAGTATTTACCTATATTACGAAGTCATACATGAATATATGTATATATAACTTCAAAACACTCATAATTTCCATTTCCACATTTAAATCAACTGCCGACCACTGACTTTCAATGAGCTTCACGTGATTTTAATGTGTCACAACGACCTTAAGTAATCACTTAATGTCTACACTCTTTCGATTCTGCTTATTCACGTTGGGCAAACATTTAATTTCAGTCATTCAGTTTTCAAGTTTTTAGATTAGCTGCACATCTATAAAGTAATTCCTTTTAAGCATAAACGACGACGCAATCATTCTCAATTAATTCACTGCTGGCGCTGTTCGTCCGTCATGCCTTCTTCTATGTATTAACTAGTTACATGCAAATCATCTGTGCAACTATTTCCTTTATTTTATGTCTTGTTGTGTCTTCTTACTTTTCTGTTTTTGTTTAATTCTCCATGAAATGCGTCATCTCCGGCAATTTGTGCAAATTACACAGGCATAAGCGCCCCGAACATCCGGATGGATGATCATGTTTTCGTTTTGTTCACTATTTCTCTTTCGTTTTACTATCCAAGTGCAGACAATTTTTTTTTACTTCTTGTATTTTTTAACTTTTTTTATTTTCATAAGCAAGTATGGCACAAAAAGAGGAGTACGGTGCTACATGGGTATAATGCTCCTTTTGCTTTGGTTTTTCTTTTTCATTTTCATAATTTTTTTCTTCAATAAACTTATAAATTATTCATGACACACCCAGCCAGATAGGTGCCTACGACGAAAGCCGAGCTTCGTTAAACCTTGATAATAATATATGTACTGTCGGCGCGGCAATATAAATCCTTTTTTTTTTTGAAAGATTATTGCAAAATGTTTCGAAAGGAAACTAACTTCCGTTTTTTTTCTGTTTTTTTTTTAATTCGAAATGCAAATGTCAACATAGAAATTCTAATTCTGAAATAGTGACAGATGTTTTTTTAATGAACCAGATCAGTGATCGCGATTTATTTATTTTTAGAAGATGGAAATTAAATGCAAAAAATAGCAGTGAACGCGTTTACTGGCAGACACAATGACGCCCAAAATGTTTTTTGTTTTTTTTAATTAATTAGAAGATCTTCCTGTCAAAAGTATAACATCGTTTTAGTTAAAGTCACTGAATGAGTGCTTAAAATCTATGATGAATTGCAAAATACGCGTATATCAATAAATTATTAATTAAAGAATTAAGAAATTCCAATTTGTCACACTGCGTGACAGCTGGTTTGACAAACGCCCGTCGCTTTCACGATCACTGATCGACATCCACTTAGTGGATTCTCTTGCGAAATGATATAGTTCTAAGGGGCAACCATTATTTATTTTTCCATTCTTAAGAAATGCCTAATATTTCACAGATAATTCAGCCTCAAGGTTCCGGAATACAAAAAGAAAAAAAGAAGGAAAACGTATTAAGCAAGCCGCACACGAAATGGAAGAAATCGTGAGGTAGACATTTTTCAATTTTAACCTGAGGAAAAATTGTGTAAAAATAAGAAAAATGTGAATCAAAGAAAAAGAAGAAAAAAATTTATTTCCGTGAGAGACAGTGGGAGTTGCTATTAGACAATCTGCACGATTTGTTTTTTTCCTATAACTTTACACTTAAGTGGATCGTGAGTTTGTAATTGAAACAAAAACAAAAAAATATAGAAAATGTTCGCGGTCTAAAAGATAAAAAGAACTATATCTGTTTTCTTTCGAATAGAGAAAGGCGTACGTTTAAATGATCGCCAATTACCCAGATGACAGCACATAAAACTATGGCAAATCAAAATAAACGGCTGTCACAAATACAATATCGACAAGTTGCATGGGAACAAGGAACAAGGAAAAATAATATTCAATTTAAATTGCACAAGTGCATCCAATGCGGGTCATTAAAACTTGGGTTACCAAACTCTGAAACTCTGGGTGTGTTTGCCTCAAATGAAGTGTCAAAGTGAAAAATAATAACTAAAGGATGAGAAATTACAACAAATATGTATATAAATGTATACAGAAACATTACCACATCGAATTCTAAAATTGCACAATTAGCGCAATGACCGCGCCAAATGTGCTCTGTGTGTTCGGCGCCCGCCTGGGAAAATATTCAAATGGAAAATTATTTCATTGCGGAGATACATTATATTCAGCGCAAGCTTCACCCAAGAACGAATAGAAAACGTGTTTTCTCTGCGGTGTGGATGATGGTGGCTATCTGTGTTACAAAAATACAAAATTGATTTATGCAATTAAATTTAACATCTAACCGACCAGAAACATGTTTGCGTGCGTATTAGAAACCAAAGAAAACAAATTGCGTTTACCTTTAAGATTGTGTTGCGTTTGCGTTCGCACACTGCGAGAACGAGAAATAGTAAGCGAATTTCTATGCATAATTAGTAAGTGTCAAGAAACGAAAAAAAAAAACACAAACTTTCTTCTCAAAATGTACCTAACTCTTGTCTGAAATGAGGCTAATGAGGAGCTAATGGCTGAAATTTATGTTCAGGAAAACGGAGGCCTGTCTCTAAACATGTTTATGACAACTCTTTCAACACACGCGCACTTTAGCTTGTCGGTCTATTAAAAATATGACTTTGAGCGATGTAGAATCTTACAAAACCATTAATGTTCGTCGTTTGCATGTAGTAGCATCTAAATTGATATTACATTTTTTACTGATAACAACGTACAACATGATCTTAAAGATCTCGTGACAGTCTCTATATAGGTAAGCATAGGGCAAACAAAAACCCTCTATAAACGTTGAAAGAGTTGTGGCTGTGCGTCTCAAATGCGTGGGGCGAATTGAATATGGAAAGCATTTCAACTTGGATCGTGGCGTATAAACAACCGAGTCTTCCATCAGCATTGTTATTACCCAGATGCGTTTGCGGCAGTCATGAGGGCTCACAAACTCTATATGTATCTGACTTTTTTTTCTTGTACAGAAGAACAAATGTTTCCATAAACGTGATCTTGGCTGAAGAGCACATCACATCATACATATATGGACCCGTGTTTACTATTCCACAGGCGATCTGTCTTGTCATTGATCTTTTTATGATCGTGTACGATTAATAGATGGTTTAACCCACAAAAAGAATCGAACGCAATATTGATAAAGTAAACAAGGAAATTACTTCGAGATGTTTAATGAACCAATAATAGAGAAGGATCTCTGGCGGTAGAGATCAATGATGCTAAGGT
Organism: Ferdinandea cuprea; assembly: GCA_963576555.1. Lineage (NCBI taxonomy): Eukaryota > Metazoa > Arthropoda > Insecta > Diptera > Syrphidae > Ferdinandea > Ferdinandea cuprea. Next base: position 2,488,173 of record OY754958.1, read on the forward strand.
AGATCAGGAATCCGTAATGCATGTATACAAACGTTAATTTTTTATGACAGTTGGGGGAATTTTTTTATTTTCCTTTTTTTTTCAGAATTAACTCGAAGCAATAGCTAATAAAAAACTAGGTACAAGATTGAAGCAATAAAGAATTATTAGAAGCAACTTAAAACTATAAATTTCTTAGCGGCACATAAATTAATTATCAACAGCTTAAAAGAGTTTAAAAAGCGATCACATTCCTATCCCATGGTATAAATGGCATGAAAATAAAATAAAAAAATGCAAAACAAGTCTGTCGATAGCATAGTTGTTTTTCAAATTCGTTTTGAACAAGTGCGCACGATATAGAGTGTGTACTTAACTGATTCATTGATTCAAATTAATTTTTACTTTTATGGCATTTGGTGAAGATACATTTATTTAATTAAAATGAGAGCAGTTGTTGGTGTGCACAGAACCAGATATGTAGAAAACCAATTAATTAGAGAAAAAACATACAATATGTACTATACGGGGAGTTGTCTTGTAGAAGTTGCAATGACAGGTGGTTCTAACAAGTTATATAGGTTAGGTTGCACAAACTTGGATAAAACTTATTTCATTGTGCCACAGAAAACGTGCTTTGTCGTTTTGTTTATTTTCTGATGGCAAAGAACTAGTGGCAAGGTTGTAGTATGACAGCTGTGCCTTTGTCGGTCAAAGTTACCGTTCGCAGTTCGCATTGGAGAAGTTAATGCTGAGCTTGGCAGAATGATAGTAGTGGTTTGAAGGATCCTTAAGAGTGTGTCTTACGTTCCAGATTCAATAACAGTAACTCCTCGGATTGAATAATAATTATACAATATTTTTAAAGCAACTCGAATTTTACCTAAATACTGTACCAGGGTTTTTTGGGTTTTGCCATTCGTAGGTACTCTTATAAATAGCTTTTCAGGACTATTCACCTGTCTGCGATTTTAATTTCTGTCTTTCTTTGACTAGTTGGTAAACTTAAATTTTTGAAGCAATCAAAAGAATTGAAGACCATACAAAATTCTACTGGGGTTTACTTGTTCAAGAGATAGAGTTGTACTTGTGGTGGGAACTAGGTGTATTGAAAAGATCTTTAAAGTTGTTTCGGATGTTCTCTTCAGATTGAATTTAAATTGCTTAGTGGTTAAGAGTGGTTCTTTCGGAAGAACTTTAAAGTTGCATACCATGCAATTTTTTAATAAAAAACAAATCAACAATGAACTACAACCCGTTCTTAAACTAAGAAATGTATTTTCGTTTTCATTGATGCTCAGCAGACTTTACATAAATTGAAAATGAAAATTTTTGCAATTCAATTTTATTTCTAGAATGGGGATTGCCATGAAAACGACGATAACAGGCTGATGAATGGTTTTTTATTCTTTATTGAGAGAATAAGTAGAGCACGCTTACATAGGTCGGAGTCGGCTGGTTACAATTCACAACCAGGAGGAATCACGCTATGAATTAATAGTTAAAACAATTTTTTTTGTTTAAAACTTTCAGCACTCCTTGCTCGTGGCAGGCAGCTTGCTCAACCTTGAATAAGCACAAGTTATTAACTTCCATGACCTCAAGATAAAATAATAAAATACAAGTTTTTGATAAATAACCGACTTTGGAGAGTAAACTCTTTTTGCGGAAGTTTTAGCAAAAAAACCTTCAATCGTGGACCACAAAAATTCATCATATCACCAAAAGATTTATATGTACATTTTATGCCATTTCAGCGTGAATAATAAAATCCAAACCAGATAAGCAGTAGCGAATTTTGGCAAACAAAAAATTGTATTTCAAACTCAAGATAAGAGAAAGATATGGCTATATAAATTCAATCCCAAATTCATTCACATTTCCTTGAAAATCTTTGTATGTTTCTCTGTGATAAACTTTATCAAACAATGCAGAGCGAAAAAAGAAAAAAAAAAACGTCAAAATTAATTAACCCTAACCCTTGTTGGTTGGTACAAGAATAAAACATTTCTACGCCTTGCCATGCCGCCACATTTAGTTGACATTTTGTCACGTTTTGTACTCTATTTGGCCCCAAAAACTACGAACGGTACGAAAACCCTTCGTATCACCCTCTACTACTCTTGCCTAATTTGAAGCTTTATCTCGAAATGGGAACAGAAAGAAGTAATATTTGTTTGGTGCTTGCGATAGTCACGTCCCGAACATTTTATATTTCACTTTGTTTTTTTTTTTCTGTTGGTTGTTATTTATCGTTGTTGTCATTTGTCACCAACAAAAACATTTGAAAATCCTCGATTCGCTTATCTGGACTCTGAATTCCAAATGTGGACCCAACCTAAACAGAGACAACCTCATATAAATTAGACATTTTATATGGTATTAGGCTTCTCTCTATACCTACATACATATATGTAGTTGGCCCTCCAATTAACAAATTTTGTTTTTTTTCTTTATACGTACTGTAGTTTATTGTTGAAGAGCTTCTGCTGATGCCGCCGAAGACGAAGACGACAACGACGACTACCTTATCGCACAACCTAAGTATGACGTCATGTTTTTGTGCATCTTACAAAAACGATGGTTGCGGCGGTCATAGTTCTTACATATTTTATAGATAACGATATAACTTTCCATATTGTGCTGGTAGGATGTTTGTGCGTTGCTGAAGAAATAGACAGATTGACATGTCTCTATATTATAGTTAGAACAACCTCTATGAAAAGGGAGAAACTGTGATGAACAAAACAGTGTAAATGGCAGACATAGACCTACCACTGCGTGGAACTCAAACAAACAAGGGGTGTGTTATGGCACAGATAAGATATCTTATAGATGGCTCACGTTTTCTGGTGATCAAGCCGGTACCCGTTGTGTGTTGTTATCTGTCAGGTACAATCACATTTTTTTTGTATTTTTTTTTCATTGAAAATTTAACATTTTTAACGTACATAGTAATGGTTTTGATTAATTAATGCAATGTAGCGGTTCAAGGCTACCATCAGTTAAGAGTTTTTGTTTAAACAAACACTTTATGTAATGAATTTAGCTACGTAGGTACAATGGCTTGAATGTTTGGTAAGCCTTCATTGGTCTCTAACGTTTATAGTGGTGATTTTGTGTCGATAGTGAGTGGAGTGAATTGACAATGGCCACTTTATGGGTTGGTGAAACAGAATTGGGAGTAAATTGCAAGGAAAAGAAGTTATACATTGCCTTCTGATTGTTTCTATCTTTAAAGGTACATTTTTGCTCAAAAAATTACAATTTATAATGTTTTGAATTATGTTTTGAAGAAGTGAAGCAATTAGTAAATCGCAAAACACTTAAAATACTATGCTGGCAAATAATTTTACCAAACGTCTGAAGAAAAATTTGTAATACATTTTTTGGTGGCCGGTGGGTTACATTAAATGAGCTTTACATGCACGATTTATAAGACTCTTGACAAATAGGGAAAAAGGCAAGTAATTGGAAGGTTAAGGGTAAAGGTCTACACCTTCTTTTAAATATGAATCATCTTAAAAATGAATCTTATATAGTTTAGGTTAAAGTTTCATTTAGATTTAAAATCTATTTTAGATTTAGTGGGAAGAAGGCGTAGAAATATGTCGAGTTCCGCCGCTGGATACGTAAAGCACCGTGCTAGTAACACTTCCTTGAACCGCCACCATTTTTCCTTACGTGAGTATAAAATAAACTTTTCAGTTTTCACAAGCTAAATCAGTCTACGTAAAGGTAAAAGCGGCATTTCTTTGATTCGTGGTCGTTAAACTCGTTGAACTACGATGTGAATAAAAGTTGCGTATCTAAGGCTATAAGAAAAAAACGGGTTGAGATCTCGATAACGTCTTAGCCTAGAAACTCCTTGGAGATTTTAAATGCTCTTGCTAACTTGTAATGCAAGCCTATTTCTTTTTCACCGAAACCTCAACCGAATAAAACAAAAAAAATTTAGAATCGAGAAATCTACTCTGATCCGAATCGGTTACTAAACCTTATAGTTTTAATTTTTCGCGATTAGGAACCTGGAATATAAGAAAACTTTCAACGCTTTCTCATCGTAAATGTAAAATACACTAAAGGTAAATTTTGACAAGGCCGGCAATATATGTGTATCTACATGACGTAAGCCCGAATCCAGAAGTGGTCCTCTTTTTTTTAACGTGAGCTTTATTCAGCACTTTATTTTGATAAAAAGTTTACATAGATTTCAACAAAGAAACCAAATAAACTAGCATTCTACTTGAAATCTACCTTTTCCCTTCCTGATGGTCTACATCACTTAGCAAAAGCTAAGCAAACCGAAATCCACTATATTCTTTTCTAGTACCTGCCTACATATGATTACATATCTCAAGTTCTTTGCAGAACAATGTCCATCTATCTAAATAGAATACTCATCTAAATAAACAATTGCGGCCCAAGTACGCACACTTGAGGCAGTTCATTAGTTTCCACCACAAGCCACAACAAACAAGCCCAATCATTGCTGTCATTAATAAAATCTTAAAAAGTTGACCTTAAGACTTACCTCATTTCTGTTATTGTTATTGTTGTTGTTGTTATTCCCAAGTGAGACCCGCGATCCGGGAAGATCGCGCCACCTTAGTACCCCCATTACGGCCTGACGAACCCACCGCCGCTCAGCGCCTTCGCTAATAAATGCCACCGTTGGCTGATTTTTAGCTTAAAGCCCAAAACTGTTGTGCTTAATCCAGAGTTGTGCAGCAAGCAAGGATAATGACGTTCGTTGTGTGCCAGTTCGAGAACTTTGAAAATAGTATTTAACAAAAAAAAAAAAAACACAAATACAAACAAATATTCGATGTGAAGAGTTCGTTTCGGTGGTTTTGTGGGTGTTGTGCTAGGCAGTGTTCGTTCCTTTTATTTTGAATGCATCAACATTTTGCACATGGGAAAAGGGAAACGTTTTTTTTTGTATCTGTGTGGGCGGATAAATCACGAACACAGAAGATATAAAGATATTCGAAGCGCGATGCCTGTACTATACTTGCGATACTTGGGCACAGGTAAAGTCAGCTCTTCGCTGATGGCTAAAAGTGCAGCGCACGTATTGTTCAACATAAACTAATATCCACATCTATAGACAGAGAGAGAGGTGAGTGGCTGTGCAATCTACCTCCGTGGCTCGAAACGGGTTACCCGCGTTCTGGTCGACAAAAATATACCCGTCGACGTCGTCGTTCGTTGTCGTATCCACGAAAAAAAGAAAAGTTGCAACAAAAATCCATCCAAACCGAAAAATAACTTGTTTTGCAGGTTCTGCTGCCAATTGGTAATTACACTCGTAAGCGGGGCAAGTGTTTCGTGGGACGTGGTTGTTTTTGAAACTTTATCCACTAGCTTAACATATACTTTTTGTGTAACAACTTTTTTTTTTGTAACATTCACTTTAACTTTTACACTTTTGTGTTCAGATTTTTTTCCAGTTGAAAGGGTTTTTTTTGTACGCGAACCGGTGTCGTGCTGGTCGCGAAATGGAAGGAAAAAGACACGAATGGTAAGAAATGGCAAAACAAAAGATGTCCCCAAAGTTGGAGGCAAAATATATATATTTTTTTCTTCTTTTGCTTACGTTGTTTTTTATTAATTTTTTGGGGCAGCGACGACGACAGTCGATATGTTAACGCGACAAATTCTTTCAAACGAATGAACAACAGATGAATGAGCAAGTTTGCTGTGGTGGAGTTCTGCAGGCGGCAACACCAACACAATTCCATGAACAGTCTGAGTCACACGAATACAAACACCTAAATATGAATTCAAAAGCGAATGCAGCAATATGGTTTGGTAGTAGTAGTGCTTGTTGCAGAGAGAGAGAGAGAGAGATATCAACAAAAACAAACCATTAAGAGAGAGTAAATGAGGATTTGTGAGAGAGAACTGTCAGTTTTCAATATTCAATTTAAATGTCTAGCACTCGTCTGCAAATTCACACTTTGCAGTGAAAGTAACGTAACGTAATGTCAGCAACCGATACAGATATGTTATTGGTTGGGAAAAATCGACTTGTTTTAAAATAAATTCTTTTTGGTATGACGATATATTTGTGGATTTCAATTTACTGTTTTAAACAATAAAAATATTGACATGAGAAAAACGCTACCATTTCCGTAAGGTGAATTAAGTGAATAGAAGATACTCTGTAAGTGTCTACATATGTGCTGATTGGTTGCCTCGACTATCCGTTAGATAATGGGGAATACCGTCTTCCCTCCTAGAAACTTTCTATAAACTCTGTCAACTCTGGTGATGCTAATTTATTTTTCCAGCGTTCAATCGATCTCTAAATTTGCTACAAGCCGCAACTTATCCGCCAGGTATGTTCACTGATATCTCCGTGCGTGTGTTGTTTGACACCTTATGTTCTTATAAATTAGTATGCTCGGTCATGACTATTTTTTTTTTTCTAAGACTAAAATTAAACAGCACATCATAAGCTTGGGCCTAATCACAATTTATCTGCGACTTCCACAGTAAAGATGATCTGAGTGAAATGTTTCAATCTACGTTTACGTACGATTTATTTTATGTTAGACTTCTGCGTTGCTATTTTCTTCCTGTTCAACAGTAGCAAATATAGTTTTTAGTAAGAAGGTAGCCGATGGATATTGATAATGTTGATGGTTATTGGCTCTTTCGATCAATTTTGTTGAATAATAAACATGATTACATTTTTCGTTCGACGTTTTATTGGTTTTTTCCCAACCTTTTCAAGAGCATTCAACTTATTTTTATGAACTATATTTGTATATCATTGCATCAATTCCACATTATGAACATATTAAACAAATTATTTATTGATTTCACAAAAATAACCGAAAAATATTAAATTAAAACATGAATACTAAACAAAAATTATTGAGGGCAGGTCTTTTGAAAGGATACATTTTGGTAAATAACGAAAGACTGAACAAATACAATATTCATTAAGCATTCACTCCAAACTTCATTGACATTGGTCAACACTTGCTAGAGGAGAGCCGCAATTGTATGGTTAAAGTCAGTTAAAATGTGCAAGGACGGAAGGAAGAAACCGTAATCGATTATCAATCTCCTAATTACGACCTCTTCCTGTCCACCAAACCCTAAGGAGCACCAACATTCAAATCACAACTAATTTACTTAATGAGCTATTATCAGCCATTCCCTCGGGCGCGCACAAAAATTATCGCATAATATCATAAATTTGTCGAAGTTACTTCATCCTGTTTGATTGTCAACGGAGGGAAAGTATAGTAGTAGACGAAATGATTCTTTTATTGAGTACTGGCGAATGAAAAAAAGGAACAAATGCTGATGAAAATAAAAAAAGAAAGTTTCCAACTTGTCACAATTGTTTACATATTTTTACTTTACACATAAATTCGTAGTACATTCATAATGAATATTGGAAATTTAAAGAAAAAAAAAGTTCAAGGTTGACATTTCTATTGAGCTACTTTGAATTGTGTTTGTATTGGATTTTTCGGTTCACCATAATTCCATAGTATTATCGTCATTATCGCAAGCCAGTATTGTCCTTCATAAAATGGAAATTGACGACGGATGAGATAATCAATATTTAAATTTAAATAATATATGCGTTGACGTGTTTCTGTTTACATTTACTGTGTCCATTTGGAAAAATGTATTTGGTTTTTTTCGCAAATTAGGTAATTTAGTTGTTTGTTTTTTCTTTCGATGGATTGAGTCATAATAATAAATTTTAAGAAAACAATTTGTTTGTTTCTAACGAAATGTGTGTGCGTTTTTTTTTACAGATAAGGATACATAAGAAATGGTAGGTAACTATGGGAAGTCCACTTTTATAATACCATCTCCATGTAATTGTAATGGCAATAAAAATGAATTTGTGTTTTATGTACTTGAACTTGTTGTTTACTGGTTGAAAGTATTAAGAATTGAAGATGAAGATTAACACAAGAACATAACATACCATTTTTTTGCTAAGGAAATTCTACATTCGTCAACTAGCTAGTATAAAAACGATAATATCGCAGAAAAAGAGGACCCACTTTCCTGGTACTTTTACTATTGACTACTCATTGTAAATTTAAGCAAAACTAAAGTAATCGCAATTATTTAGCAAACAATTTTTCATACTAATAATCTGTCGAAAAAGTTGTTGTTTGGTTGCTTTGAAACGGTCCACCATGACGTACTCTTAAAGCAATAACCGTACTAAATTTTTTATTATTTTGGTGCGTTTTAGTGATAAAACTTCGTTTGGGCCTCACATACGAAATATTTGACTCCCTAAGCAGTTAAAGTGTAAAGATGACATCATCATACTATTAAGGGAAGTATTGCTACATGAGATTGAAAAACATTTAATCTGGTCAGTTGAACCTATCTTACTTAGACTCAAGAGAAGCCGACCTGCGCAGTTAGTATATTATATCGAGGCACACCAACTTATTTTATAAAATTCTTTTTTAGCTAGATTTTAAGTACACTCTTTGAAGTTAAGGTAGTTCTATTCCATTAAGGAAATACTTTCTAAAACTTGGGACTTTGCCAAAAAGCATGTGCAATATGTGATGGAATAAGTTTTAACGTAGTACTTGAACTGAACTTTTACGAATTTGCATCATAGGAGCAACCTTGAAAGCTATTTCTCGTTTCGCGTTACCCACAAATGCATAGACTATGTTTTTCGGTAGATACATACAAAACAAGAAGTTCAAAACTAAAAAGTGCCTGCGATATATAAAGTTTAACATTAATTAAGTACATAATAGTAAAAGTACATTAGGAAAAAAAAACTTCAACAAAATTACGCTACAAATCAATGTACCTCACAATAACTTGCTTGAATGTAAACCTTTGGAATACATAAAAGATAAATGAAGAGATGAACAATTTGATAAATTACTGCTGTGCGAAGTCATTAATAAAATACTACTAAGTAGCCGAAAAAATGTTATTGTTATTTACAGTTTTACACAACAGGTCGATCAATTATTAGTCTCAAATGTTGACTAAACTAAACCCGTAATAGGAGCTTGCAATTATTATTAATTGAAACTGTGGTCACAGCCTCTCGGAATATCTTCAAAGCCTAATTATACAACTAACTAGAAATTATTGGCTAAAAAAAACACTCCCAAAGCCATTAAAATCTCCGAAAAAGTTTACGCTCTAACAAATCTCCTCTATATTTTCACCATAGAGACAATTAAAAAAAGCATTCTTTATTTAAAGTAATTGTATATTGCGGTAACACAAATTTCCCACGCTTTTACTGTCTCAACCTACGTGTAGGTAGGTAACTAAAGTATATAGCAAATTAAATATGCGGCGATTTTTTTTGCGCAATCAAATTGCACTTGCCAGACAAGACCACGAACAAATTGGGGGTGAGATATTCAAATATATGTACATATACACACACCTCTACTCGGAGATGAAGCACATCTGATAAAACGATGCAAATCAACGCAGAACAATGAAATTCAATGAAACCACCATGAGAGACTGCTGACGCTGAGAATGTGAATGTGTGGCACGCTCATGAATATTCATTTGCCAGTGTGTCCTGGATTGGACGAAATGAAAACCAAGAAAGACCGTCAGTAGATACCGGATATGTTGTGAAAATTGCCTCTAACGAGACACATCCTCTTACTGACTTTACTGCAATGGAATGCCCGGCTGTGGTAAGCCACAAGGGATATATGAGTCATATTTCTATTGCACACAATAACGGTAACATAAGCAACAGCACAACTAACTAGGAGAAAGGATATCATGATTCAAGTCTTTCGTGTAAGCTATAAACGACTACTCGTCGTCGTCGTCGTATTCGTTGTCGTAGCACGACATCCAGGCCGGTGAACCAAGCGATATAACAACTGTTGTACAGCTGGTTAGAGGTTCCACGAAGAAAACTTCTATACTACAGGATAGTTGTGTAAAGGAATAACAAAAAAAATATCCTTCGTTCCTTCGTAGATGATTTCCTATTTCTATGCATGTTCATTACATAAAAACGAACGAGCCAGAAGAAAAGCGACTGCAACCAAGGAGGGACACAAAGTCAGCGCCTACAGGGAGGAACAACATTATTCCAAGACAAAAACAAAAAAAAGAAGAAAAACGGCCACTGTAGCCTAGGTAATGGCATATAAATTTTAGACTTTCCTCCTCTTTTTCTTCTTGACAAGAAATGAATACTTTGTGAAGAAGGAAACAAGTAGTACAATCAACGAAGAACTCGGTTACAATAGCAGGCCATATATTTCAAGGTACTCTCAAGGATACGCTCCTCCAAAAGTACCTACAAGTTTTCTTTTACTCCTCTTTCTTCCTTTTCCGAGGAGTTTTTTTTTTTGCTCGGATTTGTGCAAATAAATTTGCAAGTATTGACTTTGGCCTTTGTTTGTAAGTACTATTGCTGTACTTTCTTCTTCTAGTACCATAATGAAACTCTCTCAAGAGTTAAGCAAATAGTGCAGCAATTATATAGGTAGTTGGAACTGCATTTTGAAAGCTTCGTTTAATTAGTTGCAGTAACACGTTTCCAACTTGAAATCAAGATCTTATTGCCAGGACAAGAGGTTTTCTTTGTCTTCCATTCACGGGGCGTGGGTAAATGTGCCATTATCATACAATGGTGCAATAAAAGTTCCGCAAATGTGTAAAAGGAATTCTAATTAGCAGGAGAGGAGAATTTTCTTCTATCTCCGACCAGCCGCCCTTCTCCTTCCACCAACCGCCCCTTGACAGCATAGGTAGACAGGAAACAATTTGAAAAAGTGTCTGATTCTGATTCTGAATCTGCTGAATACTAAGCTAATGCATGTAGCATGCACTGCACATACATTCGCTGGATTAGTTCCATTGTTTTCGCCAACCGCACATTAGTTACTATGAACAATCGTGTGCGCCATTCTATGTTCCGCCATCATTCTAAGTGAAGGGTAGAACCTTGATAGCATCTACCTATATGAATGTATCTAGAATAATACAAAAAAATAATAATAAAGAATTCAACTCAACCATTTTCCGGTTGCTTTAATCATCTCCACCTCTTTGTCATTATCACCCACCGCCACACTGCACATTAAAAGCCATTCAACAGCGTCGTCAAGTGAAGTGGCCGTGAAAGAGATCTGACAAATGAAAGACGAAGAAACAAAAGGACAAAACCCAACCCATCCAAAAGGCTATCTGTTGTTTGAAATAAATTTGAATTATTGGATACTGGATCCGGTGGCCAAACACCACCTTGTTGCTGCAAATGTCTCACATCATTGTTTAGTGTTCCAGATAACGTAATGAAATGCGACGACACAACCACCCAGAGCTGTGTTGACCAGTGCAACGTCAAAATGGTATCTTTATATACGCCTTCGCTCGTCATTTGTGCGAATGTGGTATCATTTTCATCATTGCACTCAGAGCCAATTACTCAGATAATAGATACTTACCCACTAGTCATAGTCTAGCGACAGTCGCACAGTGCATCGCATCTGTCTGCCCAGTGTACACCCTTAAACACATGGTACAGGAAATTCTCGTTTCGAAAATTGTGTTTGGAGACTGCTCCGTCCCGGTAATTCATCTGGAGGTGTTCGGCTACGATGTGTCGATGGATGCGACATGCCATCTTTCTCTCACTCGTTGAAAGGCGAGGCGAGGCAAGGCGTCGGCAGTGTTTGTGGGCCGAAACACATATGCAATCGTCTCGTTGTCGGTCTGCTGGATGCAGTTCTCCTCCCCAAGTCATCGCTCTGTCCTATGACATCCCAGAAGAGGAGAATTTACGACATCAAACGAGCTAAATATAGTTGCCTGCCCTTTGTCAGTGATGTATGGAG